>CM066204.1:3448794-4738794 GCA_033675395.1 Rhodiola chrysanthemifolia
AAAGACTTAGGGGCTGTCCGTTTGAGTTAGCTTAGCTGAATTTAATTTAGTTTATATTAGCTGAGTCTAGTTTAGGTTAACTTAGCTTAGCTGAATTTAGTTTAATTTAACTTATAGTTTATATCGTTGTCGTCATCATCATCATCGAACATATTTGTACCTGGTGGCGGGTGTGGAAAACAATATTTCGATTGAGTCCTTCCATACCGTTGTATCATGAACACTTCCCCGCCAGCGTTAACGTACATAAAAAGCATATCAAAAGAACAACATGCTAAAAACATTCCAACTTTTTACGACCTCGTACTAATCATGATTCTCTCCGAGTACAGCTTCAATGTTACTCTGTCTAATATGAATCTGCTGGCAACTCGCTTGACGATACTGGCATTAACTGCGTCAATCCTTGCAAATAGCTCAGCATATGGGATCCTTCGGCCATATGTCAGGAGCTGGATGCCAGTTGTCCATATTATATAAAACAAAATAAAAAAATAAGATCTAATATTATTCCAAAGACACTTTTGAAGTTATTAAAAAGACCCTTTTTTTTATTTGGTCATAATTTACTATTATTGCATACCCTAATTTACAAGCATATTACCTCGGCGTGTCTATAATCTATATAAGTATATAACTATGATATAATGCCTACAGAAAAAATAGAAGTCAATAGCATGATCTCTACATTCATTCATCTTTTCAACAAAATAACTTTGCAGGTCGAAACCTTGCACACACAAAAAAACTACCTAATCTAAACAACCTAATTCCATTATTGATAAAATTTATAGCAGCAAAGTATACCTAGCGTCCAATGTCTTCAGCTATAGGACTTGTTCCGTCTATATGAAGCAATAGGGAGGATTTCAGCTGAAACATAAAAAGTTGAGTTGCATATAAATACCTCACTGAAATGTAGACCTTACTATACAGGATTTGATATTCTGGCTTAAAAAGCACAAGACAAGTACACAAATAATCGGCAATGATATAATTGCCAACTGTCACATAATGCAAAATCAGGAAGATACCTGGCTGCATGCGCGAGTGACATCTGCTTCAGAGACACGGTAAGATAGTGTCACGACCCAAAATCTAGGCCGAGACCGGCACTTGACCCATTGTCAAGCAAGCCTCTCACTTACTTCAAAACCGAATACTTACTCTCGAATACGTGCATTTTAAGCCAAATAACCAAAATGAAATAAATAACTGGAAATGTAATGTAACCTGTGTCACTATCACAATCCTACCTAAAGTACAACGGAGCGACATGTCTAACAGAAATTGGTATAACTAGATAAAATAAAATAACTCGAACGGGATGACTGGTTGTGTGGCACCATACGTGAAAAGAAACGTCCTCGAAAGATGATAGATAACTCCTGACTTAGCAATTCACTTATCTGAAAAAAGATGGGGAAGAGGGGGTGAGTCTGGGGAGACTCAGTGAATAATTAATATACTCAATTACAATAACCATACTCATAAGCACATGTCCACAATCACATACTCCAAGTTTCACATCACAATAATAACATATGCAATAATGCGTGAATGCGTGAATGCATGAATGCATGAATGCGTGCAATGCAACCCTCAATGGCAGTCGTCACTGCCGGTCCGTCGGACCCTGTCACGAGCGAGCTGAGCCACAGCAGAAAAACCACAACTGCGCTGAGCCTCGCCAGAATAACCACAAGCGTGCTGAGCCACGTCAGAATAACCACAAACCACAAACGGGCTGAGCTACGCCAGGAGAACCACGAGCGGGCTGGACCACGCCAGAATAACCACAAACGGGCCGAGCCACGCCAGAATCTCATCTCATGTCAATATGATGCATGTCGTGTATGCAATGATGCACATATGCATATCAAAGTACTCCACATAAATCACGTAATCATATCATTCAACCACACATCAATACACACCACATGTATTTAACGTCTTCGCAAGACGAGGTTTCGTTTTCATCACTTTCGTAGTCACCCAAACAATTCATTATCACATGTCATATAAATAACGTATCATAATTAAGCATATTAACCACTCACAATTCCAACCCAGTCCAACCTCCAGAAATGCGAATATGATCACTGTATTCAAATGCAATCTCTTGGTCTTGTATCACCTGAAGAGGGATATCATGTTCAGCAACAACTGATTATTTCTAATATATAAGACAATTCAACCTCAAATTAACCATGTACACCTAACTGATTTAACCTAAAATCAGTCTGCTAATCTATTTCAATCTCCATTCAAATAAAATTTCAATCTTTCGTGTAAAACCGCCTGATCCATACACTTGGGTAGCAGAAATTCATGCATGCCACCATCCCTTTATTTAATTTGATATCAATCGGTAACACCATATATACCTCATGTCTAGATAATCAAAACTCGATATGCATAGAGAATCGGCTCTCACCTCACTGCTGCTATAAGCCGCAGCTGCTCCTTCTCAATTGTTTTCGTTTGATTTAGTTTTTTTTTCTCTTCTAAACCCTAACTCATGTATTTATAGTAACTAAATCCGTATTTATCTTTTTATTTTATATTTCCAGTTGTTTATCTATAACAACTAACCGTGCAATTTTCTTTGACCCAAAACTTCGGTCAACTAAACCAAATCATCTACTTTCTTCTTTTTTTTCTTTTTTCCATTAGCCAAGTCATCTACTTAAATAAATCTTTGTTTATACTTTAAACTTAAATATATTAGCACTATTTATAAATTCGGGGATATTACAGATAGCTTGCTAACTTCATACATAATTGCATATGCCAAATCATCTAAGCAATCAGGCTACAAAAATTAAGAAGACAATCAAAGTGAGCAATCATGATATCTTGAATTTGATAGCAAATGAGATTCTCATGGACTGGGATCTTGCAGAGTCATTTTTCGCGTTACATAAATAACGACTCCAACACATTCATGGAGCGCCATTATTGAAACAAACAACAAACCTTAGCAACAGCATAAACACCAAAAAGACCAGTGTCTTTGTAGTTTGTGTTGAAAGCCATCATGGTCTCAGCAATTTCATTTATGCCAACCCTTTGGGATACACAAGCATAGTAACGTTCTCAGGTAGGTAGCTTACCCCATGTGCTTCCCTTCTCCAGCATTTTTGTTCCACAAACCTAACATGGTCTGAATGACCATCAGAGCCATGGAATCGGGATCGGTCCATGAAGCACCATTGAAAGCAACAGCAAACTGTGCTAGAGGAATGTCATCATAGACCATCCTAACCTGTGGTTACAAGAGTTTACGATTATCAACAATTGCATATGTATGAAAAGCTGCAGTGCACTCTTTTAATAACACTCTTCTACACCAAACAATTCAAACGAAATTACAAAATATCCACAATCATCAATGGTGCACCTCAGATCCAGTGAAAATTGCGGGCTCCTTTTCGGCTAATTGTAAAGCTGTGGTCGGGTCAGAGGACAGCTTGGTGAAAAGTTTTTTAACTTGCTCGACAATATACTCATGCTTTACATTACCAGAAGCAGAGATCACCTGACATGGAAGCAAGGCGATCAATATGTAATTATGTGAGAGTAGATGTACAACAACATTCTAAAAGCCTACATGCGGTATTCAAATTTTTATCATCCTTGGAGCCGTGTAGTGGGTTTGAATGTAGTTCTGAAGGTGTGCTTTCGTGATTGTCTTGATATTCTGAGCAGGTCCTAGAATAGTTCTTCCGAGAGGTGTGTATTGGAAGGCGGTAGCGTGCAAATGGTTGAAAATGACTTCCTCAGTCTGCCCCTCAACCTGTATTGACCGATAGTGGCAAAGAAATAAAACACACATGGCAGCTAATGACAAATCATATTCAGCTAAGCAATATTCATAGAGGATAAATATAGAACTGTAAATACACCACATAATCTTATTTTTTTATGATGAGCCGTACGGAGATTACAGACCTGAAAAATATTCATGCTGCAGTCTTGTTGTAGTTTGAACAGACGCCAATTCCTAGTTGATGATACGGTGCAACTGATTCTTCTTAACCATCAAGTTCTTACACGTTTGTGTAATCTAATTAGCATCAAGGGCATCCATGTCCCCAGAAATTATCCTTGTGAGGACCCCTAAACTTAACTGAGAAGTGAGAACAAAGTGACACAGGAAAAGCTATGACACAAGGAAAAAAATGTTGAAGTAAATTGACACCAAATGGTTTTATATCAATGTGAAGAAATGTGTACGATTCTAATCAAAGATATGCACTGAAGTGGAAAAATAAAAAATTATGGTAGTAGTCATCCGAGAAAGAAGTATACACACCACATGGAATGCAAACTCAACAGACAGATTTGAATTACTGAATAAATTTGAGTTTTGAAAATCCCAGTTGAGTGTATCTATAATTCTATATGGCCCGGATGTGTGACTTGACTGTCATTTCTAACAATGTTGGAATAGTATGAGACAAGAAATAGTGTGTAATTGACCACAACATTTTGCAAAAGAGCATTTTGTACCTCCATTTCGCGAAGGATAACATCGGCTAATCCTGGCATCATCAAACTTGGAGTTGTGCAAAATGTAAGACAATATGTCTAGTGCTTTGCCAACATCCTTATCATGAGTGGTCTGTTCCCTAGAAGTGTATGCATTCAAATGTCCACAAATGTTCTCAATTTCTTGCTCCAAGTCCCTGGCGGTCCTCCTGTGAGTCCCCCTTAAATATATCATATGCTTGAGAAAGTGAGCAGTCCCATTGGTCTCCTCCGTCTCGAATCTGGAACCGGCATCAATCCAAACTCCAACAGTGGCGGTCTTGGCGGCCAAATTGGAGTCGGTGGTAACCCTCAAGCCGTTAGGAATAGTAGTAATTCTAGTTTCCGGAGCAGAGAGGATGTTGGTGTGATCAGCAAGGAAGAGATGAGGCGAGGCGCGCTGTAGGAACCTAGGGTCGGTATTCTGGAGCCTCTTGATCTTGGATTTGACCTGTTCGGCTAAGCGATCATCTCATTTGGCGGCGGTGGAGAGGGAAGTTGGGGAGAGGAGGCAGCGAGGGCGGTGGAAGAAGATGAAATGAAATGAAGGCGACAGATTACGGGAGGAGCGTCAAGCCACCTGCAGCAGGACGCCCATCGTTATAGCACAGGAAAGACGAGCAAGCAGCTGGAGAACAAGACAAGATGTTGTGATTCGCTTCAGCTGTTTGAAACGGCGTCATTTTGTAAGTGGGCTGGGCTGTTCAGGAGTCGGCCCAATGAGTCTGTAGAAACCCTAGAGCTTCCCCGTATATTATTATGTCCGCTGGTTAATCAGAGACGATCTGAGAAGCAACGATGGAAGGTGGGAAGACAGTGAAGGACGTCTCACCGCATGAGTTCGTCAAGGCCTACTCTGCTCATCTCAAACGTTCTGGCAAGGTATTTTTCTTTCCTTCCTGCTCAATCATCTGGTAGTGTGATGTGGTAGCTTGCTCAGTTCATAATTTTTGCTGCAAACTTGTTCTTTAGTTGTAGTACCATGAATTGTACGCCTGTAAATCACTCAAATGTTTTGCTTACAAACTGAAAGATTCATTTATTTTTTGTTTTTGCTATTTACCTTGGTTATATCATCATGTGATCATTGAGCAGGAATTCTCAATTATACCAAGATTTTTCTCTAATTTGATTTGGTCTTTTTTTTCTTTAGGTATTCATTGTCTGCAGTTAGACAATGGTATAGTTTCTGCTTATTTTAAATTTATGTTTTATCTGTTTATAATAATTCTCCCACTCCCTTCCCATATTGTCGATAGATTGAGCTGCCACACTGGACTGATATCGTCAAAACTGCCACATTTAAGGAGCTCGCTCCTTATGACCCGGATTGGTATTACATCAGAGCAGGTAAACCTTGAATTATTTTGTTTATCTATGTTCGGTCATTGTTTATGTAGTTTTTAATATGCTTTGATGATTTATTTATCTCATGGTACCTCTCTCGCTGTATAGCGTCCATGGCAAGGAAAATCTACTTGAGGGGAGGTCTTGGTGTTGGAGCCTTCAAGAGGATTTATGGAGGCAGCAAAAGAAATGGAAGTCGCCCTCCTCATTTCTGCAAGAGCAGTGGTTCAATCGCTCGCCACATTCTTCAACAGTTGCAGAACATGAACATTGTTGATGTTGATCCCAAGGGGTTAGTCTATATGAAGTTTTTTTTATTCTTCGTGTTTTTTTTTATTACAAAATCTTGCACGAGCCAAGCTATATAAATATTCTGACAATTTCACTGCTTTGCAACAGAGGAAGAGTCATCACATCAAGTGGAAGGCGTGACCTTGATCAGGTTGCTGGGCGCATTGTTGTTGTTGCAACTTGATTACAATGTATTAATCACTTTTAAGTCTTTGAACCGTCATTTTCAAAGAATTCTAGAAAGATCATTTTATTTAGGAGAATACATTTGCAACCATATGTTTGATTCTCTTTGAACTGTTGAGTTTGTCTGCGTAAATGAGAAACCTTGAAAGTTTCATGGAACTATTTATTCACTTCCAGCTTGGTTTTTGTTGGATGGCTTGGTAATTCTCAGAGCAAAGTTGAAATCTGTGTCTGTTGTGCTTATACGAGCCCTAGAAACCTTTTCATCCATATGTTCGTTTCCTTATTTTGTTGGAAGGCTTGCCAGAACACCTATAGAAACTGTCTAGTAAATGGTATTTTCAATCTAGTCTTATGGCATTGCTTGGGATAGGCCTTTATGATAATAATCCGAGATATTTATTTTTATTCAGTTTTCTAGCGCCAAATCTGATCGTGTTGGGGAATCACTGTTGATCTTCTGACTGCGGAAACAAAGGATGCTAATCGTTTATTTGGATTTTACAAAAGGATGCTAATCGAACTTCCTGGCCTGAAAATGTTAACTGGATGAGATTGGTAGTCAAATCCTTTCAAGGTGTCCGCAGGATAGAGATCAAGAATATCTCAATACACTTCCAACTTTTTGGGCTTCCCATGGTGAGAACACCTGGTTGAGGAACCCTGAGATGCTGCAACCTTCAGTCTGATTTTTGAATGGAACAGAAGATATTTGGTTGATGAACCAATCATTGTAAAGTTTATGTACAGACACCAAAAGGTTGCCTACATGCAAAGTAGTTGAATGAGTATAGAATTGATAATGGAACAGCACCGCCGTGAAGATCCTAAGGCTGCTTCAGTTAAAGATCAGCTCACTGCTTTCTTGTGAAATTATTGACTGCACCCGGCATCCGATCTTCTTCCAGTGTGGCTCTTGAAATTGGGTCCTTTCTTATTCTGATGCTTTGATGCCCTGAATATTATATATAAAAAAAACGAGTTTCATTTGTGTTTACCACCACCACTCTCTACTTTTAAGTGCTGCTTGAAATGACCACATAAAATCTGAATGAAAAATCAGAGATCCAAGATTTGTATAGGGACGAACAAACAACCTTTTCGGAACAAAAGGCCGGTCAAAGTACGGCATTGGCTGTGCTTTTGGCACTAGTTCCTTCCTCAACATTCTGATTTCTGCTTCCTCAGCCAGCTACCGGGAAACATTTACTGCTTTAGTTTTGAACTATGTATTATTAAAGAACTTTTCCATGACGTGCCATTTGCCAGTTTTTACCTTTTGTTGCCTCACTCTTTCCATCTTATACTGCTCAAATGAGCTCATCTTCTCTGTTACCTAAAACCATAGTGCAAAATAAAGTTCATTGTAAAATATATGGGTGCCCAAATGTATGTTGAGGAGATACAACTTATTTAGGTGGCAACATGATCCATGTAAAATACCTGATGATCAAATTCAGCCCGCTCTACTGCTCTCATATCAGTATGTAGTTTCACGTCCATCGGCCTCGTGATCTCTTTCACAGGGGGTTTTACTAGGCACTGAAACAATAAACCTCGAAACTACGGCATCATTTCTTAAAATACTCTTAATCTAATGTACATGATCCAACTGCTCAGCTTGGGCAATGCCCGTAAAATACAATTGCTGACAGACTTTGGAGTTGCTAATGATTCACCTATGACTGTTTTCCTTACCTGTGGTTCTTCTGTAGTCCAAGGGAGTCCCTGCGCAATTCGCAGGCGCTTCTTCTGTTGCTCTTCAACCATTTGTTGTATTTTACAAAGAAGCTCAACCTCCTTCACTTTCCCCCTTTGCTAAAATAGGAAAAGATATTTGTGAATTGATTTTCCGTTTATGACTCATGTATCGTACCAGCTTATGTGCACCATACCTCTGTCCGTAATTTGAATGGTTTTTGATTTGTTATTCTAAGTTTTTTTTTCTTCGACCTGGTTAAACCTGATGTTCCAGAAGATTCAGAGCTCTGGCATTCATAAATCAATAATGCCAGTCAGAAAATTGTCGACGAGGTAGCAAATTAATAAGCAAATCGGAAACCATTGAGACTACTTGTGGTTCCATATCTCATGATACAGTCGGACTATGGCATGGGTATAGAGCTATACATACTGAATTGAAAGTAACTAAGTTCCAAAATTCAACTTAGAAATTATATAAGAAGCAATGCTCAATGATTGAGATGGCAAACAGACTACGAAAACATTGATGAAGTTAAACTTAACTTATACCGGGGAATGAAACCTAAGAACTTTACTTAACTGAAGAAATTTCATTTTAAGTTTAAATGATTGAGCTGACCGACTTGGGGCCATAAAGCTATAATATCAGCTTCAATATCTGCTTTTACTTGTTAACATGTGTCAAGGCTAAGTTACATGTTTAGCTCTAAATACATCAAACTGATGCAAATATCCAATATGAAATTTGTGATTAAGAGAGCAGGAAAAGCATACATTTCTTCTACTTGTTCTTCCTCCGCCAGAAGTCCTTTTGGAAATGCTGAACCACCAAACAATGGAGGTCACACTAGGTCAGAAGCTAGTAACAAAAGCACAAAGACAAATGGCATCAAATTCAACCACATAATGACTACTAACCTCTCTTGGCTGAGGCTGCTGCCATCCCATGTATCCAAATGCAAGTTGTCAGGTGTCCTAAATGAATCCAATGCACAGGATGAAGAAGATTGTGTTGTTTCAGTCGACTCCAACAATGGCCGTTTCTTAAGAGCATCATCACTTGCGCAATCTTCTTCTTTAACTGATGCATTCCCATTATCAGGCGGCAGAGTCAGAATCCTCTCAAACGCCTGGATCAAGTTCATGACCTTTCCTCTCTTGATATTAGTTCTACATATTCCACCTGATTCAACACTCACTTCAACTTTCAAGCCACATTCCGCTACGATGGCTTTGTCTTCACCATTTTCCGTTGGAAGTAAGGCGTGTCCTTCTTTGACTGTCTCAGCAGTTATTCTCTCCTCTTCCGCTCTGGACGAGAAATCGCCACCATCATCCGCATTCGATTCCTTACTCGGAGCGACCGCCTTTCTCTTCCCCGATAAATTAGGGTTTCTGGAAACCGATTTCAGACTCTTAGCTGATTTGATCGCCGGACTTCTGCTCGCCAAATTAGGGTTGAAATTTTCAACAACTTCCGGAGATTTGGGCTTAGTCAACACATTTGACGCTTTTACTGGTGTGACCGGTCCAGTGCTCTTGGTCTTTGATGCCATAGTCAGACAATTGAAATCAATCACTGCGCAAATCGATTACGACTCCAATGAAAATGGATATAGCATTAGATGAAAGCTTGCAAGAATTGAGATTTGAGCTGAGAATTTGAACGTTGTGTTTGATATGAATTATGAAGATGCTTTTTGCCTGCATCCGTCCTAACGGCTACCTTTTTTGTTTTGTTGGTTTCTTCTTCGTGACCTGGACTGGAGGGGTTTTTTTTCGAAATCCGTTGCGGCAGTTTGACTTTTTGTTGTAGATGGGCCGGTTCATGATCTGGTTGGGCCGGACTGCCAAGCAGCTTCCAAAATATAACTATGAAGAAATGACAACCTTCTAATGGATTTTATGATATACATAAGTAAATATCAGGTACAAAAAACTGGTGAAAAATGTAAAGTTTTTAAAATTGTGTTATAATTCGTCGTCGAGAAATTAAAAGTATCACATAGTTCGTCACGAATAATTTATAATTCGTCAACGAAAAATTAACCATAAACGGGATAAGTTTGATTATAATTAGGTTTGATTAGATCGCATTAAAAAATGTAACACTTGCCTTATTGGCAAGATCAAGGGTTCGAACCCCATCGTGGAGTAGGAAATGTAAATGAGTGTGGAGTGGATTTGGGAGCCCTCGCCTAGCTCACATTAAAGTCATATGAGCTATCAAACCCAAATGAATGAATGAATGAAGGCATATGAAAAACTACTTGCACATTTAAAGAAGCATGATGAAGAATAACTATTTGTATACTTAAAGACGCATGAGGAAGATAGCCGAATAACTAGATACATATTCAAAGATGCACGACGAAGATAGTTGGATTGTAAAAAATAGGTTTCTAAATATACATATGAAAACGATTTATTGAGATGAATTAAATAATATATGAAAAGTGTTTAATGAGTTGAATTAAATAATATGTAATGATTTTGTAGTTTTTTATTTGGTTTGGGATATACGAATGCAAATTTTCCAATAGAATTTTAAGTGATGTTTGTTAGGATCGTTTAGTTAGCTGCACTTGTCAAGTATCGATACGCTTAAAGTATGTATGCAACGGAAATAAGCTAGAGCGTAAAAGTAAATACGAGACAACAATATATAGTGTGAACCCAGATACTAAACAAAGTATCTAGGAAAAACCACTACCTTCTAGTTTCCACTAGAAGGATTTCTGAACGATCACTTGTATATATGTTACTCGATTACCATGAGTTACACTGCTCACCCAAACCACACTCAGTGGTGTTCTGCCATTCTCTCAGACGCGTCTTAGTGATGATGTAATCCAGTTGCAAACGCATCGCAAGCAATGTTCCCCTTCTGGCTCTGATCGGAAACTGGCTCCCTCCGAATTAAGCTCTTGAACCTCCGATTCAATACTCCTTCGAAACTGCGATCTCAGATCGTTCTTGCTTCAGCAATTACGTAGCCAAGGAATTCCAATACGATCCGCACATTAAAACACACTACGCCCTTCAGACGTATGCCTACTCTAGGGGTATCGTACTCCAACAATTTCCCCCTTTTGATGATGACAAACATCCTCTTCACAAGAGATAATAATAGCATGAGAACACATGTATTTATTAACCTCTACACAGTTTTTAAGCTAACGAATCTTTGCTGAGGGAGATTTCAAACTCACAACCTAATCAATAAAGTAACAAAGTCACAGTTTACTTTATGTCAAGATTTTACGCTAACAAATCTTTGATGAGGGAGCTTTCAAACTTCCAGATTACCTTTGGCGTGTGCAGTTCCCTCTAACATGTGCAATGCAGTTCCCCCTCACATATGCTACCTACCCTATGCACAACAGTGTCACATCACACCAACCATTCGTTCAGAACCTTACCGTTCCCCCTTTGATAGGCCAGGTCATGGAAGTAAGAATTGTTCCCCCTCAGAGTATGCATCCCTTATCTCCCCCCTTTTGACATCATCAAAAACTCAGCAAGTGTTGTTAGTTCACAAATATGCAAAGCAGTGAATCGGCAAATTCATTAAACCATCAGAGCATACCGAAACAAAGCACTTTATTCACTAAATCAAAAGTATGATAAATGAACACAATGCATCAGGAGTGAAAAAGCACACAAAAAAATGCCAAGAAATTGGATTGATGTGCTAGGAAGTCAAAAAGGGGCTGACCACGAGAACAATGCTAGTGCGTCTGCAGCAGGGGTAGGTGATGGAGAAGCGATGTGCAGCCAACAGATTCCAGGCGCGGCAACTTACCCTTTCTTACTGAGGGTATACTGGACATCTGGAGCATGTATTTGGTTGGAGAATCTCCTTCTGAATATCAGCCAACTCGTTATCCCTTCGCTGCAACAACCGCCTAATAAGCAACAACATACTTCCGTATTGATTTCCTCATGAGTTTTCAACAAAGAGGATCTAGTCTATACTTCCCCATCAACATGAACAGTTGTCTTACCACTGCATCCTTGTTCTCTTCGAGTATACACTTTATCCTTCTCCCCGTACCCTAATTCTCATATTGTTTTTTTCTGGGTACGGGTGACATCATACCTCAATGGAGTCATTATCATCCATATGCTAAATCACTTCTGTGGACAGGTGATCTTTTGTAAATATAGCAGAAATATTCAATGAGAATCAAACACTAATGCTAATCACGGTAATCAAAACATTTGTAAAGACTCAGGTGAACCGAGGTCGTACCCAAAGGACAGGTGATAAAACCAATAATGCTAACAGTTTACTTAGAATGTCTAATGGTTTGGGGGGGGGGGGGATTTGTTCCTTCAAAAGGATGATAGCAGGATTTACTATCCAAAAGAGAAATGTGATCAACGAAAGAGGTAAGCAATCAATTAAAAGATGACCAGGGATCTATTTCTCCACCCAGACAATTGTTGTGACGGTAAAATAGGACACTATTGATGAAATCACATGCATATACTTAGAATTTAGCCATGCAACATTAATACTAAGTTCCACTCGCGCTACAACTCAGTACGAAGAGGTTACATCTCGCATAGTACCTCACACTCGCGCTCTATTGATACTATAGAATATGCTTATCTAATCTCACACTCGCGCTCTATTGACTAAATAATCATGTTCTTGTTTAATCCATGCCCTTCTCATTAAGATTAGAGTGTCGCCATGTAACACAAAAACCCTAATGCTTCTTCATTTAGTTCATTTGAAATCATGCTTTTCAGGGTTAGCTACTTCAAACATGAAATCAAGCAGAATTGCTATTGAGGACTTCTCACAAACACCTTATAGGCAATCCGAAACATTAAGTTCAAATGAAGAAGAATCATGTGCAAATCATTCATCAATAGCATCCATAGTATTTACAACGTCACAAACATGTCTAGGGGATTCATAGATCCCCAACCAAAGTCACTACTCACTCATGGTGAGTTTACAAGCAAAATCAACAATAAGAGTGCAAACAACCATATCAAAAGTAGAGTTTAGAAATCTAGAACCAATATGGAGATCCAATAGTACTAAGATGATCCAATCTTCGTGTCCGTTGTTGTCTCCCAAAATCTCTCTCTTCTTCTCCCAGAAAACTGCTCCAAAAGAACCCAGAAAATCCAAGAGAGCCGGCTCAAAAAACCCTAAGTTTCTATTTATTGCCCGGCAGAAAAATCCGAATTGTGCGACTTCATGCGAACGCATGGCTTCCTGGATTTGGTCGTATGCGAGCATGGGCTTGAAGCGTGCGAGCGCACAAGGATTCCATGCGTCTGGTTTTTATTGTGCGATCGCACAAGGTAGACTGTGCGAACGCATGAGTGGTGTTGTGCGAGCGCATGAGATTTCCATGCGTCTGGTTTGATCCATGCGAGCGTCGCGAAGCCGTGCATGCGAGCGCATGCAAATTCCATGCGACTGGTTTTTTCCATGCGAACGCACGGAGTGAGTTGTGCGAACGCATGCCGTTGAAGAGATTGTGCACCGACTTCCAATTTGCGCTTTCTCGCTCCAAAATGCTTGGTTTTGCTCCAAAATCATTGCCTACTTGCGTTCTCAGCTTAAACTCTGTAATTTGCCTGAAATGAACCACAAAGCATCAAATAGCAGGAGAAATCGTAATAGAACAATCGAAACAATAAGCATAGAGGTCGCCTAAAATGCATATATTTTAGTGCTATCAAATCACCCCACATTTAACGTTTGATCGTCCCGAGCAAACTAACCATATAGATCAACAACAATAATGCATTTTACTCACTCAGGATGGGTTCAAAGAAAACTCCATATGGTCACGAAAACTAACTAAAAATACTGAGAAATAAATCCTACTTCTAACTAACCACTTTCGTAGGTAACACGAGTGCATTTAGCGAATGCACCAAACCTTTAAACCCCTAGGCTACCCTAGTGGAGGAGTTGTAGTCTCCTGAGAGTTTTCAGACATGGGAATACTCACAAATCCCACAAAAAGAACAACCATCCAATTAGGCATTTTAAGTTCACAAATGTCAAAGTACTAGGCAAGGTGTCTTTCATGAAGTTCATAATGTATTCAACTAGACATGTGCATTTCAATCACCACATGAGTCCTCTTTGAATCCTTGTGGAAATTCATGAATTAGGACATTCAAGCAAATCAAAGCAAAGACTAATAAATCTTTAATCAAGGATTCTAGTCATTTTCTAATTAGTGACTTCAAGAAAACAATCTAATAGTCACAAAGAAATCTTGTTGAATCACTCACAAATGCTAGCAAGGAGGCTAGTCCATTGGCTCGTGAGCTTTGAACTCATTCTCAAGCCTAGGACGCAAAGGTCACTTAGTCATAAGAGAAGAGGAGTTCCAACATTACAGTTTTTGTATACACTTGCAAGTCATATCATGCCTAAGTATAAAAGAATACGAGGTTCGTCCCTTAGTGAAATCTTGCTAGGAAGTATCAATTGTCTCATTGGTTTTCATGCTAGAGGACGGTGGAATAGCCGATTGTCAAGTCTAAGTGCTTCTTATTTTCTTATTTTTTTCTTTCAAATGGCCTTTGGCCTACAAATGCTTTCGAGGGGGAACTTTTCTTCCTAACCCCCGGCATTTGTATATTTTGATCAAAACTTCTCGTGTACATCGAGAGAGTTTTTAGTCGGGGCTTTGCCCTCTTTGACCATAAGAATGAAGTATATATTTTTTTGTTGGGGCCTATTTTTCTCCCTCTTTTGACTCCACACTTAGAACTTTGACAAAGGCTATGCGTTAAAAATGGAGCATGACAAACCAACAAGACAAATCCACAAGATAAGCAAGGTCACTAAGGTCACCTAAAGGCAATCGTGGCACGCAAGCGTTTCAAAGTTATAAATCATTTCGGTTTTATGCTTTCAAAGATCAACTCTTTAGTCTCAACGAGAAAAAGCTTAGAATAAAAGATAAAGAAATGCTAGTAAATGCTTTGATCCTCAATAATGAGAGTCATCAATCTAATCCATTAGTCATCTAAAGGATCAATTAAGTGAAATCATGCATGACTAGTTGAATTAGGAATGAAATTTTTCGAAAATGTAGCCTTGCCTAGACTTTTTGTTTTCATTAATATTTCAAGTTTTTGGATGAATTGTACAGTAGTGTGAATGTTTTCCCTTAAACATACAAGTTGATCGGATTCCACACATGAAAGCACGTCAAACAAACACAAACATCTCATGTAGTCAAAACATGTCAAAACATAGGCCACCCCACACTTAGCAATTGCTTAGTCCCTAAGCAATGAATAGAATGAAAAGCAAAGAGAGAGTTAAGAAAAACTTCTCTCGTTTGCAGGTAGCCATTTCAAAGTAGGAGATGTTGCTATGCGCGTCTAGTTCGTGGGCGACTGATCTTGCACAAAAGATTCGAGTAATGATCCCCCTTTTTCTTCTATAAGACATGAAACTAAAAGTGAGAGTGTTAAGCATACAAGGTAGAGAAATCATCATCGTAAACGTGTCAACATCCTGCAAGTCAACTAAAAGTTTTATCAAAAGATCGCATCAGATGGGCATGCGAACGCATGCTTGGGATGGTGCGAACGCACAAAAGCATAAAAACGCTGGGAAGGACGAGCCATGCGAACGCATGGACTAACTTGTGCGAACGCACGATAAAAAGCAGTCGCATGGTTTTCGCATGCGAACGCATGGACTTGTGCGATCGCAGCCCAAAGGGAAATAACCTGGTCATGCGAACGCATGAATGCATTTTGCGAACGCACAGACCTGGGCAGTGAAGAAATTTCCTTTAAAAACCTGTTTTTCACATGTGAATCAATCACGCACAAAGATTTTTTTACATAATTCAACACAAATCAAGATTGTAATACACAGCATAAGAGTGATGAACCATGTTACATCCCAAAATACAATCATCCAAGGTTCATCAAACATCCACAAGTCATAAACACAGTACAAGCACAAAAATGTATGGAAATGCTAATCAAAGGCTATCATTCCCCAAATCAATCTCATCCGACGTAGAATCATCTTCATCTGGAGTAGTGGCAGCAGTGGAGGGAGTATTGACTCTCATATCACAAGCACGGTCAATCTCGGCGATGGTAGCACCAAGCTCACCTTCCGGAGCAACGTCATGAACACCACGAGGTGCGATAATAAACTGCTCACTCTCACTATCTTCATCACCCTCAATGCTGCCCGCTTGTCCGCTTTTCTAAACATTTGAAGGCTCACCCACTTTCTCTTTACCCTTAGCGGTGGGAAACAAAGGCGGAGATGGAGGTGAAGGTGACCGAGGCACAAATGGAGACCGAGGTGGCAAGTCAATACTAGAGGAAATACCCAAGTGAGAGGTGATGGCGAGAAGAGTCCGCTCCTCCCATTCATTGTGCTGCGAGACGTAAGTGGCAAGGACATTTTGGTCCCGCATCAATGTGTCTTGCGCTCTAGCAATGTCATCCAAGCGCGACAGAATCAGATCGAGTCTCGGGTCGGTAGAGGAGGGAGGAGGCACGGTATGAGAGGAAGACGGCAAATCACGGTCCACAAACCGGTCAATCTCATCGTCAATGTCAAGCTCGTCCTCATCTTCAACCTCAACTTCTTTCTCATCATGTTTCCACTTTAGCCCCTTACCCAATATATGCATAGATCGCATTTTCTTCAAAGTCAACTTCAGCTTATCACTCTCCTTGTGTCCGAATGTGAAATTCAATTTCCTCGCTATCCATGTCACGAATGAACCACCGCCCAAACCAAGATTCCTTGCAGCGGCAATCTGATTTTCCTTGATCCCCTTTGTAATGCACCATAACCAATCCACTTTCTCCCATCGCTCAATCATAAGCATAATCATCATCTCGAGCTTGGTTATGAGTCTACCATAACTAGTGCGAACGAACACTGTCCCCGCTAAAAACTTGTGAATAAGACTCCATTTAGGCACACGGATGCTAGTGGATTTGTGTTGCTCTTCCTTAGCATAATCACTCCCCGTGATTTTCTTCCAAAATGCATGGACTTTATCATCAACAATAGTAGGGAGTAAACCATCCCTAGGCAATCTAAACCAATCACATAATACTTCGGCATCAACCTCCCACTGATATTCACCCATCGCAAACCTCCAACACTTAACTTTCCCTTCCTCCTCATCTTTATCAAGTCTATGCACGGCACTAAACGAACTTAGGAATTCCATAGTGACTTCATGATGTGATCCAGGATCATCTCTAAAAATAAAGCACATTCCACTGTTGCTAAGCAAATGCCTAATCTCATCAAACACTCTTAACTTCGTTAAATCTTCAATTTCAGGGAAAAGGAGAGGGATTGGCCATTTACCTTTGTTCGATAGTGCAGTATGCAAGACAGCATCCGTTGGATAGCGGAATCTGATTGGGCCATTAAACTCGTACGATTTGGCCCTAGTGAATATGTTGTCATCGCCGGTTCGAGGCGATGTAGGAGGCGAATCTTTTTCCAAGTCTCCATCGGCTCTACTAACCGAGCTAGGCGCCATAATGTATCTGGTAGAAACACCTGAGGTGCGGCCATAATGCCTGCCCGAATAATCCGATTTCACGTACAAAATTTCAATGTCTTTTCCTTTTTGGCCCTTTCCTTTGGACTTCTTTGAAATCGGCGGTTTTGAGACTCCCAAATTCTTCGAAGCATCCTTGGGAGGCTGCTTAGTAGAGGGGATTTTGACCCTTGCCATGGTTGAATTGGAGAGGAAAAACGAATTGGGCGAATTAGGGGTTAGGCGATTTTGGGCGGTTTGCGGGGATCGACGGAGGATGTGGAGGGCTGAGCTGGCCGAAGAGCGGCTGGGGGAGGTCGCGGAAGCCTGGCGACGGTCGGCGGAAGCAGATGGAGGCGGCGGACTCGACGGAAAGTCGGGGAGGAGACGGAGGCGCGGGATTAGGGTTTTTCGAAATTGAATTCTGTTTTCCGAAATTAAATTTTGTATATATACTAAACGACTCATGCGAACGCATGAAGCTTCAGAAAACTGAGAAAAACGGGATTTAAACAGGGGCATGCGAACGCATGAAAGTAGTTGTGCGAACACATGAATGTTTCCAGTCGCATAGAATTTACATGCGAACGCATGAGACTGTGCGAGCTTGGCAAAATGAGGATGAAGGCTTGTCATGCGAACGCATGAATGAGGTGATGCGAACGCATGGATCTGACCAGCGGCATTGAAATTATGTGCGAGCGCATGAAACTGTGCGAGCGCCACGAAATGAAGAAAAGGCTGGGTATGCGAACGCACGGATGAACTGTGCGAACGCATGGAATTGCGGACGAACAATTCGAAGCCAAACTCAAATCGAACATCGACACTCACAACAATCATCAAATGTAAGCGTTCACACATGCATGGTTCACATTCTCAATTTCGCGCCCAAAGCAAACAGAAATCCAATCAAGATGGATAAACTTAGAGATCAGGGAAGGAACACTTACAAGCCTAGTTTAACGTCTTGGCTAAGACGGAGCCGTGGCTTTTCGCATCCAGAAGCACACTAAGAGAAGTCCCAAGCGGGATCCCTTCTCTAGCGGGATTTTATATAGCATCTACGATGGTGCTTCCAACGTGTTCTGATCTCCATCAGCAGCGTGGTAGACCTTAACTCTTTGCCTATTTGCCTTGAACACATTCCCTTGGTTATCAACTAGCGCTAGGTGGCCATCATCGAAAACTTTGTGGATTCTATACGGTCCGAACCACCTAGACTTGAACTTCCCGGGAAACAACTTGTATCGGGAGTTGAAAAGTAAGACCTTATCCCCTACTGAGAACTCCCTCTTCAGGATCAGCTTGTCATGCCATCTCCGAGTTCTCTCTTTGTAAATTTTTGAACTCTCGTCGGCGTCCAACCTGATTTCATCCAACTCATGCAGCTGAAGGATTCTCTTTTCTCCTGAAGCTTTCATATCGAAATTCAGTTCTTTGATGGCCTTGGCGGCTCTGTACTCCAGCTCTACTGGGAGATGGCAAGGTTTGCCATACACTAACCGGTATGGAGACATTCCAATTGGCGTCTTGAAAGCCGTTCTATACGCCCATAAGGCATCATCAAGCTTCAACGCCCAGTCTTTCTTTGACTTGCCCACCGTTTTTGTCAAGATGTTCTTTATTTCTCGGTTTAATACTTCGACTTGCCCATTCGCTTGGGGATGATATGGTGTAGAGCATCTATGGAATATCCCGTGCTTCTTGAGAAGAGACTCAAATCTCCTTTCCTTGAAATGAGAACCATTATCACTAATTACTGCTATCGGGACCCCGAATCTTGGGAAGATAATCTTGTTAAACATTCTGATCACCACTTTAGCATCACAAGACGGGGAAGCTATGGCCTCAACCCATTTTGAAACGTAGTCTACCGCCACTAGAATAAAGTTGTTACCTTGCGAAGACGGTAGAGGTCCCATAAAATCCACGCCGCATACATCGAATACTTCAACTTCTAAGATGCCTTTCTGAGGCATTTCATCCCGTCTAGCAATATTCCCCATTCTTTGACATTCGTTACAAGATTTAACGAATTCATATGTATCCTTGAACATACGGGGCCAATAAAATCCCGATTGAAGGATCTTCGCTGTGGTCTTCGAAGCTGAACCGTGACCACCATAGGAAGAGGAATGGCAACAAGCTATAATTTTCTTCGTGTCCCCTTCGGGCACACATGTTCTATAAAGTCCATCCGTGCATAGCTTGTAGAGGAAAGGATCATCCCAAAAATATCTCGAAATATCGTGCAGGAACTTCCTCCTTTGATTATGATCCAAGCCATTCGGAAGAATTTGGCAAGTCAAGTAATTCACATAATCTGCGTACCACGGGGCATCATCTTTGACACTCAGCAAATACTCTCCGATGAAGGAGTCTTCTACAGGCGCTGAAAACTTCTTTTAGTCATAAAGCTCAATTCTCGAGAGATGATCCGCTACTACATTTTCTACCCCTTTCTTGTCCTTAATGTCAATGTCGAACTCTTGCAAAAGAAGGATCCAACGAATAAGTCTCGGCTTGGCATCTTTCTTCTCCATCAAGTACTTGATAGCTGCTTGATCAGTGTAGACAACCGTCTTGGACCCCACAAGATAAGGTCGAAACTTTTCAAAAGCATAAACCACCGCTAGTAATTCTTTCTCCGTGGTAGTGTAGTTTAGCTGAGCATTATCAAGCACCTTGCTCACATAGTAGACCACGTGGAGTTTCTTATCAACTCGTTGTCCCAACACAGCTCCCACAGCAAAGTCACTCGCATCGCACATAAGTTCGAACGGAAGATCCCAATTCGGTGGTTGCACTATCGGTGCCGATACAAGTGCTTTCTTGAGCCTTTCAAACGCCGCTAAACATTCTTCATCAAAACTGAATTGTACGTCATTGCATAAGAGGTGAGTTAATGGCTTCGCAATCTTGGAGAAGTCTTTAATAAATCTCCTGTAAAAACCTGCATGTCCTAGGAAACTTCTAACTCCTTTTTGGTCTCTCGGCGGTGGTAACTGCTCAATGATTTGCACCTTCGCTTTATCAACTTCGACCCCCCTTTTAGACACCAAATGTCCTAACACGATTCCTTCTTGAACCATGAAATGGCACTTTTCCCAGTTTAGCACCAGATCTGTTTCGATGCACCTAGCAAGAATATGAGAAAGATTAGTTAAACAATCATCAAATGAAGTTCCATGAATAGAGAAGTCATCCATGAAAACTTCCATGCATTTCTCAATGTAATCGCTAAAAATGGACATCATGCATCTCTGAAACGTTCCCGGTGCATTACATAGCCCAAAGGGCATGCGCCTAAATGCAAAAGTTCCATACGGACATGTAAATGTGGTTTTTTCTTGGTCATTCGGTAAAATGGGAATTTGATAGAAACCACTATAATCATCTAGGAAACAAAAGTACTCATTTCCAGCAAGTCTTTCAAGCATTTGGTCAATAAAGGGAATGGGGAAATGATCCTTTTTTGTTGCTTTATTCAATTTCCTATAATCGACGCACATCCTCCATCCACTTACGGTTCTAGTAGGGACTAACTCTCCCTTATCGTTCTGCACAACCGTAAGTCCTCCCTTTTTGGGGACGACGTGGATGGGGCTTACCCATTCCGAATCCGGAACCGAGTAAATGATGCCCGCATCTCTTAACTTGGTAATTTCTTTAAAGACAGCATCACTAAGCTTAGGGTTTAATCTCCTTAAAAACTCCCTAGAAGGCTTTGCATTCTCTTCAACATTTATCCTATGCATGCATAATGAAGGGCTAATTCCCTTAAGATCATCAACAGAATAGCCTAGAGCGTTTCTATTCGTTTTCAGCACATGCAAAAGTTTGGAAGTTTCATGTTCATTCAAAGTTGCACCGACAATAACGGGATAAGTGGAATTAGACCCAAGAAACTCATACCTGAGATTCGAAGGTAGAGGTTTTAACTCTCCTCCGAATTCCTTACCTATCGACATCGGGTCTTCTTTACCCTCGTAAGCATCCAATGCTTGCTCTCCTTCGACCAAAGTCAGGTCGCACATCTCCTCATCGTCCATATCTGTCAAGGATGTAAAAAGCATACTAGCATCATCCAACTTCATTACTTCACTCTCAAAAGATGTTAGCTCAAAATTTTCATAAGATATATCAAGCAAATTGCATTCAAAAGATTGAGCAGGAGCTTTCATGGCATTTTTCAGAAAAAATTTCAGCTTCTCATTCCCTATTTTCAACTCTATAGACCCTTCACCACATCTAATGACAGCTTCCACGGTGTTAAGGAAAGGTCTACCGAGAATGACGGGCGTTTCCTGCTCATCATCCATTTCTAGCACATAGAAGTCTACGGGGATAAAGAATTTACCAACCTTAATGGGCACATCCCTAAGAACTCCCCTAGGAATCCTGGAACTTCTATCGGCTAATTTCAAAGTAATAATAGTGGGATGGAGTTCACCCATATCAATCTTTTCAAACAAAGAATAAGGAATCAAAGAAATACTAGCTCCCAAATCACACAATGCTCTATCAATATCAATTTTTCCTAAAGAGATAGGAATAGAAAATGACCCATGGTCTTGCATCTTTTTAGGCATTCTACTTTGGACAATAGCACTACACTCAACATTCAAGGCTATCATGCTAGATTCTTCAATCACCCTACGATTTGACACAATATCTTTCAAGAATTTTGCATATGTACGATTTTGAGTGATTACCTCATGGAATGGGAGGGTGACATACAACTTTTTCAGCATCTCCACAAATCGCTGGAAGTGAGCATCTAGTTTGCTTTTGTTGAGCCTTTGCGGAAAAGGTATCATTGGCACATATTTCCTTGTCAAAACTGGTTCTTCCTCTTTTTTCTCTTCTTCCGTAGGAGCTTGAAATTCAACTTCAGAATTCTCGTTGGCAACTTCCGCTTCAATCTCCTTGTCATTGGGACTCGGTTTTCCTTGAGGATTAGGCAAGACTTTTCCGCTCTTCAATGTAATGGCATTGATATGCTCGGTAGAATTCACATCCGGTTGAGAAGGAAGCTTCCCATATTGCTTCAAAGCTGCGGCTTGTTGAGCCACTTGATTTTCGAGCATTTTATTGTGAGCTTCTAATTGCTCCATTCTCTTGTTGACTCCCTTTTGGTTCTCTAGCATTTGCGCCATCATGGACATCATTGTATTCTCTTGAGAGTTAGAAGGAGGTTGCCCTTGTTGATGAGAAATCCCTTGATCATTTGTAGGAGGCTTATTAGCTTGATACGGCCTTTGATAGCTCCCTTGGTTGGAGTATTGAGAATGTTGCCCCTGATTTTGATTAGAACTTTGGCCTTGATTAGAATAAGAGTTCTGCCCTTGACTTTGGTTAGAGCCATACCCTTGTCTTTGGTAACTCCCTTGGTAATTATTTTGCCCTTGGGGTCTAGGAGGAAAACTGGAATTGCTGGACAATCTTCTTTGAGGAGTCTCATAATTTCTTGTAATAGGGTTAGAATTCTGAGCATAGTTTCTTTGTTGATTCACATAGTGTGCCTCTTCATAACCGTCATCATCATCTTCATATCTCCCTTCGGGGCAATTCTTTGTAGAGTGCTTCGTACTAGAACATAGAAAGCAAGATTGTTGGATCGGATTCTTCTCTTTTTCAGTCTTCGGTTTAGACACCTCCAAAGAATTAACCATACTTATCATGGTTTCCATTTTCTTTGCCAAATCACTAAACTGATCTTTAGTTGCATAATTGGAAGAATCCTCTCTAGACTTAGCCATTTTCTTGTGATCGACCCATTGGTATCTATCAGAATTTGTGGCAATCTTATCGATAATTTTAAAACCTTGGCTTGCCGGTAGATCCATAATCGCGCCGCCACTAGCCGTGCCCATTTGGTTCTTGGCTTCTTTGCTCATGCCTAGATAGAAATATCTCATAAGATCAGCTCTTCGAAAGTTGTGGTGAGGGCATTCCCTCAAATAATGCTTAAACCGATCATAGGCTTGATGGAATAGCTCACTGTCTCTTTGAGAGAAGGTCAATATGAAATCAGTGAATTTCTTAGTTCTTGACGGCGGAAAGAATTTAGTCAGAAAGGCATTTGCTAGATGATCCCAAGTTCTAAAAGTTCCCGGCTCTTGGTTTTGCAACCATTCATTTGCATCTCCGTGTAAAGAAGAAGGGAAAAGCTTCAAATAGACGTATTCCATTGGCACATTTCTTGGCTTATAAGTGCGGCAATACTCTTGGAAGTTAGCCAAATGGGTTGAAGGATTTCCACTTCCGTGGTATTGATCGTTTGTAACCATATGGACTAGGGAGGACTTCACATCGAAATCAAATGCATCTTCTTCTGGAGGAACTATAGCTGAGCCATTCCCTTCAAGAGTAGGGGTCATGTAATCCCCGACAGGCCTCTCATCATCCTCATCATCCTCATCATCGTATCTGTAGTTTCGGTCATTCCGGTTCCTTGGAGGAGCGGGAGGATCTTGTAGAGGATTGTGTAAAGGATTTTGTAAATGATTTTGACCATTTTGGTTATTCTGTCGAGCGGGAGGATCCTCTACCTCATCTTCCATTCTAAATCCGAGTGGTGTAAAATGAATTGGATTTAGGAGTGGAGGTGGACGAGGTCTCGGACCTTGGAAAGCAGGAGGAGTAAGAGCAAAAGGCGGAGGATTCTTTCGAGGTCTACCTCTTCCTCTCTTAGCGGTTGGGTGAGAAGTATTTGACGTCGAACCTAGCTCTACGTGCTTTTGTCCCCTAAATCTTGTGATCATTCGAATGCCTCCAAGCACAAAGGAAGATCTTAGCAATGAAAGGCAAGAGAATTAAACACAGTTTAAGCACGAGACAAGCAATACTTATCAAGAAAGGAAAGAGTAGACAAACTAAACTATCTATTAGCACCTAGTTAATTAACATGTCCCCGGCAACGGCGCCATTTGATCTTTTGTAAATATAGCAGAAATATTCAATGAGAATCAAACACTAATGCTAATCACGGTAATCAAAACATTTGTAATGACTCAGGTGAACCGAGGTCGTACCCAAAGGACAGGTGATAAAACCAATAATGCTAACAGTTTACTTAGAATGTCTAATGGTTTGGGGGGGGGGATTTGTTCCTTCAAAAGGATGATAGCAGGATTTACTATCCAAAAGAGAAATGTGATCAACGAAAGAGGTAAGCAATCAATTAAAAGATGACCAGGGATCTATTTCTCCACCCAGACAATTGTTGTGACGGTAAAATAGGACACTATTGATGAAATCACATGCATATACTTAGAATTTAGCCATGCAACATTAATACTAAGTTCCACTCGCGCTACAACTCAGTACGAAGAGGTTACATCTCGCATAGTACCTCACACTCGCGCTCTATTGATACTATAGAATATGCTTATCTAATCTCACACTCGCGCTCTATTGACTAAATAATCATGTTCTTGTTTAATCCATGCCCTTCTCATTAAGATTAGAGTGTCGCCATGTAACACAAAAACCCTAATGCTTCTTCATTTAGTTCATTTGAAATCATGCTTTTCAGGGTTAGCTACTTCAAACATGAAATCAAGCAGAATTGCTATTGAGGACTTCTCACAAACACCTTATAGGCAATCCGAAACATTAAGTTTAAATGAAGAAGAATCATGTGCAAATCATTCATCAATAGCATCCATAGTATTTACAACGTCACAAACATGTCTAGGGGATTCATAGATCCCCAACCAAAGTCACTACTCACTCATGGTGAGTTTACAAGCAAAATCAACAATAAGAGTGCAAACAACCATATGAAAAGTAGAGTTTTGAAATCTGGAACCAATATGGAGATCCAATAGTACTAAGATGATCCAATCTTCGTGTCCGTTGTTGTCTCCCAAAATCTCTCTCTTCTTCTCCCAGAAAACAGCTCCAAAAGAACCCAGAAAATCCAAGAGAGCCGGCTCAAAAAACCCTAAGTTTCTATTTATTTCCCGGCAGAAAAATCCAAATTGTGCGACTTCATGCCACAGAGGGGCCATGCGAACGCATGGCTTCCTGGATTTGGTCGTATGCGAGCATGGGCTTGAAGCGTGCGAGCGCACAAGGATTCCATGCGTCTAGTTTTTATTGTGCGATCGCACAAGGTAGACTGTGCGAACGCATGAGTGGTGTTGTGCGAGCGCATGAGATTTCCATGCGTCTGGTTTGATCCATAAGAGCGTCGCGAAGACGTGCATGCGAGCGCATGCAAATTCCATGCGACTGGTTTTTTCCATGCGAACGCACGGAGTGAGTTGTGCGAACGCATGCCGTTGAAGAGATTGTGCACCGACTTCCAATTTGCGCTTTCTCGCTCCAAAATGCTTGGTTTTGCTCCAAAATCACTGCCTACTTGCGTTCTCAGCTTAAACTCTGTAATTTGCCTGAAATGAACCACAAAGCATCAAATAGCAGGAGAAATCGTAATAGAACAATCGAAACAATAAGCATAGAGGTCGCCTAAAATGCATATATTTCAGTGCTATCAACTGGTGAAGTAGCTCTCTCTTGATTGACATGTTTAAAAGGATGTAGTCCTTGATGAATTTTCCCACTTGTTCACTGAGGGTAACACTCCTTACCAAATAAGCATGGATCAACAGAAATGGACGGTTGAAATATCCGTCGTTGATTCTCTGTATTTGGTGTATGGCTTTAGTGCTTCAATATAAGTTCTTTGTTGCTACTATTCCCATCCTTCTAGTGTCCCAACTATCTTGGTACATAGTGGCATCGTACTCGGTAGTCCTTCGTCACATCTGTCCATCATCAATGACCTGCTCTGTATAGTTGCCCAAGCACGTAGTCCCACGCCCCTTTACCATGATACAAATTTCCTTTGCAAATCCCGTGGTCTTTCAAGGGGTGGTGTGATGCGGTAGATTTACCCGAGTGGTATGAGACAAGGCTTCACACACGAAAACAAACACCGACATATGTGAATTGAATATATAGTACCTCATGGGGATCACATGCAGTATATGGAAAATAGCAAGGGGCTCATAAGAGTGTTCCACCACGAGTAGGTTAGGGACGGCTGTAGATACCTTCCATCATATGGGCTTGTAATGAGAGATCAAAACATCCGGAAGATTGTTTTGGGCAGAAAAACAAAAGCTTTTTCATCAATATGTTAGTATATCCATGAGTCACACAATCAATCAGCTTATACAGTGCATGTTCACGAATATATTCCTAGGTGAGACTGAATAAGACCAAGCCAACAACTTTACATAATCATGCACTTAAACACATGTCAAATATTTCACACCAATCATCAGGGTCCTCAAGGGGGATGCAGTGTCATTCGAGGGAAATCATCCCCAGCTCCATACGAAGCTTTTCGAAGGTTTCCCTGTTAAGTGCCTTCGTGAATATGTCAGTGATCTGATCTTCTGCCCTGCAAAATTCCATATGTACCATACCCTTTTCTACACAATCTCTTAAGAAATGATGTTTAATTTCTATATGCTTAGTCCTCGAGTGCTGCACAGGGTCCTTAGAGATATTTATAACACTAGTATCATGACAGAGATTATGAGTAGAATTAAATGAGATATCATAGTCACTTAGCTGTTGTTTAAGCTATGGAAGTTCTGCACAACATGCTGCAGCTGCAGCTGCAATGTACTCAGCCTCTACCGTCAAGAGGGCCATCAAGTTTTGCTTCTTAGATGTCCATGATATGATCCTAGGAGCTGCGTATGGGGGGACTCCGCCTGTTTTTGCTCATCGTGAGATTCCTATGTGATCATATGTTGAGCATCCTCTAGTGCTGGTTGCATGTTCACTTGTGTCTAAGTGGGGTCATTGACTGGTTCTGCATTCTGTGTACCTCTGAGGTAGATGGCTCTTCTCTTTCTTGATCTGTGTGAGTGAGCTAGTCCACTGCCGGTCTTTCATTTGCGTTAAAGATGTCTTCTTGTGTGAGGGGACTGCTCCATCATCCCGGACTGTGTCTTCCCTCATTACATCATTATCAAGGATCACATGCATGCATTCCTCTATCTTTCTCGGTTGGTTGTTGTACACCTTGTATGACTTGCTAAGGTTAGACTACCTCATGAACACTCTGAGGCTTGATATATTCGGCCTTTGATCCTGCACAATGTATGAAACCCTGAGTTTTCATTAACCATTACGTGCCAGGTACGTATACTCTGCAGGGGCTGGTCCATCTGTCTATTCGCAATTTCCATCTGGGCACACTTTCTGCGAACAGTTCATCGTTAGATATATGGATAAATACATCACGAGTGATCATCAATAATTACAATTACGCTTCCATTACCTTCATGACTTCTTATATGCACAAGGCCATAAATGTCCATATTGATGAGTGTCAGAGTGCAGGGATTACTTACCTCGTTCTTCGACTTGGGTGACAATCTTACCTCCTTCCTCGCACGCGCACACAATGTGATGTCATTTGACCTTGAGGGCAGACATAGTTCCTCCTTGGGGAAAAAATGGAAGGATCCCCTTTAAAGCTATATTTTCTCATATTCAAGGGTACCATCCCCGTACTTATACACTAAACAAGGCAATCATTAGATGTGAAAGTAACTTTATGCCTACAGTTCTGACATGCTAAGGAGGTTAGATTTCCCGTGCATCAAGTCTAATATGAGTATTTGCAAACAAGTTTATTTTACCCATATCAAAAACTTCATCCTTATACTTCTTCGGCGGAAAGAGAGACACAATATTATTTAGAGATCATGTGACCTGAGCAAGCAATGTGTACGTGTCGGGGACAACTCCTCTATCCATCCTGCAACAAGAGATATTAGTTCTTACGCACCCAGATAAACTTAGGCTTACCTGGTTAGCGTGCAGTATGGGCATCTCTAAGTCCACTTATGTCTCTAGGATCCTTTTCGGAGGTCACGTTGGATGCGTGCCTTGATGGGGATGTATGTCTTTGAGCTTGTTTGCCATACCTGGTCTGTGTCCTTTTCTCAAGATCCCTACGGAGGGGACAGTGCCTTCTGTAGTGCACTTCCTGCCTACAATACCAGCATACCTGTGTTGGGGTGCCATACCTAGCGTTAGCCTTCTTTTCCTCATGCTTGCGACGTAAGCAGTCCCTATGGAGATGTCCTGCCTGGCCACAGTGCCAGCACACTCTATGATGCTTGAGGTCCACGTATTTGCTACGTCCTGGTGGAATAGATGTCAATGCTATTATGGAGGCAAAGTCTATATGAGAGGGCTTCGTATTCTTAGCCTGCTTGAGCCATAGTGTGTATGCCTTCTTTACATCGAAGGGAACAATACACTCATCCATTTCACCAGACTTACTCGTGTCCTGACACTTGCATCCAGATAGCTTACTATCGTGCTTCAGGGATGTCCTTTTAGCAGTTGTCTGAGTATCTTTCTCTGAACCGTACCTTATCCCTGGTCTGGATACAAATCTCTTCGGGAAATCGTCCTTGATTTCTCTGAGTTTTTATTCTGCAAGCTCTTTCAACCACACATCCTTGTCACTTTCCTTGATGACTTTGGTATCCTCCACTTCTGTCAACAGTTTGGCATTTTGGGATTCTAACTCAGATATCCTATCCTCAAGGTCTCTGATTTCCTTTAGCAGGGCTTCTTTATTGTCTTCCATGGTGGTCTTGATAGCTTCCAGTTCAGATAGCAACTTGGCATTCTCAGATTCTAGGATTGCTATCTTTTCTTCAAATTCTGTGAACTTCTCTACTCGAGGGATGGGTTCCTCTGTCTAAAGCTGTGACAGTTGTCCTTCTACGGAGCGAATCCTTTTCTGTAGTTTGTACTCAGCTTTGCATAGCTCCTCTTCAAGTTTCATTTCTTTCTCGACCACTAGCTCCCATGTTCCTTAAGACCGGTGATGAGCCGTATTTATACGACTCATCGAGTCAACAAATCCCACCAATTCCGACACTTTATTATGCGAACAAGTTACTTGTTAGTGTTGTTTTGCATTTCAGGTGTTTCGGAAGCTCTAGGAGGAAACGCACATTAAAGATGGCATTTTGTGCCAAAAACATCACAAGGCATCTTTGGCCGAGCAGCGCCCGAGCAGCGTCCGAGGCCCCAGCCGAGCAGTCTAGCACTAAAATCAAGTCGCTCGGGTAAACGATCTGATCTGACAATTCCGACTCGAGCAAATTGATCAAAATGGCAGATAAGTCGGTCGATGTCACTAAACCAAGGAGAACGCCCGAGCAGATTGGCAGTTGGCCCAATTCCAAAGGCCCCGCGCACGCTGATAGGCACCGAAACCAAGTCGCTCCACCAGACGGGCGAATCTGGCAAATCCGGCTCGACCAAGTTGTTCGAAATGCCTAATAACTCTGAAGATCTCACTTCCCAGAAAAAACGGCCGAGTGGAACTAGCCCATGCCCGAGAAATGCCTAGTTCGTCCGAGGCCACCCGAGCCTGCGTCCAGGCGCAGCCCAGCAATTCTCGGCTCGTCCCAAGGCAAGTCGGTGCTTTGGCGTGGAGGTTAAGCTAACTTGTTGGCCAAGTTTACTTTCAAGCCAAGTTAGCTTGCAAACCAAGCAAAGTCGGTTTGGACATGTTTCCTAAATTGGTTTTTGGGCTTGGCCAAAAACGGATTTAGGTCGGTTCGAATTGGAGACTTCGAAACCAGAGCTTCTCCTATAAATAAGACCTCTTGGGCAGGGCATAATCATCCATCAGATCATCATCCTTCCATCCAGCAGGAACTTCGGCCATTCTCTCTTCAGTCTTCTACTTCGGCATAGAGAAGAATTCCTTTTCTTTTATTACTATTGTATTTTGTTTCCATGGACATGTCTAGCTGAACCTCCCATTTGGTTTAGGGTTTCATAATTGTGAACGCGTTTTGAGATATCTGTTCTTAATGCTATTTTATATTTCGCTAGTTCTTATGCTTATTCCTATGAATTAGCTTGCTAGACTAAGTGGATGTTTTGTCACAAAGCTTAGTTGATCGAATAATTCTTATCGTTAATATTTACTGGATGCTTTGTTGCAAAGGTAGATAGTAACACCTAGGTTAAATAACACTTTTGTCGGGTTGTTTGATTTAGGAAAGAGCTAGAAGTCTAACACCTCTGTCGGGTTAGGTTGTGGCGTATCACCTTTGTCGGGATCTTAGGTTGTTACCTTTGTCGGAACACCCACACTTCGAAATATAGAATTGATCATTAGATATCCATGATAAACGTGTCACAAGAGAAACCTTAGACTGAATATTCCCTCTGATTGATATCTTTCGCTTTATTTCCTTTTATTGCACTTGTTTCCAAATCACTCACAAAACCCCAATTGCTTTATTTTGCAGAACAACAAGTAACCTCATCAGCTCTCTAGGGTTCGACCCCTACTTGCCGCCTTACTAGCCAATGTACAGAACAAGTAGCTTACCATTGGACAGAACAAGACCATCTCTGATTATGTGCTTGGGGTGTGCGGCTAGAGTAGTGTTGATGGCCTGCAACAGTTGCTTGCTAGAGTCATCATCCTGGTAAGCTCAGAGCAATGCGCATAGGATCCCCAACTCGGGTTTAGAGATGGTGGAGATGGTCATGCAGGTCTGCTCGGGCAAGCGAGATAGCGCGTCCGCTTCCTTGTTCTCTCGGCCGGGTGATGCGTTGTAATATTATGCACTTACAAATCTATGTGATTCGAAGGCGAGATATTTGATCAAAAACAATTTATAAGACCGGTAAGTACCGGGTCGTCCAAGGAGCAAGTTTAAACTTATGCACTATTCAATTTTGTTCCGATAAGTCTATTCTAATTGCGAAAGGTTGGGTTTGGTGGAGTAAACTTATATAAACAATCTAAGGGATCTAGAGATAGTGTCACTACCAAGGCTAAAGGTGTACTCTAGGGAACTACTTCACTCATATGTGTTTTAGACTCCAAGAGTTCAATTTCATGCAAGATACTTGTTTTAGATGATTAGATTAAGGCGTGCGACTATTAAACCAAATTCAATCTCTCGATGTTTTTACTTGATTTAAGGAAGAAGCACCTCGCACGTGAGCTTCAATCTCTCGATGTTTTTAGCTCACGTCCAACTCAAGGTTCTCAGTCATCAACGCTAGTTGAATGATCAATATCTAAGACAGGTCTTGACCAAGCCTATCTCAATGCTAGAATGGGTCACGCTAGTGATCACCATCTAACAAGGGTGAATCTACTTGCATTCTAGAACTATTAGTCTCGTTCGCTAGAACACTCAACTTCAAGTTCATGTTTCTAAACCACCTAGGCATTTTATCAAACACTTAGAGGGCATAGAGTTGACATTTGATCAAAGTAGTTCACAATCATCCAAAACATGTTATTCTAACATTGATTCATTATAGATTAGGAGTATTAACACACATGAGATCCATAGGACCCTAGAATACAAAACACTACTCACAAATCATGTCCATAGACAAACACAAATTGTATTGAGTACATAGATAAAAATACAATGGAAGGAATGAACCAATCTAGTGTAGATGACCTTCTTCCACCCTTGGTATCTTTAATCTTCAATGGATGATCCCCCTTGAAGCGTTGGTAGCTTATCTCTCTAGAAAACCTTAGCAAAAACCCTAGCTCAAGTTCCCCCAAAAATCAGATTTTTGATCTAGATCTAGATCATTCTTTTTATAGCCGAGGATTAGCTCGGTCGAGCATATTTTGGCAGAGGCAATTGGATCGGACGAGGCTCGGGCGAGCTCCATTGTGCTCGGGCGATCATTTTTGACTTCACGGGGAGAGGCTCGGTCGAGCCTTTTGGAGCTCGGGCGAGCTTAATTCGGCAGTGGCATTGGTCAGGCGCAGAGCTCGGGAGAGCTTGGTGGAGCTCGGGCGAGCTTGTAGTGGGATCCGGCTTCTGGAGGCTTTTTCGCAGTCTTAACCTCCGCATTTGGTCTTAGCGTAAACTGGAGAGTTGTTGCCCTTTGAGTTACCTTTCTAACAAGCCAATGATCAACTCATTAGGACACCGTATGCAATCTATGCGTCCAAAATAAGCCCCAAAGGTCGGTTTGTCCCGTTTTGCCCGAAACTCCATATTTTTTCTCCGAAACTTCGGTTTTCTTCGAGAATTGATATTTTTGAACCCGGGGACCGTAAGGTTGGTTTCTAACCTGAAATGGCAATCAAGAGGGTCAAATGGCATCGAAAGAGCACCTGGAATGGACCAAAACTCTTCAATAAAAGAATATGTAAATGAGTCGAGAATTGGACTCATCAAAACACTCCACACTTAGAGTTTGATCGTCCCGAGCAAACAATGAAATCAAGCCAAATGGAAACAAATGGCAAAAGGATAAGTGGTTATGTTTAACGCCCATTTGCTCCTATCATCCATTTAATGTCTCAAACTTTTATTTCTAACTACTCTAACACATATTTACAATCTAACTCCTTTTCGTAGGTGTTACGAGTGCATTTAGCATATGCACCAAGCCCTTAAACCCCTAGGCTACCCTAGTGGACGAGTTATAGTCTCGTGAGAGTTTTTTTCAGAAACGGGAATGCTTACAAATCTCATATGCACCTATCCCATAAGAGTGAAAACAAGAGTGTTTAACAATTAAGGCATGAATTTCTCAAAACCAACTTCACATCCCAAACTAGCATCACAAACACTATACAATTCAAAAGAGTTTTCAAACCATTTAAGTTCACATGAGGGTGCACATTCAAGGAAGTCAATACTAGAGCTATCAAATGCCTAACCTAGAAGTCTATTCATTTTCATTGCAAGGCTTTTGAAACATGATTGATAGTTTGCACAAAAAGTGTCAATCGATCACCTATGCTAGCTAGGGCTAGTCCATGGGCTCACGACATAAAACTCATTCCCAAGTTTTAGACGCTAAAGTCATAATCCATAAGGAAAGAGGAGTTCGACAACAAGAGTTCTTAAAAACAAACATAAACCAATGGATAGCTTACGTGAAATCACAAGGATCGTCCCAAAGCTCAACTTGCTAGTACACAATGGACATGGTGAACTCACACAAATACAAGATGATGGAAGGACATAAAGTCAAGTTTAAGTGGATTTTATTCACATATTTTTTTCGAAATGATCTTTGGCCTACAAATGCTTTCGAGGGGGAACTTTTCTTCCTAACCCCCGGCATTTGTATGTTTTTGCAACAAAACTTTTCTAGTACTCGAGAAAGTTTTTAGTCGGGGCTTTGCCCTCTTTTACCACAAATTTTTTTTTTCGGGGCCTATTTTTCGCCCTCTTTTGACTCCACACTTAAAACTTGACAATATGCCCAATGTGAATATGGAATGTGTGAGAAACAACCACAAACAAGGCACTAAGCAAGAGAACTAAAGTCACCTAAAAGCAACCGAGAGGTTTAAGTTTTTCATGAAGGTTTTAAAGTGTGCTTGCTAAAAAATAAGTTCAAGCATGTGCAAAAAAATGCCTAGATTGCTAGATAGGCAAAAGATAGCAATGAATATTGATTCACAAGAATGTGCATTCATTAGAACTATTTCGGTTCTAGACTCTAAATCAAGTAAAAGTGAAATGTGAGCTAGATGTGACTTATAGAAGTGGAGAAATGATAGTCACAAGCCTTTAGTAGTATAACACTCAAGAAGAGTTGGGATAAAGCATGGTGAATGCAAGTGTCCATTCAAAAATGATAGTCATGACATGATATGAGTGAACTATGTGACTACCCACTCCACACTTAAAAGCTAGCTTAGTCCCTAAGCGCAAACAACAAAGAAAATGAGAATAAGGCGCATAGGAACTCCCCTCGTTTGTAGATGTGCCTCACCAATAGAAAAAATGTCATTGTGCTAAGCTTGATCGTACATGGTGTAAATAACTTCCTTGATGACAAAAACACATGAGAGGTTAAAAGAAACAAGTGACATACAAGGTTATACAAAACCGCAAGTATGAGCAAGAGAGCATCACAAGTTACATGATAACATCATGGCATTAGTTACATAGAATTCAAACAAGGATGCTAAATCACACCCTTCAAAATATGCACATGAGCACTAGGGGCAACATTATTATTCATGGATAAATCAAAGAGAAAGTGGAGGGCCTTGGAATTATGAAGTGGGATTGGAGTGAGTAGAACTCACTCCACACTTAAAATTTTACCCACTAATCACACATTTCACATTCCATATTTAGAGCCTAAGCCACTCAAAATCATACCAAATATTTAAATATGAAGAACGCGAATGAAACGACTTACAAACCGGGTTACCTCCCGAGAGGGCATAGTTTTTCCCGTCTTGGCAAAGACGTAGCAAAGCGCCCCATAGAATCACTCGTGAGAATTCCTTTGCTAGGATCCCTTCTTACGGGGCCTTGGATTTAGCGTGTCAATCCACCTTCAAATCCCATTTGAATTTCTTCCCATCAAGTCTACAATGGACTTTCCTTTGGGAGCATGACCTCCTCAAGAATGTACATCCCTTTAGATTTAAGGGGTCATGGGAGCTTTTTCTAAATAAACTTTCAAAATAGGGCAAGAAGCTCCAAAACTTGTCTCGAGACGTCGTAGTGAAGAAAGGGTCTTCAAAACTTGTCTCGAGCTTGATGGGCACACCTTCCTTGAGTTTTACAATGATGTCCTTAGGCGCCCATTCCTCAATCTCCTCTTCTAAACTTTTGTCTTCTCTTATGCGAGAATGCTCTTTAGCTTCCTCCATGTAAACTTCAACAAAGTCTTCATATCCTTGAATTGCTCGTTGCTTGATATGCTCTTCCTCTAAACCATCCTCAACAAGATAATCGGGCTCAGATTTATGCTCATATGTAGCGGGGAGGAGGAGGTCTTCTTCACCCAAAAGAGGTATTTCTTCTATGCATGAGTCATCATTGTTGAAGAATTCCTCATCGGAGAGCCAAGGCGTTGATGGAATAGTGATATCTTGTGTGTTCTCAACCGATTGATCTTGAAACGTGCTAGTAGTGAAGGGTGGTGCACTTTCATGTTCCAACTCATCCTCGGTGCAAGATTCACCATCCCACGCCTCATCAAAAGCTTGGCGAGCGGCTCTCATGAACTCATCCTCCATTGCTTGATCCCCTTCTTCCCTTGAGGCATTAGATTCATGAACTTCTTCTTTGGACACCTCTTCTTCGTCATCCAAGTCCTCATTTTCACTTGATTGACCACATTGTTGTGTCGAGGAACTAAAAGTTCCAAGCATGTCTCGATTGTCTTCGAGGGACTTGGCATAACTAGCTTGTAAAGAGGCCGTCGTCTTGGCATGCGTCTCTTCCATTTCTTGCCTAACCCTCTCTTGTTCCTTCTGATTTTTAATCAAGGTGTTAAGCAATTCTCCGAGGGTGGGTTCATTGCCGATAGGTTGAGGATTTAGACAATCTTGGGAGATGTTGGCGTTAAGAGCTTCATAAATGGCCGTCCCTTCTTGTCTAACCTCCTCACTTACATTCAAAGAGTTGAGCAATTCTCCGTAGAAGAGTCCATTGGCACTAGGTTGAGAATTCATAGGATGTGGAGGGTAGGAGTCTTCTTTGAATGAGCATTGGCTATCATCCAAATATGGAGGGTATGAATGTGTCGGATTGCCATGCTCTTCCCAATATGCATTTTGTTGCTCCTCCTCTTGGTAATACTCTTCGTTGTATGAGACTTGTTGGTTGTATGAGTACATCCTCGCAAAACAAAAGAACAAAAGTTAGCAAGAGATATGAGTGTATAGAATATACAAAAGAAAAAGAAAAATATTTACAAGAATAGTCCAAATCTCACAAAATCTACTCTAGTGCTCTAGTTAATTCATAGCTCCCCGGCAATGGCGCCATTTTGATGCATTGTAATATTATGCACTTGCAAATCTATGTGATTTGAAGGCAAGATATTTGATAAAAAACAATTTATAATACCGGTAAGTACCGGGTCGTCCAAGGAGCAAGTTTAAACTTATGCACTATTCAATTTTGTTCCGATAAGTCTATTCTAATTGCGAAAGGTTGGGTTTGGTGGAGTAAAGTTATATAAACAATCTAAGGGATCTAGAGATAGTGTCACTACCAAGGCAAAAGGTGTACTCTAGGGAACTACTTCACTCATATGTGTTTTAGACTCCAAGAGTTCAATTTCATGCAAGATACTTGTTTTAGATGATTAGATTAAGGCGTGCGACTATTAAACCAAATTCAATGTCTCGATGCTTTTAATTTAAGGAAGAAGCACCTCGCACGTGAGCTTCAATCTCTCGATGTTTTTAGCTCACGTCCAACTCAAGGTTGTCAATCATCAACGCTAGTTGAATGATCAATATCTAAGAGCGGTCTTGACCATGCCTATCTCAATGCTAGAATGGGTCACGCTAGTGATCACCATCTAACAAGGGTGAATCTACTTGCATTCTAGAACTATTAGTCTCGTTCGCTAGAACACTCAACTTCAAGTTCATGTTTCTAAACCACCTAGGCATTTTATCAAACACTTAGAGGGCATAGAGTTGACATTTGATCAAAGTAGTTCACAATCATCCAAAACATGTTATTCTAACATTGATTCATTATAGATTAGGAGTATTAACACACATGAGATCCATAGGACCCTAGAATACAAAACACTACTCACAAATCATGTTCATAGACAAACACAAATTGTATTGAGTACATAGATGAAAATACAATGGAAGGAATGAACCAATCTAGTGTAGATGATCTTCATCCACCCTTGGTATCTTCAATCTTCAATGGATGATCCCCCTTGAAGCCTTGGTAGCTTATCTCTCTAGAAAACCTTAGCAAAAACCCTAGCTCAAGTTCCCCCAAAAGTCAGATTTTTGATCAAGATCTAGATCATTCTTTTTATAGCCGAGGATTAGATCGGGCGAGCCTATGGGAGCTTGGTCGAGCATATTTTGGCAGAGGCAATTGGATCGGACGAGGCTCGGGCGAGCATATTTTGGCTTCAAGGGGAGTGGTTCGGTTGAGCCTTTTGGAGCTCAGTCGAGCTTAATTCGGCAGTGGCATTGGTCAGGCGCAGAGCTCAGGAGAGCTAGGTGGAGCTCGGGCGAGCTTGTAGTGGCATCCGGCTTCTGGAGGCTTTTTCGCATTCTTTACCTCCGAATTTGGTCTTAGCATCAACTGGAGAGTTGTAGCCCTTTGAGTTACCTTTCTAACAAGCCAAAGATCAACTCATTTGGACACCGTATGCGATCTGTGCATCCAAAATAAGCCCCAAAGGTCGGTTTGTCCAGTTTTGCCCGAAACTCCATATTTTTGCTCCGAAACTTCGGTTTTCTGCGAGAATTGATATTTTTGAACCCGGGGACCGTAAGGTTGGTTTCTAACCTGAAATGGCAATCAAGAGGGTCAAATGGCATGGAAAGAGCACCGGGAATGGACCAAAACTCTTCAGAAATGGATATGTAAATGAGTCGAGAATTCGACTCATCATCGGGGTTATAGGAGACCTCAAACTCATACCTTTATAACTTGGCAATCCATTTTTCCTGAGCAAGGGTGTGTACATCTTGAGTAAGGAGGGCTTTCAAAGGTTGATGATCAGTTTGGACAATGAATTTGGCTCATAGCAAGTATTGCCGCCAACGTCTTATGGCACTAACAAGGGCGAACAACTCGCGCTCATAGGCGGATGAGAAACGACGTGTATGGTCTAAGTTCTTACTGAAGTAGGCGATAGGCATGTTGTGTTGTAGTAGGACAGCGCCTATTCCAACACCTGAGGCATCCGTTTGGAGGGTGAAATGCTTCGAAAAATCAGGTAGAGCTAGCACAGGAGTAGTAGTGAGTGCCGACTTAAGATCAGCAAAGGCTGCGGCAGCCTTGTCATCCCAAAGGAAGGCATCCTTTCGCAGCAAATTGGTAAGGGAGGAGGCCCTGCTCGCGTACTGGTGAACAAATCGTCTATAGTACCCTACGAGGCCGAGAAATCCTCGGTGTTGACGAAGGTTTTGAGGGGGTGGCCAAGCTTGGACTGCAAGGACCTTTTCCAGATCGAGTGTGACACCCATAGCAGAGATAATATGGCCAAGGTAGGATATGGAGTTCCTGCCAAATTCACACTTACTTGGGTTAGCGTAAAAGGAATGAATGTCAAGGACGGTGGGTACCTCGCGCAAGTGATCCAAGTGATGAGCCCATGACTTGCTATAGATGAGGATATCATCAAAAAACACCAACACGCCGCGACGGAGTAATGGTTTAAAGATTCGATTTATCTCGGCTTGGAAGCTCGCCGGTGCGTTTGATAAGCCAAAGGGCATCACAAGGAACTCATAGTGACCCTCGTGCGTGCGAAATGCTGTTTTATGAGTGTCAGCAGGGTGGACACGCAACTGATGATACCCGGATTTTAAGTCCAAGCGAGTGAAGACACAAGCACCATGGAGTTTGTCAAGTAATTCGTCGACGGTGGGGATGGGAAAGCGATCTTTAATCGTGATGGCATTGATGGCTCTATAATCAACACAAAATCGCCAAAAGCCATCTTTCTTTTTGACAAGTAGCACTGGAAAAGAGAATGCACTAGTACTTGGTATGATGATCCCATTTCGAGCATGGTGCGGATCATTTTTTCCATCTCATTCTTCTAAAAATGAGGGTATCTATAAGGTCAAACATTGACGGGTGCTGACCCTGGTAATAGTGGTATACGATGGTCAGTGGGTCGGCTCGGAGGAAGGCCTTGAGGCTTGGTGAAGAGGTGGGCAAACTGGTGGAGAAGGGTGGCGAGGTGTTTTTGATGGATCGTAGTTAGCGACCTGGCAAGTAACGTTCCTTGCTAGGTAATGTAAAGCAGCGGAAAATGAATATTGCAAGTAAAACTTAAACGCACATAGTGAGTTATAGTGGAAACCCCAACACTCAAGTAAGTACTGGAGAAAAACCACTACCTTCTAGCGGAACTAGAAGGATTTCGAAATAGCTCTTGTATTTAGCGTTTTTCGGTTACACAGAGTTGATTATAACCTGACCACTATCAAGGGTGTACAACCTTACAATCGGATGTACCTTCGCTGTAATCACCTCTGTAGTTCACCGCACAACAAGTTGCTATCTTCGTCTGGCTCAGATTGCTCTGTTCGTTCCCTCACATGTATGCGCGGAATGCGATAACCTTCAATCAACAATCTACTTTTGTTACTCGATTAGAAGCTTCAACGCCATCAGTCTCCAGAACGAACAACTTTAAAGGAGTCTGTAGCATCCAGTATATAGCTTGTTCATTCTCTCGGGAAACTCTCGAATATTTGTCAAGATTATCCCATACTAATCTTGCCAAATTAGCAACCGGGATATCCCATACTATCCAAGTTGGGAGTGCACTGATTTAGTTTCCTAAAGAATGCACCAGAGATCTTTAATCAATTATATCTCCAAATCTTGATTTTTCCTTTTTAAGCACTTTCTTAGTTTGTCAATATATTCGATCGGATCTTCCTTTGTCATCCATGCGCTTTCCAGCAGGATCGAGATCTTTGGGAACAGACAGATCTTCCAGAATATCCTGACGGATATTCTCCCCCTGTAGTTACACACTGAGGGAACGTTACTTCCAGAGTACATGTGTATCAACCTGCACTCTTAAGTAACTCATCAGCAGGATGTTTGTCATATCAAAACCGGTGGAGTTCACAGACTCCAACAATTTTGTTTAAGTGGAGGAAATATTATTGGAAGGGAAGTGGAAGGTTGGCTTAAGTGGGTCTGGTTGGTTGGAATGGGCTTCCTTTACGTGAACATGGAAGTATCATGTAATGCTTTCATGCACATGGGCGCGCTGTAACTAGTGAAAGCTCATTTGGGAAGGTGGCGTTGGGACTGGTAAGCCATGTAGGCGGATAGTGGTCCCCAAGTGTGAAAAGCTCATCCATAAGTCCCTGAAGCAGAATGTTGTCGGCCCTAGTTGGGACAACCATTGTGCTCCCAAGACGACGTCAGCACCGAAGATAGGAAGTAGGTGGAGGTCGACAGTGAGTTGAGGCCAAGAGAGCACTTGACCCGTCAGCGACTTCCATTGGAACCATTTCAGCGCTTCGCGTGTCATGTACAAAGGTGCAACGGCCAACATGTGTTCTGGTGGAGTCTCGTGAATGTCAAAGATTCTATCCAGCTGGAACAGCCAGCCCTCAACACCCACACCGTCGAAGATAGGTATTTCAACTCGTGGCTGGCGGGGAAAGCGGTTGGTTGTGTCGGTGACAGGGGTGGTGGTGAGGTTTTTAGGTTGGGGAGGGTGTGTGTGGGATAGGTTAGAAATTTGGGTGGAGGTTGGGGTTGCAAACAGTGGTGGGTTCAGGTTTAGTGGTTGTTTGTCCGGCCGGGAAGTGGGTGGATGTTGAAGCTCCTTGACGGCTTGGTTGAGGTCGGCAATGGCCTTGGTGGTGTGGTCCAGGGAAGAGACTACTATTTCCAGTGATCCTTCAATGGGAGTGAGACGACCTTCGTTGGCTTCAATGGTGTTGCCGTGGCAAGCGATAAGCTCAGTGTTGGTAGGCATGGCGGAAGGTGATGAAAGCACCAGAGTGAGGGTTGATGTTGCTAGAGTCGGCGGGGATGGAGAGTTTGAAGGAGGACAGAAGGTTAGAGGAGAGGGAAGTTGATATTTGATTGATTGCTTACTGTTTGGAATACATGAAATTCCTTCTTATGCTGCTAGCCAGCTCTCATACTCTCCAACGGTCACATGACACGTGGCTTACTGCAAATTAACATACAAACTCTGCAGCAGTGTAGCGCCTGTTCTGGTGTAAGCCCCTTTTGTTGCGCCTCCTCTTCTGTTTCCATGCTTGTTGTCCTACGTTCTGCTCCTCGGCCACCTTGCGCTGCAGGTGTGGTCCCCCTTGTATCAGCTAGGCGTGTCACAAATTGTGCATCTGGAAACGTAAGAAATTTGAGTTGTACCCCATAACTAAAATCTTGCCAAATTTTCTTACAAAACCATGGAGCCCAGTTTCTATGGTTGCCAACTCACCAGCACCAACGTCCTTCAGCGCTAGAGTCAATTGAGAGAATGCTCATGATATTCATGGAGAGTTAAAAAAAAATTAACAGTGTAGTTGGTAAATGGTTATAGCAACTTAGGAATCAACTGAATAAGAAACCCATAAAAAGATTATGGAAAATCAGCTAGCACTGTTGGTGAGGGCACAAAAACTACCATAGGGAATCTGAATAATCCTAGCAAGAAATGATCTAGAGAGAATGGGTAAATGGAATCATCGCAGTACCATTTGGTTGGGGTATTTAACGGTCCATCAAAAGAGGAAAAGGATTAAGACCACAAGAAAGTTTAAGGTGAATACTGAAATGCTCTCATCCGAAAAAGCAGATCCGGAGGAGGGTTCGCTTGATTATTCACAAGCTTACTTGCCATGAAGAAAACAAAAAGAAGTCTATGTGTATTCCAGTTTAATAAGGTACCATTAGGAGAGCGCTCGGTTGAGGCAAGGTTGTAAGAATAAGGCAGTAAGGCATGATCTTGGCCATTGATGATATTGATCTAATGGTTGAGATTTAAAGATGTGGTAGTGGAATTTTACTATTTGCTTTTTGCTTTTTACTGTTGGTAGTGGGTTTACTATTTGGACACGTGGCGCACCCACAAAGCACGAGGGGTTAGATGTGTGGCTGAGATCGTGCCTCACTGCCTCATTCTTATTTGGCTTGCCTCATTTGAGCGCTCATCGGTACCTTTATGTATAAATATTTCTTTTCGAATAAAAATGAGTTGTTTCTTCTAAGGTGTCTCTATAATTTAACAGTATGATAGCTTTGGATTGAATTCATGGCATGTAGGACTATATTGTAGTTAGTTAGGAAGTTGCATATTAATTACCATTATATGCTAACATATTATAAACTTAAAAGGATTTATTATTTAATATGTAAAATATAATTTTACGTATGACAACATTGGCAACACTTCTTATTGTCATTTAATTTTTAAAATAGAAATATATCTAGAAATAAAAGACAAGTAAACACTAGTACAAACTTTAGCCTGTTTAACTAAAAGCTTTTCGGATGGGATCTAATTTTTCTGCCAGCAAGTAGATTATCTACTGTTTTGCTTGCAATTGTATTAAATAAGGTCAATTCCTAAGCATAGAGTCCTCAACTGGGAGACTACCAAAAAATAAAAAGAGTGAAAAGTTAATCCTAAGAAAAAGAAAAAGAAAAACAATTACTATGGGAGGTAAGTCCCCCCTAAAGAAAAAAAAGGAAGTAGAGAAAAACAGTTTTAGATCGGGAGGTAGGTAGTCCCTTTCTAAAGAATAAATGTTTATTTTACTTAGGACTGTAAATTACAAAAACTCACCGCGAGGGAAAATGCTTTTTACAATCGATTGACTTTTGTTGAAACTTAGAAATGACCACTACAACTAAAAAGCATAGGCTGAAATGTGTATTGTTTTTACCGAATTTCAAGCTCCTATCTGTTACTGGCACATGCTTAGACCTTTAATTTGCATTTGAGAATGAGCTTTGAGATAACATGCCCAGGTACTATTCTTCTTGGTATCATAGACACGTAGCGAAATAACTGTATATTGTGTAAAATTCAAAAACATATTTTCATAGTGGAAAAACGGCATAGTATAGAAATGATGTCATAAGTTTGAAACGCTAATGATGTTTAATCTTTTGCTTGTGTTCGATAGTTAGTAATCTTGTCGATAGCCAGTCTTGTGTATTCTTTTTTCTTTCTTTTCAAATACTGAAAATATTTCCACACTTATTTTTTTTGTGACAACAAACCCCGATAGGGCACTTCCCAAGCACCCCAACGCTCCACGAGTGGATTAGTTTCTAGTTATTTTTGAATTTCAATTAACAGTCGAATCTTTATTTTATTCGTTCAGGACGAGCGAATCTTTAGTGCGGAGTATTCTGATCGACTAATATATATGCCTTTTAAAGCTCTTTTACTTATATATTTCGGTATGTTTCCATACGACTTTTGTCGCTTTAATGTTTTTTAGTGTTTGTGGGCATATGCACCAGAGAGTAAGAATACGAAAACAGGCGAAAATAGACCAAAGTTGACTAGGAGGCGCCGCCGCTCTAAGAAGGTTGCCTCCTCGGAAGATGAATGACTAGACGAACCAATTAGATAACCACGTAGGCACTCCCTTGGAGAGGCGCCACTTTCTTTAGCTTACGCCTCCTCCTATGAGTCTCGATCATATAAATACTGAAATCTAGTTGTCTTATACTAGACGAGTTGCAGAAGGTGTTTGAACTGCGTCTTGAAAATTAATAGATACCGTAAACAGAACAAAATAGGAGAACACACGATATGTTACCCATTTCGGCCTTGCCTACTCTGGGGGGCTTCCCACACCCTAAAGCGTCACAAATCTTATTACGAGTTTAGAGCTACAAGTGGACTTAGGCTTACACAACACCTTGTTTGTAATAGCCTAGCCTCTAACACTCCGTCTCTCGGATTTGTAATCTCGGTTCGCCGCAGCTCACCGTCGATCCCTTATGGGTAGGACGAGACTTCCCTCTCGACCTAGTCTTGGACCTCCCAGAAGTCCAGTCGCCTTCTCTTGAAAGCGTGTCTTGATCACCGTGTGTGTGCGCTTGGTCGTTCAACAAGAACAGTCTGAACATCACACTGAACAAACTGCTTCTTCGCCGTTGATATTCCGGTGTGGAATACTCTGCCGGCCATCGCTCCTCCTCCTCCTCCTCTACTTAATATCACTAGCATGTATTATATTTCTCCAAAAGCGATGCTGATCAAGGTAACCCTAGCCTTGTATATATAGTACTCGGCTGGTTCCTAAATCAGTTAGAATATTCTTCGTCGAGTATTTAGGAAATCTTTCCTAAACATTCTCAAGCTTCCAAATCTTCTCTTCTTCAATTATCTTTTGAATATCCTTTGATTATCTTTGGCAACTTGATAATGTAACTTGAATATCTTGCCAACCAATCTGATCTTCAACCGACTGCAGCCTATAACCGACTCTAATCAGCATATCGTCGATATTAGGAAATTCCCAGATTAGGAAACGTCCATGCTTCTGTTCAACGTTGTACTTCAGTTCCAGTCTTCGGTTGAACATCTCCTTGACTACTGCTTGAACACTCTGAAGACGTTTTGCCAAAAGCCATGCTATTCATAGGAACAACAATCTCCCCCTTGGCATTTTTGGCAAAACCAAATCATCTAGTTCTAACTATCTAGACTTCAGATACTCGTACTGGTAAGATTGAGGAAACTAAGTCCTCCTCAAATTTACTCCCCCTTTTTGCGACAAATCGGCAAGGGATGTTCAAAATAAGAGTTCAAACTAACAAGTACGAGCATAATTTAAATGTTCAAAGTCAGAGTCAAGTCAAGGTTTTAGCATAAACCTTCCAGAAGAGGAGACGTCAACTTCTTCTTCATCAGCTTCATCAGCCTCATCATCACTGGGAAATCACAGAGCACGCACCAATCGAGTAATTTTTTTCCTCTGCTCCTGATCGACCTCCAGTATTATATCCAGCTCCTTCAGTCACTGTTCAAATCAAATTTGTCTCCTTCAAGAGCTGAATAACCTCAATTCCTTTGTACCTCTTCTCTTCAAGGAGTCTCTCAGGAATGATCTTCCTTCTTTGTACTGCCTTCCACCTTGCAATAGCGTCTTTATAGGCAAACCATACTCCATTTTTCACAAGTCCAGTTGGAACACGGGTGGGAACAGGATCTGGACTACTCCTCTTCCTCTTCTTAGATGCACTTGCTCCCCCTGCGTCTGTGTTCCCACTGAAATTATATCCCCTGTTCAAGCAAGTGTTCTAGGTCGTGTTTCGACAGACCTTGAACTCTCTCCACAACAGTTCAACAAACAGATCAAACAGAACAGTAAAACAGGAGCACGCACAGGTTGATAACCCAGTTCGGCCAGGCCTACTCTGGGGGGTTTCCCACACCCGGAAAAGGGACAACAAATCTTTATTACGAGTATAGAGCTTTCACGTGGACTTACACTTACACCTTGTAATTGCCTAGCCTCTATTCCTCCGTCTCTCAGATTTGCAACCAAGGTTCGTCGCAACTCCCCTTGATCCCCTTCGTCCAGACTCCCTGTCCGAACGTACTCGATCTTCTCCTGAAGCTCGGTCGCTTTCTCTCGAAAGCAGGTTGTTCTGTTTGTGCACTGAACGTGATTACCTCTGGTCAGTCTGAATGGCACGTATCAGACTGAGCACACACCGATGTATTTCCAGTGGGGAAAGTACAAACGGCCGTCGCTTTCTTCTTCTCCAATCGGTAGGGTTTCTCGTGTATGTTTGATCTTGAAAGCGATGCTGAATGAGGGCGCCTCAGCAATGTATTTATATGCTTCGGACGAAACCCTAAACTGCACAAGATAATCCCATCAAATATTCAGGAGATACTCCTAGATATTTGATGTATATCTTATCCAATCGGATGGAAGAATATACGAAGTCTCTTTGCCCAAGTAAGCTTTGCCGCCATCAATGAAGATATTCATACGAATATCTATTGCTCGAAAAAGTCTCTTGACCGTCTTAACTTGGCGATATCTTCGCTGTCCAATATCTTCCGGAAAATATCCTTGCGTCTGCTCCACGCTGTACATGAGTGCTAGGATATGTTCGAACTCCCCCTGAACTCCTGCTCGAACTGTCTAACCACGTTTTTCCAAACACATGCCACTCAAGGGAACATCAATCTCCCCCTTGGCATTTTGGCAAAACCAAATCTACTAGATAACTAGATCTATCTAACTATCTAGACAGTCGACAACCTTGAGGGAACAGAAATTGTTACCACCTCAAAATACTCCCCCTTTTTGCCACAAACTGGCAAGGGGTCCGATCTAGTTTGAACAGCACTTCAAACTGTGCCAGAACAAGCACACAAAAAACTAAAGTTTTAAATGAAAACTGAGTTCAGAGAGTTTGAAGTCAGTGGACCTTTATGCAGACTCATCATCTGTGGCATCTTCAGAATCTGCATCATCAGATTCATCTTCACTTGGGTAGCTAAGGGCACGAGCAAGCTTATTGATGTGCCTGCGTTGCTCCTTGTCCGCAGCAATGATGGCATTAAGATCTCTGAGCAACTTGTTTCGCTCATCTCGGCCCATTCTGGCTCCCCCTCGACTGGACTCCGCCACATCTTTTCCTTTTTCCTTGAGATCGTTCACGTGACGCCCTTTAAACAACTTGTGGTCAACGATGAACTTGCTGGGTGCCTTTGAGAGTTGGTCAGGTGAAGCCTTCAAAACTGGAGCTTGATGGATGATCAGCTCGTATATCAGAGACGGGAAGCAAATCTGATGCAGAGATCTCGTCGAAGTGGCATGTTCAGCAATCTGTTTGAACATCACTCTGCCCAGGTTGAACTTCAGCTTATTCCCTATCTGATAAAGCAGATGAGCCATGTCCTTGTTGACCGTTGAGCGATGAGTAGACGGCCTCCAGTTGAAAACAGCAATGAAAAACAACATCGAATAGAACGTAGAAAGATCCGCTGTATGCACAACTGACTCAGGCCTCCACTGAACAGAGCCTGCAGTGATGGTGCTCACTACCTTTTCAAAATCCGACTCCAATTCATCAACAGCTGGGTCGTCCATGGCAAAGAATACATTGATCAGCTCAGGATCAATCTTGATCCTTCTCCCTCTGACGTAGAAGACCCCATACTCAGATTCTCCAACAACCCCGAAGAGAGGGGGCAAGTTCGCCATGGCCTCACGTACCAACTGCTCATGGAAGGGTTTGCACCTGTCCAATGTCCAAAATAGGTCCGACTCCTTAAGCACATCAATTACTTCCTTTCCCTTGTACCGGGACTCCTCTAGTAACTTCTCAGGTATGATCTTTCTTTTCAGCACACAGTTCCATTTCAACGCAGCGTCTTTATTAACGAACCATACTCCTTTCTTGACCTTACCCACTGGGACAGTATCAGCTTCAGGAGATGGGACTTCACATCTTCCAGCATCCACTGAAACAGGGACAGGGGCTTCACGTTTTCTTTTCTTAGATGAATCAGCTCCCCCTGCCAGGTTGCCCTCCTTCGCAATCTCTTGGACTGTTCCCTTAGCAGATTTGATTACCCTCTGAAACTCCAAGTTTCGCCACAGATCCAACGACAGATGCTTCATCAATCGCCAACGCCCTCTTTCTTGGGGAATCAAGAGCTTCCTCAACAGATATAGCAGAGAGCTTCCCTCTGATTGAACTGATCTTGGCCAGACATTGCCTTGGTGAAGCAACTCGTCGTGTCCCCTTCTTTCTTTGCACGCCTCCCGGACGAATGCACCCGGAAGCTTGGATTTTTGCCCTCCAAACTCCTGAAGTACCAGTGCCTTTTGTCACCGGCACACTGGGCTCTCCTTCTTTAATAGATTCAGTCCCGTCTTTACCAACACCACCAAAAACAGCCCTACTGGCTTCATCACAGTCAGCAGACTTCACCGCCTCCCCAATACTCACATTCACAACTTCTTTCAACACAATATTTTCAACTGTCGGAATACTTGCAGAAGTTGAAGGTAAAGATGAAATTACCTCCGATTGGGGACAAGCTTGAGTTGAACAAGCGACGATAGAGTCCACCGCGGTCGTCTGAAGCTCCTCACTGGCAGTTCCTTCGCCAATCTTCTTGGTATTGGCCAAGACTTTAGAATCAGGGAGAAAAGGTGCCGCCTTTTTCTCCTTCGGAGCTTTCGACTTTGGAATTTTAGGTTTTGCCGCCAGTGCCTTGGAAGACTGCAAGTTCTCCGGCTTCTTCTCAGCGGATTTGATGCCTGATTTCGCTGTCTTTCTGGTATTCACCATCGTCGATTTTGGAGAGGGCAGTCGAGAGAGTGATCGACGTTCTAGGGTTTGAGACAGGAGAGAAGATTTGAAAATAAAGATCTTTTATGCCTCTTCAACTTCCCAAAAAGGGCCAAGTCGCTTTCCAAATAAAAACGGCGTAAATCAAATCTTTCAGAATAAATATTTGACTTTTAAGAATTGTGCCATCTGTTCCAGCTCTCTTTCTTAGGTGGTCAGTCCAACTGATGTAGCTGGGGATTCGCCTTTGACTGACCACTGCCTGGAACACTTAGTTCATGAAACCACGCAGACCCAAGGAGGATCTGGGTGTTCCAAATTGTGGAAAACCATTTAATTTCTCATCCAGTGAAATGGCATTCATTCGTGGAAACAGTTCGAACTCCGTCTTCAACTGAGTTATCTTCTGTTCGAACTGTGTCTGTAACTGTGACACCCTTTGATCCAGCAGTCTCCTGGTACTCTTGCCAACATGGATTTGTGCGGTTCTCCTATCTGACCTTGTGTGCAGGGTCTTATTCACTCCCCCTCGCATAACTCGATGTATGGCTTGAACATAGTCTAGAGTAGACCGTGGCTTGTCAAGACTTTCGACTCCCATTCTGATGGTGTAACAGTTATTTGCCATCCTTTTGCCTTTCATCACAGAATCACCATTCTCGTCTAGAACCAAGCATGAGTCACGAGAGAATGACACATAGTGTCCATTGTCGCACAGTTGACTGATGCTAATGAGATTCATAGTCAGACCTTCAACCAGAAGGGTGTCTTCGAGAGCAGGGAGATCCGAAACCTTCAATGTCCCACAGCCGATCACCTGACTCTTCCTACCATCCGCGAAGGTGACAAACCGCATCTGCTCAACAGGTCTAATATGAGAGAGATATTCAGAGTTACCTGTCATGTGGGCAGAGCATCCGCTGTCAAAGTACCAACTATTTTGCAATGTATCTCTCGAGGAGCAACAGGCCACCATGCATACTGTCTGTTGTTCCTTTGGTACCCATACATGTTTCTGTCGAGGCTTGATCTGTTGTTGATGCCCTCGACGTTCAGCGAGTAACAGCTGACACTTGGATCTGATGTGTCCATCCTGAAAGCAGTACCAACATGTGCGCAAATCTTTCTTTTGATTGGAGGTTGAACTGGAGTGAGCTTTGCCAGTCCTGCCTTTGGCTTTGTCTTGGGACAGATCCACTTTCTGTCTAGGGTGCTTTCTCACCTTCTGTTCAGGCATCTGTTCCGACACTAGTTTTGTTTTAACAAACGTTGTACCTTTTGAACTGCCTTCTCCTGTGAACCCCAATCCTCTATGTCCAGACTCCATTCTCTGAGATCTGAGAATATCATTTAAGTCTTTAGTGCCAGAGTTGAGCATTCTTACCGACTGTTTGAGGTGATTGAGTTCCTCCTTGGTAGTTGAGTGCTCCATTCTTTCAGATTCTAGCTTTTTGTTAATCCTGATCAGAAGCAGCCACTTCTCATACAGATCCTTATATGTCTCACCCAGAGCCTCCTGCGTGAGTTCTTAACCATCACTGTCTGAGACATCTTCAGCCGGGAGTTCCAACAGAGGTAGAACAGGTTTATTGGTGCTGCTGTATCCATCCAGAGTTGAAGTAAAGGCCACAAAGTTGGTGGTTGCACCTCCTTTATCTTCGTCTGACTCACTATCGCTGAAGCTCGCGACCATTGCCTTCTTCTTCATGAGTGTATTCGCACATTGTGAAGCAATATGACCGAAACCTCTGCATTCATGACACTGAATTTCTTCCTTTCTTTTGTCAGAGGAGTCTCGCCTTGAGTCACTGGACCTTGATCTGTCGGATTTCCTGTTTCGGAAACCAGTTGATGAAGACTGACCTTGTTCTGGACCACGTCTATTTATCTTGCGCACCATTCTGCCGAAGTTTTGAGCCATCATGGCCAGTTGCTCAGTGGTGCAGCCAGCCTCCACTTTGTCTTCAGACAGTTCTTCTTTCAGGGCGATTCCCTTCATATCTCCGGTTTGGAAATCACGGTTAATCTTGTAAGTTCTGAGGGACCCCATCAGCTCGTCCAGTTTCAGTTTGGAGATGTCGTGCATTTCCTCAATAGCCGTGACTTTCATAGCAAATCTCGGAGGAAGTGATCTCAAGACTTTACTGGCCATCCTCTCTTCCTCAATCGGCTTTCCTAGAGCAGCAGCCTCGTTGGACAGTTCCAGAACTCTAGTGTTGTACTCAGAGATAGTTTCACTCTCGTTCATCTTCATCTCTTCAAACTTAGTAGTGACAATCTGCATTCTCGAGTTGCAAACTTTGTCCGTGCCTTCATATGCCGTTTGGAGAATATCACAAGCATCCTTCGCTACTTCACAGTTAATGATCAACTTCATGACGTTCTCATCTACTGCCGAGAAGATTGCGTTCATCGCCTTTGAGTTTCCCATGGATGCCTTGTTCTCTTCTTCACTCCACAAGGTTTCTGGTTTCAGTATTGGTTCTCCAGTGAGATTGTTCATCATAGGTTCAGTCCAACCTCTCTGAACAGTCATCCATGCTTTCTCGTCAAGGGATTTCAGAAAGGATCGCATCATAGGTTTCCAGGTGGCATAGTTCGATCCTTCAAGCAACGGAGGTCTGGTGATGCTTTGTCCTTCTCTCAGAGGCATCTTGAACAGTTCAGGATCCCACTCAGTGTGTCTAGTGTTTGCTCTGATACCAATTGAAATTATATCCCCTGTTCAAGCAAGTGTTCTAGGTCGTGTTTCGACAGACCTTGAACTCTCTCCACAACAGTTCAACAAACAGATCAAACAGAACAGTAAAACAGGAGCACGCACAGGTTGATAACCCAGTTCGGCCAGGCCTACTCTGGGGGGTTTCCCACACCCGAAAAAGGGACAACAAATCTTTATTACGAGTATAGATCTTTCACGTGGACTTACACTTACACCTTGTAATTGCCTAGCCTCTATTCCTCCGTCTCTCAGATTTGCAACCAAGGTTCGTCGCAACTCCCCTTGATCCCCTTCGTCCAGACTCTCTGTCCGAACGTACTCGATCTTCTCCTGAAGCTCGGTCGCTTTCTCTCGAAAGCAGGTTGTTCTGTTTGTGCACTGAACGTGATTACCTCTGGTCAGTCTGAATGGCACGTATCAGACTGAGCACACACCGATGTATTTCCAGTGGGGAAAGTACAAACGGCCGTCGCTTTCTTCTTCTCCAATCGGTAGGGTTTCTCGTGTATGTTTGATCTTGAAAGCGATGCTGAATGAGGGCGCCTCAGCAATGTATTTATATGCTTCGGACGAAACCCTAAACTGCACAAGATAATCCCATCAAATATTCAGGAGATACTCCTAGATATTTGATGTATATCTTATCCAATCGGATGGAAGAATATACGAAGTCTCTTTGCCCAAGTAAGCTTTGCCGCCATCAATGAAGATATTCATACGAATATCTATTGCTCGAAAAAGTCTCTTGACCGTCTTAACTTGGCGATATCTTCGCTGTCCAATATCTTCCGGAAAATATCCTTGCGTCTGCTCCACGCTGTACATGAGCGCTAGGATATGTTCGAACTCCCCCTGAACTCCTGCTCGAACTTTCTAACCACGTTTTGCCAAACACATGCCACTCAAGGGAACATCACCCACCAATCTTCTTGATAGTTGCCTTAGATCTGCATGCTTGGATAGTCACTTTCTTCTTTTCAGACTTCTTGAGCTCAGCCAGCAGAACTGAGTCCTGATCATCCTCCTGTGTGTTCTCAGCCTCAGGCTTTATAGGATCCGATTCCTGCATCTCCACATCAGGTCCAACCGGCTGTCTCAGCTCTTTCGGAACATCAGATCCAACAGATGCCTTTCCGTTTTCTGACTGTTCTGCAGGCTCAACAGGTACAATTTCTTCCTGGTGGATAGATCCTTCCTTCTGCTTTCTCTTTAGTTCTGCTAGTGATATGGACTCCTGTTGTGCTTCCTCCATCACCACATTGTGATCCACTGGCTGCTCTATCTCCTTCTGGACGTCAGGTTCAACACGATCTTGCTCACCAACTTTTTCTTGCTTCTGAGCCTCCTGGACCACTTCATCAATTTGCTTATAGACCTCTTCAAGTTCACTGTCCTTTTTAGATGGACCTGATTCAATTGTGACATCATCTTCAGGCTCTTGTTGCTTCACCTCATCAGCTTCTTTAGGAACAGCTTCAACACCTGTCTACTTCTTTTCATCTACTGCCTTAACAGTCTTTTTTGCTAAGCCTTCATCTAACTCTTCATTCAGTACCAGACCTCTCTTCCAAGAAGATTCAACAAACTGTTCAGTCTCAGAGTCTGACATAGCAATTCTCCGCCCCCTTACAGCACAAATCCATGCAGCGTATTTCGTGGGAGTACCGTTCCTTCGAGGCACGACCTTCCTGCGGATCCCTGTCTTCTTTAGCACAAAACTGGTGGCTTGCACTTTTGCATTCAACAGTTTCTTCTTATCAGAAACTCCAATCTTAGCCCTACTGGCTTCACCTTCTTCTGCAACTTCGGCGAGAATTTCTACTACAGATTTCATTCCCCTCGACTTCTCATTAACTACTTTCTCGCCCTTATCTACCAATGAATCTTTACCAATCTCCTTCACTTCCTCATTTACAGAATTGAGAACAGAACCTTGAGAATGAGTACTAGGAATCACCTCATTGAGGGGTGATTCAGCTATGGCATGGATTTCCTTCAGCGTCTGCTTGCTTCCTCAAGATGGATTAGGATTAACTTTTAACGACTTCGAAGTTGCTTCCTTAGATTAAACATTCAATTTAATGTCAAACAATTAAATCCTATCACTAACAGGATCTTGAGAATTAATAGATTTTCACATGACAAGTAGGATATGGAAAAATAGACATACCTTGCTCCATATTTTACTTAGTAAACGTTTGTTTCTCCCTTCTGAGCTTGAAATTCGTAATACGAGATAATTTGATGGAGATTTATTTTGTTGTCTAAAAAGGTGGAGAGGAGAACGACTAAACTTCCTATTTATACTCATATACCATCAACATGAGAAGTTGTGACTTTTCAATTACGAAATGTCGCATCCCTTAACATATATCATTTAATTTAAATTAGAGATTAGCCATAATCATTATTAAATTGTTATATTCATTGGGTGACATAATAAATGAGTCTCATAGGATATATGCAGGCCCCGCAGTCGGAGAAGAATCGAGTAGATTTTTGCAAACTAGAGAATAGAAAGTACACCAGGGAATAGAGATTCTTTATTTACTTAATAAGGAATTTTGTCAACTTCAAGGCTTGTGTGAAAGAAAATGTGACAATCTGGCCTATGAAGAAGCTCTGCAAATGTTGGAAGATCTATGTCTGGAAGAGAGTAAAAGAAGGGATAACGGTTTTGATATTGTTGTGCAGAGCTATGATCCTGTGCTAAAAAGGCGACAAGAAATGCTTATTCAGGAGGAAAAAGATTCGGGAATAATTAGTAATTATAGAGTTGAGTTGGACGCCATAACGAATGTTATTAAAGAAGCCGAAACTGTGCGGTCTAACCAATTTGGTTATAATGAAATTTATGGTGCTGCTTCTTATCATTTTCACGAGCTAGAATCTGGTTTAGATGACGATTCCAGATCAAAAGACAACATTAATCAAATGAACACTTGCATGAAAGTGGTTGATTCAAAGACAAAAAGAAGAAATATATGTGGAAGTTGGTCCTTCACTCATATAATCCAATCTGAGGTGCCAGTTTGGTTGTTAATATGTTACGGAATATTTAATCGAACCTCTGTATGTTTTTCATTGCAGCTCAGTAAACTTGGTGGAAGAATAATGCAGATTCTTAGTGGGATGTGACAGTTGGAGCTGAAGCTAGAACCAGTTTCTATCAAAAATATTGTTAGGCCCTTAGTGAAAGCATTCTTGCAGGTTTCAGTCTCGCTTTCTATATAACTGCTTTGAGTTCATTCTTCTGAAATTATTATCTTTGCAGGCACACCTGGAAGGCCTTGCTGAAAAAGATGCGACAGGGAAATCTGATGCAGTTAGGGAAGCTTTGCTTGCAGAAATTGCCGTAGCTAGATTCTACAAAGAGTGTCTCAGGTAGTGATACATGAGTTAACCAAACAAAGGATAAGAAGAAAGGCAAAGAATACAGAAGATTCAAGGATATAAAGGTATTTTATTAGTGAACTCTTAACCACAAGCAGCATCAAGTTGTTAATATAACCTATGTAAACTCTGTTAAAAAAAATAGAGGTTGCAGAATGATAAAATTTTGTAACCTACCACGAACCAAACAATGAAATCTTATATGATCATAATTTACAATCAAAAGTTCAATTAGATTTTTAAGACTTTAATATGATTTTTTTTTTGCTGGTCTATAAAAGGTAGCAATCACGAGTCCCTAAAACAAGTAAACGAAATGCGAATAATGGGACAAATAATTAACAATCACATGTGGCTAAAAGCTTTATTATTTATTTTAATAAAATCATCTCGATTATGATTTCTTTTTCTTTTGTTTAAATACATTAAATCTTTCTACTACATAAATTTTATCCAAGTTTTTGAGCTTATAGAAAGTGGTTTTACAATCAGCTATATTTAAATTATTTTTGAAGAAAAAGGTGACAAATTTTAGACAATTCTGAAAAACTGGGCAAAATAGTCACTCCAGACAAAATAATTAATGGAATGCGTCTGCTCCATTTTTTATTCCATAAACCAGATGCTACCCTTATAAAGACTCTTAAGGTCACTCTTTAACATGTTACATATATGATAGTAAGACTAGCATTTCTAAACAAATCATGGGGGAATATTGAGCACATATAACCATCAGACCAAGAAACTGTACTATAGAAAACCAAGTAAGATGCACCCAGATCGGCGACCATTAGCTATCACTGTAACTTAGCCACACCAGTATGCATAATGCTCATCTTTTCATCTCCACCAACCCTATTTCGACTTCACGTTTCCTCTTCGTCATCGCCGATTCGTGCTGAAGCATCGATTCTCTTTGGACAAACTCAGGTTCTTCCATTGCTCTGCTTGTGCCTTTAATTGTTTGTTACTCGTGTATAATGGCTCTATACAATCTGATTTGGTTCATAGTTTAACATGTATAGACCACAGCACCATTGCTTCATCTTAGATCAGTTGTCTTAATTTACTTATCCTTGGTTGCTGATCAATCTGCTGAGAGAACTTTATCAGTTCTACGACTAGAATTTTCTTCCCCCGTGCTCTATGTGCTCTCAACTTTTTGTATTCATTTGATTTCGTATAACAAAAAGATTTGCACACAGTATTATGTTATTACAGCTACATGGTCTGCATCAATATTATTAGGCTCATGTTATTACAGCTCTTTTGTTCCTCTTATGATGCAGGAGGCTCATGTTACCGGCTGCTCGATAATGTTACCACCACCTCGCAGGAAGTGGTCACTGTCGGTGTTGATGGTTCAGTCTCAGTTCGGATTATTAAAATTATGTCATATATACGTCTTAAATCATATGATAAAGTTCTTAAGAAGAAAAACAAAGACGAACATTGAAAAGGTATGTGCCTCTTGGATGTTTTTATTTGAATATTGATATGAACACTATCTTCTCTTAACTAGCGGAAGGCTTTTTCGCATTTTTTTTTCATGCACCTATCTAAAGGGTATAAATCCTCATCTACGCTGATTGATCTATAGAAGATCTTAAACCATCGAGATTGATATCTGTAATGATGTGCTGTGGTCATGTCTTTCACTAATGCATTTGTAGTCATCCTTTTATCGTTTAAAATAATTTATCTTCCGTAATGATGTGATAATATGTACACTTTTTTCAGTTGCATCAGTCCGTGTACCATAGAAATAAATGATCATACAATTTGTCAACTTAAGTTTCAATATATCCTGATTTTCCAATATACAAGGTGGACTTGCACTCACTACTACAGAACGCGGAATATGCAACGGTTCCGTGTTATGGATTACGCAACGGTTTTTCATTAAGCAACGGTTTGTTATCAAACCGTTGCATAAGATATAATTTAGGCAACGGTTGTTATAAAACCGTTGCATAATGGTAAACTATATGCACAATCCATCTATTCTTCTTCTGTGAAGTTTGAGATGTCATACTTTTTATAAACATCTTGCTGTCAGATCGACATTAATGGTAGAGATAAATGCACTGTGAAGGTGAAGAAGCTAACTTGTGACTCTTATAACTTCCTCTTACTTCTGCCTTTTTTTGCTCCTTTTTTTTAAAAAAAATCATGTATAAAAAATGTGACTACAGTTTGAGCAAAAAACACTACAATTTGACATAAATTTCGATTTACCTTTATATAATTTTTTTTGGATTATTTTAACGTGTCCTTATCTTTTGGTTGATGTTACATGTTTCGTCGTGCAGCCAAAGTTGCAACAGTGGGTACTATCGACGAAGAAGAGGAGAAACGATCAAAACCTGAACTTGGGATAATGAAAAATAGTACTGAAAGAGAAATACTGCCACCACCTCACCCTCTTAGAAAAGATGATCCGAAACCTACAGAAGTACCTATTGTTGCTAGGGTTGAAGAGGATGGCACTTTTGAAGGGGATGGATTCAGTACTAAGTTCCTGGTAAAGATGATATGGTTCTGAGTCCTGTCGTTGAGGACATGGTTGAATCCCCAAAAAGTAAGGAAATGTCTTCTTATTTCAACGAACCAGCTTATGGTCCAGTCCCACCCACTGAACCATATCAGCAATGGAAATAAACTGTAAGTGAACATGAAAGATCGAGTCTTAATTACAGTATTTAGGTTGCTTATGTTAAGTTAAGCTTGATTGTGTCAACCTTTAATTGATTGCATAAGTATCATGGTTGGTATAGAATAAGTAGTTTAGGAAATGCATCTTGATATGTCACAAAGATGGCAAGTAAATATGTAATTGCAAGTCAAATTACTTACCTTATAGTTATATACGTTTGTGTATAAAAGAGTAGTGAATGAGAATAAAAAAAATCAGATCATTACATCAAAACTCTCTTGCTTTCCTGCTTGTTTCTTGAATTTGTGCCAACAGCTTAGAGAAAAAGGGATAGTAATAGTGCAATTTATACATTAAAATTGCTGTCGTTGAAAATATCATCTAATATTTCATTGATTGATATCAGAATGGATATGATGCTCTACAACCACATGCATACCCAGGTGCTTACCAGAGACGTGGTGGAAAAATATCAATATATTGGCCAATTGTTCCGTATTGCGACTGACAAAACTGTGAGTCTCCCGCTAGAATATTCAAATCGTCAAATTGGTGTCCTTGTACTTCTGAAACCAATTTTTTGCACCTTAATTGGTATTTGCATGACACGGCGTGAAATTTAAATGCACAGATATTTACCAGCCCCGAAGCTCAAATGGGTTTCCATCCCGACGCTGGTGCCTCTTTCTACCTGTGTCTTCTGCCTGGATACTTAGGTAATCCAACATTTGCACACATCTTCTTGTAGATTTCAAATGAAAAAAATATTTGCACACAATATTATGTTATTACAGCTCCATGGGTCTGCGTCAATATTATTAGGCTCATGTTATTACAGCTCTTTTGTTCTTCTTGTGCTGCAGGAGGGTGGATATTCTCAAGATATACCCATCACTATGCACATAGACTTTGTTGAATGTTACCGGCTGCTCGATAATGTTACCATCACCTTACAGGAAATGGTCACTGTAGTGTTGGTACTTCAATCTCAGATCGGATTATCTGAGAAAGTTCTTAAGAAGAAAAAGAAAGACAAATATGGAAAAGGTATGTGCTTCTTGGATGTTTTTATTTGAATATTGATATGAACACTATGTCCGCTTAACTTGCGGAAAGCTTTTTCCTGCACCTATCCAATGGGTATAAATCCTCATCTACGCTGATTGATCTATAGAAGATCTTAAACCATCGAGATTGATTTTCTGTAATGATGTGCTGTGCTCATCTCTTTCACTAATTGATATCTAGTCATCCTTTTATCGTTTCAAATTATTTATCTTCTGTAATGATGTGCTGTGAGATATCTACACTTTCTTCAGTTGCATCAGTGCATGTATCATAAAAATAAATGATCATACAATTTGTCAACTTAAGTTTCAATATATCCTGATTTTCTAATTTAGAAGGTGGACTTGCACTGTGTGAACAATCCATCAATTCTTCTTCTGTGAAGTTTGAGATGTCATATTTCTTAAAAACATCTTGCTGTCAGATTGACATTTGTTGTAATTTATTACTCAATCTTGTATGCAAACTTAGGTTCAATTCATGTAAGGTTCAAACACAAACAAGAATATAAAGGGAGCACACAAGAATTTTTACGTGGTTCGGGAAATCCCTACTCCACGGGACCTCAAATGAGGAGATCCGTCTCAACAATCCAATATGCAATCAATCAGTTCAAGTACAAACAGCACAAGTTCAGATTTAGGGCAAAATCTAGAACTAATCTAATCGGGAATCCTAAATACAAAGGATAAGGAATGGAGGGATTAAAGACCCCTCCGAAGCCCCTGGGATGTGCAGAAACGTAGCAGACGCTCCGCGCTCAAAACCCCTTTGATTTGGCAGCTGCACTCGATCATTCCTTTCTTGCGCAGTCCTGGACTCCAATCCACAGAACCGACTGAAATCGAAAGCCAGTTGACGAATTCGTTGAACCACGAAGTCCGTCAACGTCCGGCGAGCCTTCCGCTTACCTCTCAGAATTGAACTGCTCCGTCGCACTTGAAATCTCTCCGTCGCTTTTCGTTTTCTGGGTTTCGACTTAGAACCCTAATTCCCAAACTTCAAACCTTATAATCCCGCTTCTCCGCTTTCTGCAAAACGTAGCCGTTTCAACTTGTAACAGACTTAACGACTTTTCCCACGTCCTTAAACGCCGTCGCTCCGTTAAAACCAAATCTTCTATTTTCCTCAAAACGACGCAGCTTTGCGGCAAGTATCCCCCGAGCGCAAGGCCGATCGGCCAAAGCCAACAGCCGAGCGGATGGCCGAGTGGAAGTCCGAGCGGAGGTCCGGTCGGCCAAAGCCAATAGCCGAGCGGATGGCCGAGCTTCAAACTTCAGAAATTGCCTTATTTCTTCAGTTCTCCTTCTGGGCTTCACTTGATCTTTGAGCAGCAATGGCATGAGGATAATGGGTGCTAAGCAAGGCTAGATTACCTAATCCTAACAATATTAATGGTAGAGATAAATGCACTGTGCAGGTGAAGAAGCTAACTTGTGACTCTTATCAATTCCTCTTACTTCTGCCTTCTTTTAGCTCCTTTTTATTTATTTAAATCATGTATATGCAATGTGACTACAGTTTGACATAAAAAGACTACAATTTGACATAAATTTTGATTTACCTTTATATAATTTTGTTTGGATTATTTGCATGTGTCCTTATCTGTTGATGTTACATGTTTTGTCGTGCAGCCAAAGTCGCAACATTGGGTACTATCGACGAAGACGATCAAAACCTGAACTAGGGATGCTGGAAAATCCTATTGAAAGAATAATACTGCCACCACCTCCCCATATTAGAAAAGATGATCCGAAACCTACAGAAGTACCTATTGTTGCAAGGGTTGAAGAGGATGGCAGTTTTGAAGGGGATGGGATTAATTACTAAGTTCCTGCTAAAGATGATACGATTCTGAGTTTGTCATTGTGGACATGGTTGAATCCCCAAATATTAAGGAAAGGACTTCCTATTTTAATGAACCAGCCTATGGTCCAGTCCCACCCACTGAACCATGTCAGCAATGGAAATAAACTGTAAGTGAACATGAAAAATCGAGTCTTAATTACAGTATTTAGTTTGCTTATAGGAAACGGGATAGTAATAGTACGATTTATACATTTCAATTGCTTTGGTTAAAAATATCATCTAATATTTCATTGATTGATATCAGAATGGATATGATGCTCTACAACCACAGGCATACCCAGGTGGAAAAATATCAATATACTGGCCAATTGTTCCGTATTGCGACTGACAAAACTGTGAGTCTCCGCTAGAATATTTAACTCGTCAAATTAGCCTCCTTGTACTTCTGAAACCATTTTTTGGCACCTTAATTGGTATTTGCATGACACGGTGTGAAATGAGTCTAATATAAAGCATAAATGCACAGATATTTGCCAGCCCTGGAGCACAAATGGGTTTCCATGCTGACGCTGGTGCCTCTTTCTACCTGTCTCGTCTGCCTGGATACTTAGGTAATCCAACATTTCTTTTTACAAGTATATATGACGTAAGAAACATCTAAGTGAGAACGTCCTATATGTGGCTAGCTTCTAATGTAGTTTGGCTCTATAGGACATGTGTACACCGATAATGTCCCAATACCTATGAACTATGGTTCAATTAAATTAAATATTTGATGTGTATAATTTTTCATCTTTCAGATATTTGTTCTGTTTCCATGTAGAAACTTGGTGGCAACCTGTGCAAATTGTACTATAAGAGAAGAACTGATTTGTTAGGAATCAGAATACTTGTTTTATTTAAACGGTATTTTAAGCAAGTATTTTTTGGTTCTGTCTTTCAAATTCACGTTCGAATAAAATATTGCATATCATTTTTGTTTGTGGACAAAGTGTTCATTTTCCATAGCATATATCAATTGAAATAATTGTTTGATAATGCAAATTCTTAAGGAATTATGTTTTGCGTAGTTTCTTGGAGATAGATAATCCTCTTGCTCATCTGCTTTTCGTAGTAAATTGTTATGCTTTGTTTAATCTGTGTTTGTTTTGTTCGAACACTGGCAAAAGAAAGGGTCTATCATTTGATTGAAACATCAGTCCTTTGTATGCAGGGGAATACTAGGCCTTAACTGGAGAGAAACTTAAAGGTGTCGAAATGATAGCATGTGGCCTTGCTACTCATTATTCACTGTATGCAGTATGGTTTAGTTCCATGTTTATCAATTAATAATTCTGTACTCTTCAAAATTAGCTGATGATGATTAATTATTTATACCAGAGACTTGACATGATTGAGGGGCGACTTGCGCAGTATGGTGACATTGTCTATCCAGATAAAACGAGTATTATATCCAGGTAAATACAATATCACGCAAACATGCTTGTCTAGTTATTAACTATGTTTTTTGATTTATGAAGATACGCTACAAACTTTGTGCGCTACAAGTCTCATTGCTGACTAACACTAACTAGCTCTTCGTTAACTGATTTTCCAGATTGGATACAATTGACAAATGTTTCAGTCATGATACAGTTGAAGAAATCATTGATGCTGTGGTACGTCTTGTACGCATTCTGTTTTTACACTACCATTTAACATATTAGCATAAGTTGATGATTCATTTCATACATAGACCTGATTTGTTGGAAAAGAGATGAAGGATTTGTTAACTGTAGCCTCACATGAAATAATGCTTTGTTGCTAGGGTTGAAGAGGTTGGCATTGTTGTAGGGGATGGGATTCATTACTAAGTTCCTGGTAAAGATGATATGATTCTGAGTCTTGTCGTTGAGGACATGGTTGAATCCCCAAAAAGTAAGGAAAGGTATTCCTATTTTAACGAACCAGCTTATGGTCCAGTCCCACCCACTGAACCATATCTGCAATGGAAAGAAACTGTAAGTGAACATGAAAGATTAAGTCTTAATTACAGTATTTAGTTTGCTTATAGAAAACAGAATAGTAATAGTAAGATTTATACATTTCAAAAAAAAAAACTCAACTGTGCTGGGGATGGGTAGAGAATCTTATGTGAACTTGCCATGTCCAGGTGACGTGGAGCGCACAAATTTGGTTTAGGATTTTAAAAATGCTTTATTGTATAAAGTTAGAAGGTGAGATTTGGGTTTGGGGAATAGAATGGGAGTCATTGATTGACAATGCTTTTGTTTGGTTATTTGAGTATGTTTGATATGTATGTATCATTAATGTCTGAAATTGCTACTGGGTTTCTTTCTATGTGTTTCTTGATGTGTTGAGCTGATTCCTTCGGTATGTAAGCTACTCTTCTTTGGTTTCTTGATGTTAGTGATGTTTCTTTAATGACAAAGTTGCATCTTTCTTTAAGAGTTGCTGCTAAGTTTTCTGTTTGATTGACAATGCTTTTGTTTGATTTGTTAAGGATGTTTGATTTATTAAGTATGTTTGATTTGTGTGTATGGCTGATGTCTGAAATTGCCTCTTTCTTACTTATGTGTTTCTTGTTGTGTTGAGCTGGTTACTTCAGTAATGTGAGCTCCTTTTCATGGGTTTCTTAATGTTTGTGATGTTTCTTTGATGACGAAGTTACATCTTTTGTACTTATTAAAGATAATTATATACTGGCTATGTTGGACATAGTAATTAAGAGTTGTTGCTACTTGTGTATGCATGGTTTTCAGTTGATTTACAATGCTTTTTGTTTGGTTAGTTCAGTATGATTCATTTTGTATGTATCACTAATGTCGGAAATGCTTGTTTCTTACTTATGTGTGTGGGCTTCTTTTTGTGTGATTCTTGCTATGTTGAGCTGATTACTCCCGTATGTGAGCTCCTTTTTATGGGTTTCTCGATGTTTGTGATGTGTCTTTGATAACGAAGTTGCATCTTTCTTACTTACTATAGATGATTATATAACTTGGTATGTTGGACAGAGGAGTTAACTACAACTGTTACATGTGTATGTATGGGTTTCTGTTGATTGGCAATGCTTTTGGTGAGTTCATTATGTTTGATTTGTGTGTATGGCTAATGTCTGAAATTGCCTCTTTCTTACTTACGTGTGTGGGCTTATTTTTATGTGTTTCTTGATGTGTTGAGTGCTGATTATTTCAGTATTTGAGCTCCTTTTCATGGGGTTTCTTCTTGATGTTTGTGATGTTTCTTTGATGACGAAGTTGCATCTTTCTTACTCATTAAAGATGATTATATATACTTGAGTATGGTGAACAAAAGAGTTGACTACGGTTTCTACATGCATATGTATGGTTTTCCAGTTGATTGACAATGCTTTTGTTTGGTGAGTTCACTATGTTTGACTTTTATGTATGGCTAGTTGAAGCTTCAACTTGATTTTCGTTCCCTTTTGTTACTTTTCTCATAGTATTTTTTTCTATAAGAATGTATCGCTTTCTGAATTTGCCTATTTCTTACTTATATGCATGTGCTTCTATTTATGTGTTTTTGGTGTGTTTAGTGCTGATTTCTTCAGTATGCTGATTACTTATTATATACCCGAGTATGTTTGACAAAGGAGTTGACTATGGTCGCTACTTGTGTATTTATGGGTTTCTGTTGATTGGCAATGCTTTTGTTTGGCGAAATCAGTATGTTTGATATGTTTGTATCGCTAATGTCTGAAATTGCCTCTTTCTCACTTATGTGCATGGGCTTCTTTTTATGTGTTTTTTGATGTGTTGAATGTTGATTACTTCAGTATGTGAGCTCCTTTGCATTGGTTTCTTCTTGATGTTTCTGATGTTTCTTTGGTGACAAAGTTGCAATTTTCTTACTTATTAAAGATGATTACATACCCAGTGTTAAGAGATGCTGCTACTTTTTCTATTGTCTGATATTGCTTTTGTTTGGTTAGTTTTGTGTGTTTGATTTGTATGTATCACTAATGTCTGAAACTGCCTCTTTCTTACTTATGTGTGTGGGTTTCTTTTGTTTTGTGTTTCACGATATGTTGAGTGTTGATTACTTCAGTGGGATTCTTTTATGACAATGCTCTGCTAAGTCAAGTTTCTGTTCTAAGTTGAAAGTTCTTGGTCCATATTGTTGATTAAATGAACATGTTTAATTTGTGATTGTGTTGTTATAGTCATGTAATGCTTTTTTGTTGCTGGATTCAATGGGGAAGTCCTCGTCTGAGAAGGTTACATATAGGAGCTTTGGACTGAGCAACTTCAGATACTTATACACCAATATCAGTTTTTGCTACATCTCCGGTTCTTCACTTTCTTTACATTGCACCTTATCTGTTTGTTCATGTTGCTGATTACATCAAATTGCACATTAGACTTTTCTATATTAAATTATTTGATATTTTGATTAGATTGTGATGCTCGAAAGGAATCGCTGATTGTCTATTCGCTTTCTTTATAATAGATGTAGGCTTTCTTTATAATTGACGTAGGCGCTTGTGGAAGAGTATCGAATAGGAGAATATGCATACTTCTTTCGATCTTTGCTTTGTCTACTGGTGTTTTGATTTTTCTCTTGGCTCTCCATTTGTGTATTGGTTATTCAGCTTCAGCTGTAATCTGGATTTTGAGTTTTCTATTGTTTCTTGAAAGGGTTTTGACAAAGGCATCATGTAAAGGGAGCTGTCATTTCAGCAAATATCAGTGTTTGAACTTCGAACTTTGTTGTTGATTGAAGTTTGAATCTTTTTGCAGCTGATTAATTCAACATGTTTGATTCATATGTATCAAATGATCTCTGAAATCATTTGCCAGTTTGTAGAAACTTCATATGGCTACCCTGGTTGGAAAATGATAGCTAAACTTCCAGCTGGAGGTACTTTGTAATGATTGACACCATGATTTCCATTGTTCATGCTTAAATTGTTTACACCTTGATTTCTAATGTTCATGCTTAAATTGTTCTAGGTTCTATACCACTTACCAGATGCTTTGATGAAAACTGTAATGTGGTGAAGATGGATGCGGAGAAGGTATAATTGACACATTAATCTCGTTGAGTGTGTGTTTAGATATAAACCTATTATTTCACTTGCTGAATTGCCATACTTCAATCAGATTAAACAGTTACTGCTTCTGTTGGGTATTTATATGGCTGTTTCATGACATTTAATCATTGAAAAATACTTATTTAGGAAAAATATACCCACTGAGGTTGGATGGACTAGCGAAATCTCATCTTCGTTAAGGTATTATCAGTTGGACCGACTTTAATCATTTGTGTCTGTATTCCATACTATTGAGTTTATGAAATATATGCATGCATATTCTCAGTTCTCTTCATCGTCTTAGAATAATTCATCATGTTAGAATAAAAGTATGCTTGTAACATCATTTAGATGAGGAGTCCATGGAGTCCCGAGAATTGTGATATCATTAACATGAGGAAGTCCTTGGATAATTTGGTATTATTTACATGATTCAGAATGTGGGTATATACTCAATAGTGTCCCTCGGTATCAAGACATAATTTACTTGATAGAGTCCCTCGATATAAAGAAATAATTTACTTGATAGTCTCTGGGTATTGTGACATGATTTATATGGTGAAGTCATTAGGTAATGTGACATGATTTACATGATCGAGTCCCTAGATAATGTGACATGGTTTACATGGTTGAGTCACCGGGTATTGTGACAGCGTTTACAGGATAGTCACTAAGAATTGTGACATGATTTACAAGATAGTCCCTAGGTATTGTGACATGATTTACATGATGGAGTCACTAAGTAATGTTACATGATATACATGATCGAGTCCCTGTATAATGTGACGTGATTTACGTGATAGAGTCCCTGGGTATTGTAACATAATTTACTTGATACAGTCCCTTGTATATAGACATAATTTACTTCATAAAGTCCCTCGATATAAAGACATAATTTACTCTATAAAGTCCCTGTGTATTGTGACATGATTTACGTGATAGAGCCCCGCTTATTGTGATATCATTTACATGATGGAACCCCGAGTATTGTAACATCATTTACATAATGGAGTCCCTGGGTATTGTAACAACATTTACATGATGAAGTCACTGGATATTGTGAAACATTTACATGATGGAGTCACTGGGAATTGTGACATAATTTACATGATATTCGTTGGTGTTGTTGCATGATTTACGTGATTGAGTCCCTAGATAATATGACATGGTTGAGTCACCGGGTATTGTGACAATATTTGCATGATGGCGTCGCTAAGAATTGTGACATGATTTACCAGATAGCCCCTTAAAATTGTGACATGATTTACATGATAGCGTCGCTAGGTAATGTGACATGATATACATGATTGAGTCCCTGGATAATGTGACATGATTCACGTGATAGGGTCCGTGGGTATTGTAACATAATTTACTTGATACAGTCCCTGTGTATAGACATAATTTACTTGATAAAGTCTCTCGATATAAAGATATAATTTGCTTGATAATGACCTTGGGATTGTGACATGATTTACGTGATAGAGCCCCGCGTATTGTGATATCATTTACATTTTGGAGGCCCCGAGTATGGTAACATCATTTACACGATGAAGTCCCTGGGTATCGTGACAAAATTTACATGATAGAGTCCCTGGGTATTGTGACATAATTTACATGATTGATTCCCTGAATAATGTGACATGATTCACGTGATAGTCCCTGACTATTGTAACATAATTTACTCGATATATTCCCTGTGATAAAGTCCCTCGATATAATGATATAATTTACTTGTTAAAGTCCCTGGGATTGTGACATGATTTACATGATTGAGTCCCAGGAGAATTTGACATGATTTACATCAGAATTTACTTGATAGTCCCTGATATAAAGACATAATTTACATGATGAAGTCCCTGGGAATTGTGATGTGATTTACATGATAAAGTCACTAGGTAATGTGATGTCATTTACATGATTGAGTCCATGGATAATGTAAGCTGATAAATGTGATTAAGTCTGTGGGTATTGTTACGTAATTTATTTTATAGAGTCGTTGGGTATATAGACATAAATTACTAGATATAGTCGCTCGATATAAAAATATAATTTACTTGATAAAGTCCCTGGTATTGCGACATGATTTACGTGATAGAGCCACGTGTATTGTGATAACATTTACATGATGGAGTGTTAGAGTATTGTAACATCATTTACATGATGACGTCCCGGGGTATTGTGATATCATTTACATGATGGAGTCTCGGGGTATTGTGATATCATTTACATGATGGAGTCACTTGGAATTGTGACATGATTGACATGACATTTCTTGGTATTATGACATTATATACATGATTGAGTCTCTGGATAATGTGATATTATTTACATATTGAGTCCTTGGGTATTGTGACATAATTACTTGATACAGTCCCTGTCTATTTAGACATAATTTACTTGATAGAGCCCCTCGATGTGAAGATAAAATTTACATGATGAAGTCCCTGTGAAGTGTGAAATGATTTACATGATGAAGTCACAAGGTAATGTGACATGATATACATGATTGAGTCCCTTGTTAACGTGATATGATTTACGTGATAGAGTCCCTGTGTATTGTAACATAATTTATTTGATACAGTCCCAGTGTATATAGACATAATTTACTTGATAAAGTCTCTCAATATAACGATATAATTTACTTGATAAAGTCCTTGGGTATTGTGACATGATTTACGTGATAGAGTCGCGTATTGTGATATGATTTACATGATGGAGGCCGTGAGTATTGTAACATAACTAATATGATGGACTCCTTGGGTATTGTGAGAGCATTTGTATGATGGAGTCCCTGGGTATTGTGACATCATTTACATGATGGAGTCACCGGGAACTGTGACATGATTACATGATTGAGTCCTTGGTATTGTGACGTAATTTACTTAATAGAGTCCCTGAGTATATAGACCTAATTTACTTCATAGAGTCCCTTGATATAAAAACATAATTTAGTTGATAAAGTCCCTGGGTATTGTGACATGATTTACGTGATATAGCCCCGCGTATTGTAATACCATTTACAGGACGCAATCCCTAAGTATTGTTACATTATATACATGATTAAGTCCTTGGGTATTGTAACAGCATTTACATCAAGTCACTGTGAATTGTAACATATTTACATGATATGTCTTTGTGTTGTAACATGGTTTATTTGATCGATAATTTGAAATGATTTGCATGACTGAGTCCTTAGGTTTAAAGACATAATTTACTTGATAGAGTCTCTCAATATAAAGACATAATTTCTGTGTATTGTGACATGTTTTACATGATAGAGTCACTTGGTATTGTGACATGATTTACGTTATAAAGCCACATGTATTGTGAGGTCATTTACATGATGCAGTCCCTGAGTATTGTAACATCATTTACTTGATGAAGTCCCTGGGTATTGTGACAGCATTTATGTGATAGAGGCCGTGTATATTGTGATAGCAATTACTTGATAGAGTCCCTCGATATAAAGACATAATTTACTTGATAAAGTCCCTAGGTATGGTGACATGATTTACGTGATAGAGCCGTGGGTATTGTGTTATCATTTACATGATGCAGCCCCTGAGTATTGTAATATCATTTACATGATAAAGTCCTTGTGTATTGTGACAGAATTTACTTGATAGAGTCCCTCAATATAAAGATGTGATTTACATGACATAGTCACTAGGTAATGTGATGTCATTTACATGATAGAGTCACTAGGTAATGTGACGTCATTTACATGATTGAGTCCCTGGATAATGTGACATGATATATGTGATTAAGTTTGTGGGTATTGTGACATAATTTACTTGATAGAGTCTTTGGGTATATGGACATAAATTACTTGATAGTCCCTCGATATAAAAACATAATTTACTTGATAAAGTCCCTAGGTATTGTGACATGATTTACGTGATAGAGCCCTGGATATTGTGTTATCATTTACATGATGCAGTCCCTGAGTATTGTAATATCATTTACATGATAGAGTCCTTGTGTATTGTGATAGCATTTATATGATTGAGTTCCTGGATAATTTGACATGATTTACATGATTGTCCCAAGATATAAAGACAGAATTTACTTGACAGAGTCCCTCGATATAACGTCATAATTTACATGATAAAGTCCGTGTGAATTGTGACGTGATTTACCTGATAGAGTCACTAGGTAATGTGACGTCATTTACATGATTATGTCCCTGGATAATGTGACATTATATATGTGATTAAGTCTGTGTATTGTTTATCAAAAAAAAAGTATGTGGGTATTGTGACATAATTTACTTGATAGTCTTTGGGGTATATAGACATAAATTACTTGATAGAGTCCCTCGATATAAAAGCATTATTTACTTGATAAAGTCCATGAGTATTCTGACATGATTTGCGTGATAGAGTCACGGGTACTGTGATATCATTTACATGATGGAGTATTTGAGTATTGTAACATCATTTACATTACGGCGTCTCTGGGTATTGTGATAGCATTTACATGATATTTCTTTGTATTGTGACATGATATACATGATTGAGGCTCTGGATAATGTGACATTGTTTACATATTGAGTCCTTGGGTACAGTGACATAATTTACTTGATAGAGTCCCTGGGTATATAGACATAATTTACTTTATAGAGTCCCTCGATATAAAGACATAATTTACATGATGAAGTCCCTGTGAATTGTGAAATTATTTACATGATTGAGTCACTAGGTAATGTGAAATGATATACATGATTGAGTCTCTTGATAATGTGACATGATTTACGTTATAGAATCCCTGGGTATTGTAACATAATTGACTTGATACAGTTCCTGTGTATATAAACATAATTTTCTTGATTAAGTCACTCGATATAACGATATAATTTACTGATAAAGTCTCTTGGTATTGTGACATGATTTGCGTGATAGAGCCCCGCATATTGTGATATCATTTACATGATGGAGTCCCCGAGTATTGTAACATAACTTAAATGATGGAGTCCCTGGGTATTGTGACATCATTTACATCATGGAGTCACTGGGAATTGTGACATGATTTACATGATATTTCTTGTTATTGTGATATGATGTACCTGTTGAAGTCCCTGGGAATTGTGACAGTATTTACATGATGAAGTCACCGGGACTTGTGACATGATTTACATGATAGAGTCCTGAATTTTGATATCATTGAATGATGGAGTCCCTGACTATTGTAACATCATTTATATGATGGAATCACAAGGAATTGTGACTTGATTTACAAGATAGCCCATTGGTATTGTGAAATGATTTACATGATGGGGTCACTAGGTAATGTGACATGATTTACATGATTAAGTCTCTGGATAATGTCACATGATTTATGAAATTGAGTCCGTGGTATTGTGACATAATTTACTTGATAGAGTCCCTATGTATAAATACCTAAGTTACTTCATAGAGCCTCTCGATATAAAGACATAATTTATTAGAAAACGTTTCTGGGTAAGGTGACATGATTTACGTGATGGAGCTCGGGTATTTTGTTATCATTTACATGATGCGGTCCCAGAGTATTGTAACATCATTTATAAGATGGCGTCCCGTGGTATTGTGATAGCATTTATATGATGGAGTCCCTGGGTATTGTGATAGCATTTACATGTTGGAATCACTGAGAATTGTGACTTGATTGACATGGTATTTCTTGGTATTGTGACATGATATACATGATTGAGTCTCTGGATAATGTTACATTGTTTACATATTGACTCCTTGGGTACTGTGACATAATTTATTTGAGAGTCCTTGGGTACTGTGACATAATTTACTTGATAGATTCCCTGGGTATATAGACATAATTTATTTGACGGAGTCCCTGGATATAAAGACATAATTTATATGATAAAGTCCATATGAATTGTGAAATGATTTACACGATGCAATCACTAGGTAATGTGACATGATATACATAATTGAGTCCCTTGATAATGTGACATGATTTACGTGATAGTGTCCCTGGGTATTGTAACATAATTTACTTGATACAGTCCCTGTGTATATATATATGTATATATATATATAATTTACTTGTTAAAGTCCCTCGATATAATTATATAATTTACTTGATAACGTCCCTTGGGTATTATGACATGATTTGCTTGATAGAGCCTCGCATATTGTGATATCATTTACTTAATGAAGTCCCCGAGTATTGTAACATAACTTACATGATGGAGTCCCTGGGTATTGTAACAGCATTTACATGATGGAGTCCCTGGGTATTGTGGCAACATTTACATGATGGAGTCACTGGGAATTGGGACATGATTTACATGATATTCTCTGTTTTTGTGACATGATTTACATGTTGAAGTCCCTGTGTATTGTGACAACATTTACATGTGAAATCACTTGGATTTTTGACAAGATTTACATGATAGAGTCCCGAATTGTGATATCATTTAATGATGGATTCCCTGAGTATTGTAACATCATTTACGTGAGAAAGTCCATGGATAATTTGACACTATTTACATGATTCAGAATCTGGGTATAACTGTCTTAATTAACTTAATAGTGTTCCTAGGTATAAAGACATAATTTACATAACAAAGCACTCAGTATATAGACATAAATTATTTAATAGAGTCACTGGATATTGTGACATGATTTACATGGTGGAGTCATTAGGTAATGTGACATAATTTAGTCCCTGGATAATAAGACATGGTTTATGATGGATCGTATTTATACGATTCATCATAAACCCACCTTAAACGACACTTTATCCTTTGAACTTTCACTTGTTAGTGTCGTTTTACTTTACAGGCATTCTTGAAGGTTTAAGGTGGAAACAAGCTTAAAAGAGGAGTTTCGTGCTAAAAATGGATCACAAGTCAAAACTGCCCAGCCGGGACCGGACTTCACTACCAGGCCGCGCCGAGAGGTCCCAAGCCGAGTGCCCGAGCCCAGCGTCCGGATGTGCTGAGTGCCCAGCCGAGCTGTCTTGCACTGAATTCAAGTTGCCCGGGCAAACCATCTGATCTGACGAATCCGCCTCGAGCAAAGTGATCAAAATGGCAAATAAGGTGGACAATGTTGGAAAACCAAGAAGAATGCCCGAGCAGATTGGCAGTTGGGTCAATTCCAAAGAAAGGGCCCCGCGTGCATAGGCACCTAAACCAAGTCGCTCGACCTGACGGGCGAATCTGGCAAATCTGGCTCGACCAAAGTGTTTTAAATGCCCAACTACTCGGACAATCTCACTTCCTAGACAAAACGCCCGAGTGGAACCAGCTCTAGCCCGATCAAGGCCAAACTAGGGCAATACCGGCGGCTTTGGGAGGACAGCTGGCCGGCGGCTTTGGGAGGACAGCCGGCCGGCGGCTTTGAGAAGAGGACAGCTGGCCGGCGGCTGGACTTTTGGGGTGTGCCCATACCTAGTTGATTTACCTCTCTCCTTTGGCTATAAATAGAGGAACATACACACATCTCATATTCATATTCCTTACTTGCTTAAGCCTTGTGTCTTTGTTACTTGTACTCTCAAAGCTTGTAAACACTCACCACATTTGGATATCAAAAGCTCCAACTTCTCTCTACTTTGCTCTTGTCACTTTTTACAATCCTTACTTTGTTCATGTTTACTTTTACTTGTACTAGCTATGGTAATCCCTTCAATGGATACTTGTAGCTAAACTCTTCATTCGGTTGAAGGGGTTCTTGCATCATGAAACCATTTTAGACCCTTTTACTTAATGCTACTTTCGTGTTCTAACTAGTTCTTGTGCCATACATTCGGATTGAACACAACAGAGTTGAGTGGATGCTTGAAATGATAAAGCTCTTTCGAGTAGTTCAATCCCTCTTTAAGTCACTTGGTTGATCGGAAATGAAAGATCAAGTGGCTGCACTTAGGCTAATATATCTTGCAATGGAGTATTAGTCTAGCTAGAACTAGTAACGGTGGTGTGAGCGCTTGAAATGGCCTTGTGATGGACCATAATTATACGAATCAAAAACACAGTTAAACCCACTAAATTAGACTGTTTGTCTATTTAACTTCTGCTTGTTAGTCCCGATATATTTCTACAGGGTATTTTTGAGCTTAGAGAGAATACACGCTAAGGAGAGGATTTTACGCAGAAAAGATGTTACGAGTCATTCCAAGGTCACGATCAGACGCTGACTGAAGAAATCTAAAGATCCTGACATGGAATCATTCAAAACAAATCAAACCGAAGAGCAACCAAAGTCAGTCCGGAGCTGAAATAACACCGATAGTTTTGTGAGAACTTCACAAAACTCACACAAACTCACTCTTCTCCCTCCATGACCGGCGGATTTGGAAGCCAAAGCCTCCTCCCCCACCACAACCGGCGGCTTTCCTCATGGTGACCGGCCACCGGCGGCTTCCACCTCCTCCTCCTCCCTTGGATGAAAACCATGTGGTTTCATCCTCACCACCCATCTCCTCCCCTTTTGCCTATAAATACAAGCCATTCTCCTCTCATTTGTATCATCCCATTCACAACACAAAATCACTTATCTCTCTAAGTTTGGCAATTTGTAAGTTTGGTTTTGAAATAATACTCTTGTTGGTTCTTGAGTATTATAACGGTTTTAGAGAATACTCCTGTTGGTTCTTGAGTATTCAAGTAGAAATTGGGAATACTCCTGTTGGTTCTTGAGTATTCCCCTTTACTTACTGTCTTTCAAAAACCCCCGAGTATTTAGCTATGGTATCCACCTCTATGGATATTCGTAGCTAAACTCTTCATTCGGTTGAAGGGGTGTACTTGTATCATAAAATGTTTTAGACTTTGCTTTAGTGTTTTTTCTCTGTATTCAAAACTTGTTCTATGTGCCATATATTAGGCCAGAACTTTCAAGGTTGAGTGGATGCTTGGAATGGCAAATCTCTTCCGTGGAAGTTCGTAAACATACTCGGATAAGTGGATGCTTGGAATGGCAAAGCTTATCTGAGGAGTTTGACCTCTCTCAAACACCATTTGATTGCTCGGGAATGACTGATCAAATGGATGCACACAGGCTAATATACCTTGGAATGGGGTATTAGTCTAAGTAGAACAAGGGCTCTACGTTTTTTGCAAAAGTCTAGACAGTGTGTGCAAATCGAGTGCTTGGAATGGCCTTGATGAACGTTTGAATACTTAGAAGGATCACTAAAGGTCAATGATAAACAGGCTATGATACAAAGCCCCCGAAACTGAATGTTTTTCCTTGAAATCAAACAACACCTGCACTTACTTTCTTAGTATAACTGCCTTAATCAACTGCACTCATCATCCGGAGGACTTGCCAATCACGCATCACCCGCTGTAAGTCTCCTACTTTTATTTTCAGTCATTTACTTTTCCGCACTAAAACCAAAACCAACCAACCAGTCACTTACTTTTCCGCGCTAAAATCTCAATCAACTTAAAACACGCTCCCTCGCTGTATAAATCACCTCAAAGAGCAACTATCCCCCTAATTCCCTTGGGTTCGACCCCTACTTACCACTTGCTACCCAGTAGTGAAGTCGCGAGTAGCGGACTATAAATTTATTTGTACATTTGCTCTGACGACAAGCATCTGTCACCTTGCTTGGGGTTACATCTTGAAATGGAGTAACCCACACCTTAGAACACTTAGTAAGATCATTAGTGGTCGATGATGTTTGGCGCCATGATACAAGGCCCCTAGACCGAATACTTCTCTTGATCGAAATCCCACCTTGTCATTTACTTTCAACAACTTCAATTCAGCCATTTACTTACGCATCACTTTCAGCATTACTTTCAGTCTTTACTTTCAGCACTTTAAATTCAGTCATTTACTTTCTGTATTTTACTTTCATTACAGAAGTTTTCAACATCAATCCAACATAATATTTGGCACGTATTGCGCTTGAAACACAGCGTGCGACAAACCAAAAGTATGTTGACTGGTTGATATTGAACTCAACTGTTCCCGCAATTTACCTTTCAGTATTTACTTTCCGTTTAAAACCACAACCAACCCCCAATTGTCTTACTTTATTTTTCCATTTTCGAGAGAACAACTCTATCCACTAATTCCCTTGGGTTCGACCCCTACTTACCGCTCTACTAACCAATAGTGAGCCAACAGTAGTGGAAGTTATAAATTGTAAGTTTACAGGTCACGACGACGGGCCTGTCAGTTTACTTGATTGAGTCACCGTGAATTGTGACATGATTTACAAGATGGCCTCTTTGTATTGTGACATGATTTACATGATGGGGTCACTAGGTAATGTGACATTATTTACATGATTGAGTCCCTGGATAATGTCACATTATTTACGTAATTGAGGTCCTGGTATTGTGACATAATTTACTTGATAAAGTCCCTATGTATAAATACCTAATTTACTTCGTAGAGTCCCTCGATATAATGACATAATTTATTAGAAAAAGTCTCTGGGTAAGGTGACAAAATTTACGTGATAGAGCCCGGGTATTTTGTTATCATTTACATGATGCGGTCCCAGAGTATTGTAACAACATTTACATGATGAGGTCCTTGGGTATTGTGTCAGCATTTACATGGACTCGCTGGGAATTGTAACATGATTTACCTGATATTCCTTAGTATTGTAACATGATTTACATGATTGAGTCCTAGGATAATTTGACATGATTTACATGATTGAGTCCCTCGTATTGTGACATAATTCACTTGATAGAGTCCATGTGTATATATACCTAATTTACTTCATAGAGTCCCTTTATATGAAAACATAATTTAGTTGATAAAGTCCCTGGGTATTGTGACATGATTTACGTGATAGAGCCCCGTGTATTGTGATGTCATTTACATGATGCAGTCCCTGAGTATTGTAACATTATATAAAAGATGAAGTCCCTGGGTAATGTAACAGCATTTACATGGAGTCTTTATGAATTGTGGCATATTTACATGATATTCCTTGGTATTGCAATATGATTTATATGATCGAGTCCCTAGATAAGTTGACATGATTTGCATGATTGACTCCTTAGGTATAAAGACATAATTTACTTGATAGAGTCCCACGATATAAAGACATAATTTACATGATAAACTCCCTGTGTATTGTGACATGATTTACATGATAAAGTCACAAGGTATTGTGACATGATTTCTATTATAGAGCCACATGTATTGAGGTCATTTTCATGATGCAGTCCTTGAGTATTGGAACATCATTTACATGATGAAGTCCCTGAGTATTGTGACAATATTTACGTGATGAAGCCCATATATATTGTGATAGAAATTACTTGATAGAGTCCCTCGATATAAAGACATAATTTACTTAATAAAGTCCCTAGGTATGGTGACATGATTTACGTGACAGAGTGTATTGTGTTATCATTTACATGATTGAGTCCTTGTGTATTGTGACAGCATTTACATGAATGAGTCCCTGGATAATTTGACATTATTGAGTCCCTAGGTATAAAGACAGAATTTACTTGATAGAGTCCCTGTGAATTGTGACATGATTTACATGATAGAGTCACTAGGTCATGTGACGTCATTTACATGATTGAGTCCCTGGATAATGTGACATGATATATGTGATTAAGTCTGTGGGTATTGTGACATAATTTACTTGATAGAGTCCCTTGGTATAAAACATAATTTACTTGATAAAGTCTATGAGTATTGTGACATGATTTAGGTGATCGAGCCACGAGTATTGTGATATCATTTACAACATGGAGTCCCTGAGTATTGTAACATCATTTACATAATGGAGTCCCTGGGTATTGTGATTGCATTTACATTATGGAGTCCCTGGGTATTGTGATTGCATTTACATGATGGAGTCACTGGGAATTGTGACATAATTGACATGATATTTCTTGGTATTGTGACATGATATAAATGATATTTCTTGGAATTGTGACATGATTGAGTCTCTGGATAATGTGACGTAGTTTACATATTGAGTCTTTGGGCAATGTGACATAATTTACTTGATAGAGTCCCTAGGTATATAGGCATAATTAACTTGATAGAGTCCCTCGATATAAAGACATAATTTACTTGATAAAGTCCTTGGGTGTTATGACATGATTTACATGATGGAGTCACTAGGTAATGTGACATGATATACATTATTGAGTCCCGGGATAATGTGACATGATTTACGTGATTGAGGCCTGATAGTATAAGATAATTTATTTGACCGAGTCCCTGTGTATATGGACATACTTTACTTGATAGAGTCACTCGATATAAAGATATAATTTACTTTATAAAGTCAATGGGTATTGTGACATGATTTACGTGATAGAGCTCTGCATATTGTGATATCATTTACATGATGGAGTCTCTGAGTATTTTACATGATGGAGTCCGTGGTATTGTGATAGCATTTACATGGAGTCCCTGGGTATTGTAAGAAAATTTACATGATGGAGTCACTGAGAATTATGACATGATTTACATGATACTCCTTGGTATTGTGACATGATTTACATGATGGAGTCCATGGGTATTGCGACAACATTTACCTGATGAAGTTACTGGGAATTATGACATGATTTAAATGATAGAGTCCCGAGAATTGTGAAATCATTTACATGATGGAGTTCAAAAGTATTGTAACATCATTTACATGAGGAAGTCCATGGATTAATTGACATTATTTACATGATTCAGAGCTGGGTAAGTGGCATAATTTACCTAATAATGTTCCTGAGTATAAAGATATAATTTACAGAATAGAGAGCCCCTCGATATAAAGACATAATTTACTTAATCGAGTCCCTGAATATTGTGATATGATTTACATGGTGGAGTCATTAAGCAATGTGACATGATTTACATGATCGAGTCCCTGGATATCATGACATGGTTTACACGATTGAGTCACCAAGTATTGTGACAACATTTACTAGTGCGATAAATACACCTACCTCACCTCAGCCCTTACCAACATCAACACAGGATGTGACGCAAAATAAAAAAGTTACCCCACCTCAGCCTAGGCTATCCGATGTAGTGAATAGTATTCACAACCTTATTCAAGTACTACACAATATGGTACTGCAGGGCACGGATCATGGTCAGTAGGCGATGCAGGCATGGATCATGGTCAGTTGCGCAACTAGCTCGTCCATCTCAAGATATTACTTATAATGTAGAGGAGCGTCCAATTCAGGCATTGCAGCAAACTCTACAGGACGGAGGTGAGAAATGGTTAGATTTTTGAAAAATTAACCAATAAGTTTCAATGGAACAAATAAAAAGGATGACCCTTGGGCATATATTGAGCAGGATCATCATCTTTGTCGTATACTTCACAGTACAAGTTGGAGAGCGGTGGAGTTGGCATCTTTTAAACTTCAGATAGTAGTGCAAACATGATTTGGTTTGATTGTGTAATGACAGAAAGGAACATAGAGCAACCTTGTTTTGAATGGAAAGAGTTCAAGACTTCACTTTTGGATTGATTTTTACCTGACAGCGTGAGAGATGCTAGAGTTTGAGATATTGAGGCAAGATGGTATGAGGGTTACTGAGTATGCCAACAAGTTTACTATATCGTCGGCTTATGTGCCGCATCTTATCGTGAAAGAGCATATGATGCGTATCAAGCGTTCACCATGGGATTACGCCACAGTGTATTTCGATTTACTAGTTTAAACCCACTAAGTCGTACATTAGTAGCTGGGCAAGGTACAATATCCCAAGTATGATTCTTCCAAAGCGCCTAAAGCTTTTCTTGCATGGCTTTTATCTGTAGCGGCCTGAGAATATGAAGTAGGTACTTCAATATTTTCTAAAATGGCAAAGAAACCAAGCAGCTAAGGAGGGCAATCAGTATGACGAGACTGTTGAACTTTGTGTAAAAGGAGTGTGAAGAAAATGCTTTTGATCTTTGAACCAATAGCTTGTTGTTCCCCATGCGCTTGGAAGCTGAACCATCAGCCGCATTTGGAAGCTCAAGACGGTTTTTGATCTCCCAAAGCCTTTGGTTAATGAACCATCGGCAGCCTTGGAGTTATGAGGGAGGGCAGACCTCTCCTATAAATATAGGCTTCTTCTTCACTTCATAAAATGGCGAAAAACACAAACATCAACATTCCTCCTCTGGTTTTTCACATTCGTAGTCGGTGAGTGATAGCTAAAGACCATCAGCGGTTCGATCAGCAAAGCTTCGGTGCTCAAGTGTTTGCTGAGGATAGTTTTATCCTGGGAAGCATATTGCCATTCAGTCCCAAACACCGGTAGGGCGGCAATCTTGCTTTAAGGAAAGCGTCAAACGTGACTCTATCCACAATCTGGTTTGAGATTTTGTTAATTGTTCTATTGTTATTCATATCTACATTCAGTATTACGTTATGTGCAATTGTTCAGTAACTCCGTCTGTGTTTACAAGCAAATATTCCAAATATCTTAAAGCAGGATTCGTTATTGTTTGAAGTTACTGACAATCTGCGTTTGTGTAGAAATATGAATAAGGAAAACAATATATGAATGTTTTTAAGACAAATCAGGTAGAAACTGAAGGGAAAATCGGATCAGAAAGTAGATGCCTTGGAGGTAGCAGAGGGAGCCTTGCAGGTCAGTGAACCGGCCAGTGCATCCGTAGATGAGTTGCTCACTGTTTTCTGTGTTTACATAAAACGTTTATGTGTTATGCACTGATCATGACTCTAGCACTCTGAAATCTCACCTCACCTGGTTGTTAGGTTTCTAACAGGGTGAAATGCATTTCCATTTCTGAAGTCTCAGACTTTTCGCAGGAGGAATGGGGTGATCTGCGAATGGAAGTTGGCTTGATCAATAAAATTACTGTCGTCAATATTCCAACAACACACTTATTGGCAAAATGATAGTGCTTTGTGAAAATGTGTTCACTCAGCCGGAAATGACCGAGTCCCCGGTTACTTTGAAGTCATAACGGAGTATGTCATGCTCCAACTTCGCTAGTGATATTTAGGTCAAAGCGACTCTTGGATAAGAAGGTGTGATCGGAAATTGAACAAAAGTATTTAAAGCATGGAGATGCAACCGTGCGTTACCGATGCAAATCATTGGTTTTGACTGATGATGTCGGCGGCAATGGTGGAAGCCGGATGCTATTGCTGTGTAAACCCTAATTGTTGGGTTGATCCATTTGGTTGATGGAATTTTGATTTGGTTCGATATGAACCAATTTATCATGGTTAAGTGTGCAATTGGTTCCAATTTTATCGGATGTCCCCGAAGGGTTGGAGCATCAGGAGGGCTAAGTGTGAAATCTATGAAGTTTCTTCTTGATGGTTTGTGGTTTGATGAGCGGCTGGCTACGTATAGATGGAAGTATTCAAGCACTGGAGACTACACAGTTAAATCAGGATATGAGGTGATAAAAGCGCACAAAGATTGCATTAAGCAGGATGCTGGTGAGCAGTCGGACAAAAGGGCACTGGTGAAATTTTGGAAGAAGATTTGGTCAGCTAAAATTCCAAATAAGGTGAAAATCTTTTGCTGGAGATTATACTATAACAGTCTGCCTGATGCAACTAATTTGCGTAAAAGGGGAATAGATATAAATACGCAATGCAGAATCTGTGGGTTCTCGTGTGAAACAGCCCTTCATTTGGTGAAGGATTGTTGGTGGTCTACAGCTCTTTTTTCTAGTTTGAAACTGTCAGTTCCTGGATGCGAGGCTGAATTGGAAAATCCAGCGGACTGGATGTGGTGGTGTTCACTGAAGCTGAACAGTGAAGATTTTAAGAAGTACTTAATTGCTATGTGGCTTTGCTGGAGAAATCGTAACAATATTTGGCACGAGAAGGAGGGTTGGAGCATCAGGAGGGCGATTATTATTGCTAAAAGTACTCTGCGTCTAATGAGAGGCTTGGATTGGCCGAGTTCAGCGTTAGCTGACTGCCATTCCGACTATTGGAGACCGCCAGCGGAAGGGGAGATCAAGATCAATATTGATGGCTCATGGGAAGCATCTATAAAGGAAGCAGGTCTTGGTATTGTCGCGAGGGATCATCAGGGTGCTATTTTGTGGTGCTGGGTGACAGATGCTTGTCGTCAGAGCAAATGTACAAATAAATTTATAAGTCCGCTACTGGCGACTTCACTACTGGGTAGCAAGTGGTAAGTAGGGGTCGAACCCAAGGGAATTAGGGGGATAAGTTGTTCTTTGAGGGATCGTACAGCGGGGGAGCGTGTTTTTTGGTTGATTGAGGTTTTACTACTAACAGCTAAGTGATTGGGTGGTTGGTTTTGGTTTTTAGTGCGGAAAAGTAAATGACATAAAAGTAAATACTGAAAGTAAAAAGAAGACTTACAGCGGTTGTTGCGTGATCGGCAAGTCTTGCGGAACGTCAGCAGTTGAAAGGGCAGTTTATACTAAGGAAGTAAGTGCAGGTAGTGTTTTAATCTAAGGAAAGCATTCGGTTTCGGGGGCTTTGTATCATAGCCTGTTTATCATTGACCCTTAGTGATCTTACTAAGTATTCAAACGTGTATCAAGGCCATTCCAAGCACTCGATTTGCCACACTGTCTAGCCCATTCCAAGGTCGTAGAGCACTTGTTCTACTTAGACTAATACCCCATTCCAAGGTATATTAGCCTGTGTGCATCCATTTGGTCAGTCATTCCCGAGCAACCAAATGGTTTTTTAGAGAGGTCAAACTCCTCAGATAAGCTTTGCCATTCCAAGCATCCACTTATCCGAGTATGTTTACGAACCCCACGGAAGAGTTTTTCCATTCCAAGCATCCACTCAACCTTGGAAGTTCTAACCTAATATATGGCACATAGAACAAGTTTTGAATACAAAGAAGAGGCACTAAGAGTATAGCATAAAACATTTTATGATACAAGTAAACCCTTCAACCGAATGAAGAGTTTAGCTACGAATATCCATAGAGGTGGATACCATAGCTAAGTACTCGAGGGTTTTTGAAAGACAGTAAGTAAAGGAGAATACTCAAGAACCAACAGGAGTATTCTCAAAGACTACTAGAATACTCAAGAACCAACAGGAGTATTATAGATTTCAAACAAGCTTACAAAAGTGCCAAAATCTAGAGAGATAAGTAACTTGTGGATTGTGGGATGTTGGAATTATGGATTGTGGATTTGTGGATTTGTGGATTTGTGGATTTGTGGATGATTTACAAGTGAAGAGAAGATGTCTATTTATAGGCTAAGGGAGGCAAGGAGAGCCATACACTTGTCAAGGGAGGAGAGGCTTGTGGCTTGAGATCTCAACACATGGCATAAGGAGAGCAAAAGCCATCGGGGTGAGTCACCACTCCAAAAGCCATCGGAAGATATTTGTTTCTCAAAAGCCATCGGTTTGACCGGAATTTGACCGGAGCTTCTCGGATTTTGGAGAGTGTATTATGAATGAAAATGTCATTCTAAGATGATCTCAAGAAGGAACTTAAGCCAAATTCTGCTTGGAACATGGTCGAAATCCCAAATCGGCTGAAATTGCCCTTGTTTGGCTTTTACCGGGCTTGGTGCCTTTGCATTGCGTTCTTGTCCAAACGCCGACTGCTCTAGCATATTTGAATGATTCCAAGTCGGTTCCAAGAAAGTTGTACAGTCGGAATCTGGTCGTGTCCTGACTCGTAATTCATTTTCAGCTTTAAAACTCCTCCTTAGCGTGTATTCTCTCTAGACTCCAAAATACCCTGTAGATAAATATCGGAACTAACAAGCAAAAGTTAAATAGACAAACAGTCTAATTTGGTGGGTTTAACTGTGTTTATGGTTCATACAATTATGGTCCATCAGATCACCCCACACTTTTAGTTGTTCGTCCCGAACAATGCTATTAAAGGGCGGCACACACTAAGTAAGCTTTTAAAATATGAAAGTTAGACTGTGGGACTAGATTTATCCTAATTCATGCATTACTTACTTATTACCAAATTAAACTGCGTAAATAAATAGAAGAAACTTGATACTTGTACCTTCGTGCCGAGATGCAAATTAATTCGGATGTTTCGGGAGATGGCCTTTTCAGGATCCTGGACTGCATTCTCGGGACCGTCTTGCACTATATGGTTTCCTTGTAGTTTTCTCTAGCACGTGATTCGGTTTGGGTTTCGCTGAGTTGAGCCTTTTGATTTCTTTTTGGCGAGGGACAGCCTTTTTTTGTAGTGAATCGGCCTTTGGCCTTTGATTTGACTCTTTGAGTTCTTCACTTTTGTTCGGTTAAAACCTTCACAATTTTGGCCTTTGGCCTTTGATTAGCTCTTTGAGCTTTTGCTTCTTTGAGATTTTGCCTTTTGTGGCTTGCTAGTCCATTTTCTCAAGCCTTTTTGGGAGGTCCAATCATCGCCCGCAAGCATATGGAAATACCTCCCCGCTCTCTCTCATCCTTGCCGTTTTGCGCGAGTCAAAATGAGGGTCGCTCATTTATTTTCCCGGCTATTAGGACTAGAGATAGGACGGTTTGATTCCCGTCCCGCCCTTTTTTTTTGCATAAACGCTGCATGGCGGAGATGACTTCAATCTTCTCTGAAACCCGAAGTGCAGCCTCCACTGACTTCGAAAACCATATAGCGAAATTCAGTCCTTTGAGTGCTTGCCAAGCCCCTCTAGGGCAGTTTCTATCAACTCCACATCCCTAGTTTATCTCAGCACAAAGGGGCAAATGAGAAGTTACATTCTAAGTTTTTAAACAGTTGAATTTTCACAAGGTAAATGCATGAATTATGATTTATCTTTTTCACATTCTCAAGTTCATATTTTCAAAAAGATAATATTAAAAAAGAAAAACATGTTATTTAACTAATGTACACAGGTGGTTCTCACCCCACACTTTTGAACGAAGGCATTCTTTACGAAATGACTTAGTTCAAAAGCCATGCAAGCAGGTATTATACGAGAAGGAAATGACATTAAGGAAAAGGGAAGAACAGAACTCCCTTTAAGGTGTCGAGTGAACGACATGGCTCGAGGCTGGATAATCGAGGGAGTTCGGCAGGGGCTTTGAACTCTTGGCATAGGCCAGACTGGCTTGATGTTGCACCCATAACCGATTCCTGAATAGTCATTTCATTCTATGCACCAAGTGGGTGAGAGCGATTTATTGGAGAAAAAACTAAATGACAGAAAATAAAAGTACTGAAAGTAAGATAGGTGTCGGGTTACCTCACGACCAGTGCATTTGTTTAACGTCGTTAGCTCGACAGTACCTTATTCCTGGATCACTGGTTTGGATCCCATGGGTGGCTCAGGTCGTACTTCTTTATTGCGCCAACCTTGATTCTTGGTTTGACTCTTCCTGTGTTTTTTGGGGGATGATGGGCTTGGGTTCAGTTCCCATGGTTCTGCCGGTTTCTCCTTCCGTACCTCCGAACAGAGGAAGATATCGTGTTGTCCATGCATACATAGTGTGTAGCGTGATGAAGAAACGAGAAGGGAAAGGAAAGAACAACTAATCCGACGGCTAATTCCCCGGCAACGGCGCCAATTTGACAGATGCTTGTCGTCAGAGCAAATGTACAAATAAATTTATAAGTCTGCTACTGGCGACTTCACTACTGGGTAGCAAGTGGTAAGTAGGGGTCGAACCCAAGGGAATTAGGGGGATAAGTTGTTCTTTGAGGGATCGTACATCGGGGGAGCGTGTTTTTTGGTTGATTGAGGTTTTACTACTAACAGCTAAGTGATTGGTTGGTTGGTTTTGGTTTTTAGTGCGGAAAAGTAAATGACATAAAAGTAAATACTGAAAGTAAAAAGAAGACTTACAGCGGTTGTTGCGTGATCGGCAAGTCTTGCGGAACGTCAGCAGTTGAAAGGGCAGTTTATACTAAGGAAGTAAGTGCAGGTAGTGTTTTAATCTAAGGAAAGCATTCGGTTTCGGGGGCTTTGTATCATAGCCTGTTTATCATTGACCCTTAGTGATCTTACTAAGTATTCAAACGTGTATCAAGGCCATTCCAAGCACTCGATTTGCCACACTGTCTAGCCCATTCCAAGGTCGTAGAGCACTTGTTCTACTTAGACTAATACCCCATTCCAAGGTATATTAGCCTGTGTGCATCCATTTGGTCAGTCATTCCCGAGCAACCAAATGGTTTTTTAGAGAGGTCAAACTCCTCAGATAAGCTTTGCCATTCCAAGCATCCACTTATCCGAGTATGTTTACGAACCCCACGGAAGAGTTTTGCCATTCCAAGCATCCACTCAACCTTGGAAGTTCTAACCTAATATATGGCACATAGAACAAGTTTTGAATACAAAGAAGAGGCACTAAGAGTATAGCATAAAACATTTTATGATACAAGTAAACCCTTCAACCGAATGAAGAGTTTAGCTACGAATATCCATAGAGGTGGATACCATAGCTAAGTACTCGAGGGTTTTTGAAAGACAGTAAGTAAAGGAGAATACTCAAGAACCAACAGGAGTATTCTCAAAGACTACTAGAATACTCAAGAACCAACAGGAGTATTATAGATTTCAAACAAGCTTACAAAAGTGCCAAAATCTAGAGAGATAAGTAACTTGTGGATTGTGGGATGTTGGAATTATGGATTGTGGATTTGTGGATGATTTACAAGTGAAGAGAAGATGTCTATTTATAGGCTAAGGGAGGCAAGGAGAGCCATACACTTGTCAAGGGAGGAGAGGCTTGTGGCTTAAGATCTCAACACATGGCATAAGGAGAGCAAAAGCCATCGGGGTGAGTCACCACTCCAAAAGCCATCGGAAGATATTTGTTTCTCAAAAGCCATCGGTTTGACCGGAATTTGACCGGAGCTTCTCGGATTTTGGAGAGTGTATTATGAATGAAAAAAATGTCATTCTAAGATGATCTCAAGAAGGAACTTAAGCCAAATTCTGCTTGGAACATGGTCGAAATCCCAAATCGGCTGAAATTGCCCTTGTTTGGCTTTTACCGGGCTTGGTGCCTTTGCATTGCGTTCTTGTCCAAACGCCGACTGCTCTAGCATATTTGAATGATTCCAAGTCGGTTCCAAGAAAGTTGTACAGTCGGAATCTGGTCGTGTCCTGACTCGTAATTCATTTTCAGCTTTAAAACTCCTCCTTAGCCTGTATTCTCTCTAGACTCCAAAATACCCTGTAGATAAATATCGAAACTAACAAGCAAAAGTTAAATAGACAAACAGTCTAATTTGGTGGGTTTAACTGTGTTTATGATTCATACAATTATGGTCCATCACTGGGCGACTCATTGGAAGGAAGGGATGTGCTCCAGCGAAGTGGAAGGGCAAGCACTGCTATTGGGAATGAGACTGGCGAGCTCAATGGGAGTTAAAGTGGCCATTTTCGAGACTGATTCATTAGAGGTCTTTCGAGTGATTTATTCGGGAGCAGGAGCAGCGGATTGGTGTGATTCTTGGCTGGAGGATGCAATCGACCTCATTCGTTCGAGACCAAGCTGGAAGGTTAAGCTTTTCAATAGGGAGGCGAATGGAGCGGCGGACTGGTTGGCTTCTAGAGCGAGAATGCAAGCTTGGAGTTGGAATAGAGTAGATGCTGTTCCGTTAATCCCTGCTTCTAATATGTAGTTGGTTGTCTCTGTATGATTTAGCCTGGAGCCTCTTGGCATTTGGTTGTTCTTGGCGCCGGGCGTTGTAGCAGCTAGCAGGTGTGTTGTGAGGAGAGCTTTCTGTCTTGTTGTAGTTCCCTTATCCTTGTGTGCTGTAGGCGGTAGTGTTGTTTAGGTGTTGGGTTGTGTCTGTTCAGAGTTTTTCGATAAGAGTCTTGTTTTGTTTTGTGTTGGTTTGTTGTGCGGTCGGTGTCTGTTGGTGGGTGTCGCTCTCTTTGTGTCCCCTGTTAGTTGGCTCCAGGTCATTTTTTTATATCAAAAAAAAAGTGTGCAATTGGTTCAACCAGATGAGCACTGGTTCAAGTGAATACTGATACCCACAGAACCTGTTTGGTTTGATACACACTTGTTTCCAATGTGGAGGCATACATGTTGTAATTGTGATGCTCGTTGAGGGTTACGGTCAAGAATAGACTTGTACGTCTAGTAGTAGGAATATACCTACGGGTATAGTTCCACACGGTTGAGTGACATGATTGTCCGTCGTAGTGCTTGACGAAGTTGGATTATGTATCCTGATGTCAATTCAAAAGCACAAATGTAAATCTGCATTGAAGCAAATACAATAGTAACTCCTTTCATAGTGTTGAAAGTGTGAAATCCCTTGAGTCAATTCATAGTGAGCTATGTGATCTGAGATATAGGGTGATAATAAGTATTTTGTGACTTTCATTAATGATAGTACAAATTATTGTTATAAATATTTGCTTAAATAGCAAAGCTGTGACAATTGAGGAAAAACATGTCATGGGAAGTTGAATATCAACGTCAGAAATTGAGTAGCAACTTGATGAGAAAAGTGATAGTGGAATAAGTACGCATGATCACTTCATCATACTCTCTCAAAGCGAACCGTGTTTCGAAGAGAAAAAGTTGTACTCTAAAAGAGATAATGAATGTAATGATGGTAAGCTCCGTGCTATCTCAAGGAATGTGGGGGAGACCATCTTATCAGCAGAGTATCTTTTGAATGAGATAACTCGCAAGGAGCATAAGTATCTTTATAAGTGATTCAATGGAACGATGTCTTATTAAAAATACTTGTAAGTATGGTTGCCTAGAATGGCGTCGCTGAATGTAAGAATCACACCGTCAAAGTCATGATGAATGTAATGTTGCTTAGTTCATGATTACCTCATGGAATGTGGGGGGAGGCCATTTTGTCGGCCAATTATATCCTGAATAGGATACCCCGGAAGAAGAAAGAAAATCTCCTTATGAATTATTCAAAGGGAGAAAACCTTCTTACACCAACTTGCGAGTGTGGGGGGTGTTTAGCTAACGTGGTGGCTCTCATTCCCAAGAGAATGACGATAGTACCAAAAATCATTGACTATGATTTCATTGGTTATGCGCAAATTGAAATGCGAATGATTGCTTGTGAAAGTATTCAAATATACACAAGAATACTATAATGGAATCAAAGAACGCGTCGTTCTTCGATAATATATTTCCTTATAAGTATACAGAAGTATGTTAAGTTCTTCTCAGTTATTGGAGGATATTAGATAAATACCTTAAGAATAAGAGAATGAGAAAGAACCTGAACATGAGATCGATTCGAAGAAATCGACACAAAGTAAGCGAGGAAGGATACATAAATCATATGAACTTGATTTTCTAACATGCATGCTTGAGACTGAACCTCAAACGTAGAAAGAGGATGTCAGTCAGTGAATGGTCATTTATGGAAAGAAGCCATAAAGAGTGAATTAGATTCTATTATGCTTGGGAGCTAGTTGATCTTCTTCAACGATGCAAACCACTTGACTCCAAGTGGATTTTCACTAAGAAAACGAAAGTAGACGGTACTATTGAAAAGTACAAGGCTAGACTTGTGATCAAAGGGTATAGACAAAAGGAATGTCTTGACTAATTTGATACATTCTCGCCTGTGACAAGGATCACTTCCATTAGAATGATAATTGCTATTGCAGCATTGCGCAATCTAGAGATTCATCAAATGGATGTGAAAACTGCTTTCTTAAATGGAGATCTTCATGAAGAGAGATATATGGAACAACCTGAGGGTTGTATTGTTCCAGGACAAGAGAGAAAAGTTTGTAAACTTGTAAAGTCTCTCTATGGTCTGAAACAAGCGCCTAAACAGTGGCATGAGAAATTTGACAAGGTAATGTTGTCAAACGGATTCAAAATCAACGAGTGTGACAAATGCATATACATCAATACCACTGAAAGTGGATATGTGATGTTCTGTCTATACGTCGATGATATTCTCATTGTAGGAAGCAATGAAATATTGGTCAAATCCACTAAGGGCATATTAAACTCAAGGTTTGATATGAAAGATATGGGACTTGCTGATATGATTTTAGGGATTAAAATCACAAGAACAACAGATGGATTTGTATTGGGTCAATCACACGATGTTGATAAAATCTTAGACAAGTTTGGAAAAGATAGCTTAGGAATTTGTAGAACTCCTATAGATATGAATCAACGTTTGTCTAAGAACAAAGGAGAAAGCGTCTCCCGAGTAGAGTACTCAAAAGTTATAGGCAGTCTAATTTACTTAATGAATTGTACAAGACCACATATTGCCTATACTGTGAGTAGGCTTGCAATATATACGAGTAATCCTGGAATAGAACATTGGAATGCAATCGTAAGAATACTGAAGTATTTGTGATTCACTCGTAATTACAGTTTACATTATACCAGATATCCCGAAGTCATTGAAGGATACACTGACGCAAGTTGGATATCTGATATACAAGACTCAAAGGCCACAAGTGGATATGTATTCACTTTGGGAGGTGCAGTCGTGTCATGGAAATCCTCGAAACAAACTCTAATAACCCGATCTAGGATGGAAGCTGAGTTCGTGGCATTAGATAAATGCGGCGAAGAAGCAGAGTGGTTATTTGTAGAGGATATTCCTGGTTGGAAAAACCTTGTGCCATCAATTTGTTTATATTGTGACAATTAATCAACAATTGGTAGAGCACAGAATGTCATGTATAATGGTAAGTCTAGACACATACGTCGAAGACACAATACCATTAGACAACTTCTCTCATCCTGAGTCATGAGCATTGACTACGTGAGGTCCAAAGAAAATATATCGGATCCGTTAACCAAAGGGTTAAATACCAAGTAGAGAAGACGACAAAGGGAATGGGACTGAGACCTTTTGATTGCTAATATCAAAACGTAAGCTTAAGCCCTTAGGCAATAAAGTCGAGGCAACGGAAAATCCTACCATGATGACTGGAGATCCCAAGAACTTGGTTCAAAGGGCAACCTAACTGCTAAGACTATGAGGTCACTGTGGGGGTAACACCTCTGTCCTATTCCTTGATAAAACAGTGACTCCTGCACGAGGCTAAGCTTGAAGCTTTTAATGATTCTAGTAATTTGAATAATGAGATTCAAATGGGTAACGCAGGATTACTTTGAAAAAGAATCACCTATGTGAGAGAGAAGTGAGGCCGCTTCAAGGGAGAATTCAAAGAGCTTAATTCTTTAGAAACTCTTGCAGAACCAGGAAAGGGGTGTCATGGCCAGAAATGAACCCACCAGTAAGAACCAAGTATGGTCAGGAAGATATCTGTGGGGGACATGACTTTCGTTTACATTATAAGACGAACAGTTCAAAGACTATCACGTCTATTGAATAGTCAGTAAAGAGAACATGTCTTCCCAAGGGAAGGTTCAAGGGCGTAGCCTACCAATCCTATGCACATATCAACCGTAGAAGCTATCACCACATTGAGTCGAGTCATGATTATCGATTTTGTTTGTTTTATCGTTTTCACCACTCGATTTTCTTCATGTGGGGGATTGTTGAACTTTGTGTAAAAGGAGTGCGAAGAAAATGCTTTTGATCTTTGAACCAATAGCTTGTTGTTCCCCATGCGCTTGGAAGCTGAACCGGCAGCCTTGGAGTTATGAGGGAGGGCAGACCTCTCCTATAAATATAGGCTTCTTCTTCACTTCATAAAATGGCGAAAAACACAAACATCAATATTCCTCCTCTGGTTTTTCTCATTCGTAGTCGGTGAGTGATAGCTAAAGACCATCAGCGGTTCGATCAGCAAAGCTTCGGTGTTAAAGTGTTTGGTGAGGATAGTTTTATCCTTGTAAGCATATTGCCATTCAGTCCCAAACACCGGTAGGGCGGCTATCCTGCTTTAAGGAAAGCGTCAAACGTGACTCTATCCACAATCTGGTTTGAGATTTTGTTAATTGTTCTATTGTTATTCATATCTACATTCAGTATTACTTTATGTGCAATTGTTCAGTAACTCTGCCTGTGTTACAAGCAAATATTCCAACAATCTATAATCGACACTAAAGGTACGATTTGCTAACATTGCAGTAAGGTCGACACTGGAGTTGGACCGGAAAGGATTTGTAAAGAAGGTGGCCTACCCTAATAAATAAAGTCAAACTAGAAAGTTAAATTGATTGGAAGATATCATCAAACAAACGAAGTCAAACACTACAAATGGGGTGTCCGTGGGACGGGTTAGCACGGGTTCAGCATGTACCTAACCTGACCCGAAATAATGACCGGATTACTTATTTGAATCCTAATCGTAATCTAAAGCATGAGCCATTTTTGTGAACCCAAACCTCACAAACGGAAGATACAATAAATTTGAAAAAAAATAAATGTAATTGCATAAAAAAAAATTGCGCTTATCTCAAACTTATCTCCCCTTGGAAAGAAACTCCGCCATTTTGACCCCAGGCTTCCCACCAGCAGAAAAAAGTACGTCCTAGCCAAAACCAAGCTAATCCATACATTTGGAACTCAAAACTAAACTCATCCTAGACCTAAACTTGAGCTTATAAAACTAGGACAAATAGAATACAAACCTTACAATGTGGCCTCCTATTTCTATTTGTGTGCTAGAACTTGTACTTGGCTTAACCATGAATCAATTGAAATGTCCCCCTCCAAAGCCTTCAATGGTTCTGCATTGTGCCTCGAGTTTCTTCCCCAAGATACATGTATCTTCTGCAAAAATCAAACTTATTAAAAGACATAACTTTGGTTCCAAAATCAGCAGGGTTCAAGGCACCCAATATCTTGTCAATTATGATCACACCACTTTCAATAATATCCTTAATGAAATGTAGTCTAAGATCAATTTATTTACAATGCTCATGGTAAACTAGATCACGACAAAGATATCGGGCACTTTGACTATTAGAAAATAGAGCAGGAACATATGATTCAAGTTCAATCGCACTCGCCAAAAACCCTTCAGCCAAATGGCTTCTTTTGCTGCCTCAATGGCAAGTATATACTCCTCAGCTAAAGATAAGGCTACAATAGGGACGGAACCACAGATTTTCCAACTTATTTTTATCGTATAGTTAAATTATTATTTAAATGATAAAATTAGTTTAGTTTAATATTTATATGTAGTCTAATGTTTATAATTGTGTTGTGGATAGCCATATGCACGGCGGACACAGCCATAGGACAATGGGGGTACTTTCACTTTCTAAAGTTTTCATTAATATAGGTTGAATTTAATTAATGTCCCCATTAATTTATATTCTTTGCCCCCAATCATTTTTATTTTTGGTGATATTAAACTTTCATTAGTTTAGAAATATATTAAAGTTATATTCTTACGCAAAATAAACTTGACCTTATAACCAATCAAAATAAACCTAACTTCAAACCGAACAAATCCAAACAAATACTATCACAATTGAAATTAGAATTAGATTTATAACTTTTAAAGAACTAGAAGATGTAACTTTCAATTCTTTTGGCATCGCGGGAAGGGATAGAGAGAAAAACAGGCGATAATAAGATAATTTGATAGGTGATTTAAAATCGTTCATGGTTTTCTCAAGATAATTTTACTTTACATGTCCCAAAACCAGTATTCTTAAAATCCTCCGCTTAATCTTCATAGGCCTCGTCTAAAAGGTAAATTTCATGAATATGTTTCGACTAATTTGAGATGTTATTATATTACAATTTAATAATTTTATTGTATACAGTGTTTCTTTTACAAAATTTCAGAGAGATGAAATAAGAAGAAAATATTTACTTAGAGAACCTTGTCAGCCGCGTTGTCATTCTTTTCTAAAAAATTTGATAGGTAGTTCGTTTAGCCGATTTAATGTTGATTGGTTTGATCAGTATGGTAATTAGTTAGCGTATAAAGTAAAGGGAGATGAAGCAATTTGGCTGTGTTATGCTACTTATTTAAAAAGTTCGGCAAAGATGCATTTGAGACAAAGGTTTCTCTAGTTGGAATAAATTTGAAAAATTCATGGTCTGCCCCCGGTCAAAAAAATTCCTGGGCCCGCCACTGGCCATATGTGGTAGTTTTTGGAAATCATGATTTATGCTATTTTGACTTTCGAATTTCATCGGTGCGTATTTCAGGAATTAGAATTTGTTAGTTTGTGACAAGAGTCAATTATATTGAATAATTAAATTAGGTGAACTCTGTAACTGTATAAACAACTCACGTTCAAGTTGGAAGTTTGTGTTGAAGTTTTGTGTTGTAAGTTTGTATTCGAGTCAATTACATTAGGATTCTAAGATTTGATTTTATTTAAAAAATTCATTTTTTAAAAAAGAAATTAAAATTACTGATTGAATATACCAAAGAGTTTTGTTTTTGTAAAAAAGAAAATAGTGACGAGTGTACATCATAACAAAATGATAGATGATTTCATATCGGACTATTTGGTTATGAACATCAAGTAAAATAATTGAAATGTTTAGCGCTAATTCAATCATACATGATTTTCGTGGCATGGTAGGAAAATATTGTCCGTTAATTTTAATTTTTTTAATTTCATTAATTACATTCCGTTTGTCACCTCTGTCCCAATTTCTGGGTCCGTCACTGGCTACAACATATTACAATTGGGACTTCCATGAAATACAATTAGCACACCAAGTAAAGAACAACCAGTGGTGAATTTTCTCTTGTCCTTGTAACTAGCATAATCAAAATCAACATGTCCAAACTAGTCAGATTTCTGCCCAAATTCAACATACACAATAACAAGATTTTTAGTATCATTCAAGTATTTGATAGCATGCCAATGAGGTTCACCGGATTGGCCATAGATCTACTTAGAACACTAATACTTAAAGCCGAATTGCCTTGTACAAATCATACAAAAAATGAATGACCCAACAAGAGCATCATAAGGAACAATAGTGATTTTAGATTTGTCTAGGTCAGCTTTAGGGGAAACAGACTCCTAAGGGTACTATAGCAGGCTTATCCATATTGAACTATTAAAGCACCTTATAAATATATTAAGTATGGGACAGAAACATTTTTCTATAAGGCCTATTCTAATTATGCTTATTCAAAAATCTATTTTAGGAAAGCCAAAATCGTTCACATCAAAATTAGAACTAATCAGCATCATAGGTAGTGTGGTCTAGCGGTCACAGTCTTGATCGAATGATCAGGAGGTCGACGGTTCGAACTCCCTCGGATGCTCCGGCATGAGTTTGGAGCTTGTCCATTCCTTGCTAATAATAGTGGAATTGTTTTTTTTAAAAATTAGATCTAATCATGATCTTTTTATCTTGGCAATTGCAATTTCAAAACTAATCACGATCAGAATATCTTGGAAATTGCAGTTTTAAAACTAATCATGATCAGAATATCATTCACATCATGATAAGCACAACCGACATTGGGTCTCTTTAAATAAACACAAGTATCAAACTTGCTTCTAAGAAAACCAAAGGACATTGTGAACTCATTAAACTTTATGTTCCACTACCTAGGTGACTATTTCAAGCCATAAATGGATTTCTTGGGCATACATGTTCAGGTTTATTTCTATCAATAAGTTTAAGGGTCGAAGTCTTGTAAATAGTCTCATTTAAATTTTCATACAAGAAAGCAGTTTTTACGTTCATTTGTTGAAGTTTCCAATCATTAACAATTGTCATGGCTAACGCGAGTCTCAATCAGGGACGGAACTACATGGAGAGAGGGGTGGCTGATGTCACCCCAACTTTTCTCAATTTTTTTTATATATATTATATATTATAAATTATAAATTAAATTAAATATATATTATTATTATTAAATTAGATTATTATATTTATAAAACTTACAAACCTTAAAACACAAAACCAAATCTGAAAATCACCGTGGTTTTGTGACTATTGGATGTGACTATTGCTTTCAGGAGCCGATTCAGAACAACAATGCATCCGATATGACGAATTCGATGAGTTCGAGGTCGATCCGTTCCTATCGGAGATCGACGCGCTCTTCGACGAGTGCTTCGCTAATCGTAAGTACATTTCTGCTCACTTCAGTCGAAATTGATTAAACTGATGAAGTTGTTGATGATAATGTGTTTTGTTTGTTGTGCAGAGGAGGAGGATGAGAAGAAGTGGTCCACCAAGGAGTTGGTGATTTCAGGAGCGAACAAAAGTGGCGGAAGAGCCGAGCTGAATCGCCGCGGTTTATGTAAAAGGAGAAAGCGCCTAAGATTGTGAATGTGAAATTGAGTCCCAGGCCGATCCAGCAGCCTACGTAAATCTGAAGTGATTCCCTCCAGTTTAATCCAGGAAGCCTAGCTAGCTCTCTCTTTAATAGTAATCTGTTCAGCACAAAAAAAGAGTTCCTTCTTTGTTGCAGTTTCTTTCTTGTATAGAGTCTTTTGATTTCAGTTTCAGTATCATCTCATGTGTTAGTTTTTACTACTAGGCTTCTGTAATCAAATGTTGAAAAATAAATAAATCACATCTTTTTTGTTCAATTGGATCTTGTAACTGAAGATGTTTGATACATGCAGCTAATCAGAACTGAATTGTACTATTACTCTTCTAACATGTTGGTTTTGGCAACAAAAGAGAATTGTGAATCAGATCTGGCATGTCAGGTGATGTAGTCTAATTAACTTGCCTATTCTTAGGTGACATTTCCAGTTACTATTACCCTATTGATATCAGCAATTGATGCAATGATAACACTCACCAAAGGTTAAAGATATAATTTGTTGTTAGAATTATTGGTTGCCAATAGGCCCAATACTGACGAAGAAATAATTGAAACTTTAGCACCGATGCAAGAAAATATGAGTTTTACTATATGAAACGAGACATCATTTATTTTAATGTTATGTTTTCGTTCGCCACCCCCTATTTCAATTCTTGGATCCGTCCCTGGTCTCAATGTTCTGTATAAACTAAAGGAGCAAATATTTCTTTATATTTTATCCCCTCCATTTGGTTGAAGACCTTGGCAACCAAACTAATATTAAACCTGAGAGTATCATCTAGAGTATTGCTCTCGTTTATTCAAAAAATCCATTAACAACCGATGAGTTTGGCTCCAACATGTTTAACCATTAATACCCAACTACTATTATTATACATTGACTTAAGTTCCTTACACATAGCCAATTGTCACTTACCATACCCCTTAATATTCTTTGCATCAGCATATGTATCTGAAGTTACACATTTAGCATGCTCAAAAACACTCGCGACATATTAAAAAACATTAGCGTATACATTTGCATATCTTCTATTGAGAATTCTTGTTCTAGTGGCCTTATTTCTAGACAATTGATAGTTAACTAAATCAGCACCAAGATTCATAGCAGCATTATCAGAATTAAGGGTCTGTCCACTTGAACTGAAACTTAACTGAACTTAATTGAAATTAACTTATATTAACTGAAATTGACTTATATTAACTGAAACTTAACTTAACTTTGACATCAGCCATAAAAGATACTTTTCATATCATCATCATCATATCATCATCATTATCATCATCATCATCATCATATCATCATCAACAACAACATCATATACTCATCACCATTTATTCATCATCATCATATCATATCATATCATCATACCATCATACCATCATCATCATATCATCAACATCATCGTATCATCGTCATCATATCATCATCATCATCATCATCATCATATCATCATCAACATAATTATCATTATCATCATCACATCATCATCATCATCATATCATCATCATCATTATCATCATCACAATATCATCATCATCATGATGTAATCATCATATCATCATCATCATCATCATCATCATCATCATTATCAGCATCATATCACCATTATCATCATCATTATCATTATCATCATCATATAGTCTTATCATCATCATCATCATCATCATATGATGATGATGATGATATGATGATGTTGATGATGATATGATGATGATGATAATGATGATGTTGATATGATGATGATATGATGATGATAATAATGATGATATGATGATGATGATAATGATAATGATGATGATGATATGATGATGATAATGATGATGTTGATATGATGATGATAATAATGATGATGATGATGATATGATGACGATTATAATAATGATGATATGATGATGATATGATGATGATGATATGATGATGATGCTGATGATATGATGAACTGAGGTGATGATAATGAGGATGATGATGTTGATGAGGATGATGATGATAATGATAATGATGATGATGATGATGTATGATGATGATGATGTATGATGATGTTGACGGAATTGATGAAAAAATCGATTTAAATCGAACTTGATTTAACTTAACTGAAACTTAACTTAAACGAAATTATATTAACTTACATTAACTGAAATTAACTTATATTAACTGAAATTAACTTGTATTAATTGTAAGTAACTTAACTTAATCGTCAAAAATATAAGTTCAAGTGGACAGGGCCTAACACTGGTGCCTCTTTCATCATTGCTTATAGAGGCACCCTACACAGGATCAATATCAACATTCATAGAATTATTAGCAATTCTAGTAAAGCTAGGAAGAGAAGGGCTCATCTCATCCCCACCAGATTGATGGGAATTATTTTCCTTCCTTAATTTGTAATCTCACTTTCTTCTTGATTTCCCAAGCTTACTTGAGGTGGAGTAATTAAGTCCAAGTGCCCTCCTGATTGCTGTGAATATGATGGGACATCAGGCCTCGCTCTGTCACCTCCTGGCTCACTCTAATTTCCCAAGAAATAGCTGAAGGTATAAATCTGATGGTATTGTTATGTGAAGGTCCTGGAACAGAAGCATCAAAAGTCACCAAAGCCTTATTCTTTCTCTCTGAAAGTCACATGCCTAGACTTTTAGAACTTTATAACCACAAGGTTTTACTTATAACAGTTTATAGCCTTTGACACCAGTAGTATATCCCAACATAACAGCATGTATGGCCCTAGGCTCAAGCTTTCCATCAGATATTTTTGCATATGCAGTGCACTAAAAGGCTTCAAATGATCTCGACATATTTTATTATTCTACCAAAGCTCTTGCGGTATTTTAAAATCAATGGCATATGAGGGGATCCTATTTATTAAATATGCAATAGTCATCATAGCTTTATCCCACATAGAGCTTTTAAGACCAGAGCTAAATAACATGCATCTAGCTTTTTAAAGAAGTGTTCTATTCATTCTTTCAACTATGTCATTCTGATGTGGTGTACCATGTATAGTTAAGTGCCTCTTTATACCGTTTTCAGTGCAGTAGTCATCAAAAACTTTGTTGTGCAATTCAAGTCCATTATCTGTTCTCAAACATTTGAGCTTCAAACTTGTTTCATTGTCAGCTGATATTTTCCAAAACTTAAACAATCAAATACATCAGTTTTTGATATAAGAGAGTGAACTTATACTTTTCTAGAGAAATGATCAACAAAGGAAATAAAAGAGCTCCTGCCCTCAACTGTTTAAATTTGCGCAAGCCCCCCAAAGATCACTATGCACATATTGAAATTTATTTTCAACAACCATTTTTATTTAGAAAATGCATGTGCAGTTTTCTTTTAAGAATACAAGTCTCATAGAAATCAATCAGACAAGGCTTCCTTTTGATCAAACCATTTTTAAACAAATGAATACAAGCCTTTATTTCGAAGGTGGCCTAGTCTATCACGTTATAGCTTAGTTTCATCAAGATTCTTATATCTAGCTTGCATCACATTAAATTCAAGGGCATTAATGAGACATGGTAAAGTCCTCCTAGCCTCCTTCTCCTAATTACCACCGCTTGATCTGTAATAACTTCCCTTACATCATTTTTAGAAATTATTTGACAACATTTATCTTCTAATGCAAATTCAAAAATCAAGTTTGTTAGTTTTTAGTGGCATAGGTTTTTAGCAAAACACTGTGAAGTTGTTCAAGCTGATGTACAAGGAAGAGTTCAAGGCCAGAGAGAGACAACCGACGGGGAATAAGACTGAAGCAGCAGATATTTCCTAATTCATATTAGGCAAGTCGGCGCTGCTGTACATAGAAGATATGATGCAGACATTGAAGTCGATTGACGCATATATATGATGCATATCTGAAAGAAGGTTGAGAGCTCTTAGGAAATATATGCGCATGAAGATTATTTGGGAATAAGATAATCGAAGATCTATATTAAAGATTGAAGATATACTTGAAGATTATCAAGATATAGAAGCGCATGTTTTTTAGGTATGTTTCCTAAAAAATCTAAGAAAATATTTCCTAAAGAGATGGGGCGGTTGAAGATTGGAAATCTTAATTTTTTAGGATTTCACCGCCCCTATATAAAGAGGGCAAAGGGTTCTCGAATACTAAGCACTCTTGGAGAAATAATTCACTCATATACTCAGATCGGGAGGTGGATGCAAATGGCCGGTGAGTTTATTATTCCGATAAGATCACGGTGCTCGAATTAGTCTATGCTGGGTGTTGTCCAGGCTGATCGTGGAACAACTGAAGACACACGCACTATTGCTTGGCTAATGCACATTAGGGAGAAGGCGCTGATCTTCGTGGAGGATCATCTGGTGTAATCAGTGGAGGGAATCTGATCTAGAGGGAGCCTAGATAGCAATTACTGGAGTGTTAGAGGTACTGGCTGTTAAGAGAGATTCTGTAAACGTAAGCTCCTTGTACTCTAAACTCATCATAGTGAAATGCTTTCCACCGGGATAAGGATAAAGCCCCCCAGACGTAGGCTTGTTAACGCCGAACTGGGTAACCATATTGCGTGTCCTTATTTACATTACTGCACTTAAGTTAGATAACTTAAATATTCTGTGCGAGTTGTTCCATACACGTCCAGAACAAAATCTCAACATACACGGAAATATTTTAATTGGTATTAGAGCAAACACTCAACACACAGAGTGAGATCCCAAGGCTGTTGAGATGGATTTGAGGGAAGGGCACAACATCTCGCGATCACCGCTGCTGGAAGGAAATAAGTATGGATACTGGAGGCTGTGAATGAAGGCGTTCCTAAAATCACTAGATGATTTGGTCTGGAGAGCGGTTGAAAAATGCTGGACACATCCTACAACAATTGGAGAAGATGGGAAGGTAACACTACTATTACAAGACAAGTGGAATGAGACGGAACGAAACGCTGTGGGTGGAAACTCTAAAGCAATGAATGTCATATTCTCGGCAGTTGATGGGAAGGATTTTAAGATGATATCAACGTGCGAAATTGCTAAAACGGCGTAGGACATATTACAAACGGTTCATGAAGGTACTACTAAAGTCAAAATCTCTAGGATGGAGATGGTCACGTCAAAATTTGAAAGCTTAAAGATGAAGGTGGCAATCGCTATTAAGGAAGCTCAGGAATACCGTAAGGCTGGATGAACTGATGGGATCGCTGCAGACTCATGAGATGGAGCTGAACGAAGAGGAACAGCACAAGAAAGTCAAGAGTATTAGTTTGAAGTCTAAAATAACTGATGTTCAGGACAACGATGAAGAGATGTCTGAACAACAGTATGTTATGCTGGCAAAGAACTTTGGTAAGTTCATGAGAAGGTTGAACAAGAAAAGATCCGATACAGGTCAGTCATCTAACTCAAGATTCCAGAAGGAAGGGAGGTTTCAGAAGAAGAACAAATCTGGAGACTACAGCCAAGATAACAAAGGCAAGGGGATCTAATGCAGAGAATGCAAAGGCTACGAACATATTCAGATTGAGTGTGCCAACACTCGTAAAAAGCAGAAATCCTATGCAGTCAACTGGAGCGACAGTGAATCTGAGGATGAGAAACAGGAGGGCGAATCAAATAACTTTGTAGCCCTAGCAAGCTTTGTCAACCCGGAAGAAGAAAAAATGCAATCTAAGACATCCTCCGAGGATCCCACAGAGGACTCGAGCTGCAGTGATGATGAAGAAATCACTGAAAAATATATTGCTAACAAGTACAAGGAGTTGTTCAACCAGTGGATGGAAGGAGTTGAGCTGAAAAACAAGCTACATTGTAATTTTGCAAATCTGAAGGAAGAAAAAGATAAGCTATGGGCTACAGTCTTAGTAGCTCAAAAGGTGGAACATCTAGAGATGATAGAAGATCTGAAACACCAGATGAAGAGAGTCAGAGATGACAATGATGAACTTGTTGCATAGAAGGCCGAACTAGTAGCTGTTGTGTCATCTCTGAAGATTCAGATAGAGAGAAGCCAAGGCGATCATCCTGAAATAATCAATGACTTGAAAAAAGAATGCTGCACTGAGTCGAAAAGAGGTATATTTACTTGATTCTGTAAATGCCTTGAGCTGTCAAATTGAGACAGACAAACTTATTCATGAGGAAACATTGGAACATGAAGTCTGTAAAGATGCTCAACACGGGAACAAGGAATCTAGATTACATTCTGGGAGCTCAAAGGATGGGTGGCGGCTACAAAGGTCTTGGTTTCACCAGCGCATCTGGTTCCGAAAAGACAACATTCGTGAAAGTTGAACCGCGGACCTACAAGGAATCAGCTGACCATCACCCTCAAAGAAGAACAAGATGGTATCCTCCAAGGAAACAAGATAGCCGAAGGTGCTACTGCTGCAACCGAGTGGGACACATCAAACCAAAATGTCATGAATTCCATAAGTTTCTCAGAAAGATGGACCAAGCGCCTAAACCTCGTGTGAGACAAGTCTGGAGAGTCAAACTGAGAGATGAAGTATGTCACGTTGCTTTCAGCTTTACCAGTCACCTGAAGAAGAAAAGGTGGTACTTCGACAGTGGTTGTTCAAGACACATAGTAATCAAGATTTTCTGACTGATCTAGAAGAGTTCAAAGGAAAATCCGTGACATTTGGAGATGGGGTGCAAGGCAAAGTACTTGGAAAAGGTACTCTAAATGTTCAAGGACTACCCAGACTGAAGGATGTTCTACTTGCCAAATACCTGCAAGCAAATTTAATCAGCATAAGTCAGTTATGCGATGGTGAGCATCATGTGCAGTTCACGCAAGACGAATGCGTGGTGTTGAACAAGAATGACGGGCGAGTATTGACCGGAAGAAGGTCCTTAAACAACTGTTACTTGTTAAATCTAAGTCGTCCTACACCCGAAACAACATGCTTATTGAGCAAGACTGAGGAGATGAGTCTTTGGCACCAACACGAAGGAACCAGCCCAGCAACCCCAACAGCAGCAGTATTACCGATCGCCATACCGTCAGCAACAAGGAGGGTACAATAATCAGGGCCAGTACCAGCAGAGAGGACAAAACTACAACCAAGCTGGCCCCAGCAATAAGAATTCCTGCAAATCTCTGGAAGACATAGTAAAAGATTAGCCTTGAATGTACAGCAGAACCAGGCTAAGACCGATGGAGCCATATCAGAGCTTTCCAAGCAGATGTCTCAGATCGCCAAAATCGTTTTTGAGGTGAAGGGCGACCTAGGAAAACTTCCATCGCAGACCATACCCAATCCAAAGGGAAATGTCAGTGCAGTCACACACCGGAGTGGAAACGATTTGAATGAAGCAACGAAGGAGTCCGCCCCAGAGAGGATCGCAGATGATGTGCACTTTAACGTCATCCGTGGCCAGCTAAAAGGCACAGCACCCGCGGAGTAAATTTGTGAAGGACCCGCAGAGGGACAGTCAGCCGCGGACGACGAACAACTAAACAACGCGGACGAGGAACACTTTGTTGGTCCGCGGATGGAACACTTCAAGTGTTCTCCATCCGCCACCCTCTCTACCGAAAATCCTAAGGTTGACCGTCCGCTACCATTTCCTGTGCAGGTTAAGGCCCCGAAGCGACATATGATTGATAAGGAAGTGTTGGACCTATTCAGCAAGTTGCAAATCATCATCCCGCTCCTCGAGGCAATTAAGCAGATTCCGCGTTATGCAAAGTTCTTGAAGGAGTTGTGCACCAACTGAAGCCGTTCCACCGGCGCTGAACAGGACCTAATGAGTAAGAATGTGTCAGCCGTCATTCAGCCTCCTAAATGTCGTGATCCTGGTACCTACACCATTCCCTGCACTACTGGTAACATTCGTATTGAAAATTGCATGCTCGATCTTGGTGCTTCTATTAATGTCTTGCCATATTCTATATATTCTTGTCTTCGCATTGGTCCTTTACAACCTGTAGGACTGATCATACAGCTAGCAGACAGATCATGTAAGCAACCAGAGGGTAAAATCGAGGATGTACTGGTGCAGGTGGGTGAACTGGTGTTCCCCGCTGATTTCTATGTGCTAAAAATGGACAGCAGCGATCCGACAGATCATGCACCAATTCTACTAGGTCGCCCGTTCTTAAAAACTTCAAAGATGAAGATTGACTATGACAGTGGCAACTTTTCTATGGAGGTAGAGGGCGAAGTAATTCGCTTTGATATTTTTCGGGCAATGAAGCACCGACCAGAATTTGCTTCGGTGCATGCTCTAGACACACTGGATGACTTAGTCCAGGAGGTGAAACCGGAAAGAGGAGCAGACCCACTCGAGGTCGCACTACAGAGAGCAGTGTACTCGCATGAGGACTCGTATGAGTTTTCCGTGGCCATTCTTGATGCACTAGCCCAGTTTGAAATTGCGAGTCCACTAACACTCAGGTATGAAGTTAATGAGGTTCGATTATTTAAATCTAATATTTTTCTGGCTTCTACTATGTAGGCACCCCGATTGGAGCTGAAACCTCTACCTGAGCATTTAAGGTACGCGTTTATGGGGGAGAATGATACACTGCCAGTCATTATCAAAAATGGGCTAGAAGCCGCGCAGGAGAGGCGGTTGATCGAGGTGCTGAGTCGCAACAAGCTTGCTATTGGATGGTTACTTGCAGATATTAAGGGCATCAGCCCAGCTGTATGCATGCACCACATTCTATTGGAGGATGGAGCTAAGCCTTCTAGAGAGCCTCAGAGGAGATTGAATCCGATCATGATGGAGGTAGTACAGAAGGAAAATCAGAAGCTGCGGGATGGTGATGTGATTTACCCGATTTCAGACAGTTAGTGGGTGAGTCCAGTTCATGTGGTCCCGAAGAAGACAGGGATTACAGTTGAGAAGAATGTTGCAGGTGAGTCAAGAACGGATGGCACAAGTGCATCGATTACTGGAAGCTGAATGCAATTACGCGTAAGGATCACTTTCCTCTTCCGTTTATTGATCAGATGCTTGACAGGCTGGCAGGTAAGCCTTATTTTTGTTTTCTTGATGGATTTTCTGGTTATAATCAAATTCCCATTGCACCTGAGGATCAGGAAAAGACTACCTTCACATGTCCCTTCGGTACTTTTGCTTTTCGACGTATGTCTTTTGGATTGTGTAACGCACCCGGCACCTTTTAGCGGGTGGTTACTAGCATATTTTCTGACATGATAGGTACTTTTATTGAGGTTTTTATGGATGATTTTACTGTATATGGTGACACTTTTGATGCATGCTTGGATAACTTGATTACAGTACTAGAACAATGTGTTTCTATGAATTTGGTGCTCAGCTATGAAAAGTGTCACTTTATGGTTACTCATGGTGTGGTTCTTGGTCAAATTGTTTCACATGAAGGTATTAAGGTTGACAACGGTGCGTGATATTAAATCTTAGTGTTCCTTATCCTTCCACGGTGCGTGATATTAAATCTTTTCTTGGACATGCTGGTTTTTATCGTAGATTCATTAAGGATTTCTCGAAGAAGGCTCTGCCTTTATCTAACCTTTTACAGAAGGATGTTCCTTTTGAGTTTACAGATTCATGTAGGGAGGCCTTTGATGAGCTGAAACTGGTCCTCACCAGCACACCTATTATTCGAGCACCAGATTGGAACCAGCCCTTTGAGATTATGTGTGATGCCAGCGACTATGATGTAGGAGCTGTTCTAGGCCAGAGGGTGGACAAAAAGCCAGTAGTGATTTACTACGCTTCGAAGACTCTGGATGCAGCTCAGCGAAACTACTCAACTACTGAAAAAGAATTATTAGCAGTAGTTTTCGCTTTGAAGAAATTTTGGCCGTATTTGCTTGGTACTAAAGTAGTTGTTTTTTTGATCATGCAGCTATCAGGTACCTGATGACGAAGAATGAGGCCAAGCCACGGCTGATTAGGTGGATCTTGCTGCTGCAGGAGTTTGATCTGGAAATCAACGACAAGAAGGGGATAGAGAACACCGTAGCTGACCACCTGAGTCGACTAGTACGAGAAGAGGATGAAGGACAGATCACAGAGACATTCCTATATGAGCACTTGTATGCTCTCACAGGTAAAGTACCATGGTACGCTCCCATTGTGAACTACCTGGTCGCAGGTACCTTTCCACCCTCTTACTCAAAAGCTCAGTGTATGAAACTTAAGCATGATTTGAAATACTATGTGTGGGATGACCCGTATTTGTGGAAAATTGGCGTAGACCAGATACTTAGGCGGTGTGTTCCTGATGATGAGATTGCTTATGTGCTTAGTTTCTGTCATGAGCATGCATGTGGTGGTCACTTTGGCCCCTAGAGGACAAGCAGAAAAATTTTGGATAGTGGTTTTTATTGGCCACATGTGTTTAGAGATGCATATGATCATTGTAAGAAATGTGATAGATGTCAGAGTGTAGGCAATATTTCTGCTTGGAATGAGATGCCCCAAGTACCTATTTTGGTTAATGATGTTTTTGACATATGGGGGATTGATTTTATGGGTCCTTTTCCTGCATCGTTTGGCTATTTATATATTCGTGTTGCAGTGGATTATGTGTCTAAATGGGTAGAGGCTAAGGCTACTAGATGCGATGATGCTAAAACAATTGTATATTTTCTTCGCACTAACCTATTTTGCAGATACGGAGTGCCTAAAGCCATAATCAGTGATCAGGGGACACATTTCTGCAATAGAATGATGGCAGCAACTTTGAAGCACTACCACGTTCACCACCGTACTTCTACAGCTTATCACCCCCAGACGAATGGACAAGCAGAGATCTCTAACCAAGAGATTAAGGGGATTCTCAAAAAGATGGTGAAACCGTCCAGGAAGGACTAGAGTCAGAGGTTGGATGATGCACTATGGGCTTACAGGACAGCCTACAAGACACCGATAGGCACCTCGCCTTTTCGGTTGGTGTATGGGAAGGCATGTCACCTCCCAGTCGAGCTAGAGCACAATGCCTTCTGGGCGCTTAAGAGGTGCAATTTTGACTTGAAGAAAGCAGGATTGGATAGGAAATTACAGCTATGTGAGCTTGAGGAGCTACGCCTAGAGGCTTATGAGAGCCAATCAGACTACAAGGCATGGACCAAGCTGTACCATGACAAGTTCATCCTACGACGCACATTCGAGATTGGCCAACAGGTACTAGTATTTTCATCACGTTTACGATTAATGCCTGGCAAATTGCGTTCTAGATGGACAGGTCCCTACATGGTGACGAAGGTTTTTAACCACGGAGCACTAGAGCTAGAGAACCCGACAATTGGAAATCGCTTAAGGTCAATGGACAACGGGTGAAACACTATCAAGGCGAAATCGAACTACCTGTTCAGAAGTTTGAACTCGCCGAACCTCCCACTGAAACATAATTGAGGTACCGTCGAGCCAAAGACGTTAAACAAAGGCGCTGTGCGTGAGGCAACCCGAAGTTTTTTTATTTTATTTTTGTCTTCAGTCTTATGTCCAGTCCGTGTCTGTCTAGTTCGTCGTCGTTTTGTTTTTGGGAAAGAAACTTGTTTTGTGCAGGACCTTGGCATATTTGTCAGACAGGGTCGCGGATGAATGTCATAATAATGGCGCGGATGATTAGCACTTTATTGTTTGACCGCGGCATTAAAATGATCATGACCCGCGGAATTCATTGACCGAACAGATTGGTTTTTCTCAGACAAGATCGCGGATGCCGTGCATATTAGCTCCGCGGGTGAAGTACAGTTTAAGGTTTGACCGCGGATACAAAATGGTCATGATCCGTGGCCTGTGCTGACTCCGAACCCGAATTGCCATATCATTCTCTTCTCCTCCTTCCCCAAAATACAAACTCCTCCCGCCGACCTCCACCTCCGATGCGCCTTCCGCCATGACCAACCAACCTCGGAGCTTCGTTCAGCCCTACCCTCGCCCGATTCCTGGATCAACAACGAAATTCACAGGGGATTGAGGTATTTTTTAGGTTTTCTCATCGGATTTCTAGGGTTTATTCCAATCGATTCGATTACATGGCTAATTGGTGTTGAAGCATGAGGTATTGAGTCATCTAGAGGTATATAAGATTGCTAAGTAGCCGATTTTGAGTTGGATTGAAGGATTCGATCGACGATCTTGGACTGAATTTGCAGGATTTCCGCGGACAGTGTACACTTTATCGCCGCGGATGAATTACACTTTAGAACCGCGGATGGCACAGATAAAGTGTGCATGATCCGCGGAATACGTTGACCGGTTCAAGTTTTGGTCTGGTTTTCGATTTATAATTTTATTATCTCCGGTTTTCTGATTTACAGCACCATGGCAGCCCAAGAGCCTACATTCGACGAGCTTTACACGGGGTTGATGACCCGTCCTCATGCGGCGAGCAGATTTGTGGACGCCGAATTTCTGAGGCTTACCGGATTCGAGGACCGAGTCCGAGAGCTGTTAACAGTCAGTGGTTGGCCAGGACTATTGACCTTTCACAGTGAGACTGATGTAGAGGACACCTGTGAGTTTCTAGCCTCATTTCGCTACATCGGACAGCAGGATCATGAGGGTATCACCTACAGGCACCGAGGAGTGTGGCACACCACTACCCCTCCACAGATCAGAGAGGTGTTTGGATGGCAAGAAGGAGGAGATTGGGTTAGCAATGAGTTTCAAAATTCCATGTACCAGTGTAGGGACATTTACACCGAGCAAGACGAGAGTGAATTTTCTTCGAGATCCAGTATTATTCTATATTCAGAATCTGTTGGGGAACACTATATTTGCTTGAGTGAATGGGATCGACAAGTTCAGCTACAGTCACATGATTTGCCTTAATGCCATGGATCGGGGGCGGCGGGTCAACTACTGCAATTTATTGTGCCTTTTCTGGAAGCACCGCCCGTCCACAGGACTTGTCGCTTGTGGCGGGATGATCACTTATTTGCTGCATCGTCTGCACGGTCAGCCAGCTCTGGACCACCGGATCATCCCGCCGCGTTCCTGGATATGAGGGCCTTCAGTGCTATGAAGGCAATAAAGAAGAGGAGGACATTCCGAGACCAGTTCGGCTGAACCTACCATGCGGTACCCGAGTACCGCGAGCCACTACCTACAGAGAGGCGAGCCCGTCACGGAAATGATGATGGGGTAGGACCTTCTGCACCTCGTCGCCGTCGTCCAGCGATTCAGCCACAGCCGCAGCTGCAGCCTCCACCACAGCCAGCACAGTTTCCTCAGGAGCAGTTGAACGTAGCGTTCAACACTTATAGAGAGTTGTACCATGTAATGCCAGGAGCTCAGCCAGACCAGCCTATTCCCCCAGAGTATCGTATTCCACCGCAGGCACCTCCTTCGGTTTCAGATTAGGGGAGTCCTGCTGTCTTTTATTTCTTTTCATTCCCTTTCGTTGTGTCTGCATTTGTTTATTTGTCTTTGAATTTAAGTCGTACCGTGAGGACACAGCTTTGTTCAAAAGTGTGGGGTGGGAGAGTCAGTCAGTTGTGTCAGCACGTTTATTTTCTTGCATATTGTACTGTGTCAGCACGTTTCTCGCATTTTTCTTGTTAATTTTTTTTTTGAAAGTATGAAATTTCTCTTTTGTTCTTGAATATGCAGTATTGAATGTTGATGTGAAATAGATGAGCTGATTATATTGCATTTCTCTCGTGAAATCTGAATTGTGTTTTTACATGTGAATTTAACATACTACGTGTCCCTTTGAGTTGAGATAAACAGGGATGTGGAGTTGATAGAAATGTCCTAGAGAGACTTGACAAAGCATTCAAAGGACCGAATTTCGAGTTATGTGGTATATAGATTTTGTGGAGGCTAGCACTTCGAGACTATATGGTTCAGAGCTTGCTCCGCCACTGCTATCTCTAGTCCGAAGTAACCGGGAAGAGGTGAGCGACCCTCATCTTGACTTGCGTCAAAGAGGGCGTGGATGAGAAAGAGCGGGGAGGTATTTCTATATGCTTGCGGGCGATGATTGGACCTCCTTCAAAAGTAGAAGAATGACAAGCTATTCACAATAAAGGAGCAAAGCTCAAGCAAAGAAAATCAGCCAAGTTATGAAGGTTTATACAAAAAAAAGTGAAGTTCATCATTCAAACACAAGAGCCAAAGGCCAAGAAAGTCACTTCGTGAAAAAACTTTCCAACAAAAGAAGAAGAACAACTCAAAAACCATGAAGCTCGAACGAATCAAGTGCAAGAAAAAGCAATGAAGTATAACCATATAGCTAGAGTTCGGGACAGCGAATGCAGATCATGGGTCTAAAAAGGACTACCTCCCACTCATCCGAATTGGTTTGGATCTCATCTCAGAGGTAACATGTATCAAGTAATTCTGTGTAAGCATGATGATTAGAGTAACGATTGAGTCATGCAGAGAAAAGCGAGTCAAGACTAGCAATTCATAATCATATGCATTTATTCGAGACATAGTTGAACGAGTGTGATGTCTTTTGTTCCTTCTGTGACTTAGTTCTTGTTCGGGACGAACAAGTTTAAGTGTGGGGTGGTTAGATGAGTCGTATTTATATGACTCGTCGAATCAACTAATCCCATTTATTTCGATACTTTTATATGCGAACATTTACTTTTTAGTATCGTTTTGCATTTCAGGTATTTCGAAAGCCTTGGGAGGAATACGCGCTTAAAGATGACATTTCAATGCAAAATACATCACATGGAGTTCATGGAGGTCGACTCGAGAGCCCAAGTCAAGACTGACGAGCAGAGGAAGAAAAGCACCTTAGAGCAGATCGCGGATATAGGCCATTGTCGCTGTCCGCGGATGGTAACACGAACTTGACCCACGACGCTAAAATGCAAACCGTCCGCGGCTGACGTCAGCAATTCGGGATTTGGAAATCTGGCCCAAAAACGAAATAAGAAACCCAACTTTCTTATAAGTTAGGTTTTGACAGCAACATCAGATTATCAATTCCCAGCCTTGAAGAGAGATGATCTGGAGAGGTCAAAAGCTTTCAACAAGAGAGAAGAGAATCAAGTACTTTCATCATTCAAAATATTTTGTGTTTTTATTTCCATGGACATGAGTAGCTAAACCTTCAATTCAGTTTAGGGTTTCGTCTTTGTGACTAATGTTTTGAGACTTTATTCTTAATGCAATTTCTTGTTTCTCTAGTTCTTGTGCTTAATTTCAAGGATCGAATTGTGAAGCAAAGTGGATACTTTCCTGTAAAGCTTAGCCGAACAATTCAGTCCCTATCATTAATACTTGTTGGATACTTCTCCGTAAAGATAAGTAGTAACACCTAGATTCGATAATACCTTTCCAGGATTATTGGGTTTAGGAGAACTAGAAGTCTAACACCTTTCCCGGGTTAGATTGTGGTGTATCGCCTTTCCCGGGATACTTTGGGTTATCACCTCTCCCAGAATAACCACACTTAGAAACTTGAGATTCGATTGTTAGCAGTCAATGATAAACGTGTCACAATAGAAACCCTAAGTTGAATGCTTTCTCTGATTGAAATCTTCGCTAGTATTTTAACTTGTGTCTTACAATATTTGCTCACAAAACCCCCTCTCTAATTGTTCACAGTTACAGCTTCAACGCACCAGCTCTCTAGGGTTCGACCCTGCTTGCCACTAGCTAGTTTCACGCAGGAGAAAATAAATATTAAGTTTGACGCGTCAAACGACGCGCGTCACCTGCATCGGACAAGGAAACTGCGAAGAAGGCGGCACAAGAGGTAATCTCTAAAACTATTAATGTGCGTAGTCCTAGTGTGTCTGGTGTATCTATGGAGGGTTCGAAGGTTGCGGTAGAAAGGCCAAAGGAAGTGTCATCGGTGCAGGGTGAGAGTACTCCTAATATGAAGGGAACTAGAATAAAGATGGTTGCCAAGAAAAAGACAACTGTGAAAGAGAGTTTTCGTGTTGTGAGACATAATCTAGTGATGCCAGAATCAGAAGAAGAGGTTCATGATGTGAATGTGGATGAGGATGTAGATGTGAATAATGAAGTAACTAGTGAAGTTAGTGCAGATAAGGCTGATGTTGGTCAAGAGAATACTAATGTTATGGAGGAATCAGATCCTGAACCAGATGATAATGTAGTAGATTTAAATGATGAGGCTGAGATTGAACCTGAAGAAGAGGAGGAAGTTGATATAGAGGAGCAGGTTGAGGCTCCTAAGGAGAGTGTTGATGAACAAACAGAAGTAATAGAAGAAGAAGTAGAGGTGCCAATCAATGAGGAAGAGGAGCATTCAGCGAATAAGTCAAGCAACCAAGCTGACTCTCTACAATAATTCTTTGATGCTGTTGAAGAGTATGTAGAAGAAGAGATGAATTCTAAAGCTGCTACTCAAAAAAGGGAAGCTCATCGAGCATATCAACACATGAGAATGTTGAGATGGATGAGCAAGCTTATGCTCCAGAAGAAGAAGCCAAAAAATCATCTAAGAAGGTGGACGATGTTCCAGAGGAAGTTCCTGTCAGTATGGCACAAGTGGACAAGATAAAGCCACCTACTAAGATAAAGAAAGCCGTGTTGAAGCAAGTTGCTGAACAGAAAGATGCAGAAATGATTGTGTCTAAGAGAAAGGCTCATGCCTCCGCTCCTGCAGAGAAGACTGTTGAGATTAAAACTACTAGTCAAATAAAGGCGGCTACACCGGTAGCAAAGAAACCCAAAACAAGCTCTGTTACAGGAGGGGCTAAAGCTGATAGAAAGGGGAAAAAAGTTCAGTTTGAAGCAGGAGTTGTAGTTGGTGGAGTATGGTTTGTTTCACACAAACATGCTAAAAATTGGGAAGCTGTGCAAAGGCAAAAGATTGTAGCGTTACGTGTACTAGAGGCTGATAAGTACGCAGCCAAAAAAATTGTGAGCTTGATCAAAGAACTTGATCTGTGGACGTCTGTGACAATGGCCAAACCGTTTGTGGCTGGCATTTTGAGAAAGGTAATCGTGATTTTACCAAAGGATTTTGCGGATTTTGAGAAGGAGAACTATGGCAAGGTGAGAGTTAGAGAAGGAAGTGATCATTACCCCCGAAGCAATCAAGGACTATTATGGATTTGAGAGTATAGAGGTGACCATCAATGAGCGAAATTGGCACAAAATTGCTGAAGTTATAACTGCTGGAGTTCGTTCGAGGTGGAACAAGTTAACCATTCCCGAGACTAAACTGTCGGTAAAGCATTCATTACGCCACAGCATTGCAGTGCATAACCGGTTGTTCAATCATCATCGCACGACACTGGGACATGCCATGGGTGCTATTCTGAAGACTCTCAGATGCAAGGAGAAGATTGATCTAGGCCAGCTCATCTTTGATCAAATTGCTGCACATGCTACCTCGGTGACGATTAATCATCCTATTGGGTTCCCATCGCTGATCTTCCAACTTTTCCTAGCTCACCATCCAGATGTCATGACGAGTCAAGACAAGTTGACAGGTGCTCCTAAGGTGTTCTTAGCTTATCACAAGCATTTTTCTGGAAAACACACTATGGATCTGGAACAAGATGAACCTGCTAAACCTAAGAAGAAGCTGTCTGAGCAATCCCTCGGAGAATTAAGTGCTCATGTTCTTGTGGCTACTCGGAAGAAAGCAATCGCTCGTCTAGAAGAGGAAGATATTGACTCAGATGATGAGGACTTAGACTACTAATAATCTCATGGTGATGATTTCTGTTCTCTACTACAAACAATTCTGATCTTTTTGCTATTCAGTTAGTTAAACTATGTTATTCAATTTGATCTTTTGATACTTTTGTCCCTCGTTGTCACTTAAAATTTGATCTAGAAGAGAAGATATTGACTCAGATGATGAGGACTTAGACTACTAGTAATCTCATGGTGATGATTTCTGTTCTCTACTACAAACAATTCTGATCTTTTTGCTATTCAGTTAGTTAAACTCTGTTATTCAATTTGATCTCTACTACAAAAAGGGGGAGTAAATTTTGAGTTTGAAAGCTCCTTAAAAGATTCGTATGTCTTTAAAATTTTCAGAGTTTGAAATCTCCTCAAATATTCATTCGGTAACAAATCCTTGTTTACTAGAACAGCTTGGGAGTTGAAATCTCCTTCAAAGATTCAAATGTATAAGTAGTACAGATAGATGGTTTGCCAAAAATGTCAAGGGGAAGATTGTTAGTTTTTAGTGGCATGGGTTTTGGCAAATCACTATGAAGTTGTTCAAGCAGTTGTACAAGGAAGAGTTCAAGTCCAGAGAGAGACAACTGACGTGGAACAAGACTGAAGCAGCACATGTTTCCTAATTCATATTAGGCAAGTCGGCGCTGCTGGAAGATATGATGCAGATATAGAAGTCGGTTGACGCATATATTTGATGCATATCTGAAAGTCGGTTGAGAGCTCTTAGGAAATATATGTGCATGAAGATTATTGGGAAGAAGATAATCGAAGATCTAAATTGAAGATTGAAGATATACTTGAAGATTATCAAGATATAGAGGCGCATGTATTTTTTGGAATGTTTCCTAAAATAACTTGGGAAATATTTCCTAAAGAGATGTGCGGTTGAAGATTGGAAAAATTAATCTTTTAGGATTTCACCGCTCCGATATAAAGAGGGCAAAGGGTTCTCGAATCCTAAGCACTCTTTGAGAAATAATTCACTCACATACTCAGATCGGGAGGTCCAGGCAAACGGCTGTTGAGCTTATTATTCAGATAAGATCACGGCGCTCGAATCAGTCTGTGCTGGGTGCTGTCTAGACTGATCGTTGAACAACTGAAGACACACGCACTGTTTCTTGGCTACTGCGCATTCGGAAGAAGGCGCTGATATTCGTGGAGGATCATCCGGTGGAATCAGTGGAGGGACTCTGATCTAGGGGGAGCCTAGATAGAAATTACTAGAGTGTTAGAGGTACCGGCTGTTTAAGAGTGATTCTGTAAACGTAAGCTCCTTGTACTCTAAACTCATCATAGTGAATTTCTTTTCACCGGGCTAAGGATAAAGCCCCCCAGACGTAGGCTCGTTAATGTCAAACTGGGTAACCATATTGCGTGTCCTTATTTACGTTGCTACACTTAAGTTAGATAACTTAAATATTCTTTGCGAGTTGTTCCAGTAGTTGTTCGATATACGTCCAGAACAACATCTCAACATACACGGAAGTGTTTCAAAGTTCCTTTTTAAATTGGGAACCCAAGAAACATTTTTAAAGATTTCTGACTTTGCCATCAAACATTTTCAAAGGGACGGTTCCGATGCCGATAATATGTCATGTAGTTAAATCATCTAATTTAACCTCACCACCAACACATAAATTTAGAGAATCAAAAATAGATTTATGAGGAGTAGCATGCATAATAAAACCAAAGTCTATAATCCAGGCGTTCAGATTATAAGAATTAGGAACAATCAACAAATCATGATCATACTTAGAGTTGGACTCACACACATTAGAGAAATCTGATTTATTTTAAAATTTCTATTAAAATACTCCTGTGTATGTTGAGATGTTGTTCTAGACGTGTATGGAACAACAACTAGAACAACTCGTGCAGAAAGTTATGTTATCAAACTTAAGTGCAGTACCGAAAGTAAAGACACACAATATGGTTACCCAGTTAGGCATTAACGAGCCTACGTCTGGGGGGTTATCCTTAGCCTGATGGAAGGCAATTCACTATGATGTGTTTAGAGTACAAGGATCTTACGTTGACAGAATCCCTCTTAAACAGTCGGTACCTCTAACACTCCAACGATTGCTATCTAGGCTCCCTCTAGAACAGAGTCCCTCCTCTAATTCCACTAGTTGATCCTCCACCAAGATCAGCGCCTACTTCCAAATGCGCAGTAGCCAAGCAACACTTCGTGTGTCTTCGAGTTATTCTACGATCAGTCTGAACAGCACCCAGTACAGACTGATTCCGAGTGCCGTGATCTTATCGGAATAACAAGCTCACCGGCCGTTTGCCTCCACCTCCTGATCTGAGTATATGAGTGAATTATTTCTCCAAGAGTGCTGGGTAATGCGAATGCCTCAGCCCTCATTATATAGGTGTGGACGATTCTAAATATGTCTTGTGAATCAAGTCCTAACCGCCTATGTTCTTTAGGAAATATTTCTTGATAAAGTTCCTGGCATGTGCTTTGGGTTTCTCCAGATCAAACTTCTTGATCAAGTTCCTAGCATATTTGCTTTGGGTTATAAAGATACCATCCACCTTCTGCTTTACTTGTAATCCTAGGAAGTAGGACATCTTTCCTGCCATGCTCATCTTAAATTTGCTCTGCATTTGTTCTACAAACTTGTCCACCATCTTTTGATTGCTAGGGCCGAATACAATGTCATCCACATCAATTTGACCAATGATAAAGTCTGACCTTGTGTGTTTGATGAAAAGCGTCCTGTCTACTCCCCCTCGAACATAGCCATGGTTGATTAAGAACTTTGTAAGCCTCTCGTACCATGCTCTAGGCGCTTGCTTGAATCCATATAGAGCTTTCTTCATTCGATACACATGGTCAGGATGGTGAGGATCTTCAAATCCCTTTGGTTGTGCCACATAGACTTCATCACTTAGCAACCCATTTAGAAAGGCACTCTTGACATCCATCTGGAACAATTTGAATTTCAAGTGACAGGCAACTGCCAACAGTAATCGTATAGCCTCCAATCGAGCAACTGGGGCAAATGTTTCATCAAAATCCACTCCTTCAATCTGAGTGTAAACTTGAGCAACAACCCTCGCCTTGTTCCTAGTGATGTTCCCTTGTTCGTCGGACTTGTTCTTAAAGATCCACTTTGTTCTAATGAAATTCACACCATCAAGTCGTTGAACAAGATCCCAGACATCGTTTTGCTGAAACTCACCAAGTTTTTCTTGCATAGCCACTACCCAGTATTCGTTATTAATTGCGTCTTTGTCGTTTTTGGGCTCCACAGTGGACATAAAGCATGTAAAACCAGTCAATTCTCAAAAGTTTTCTTGTTTACCTCGAGTCTTCATGCCTTCAGATGGTTCACCAATCAACTCTATGATGGGATGATTCTTCTCAATGGTTCTAGAAGGTTGAAGGATCCGAGAAGGAGCAGGCGGTGATTCGAGGTCAGCTTTGTCATCAGTCTGGTTATCTGCATTAGTATGTTGTTCTGACACTTCCTCCGGGACAACTTTAGGAGCTTCAGGATTTGGTAAGGGTGCAGCAGGTTGTTCCGAGCGAGCTGTAACATCTTCATCCTCCTCACTTATTTCAGGTTGCTCCGTTAGAACGTCTTTCACTCCATAATGTCTCCAATGCGCTTGTTGTTGACTCGGTAAGCACGGCTATAAGTAGAGTAATCCAGAAATATCCCTTCATCACTCTAAGGGTCCAACTTCTGTTGATACTCCCGGTCTCTGGGAATGTAACATTGACTTCTAAAGATATGAAAGTACTTGAATGTCGGCTTCTTACCTTTCCACGACTCATAGCATGTCTTTTCTGTGCTCGTCCGAATTGTCACTCTATTTATGACATAGCACGCGGTATTCATATCTTCAACCCAAAACTTCAGTGTTCTTTCTTGGCATTAATCATTACTCGGGCCATCTCCTGATTGGTTCGATTCTTCCGTTCAACAACTCCATTCTGATGTGGTGTGATCGGGACAAGAATTGTTGTGCAATCCCCTTTTGTGTACATAACTCAGCAAGAACATTGTTCTCGAACTCCTTTCCATGGTCGCTTCTCACTGCAACTAGATGTTCGCCTTTATCTTCTCTTTCTCGCTCCAGGCGGGTGCATAGTTGAACAAATGCTCGAACAACATCTGACTTTTTGCGCAAGAAACTTGTCCATGTGAATCGAGAGTAGACATCAACACAGACTAGCACATACCTCTTCCCAGAGTAGCTTTCCACTTGCATCTACTTATGCCAATGAAACAAAGACCCTTGTAACCACCACCCATCCTTTGAGTTCTCAGAATAGAATCTAGATTCTTGGATCCTAAGTTGAGCATCTTGACTGACTTCTTGAGGTTGTTCAGCTCTTCCAATGTTTCCTCATGAGTAAGTTTATCTGTCTCAATTTGACATCTCAATGCATCCAAAGAATCAAGTAAATATACCTCTCATCGGCTTAGTGCATCATTCTTCTTCTTCAAGTCGTTGATGATTCCAGGGTGTTCATCGTTGGTCCTCTCTATCTGAGTATTCAGTGATGATACAACTGCTAGTAGCTCGGCCTTCTGTGCAACAAGTTCAGCATTGTCATCTCTTACTCTCCTCATTTGGTGTTTTAGATCATCAATCATCTCCAGATGTTCCACCTTTTGAGCCAATAAGACAGCAGTTTCTTCGCATAGCTTTTCTTTTTCTTCCTTCAGATTTGCCAAGTTACAATGGAGCTTCTTGTTCAGCTCAACTCCTTCCAACCACTGGTAGAACAATTCCTTGTATTTGTTTGCAATACATTCTTCAGTGATTTCGTCATCATCACTACAACTTGAGTACTCAGCAGGATCCTCAGAGGATGTTTTGGACTGCACTCCTTTACCTTCTTCTCCTTCCTAGTTGATAATACTAGCTACGGCTACGAAGTTATTGGATTCACCCTCCTGATTCTCATCATCAGATTCACTATCGCTCCTGTTGACTGCATAGGCTTTCTTCTTTTTACGAGTGTTTGCACATTCAGCCTGAATGTGTCCGTAGCCCTCGCACTCTCTACATTGGATCCCCTTGCCTTTGTTTTCTTGGCTGAAGTCTCCATATTTATTCCTCTTTTGAAACTTTCCTTCCTTCTGGAATATTGAGTTGGATGACTGACCTGGCTCTGACCCTTTCTTGTTCAGTCTCCTCATGAACTTTCCAAAGTTCCTTGCCAGCATAGCATACTGTTGTTCAGACATCTCTCCTTCGCTGTCCTGAACATCAATTACTTCAGACTTCAGACCAACACTCTTGAATTTCTTGTGTTGCTCCTCTTCGTTAAGCTCCATCACCTAAGTCTGCAACGATCCCATCAGTTCATCCAGCCTCATGGTCTTCACATCCTAGGCCTCCTTAATAGCGAGAGCCTTAATGGCATATTGTTGTGGCAGAGATCTCAACACTTCCTTACCAATCTTTCTTCACAGATAGGTTCCCCAAGAGCAAAAGACTCGTTAGAGATGTCAAGGACCCGCGTGTTGAAGTCAGTTATGGTCTCGTCATCCTTCATCTTTAGACTTTCAAATTTTGTCTCCATTCTAGAAATTTTGACTTTTGCAGTACCTTAATGAGCAGTTTGCAGTATATCCCAAACCGTTTTTGCAATCTCACAGTTTGAGATCATCTTGAGGTTTTTACCATCGACCGCTGAGAATATAGCATTCATTACTTTGGAGTTCCAGGCTTCATCATTTTTTTGCCCCTCGGTCCACTTGTCTTCAGCGAGTGGAACAAATCTGCCACCTTCTCCAATAGTCATAAGAAGTGTCCACCCTTGTTCAACAGCTTTTCAGACCACGCCATCTAGTGATTTCAGAAACGCCTTCATTCGCACCCTCCAGTATCCATACTTATATACTTCCAGCAGTGGTTATTTTTTGGAACAAATTGTATTTCGAACTAAATATTCTTTTTTTAGTCTTGACAAACATGACTTCATTTTTAGACTCACTTCTAGCCTCATTCCTTGTCTAAATAACCTCTAAAGACTCATTTTTTGGATTACACCTTCTGTGATTTATGCTAGACTTAGTTAATCCCTTCGAAACTATATTACATCTTTAAGAGTGTCAAACAGATGTAGCAATGCATTTAGAAGAATCACACCCAAATGTTCTTCTTTAATTTTATCACCACATTTGTCCAAACCTTTAGTTAGTCTTAAGAAATTATCTAGGTTCTCTTGAATCGTTAAAGACACATCCATTTTGAAGTTGAATAACCTACTTAATAGGGACTTGGCATAATAAATAGCATCTAGGGCATCCCATAACTTCTTAGGATTGGTGATCTTATTGACTTATCTAGCCACATTATCAGTTAGCCTCATCATAATTTCAGAGTGTGCAATTCCCCTAATCTCTTTCTTAGCACCATCTGAAGTAAAAAACTACCAATCTTCACTAACAACCCTCCAACATTTTTTCTTTAAATAAAGTAGCATTCATTCTAATTCTTCACATATCAAAATCCATCTGGCCATCAAAGGGCCTAATCTTAACATTAGACATCATGAATAAAGAGGAAAATTAACCAAGGAAAAGTAAAAAAACCAAGCACATCAGCATGGCAATTCAACAACAGCAACATATGTTCACAACAATGCAATAAAACATTCGAGGATATGATCTAGTGCCTGACAGGTCTCAACAGGCCATAGAGCGAAGTGTCAAAGGCACTAGACTCAATCTGTGACAAAGTTCAATAATGATTGATGATAAAGGCTCTGATATCACCATGTAGAATTAGTTTAGGACAAATATAAAACATTTACGAGCTTAGATTCGATTCCAAGTTCAATCAATGTACTTAGGAACAAACAAAGCCAAGATAGTGGACACCAAGAATTTTTTAAGGATCCGGCAAGCTTTGGTCCTTGAAAACTCAGGTACGGGAAGGTTCGTCCCAATCTATTCACTATCGAGTCAATCAAAAAATACAAGCACACCCCAAAATCCTTAAATCGTGTCAAGTTCAAGTTATGCCCTAAACTATCAAATGTCACAAGAACACAGCGGGACTAAACTAGGACAGTAAGAGGAGTAATGAAGGGTTTAAAACTAGACCTACACAAATCCGGACTAGCCCTACCGGCCCAATCCGCTCGCCCGGTCAACGAAACGGGCTTGGACAAGCACACTAGCCCGTATTTCTTTAGGGTCGGGCTTGAACACATATTTTAGCCCGAACCTGGCTAATAGGCCCGCCTATTAACCCGCTACAAAATAAACATTAATTTTTAATATTTTAAAAAAAAGAAAACTAATACTCAATTGTAATTAGTAAAAAATAAAAAAAATATTTCTAATGTGTGTTGTTGAAATCCAAAAGAAATAGACTCCAAAAATAAAATAGTGGAAAGTTTTAACGATGAAAATTATTCCCGACATTCCCCTTCAAAAACTTTACTGAAATATTTTATGATGCTTTTGGAAATGTTATACATCAGTGTGGCGAATGTTTTGCATCCATCTAATATGCTACATCATCGTAATATACGGTTGTTTGGTAGCACCCAAATCAATCAAACAATGGTGTATAACAGTCTCACCAACACCACATGTGACTGTGAAGGCACATGGGTCCTTACACTTTCCAGGCGGTGCTTCTTGACTCTCCGCAAGTGGGCGGTCCATCGTTGGGTCTTTTAGCTCGTGCCTCGCCTCGAATTTGCCTCCTAGCTCATCCTCGTCGATCATATGGTCCTCGGGAGCCCTTACCAGCACATAAAAAGGAAGCAAAGGGTCAAGTTTGGAACATACATCAGTGCGGGTTGTGCCCGCTTCACACGTTATTGCCGCTCCCGGCTTAGCCATTATAGGTGCGTCAGCTTCAGACATTAGCGTCGAGTGATGAGCATAAATTTGAACTATATTTATGCTCCACATTTAGTCGATTTTCGATCATCTTCCTTATGTATATGAGCTCTCACATTATGTTTTGATGCTTTTAGGTGAAAAAACGAATCCAAGGTGAAAGAAAGAGTTTTGCGGGAATTTGGGCGAAAACAGTGTAAAAACGATGGATTAACCTCCCTAATTGTCGCGCACGCACAGAGCTCATACGGTGTCCAAATTTATTGATCTTTGGCTTGTTGGAAAGCTAAGAACAAATGCTACAACTTTGTAGTTGGCACCTAGAGCAGATTCAATCGTTAAGAATGTCAAACGTTGAGCTCAATAGGCCATCTCAATCTGCGCTTGTGTCACCAAAATAGTTGACACAACTGATATGGCAGATTCCAGAGAGCATGCAAAAACAGCTCTGTGTCATTAAAATTCCGAATAAGTGACACAAGCGACACAACAAGACTGAATGGGCCAAAAGCCCAAAATGCAAAATTGAAGAAAAACAAAAGGGAGGCAGCCGCAACACACATTCTGGACATTCCATACGCACATCCATTCTCCACATACACACCTACGCACTTGGAGGAGACGAAAAAGAGAGAAGGGGGAACAAAAACGCAAGGATTTAGGGTCGGATCAAGGATTGAGATTGAAGGGAGTTAGCAACATCAATTCGAAGGGTGTAGTACTTCCTCTTTCTCGTTTTATAATTCTAGTCCCGTTCATGAACATGACTTGTATTTCCATGACGATGGATAGTGAGTAGTGACCCATATTTTGGGGTCCTACGAAGCTTACTCGACTATGAATCGTTTAATATATTAATCGTTGCATGTTTTGGATTGTTTTATATGATATGTATTTTACTTAGTGCCTAAACCGAGCAATGCACACTAGGTATTTGAGAAAAAGCCTAATTGAATTGCTTTGAGACGTTAAGCCAATAGCGCCGAAAGGGTGAGGCTAAACGTCCGACTATTAAGTAAAATACACGTTACGAACTCGGTGACTACGAGAGTAGCCCAAGTTTATAGCGGGAAAGGCTAGTTTTAAGACAAGGACTCCCCATGTTTACGCGACGAGAGTTGCTAAACATCAGCGAGTTACTTTATTCGAACCAATAGCGCCGAAAGGGTGAGGTTCATATTTGGAGTGTGCGGCTGTTTTCCAATCAATATAAGCAAATCCTCGCATGCTAGTTAATAAACTCGATTCTAATGTTGGGTAAGTGAAGTAGTTCCCCGAAATACTTCTCGAAATTCGTTAAATCCTTTTCTTACTTTCTTGCATTTTTCGATTTATTAACCTTCAAAACCAAAACAAAAACTCTTTCGGACTAGGATAAATAGAAACACAACCTTACATAGTGCATAAGTTTACACTTGCTCCCTTGGACGATCCGGTTCTTACCGGCGTATAAATTGTTTTTGACATACAAAATACTGCACGTCATCGAGCTAATGTCTTTCTTGGGCGCGATCGGCACGGACTCGGGCTCCTTTTCGCTGTTTTTCGCCTTAATGTGCTCATTGAGCGAAAGTAACATGTTCACGGCTTCCGCAGACTTCCTAAGTGCCGCTTCCACTTTATCTACCACTGCCAATGTGCTGATATTCCCTCTCGAATTAGGCACTGTCTGCGACGATAGCTTCTCTGGATCTTTCTTCAGCTCAAAAATAGTCTGGGCTAAGTTGGACATTTGTTTTAACAGATCGACTATAGCTCTATCGGTCATATGGTCCTCGGATGAAAGATAACATGGTGTGAGTAGGGTTTATAGCACACAACAAGTATAATGGAAAAGATGTAGAGGAAGTAGGATGGTTAGTCCTAGAATCTCCCTTTAGTCTTCTTTTCTTCTCCTTGGTTGGATCTTTGGTTGATGACCTTGGTTTGACCTCTTTCCTTGATCTGCTTCTCCCCAAAAACTCAATACATTTAGGTCAAAAACCCATCTTTCTATTTATAGGCTCGGGTGAAAAAATCCTGAAGTAGCAAGTCCAGCCGGTCGGCTGGACAGGTGCCCAATTACCCAGCCGGTCGGCTGGTGGCTGAATACCCAAGGTTCTTCTGTTGTTCTCTTACAGCCGACTGGTTGGTCTGGTGAGCCGACCGACTCAAACCGAGCGTTTGCATTGCTGGTAATGGATCAAAATAATATCGTTAAAGGCCTTAGCATTAAAGATCCGGAAATAACCGAATCTAAAATGGATTTCAATATTTGATCATGTCGGACAAAATCATAGATTTTAGTCCTGGTTCACAGAAAATTGTTAAAATTGAGTTTGATTCAGATAAATGGAAACCGTTTAGAAAATGGTTCTTTGAGTCTTATGATTCAGTAGAGTTAAAAACTCTAAGTAATGAATTTTACAAGTTATGTGAGCATAAGAATAGAATCTTGTTCTTTCTTCCTTGGTTTATTTCTACTTATGTTGAACAATATATTTCAGCACTAGAAAGAAACTATAAGTTGAGTACGGGTAAGAACATTACACAGGCATATCCTCCTCAACAACCCTTTCAAATTGAAAAGAATGGTATAAATCATAGTTTTGTTGCTTTTGCTAAATTATTAGAAGATAATACTCTTCCTGCAACATGTCAACAAATCAATATGATGTTTAGACAGAATAATTATTCTAATATGTATTTGGGAATCCTTGGAGAACAATTAGGATCTTTACAAAACAGAGTAGAACAATTAATTGAGATTATGAAAACTCAGTCAGTTATATCTGAAAAACCAGTAGAAATAACTACGTCTGATACTATAGGAATGGCTACACCTAGATTACAGCCACCTCGTATCATGACGGATTTTAAATTAAAACCTATGAAAGAACTAGAAGATTTTCTAGAAGAAAAATTTAAGAAGATGAAATTAACCACTCTTGATAAAGACCTAAGAAATAAGCTTATAGAAAAACCAGATTATAAGCAGGTTTATCAAGATCAGATTAATAAAATACATAAATGGGCAGATAAGCCAACTACGGGAAAATATTATTACCCTAGACCTACCCCAGCAGATGTTTTAATTGAAGTATACAATGAGCTTATTACAAACTGTTATAGTGGCGGAGACATCTATGAATGGAATATAGATGGTTATGCCAATCAACAAATTCATAATACAATGCATAGGATGTTGATGTACTCTACAGTTTGCAAGATTAATGGTAATAGTGATAAAACTGCTGCTAACATGATAATAGCAGGTTTTTCAGGCCAATTGAAAGGTTGGTGGGATAATTATCTCTCTCTAGTTGAGAAAAATGACATTCTCAATAAGTTTAAACAAGACGGTGATAATATAGTCGAAGATGTTGTTTATACTCTGATTGTTAGTATATTAGAACACTTCACAGGGAAATACTCCGCAAATGGTGAGAGTATTAGAACCTTATTAAAAAATCTTAGGTGTAAAACACTTACAGATTTTCGGTGGTATAAAGACACTTTCCTAAGTAGGGTAATGGAATTACCAGAGTGTAATAGCACTCACTGGAAGTCAAAATTTATTGATGGCTTACCTAGTTTATTTGCTGAAAGGATTAGGAATGTCCTAAGAGGAAATCATCCTTCTATTCCTATATCGAAAAACTCTTATTAGGAGGGTCATATCTTTCCAAGAATGGGGAAGTACTCCTATGACTAGAAGAAAACTCCACTATATTCGAAAATACTTTTCAGATAGACATACAACAGAGTATGACTATTTGGAATACATGGATGCTTTTAATGCAGTTCTTCTATATGAGAATCTCATGACAAGAATCATTTTTGGTTCATAACCATTGATTTGGCAGAAAAGGATCCAGATTTACCTTCTTGGTTCATCAAATGGTGGAAACACTTTGGTCCAGGAAAACAAGATCCTTCCAAACGATTTTATGGAACTTTTCCTCATATGGAGAAAAATTTAGCACCACCTTATCTCAAATACTTGGATAAGATAGAACATGAGTACTCCCTCCGGTTCTTTGCTTATTTTGCCATCCCCTACATCTGGAGATGGGAACCGGAGTTTGGTTATACCAAAATGTTCAAAACCTACATTCTCAATACTTTCCTCCCCTGTCTAAAAAGGAGATCTTATGCAAAGTTTTGGGAAGAAATTACGCTTGACCCAATCTCTAAAAGGCTTGGAAGCTATCTCCGCATTTATCAAGTTAACCCTATCCAATGGACACCACTTGAAGACCCTATTCAATGGATGCCTATTGAAGATAATGATTGGGAAGAATCTTCCCAGGCTAAAGACAAAATATGAAAGGTCTCATATCTTTAGTGGCTTTCACATAATGAAAGGTCACATTCTTCTAGTGGCTTTCATACATAGCCAAAGGGAAAAATCAACTGAGAACAAAAGACAAAATGTGAAGGGTCTCATCTCTCTAGTGGCTTTCACACATCGTTGATTTTTGAGGCAAATACATGCCGACATGGAGAATCTCCACTGTTCATAAATAGTTAAGATTGTTTTAGATTGGGTCTCATATGTTTTGGACCATCATCTTTTATTTTGCTATAAATTAGCATGTAATGGGTAGAAGAGGAACAAGTCTTTGCATACCTAGCAAAGCAATGAGTCTCTTCTCCTCCTTCTCTCTAAGTTTGTAAAATATTTTGAAGTTTGCAGTTTTGAAGCTTGTCTAAAGCATCAACGTTTGTAAGTTTTTATTTTATATATATATGGTAATTAGCCTTATAGGCTAATTACTAAGTGTGTAATAAATGAAGATCAGCATAGAGGCTGGATCTTACATTTCTTCAAGGTTGTTTCAGTTACCTTGACGGGCCTACCTACGTAGCAAGTTTCGCACGTTCTGCTGTGAGAGGTAGTGACCGGGCTGGAATGTAAAAAGAGTGTCTGTTGCTCTAGGCCTTTCTGATGGTGGTCTATGTGTTCTGTAATGATCACGATGTGTATTTTATTTCCGATGTGTGTATTTTTCTTTTGTAAAAAGTTTGTAATAGGTGATAAATCGATGTCGGATTTATGACTATTCATATTGTTGTAAAGATCTGGGTTTGAGAACAACGGACTGGTCTGGAATTAGTACAGTGACAACATCACCAATACTGCAAGGTTGGTTAAGTTCGTAACGGGCTACTGGCATGACTTGTTCTCTCTTTCAACACACACCCATAGGCCACGTGCCCATAAGCGTTTTGGAGTGTAAGTCCCGCTTAAGCCGGAGTTGGTGTTAGGGCAGTTCTGTTTTTTGCACTATGTGGGTTGTTGACTGACGAGAACTTGCAGTCGTGTAGTAAGTGGTGACCGTTTGAACTGACTGTAATCAGAGTTGGATCTATGATCTAGAGTCTAACCCTTGGCAAACACGGTGATGAAGTCGCCAGTGCTATACCCTAGAAGTTATGACCCCAATAATCATAGTAAAATAAATCATTGTGTAAAAATATGTTGTAATCTTATTATTTTTTTGGATCAAAAATCTGATGTAATCTTAAACCTTGTTTAATTGATAAAAACTGAACAGTATATTATGTGTAATCGCTTGGATAGATTTTTTATTCGTGCAGCAGAAATTAAATGAAAGAAATTTGTGAGACTCTATTGTTCTCTTTGTGTTGAATATTTTTTTTTTTTTTTTTGGATATGTTGCTTCCAACCAAAAATAGGAAATGGTGACACACGGACACAGTTATTCTTTTATTATTATTATTTTTTTTACAAAAGGAAAGAAGAGGAAGAGGGCAACCAGGGAAAAAAAAAAAGATGGTTGGGGTTTGTGTGCGGCCAGCGAAATGACATATGAACCGGAAATGGTGGCAAATGGTGAAAACTACCACCCTTGTCCACATTACAAAAGGCAGCCCCAGCCAACATAATGCACTTACTTTTTCTGTAAGGTCAGGAGACATTTTTGCTGCTTCTCTTCCTTTTTCTTGGTTTTGTTTTCCTATTCTCATTCTCAGACACCAGAGAGGTCGGTTTGGAATCGCGTCCGGATCCTCCCCCTCCGCCGCGATTCTACCGCTTCCGTTTTGGTGCTGCCTGCCTGCCTTATTAGGCACTAAATCAAGTAAGTCGGATGCAATGCAATGCATTTTTTTATACAAATGCATTGCAACGGAATCGATTTGTGCTTTTTTGAAAACCATTTTTTTATTGGTTATTTTATATACATATTTTTGATTGTCTTTCCTCTTTCGTATGAATCTCATCAAAATTTCTCTTTCAATACAATTCTTCTTCCCCTACTCAAATCACAATTTGTTGCTGGATTCACAAAAAGTGCTTTCCTTTCCACATGTGTAATTTCCTTAAGATTATTCTATCTTTTTAATCTGTTTGGAGCTTTAGGATCTATCAACAAAATTACTCACCAACATTTAGTTTTTTTTTTTATAATGTTCTGCCATTTCTGGATTCCACCTGATCAATAGAATAAGCAGGCTTCTTTTCCAACTTCATCTTTATAACTTTTCATTTGGATCCATTATATTAAGGTATTTTTCATTATTCTACATTTGTGGTTGGACTTCTGTTGTACCATTCTAATATTCTGAGCTATCAATTTATTTATTTATTTTATTTTATTGAGAATGTTCAATTTCGTTAGAATCATCTCAATCTCTTGAAATCTTGTCTTCCTAACAACCAACAGCTTCATTTATTCTCATGTTTACTTGAACTGAATCTTAATATATGGACAACTGGATTACAGCTATCTGATATCCCATATCATCTTTTCAGGTGGACCCATCAACTCGTGTCCTTGTATTTTTCTTGTTCAACCTTAACTCACTCTGAATTTGTGTGTATCCTCAATGTAGCAGTGCAGCTACATTGGAACTTGTCAATAGACTTGCATCTTATGAGCCTGGGAATTTGTTCTCTTTTAAAGTCCAGTATAGGCAGTCAGATGTATCTACTTAACTGGATATCTTGAGCAAATCTTGCTCCCATTTTCGATGAAATTTTCACCTTCATCTTCAAAATTAGAAAGAAAGAAAAACAACATCAATTTGACGGAGATTTCTGTAATTGTCCCTGAGTTGCAACGAAGTGTTTCATGATTTTCTATGGAAATGGCCAACCTTTTCCGCATTTAGTCTGAGATTTAGTATTAAATTAAATGATCATGAATAAGAGACATTAAATGAATCAAACTAAAATAATATTATGTCATCAAATTTACATTTTCTTGGGGAACACACCTCACTATCAAATATATAAGCCTTACAGCGCATTCATTAATGAGTGTTGCTTGTGCCTGCAGATTGCCCAAGAAAGTCAGTTAACTTACCTGGGGAAATTTGTCATGGTATCATCTCAAGTTTCAGAGTGATTTTAGCAATCATCAGCCCTGGAGTTCCACTGTCTGCTAGGAGCAAAATATCTTGGTATGAACTTCCCCATTCTAGAATTAACACTATCCGGCATGAAAATGTCTTGGAATATAAATGGGATCAACATTGGGATGCAGCCTTAGTTCCTATAGATGACTTACATATTAGACTTTTACCACAAAGTTGTTTTTGTTTCCTTTTATAATACAGCACTTGTACTCTGAAGTTACTGGAATATTGAGATGCTTATTTTTGCTGTGTCCAGTTCATCATTTACTTGCTCTAGCTCGTTCCCATGGTATCATTATTTACACTATTGGTCCTAGTTATGGAACAAGAATGGTTTTTCCTGCATCAACTTGTGCCTTTCAGCTTGTGCTCCATTGTGATTGCTGATTTGTTATATATCCACGTTACAGGCTTTCGCTTGGGAATTGGTGTCTCCAGTCAGGACAGACTCCCTAATTGATCTTATTCTGGAAACTCAGTCATAATGGGCATCTGTGTTTCGATGCCAGCAAATGATACAAAATCCAACAAAAGATATCAACATAGATCCAAACGTTGCCATGGGAAGGTTACCAAAACCAAACATGTGAACACTGAGTCGAGCCGCGTAGCAGATTTTGCTATGAGTAAACTCCTTCACATGAGTCTAGGGAAGGGTGCTAAGACCACCCACAAAAGAACTGAGGTTACTAATTCTATGATTCATGTGACGCAGGTGCAGTGGCATGAATTTGACACCAACGGTATTTATTTACGGCTTAAGCCTAGGAATTTTTAAGGTTTTTGTGCATGCTTAGACGAACAGTCCGGGGAAAGTTAATGACTTAATAATTGAATCTGCAGTTATTTTTCAAGAAGAAGCCTGGTTTGACTCTGTGAGTATCCTAGAATCCGACTCTGATGATGACTTCATCAGTGTTCATGGAGGTAACATGTTAACTGATGTCGTGGTGTAGTTATATAGTCGAATATCTGTACCTGGGTTTTCTAGTTCGTTAAAGTGCTAAATGTGCAGCTTCAGGTTTTCTCTAAGTTATCTGCATAAGGAGTCATTAAATATCGACCTCAACCATTCTTTTTTTTTTCCTTCCGAAAACAGATAATATTATTGGAACTGGCCAAGTAATCCAATATGAAGCGGCATCTTGCATTCTGGAAGGTGGTTGCACGTATGAGGACTTCCATGGAAGTATACTGAAAATTGATGGAGGTGGATACACAAATTCTAAGCTTAAGTAATTGACTGCAAGTAGTTGAATAGATTGACCCTTACTATTAGGTGGGTGTGGTACCTTTTATAGGGAAGGCTGATGATGTCTCTGGAAAAAAAATGAAGCTGTTAGAGTACTCACATGGAAGTTTCAAAGGCCTTAAAGAGGATAGACGCAACTCAGTGGAGTTAGTGAAAGCGTGTTTGGTTCCTTCTGTGAGTTTTAATGAAAAGACAGTAAGTTCGGCAAATCCTCCGCATTCTCAAAGGAGAAAATCAACAGTTATAAGACTTTCTGTCACAAGGACTTCCATTGATGGTGAAGAATCTACAGAGCTTTGTAAGTTCTTAATGATTCAAAAAGTTATCAGTTCATTGGTATACCAGGATTGTTCTTTCGTAATGTGAGACAAACAATATGATTATAAGGATTTGTAAATGCAGGCGAGTCAAAAAAGTTCTTGTACCGTCCCAAAGCAGGAATTCAAATTCCATGTTGTGCAATGGATAAACCAAGTCCGGGATGCTGGAGTGAGATTCCACCCTCAATCTTTCAGCTGCGTGGCGAGAGCTATTTCAAGTAATCGTCTACAAGTATATTAATATTCAATATATCCTTGTCTAAAACTCATGGGTTTTATTCAGATATCTTCTCATATGTGTTTAACAGGGATAAGCGCAAGTCTTCTGCTCCAGATTACAGTCCCTATACTCCCATAGGCGTTGATTTATTTGTTTGCCCAAGAAAGGTTAACCACATAGCGCAACATCTTGACCTTCCCAATGTGAAAGGATGTGGCAGCATGCCTCCTCTACTCATTGTAAATATTCAGGTACAATTTTAAGTGTTCTACAGAGACACTATTGTGCTTCTAGTTTTCTGGATCATGACACTTTTGAGTACCCAAAAATAAAAAACAAGACAATGCTCTTTGTGCCAGATACCTACCTATCCTGCTCCCATGTTTGTTGGAGATGGCGACGGTGAAGGACTAAGCCTTGTGCTCTACTTTAAGGTTTCTGAGACGTTTGAGAAAGACATGTCTCCACACTTTCAAGAAAGCATTAAGGTATAGAGCTGAAAGATGATGCATAATGTGGCGCCTTTGTTGTTAATTATGGTCGGGTATTTTGTAAACATGGATTATGTGGATTGTGATATTGATACTAAAATATATTCTTGCAGAGGTTAATAGATGATGAGATGGAGAAGGTCAAAGGATTCACAAAAGAATCCGTGGTCCCATACAGAGAAAGGCTAAAGATCCTGGCCTCGGTGGTGAATCCGGAGGATCTTGGGTTGGGTTCCACAGAGAGAAAGCTACTGCAAGCATATAATGAAAAGCCAGTGCTTTCTCGTCCCCAGCACAGTTTCTATAAGGTAAATTTAAATCAGAGCGGTGCATTGCATATACATGTGGATGTGGTGGTAATTAAAAAAACAAAACTGATTTGCTGAATCTGAATACTCCTTGCAGGGATCAAATTACTTTGAGATTGACATCGACGTTCACAGGTTTAGCTACATATCCCGAAAGGGGCTGGACTCATTTAGAGACCGTATGCAATATGGAACTCTCAACTTAGGGTTGACAATTCAGGTAAAACCCATTTGCATCTTGTGCTCGGGTTCACTGATAGCGTTGAGCTAACTCTATATTAATATGACCTCCAGGCACAAAAACAAGAAGAGCTGCCGGAGAAAGTGCTCTGCTGCCTGAGACTGAACAAGATACACCTTGTGAATCATGGGCAGATACCCACCATTATGACACTCGAAGACCATTGAAGAAGCAGCAGTCGCAAAGGATACGTACGATAAAGGCATCTCACAATGTATGATCTGTCATTCGTCCATACATCTCAGTGGATACACCCACTCAAGGATCGCAGACAAAAGTTTATTCAAGGAACAAGAAAACATGAATAAGATTATGTTAATTTTTTTTTTCTCCATTCCAATTTCCGATGGTCATGAAAATTCTCCCTTCTTTTGCTGCAAAGGGAATGCTTACACTATCATTCTGTTAAGCTGATAAAATTCTCTATATTAAAAATATCTTTAAAGCAACGAGACATTTATGCAGTGCTGGGTGGCCTGGATATATAATGCAGTTTTTCTAGAAATAATTATAAGATTTCTAGAAGTTAGATTTTGAGATTTCTTTGATACGGTTAGCTTTGGTAAATGTGAATTTTTTTTGAAAATTGTCACCATGCAAACTTTCAGTTTAGGATATACTACGGCTGTAACTTTCTTAAGTGTAACGTGTTGTTTTTTATGTTCCTACGTATGACATGGTTTTGGCAAAATGTCTTCAGAGTGTTCAAGCAGAGGTCAAGAGCAGTTCAACCGAATACTGAAACTCATGGACGGTACAAAACTGGAGATATGAAGTTTCCTAATCTGGGAACTTCCTAAACGCCGAAGCTATTGATTGGAGGCAGTTAAAGATTTGAGGCGATTGAAGATCTGATATGGGATGGCGTGATCATCAAGCAATATTATCTGTAGGCCGAGATTATGCTAAAGATATTCGAAAGATACTCGGAATAGAAGATTTGGAAGCTCACAAATATTTAAGAAATATTTCCTAAATATTTGAGAGTGGATATCCTAACCGATTGGGAACCAGCCGCATGCTATATATACTGGGCTAGGGTTTCCTGATCGGCACCTATCGTTGTTGGAGAAATAGAAAACACGAGAGTGATCTTAAGTAGACGAGGAGGAGGAGGAGCGACGACCGATTGAGGTTTCCACACCGAAGAATCAACGGCGAAGAAGCAGTCTGTTCAGTGTGTTGATCAGACTGTTCTTGCTGAACAAACAAAGTGCACAAACATTTCTTGCTGAACAAACAAAGTGCACAAACATTGCTGTCAACATACGCAATTCGGGAGAAAGTGACCGAGCGTCGGGAGAGGCTCGAGCAAGTTCGGAAGGGAGTTTCGAACTGAGGGGATCGAGGGGGAGCCGAGATCGCAAATCTTAGCTAAGAAGTGTTAGAGGCTAGGCGGTTACATTCGGGAGATTGTAAGTGTAAGACCTCTTATAGCTCTAAACTTTTCAATAAAGATTTGCTACTCCTTAGGGCGTGGGAAGCCCCCAGAGTAGGCTGTTGCCGAACTAGGTATTACATTGCGTGTCTCTGCTTTGTTCTATCCCGGTGACTGGTTGATAAGTGTTCGAGACTCAGTTCGAACATCGAGTTAGTCCTTGTCTTGAACAAACTACATTATTTGAATTGGTCTCAAAGCAGACACTCGATATACAGATTGTGATCCGGGTTCTATTCAAGATGAGTTTGAAGGAACCGACCCCCGTTGCTTGAAGGGCCAAACTATGGCTACTGGAAGTCAAAGATGAAAGCCTTTCTAAAATCACTGGATGAAAAGGCATGGAAAGCTGTCGTGGTTGGTTGGAAACAACCGAAGATGCCCAACCCTGAAGGAGTGATGGTGCCGAAGCCTGAAGTACTATGGACTGATGCAGATGAAAAGACTGTAGCTGGTAACTCAAAAAGGCCAAGAATGCAATATTCTCTGGAGTGGTCGAGAACGTGTTCAAACTGATTGCAAACTGTGAAATTGCTAAAGAGGCATGGGATACCCTCAGGACAGCCTATGAGGGAACAGACAAGGTAAGAAACTCACGAATGCATATGGTCACAATAAAGTTTGAGGAGCTGAAAATGAAGAAAGAAGAAACCATTGTTGAGTTCAATGCAAGAGTTCTAGATCTCTCTAATGAGGTTGCTGCGCTAGGAAAACCTATCAAAGAAAGGAAACTGGCTAGCAATGTCCTAAGATCGCTTCCTCAAAGGTTTGCGATGAAGGTGACGGCCATAGAAGAAATGCATGATATCTCCGAACTAAAGCTTGAGGATCTCATGGGATCACTGAGAACATACGAGATGAATCAGCTTCAGGATGTTCAACCAAGAGGTGGCAAAGGTATTGCACTAAAGGCTGAAGTGTCTGAAGATAAATATAAGTCCAGTTGCTCGACTGAACAGATGGCAATGATGGCCCAGAACTTTGGTAGAATGGTGAGGAAGATCAACAGATGTGGACCAGAACAAGGTCAATCATCCTCGAACAACTTCTAAAACTGGAAGAAAGGAAAAGCTAAGGTAGGTGAAGACAGGCAGGAGTACTATAGTGACAAAAGCAAAGAAATTCAGTGTCGAGAATGGAGAGGATATGGTCACATTCAAGCTGAATGCGCCAACACTCTGAAGAAGAAGAAGGCACTAGCTGCAAACCTGAGCGACAGTGAGTCTGATGACGAGGAAGAGGAAGAGGAGGATGAGACTACTAACTTCGTTGCGTTTGTTACCTCTGTAAAAGACTGCAGTTTTACTAGTGGCAGTCAGTATTCCAGTGCACTGTCTGAACAGCCCGCTGAAGATGAGTCAAGCAGTGACGATAGGGAACTCACCCAAGAGGGCGAAGATATTGACTGGAGGCAGTTACAGATTTGAGGCGGTTGAAGATCTGATACGGGCTGGTGTGATCATCATGCAATATTATCTATAGGCCGAGATTAGATATTCGAAAGATACTCGGAATAGAAGATTTGGAAGCTCACAAATATTTAGGAAATATTTCCAAAATATTTGAGATTGGATATCCTAACCGATTGGGAACCAGCCGCATGCTATATATACTGGGCTAGGGTTTCCTGATCGGCACCTATCGCTTTTGGAGAAATAGAAAATACGAGAGTGATCTTGAGTAGAGGAGGAGGAGAAACGACGGCCGGTTGAGGTTTCCTCACCGGAGAATCAACGGCGAAGAAGCAGTCTGTTCAGTGTGCTGATCAGACTGTTCTTGCTGAACAAACCAAGTGCACACACATTGCTGTCAACATACGCTATTCTAGAGAAGGCGACCGAGCTTCGGGAGAGGCTCGAGCAATTTCGGAACGGATTTTCGAACTAAGGGGATCGAGGGGAGCCGAGATCGCAAATCTTAGCAAAGAAGTGTTAGAGGCTAGGCGGTTACATTCGGGAGATTGTAAGTGTAAGACCTCTTGTAGCTCTAAACTTCTCAATAAAGATTTGCTACCCTTTAGGGCGAAAGCCTCCCAGAGTAGGCTGTTGCCGAACTGGGTATTACATTACGCGTCTCTGCTTTGTTCTGTCCCGGTGACTGGTTGATAAGTGATCGAGACCCAGTTCGAACACCGAGTTGGCCCTTGTCTTGAACAGACTGCAGTATTTCAGTTTTGTTAAAAGAAGCACACAAGATAAGAAAGTTTGACAGGTAAAAGTTGTTTATTTTTGCTAGTTTGAATTTAAAATTCAATTTTTCTCTGTTCCATTTAGTTTCAGTTCCCTAATTGAGGATCTCCATTTGAAAACTTAAATTGAGTTAAATGTCTTTTTTTTTCTTAAAAGTACTTCAATTAAGTCACTGAATTAAGTTGTTAATTCAATTCTCCTATATAAATGAAGTTAAGTCTCCTGTTATGTTCCTTATCAAAAACAAAAAAAAAGTCTCCTGTTATGTTCAGTTCAAAAGAACAGCATCTACGGTAATTACCTTGTATGGGCCTTAATATATGCAACACTCATGACATGCTCACTCTCAGACCCTGGTTTTTGGAATCAATTTCTACTATGAGGTATTGACACGAAGGGTGCAGGGTGCACCTCTTTGTGGCTTATCATGGTCTTGCGCCTTATGGATGCGTTACGTTACCAACATTACTTCCTCGAGGTTGAAGGTTGGGTTGGGATGTTTCATGTTGCTCAGCTCTCCCACATCGTATTCTTTGCTTGTTGTGTATGTCACTTATCAGGGCTTGCTCATTCGAGGCATTCCTTGATGGCGAGGTCGGGGTCGGATGTATCAAAAATTCTCAATCCTTCCAAGTTTGATTCCCCAAAGGACCAAAGTTGTAGCTTTTATGGGATTGTGAAGGTGTTAGGATCGTTAGTTAGCTATGTCCACCGAGTATCGGTACTCGTTAAGTATATAGTCATCGGAAATCAAAGTAGAAGGTAAAAGTAAACAAGACACATCAGTATATAGTGGAAACCTAGATATTGGAATCAGTACCTAAGCAAAACCACTACCTTCTAGTGGAAGGGTTTCGAAGTAATCCCTTGTATTATAGTATTCTTGGTTACAATTGAATAGATCACTCACCCAAACACACTCAGTGGTATACCGCCATACTTTCAGACGCACCTCAGTTCATGTTCTATCTTCGTTGTCCTTGCAGAACAAGTGGATACTTCCCTTATGGCTCAGATCGCAGTACTGCTCCCTGCGAGGTTCGCCGTTGAATGTCGGATTCAAAACTTCCTCGAACACGATCTCCGATCCGTTCTACTTCCGTGAGCACGCATCCAAGGATTCCCAGTGTCAAGACCGCACTTTGAAAGGCAACCGTAGCATCCTTTATATAGTGGGTTCCCTGCCGGGTAGCCCTATATTTTCTTGCTCGAAAATCTCTCATCTAAATCCACAAGTCAGACCAAGATCTCCTAGCCAATTCGTCCATCCCATACTGGCTTCATCAGCTTGCCAATTAGATCGTCCCCTACCGATCTAATTGGATATGCATAAGATCCTTACTTTCCTAAAATATCTCACGCAATCTTTCCAAATCTTTGGTCACTTCTTAATCTCGTAACAAGAATATTTGAACTGATCTTGGGCATCATCCAGCATATATTCTTGCTGGATCACGGATCTTTGGAGCTGGAAGATCCTCCAAGAATATCTTGAGAGATATTCTCGATCTCAAGCAGGCTGCCGAGGTAGCTTTACCTTTCAGAGTATCAGCGCATCGGCCTGCACACTCGGGTAACCGTTACTTTCAGAGTACCTGTACATTAACATGCACACTCAAGTAACTTATCAGTAAGATGTTTGTCACATCGGAGTATACGTACTCCAGACGTATGCTTACTCCAGGGCATACGTATTCCAACAATTTCCTCCTTGATGAGCCGTATTTATACGACTCATCGAGTCATTAATTCCCACCATTTCATTCACTTTATTATGCGAACAGTTACTTTTTAGTGTTGTTTCGTATTTCAGGTGATTTGGAAGCTCTAGGAGGAAACACGCTTAAAAGACGGCATTTTCATGCCAGAAACATCGCAGTGGAAGAACATAATTCCGGCATGAACAGTAATTCCGGCATGAACAGTAATTCCGGCATGAATAGTACTTCCGGCGTGAATAGTGATTTTGGGCCGTGAACAGTAACTTCGAAAAAAAGAAAGAAAGTCCAAGCCCTCAATCCAGCAGCCGGCCCACTCTACATTGTGATATTAGGGCAACATTCAAAAGCTAGGGTTTAGGAAGGTTCCAAGAAGATCAAAGGGTTTCTCAAACCCTATATAAGGAGGAGTCCACAAGCCATCTCAATCATCTCATTCATCACTTAGCCGTGTGCCCTAGACCTAACTTGGTCCGCCGCCCATCTCCTCCATCAGCCGCCGTGAGCTCCTCCTTGCTTCCGCCACTTCTCAGCCTTGCACGGCCAGCTTGTTCTTCATTCGGTTTTAGTGAGAATCCTTGTTTCCTTTTATTTATTGTATTGTTATTCCATGGCTATGTGTAACTAATCCGACTATTCGGGTTAGGGTTAAATAATTGTGACTATTGTTTTGAGATTCTGATCTTACTTATTATTATTGCATTCTATTTAGTTCTTGTGCCAATTATCAGTTTGAATTATTAGGCTAAGGGGAGATCCGAAAGGGTACAACTTAACCTAGTTATTCTTACTATCCATTCACTGCTTATTTGATACCGACCCAGTTAGAATAAGTAGTCGCACGAAACCTAATATAACCAGACCAGGAGTATTAGGTTTGCTAGAATTAAAACGGTTATAACCAGACCAGGAGTAACCCTAAGAAGCAAGAATAAACATTAGAAATCAAGGATGAACGTAGTCACAATTGAATAAAACCCTAACCTGAATATCTTCTCTGATTGATAAAACCCCCTCTTATTTTCGTGCCTTGCTTTTGTTCACTAACCTTTACTCTCACATTAGTTTCTTGTCTTTCTCCATTACAGAACAAAGTAGTAGCTATCTAGCTCCCTTGGGTTCGACCCTTGCTTGCCATTGTGCTAACCCACAGTTCATTGCGAGGAAATTATAAATTGTTTTTGCATAGGTACGACGACAGCCTGTTCAAAATGGCGCCGTTGCCGGGGAGCTAAGCACGGTGAAATTTGTTCTTTCTTTAATTTTTCGTTTATTTTCTCTTTGCTTATTTCGAAATTTGCCTATTTCGGTGTTATTCAAATTTCAACTGTTCGATTTCCGATTTCCATTCTATTCGATTTCCAATTTCTAGCTCTCAGAGGGTTCTGTCACCAAGACTTACGAGTCTAAGGATTTTGGGTTTTAAGTGGGACCGCTGTGACCCCTCCAATCTCCTGGGGACCCTTTGTTGCTAGTCTGTCTTTGCTATTACGGTGTTTGCTAGACCGGTGCTTGCTACTCTAATCCCACTTTACCATGTTGCTAGTTTGCGTTTTTTTCTAGTTTACTTACAGATTCGACATGACTTCCTACTATGGAAGTGAGCCGTGGAATTATGGGGAGTACTACCAACAACAAAACCAACCCCAACCGCAATATCCACAGTACCCACCACCACCATACCCTCAGTACCCACCACCATATCAGCAATATCCACCACCCTCCCGACAAGAAGTCCGAGAAAAGATCATGCACCTTGAGCAATCCCGGGATGAAACTTTGGATGAGTACTTACGGTACTTTGATTCCCTTGTGATAAGCTGCCCGCACCATGGATTCGCAGACTTATATCTTCTTCAAAGGTTTCTCGCCGGGATGTTACCACATGAGTGGAGTTGGCTCAATGAGGAGGCCGGAGGCTCGATCTACGACTTGACCATGAGTGCTACTTGGGACTTGATAGACGATTTGGCCGAGAGATCTAAACCAGTACAAGAGCAAACCAAGTCACTTGAAGATGTGATGAAAGAGCTGGCAGCTAGCAACCAGCAGTTGGCCGACACGTTTCAATAATATCAGGCCAACATAGAGAAAGGCTCGGCCGAGATGTTAAGAGCAATGTCCAAGTTAAGGGGAAATCAGGAAGAAGATGTCGGTACAAAAACAGAGGAGGACGTGGAAGAGGCTCTAATAGAGCCTATCTTGGAGCCCATAGAACCGGCAAAGGATGAGGACCAATGGTTGAAGGAAGAAGAGCTCAAGTCGGACTACCCTGAATATTTGGAAGAAGACAGCCCGCTTGCACCTAAAGAAGAGCCGACCGAGCCACTCGAGTCAGACCTCATTATCGAGTTACCCGAGACGTGCTCGAACCTCGTTACGGATCTGCCCGAGGAAGAACCGGTCATCACTATCAAGGCAACCGAGGAAATCAAGGTCACGTCCATCGAAGATCCTACCTCAGTAAAGGGCGCGGATGCCTCTACAATATCTGCGCGGACGTATGAAGAATTACCAATAAATCAAGAGACGTCCGCGGCGCTTAAACAGGAGACGTCCGCGGGAATCATTAATTCAGGTGAGGACCCAGGTATTGTCACACTCACCCGTGATATTGATTCTTATATTTTGCAGACGGGAGATGCCAGTGGTCACAATCCTCTTACACTCATTCTGGGACAACCGGTCATCTCGGACCCAAGGACCAAGAATTACATTGGAACAAAAAGGTTGTCACCTACGCTTGCTGGAACGAAATCAAACTACCATGTTCACAAGGGTTCTGACCGTCCATACATGAGGAAGAGACCGAGACATGGCACGTTTGAGTGGAGACCAGGATGGAGAAACACTAGAGCACGACTCGATGGACCAATGACTAGGATAAAGGTGGCCTCGCCAGCTTGGAAGGATGTAAAGGCGAATCCGCCTGATCATTGGAAGGCAGAGCCGAATGGACAGCTAAAGAAGCAGTATGGACGAACAGAAGAAGAGGCCGAGCAGAAGTATGACCTCACACGTCCATGGGACCCTAACTTGTGATCCCTACAGAGGTACTGTCGAGCCAACGACGTTAAACAAAGGCGCTAGCAGGGAGGCAGCCCTGCACTATCTGCATTTCATTTATTGTCACGTGTCATTTTTTTATCATCACATTGTACTTGGGAAAGGAGATGATCTTTATGCAGGGACAGAGGCGAACGTATCAGAGATGTTAGCAACAGACTGTATCCGGCATGAGTAGTTCACACCTTGAATAAGTTGCGTCGAGAAACATGAGCGTTTACAGATTTTGTCACAAAGACTTACGAGTCTAAGGAGGTTGGGTTTTAAGTGAGACCGATGTGACTCCTCCAACCTCCTGGGAATCTGTTATTCGTCTTAATGCCATTGACGCAGACCTTTTGGTGTGCAACAAACTCACGCTACGATGCAAGCTCCAATGGTGCTCTTCGAGGACTCACAGGAGAATTATCAGTAGTCTCTGATTGTCACGCACGCACGAGGGAAGTGCCTGTCCTTACTCTATTCACTTTATTTATTGCATGCATTCGTGAGTCTAGATTTGAGTCGTGCCGTGAGGACACGGCTCATTTCAAAAGTGTGGGGTGGAAGAGTCAGTTATGAGTCAGTTATCGAGTCAGCATGCCCACCACACAGAGTCAGCACGTTTCGAGTCATTTTTAAAATTTTTGTACATGATTACTTCACTATTTCCTAGACTTGCAGAATTGGATAATGATATGGTGAAATAGATAGAGCCGATTACATGCATGTCTTTGGTGAAAATTGATTTGTGCGACTAACTTGTGATCTTAAAATTTTGCGAGCCTTTGTTAGTTGAGATAAACAGGGATGTGGAGTTGATAGCAATGCCCTAGAGAGACTTGACAGATCATTCAAAGACCGGACTCAGGATATATGGTTATGTGGAGCTTGTGGAGGCTAGCACTTCGAGGCAAACATAGTACGAGTCTGCTCCGCCACTGCGGCACACTTTGCGATGGTTGGGACGGGAATACTTCACACCGTCCAGACTCTAGTTCAAGTAGCCGGGAAAATAGACAAGCGACCCTTGGATTGACCAGCGCAAAAGGACGATGATGAGCGAGAGCAAGTAGGTTTGAGCAAGTCACAATCCGCACTACAAAGAAAAATCCACTACCATTGTGATAGTCCACACGTCCCACATGTGAAAAGCGTCATTGAGAATGCCAAATCATATGACGCTATAGCTAGCTGAAAAGCACTCCATTACTTGAGCCCGAATCTATCACGTGCAAGAAAAATCAGCGAGATATAACCATATAGCAGCGAGTTCGAGTCCGAGAATGAGGGTTCATGGGTCTAAACAGGGCTATCTCCAGATACATCCGAATTGATTTGCATCTCGACCCAAAGGTAACACGTATCTTTAACCCATGTTTTCGCACAAAGATATTAGTAGCAAGCATGCATAACAGGTAGGATCTATAGTAGCCAAGTCATGTCCATGTAGCTCGTCTAGGATGACCGAAGCATTGTGGTGTTTACATTAGTCGTTCCTCTTATGACCTTGTTCTTGTTCGGGACGAACAAGTTTAAGTGTGGGGTGGTTTGATGAGCCGTATTTATACGACTCATCGAGTCATTAATTCCCACCATTTCATTCACTTTATTATGCGAACAGTTACTTTTTAGTGTTGTTTCGTATTTCAGGTGATTTGGAAGCTCTAGGAGGAAACACGCTTAAAAGACGGCATTTTCATGCCAGAAACATCGCAGTGGAAGAACATAATTCCGGCATGAACAGTAATTCCGGCATGAACAGTAATTCCGGCATGAATAGTACTTCCGGCGTGAATAGTGATTTTGGGCCGTGAACAGTAACTTCGAAAAAAAGAAAGAAAGTCCAAGCCCTCAATCCAGCAGCCGGCCCACTCTACATTGTGATATTAGGGCAACATTCAAAAGCTAGGGTTTAGGAAGGTTCCAAGAAGATCAAAGGGTTTCTCAAACCCTATATAAGGAGGAGTCCACAAGCCATCTCAATCATCTCATTCATCACTTAGCCGTGTGCCCTAGACCTAACTTGGTCCGCCGCCCATCTCCTCCATCAGCCGCCGTGAGCTCCTCCTTGCTTCCGCCACTTCTCAGCCTTGCACGGCCAGCTTGTTCTTCATTCGGTTTTAGTGAGAATCCTTGTTTCCTTTTATTTATTGTATTGTTATTCCATGGCTATGTGTAACTAATCCGACTATTCGGGTTAGGGTTAAATAATTGTGACTATTGTTTTGAGATTCTGATCTTACTTATTATTATTGCATTCTATTTAGTTCTTGTGCCAATTATCAGTTTGAATTATTAGGCTAAGGGGAGATCCGAAAGGGTACAACTTAACCTAGTTATTCTTACTATCCATTCACTGCTTATTTGATACCGACCCAGTTAGAATAAGTAGTCGCACGAAACCTAATATAACCAGACCAGGAGTATTAGGTTTGCTAGAATTAAAACGGTTATAACCAGACCAGGAGTAACCCTAAGAAGCAAGAATAAACATTAGAAATCAAGGATGAACGTAGTCACAATTGAATAAAACCCTAACCTGAATATCTTCTCTGATTGATAAAACCCCCTCTTATTTTCGTGCCTTGCTTTTGTTCACTAACCTTTACTCTCACATTAGTTTCTTGTCTTTCTCCATTACAGAACAAAGTAGTAGCTATCTAGCTCCCTTGGGTTCGACCCTTGCTTGCCATTGTGCTAACCCACAGTTCATTGCGAGGAAATTATAAATTGTTTTTGCATAGGTACGACGACAGCCTGTTCACTCCTTTTGATGATAACAAACATACTCTTCACAAGAGATAATAATCACATGAAAGCACATGAACTCATTAGTCTCTACACTAGCATTAACAAGTAACATCGTTTTTAAACTCTACGAATATTTGATAACGAGATTTCAAACATCCACTTGTCTTCTGGCTCAGATAGCAATAGTGCTCCTTCTGAGGTTCACCGTTGAATGCCGGATTCAAAACAACCTCGAACACGATCTCCGATCCATGCTACTTCCGTGAGCACGCATCCAAGGATTCCCAGTGAAAAAATCGCACTTTGAAAGGCAGCCGTAGCATCCATTATATTGTGGGTTCCCTGCACCTGCAGGGTAGGCCTTGATTTTCATGCTCGAAATTCTCTCATCTTGATCCACAAGTCAGGCCAAGATCTCCTAGCTGATTCGTCCATCCCATACTTGCTTCATCAGCTTGCCAGTAAGATCGTCCCATACCGATCTAATTGGATATGCAGAAGATCCTTAGTTTCCAAAAATATCTCACGCAATATTCTCAAATCTTTGATCACTTCTTAATCTCGTAACAAGAATATTTGAACTGATCTTGGGCATCATCCAGCATATATATTCGTTGGATCACGGATCTTTGGAGCTGGAAGATCCTTCGAGAATATCTGGAGAGCTATTCTCGATCTCAAGCAGTTTGCCGAGGTAGCGTTACCTTTCAGAGTATCAGTGCATCGACCTGCACACTCAGGTAACCGTTAGTTTCAGAGTACTTGTATATTAACCTGCACACTCAAGTAACATATCAGCAGGATGTTTGTCACATCAAACACATCGGAGTAGACGTACTCCAGACGTATGCATACTCCAGGGGATACGTATTCCTACAGAAGGGTAGAATAAAATAAGGCTTCTAACCGAGATCTTTTCAATCCATGTCATTAACAAAAACATCTAAAAATCAAGACTTGAATTTAAGCTTTTCTCGTCGCTTAACTTAACGCATGACAATCACTATTTTGGTTTGGTGCTGTCGTTCTACTTCGGACTAGGGGTCGACAATGGCCAGGGCAGAGCCATGAAAGGGCTTAAGGCCGAACATATGACATTTTGGAAGGGCTTTCGAAAAAAATAGGGCCGGGCCAGGCAGGGCAAGGCTTGCCTCAAAATGTCTGCCCTAGGGCCGAGTAGTGAAAGAGCTTTTAGGGCCGAATGAACCGGCCCTATATTTTAAGGCCAAACTTAGGGCCGAGCTTATAAAATCACTTATTTAGCATATCAATAAAAATTGTATTATTTTAATTAAGCACATCAATAAAAAAATTACCAAGTCAAAAAAACATACATATTTAAATAATATTAATAAAAAGTAAATAGTTTATTACAATTAATTGCAAAAACATACATGCTATAAAATTAATACATATGTTGAATTATATTATTTGAAAATTATACATAAAAATGTACTTAATTGACTAGTATATTATAAATTGATTTATTGAAAGTAAAATATGAAAGGGCTTATCGATATGGCTTTTTTAGGTCGGGCCGAGTAGAGCATTGTTAGGTCGTAATTAGGTCGGGCTTTTTTAGGGCGGACAGGGCCGAATTTTTTTAGGTCATAGTTAGGTCGGGCTCGAGGGCCGAGCAGGGCTTTGAAATTACGGTCTTTGTTCGACATTCAGCCTTTAGGGCTTTGGGCTCGAGGGCTTAAGGCCGGGCCGGCCCTATAACTCATAGGTCGTAGGGCTTTGTTTAGGGCTTTTGAGCCCTAGGGCTAAATGTTGACCCCTACTTCAGACAGCCAATCTGAATAGAAAATGGTCTCAAGATAGACACATAAAACATGTCGTGTATAAGTGACCGTCCGGTAAGGCTATTCGATAGGTGATGGAGTGTAGTTTTCTCCTAATTTTATCCTTCATTACCATATATTTTGTCACCTTTTAGTGCGGATTAATGACGCTTTGGCATTGTTTTTTGTTTCAGGTATGAAGAGAGACGACGCAAAACGAGCAAAAAAAATGAGAATATAAGGGCGTTAATTAGCATACAGGACAATAAGACCTTCAGAGCTTCATAGAGTTGCAGCGCAAGAGTCGAGAGATCCGACCTGAGCAAGTCATATGCCATTGTGAAACTGACTCAAAGACGTACATTTTTCTAGAATGCGTCAAGAGAGCCGATTCTGAAGCTGAGACATTCAAATTTGACTCCAAGAGTATAGAATAGAATTAGGCGCAAGAAGTCAACCTTTGAGCCCACCGCGCCTTAGGAACAACACAAATCTTCGCGCGAGACGCCTCACTCACAGCAAAGGAATTACTCGTCACTCGCGGACTGGCTTCGAATGCTGACATCGGCAGCCAACTTGAGGAGCAAGCTACACAAATTTAGGGTTTCCAAATGCATATGAAACCCTAGTACTATAGATAGATAGCCAGACCCCTCAGTTTTACATCATTCAGGCAACAAAGGTAGAACTAGAAGGCCAGAGCTAGTCTAGTCGCGCGCGATTTCAAGCTTTTCTTCTTCTTCTTCTTTTATTATTAGAATTATTGTTGTTGTGTTTAGCTACGTCTGCGTGTAGCTAAATCACTAGTTTCACTAGAATCATAGTTTTTTCTTTTGTATTCACATGGAGTAAGATCACATATAAAGCACATTTTTGATGAAAAATACAAAGTTCATCAAAACTGGGTTATAATTCGTCGCCAAGAAATCAAAAATACGACATAGTTTGTCAGGAATAATTTATAATTAGTCACCGAAAATACGGTCGCTAATATGTACATGGTCCGTGGAGTTAAAATGAACTACGCCCGCGCGGCATCTGAAAATAGAGTCGCGGCCGAGACACAACTTTTCCTTGTACCCAGTTAATTCCCTATTTATATATGTGTCGATTTTTCTAATGATAAGAACACTGAAATCATCAGAAAAACTCAGCAATCATCTTTGTTCCCAATCCACGTCCAACCCTAAGCCTGCTATTATTCTACATCCTGGAATAATAGTTTTTTCATTTGGATTATCCCACTTCAAATTTCTTGTAACCCGAGGCTAACATTACACGGGTGGAAATATCGATTTCAGAAAGCGAATTTACGCTATCCAATTTGATATCCAATCGACCTTATTATGTACTACAATTGACGGCTTTTTGGAAAATTTCAAGAAAGAAGACGAAGCTGCCATCCACACCATGCCATCTGCTACTGATTTACTACAACAAGAAGACGTCCCCCAACAAATGATGTCGATATTTTTTTGATCGATGGCGAGCTTACGAGAGATGACTCGTCACTTCCAAAAGCTAGTAAGTTTGAAGGCACCAACTTTCATCGTTCGCGGAAGAAGATGCACTTCTTGCTGACAAACCTGAAAGTGGTGTATGTCCTATCTACCCTCATTCCTGAAGTTCGAGATGATTGACCCATGGAGGCATTTCGGCGTCGAAGCAATCGGGAGAATGCGACTACATTGCAAGAGGTCGCATCATTAATGGTATGTCCGATGCCCTTTTTGATATTTATCAAAACGTAGAGTCCGCTAAGTAACTCTGGGATTCACTTGACCATGCGTCCGCCTAAGGCTGGGAAATTTGATCGAGTGCGAGCGCGCTCTTGAAGTGTGCGAACGCACGAGATTTTCATGCGTCAGGTCTGGGTTGTGCGACCGCATGAGGTGAAATGTGCGAACGCACAAGGCTGCGAAGGCTAGCAGGGCAACGAAGTACATGCATGCGAGCGCATGCTTTGAACCATGCCAACCCATGACCTTGAGAAATTTGCGCTCCGATTTCCAACTTGTGTTTTCTTACTCCAAAATGCTCGGTTTTGCCCCAAAATCACTGCCTACTTGTATTCTCAGCTTAAACTCTGTAATTTGCCTGAAAAGAACCACAAAGCATCAAATAGCAAGTGAAATCGTAATAGAACAATCGAAACAATAAGTATAGAGGTCGCCTAAAATGCATATATTTTAGCGCTATCAGCGGGTGATGTACATTTTAACACGCCCAAACGTTGTCGCTTATATGTACATGGTCTGTGGAGTTAAAATGAACTAGGTCCGCGCGGCATCAAGAAATAGAGTCACGAATGTTTAACCGAGTCACAACTTTTCCTTGTACCCGATTGATTCCCTATATATATGTGTCTATTTTTCTAGTGATAAGAACACTGAAATCATAAGAAAAACACAGCAATCATCTTTGTTTCCCAATCCACCTCAAATCCTAAGACTGCTATTATTCTACAGACTGGAAAAATAGTGTTTTCATTTGGATTATTGACGAACTATTCTTTTTCACCTCTAAATAGTATCAATGAAGAGAGGGTCGGTAGTAGGTCAAAACATTTATAAAGACCGGTAAGACCGTGTCGAACCCAAAGGAGCAAGCCAAGCACATACACTATGTAAGATCGTGTTTCTACTCGGCTATTCTAAACCAAAAATGTATAAAGGTGTGAGTATATTCTAAATCCTATGTGGCGAGTAATTAGAGATAAAAGATGGATAGGAGGTGTTTCGAGAGGTTACTCCCCTCCTTGGCAAATTCCCAATGATCACATACACGATATTCAAACATTTCATGGTAGTCAAATAGGTTAGAACCTTCTTAGCTCGAACCTCACTCAATTAGAGAATATCGGTTCATTCCATTGCATTATCGTCCTATGGGTGGGAGATAAATGCAATGAACATACGCACTTTTTCACTTCCTACCCATGCATTGTGGAAAACCTAGCTTAGACTAAGATAGACCAATTCTCATATGAATCTAATCTTAGCCAATCTCTCTTATAGCTCGAACCTCACTCTCTCGAGGTAATTGGTTCATTCCATAGCACTATTATTCTTGGAATCTCTTCCTAAGGTAATAAATACTATGAACTCGGGGACTAGTTAACAACAAATGCATACACTAGATAGGATCACATTCTCTATTATCCGAACTAGATTCAACATGTTACTTAGGCATTTCCTCAAACACTTAGTAGCATGTCATAAATGAAGTGCATAGAGAACATGAATTTGACACCATTAGATGGGATTAATTAATGATTCACTTAATGACTAACTCCAATAAATTAAACATTCAATCCTTGTCAAGCATCCATATCCTAAGGTTCACTTACATGATTCAAGATATAGATCATTTTCTCCATCCTAGAACTATTCCCAAGGGTTTCCAAGTCCTAGGTTCAAGTTTTAGTCCAAGTTGTCACTTAGACATTTTATCAAACACCTAGAGTGCATAACATTCATAACACAAGAGAAAATGAAATCAACAATCATCCATATGAATATCAATGTATATATGTGATCAAAGAGTACCAAGGAGAGTCATAAGACCCTCAAAACACAAGATCCACTACTCACACATCATGTAAGACAACAGGGTGTGAGTAGGATTTATAGCAACAACAAGGGAATAGAAGAGGAATAGAAATAGGATGGTTAATCCTAATGTCTCCCTTTTGATCTTCACTTCTCCTTGGTTGGATTGTTGATTAATGACCTTGGATGAGCCTCTTTTCCAATCTTCTTCTCCCCAAAAACCTCCACGATGCCAAGTCCCTAGGTCAAAATAGCCTCTTTCTATTTATAGCCTCGGGTAGAATTCGCACTGTAGCAGTCCCAGTCGGTCGACTGGAGTGTGCTGGCTGCCCAGTCGGTCGACTGGAGGTTGAAGGGGCAGTCTCGTGTAGTGATCTCCCAATCGACCGACTGGAGGTGCCAGTCGACCAACTGGAGGTGCCAGTCGACCGACTGTGCAAATGAAGAACGTGAGCCTCCTGAGTGGCTTGGACAGTCGACCGACTGGCGACCTCAGTCGACCGTCTGGGCAAGTCGGCAAGTCTGAGCATCTGAAGCTCCTGGTCAGTCGACCGACTCTGGAAATGAAGTTTTTGAGCCTTCTGAAGCCTTTCACCAGTCGACCGACTGGAGACTCTTTTTGCCCATATTTTGCTCTAGTCTTCGATTGTTCCCCGAGTTTTCGTATTTTGGCCTTGACACTGAGATCAAATGACATCGAATTATCGCCGGAAACGAACTAAAGCTATAGTGAAAACGGGTACTAATAAGTCGAAAACTAGACTTATCAACACTCCACACTTAAGCTTTGTTCGTCCCGAACAAAGTATGCAAATATGTCAAGGTCGTGCAAATGGCGAAATTCTAGTGGCGCTATGTTTTTCGTCTATTTGCCTCACTAGCTTTCACAAGGTCTCGATCATTATTGCTAACATGTTATTGAAAAGTAAATGCAAGTATATACAACCTAACTAGCTCCTTTTCGTAGGCGTTACGAATGCATTTAGCGTATGCATTAAGCCTTTAAACCCCTAGGCTACCCTAGTGGACGAGTTATAGTCTCGTGAGAGTTTTCAGAAAAGGGAATACTCACAAATCCAAAGTGCACCTATCCCATGAGAATGAATTCAAGAGTGTTCAACCAAGGCTAGGATTTCTCAAAACAAATTCCTCACCCCAAGCTAGGACTACCATCACATTATCATCAAAAGAACTTTTGAACCATTTAAGTACCCTTGAGGTTGTGCATTCAAGATCATCAATACTATAGATATCAAATGTCTCATCCAAAGTTCCACTCATTTTCAAGGCAATACAATAGAAGCAAAGTTAATAGTTTTGCACAAAAGAGTGTCAACCGCTCACCTATGCTAGCTAGGGCTAGTCCATGGTCTTGCGACAAGGAACTCATTCCCAAGTTTTAGGCGCTTAAGCCGTAATCCATAACGGAAGAGTAGTTCGACACTAGAGTTCTTAATAAACAAGCATAGACCAAATGATAACTCCCGTGCAAGCACATGGATCGTCCAAGAGTTAATCTAACTAGTACACAATACAAATGATGCACCCGCGCAAATGTAGGATGATGGAACAACATAAAGTTAAGTTTTAAGTGCTTCTTATTTGGTTTTTCAAATGGCCTTTGGCCTACAAATGCTTTCGAGGGGGAACTTTTCTTCCTAACCCCCGACATTTGTATATTTTTGGAGCAAAATTTCTCGGGTACCCTTGAGAAAGTTTTTAGTCGGGTCTTTGCCCTCTTTGGCCATGAAAATGAAGCTCTTTTTTTTTGTTGGAGTCTATTTTTTGCCCTCTTTTGTTTTTAACACTCCACACTTAAAACTTGACAATATGTTCAAGGAATGTATGGAATGCGCGGGAAACAATCATAAGTAAGGCACTAAGTTAGAAAGAACTCGAGTCACCAAGGAGCATACAAAGGTCTAAGTTTTTCGTGAAAATTTTAAAAGTGCTTGCTAAAACTTAATCCAAGGTATTTCAATGAAAATACTTAGAAAATTAGATAGACAAGGGATAGCAATGATATTGGTTCACAAGAATGCACATTCATAGGACTAGGTCGGTTCTAAGTTTAAGATCCAATAAATATGAAAGGTAGGCTAGATGTGATTTATAGGGATAATGTACATGAATGCAAGTGCTCATTCAAACATGGTACGCATGGCATGAAATGAGTGAACTATGCGATTACCCACTCCACACTTAAAGCATAACTTAGTCCCTAAGCGCAAATAATGAAGAAAATGAGATAAAGGCGCATAGGAACTCCCCTCGTTTGTAGATGTGCCCCACAAATAGAAAAAAATGTCATTGTGCTAAACGTGATCGAACATGATGCAAATAACTTTCCTTGATGACAAGAACACATGAGAGGTTAAAAGCAACAAGTGACATACATGGTTATGCAAAACTCAAGTATGAGCAAGAGAGCATCACAAGTCATATGATAACATCATGGCACAAGTTTCATAGAATTCAAACAAGGAAGTTGACCTACATTCTCCATAATGTGCAGAAGGTATCTTAAGTGCCAAGAAAATGTCAAACTAGAGTCATAGCATGATATAACAATTTAGTTCCACTCTAGTAAATGTGACAAGTAGGCTAGATGTGATTTATAGGGATTTAGAATCGATAGTCACAAGCATATGTGGTTAAAAGCACTCTCATGTTAGGGATAAGGTATATGAATGCAAATGCTCATTCTACAATGATAGGCATGACATGAAATGAGTGAACTATGCAACTACCCACTCCACACTTAAAGCATAGCTTAGTCCCTAAGCGCAAACAATGAAGAAAATGAGATAAAGGCGCATAGGAACTCCCCTCGTTTGTAGATGTGTCTCACCAATAGAAAAGACGCCATTGTGCTAAGCGTGATTGAACATGATGCAAATAACTTCCTTGATGACAAGAACACATGAGAGGTTAAAAGCAACAATGACATACAAGGTCATGCAACGCAAGTATGAGCAAGAGAGCATCACAAGTCACATGATAACATCATGGCATATGTTTCATAGAAAACAAGCAAGGAAAGTAATCTACATCCTCCATAATGTGCACAAGGTATCTTAAGTGCCAAGAAAACGTCAAACTAGAGTCATAGCATGATATAACAATTTAGTTCCACTCTAGTCAACACCAATAAAGCATATGAGCACTAAGGGCAACATCATTTAAGCATAGAAAGATCAAGGGAAAGTTGGAGGGGTGTGGCGGTGTGAAGTGGAATTGGAAGTAGTAGAACTCACTCCACACTTAAAATTTTACCCACTAATTATACGTATCACACTCCACACTTTAGAGCCTTAGCTACTCAAAATCATGCCAAATACTGAAACATATAAAAGAACGAGAATGAAACACTTACAAATCGGGTTAACTCCCGCGAGGGCCTAGTTTTTCCCGTCTTGGCAAAGACGTAGCAAAGCGCCCCATAGAATCACTCGTTGAGAAGTCCTTTGCTAGGATCCCTTCTCACGGGGCCTTGGATTTTGTCGGGTCAACCCACCTTTAAGTCCCATTTGAATTTCTTCCCATCAAGTCTACAATGGACTTTCCTTTGGGAAGTTGACCACTTCAATAAGGAAGATCCCTTAAGAAATAAGGGGTCATGGGAGCTTTTTCCGAATAATCTTGGAAAATATGGCAAGAAGCTCCAAAACTTGTCTCGAGACGAAGTAGTGAAGAAAGGGTCTTCATAACTTGTCTCGAGAATGATGGGCATCCCCTCCTTGAGTTTTTCAATTGCATCCATGGGTGCCCAATCCTCAATATCCCTCATTGAACTTGTGTCTTCTTGTATGCGAGGTTGTCCTTTAGTTTCTTCCATGTAGGCCTCAACAAAGTCTTTGTACCCTCGAAGTCCTTTTTGCTCAATATGCGCTTCCTTAATCTTTTCCTCATCAAGAAGTTTGGGTCCGCATTTAAGCTCGCTTGTACCGGGAGGGAGGAGTTCTTCTTCATCAATAAAAAGTATTTCCCCTATGTAAGAGGCATCATCATTGAAGAATTCCTCATTAGAGAGCCGATGCATTGATGGGATGGTGGGCTCTTGTGTGTTCTCATTCGAATGATCTTGAGATGTGCTAGTAGTGAAAGGTGCTTCACTCTCGCATTGCATCTCGTCCTCGTGACAAGATTCACCATTCCATACCCAAGTTTCGGTGGCGGCGGTTCTCCAAAATTCATCCTCCATTTCTTGTTCCCATTTTTTCCTTGAGGGATTAGATTCAAGGTCTTCTCCTTCGGAAACCTCCTCTTCCTTATCCAAGTTCCCAATTTCAATCGCTTGCATTTGAGCTTTCCATTCCAAATGATCTCTCTCTCGCTTCTCTTGGTTTGCAAGGAATGTGGCAATCATGGATTCATATTGGAGGGCTCTCTTGAATGTTGAGGAGGTTGAGGGTATGAATGGTAGGAGTCTTCGACTTCAAAGCGTTGGCCATCATTCCGATTTGGAGTGGAATAATTTGTTTGATAGCCAAGCTCTTGAAAATAAGAATATGGACGTTCCTCCTCTTCATAGTATCCTCCATTAGCAAAGACTCGTTGGTTGTAGGGGTCCATCCTCGCAAAACAAGATAGAGTAAGTTACTAAGGGATATGAGAGAAAAAGAAGAATATACAAGTATAAGAAAAAGAAAAATATTCACAAGAATAGTCGGAACTTCCACACAATCTAATCTAGGGATGTGCTAACTAGTTGCTCCCCGGCAACGGCGCCATTTGACGAACTATTCTTTTTCACCTCTAAATAGTATCAATGAAGAGAGGGTCGGTAGTAGGTCAAAACATTTATAAAGACCGGTAAGACCGGGTCGAACCCAAAGGAGCAAGCTAAGCACATACACTATGTAAGATCGTGTTTCTATTCGGCTATTCTAAACCAAAAATGTATAAAGGTGTGAGTATATTCTAAATCCTATGTGGCGAGTAATTAGAGATAAAAGATGGATAGGAGGTGTTTCGAGAGGTTACTCCCCTCCTTCGCAAATTCCCAATGATCACATACACGATATTCAAACATTTCATGGTAGTCAAATAGTTTAGAACCTTCTTAGCCCGAACCTCACTCAATTAGAGAATATCGGTTCATTCCATTGCATTATCGTCCTATGGGTGGGAGATAAATGCAATGAACATACGCACTAGTTCACTTCCTACCCATGCATTGTTGAAAACCTAGCTTAGACTAAGATAGACCAATTCTCATGTGAATCTAATCTTAGCCAAGCTCTCTTATAGCTCGAACCTCACTCTCTCGAGGTAATTGGTTCATTCCATAGCACTATTATTCTTGGAATCTCTTCCTAACGTAATAAATACTATGAACTCGGGGACTAGTTAACAACAAATGCATACACTAGATAGGATCACATTCTCTATTATCCGAACTAGATTCAACATGTTACTTAGGCATTTCCTCAAACACTTAGTAGCATGTCATAAATGAAGTGCATAGAGAACATGAATTTGACATCATTAGATGGGATTAATTGATGGTTCGCTTAATGACTAACTCCAATAAATTAAACATTCAATCCTTGTCAAGCATCCATATCCTAAGGTTCACTTACATGATTCAAGATATAGATCATTTTCTCCATCCTAGAACTATTCCCAAGGGTTTCCAAGTCCTAGGTTCAAGTTTTAGTCCAAGTTGTCACTTAGGCATTTTATCAAACACCTAGAGTGCATAACATTCATAACACAAGAGAAAATGAAATCAACAATCATCCATATGAGTATCAATGTATATATGTGATCAAAGAGTAGCAAGGTGAGTCATAAGACCCTCAAAAATAAGATCCACTACTCACATATCATGTAAGACAACATGGTGTGAGTACGGTTAATAGCAACAACAAGGGAATAGAAGAGGAATAGAAATAGGATGGTTAATCCTAATGTCTCCCTTTTGATATTCACTTCTCCTTGGTTGGATTGTTGATTGATGACCTTGGATGAGCCTCTTTTCCAATCATCTTCTCCCCAAAAACCTCCACGATGCCAAGTGCCTAGGTCAAAATTGCCTCTTTCTTTTTATAGCCTCGGGTAGAATTCGCACTGTAGCAATCCCAGTCGGTCGACTGGAGTGTGCTGGCGGCCCAGTCGGTCGACTGGAGGTTGAAGGGGCATTCTCTTGTAGTGATCTCCCAGTCGACCGACTGTGCAAATGAAGAACGTGAGCCTCTTGAGTAGCTTGGCCAGTCGACCGACTGGCGACCTCAGTCGAGCGACTGTGCAAGTGGGCAAGTCTGGGCATCTGAAGCTCCTGGTCAGTCGACCGACTGGAGGGTCCAGTCGACCGACTCTGGAAATGAAGGTTTTGAGCCTTCTAAAGCCTTTCGCCAGTCGATCGACTGGCGCAGGGGAGATGCCCAGTCAATCGACTAGAGACTCTTTTTGCCCATATTTTGCTCTAGTCTTCGATTTTTCCCCGAGTTTTTGTATTTTGGCCTTGACACAGAGATATCCTGTTTTGTACCTGAAACGTACGAAAAGGGATCAAATGACATCGAATTATCGCCGGAAACGAACTAAAGCTATATTGAAAACGGGTACTAATAAGTCGAAAACTCGACTTATCAATTATCCCACTTCGAATTTCTTGTAACCCGAGGCTAACAATAGAATGGTGGAAATATCAATTTCGGAAGGCGAATTTACGTGATCCAATTTGATATCCAAGCGACCTTATTCTGTACTGCAATTGACGACTTTTTGGAAGATTTCAAGAAAGAAGATGAAGCTGCCATCTGACGCTTCAAATTTAATATTTTTAAACTCCTGTTAAAAGCTAGTGTAGTGGCAAGTAGGGTCGAACCCTAGAGAGCTGGTTGTTGAAGCTGTACCTGTAAACAATAAGAAAAAGGGGGGTTGTGAGCGAATTGTTGTGAGAGCAAGAGAAAAAAACTAAAATTCGAGTTTTCAATCAGTGAGAATATTCAGCATAGGGTTTCTATTGTGACACGTTTATCATAGATATCTAATGATCAAATCTTATGTTTCTTTGTGTGGTTGTTCCGACAAAGGTAAAAACCATTGGTAGCCCGACAAAGGTGATACACCACAATAATGAAAAGTAGTAGAAAAATCTCTTCTCTCGTCGAAAGCTTCGCGTTCTCCTCCAGAGCCGTATTCTGATCTTCGCCGAATGATGGGATGATAGAAAACCTTCTCCAAACCCTTAATTTATACGTTTTTGGGTTTCTAAAACTGTTTTTGGGCTGAAATTGCTAAATCCCGGAACTACTGACGTCATCACCTCGTCTGATCTCCGCGGACGATGTGCATATTAGCGGCGCGGACTATGTACATTTTATCGGAGCGGACTGCACATTTAAAATGCACACGGTCTGTGATCCTCTCGGAGATAGTTCACCCATTATGCGCGTCAATTTTGACTTTGCACTCAATTACACCCTCCAAATGACCTTGGCTGCTCTCGGTGTGAACTAGTGAGTTGTAGAGAATTGAGTAAGCTACGCATCGACATGTAGCTCATATTTTTCTAATCACTGAGCAATCCCCAACACTCCGTCGAACCTCCAAAGGTCTGATCTGCCACTGTGGTATTTTTTGGCATGAAATGCCGTCTTTTGTGTGCGTTTCCTCCTAGAGCTTCTGAAACACCTGAGATGCAAAACCATACTAAAAAGTAAATGTTCGCATATAAAAGTGTCGAAATAAATAGGATTACTTGATTCGACGAGTCGTATAAATACGACTCGTCCAACCACCCCACACTTAAACTTGTTCGTCCCGAACAATAACAAGTCATAGAAGGAAAACAAATATGACACCACAATTTCTTCGACGTCATGAATAGATGCACATGAATATGAGTTGCTAGTCTAGATTCAGCTTTTCTACGCATAACTTAATCGTTACTCAAATCATCATTCTCAACATAGAATTAACTTGATACATGTTACCTTTGAGCTGAAGTTCAAATTACTTCGGATGAATGGGAGACAGTCCTCTTTAGAACCATGATCTGCATTCGTTGTCCCGAACTCTGGCTATATGGTTATACTTCATTGCTTTCTCTGGCACGTGATTCATTCGAGCTTCAAGGTTTTTGAGCTTTTGTTTCTTTGTTGGACAGCTTTTGATGTAGTGATTTTTCTTTGGCCTTTGGCTCTTGATGTATGAATGATGTACTTCACTTTTCTTTGAATAAACTTCACAATTTGGCTGATTTTTCTTGAGCTTTGCTTCTTTGTTGTGAACAACTTGTCCTTTTTCTTTATTTCTTTTGAAGGAGGTTCAATCATCTCCCGCAAGCATATGGAAATACCTCCCCGCTCTTTCTCATCCTTGACCTTTTTGACGCGAGTCAAGATGGGGGCCCTCCACCTTTTCCCGATTACTTCGAACTAGAGATAGGACAGTCTGTTTTCCCGTCCCGCCCACTTACATAAACGCTGCAGTGGCGGAGCAAACTCTGAACCATAAAATCTCGAAGTGCTAGCCTCCACTAAATCCATACAACCATATAACTAGAAATTTGGTCCTTTGAATGCTTCGTCAAGTCTCTTTAGGATATTGCTATCAACTCCACATCCCTGTTTATCTCAACTTAAAAGAACACGTAGTGGGTTAAATTCACATGTAAAAGCATAATTCACATTTCACGAGAGAAATACAATATAATCAGCATCATCTATTTCACATCATCAACATCCAATACTGCATATCTAGGAGGTTTCAACGGACCCAGTTTCAGAGAACAATATAGAGAATATGGCATGCCATTAATAGCAGCACCCAAGTTAATTAAACAGTGATGTATAAGAGTCTCACCAACACCACAGGTGACTGTGAAGGCACTTGGGTCCTTACACTTTTCAGGTGGTGCCTCTTGACTCGGAGAAATTGCATGCTTCATTGTTGGCTCTTTTCGCTCATGTCTTGCCTCCAATTCGTCTCCTAGTTCATCCTTATTGATCACATGGTCTTTGGGAGCTCTTACCTGCACAGAAAACGGAAGCGGAAAGTCAGTTTTGGAATTTTCGACAGCGAAGGTCACGTCTGCTTCAGACGTTAGCGGTGCATCCGGAGTTGACATTATGGGCGCGTCCACTTCAGACATTAGCGTCGAGCTAAAGTCTTCCTTTTCGCTACTTTTCGCCCCCGATTCATCTACCACTGCCAGCGTATTGATGTTTCCTCTCGGGTTAGGAACTGTCTGCGACGGTAGCTTTCCGGATCACTCTTCAGCTCAAAAACTGTGCTGGCTATTTGGGACATCTATTTAGACAGCTCTGTAATGGCTTCATCAGTCCTTGCCTGATTTTGCTGCATAGTAGTGGCTAACCGTTGGGTGCAAGCTGCCAGCTCATTCACCACATCTTCCAGAGATTTGCTGGAGTTTTGATTACTGGGGCCTACTTGATTGTACTCCTGCCCTCGCTGTTGATAATGACTCTGGTTGCTGTAGCCACCCTGCTACTGACGATATGGTGGTCGGTAGTACTGATGTTGCTGCTGAGATTGCTGGGGTGCATGGTTATTGTAATTTATGAATCCACCCACTGCGTTAACATCACCCTGTGCATCCTGTTGTAAAGTTTTTTTAATTAAACAATCTTTTTATTGGAGAGGCAGAAGCCCCAGAAAAGTAAACACAAGACCAAACACTACTGTAAGTAACAGCTAATTGAGAAGAGAAACGAGCAGGGGAGCTTGATTTCCATAGCTGAGCACGCAGGCTCTAACAAGGAGCAGATCTGAGCAAAAAGACTAGGGAGAACTACGTGAACATGATCCATGAGGATTGAAGATAGGTCGGCCGAGCTGCAAGAGCTAAAAGTCGGTTCTGAGTGGTGATATTACACAAATGATGATCCGAGAGCAATGAACGGCACCAAGTTGGGATCTTTAGGAGGTCACCTATCAGGGCCCTACGCACCACAGCTGGAAGGTTAGTAGAATTGTCGTAGTTGGTGTCGGCCTCTCTACTGAAGGATAAAGCGATGGCAGGATCGTTGCACTCGATAGCCACCTTAGGGCAGGCAAAATTTCACCTATCAGGGCCCTAATTGTGCGCACCGCAAAATTAGGGCAGGCAAGATCGTTACAGATGCCTCCCGTAAAGTAGGGCAGGCATCCGTCTTATGGTTGGTCGCACCGCAAAATTATAAGGCTTTACCCGGACCGCCTGATTAGTTATTAGAACCCTCATCATCTCCTTCAGCTCATCGGATGCTGGGGTCTCAGTCTTTGCAACGTTTCTAGTCTTGCTGAATTCCTCTTAGCTGCTGGCTTCTTCTCTGAATCTAGCATTCTCGGCACCTCAGTGATGGAATTCCTTACCCCGGCTGGAGATAAATTCAAGACAGACCCTTCAGCTGATTTATCAAGCAACATCCTATCAAGTGGTCTCAACCCATCTAGCAAATACTCGATCACAAGCTTCTCAAGTACTCCTATGTTGCATCAGCTCAGCTCTAAAGCATTAAACTTCTCCAGATAGTCATACATAGACTCGTTAGGCCCCCGCCTGATATCTTGCGGCTATCTATGAACATGTCCTGCCTTAGCTGCTGGGTAGCATTTATCGAGAAATTTCTTCTGCATCTGGTCCTATGTTCTTATGCTACCTGAAGAAAGAAACAGAAACCAAGATCTAGCCATGTTAGTTAAAGAAAAGTGGAAAGCTTTGAGTTTAAAGTTCTCCACTGTGACTCCATAAAGTCAGAGAGTCTGACCGAAGCCATGAAAATCCTACACATGCTTAGTGGCCGATTCTCCTTGCTGACCCGAAAACTTCGGTAGATGGTGCACTACCGCAGTCTTGATCTCAATTTCTTGCATGTCTGGCCCCTCATAGATGCACCAAGGTATATTCTAAAAATTAGGGGCACACAACTCCTTCATCGTAGGTTGATACGGCTTCATCTGATCATCACCTTCGTCGCTCACACTGCCTGCGCGAGACATAGCGAAGCAAGTAGAAAAGCACAAAAAGGAAAAATTAAAAAGAAAAATAAATATAAAAAAAGAAACAACTTCACCGAAGCGTAGCTCCCCGGCAACGGTGCCAAAATTTGACGCGCGTCGTCTAACGCGTCATATTTAATATTTATAATCTCCTACTAAAAGCTAGTGTAGCGGGAAGCAGGGTCAAACTCTAGAGAGCTGGTTGTTGAAGCTGTAACTGTAAACAATTAGAAAAAGGAGGGTTGTGAGCAATTGTTGTGAGAGTAAGAGAAAAAAACAAGAATTCGAGTTTCATTCAGCGAGAATATTCAGCTTAGGGTTTCTATTGTGACACGTTTATCATAGATATCTAATGTTCAAATCTTATGTTTCTATGTGTGGTTGTTCCGACAAAGGTAACTACCATAAGTATCCCGACAAAGGTGATACACAACAATCTAACCCGACAAGGGGGTTAGACTTCTAGTTCTTTCCTAAACGCAATAATCCGACAAAGGTCTTATTAGGACAGGTGTTACTATCTATCTTTACGACAAAGTATCCAGTAGATATTAACGGTAAGAATTAATTGTTTGATTAAGCTTTGCGACAAAGCTTCCACTTAACCCAACAAATTAATTCATGCGATGCAAGCAAGAACTAGTGAAACAATGAAAATCTCAAACGCAGTCACAATGTATGAAACCCTAAACTGAAATAAGAATTTAGCTACACATAATCATTGAAAGAAAACACAAAGTCGTGTCTTTTTCTTTTTCCCTACACATGTGTATCTTGCATTGTATCTGTCTTTGAACTTAAGTCGTGCCGTTGGGACACAGCTTGGTTCAAAACTATCGAGTGGGAGAGTCAGACAGTCTGTTGTGTGTCTGTACGTTTCTTTCAAGAAATAAAATTGAATTAAAGTATGAATTACTCTATGTTTCTTGAATATGCAGTATTGGATGTTGATGATGTGAAATATATGATCCTGACTATATTGTATTTCTCTCGTGAAATCTGAATTGTGCTTTTACATGTGAGTTTAACCCACTACGTGTCTTTTGAGTGAGATAAACAGGGATGTGGTGTCGATAGAAATGTCCTAGAGAGAATTGACGGAGCATTCAAAAGACCGGATTTCCAGTTATATGGTTATATGGATTTAGTGGAGGCTAGCACTTCGAGATTTTATGGTTCAGAGTTTGCTCCGCCACTGTAGCGTTTATGTAAGTAGGCGGGACGGGAAAACAGACCGTCCTATCTCTAGTCCGGAGTAACCGGGAATGGGTGAGTGACCTCATCTTGACTCGCGTCAAAAAGGGCGAGGATGAGAAAGAGTGGGGAAGCATTTCCATATGCTTGCGGGCGATGATTGGACCTCCTTCAAAAGAAAAGAAGAAAAAGGACAAGCAATTCACAATAAAGGAGGGAAGCTCAAGAAGAAGAAAAACAATTCAGCCACGATGTGAAGTCATACAAGAAAAAAAAAGTAAAGTACATCATTCATACATCAAGTGCCAGAGGCCAAAGAAAGTTCACTACATCAAAAGATGTCCTTCAAAAGAAAAGAAAGAAAAGCTCAAAAACCTTGAAGCTCGAATGAATCACGTGCCAGAAAAAGCAATGAAGTATATCATATAGCTAGAGTCCGGGACAGCGAATGTAGATCATGAGTCTTAAGAGGACTATCTCTCATTCATCCGAAGTAACTTGAATTTCAGCTCAAAGGTAACATGTATCAAGTTAATTCTATGTTAAGCATGATGATTTGAGTAACGATTGAGTTATGCATAGAAAAGCTAATCTAGTTTAACAACTCATATTTATATGCATGTATTCATGAAGTCGTAGAATTTGTGGTGTTATATTTGTGTTCCTTCTGTGACTTGTTCTTGTTCGGGACGAACAAGTTTAAGTGTGGGGTGGTTTGATGAGTCGTATTTATACGAATCGTCGAATCAACTAATCCCATTTATTTCGACACTTTTATATGTGAACATTTACTTTTTAGTATGGTTTTGCATTTCAGGTGTTTCGGAAGATATAGGAGGAAACGCGCATAAAAACGGCATTTCATGCCAAAAACACTACAGTGGCAGATCAGACCTTCAGAGGTTCGATGGAGTGCTGTGAATTGACTAGTGATCAGAAAAATATGAGCTACATGTCGATTCGTAGCTGACTGACTCAATTCTTTACAACTCTCTAGTTCTCATCGAGAGCAGCCGATGTCGTTTGGATGATCAAATAAAGAGTTAAAGTCGAACAGTTGAGCAGAACGGGGAAAACATGGTGACGGAGCGCACTGCACTGTCGTTAAGGTGCAATGTCTCTGTGCAAAAATAAATTTATAAGTCCGCTACTCGTACTCTACTATTGGGTAGTAAAGTGGTAAGTAGGGGTCGAACCCAAGGGAATTAGTTGATAGTTGTTCTTTCGAAGATGGAAATTAAGACAGTTGGGGGTTGGTTGCGATTTTAGTACTGAAAGTAGCGTGGGTTGGTTGTGATTTTAGTACTGGAAAGTAAATAACTGAAAGTAAAGAAAGTAAATACGACACTGAAAGTAATTACTGAAAAGTAAAGTGCTTGAAGGACAAGACTTGCGGAAATTAAAGTGTTTGAAGGACAAGACTTGCAGAAAGAAATTGCTTGAAGGACAAGACTTGCGGAAAGTAAGCAGTTGATATGGACTGAAAGTAAAGTAACAGGTGATATTGCAATTAAAAGAAAGATTCGGTATCAGGGGGCCTTGTATCATAGTCTGTTTATCATCGACCTCTAATGATCATACTAAGTGTTCAAAGATGTATCAAGGCTATTTCTAGCACATGACTTGCCACATCATTTAGAACACTTGTTCTATTTGGGCTAATTCCTCCTTTCGAAGTATCTTAGCTTATGTGCATCCATTTGATCTTCAGTCACGATCAACCAAATGGTGTTTAAAAGAGGTCGAACTCCTCAGATAAGCTTTGCCCGTTAAAGCATCCACTTACCCGAGTATGTTCATGAACCCCACGGAAGAGCTTTGCCCGTTAAAGTATCCACTCAACCTTGGAAGTTCTAACCTAATATATGACACATAGAACAAGTTTTGAACACAAAGAGGCACTAAGAGAAGGGTCTAAAACATTGTATGATACTAGTACACCCCTTCAACCGAATGAAGGGTTTAGCTACGAATATCCATGGAACAGGACATCATAGCTAAGTACTTGAAAAGTAGAGGTTTTTGAAAGACAGTAAAGTAAAGTTTTCGAAAGTAAAGACAGGAAAGTAAAAGGAGAGTACTTCAAGAACCGACAAGAGTACTCAGGAACAGTAAGGAAAAGCTTGAGTACTTCAAGAACCGACAAGAGTACTCAAGATCAAACTTCAATATCAAAGTAGTGTGATTACATGGATGGTGCCCAAACTCTAGAGAGATAAGTGAATTGTGTTTTTGATTTTGGAATGAGATTGTGGGATGATTTACAAAGGCAATGGAGGTGTCTATTTATAGGCTAAGGGAAGTGAGGAGATGAAGACACATGGCTCAAGATGGGAGGAGAGGAGCAAAGCCGCCGGGTGAGGTGGAGGGGAGGGGGAGCCGCCCCCCCCCCCCCCCCCCCCCCCATGTGTCATCTTGACACTCAAAGCCGCCGGCCATGTGAGGTGGAGGGGAGTGGTTGAGAGTTTTGTGATCTTTTCCCCAAAAGCCACGGTCCTTTCAGCTCCGGTCTGACTCTGGTTGCCCTTCGGTTGGATTTGTTTTGAGTGTTTTTATGTCAGGTTCATGAAAATTGTACAGTTGGAATCTGGTCGTGTCCTGACTCGTAATTCATTTTCAGCTTTAAAACTCCTCCTTAGCTTGTATTCTCTCTGGACTTCAAAATACCCTGTAGATAAATATCGGAACTAACAAGCAAAAGTTAAATAGACAAAGAGTCTAATTTGGTGGGTTTAACTGTCTTAATGAATCATATAAATATGGTCCATCAGATCACCCCACACTTTTAGTTGTTCGTCCCGAACAATGCTTTTTAAGGGCGGTACACAATCCAAGTAAAAACTTCAAACATGAAAGTGAGATTGTGGGACTAGATTTATCTTATTCATGCATTACTTACTTATTACCAAACTAAACTGTGTAAATACTTAGAAGAAACTTGATACTTGTACCTTCGAGCCGAGATGCAAATTAATTTGGATGTTTCGGGAGATAGCCCTTTTCAGGCTCCTGGACTGCATTCTCGGGAACGACTCGCACTATATGGTTTCCTTGTAGCTTTCTCTAGCACGTGATTCGGTTCGGGTTTCACTGAGTTGAGCACTTTGATTTCTTTTTGGCGAGGGACAGCTTCTGTAGTGAATCGGCCTTTGGCCTTTGATATTGAGTTGGAGTTTCTTCACTTTTGTTTGGTTAAAACCTTCACAATTTTGGCCTTTGGCCTTTGATTAGCTTCTTTGAGCTTTTACTTCTTTGTGACTTGCTAGTCCATTTTTTCAGCCTTTTTGGGAGGTCCAATCGTCGCCCGCAAGCATATGGAAATACCTCCCCGCTCTTTCTCATCCTCGCCGTTTCGCGCGGGTCAAAATGAGGGTTGCTCATTTATTTTCCCGGCTACTCTGACTAGAGATAGGACGGTTTGATTCCCGTCCCGCCTCTTGCATAAACACTGCATGGCGGAGATGACTTCAATCTTTACTGAAACCCGAAGTGCAGCCTCCACTGACTTCGTAAACCATATAGTTAGATTCGATCCTTCGAGTGCTTGCCAAGCCTCTCTAGGGCAGTTTATGTCAACTCCACATCCCCTGTATATCTCAGCACAAAGGGACAAATGAGAAGTTACATCCTAAGTTTTTATACAGTTGAGATTTCACAAGGTAAATGCATGAATTTAGATCTATCTTTTTCACATTCTCAAGTTCATATTTTCAAAAAGATAATATTAAGGGAAAAGGAAAAAGAAAAACATGTTAATTAACGATGTACACAAGCGGTTCTCACCCCACACTTTTGAACGAAGGCGTGCCTCACAGCACAACTTAGTTCAAAAGTCATGCAAGCAAATATTTACAGGTAAGGTGAGAATGACTTAAGGCAAAAACTAAATGACTGAAAGTAAGATAGGTGTCGGGTTACCTCCCGACCAGTGCATTTGTTTAACGTCGTTAGCTCGACAGTACCTCATTCCTGGATCATAAGGTTGGGTCCCATGGGTGGCTCAGGTCGTATTTCTGTGTTGTGCCAACCTTGATTCTTGCCTTGCCTTTTCCTGATTTCTTGTGAGATGATGTGCTTGGGTTGGAACTCCATGGTTTTGGTGGTTTTTCTTTCCATTGTTTCTGAGAAGGTGACGGATTTTTGACCATAGCTGCTGGTCTTGCTACTCTTACAGTCTCTCTTGGCCGGTTAGAAATTTGTGTATTGACATCCGAGATAGGCACAATGTTTGGCGGTTTCCCTGTACTTGGGCGGCCATCATAATCATCAATGTAGAAATCTGAAATTTTGCCGCCAAATGTAAGTGATAACAAACCCTTGCCCATGTCGATCCATGCCTTGGTGGCGAAGAGAAAAGGTCGTCCCAATATAAGTGTTGGGGGGTCGCCTTCGCTGGTCTCTCCCGTTTGTATTACATAAAAGTCTGCAGCAACAACGAGCTCTCCCACATGGAGTATTAGATCTTCAAGCACTCCAACCGGTCGGATACACGATTTATCTCCCAACTCGATATTTGACCTTGGTGGTTTCAATGGACCAAGCCCCAATAAGTAATATAAGGAGTAAGGCATCGCATTGACGGCAGCCCCAAGATCGATTAAGCACTTGTGAATTTGGGCTTCGCCAATACCACAGGTGACTGTGAAGGCCCCTGGGTCTTTATCCCTTTCCGGTTGTGACTCCTGATCTGAGGTGAGGGATTTTTCCATTATCGGGCCATTCTGCTCATCCTTTGGCTCTGGATTTGTATGATTGGGCCCTTTTAACTCCTGATCTTCTAGGTAAATGTTTTGCTCTGATGCATAGATGTTAGTTGGGGAATCCCATCTGAGACCATTAGAGTCATTGTCATCCCAGCCAGATGTCGGTATGTCAAAGTGTGTAATCGGTGGAGGTGTCATGCTAACCGTAAATGCATAACGTCCATTGTCAGCATGTGTGACCCATGTTCTGCCATCATTGGGTCGGTCTTCTTCTTGATTCCAATTAGGACGGTGCCTACGGGTGAGGTACTTGACCGTAGGTTTGTGAGTTGTGGATCGTGCTGTTTCTTCCAGTGCTATCTTCATGTTTGACTTTCTTATCATGCTGACATTCGCCTTTGGGTTTTGGATGGTTTGTGAAGGAAGTCTGCCAGGTTCATTAATGAGCGCGGACATTGAGGTGGCGAGCTGGGACATTTGTTTGGCCAAATCCGAAATTGCCCCGTCAGTTTTTGCCTGAAATTGGTTAAACGAATTACCCAATTGATTTACGCTTCCTGCGAGTTCCTTCATTGTGTCTTCAAGCGACTTGCTCGGTCCTTGTTGATTACTTGAGCTGGCTTGGTACTGATTTGGTCCCTTCTATTGATATTGGCCTGTCGGGTACTGGTTGGGTACTCTTTGTTGGTATTGGCCTGCTGGTGGAGCGTGCTGGTTGTTTTGCCGGTGGGGCGGTTGGTAGAACGATTGAGCTAGCTGAGGTGCGGTTTGTTGTGTATCCCTCGAAGGATGGTTGTCGTTTCGCCAGGTCGGATCGGTTGCTTGGTTGTACTGTCGGTTTGGTCCGGCTCTGTCGTTACTGTTGTGGTATCCTGGGTATCCTACCACTGCATTCACTTCTGCCTGGTCCTCTACTATTAACGTCGGGCATGCGTCGGTCTTGTGGTCTGTAGAACTGCAGAATTCACAAGGTTTTACTGGAGCTGGCTGCCTTCGTAGGATCTGAATCATCATTTCCTTCATTTGCTTCATCTCCTCTGGCATGGAGTTCCTTGGTGTTTCTTCAGCCTTTGCCACATTCTTTGTTTGGGAGAATTCTTCCTGCCGAGTTGTCTCTTCTCTGAATCGGGCATTTTCAGCAACGTCGGTGATGAGATTCCTTATGCCACTCAGTGATAGATTCATCATGGATCCTCCAGCTGAGGCATCCATGAGCATTTTGTCTAAGGGTCTTAATCCATCAATGAGGTATTCGATGATGAGTTTCTCGGGCAGTCCAAGGGTGCAGCAGCTTCTCTCCAGGTGATTGAATTTCTCCAGGTAATCGTACATGGTTTCATTGGGCCCCTGTTTGATGTCCTGCAGTTGCCTCCTCACTTGCATTGCTCTTCCCGCTGGGTAGTATTTGTCCAGGAATTTCTTTTGCATCTGAGCCCATGTTCTGATGCTACTGGAAGGCAATGAAAGGAACCAGTCGTTTGCCGAGTCAACGAGGGAAAAGTAGAACGCCTTTAACTTGAAGTCGTCTACGTTCACGCCATTGGGTTTTAGGTTTTGGCAAATGCCATGTAAGCGTTGGAGATGAGTTGTTGCTGATTCTCCACGAGTTCCTGAGAACTTGGGCAAGTTGTGGACCACTGATGTGTTGATGGCAATGTTTTCCAGCTCTGGGCCCTCGTAGATGCACCACGGCTGATTTCTGAAATCCGGTGCCGATAGTTCTCCCATAGTAGGTTCGCGGAAGTTGTTGTTATCCCCATAGTAGTTATCGAAAACGGGTTCTCGCCTCGGTATTTGTCGAGGTGGGGGATGTCTAGGGGGTTGCACTGGACCAGCTTCATTTCGGTCCTCGGGTGGTCCTTGGTTTCTTCGAATGGCCTCCCTATTACGAGCGCTTTGGTTTCTGATGAGTGTTCCGGATTGTCAATAAATGGAGGTGGCGCCTCATTATTTCGATCGTACAGGTTCATCTCGTCGTCATCCTGATAGTCATGGTGGCTTCCTTCACGAGACATGGTTATGCAGAAACGGGTACAAAAGAAAAGAACAACTAATCAATAGGCTAACTCCCCGGCAGCGGCGCCAATTTTGACGGAGCGCACTGCACTGTCCTTAAGGTGCAATGTCTCTGTGCAAAAATAAATTTATAAGTCCGCTACTCGTACTCTACTATTGGGTAGTAAAGTGGTAAGTAGGGGTCGAACCCAGGGAATTAGTTGATAGTTGTTCTTTCGAAGATGGAAATTAAGACAGTTGGGGGTTGGTTGTGATTTTAGTATTGAAAGTAGCGTGGGTTGGTTGTGATTTTAGTACTGGAAAGTAAATAACTGAAAGTAAAGAAAGTAAATACGAGACTGAAAGTAATTACTGAAAAGTAAAGTGCTTGAAGGACAAGACTTGCGGAAATTAAAGTGTTTGAAGGACAAGACTTGCAGAAAGAAATTGCTTGAAGGACAAGACTTGCGGAAAGTAAGCAGTTGATATGGACTGAAAGTAAAGTAACAGGTGATATTGCAATTAAAAGAAAGATTCGGTATTAGGGGGCCTTGTATCATAGTCTGTTTATCATCGACCTCTAATGATCATACTAAGTGTTCAAAGATGTATCAAGGCTATTTCTAGCACATGACTTGCCACATCATTTAGAACACTTGTTCTATTTGGGCTAATTCCTCCTTTCGAAGTATCTTAGCTTATGTGCATCCATTTGATCTTCAGTTACGATCAACCAAATGGTGTTTAAAAGAGGTCGAACTCCTCAGATAAGCTTTGCTCGTTAAAGCATCCACTTACCCGAGTATGTTCATGAACCCCACGGAAGAGCTTTGCCCGTTAAAGCATCCACTCAACCTTGGAAGTTCTAACCTAATATATGGCACATAGAACAAGTTTTGAACACAAAGAGGCACTAAGAGAAGGGTCTAAAACATTGTATGATACTAGTACACCCCTTCAACCGAATGAAGGGTTTAGCTACGAATATCCATGGAACAGGACATCATAGCTAAGTACTTGAAAAGTAGAGGTTTTTGAAAGACAGTAAAGTAAAGTTTTCGAAAGTAAAGACAGGAAAGTAAAAGGAGAGTACTTCAAGAACCGACAAGAGTACTCAGGAACAGTAAGGAAAAGCTTGAGTACTTCAAGAACCGACAAGAGTACTCAAGATCAAACTTCAATATCAAAGTAGTGTGATTACATGGATGGTGCCCAAACTCTAGAGAGATACGTGAATTGTGTTTTTGATTTTGGAATGAGATTGTGGGATGATTTACAAAGGCAATGGAGGTGTCTATTTATAGGCTAAGGGAAGTGAGGAGATGAAGACACATGGCTCAAGATGGGAGGAGAGGAGCAAAGCCGCCGGGTGAGGTGGAGGGGAGGGGGAGCCGCCCCCCCATGTGTCATCTTGACACTCAAAGCCGCCGGCCATGTGAGGTGGAGGGGAGTGGTTGAGAGTTTTGTGATCTTTTCCCCAAAAGCCATCGGTCCTTTCAGCTCCGGTCTGACTCTGGTTGCCCTTCGGTTGGATTTGTTTTGAGTGTTTTTATGTCAGGTTCATGAAAATTGTACAGTTGGAATCTGGTCGTGTCCTGACTCGTAATTCATTTTCAGCTTTAAAACTCCTTCTTAGCTTGTATTCTCTCTGGACTTCAAAATACCCTGTAGATAAATATCGGAACTAACAAGCAAAAGTTAAATAGACAAAGAGTCTAATTTGGTGGGTTTAACTGTCTTAATGAATCATATAAATATGGTCCATCACATGGTCAGTGGGGACAGATATTAGCGCATTGCTAACGTCAATGCTGAGCGCGGCAATAACGTCAATGCTGGGAGGGGCCGTAGCGTCTTCATTGGGCGCGATGATGACATCATCAGCGTACTTGATGATTACATCTTTTCCGAGAATTGGCAATTTGGGCCCAAAAATAGATTTAGAAACCCAAAAACTTATAAAATAAGGGTTTGGAGAAAAGTTTCCATCATTCTACATTCAACTCTACTTTTGAAGACGGCTCTGGAGAAGAACGCGAAGCTTTCGACGAGGTAAGAGAATTTTCTATTTTCATTCAAGAATATTTGTGTTTTTTTATGGCTATGAGTAGCTAATTTTCTTATTTCAGTTTAGGGTTTCTTACATTGTGACTACGTTTTGAGACTTTTGTTCTTAATGCAATTTTATGTTTACTAGTTCTTTGCTTTCATCACATGAATTAACTTGTTGGGTTAAATGGAAGCTTTGTCGCAAAGCATAATCAAACAATTAATTATTACCGTTAACCTCTACTGGATAATTTATCGTAAAGGTAGATAGTAACACCTAAACCTTATAATACATTTGTCGGATTATTGTATTTAGGAAAGAATTAGAATAGTTTGCAAATTTGCAATTTGAATAGTTTAGACAAAAATCTGTAAAATAATGCAAACAATAATTTGTAGAAGGACGACAACTTATACCTGGAATGAAAATCTTATAGCCCAATACTAAATTTACAATAAGATGATGGTTCATATATATTTTTATAATCTCTTAAAACGTTTCATCATCAATGTTGTAGTGCATTTCTATTCAAAATAGTAACACCGTCTTCCAGAGTAGTTTAGTTCCTAAAGTAGGAAACATCATTTATCGATCCAGTGCGCATGGCCTGAACAAGAATAAACTCGCATCATCAAGGTACTTTTATGTTCTTGTATGGTGAGATGAATAAAATCTTTGTGAGAATGGTGATCAGTGTCTTCTCAGTCTAATCTCCTTAGCAAGTACTCCACCTGCACTTCCTTCGTTAGTGGCATGATCCAATCTCCATACAAGTCCGCAACTAGACTTGGTTTTATTTTGTATACTGGATCAGCTGTGTCTTCCTCTTCCTTCACTGTCACCTCTTGTCCATAAGTTCTCGTTTTCATCTCTACTCGTCTTTTGATTGCATCTTCTACTGTCTGGTATCACTACACCATTTTTCACCATTTGCAACATTTATTTTCATTTGTTGCATAGCAAAAATGTTGCAATACGGTAATACAACATATTTTGTATGTTGCTTTTAGTAAATGTTGCATATGTAATTAATATTTATGTTTTGTAACATAAACACTTGCAACATCACCATATATGTTGCAATAATGAGGTGCTTTGCAACAAAACAATTGCTACACTTGAAAAGTTGTTGCATAATCAGTGACACGTCAGAATTCACATATGCATTTGACTTTTCAACCATTTGTACGGAAATAGTACGATTCATTTATAATGGTTGTTGTGTGTCGCATCTATGCAACATGGTTCGGGAATGTTTGGGCAACATTAACATGTCGCATAAACTAATGCATTAACTCCTATCTCACCAAACAAATTAAATCGATCCCAGCATCTCCTTTTGAAAACGTACAACCGTGTGTCGCAAGGATGTTGGGCAACATTAAAATGTCGCATAAACTAATGCATTATCTCCTAACTCACCAAACAAATTCAATCTCCTTTTGAAAAACGTACGACAAATGCGTGTAACTCCTAACTCAGCAAACCTTCAATCTTTTGCATCTCCTCCGGCCATCTCCTCCATCTCCTCCACATCTCCTCACCAACACAAATGCCTTAATTTCATCTCCATATGCAACAAATGTGGACTGAAAAAGCTTGAAGCTTGAAGATGTGGACTGAAAATGAAGATTGAAGCTTGAAGCTTGAAGCTTGAAGCTTCTCAACACACCAACATATACCCCTGCATATAATAAGCTTGAAGCTTGAAGATGTGGACTGAAAATGAAGATTGAAGCTTCATTTCATCTCCCCAACCGACCCCTTCCTCTAAATTAACAAGCCCGGGCAGATTTGCGCTGAGGATCAGTTTGGATTTGCTGGAAAAATGGAGGCTCTGCTTTAGTTCTGCGCATCTCTGTCGCTGATCTGCTTTCATGTCTGTTCTGTTTCGAGTTGCTGGTATGTTGCATTACCTTATTGTATGTTGCATATGTTATGTTGCATTACGACTGAGATGGCCTCTTGTCAACAGATCAAAAGCATCTCTCCATTTAAGCTGCACACGTGGCCATGTTTAATTTGTCCAACTCCTCTATTCCTTGATTTGTTCAATTTCTCAATTTTCATAAGGTAAATTGTAAATTAAATATATATTTTTTTAGTGTTGTATAAATTAGTATAAATATGCTCATCTCTTATATACATATAAATGACAGGTGTGTAAATCATGGATAAAAGTTGGATGAATTTGTCAAGAGTTGATTTACGGTATTTCAATGGTATTGAAAATTTCATCAAGTTTGCAAGACAAAATTCAAATGAAGCCACATATCCTTGCCCTTGTTGTGGTTGTAAGTTAGGGCGTTGGGTTGGACTTGATAAAATGCGCATACATTTGATTGACAAAGGATTCATGGTGGGTTACACAACATGGACAATGCATGGAGAGGTTGAATTGGGAGATGACCAACTTGAAGATAATTTTGGGCAAGTGAGCGGGGAGCCTAATGAGTTGTACAATATCCCAATGGTGGAGTTTCTTAATGATACATTTCCTTTGCGTGACTATCAAGATCCTATGATGGTGGATGAGACATTTGATGAAGCGGGTTATGAGGTTAATCGCCTAGCTAATGAGAAGTATCATAAGCTATTAGTAGAGGCTCAAACACCTATTTATCCCGGAAGCAAGGAAACTGTGTTGGAATGTATCTTGTATGAAATGCAATTGAAAGTCGAAGGTCGATGGTCTGATAAAAGTTTTGATAGACATTTGGAGCGATGTAAAAGACTAATTCGTGGAGAAAATAAGTATCCGGGATCATATCGCGAGATAAAGCATGTGTTGAGCAATATTGGCTTGAACTACGAGGTAATTCATGCATGCGAGCATGGTTGTGTTTTATACTATAAAGAGTTGAGTGATCTTGATAATTGTCCCGTTTGTGGAGAGGCACGGTATGATTATGTGGATGGCAATAGGAAGGCTGCTAAGAAATTTGTGCGCTATTTTCCTATTACTCCTCGGCTACAACGATTATATACATCACCTTATGTCGCAAAGGAAATGCGATGGCATGGGGAACGACGAGTTAGTGAAGGTTTAGGTGATCTTAGACATCCTAGAGATGGAGAAACATGGAAAAATTTTAACAAGCAATTTCCGGATTTCTCAAATGAGATTCGAAATGTGCGTCTTGGATTAGCAACGGATGGATTCAATCCGTTTGGAGTAGCATCTACCTCTCACAGCACTTGGCCTATTGTGGTTATGCCATTTAATTTGCCGCCTTCGATGTGTTTGAAAAAGGAGTTTAACATACTAGCGATGTTAATTTCAGGTCCTAAGTCGCCTGGGAAGTGTTTGAATGTTTTCATGCGGCCTCTTATTGATGAGTTGCAGGTGTTGTGGAGTAAAGGGGTACCCACTTTGGATCGGTACTCGGGGAGTTGTTTCACTATGAGAGTAGCGGTGATGTGGACAATTAGTGACTTTCCCGGTCTTGGTATGTTAGGAGGTATTCAAACAAAGGGATATAAAGCCTGTCCAGAATGTTTGGACAATATTGACTCCAAGTACTCAAATAAAAGGATGTCATACCAAGGACACCGTAGATGGCTTCCAAAAAATCATAAATGGAGAAAAGCAGCGAACAAGTTCAATGGAGATGTTGAGTTGAGGTATTTAAATTACTTACTTAATTTATTTAAATTATTTAAATTTTATTTTTAAAATTGAATATGATTGTTGTAGAAGCAAGCCACCAACATTTTCTGGAGTGGAGGTATTACAGAAAATTCACAGTGAGAAGAAGAATATGCAGGTATTTTATATGATCATGTTTAGTTTTTTCATTAAAGGCTGTGTGTACATGGCCACCCAAAGTTACACTACACTACACTATTAGTAAATTATTAAATTATTGAAGAAACATGACTACTTGACCATTTAATTTCCAGCTTTTACTCAACCATTTTATGAGTTGACTATTTTTAACTTCTTGCTGCTTCATTTTTTTATTTATTGTTAAGGTACATAGCTTGCATCCAAAGTTCAAAGGGAGTGCCAAGAAACTTTGTTGGACACATCAAAGTATATTCTATGAGTTGCCTTATTGGAAATACATGACACAACCATACTCACTCGACATGATGCACATTGAAAAAAACGTATTTGAGGTTGTTGTTGGAGCTATTCTAGGCTTTGAAGGGAAAAGACATTTATGGGACTTACCATCGGGTAGACCGTCTTATACGGTTTCGCCAGAAAATAAGGTCACAATTCTTGAGATGCTAAAAGATGTCAAGTATCCATCGGGTTATGCTGGAGGTCTTCATAATAAGGTAAATCTAAAGGAAAAGAAATTCATTGGATTGAAGACACATGACTGTCATGTCATGTTTGAGCGTTTGATTCCCGTCGTCATTAGACCTTACTTGCCATCATCAATTGTGAATCCAATTTTATGTTTATGCCGATGGTTTCAAAAGCTTTGTTGTCGGGAGTTGACGAGGAGTGATGTGATTCAATTGAAGGAGGATATAGTATTCATTTTATGCCATTTTGAGCGGATATTTCCAAAAGGGTTTTTCACCATCATGGTACATCTCATGATTCATTTACCAGATCAGATTTTGCTAAAGGGACCGGTCCATTACAGCTGGATGTATCCAATTGAGAGGTAATATTTTTCCCTCGCTTTTACTTGACTTTTATTAACCACATCCTTATAGATTTTGTCAACCAAGGTTAATTTTTTGCAGACAATTGGGCGAGTACAAAAAATATGTGAGAAACACCCGATATCCTGAAGGGTGCATCGCCGAGCAGTACATTGCACAAGAATGTGTCACATTTGTTAAGCTTTACTTAGAAGGTAATACATTGGATGAACCAACCATTATAGAAAGCGCAATTTCGGTCGTGGCTCCTCACATTCGTCCATTTGGGGACATTCCAAAAAAGAAGCTTAACAAGAAGGAACTCCAAGTTGCTCACTGGTGTGTTCTAGAAAATTGTGAGCAGGCAAAAGACTTTATAAAAGAGCACAAAGAAGAATTTGAAATGAAATATCCCAATCACGGAGACAAAGCACGAATCAAGCATTTTATATCACATTTCAATCGTTGGGTGAGTTTTTTTCATTTATTTATTTATGTATTTATTCTTTAATTTATAAATTTTATCATATAGCAACCATTTATTTTCTTCAGATGGAAACTCTTCAAGGGTCAGACGGGTTTAATGAAGAACTATACCATTTATCGTGCACACCTTTTGCCCATAGATTTTATTCACAATGCGAAGTAAATGGGATTAAATTCGTGACGTGGGAAAGAGATCAAAATCGAAAGACGCAAAATAGTGGTGTTATGGTTGAAACTTTCAGAACCGAAAAAGAACTTGAAAGCGATAAAGAGGTTTACTATGGTGTTCTTGAGGATGTGATTGAGTTGATGTACCCACAAGGAGTGACGGTTATTGTTTTCAAGTGCCGATGGTTTAATGAGAATAGAGGAGACATAAAAAGAGATCATGGCATCGAATCGGTAGACACGTCTACTACTTGGTACGGGGACACGCCGTTTTGTTTGGGATTAATGGCCACACAAGTGTTCTACGTAGATGATCCTAAATATGGTGATAATTGGAGAGTGGCGAACATTGTTGCACAACGAGGCACTTACACGGCTGATGCCTTAGCGCGCGATATCTTAGGAAGCATCGAAGATCCTTATCAAGAAGAACTCCCATCCAACATTCCCCAAGTTCCTATACACACATTACAAGTAGATTTGAGACGTCTACCTCAAACTCCTCGAGAATTTTACAATGATGAAGACGATGATGAGTTCCTGGATGAGGACTCGGAAAATGAAGATGAGTCCCAAAATATTGACCTTGATCAAGAAGTCGACGTATACGCTAACAGCAATGATGACGACGACGACGACGCATATACATAAATTAAATCAAGGTACATATGTTACTTATATTTGTATATCCACCTTACATAACATTATCATATGTAACATATTTTTTTATGTTTGTATGTTGCATAGGAAAGTGATATTTGAAAGGGAGATCTTTCCGCGAAGATGACTATCCGTGTCAGTTTTTCAGCACCAATCAGGATGAAGAAAACCAATTGTTTAATCTGTGTGAACTCATCCTAGCCAATCCAAATTAAGCTAAAATATTAAAATTAAACAAAAACATGTTTTGTAATGTTTTGTCACACGCGTCCTACCGCATCCGCCGCTCGAAACACAAAACCCTACCCTACCGCATCCGCCGCTCGAACTCGATCTCTCTCTTCGTACACACACCACCGATCTCGATCTCTCTAACCACCGCTCGATCGATGCCGCCACGCGTTGCTCCGACCAAGATGCGGACGAAGCGAAGTCGTCCAGTCGTCGACGACTCCCAAGAAGCGACCGGTGCCAAGAAACAGAAAAGTTTGAAGGACGTTGTGACTCCAACCAAGGCCGCCAAACCAAAGCCAACGGCCACCAAGCCGAAGCCTCCGAGTCCCAAACCAAAGCCTACTACACCTAAACCGAAGCCTCCGACTACCAATCCGAAGCCTCCGACTCCCAAACCAAAGCCAACGACCACCAATCTGAAGCCTCCGACGCCCAAACCAAAGCCTACTACACCCAAACCGAAGGCTCACTTTACACGATCTGCAGTTGCAGGTATTTAGATTGTTAGATCTGCATTTAAATCATTAGCCTCATTTTTTGGTTTGATTAAATTACATTGTTTTTTTGTTTGATTACTAGCTCTTAATTTTGCGGAGGAAGATGATTGGATTTCAGAAGGTGAAATCGTTGGAGAGGTTATAATGTTAAAGGAAAAGTCAGATCAGTCTAATGTCAAGACCTTCTGGGGTAAGAAGGCATCAGCTAATAAGAAGGCACCCAAGAAGCAATCACCAAAGAAGACATCTCAACAACCAGCTGCTCCTTGTCCTCAATCAGTGCCGTCTAATGATCCAATTGAGGAAATTATGGAAAGTTTTCCTCGTCCTCAATCAGTGCCAAGTCCTCATTCAGCGGCTTCACAGCCACATGCACAAAATGCAAAATCCACCAAGAAGTCTCCTGTTAAAGGAAAGTCTCCGATTAAGAGAAAGTCTCCAATTAAAAGAAAGGATAAAATTCAGATGCTGGCATCCACACTTCCGCATCGCTCTGCAACAGCCACTTCAGAGCACTGCCAGTCCAATCAGAGTGTCCCTCGGCCTCCACCTCCACCTATGGATGAGCCAGAAGCTTCTGAAGACGGGCAAGCTGACCCCAACACAGATGATGAGATGGAGAATGATAACATGATGATGATTAGATGCAAAGATGAAACAATCGGGGCAGGTAAAAACTCATTTCAATTCATGTTTCACCGTCATTTCAATTCATGCATACTTTGACTGTTTTTCTTTAATAATGACAGATGGTAAGATTATACGAAGTGGTCGCTCAGTCTGTAATAATGCATTGTTAGAAGCTGAATTTAAACATTTGGGCCATCGTATTAAACTTGAGGAGGGACCTACTGGCACTCCTGTGTATGGAAAATACCGAAGATTACTTGTTGGAGCTGTAGGCGTGTATGTCAAAGAGTCCTTGCCCATGACAGTGGAAAGCTTCTATGAGTTGGATCATGCTGTTTTGAAGCTGATGATTCACCGCTTAAGTGTAAGTCTTTCAATTAATATGTGTACTTTTGATGTTCTATTGAATTTCCTATAGATTGATACAACGCTTAAGCTTCTATATATGTGGCAGGTATACTTTGAAATTAGAAAAAAGAATCTGTGGCTCGTTAAGTACATCATATCCATTGCCAGTAAAAGGTTTCGCGCGTGGAAGCATAGTTGCAAGAAACACTTCACAAAATATGGTCCAAGTCTACCATGGGAGTTTCGGAAGCGCAAAAGCGAATGGGATTGGCTGTGCAATCACTTTCAGCAACCAAAATTTATGGTAATACTTAGAACATTTCATTTGAATCATCATATGCGCGCCTATCAGCAACAAGACTATCTGATTTTTTTTACATGTAGAAAAAATGTGAGCGTTTGGGGAAGACGAGGAATGAATATGAACGAGTCAACCACTGTGCGGGCAGGAAGCCCTTTGGCGAAATAGTCGAGGAGTACATTAACCTTGGTAACCCAACGCCTTTGGTTGCGACGCTAATGCAGGCCTACGGGAAGGATAAGAAGAATGGAGTACCAGTTGTGGTAACTTTTCAGTTTTATATTTAGCATTATAACAACTGAATTGTCGTTGATGTTATTACTGTTTTTACTGCTGAATGTTTTGTATGTTTGAATGTTACCTTTGAATGTTTGAATTGTCTTGAAACAGTTTTGAAATTACTGATGAATCTTTTGTATATATATGGAAATTGGCTTGAAGTACACATGCGTTGTTTTCTGTAATTACTGATGAATCTTTTGTAATTATGTAGCCTGTGTGCACGCCCTCATGACACACCAGTTGCTTTTCTGTTAATGTCACTTGTTTTAATGTTTAGGGACCTGTTGTTTAGAATGTCACAGTTTCATTATCGCATTCTAATGAACATTACTGATGAACATTACCGATGAACTCATGAACATCACTGAACATTACTGATGAATGTCACCTGTTACAGATTTGAATGTTTGTTTTAATTCTCAGGAAAAGCTGAAAGTGGAAATGGATCAGTTTTTTCCCCGGGAATACCCTGATGATCATTCAGTACGCCTCCTAAGTTTCAATGAGCAGTGTAAGATAATTGAGGCTGCAAGGGGAAAGAGGAGAGGAAGAAATTTAGTTGGCAGTGAGATATGCAAGCTCCCACTCCCTAGAGGCTCTGATGCGTCAATTATCGCTGGTCTTGACCTCCAAGATGAACTGGAGAAGACAAAGGAGGCTCTAGACAAGGCCTTGGAGGAACAAACTCGCGAGCGTGCAAAGGCAGATGAATTTAGAAGGCAAATGGAGGCTCAATTTAAAGCCTTAGCCGATCATGTCAAGTTCAACTTTCCAAGGACTAGTCACTCCTCAAGCTCCGGCTCCGACCCCGACTCCGACTCTGAATGAACTGTGAACTTATGGTAACATTTTGGAACACGCAAACTGTTCTACTAAGCGTGTTTCCTTTCGACAAGTCCTTTAAACTTTGTTTTGTTTGGAACTTGTTGCATATGCCATCATTTGGATAAATGATGTGTTTTGTTTGGAACTTGTGGTCTGTTATTGTAATGTTTCCAGGAGATTTAAATTGGTCTGTTATGTATGGCTCATATATAGTCCATAAATCCCATTTCCGAAAACACCATTTGCGGCATTGTAATGTCGCCTAGTCCATATATTGCAATTTCTGAAAACATCATTTCCGACATTATAATGTCGCATAGTACATATATGCAATTTCTGAAAACATCATTTGCGACATTATAAAGTCGCACGAAGTCGCTTATATGTCGCGTAGTACATATATTGCAATTTCTCAAAACATCATTTGCGACATTATCATGTCGCACTAAGTCGCTTATATGTTGCATTGCAAATATATGTCACTTCTGAAAACATCATTTGCGACATTATAATGTCGCATAGTACATATATGCAATTTCTCAAAACATCATTTGCGACATTTTAATGTCGCCCTAAGTCGCTTATATGTCGCCTATTTTATATATTGCAATTTCGCAAAACATCATTTGCGACCTTATAATGTCGCACTAACTCGCTTATATGTCGCCTAGTTCATGTATTGCAATTTCTCAAAACATCATTTGCGACATTAGAATGTCGCACTAAGTCGCTTATATGTCGCATTGTACATATATGTCACTTCTGAAAACATCATTTGCGACATTATAATGTCGCATAGTACATATATGCAATTTCTGAAAACATCATTTGCGACATTATATAGTCGCAGGAAGTCGCTCGATATGTTGCAGTGAGCTAGAAAAGCAACAAATATATTGCAACATTTTGATGTTGGAAAACGAAACCGCTAAAGGCGACATACTCACCCGATATGTTGCGTTACGGCAATGCGACACGGCATTAGCGACATTTAGTAATGCCACATGATACATGTTGCGCAACCGTAAAGTAACATACTCGGACCCTTAGGCAACACAAAAATAAATGTTGCAAATGGTGAAAAATGGTGTAGTGTATGTAAGCATGTTCATCAATGCATCTCTATCCTGCAAGTGCCGCACACCATAAGTGGAGAATGAGTTACAAATAGTAATGAATGGGAAAGCAAATAAGGGACTTTCAGTGAGCAGAGTCATTACTTGTACTATAATAGCAGGTTTGTAGGCATCTGGAGAGGCTCGGAACTTCGCTTCTGCTACAATATTTACCATAGTGAATTCTCTTTGATAGAGCCCGTTAAACATATAGTGTTTAGTCAGTTACATGCATAAAAAATACACTTCCAAATTGAGAAGTTTTACCTGCAAAAATGTTAAACATGAGAATAATATTTGAAAACAAGGACCATGAATGGTGTAACTTGCATATACTTGATCAAATGTTTGATTCAGGTTTGTGATGATATTTCCAATACGGCATTTTGGTTTTAGTAATTAGTGATGCATAATAAAGAGAGACAGTTGAACTAACTCAATGAGTAGAGATGTGAATAACAACAAATCACCCTATTCATCTAGTCAGATATCAAAAGTTGAACCAATATTGTAAAAGGAAGTTATATAAAGAACATTTATAACAAAAAGACACCATGCTTGAATCGATCTAACTGTGCACTTGGCAAATGCAGATGCGCGAGTGTTAATAATAGCAAGAACAGTATGTTCAATTGAATTAAACATCGTGAAATTACCTGCAAGCAAAGTGTGTCACATCCAGCAGTTGATCCACAATTTCCATCTTTCCCTTCCTTGACCAACCTTGGAAGCAGATCTCTGAAATACATGTTCCAGACTTTCTCATTTATATTGATCGAATCTGCTATTGGATGCAGTACCTGTATTCGAGTGCAATTAAAATTCGAAGCCAGTGGGACTGGCGAAGAATACTTACTTATACTAAGTAGTATTCAGCATGTGGGAAACATTAAACTTTAGTGGACCTATCACCATGTACAGATCAGACATCAAGTCTTAAGTTAAATATCTAGTAAATTACAGGCCACTTATAATATGTTAATAATCTGGAAACTGTCATCATTAAATAGCAAACCACTGATGGGAAGTATGTTTTAAAGAAAGCAATCATATAGAAGGGTCAATATCTTATACAGCAATTCCAAGATGGTGTTTCGACAGAGTGGTGTTCAATTTTTATGAGCCAAAACAATGCTATTCTATAGCTAGCCTCCTAAATGGGGCAAAATCAATCAAAAGTATGAATGTTGATCTCAACTGGTTATGTCCTAGGTTTTATTGAGCTGTATGGATCTGAGCTTCAGTGGTTTTTAAGGTGGACTGAATCGACTATCGGATGTGCGAGCGGATGCTCGGGTGTGCGAGCGGATGTGCGAGCGGATGCTCGGGTGTGCGAGCGGATGTGCGAGCGGCTGTCCGAGCGGATGCTCGAGCGGGTGTGCGAGCGAGAGCGAACGGCGTCGTTCTGTCGAAGATTCAAGTGGAGCGCGAAGTCCGTGAGTGGCATGTGACTGGCCGTTATTTCGGTTACGTCCAGTTGGCAAGCGGTGCGTCGTCGTTTCGGCAATAAGGATTTAAGTTGCTCCGCGCCTGGGTTCTTCTTCAGTTCTGCAATTCGAAAGCTAGGGTTCTTGAGCGAAATCCAGATTTGGGGTTTTTCTGATTAGAGCGATTTAGCTTGTGATTGTTGTTCGTTTCGATTCTCTTCAACATCTGTAATTGTTCTGAAGTTGTAATCGTTCTCAAAAGCTCAATAAAATCGGCTCTCATTTGGTTGCTGGAGTAGGGGAAGGAGTCCCCGAACCAGGGTAAATCGATCGTTTTAATTTCGTTTTCGTTCTTCTTATTCTCATCATTGTCGTGTTCGATCGGCGCAAACTCGTACAATTGGTATCAGAAGCTTGAAGCACAGTGATGGGTCCGATGAAGATCGAGATTGACCGGTTCGATGGCAAGGGAGATTTCAGCTTATGGCGTCAACGGATGCGGGCGATTCTTGTTCAGATGAAGGTGGTTAAAGCACTGGATGGTGAGAAAGATTTCCCGGCGACTATGACACAAGATGAAATCGATGAGGCGAAGGAGCTGGCCTACAGTTCAATCATTCTGCATTTGGGAGATAAAGTTCTTCGAGAAGTGGCCAAGGAGAAGACCGCAGCAGCAGTCTGGCTGAAGTTGGAATCACTTTACATGACCAAGTCCCTCACAAACAAGGTTTATCTCAAAGGTAAACTATTTGGATTCAAAATTAGTGAGGATAAAGACCTTGATGAAAGTATAGATGAGTTCTCCAAAATTATACTTGATTTGGAAAATCTGGAAATCAAGATCGATGATGAAGATCAGGCAATCATGATCCTTAATGCATTGCCTACTTCATATCACTCATTTATGGAGACCATGAAGTACTCAAGGGATTCCCTATCACTAGATGAAGTCATATCAGCTTTGAAGTCAAAGCAGATTGAGGGAAACAGTTCAAGGTCTGCAGCTGAAGGCCTAAGTGTTCATAGGAAGTTTGACAAAAAAAATTTCCAGAAGAAGGCATCTAAGGGAGGTTTTAAGTCCAAGGCTCAACACAACTCTTCTCAGCAAGGTGGAGCCAAGAAACTGAAGTGTTTCTTCTGCCATAAAGAAGGGCATTTCAGAAAGGATTGTCCTGAGAGGAAGAAGGAAAATCATCACAAGGATGGAGACAAAGCTGAGGCTGCTATTGCTGAAGAAGGGTATGAAAGTGCAGATGTTCTGGTTGCTACTGAGGCAGATACAAGTCAAGGGTGGATCTTGGACAGTGGGTGCTCATATCATATGACTCCCAACAAAGCCTGGTTTCAAGACTTCAAAGAAATGGATGGTGGATTAGTTCTGCTGGGAAATGATAAAGCCTGCAGGATGCAAGGTGCTGGGACTATCAAGCTCAAGCTTGCTGGTGGACAAGAAGCAACCCTGCGCGATGTAAGGTATGTCCCTGAACTTAAACGTAATTTAATTTCTTTGGGTACTTTGGACAGGTGTGGCTATGTGTTCAAGGCAGAGAATGGAGGGATGAAGGTGTCTAAAGGGTCTATGGTTGTTCTAAAAGGTAAAAGAATAAATGGTGTTTATGCATTGTTGGGAAATACTGTTGTTGGATCTGTGGATAGTGTATCAGTGAAGGAGGATGGGCAAAACAATGTGAATTTGTGGCATTTGAGGTTGGGGCATGTTAGTGAATTGGGTCTGAAAAAATTGTCTGAGCAGGGTTGTTTTGAAGGTGAAAATCTGGGAAAGTTAGGCTTTTGTGAAAACTGTATTTTTGGTAAATCTAGCAAAGTCAATTTTGGTAAAGCAGTTCACAGAACTTCTGAGATATTAGAGTATATCCATTCAGATCTCTGGGGGCCTTCTAGGGTGTCTTCTCATGGTGATAGAAGGTATTTTTTCACTTTTATAGATGACTATACAAGGAGAGTTTGGGTGTATATTCTGAGATTGAAGAGTGATGTGTTAGAAACTTTCAAGGAATGGAAAACCTTGGTTGAGAATCAGACAGGGAAAAAGATTAAGAGGTTAAGGACTGATAATGGATTAGAGTATCTATCAACCGATTTCTTAAATCTTTGTAAAGCTGCTGGGATTTCTAAACACCACACAGTTGCTGGTACACCTCAGCAAAATGGTCTTGCTGAGAGGTACAACAGAACTATACTAGAAAGAGTTAGATGTATGTTAATTCAAGCTGGGTTACCAAATGTTTTCTGGGCAGAGGCAGTTAGCACAGCCTGTTATTTGATCAACAGATGCCCCTCATCAGCTATAGAGTTTAAGACTCCAATGCAGATGTGGTCAGATCATCCAGTTGAGTATGCAAGACTTAAGGTCTTTGGATGTGCAGCTTATGCTCACATTAAGCAGGACAAGCTAGCTGCAAGGGCACTGAAATGTATTTTTTTGGGATATCCAGAAGGAGTTAAAGGATACAAGCTATGGTGTTTGGATCAGATTGGTAAAAGGACAATTATCAGTAGGGATGTTACTTTCAATGAGTCAATGCTTCCTTATAAAGATGGAGCAGGGGATAAGACTGAGCCTCAAGGGAATGAAGGATCAATGAACAGTAACAGCTCTAGAAATGTCCTGATTGAGGTGGAGCCTTAAGAGGTTGCAGCAACTAATATACCTGATCAACCAGTGGAAGAGGCAATTCCAGATGATGAGAGTGATGAGGAACCAGTTCAGGAACAAGAAGATCTAAGTAACTACATGCTGGCAAGAGATAGACAAAGGAGGATACCAAAGCCACCTAACAGATTGGCAATGAATAATATGGTGGCCTTTGCTTTCAATATTGCAGCTGAGGTATCAGACTCAGAACCCTACTCATATCAACAAGCCATTACCTCAACTGATAAGGAATTGTGGATTAAGGCAATGGATGAAGAAATGGAATCATTGATAAAGAATGAAACATGGGAGCTAGTGAGCAGACCAAAGGGACAGAAACTGGTAGGAAGTAAATGGATATTCAAAAGGAAAGAGGGCATTCCTGGTGTTGAGAAACCAAGACTGAAAGCAAGGCTTGTAGCCAAAGGTTTTACTCAACAGGAGGGTGTGGATTTCAATGAAATATTCAGTCCAGTTGTGAAGCATAGATCAATAAGAGTGATGTTGTCTATTGTTACAAAGTTTGACTTGGAATTAGAACAGTTGGATGTCAAGACAGCTTTTCTACATGGGAAATTAGATGAAATCATTTATATGAGACAGCCAGATGGATATATAGTTGGAAACAAAGAGGAGAAGGTTTGTTTGCTCAAAAAGTCACTTTATGGATTGAAACAATCTCCAAGGATGTGGTACAAGAGGTTTGATGAGTTTATGATTACTCAAGGGTACTGCAGATCATCTTATGATTGTTGCATTTATGTAAGCAAGGAGGATAGTGCAGGCTCAAGGGTATATCTGTTACTTTATGTCGATGACATGCTGATAGCAAGTAAAAGTATGAGGAAAATAGAAGATTTGAAAGGTAAGCTCAGTTCAGAATTTGAGATGAAGAATTTGGGAGCAGCCCAAAAGATTCTTAGAATGCAGATATTGAGAAACAGGAAGAAAGGCCTGTTGTATCTAAACCAGAAGGATTACATAGAGAAAGTAGTCTCAAAGTTTGGGATGAGCTCCTCAAAGTCAGTATTGACCCCATTAGCTCAGCATTTCAGATTACACAAGAATCAAAGTCCTCAAACAGATGAAGAGAGCAGACAGATGCAGGAGATACCATATTCTAATGCAGTTGGCTGTTTGATGTATTCCATGGTATGTACCAGGCCAGATTTGGCTCATTCAGTGAGTGTAGTCAGTAGGTTTATGGCAAATCCTGGGAAGGAGCATTGGAAAGCTATTAAATGGATTTTGAGATATCTGAATGGCAGCTCTGGGAAAGGTCTAGTGTATGGTGGAGCTGAGGAAGAAGCTGACATGATTATAGGGTATTGTGACTCAGATTACGCAGCAAGTATTGATACAAGGAAATCACAATCAGGCATTGTATTCACAGTTTTTGGAACTGCAGTAAGTTGGAAGGCTACATTACAACCAGTGGTGGCATTATCTACTACAGAGGCAGAGTATATAGCTATAACTGAGGCAGTGAAGGAAGGATTGTGGTTAAAAGGCTTGCTCAGTGAACTTGGGTTCAAACAAGAGAGTGTTCAAGTTTTCTGTGATAATCAAGGGGCAATACATCTGTCAAAGCACCAGGTCTTTCATGAGAGAAGTAAGCACATAGACATCAGAATGCACTTTGTTAGAGACATCATTGAGTCTGGAGAAATCAGCATTGAGAAGATCCCGAACGAAGAAAATCCTGCGGATATGCTAACCAAGCCTGTCAACTGGGAAAAGTTCAGACTATGTCTGGACTTAATCCAGCTAAAGGCTTGACCAGCTGTAGGTAAACCAAGTGAGAGAGGTTTGGGAGTTACAGTTGAGCTCAAGGTGGAGATTATGAATGTTGATCTCAACTGGTTATGTCCTAGGTTTTATTGAGCTGTATGGATCTGAGCTTCAGTGGTTTTTAAGGTGGACTGAATCGACTATCGGATGTGCGAGCGGATGCTCGGGTGTGCGAGCGGATGTGCGAGCGGATGCTCGGGTGTGCGAGCGGATGTGCGAGCGGCTGTCCGAGCGGATGCTCGAGCGGGTGTGCGAGCGAGAGCGAACGGCTTCGTTCTGTCGAAGATTCAAGTGGAGCGCGAAGTCCGTGAGTGGCATGTGACTGGCCGTTATTTCGGTTACGTCCAGTTGGCAAGCGGTGCGTCGTCGTTTCGGCAATAAGGATTTAAGCTGCTCCGCGCCTGGGTTCTTCTTCAGTTCTGCAATTCGAAAGCTAGGGTTCTTGAGCGAAATCCAGATTTGGGGTTTTTCTGATTAGAGCGATTTAGCTTGTGATTGTTGTTCGTTTCGATTCTCTGCAACATCTGTAATTGTTCTGAAGTTGTAATCGTTCTCAAAAGCTCAATAAAATCGGCTCTCATTTGGTTGCTGGAGTAGGGGAAGGAGTCCCCGAACCAGGGTAAATCGATCGTGTTAATTTCGTTTTCGTTCTTCTTATTCTCATCATTGTCGTGTTCGATCGGCGCAAACTCGTACAAAAAGAAATGTATGTAACCTGTGGATACTGCATTGGAGGCAGCACGGGTTCTGGTAAGTCATCTCTGAAGAAAGCATGCTCATCAGGACTTTTGTATCTTCCCACCTGATATGTAAAGAGTGATCATTATTTGTTCTCTCCCGTCAGAAGAAATTATTTTGGTATATTCAAAGCTTTGATGAACCTGGGCATGGAGCTTTTCTGTCTCTCTGACAATGAATTCAACCAAAGAGCCATGAAAACCCTCCATGGCAAATGCATCAGGGTCATAAGTCTCCCCGTTGTAACAGTACTGAGCTCTCTCCAAGAGGCTAAAGATTATACTATCTTCTTGGCGGAACAAGGAGTGTCTAATGGCTTCTAGAGTCAAGCTCTTACTCTCATCCACTCTAGTTTTCTGTGACAGTCTATAAGAAGAAGGAAACACAAAGATAATATAGACTGAACTGACAATAATAAAAAGAAAGTCCACTGCAATCTTGAGAAGTCCCAAAACTATAAGCAACTCAGTAGACAATAGTCATGATTGGCTGGCAGAAAATGGAAATAGAAGTATTGGACAAAAGCTACATAAAGAGGGATGAGAAGCTACTCAACGCAGGCAGTTTTGAACTTAGGAAAATTTTAATGGAAAGAAAATAAAATTGTATTAAAATTATTAGTATTTAATTTAAATTTTCAAGACTTAAATTGTGGAAATTTTATTATACAAGTAAAGAGAAAGTAGCTGAGAAAAGAAAGTGATGCAAAACTAAATTATGACAAGCTTAACTTATCATACAACTAAAAATGCAAAAAATAAAAAACGAAGATTTTAACCTACGACGCAAGCCAAAAAAGTCAAGTGCAGAGTCAATCGAAAGAAGCAAAAATCAATGATGCGAAACAAGTAGAAAGACAAAGATTACCTAATGGAAGAAGCTTGAACCGATCCACTCCGCTTTATGTTGGTGAATTTATAGTTAGAGTATGCGAGACGGCTAAGAGTAGCGCGATGGACGGCGATCGTGGAGGCAGAATGCGGCGGCGCAATAGCGGGAGCGGGCGCTGGTCTAAATAGCTTCATCGTTTGAACAGAGAAATTGGGGAAATGGAGAAGGAGAAAGAGAGTGTATAATAAAAAGCCCCCTTTCGGTTTTGTTCGAGTTGGGGTTGGCGGAGAATAGAACGTCTGTCTTTGTGGTAGGTTTTGAAATGTTAGGTAGAAAGTGGTAGAGCTAGAGACGCCTATCACAAGGAGCATTTGTCAGAGAATTTCTTACTTTTTTTTGTGCTTTGTTTGGAAGAAATGCTAGGTGAGGAAGTTCTCTCCTAGCATTTCTCAAGTCATGGGTGCATATGCCCATAGATGAGTCAGGCAAGCAATAGAGCATATGCACTTATTGAGGAGATGTCATCCTTCAACACATAGTCATAGTTATGAAATTCGGACAGAACCGGTTGGATCGGGAATCAGTCATCGGATCGGTTCGATTTTATTATCGAATCGGAATGCATTTGATCCGGTCAAGACCCGATTGATTCGGTTTTTCTTTAAAACGATGTTTTGATCGGTTCGATTTGGTCTGAAAAATTATTTATTTAATTTTGACTTGAACAAGACTCGAACTCAACTCTCACTTAATAGTTATTCTCTTTTCTTCCACAAGGCTAAAGATGATTGATGTTTTATTATTTGTTTCAATAATATATATTCATTTATCAAATCTATAAAATTTATTACTTATTATCAATTTAACTAGAAATTCAATTAGTTTTAGAAATCTCTTATTGTTGTGACATGCAAATTAAGACTAAAATTATTTTTGTTGTTCTATTATTATTGTATTATTGATTTGTACTTTATCAAATTCTAAATTTGTTATGGTATGTTGTTGTAATCAGATCATAAACATGTAATGTTTATTCAAGTCATAAATATGTTAAATTATAATATCATATATAAGTTTTTTATTTTTATTTGTTAATATGTGCGGGTCAATCCGGTTCAACCCGGTCGAACCACTGACTCATTGACCCAGTGGCTCGACCGGATCGATCCACGGGTCGATTTTAATAACACTGCTTCAACACCTTCTCGATTAGCATATTCTGAAAAAAAATTTATGGTGGGTTTTTTTACATCTCATATAACCTCAATAACTCAAATACATCTCAATCATATTGCATGAGAACTTCATCGGGTACTCGTGATACTTAAACTCTTGGAGCACGGGCCTCACACGGCACCAACCCGGATTAGGTACTTGAATTGTGACCATTAAAGCACATCTCTAACTTGAAAACCCACGAGCATTGACTTGAAACTCAGCACCTCGGCAAGGCAGCAGCATCCGCCTGCAGTATGGCAACACGTCCACGACGGACGAATAATACCTCCGCGAGGGAGGAACAACACGTCCACGAGGGACGAAAAGACTCCTACACAAAAGTAGGAGTAACACCTCCGCGAGGGACGAAAACACTCCTACACAAAAATGAGGAGAAATATGATACTCGGGGGGGGAATCAAACTCTTGACCTCTTGACAATTTGTCTAGAGATCAAACCACTCGACCAAAGCCCCTTTCGCATTTCAATAATTTATGCAGCGATAGAATCTGCTCACACTGTTCATCAAATAATAATTGTAATTAAAAATATATCATAAGAATGTAAAATCACTTAATGAAATTGAAACTAAAACTACATTGAAATTGAAATTAAAATTAAAACTACATTGTTCATTGTGTTTATATGCCTTTTAGTGACATTTTTTTTTAGTTTTATAGTAAGCTATAAACATATATAATTTACTGGGAACGGTGGAACATTTGTTGTTCGTTACGGTTATATGCTTCTTAATTTAGTAAGTTATACCCCATCAAAAAAAAATTAGTAAGTTATAAACTTCTGTATAATTTACCGCTCATTTTAGATATTTATTATTCATTGGGTTTATATGCTTCCTAAGAGTTCGGTTCCGGTGAGAAGTGGTAGTTACGGTGAGAAATGAGAACTAGTACATTATTTGTACCTTTTCAAAGGATTCTTCGTAGCTTCATGTATATGCATGCTACGAAGAATCCTTTGAAAAGGTATGAATAATGTACTGCTACGAAGAATCATTTGAAAAGGTACAAATTATGTAATTTAATTAAATCTAATTAAATCTAATCCTAACCATTGATAACAAAGATGAACGGATGAGATTAATTCTCAGTTCTCACCATAACTACCACTTCTCATGTGATCTTTACTCTGCTTTCTAATTCAGTTTTCAAATAAGTTATAAACATAGAAAACTCAATAGATTAACAAACGAATTACATATGAACCAATCGAGCAAAATCAGAAGTCGGTTCAGATTCTTTGAAGCTATAGACCTTTTCCTGCTTCGACGATACAACTTTGATTACATTATGTGAAAGCAAACCATGTCCAACTATTTTTCGAACTTAATTAGTGTCGATTAACAATGAGAGGCAAAAATCGGGGACTCTGATCGCAGATTGTCGAATCGCCAAACTTGTCAATAGTGAATTTTTTGTTTTTTTTTAAAAAATAAGTCCATAATTTATATTTTTATGATTTTATAAATGAGTGTCTAATACATTAAATGATCATTGTGTCCCATATTCTATTTTTATGGAACTATGATGCATAACGACGTCGCCCTAACAACACTGAAGATGAGTACGTGCTGCATGTGTGCGTTGGCAAAGGGGAAGGTTCTGGAGATGTCAAGGAGTCGGCATGTTCGGTGTGGTGGCATGTACTGGTATTTGGCATGAATAAAGAGATAACTAGAAAACCCAAAACTCTCTTCTCATCTTACTCTCGCTCTCTCCCTATCCTCTTCTTTTTTTTTTTGATAACTGAAGCAACAATGCTTCAAAGAAGAAAAAAGGACTTAAATCAACTAGAAAACCATGAAAGTCTTGGACAGCAGTCTAGTCTCGTCCAGCACCAGTTATGATCGATCACATGCTTAGCTAGCTGGTCTGCAACGACGTTTGCCTCTCTTCGAATAAGGAGAACCTTCCAATCCAAATGACGATGTAGCATTTGTGAGCTAGCTTGAAACCAAAGTTCCTTAGCAATCAGAATATCCGGACAGATGTTAAGCCATTTCACAATATCCGCGCAATCTGTCTCAAAAATAACCTTTTCTGCATTGAGGTTTTCAGCCATTTTGAAACTTTCCAACAAACCAATGCCTTCACAAACAGCACTACTGAGAATGCCAACTCCTCTAAGGGCTCTAACTGCTAAGATATTACCGCTGCAGTCTCTAGCAACAACACCAATACCTCCTCCTCTTGAAGCCTCCCAAGAAGCATCACAATTGATTTTAATAGTACCAGCTGGCGGTTTAATCCATTCAAACTCAGGGAGATAAAGAAATTTCATGCTAGATTGGAATTTTGAGTCACACTGGATGAAGGTTTTGGAAAGGTTGATGGCCTTGTAAATTAATTCATGAAGACTATAGTCATTATCACCATGTTTCCTCTTATTCCTTTTAAACCAAATTAGCCACAAGGTAACTAGGACCAAGTGTCTTTTCTTCAGTGAATAGCGGCTCCAACAGAAATGGATAATGTCGGCAAAAGAAACAGAATCTGGCAGATCACACAGCTCAGGGAAACCCAGCTGGTTCCAAACGGCTCTTATAAACCAACAATGCAGGAAGGCATGTGAATAGGTTTCAATTTTATATCCGCATTCACCACAACCAACATTATTTTCCAACCCACGCCTGTGTAAACTGATCCCTGTAGGGAGAGCTGCATGAAAACCGCGCCAACCAAAAATTTTAACCTTTCTAGGGACTGCCATTTTCCAATACTCCTTCCAGAATTTCTGAGTTTGCAACTGATTCGAGACACCAATATCCTCTCCTCTATCGCTGTCCTTTAGACGCATCATCAGTTTATAGGCACTACTGATGTCAAGAGATCCAGAGGAATTTTCAGTCCAAGAAATACTACCATTATGATCTTTCAGCGATCCTGCACGAACCAACTCAAATCCCTTAACAATGCTTCTCCAACAGTAAGACGGCCTATACCCAACAGTGCAATGCAACATATCGTAATCATAACAATACTTAGCCTTATAGATCTTAGAGATAAGCAATTCTGGTTGAGTATAGAACCTCCAAGCTTGTTTGGCCAAGAAAGCCAAATTGATACACTTAAAATCCTTGAAACCAAGGCCTCCCATAACCTTGTCCTGACGCAACCTTTGAGACTTAAGCCAATAGATAGGTTTTCTAGAGGAGGAATTGGACCACCAAAAGTTATTAATCGAGCTGTGCATTTTATTGATAGTAAACTCAGGGAAGAGAAAACAATTCATTGCATATTGAGGTAGAGCTTGAAGAACAGCTTTAATGAGGACTTCCTTTCCTCCAGAAGAAAGATTTTTCGAAATCCAGCCTTCAGTCTTATTTCCGAATTTGTCAACCAATCCTGAAAAATTCAGTGTAAGCTTCCTCTGTAAGGATAAAGGCAGGCCCAGATATTTTGCGTGATGGCTGACTAAACAAACAGACAACTGAGTAGAAAACGTGTTCCTTATGTCATCCGAAGCGTTGGGAGAAAGAACTAATTCAGACTTGGTATAATTAATAACCTGACCCGAGACATTTTCATACTGCTTTAACAGGGTAGACAGAACTGCAGCAGTATTGTTCTGGACTTTGAAGAGCAGCAGACAATCATCCGCGAACATAAGGTGAGAAATATAAGGAGCTCTTGAACACACCTTAATACCTTCAAAGCTCCTCTCCACCTCTAATTTAGACAGACTGTAGGTCAACCATTCAGAACCAAGGATGAAAAGATAAGGAGATAACGGATCACCTTGGCGCAGCCCTCTTCCTGGCACGAGAAAACCTGATGAAGTTCCATTGATACAAATAGTATACCTCACGCTGGACACATAATTAAGAACCATATCCACCCACCTATTTGCAAAGCCAAACCGCAGCAACATGAATTTCAAAAATCTCCACTCAACTCTGTCGTAAGCCTTGGACATATCCAGCTTCAGAGAACCATAAACGCTCTTCTTCTGTCTTGAATTTTTTATGAAATGGGCTGCTTCATGGCCAATGAGATAATTATCGGTTATAAGTCTTCCTTTGATGAAAGCAGATTGGGCAGGGCTTATGACCTCCTGTAAAATATGTTGAAGTCTATTAACAATCGCTTTAGCCACTGTTTTAGAAACCACGCTTGTAAGACTTATTGGCCGATAATCCTCCATTTTCGCTGCTGCTTTATGCTTTGGGATCAAAACTATATTAGTGTCATTGATACCTTCTGGGATGCGACCATCATGCAAAATGGAAAGACAAGAAGCTATGAAATCGACCCTAATAGTACGCCAAAATTTCTGAAAGAAACCAGCCGGGAAACCATCCAAGCCAGGAGCTTTGTAGGGATAAAGCTGAAACAGGGCTCTCTTGATCTCACATTCAGAATAGGGATCCATAAGGGATCTATTGTGGGCATCTGAAATTTTTGGAGGAATATGATGAAGCAACTCCCACATGTCTGAATCCTGCATATTAACTGTAGAAGAAAAAATGTTCTGAAAGTAATTCACCGCCACTTCCTCCATGGCAGCCTTCTCAGAATGGGTTCGTCCTTCGCTATCGATAAGAGAACTAATGGTATTAATCCTCTTCCTTGCATTAGCCTTAAGGTGGAAGAACCTTGTGTTGTTGTCTCCTTCTCCCAGCCAATTAACTCTTGACCTTTGCGCCCACATAAGCTCTTCTCTAACCAGCCACTCATCAATATCTTTGGCAATATTCTTTTCTTTCTCTATTGAAACAGGCGTACGCTGACCAATCCGAACCACAGCCAACTCATCTTTTAATCTCTTTAAATGCGTGCCCACACAGCCAAAGCTTTTTTTGTTCCAACTCGTAAGATGTTGAGACAAATGATGCAGTTTGACTCCCAATGTCCCGCTGTTCTCACTAGAATTCCAAGAATTGGTAACTGTGTTAACAAAGTTGTCATCCCTCATCCACATAGATTCGAACCGAAACAGACTATTCTTGGCAGCAATTCTAACATCCAGCCTGAGCAGTAGAGGACAGTGATCAGAGTAGTGAGACACCAAATGCTCAACGGACATATTAGGATAACAATCAAGAAAATCAGCATCCCCCACAGCTCTATCCAAACGACTTTCAATCTCATCTTTTCCTTGTCTTTTGTTAGAATAAGTGAAATTGGCTCCCCTGTAACCCAAATCCATAAGACCGCAGTCCAATAAAACATTCCTGAACTGCTCCATGAAGCTTTGCCTAGCCAAATTTCTACTAGTTGTTTCCGAAAAATTAACGATCTCATTAAAATCTCCAACAACACACCACGGAACCTTAATGCGATCTCTTAACTTTCTTAGTAACTCCCAACTTTTGTGCCGCAAATTAGTTCTTGGACTTCCGTAGAAAAGAGTAACTTGCACTGAACCCTTATACTTCAAAATAAAATCAATATGAAAACTAGAGTAGCAAACAACAGAGACGTCTGCATTATTATTCCAAAAGAGAACAAGGCCACCAGAACGACCACGAGCAGGGACAGCAAAACAACAGTCAAAACCCAGCTTAACCCTAACTATTTCACAACGATGACAATCAGACTTCGATTCAACCAAACCAACTACTAAAGGACGAGACGATCTAATAACTTCCTGTAAGGCACGAACTGCAGTAGGCGACCCAAGGCCTCTGCAGTTCCAAATTAAGAGATTCATGGCTCTCGGCGGTGCTGGAAACCAGCCACCGCCGCATCGACAACATCCTGAAGGAGAAAGTCATCACGCTCACCTTGGTTAAGAAGGTAAGGTTGATTATTCAGATTCAGGAAACCTGCAACCTCTTGTTCAGAAAGCTGCTGAGCTGAAACTTCAGAGCTACGAACAGCAAACTTTGGTCGTAACCTCACAGTTCTCTTTTTTGTTATTTTCGGATTTGGACCACCAATAGTAAAAACCTTTGAATTTCTCGGACCACCAATCACTGGGCTTGGGCTATCTTCAGCTACTGGTAAATAGGGTTGCTCCTCCAGCATTTTAATCTCAAAGGGATCAGCCGTCAAGAGACTTGGGCCTGAAATCCATAAAGGCTGATGTTGGTTAAGTCACAGAAGATTGAACAAAAGGACCCATGCCTTGATACAAATCCTCCATGCAATTTGGCCACACAGCCTTCCCTTTTTTACTGGTGGACAGAACAAGACTATCTCCATCACGCTTTCTTCGTAACGTCTCCAACTCGACATGAGCAGTAGTGTTGAATGACTCCATGCTAGCTAACTCCTTCAACATGATATGTTTGCTTCCAGACGCCACAGTCCCCTTTTCAGGACCTTCAAAAGAGCCTTTAGCTCCTGGAGCAATCTTAACAGATGAACCAGACGCCACCCTTGCAGTATTATTTTTGAAGCCGTCCTTCGGCCCAAAGCTCTTCCTAACATCTTTCTTCCCATCTTTATAAGAAAGATCAGCTCTGAGATGAGCGAAGAGAAAGCCGTCTCCATCAGCGCTTCTTAAAGTACAGCTACTTGTGTCATGGGTAAGTCTAGCGCATTTCAAACAGAATTTTGGCAGCCTCTCATACTTGAAATCAACCCAAATCGGCTCCTCCTCATCTTCTTCAAACACATAACAACCATCAGCAAGAGGGAGGGTTGAATCAATTAGAACACGTACCCTTAGGTAATTCTTCTGAACAAGGCTCTCATTGACAACCAATGAAGTTTTTGATACATCCACTGGTTCGCCGATGAGAGAGCCGAACCGATCCTCCTGGGTTTCCTGGATAAGGGCCAGCGGGAGATTATGGACTTGAACCCACATAGGGACTTTGGTGGGTTGAACGTTGTTTGCAAATCTGTCTACATCCCAGTCTCCGACCGCAATGGCCCAGCCGTCCCCAGTCCAAGGGCCTCCGTCTTTCACAATCATCTTGTCTTGCTTAGATTCGAAGACTGCAAGGAGCATGTCGACAGACAGATCCACAAATTTTGCTTTGCCTTGAAGAGGCCAGGCCTTATCCAACAGGGAAGCTACAAAATCTTTATTAACTCCCTTCATATTACAGAACTTTAGTGCCAAAGCATGCACAAGGCTTTTCTCAGCTTCCGCTCTGACAGTCCTAGGAATAGAAATAGCAGCCTTTCCATTGAATTGCCTCGCCAAAGAATTAACCTCATCCTCCATTAAGACAAACAGTTGCATGCACTCCAGGACAAAGCCAACAAGGATAAAGTAAGAACGTTTGAAAAGGACTGGACTCAAAAAGGGGTTGTTGTATTAAAGCTAAAAGAGGAAAGACACTGATGGACTACCGGACAGGAAAAAGGAATGTTTGAAAAGGATACTTAGAAAGCTTCTTAAATAAAGAAGACAGATACTCAAAAACCCTAAACGACGAATACAACAATCCAACAAATGGAAGCTAAGAAGGCGCATGGGCGCCAAGATCCTGAAGAAATCTGACAAATAACACCAGATGGCGTTGGCGTTAGCGTGTAAAAAAAACAATCTCATAAGCTAGGAACTAGCCTAGAGAGAAGAAGGAGCGTCTTGGCTCCACATACACATCTCTCTCCCTATCCTCTTCTATGTTCTCAGCTCGTTCTCATTCTGATCTGCTTCAAACTATGTTGAATTTATAGTTTGAAATTCTTAGGCCACGAGATATAAGGATCTTGTGGCCAATAGAGGTTCTTATGTCTCATTATAACTATAGTTCTCATTCGATACTCACCATATTGTACGAAAAATCCATTTCTCGTGTAATAAATAGTAGGGAAATGTACAGTTTGTGGTCCTGAAATTATTAGGACCACGAGATAAAAGGATCTTGTGGCTCAATTTGTACAGTTTGAAATTATTAGGCCACGAGATAAAAGGATCTTGTGGCCCGTAGAGGTTCTTATTTCTCATTATAACTATGGTTCTCATTCGATCCTCACCCGCTTTTCAATATGTATTTAATAAACATTATATTGTACGGAAAATCCATTTCTCGTGTAATAAATAGTAGGGAAATGTACACAGTTCAGTTTGTGGTCCTGAACTCTTACATGTTTTCAACATGTAGGTCTAACTATTGAACTTTTTTTTTTGATGGAACTATTGAACTTTTCAAAAAGCTATCTTAGGGGCACTTCATTAACGTTATTAATTCTCACACCATTAGTAACATTGTGAATTCCATTTAAAATTACAAATACAAACTTTTTTATAAAAAACATAAACAAAATTTGAAATTTAGAAAACATTATATAAATGTAGTACATTTTACCAAAACTAAAATATTTTTAAAAAATAAAAAATACTTGGAGAGAAAATATAAAAATACAAAAACTAATTTTTTTTGTAAAATATAAAAAAATTAAATCTCATTAAAACCCATAAAATTTATTATAAAATTTAGTAAAGTAAAAATATTAAATTAAACCCTATAATAGGATGCTGAGATGATATATTTGATTTTCTCTTGAGATGATTACACTACTAATTTTTCCATAATTTTCGTCTTCAAGCATGCGCAGGAAAAGGGACGGAAAGTTGACGGAAAAACGTGAATTTCCGTCAACTTTCCTTCAACCACGATGATGTCGGAAATTTTCCCGACGGTAAATATTTTCCGTCGACATTCAGTCCAATTATTCCGTCGCCTTTCCGTTTCTATTCCGTCATATGTCCGGTACGTGTAATTCCGTCTGCGTGTCGTTGATATTTCGTCACAGTTACGTAAAAAATTTCCGTCTACACTCAGAACATATTACGTTAACGTATTTTCCGTCAACTTTCAGTCTATATTCCTTCGATATATATTCCGTCAACCTTTCGTCTATTTTACGCTACTAACGATATCTGATTCAGTCGTATTTCAGTTATTTTTCCGTGACATTTTGAACGGCGCTTCTGTGTAAGCGACGTTGAATATATGTATTGAGACAGCGCTTTACGTTAGGCGCTGCCTTAGGATTAATATAACGGCGCCTTCATATATAGGCGACGTCAAATTATTCCGTTTATGTTCCGTCATATGTCCGGTAAAGTTACGTAAAACATTTTCCGTCGACATTTTCCGTCACAGTTACGTAAAACATTGTCCGTCAACTTTCAGTCTATATTCCTTGAATATGGTATTCCGTCAATCTTTCGTCTATATTACGGTACTCACGTTGCCGTCATTTGTCTGGCATAATTCCGTCAATATATATTATCGGCAACAATTCATCTACGTTCCGTCGTCGTTATTTTCCGTCTACATTCCGTCGTTATTACGATACTCATAGTTCCGTCATTGTTCCCGTCTTCACTCCGACATCCGTATTTTCATACCGTCTTGTATCTGTTATAAATTAAAATTTAACAAAATTTAAATTCGACTTTTGTCAATTAAAAATTAAAATTTAACAAAATCAACTATTAAAATTCGAATTTTGAAATTATATTAAAATAATTCGAATCAAACAAAATTAAAATGCCTAATTTCTGCGGTCTTCATTCGATTCGTGATGGCCATCATGGTTGTTCCATCCGAGCTTCGACTGGAGGGCAGCTGGTATCCAGAAGTACTGAGCATCCTCATCATAGCAGCTTGCATTTGCATCATTTGGTCCATGCTCTCTCTCAGGGACTCCTGTTGTTGTTGCATGCTCCTCAAATCAGCTTCCTGTCGGGATTCTATGCGCTCTAAACGTGGCACAAGCTCCTGAGTGTAATCGTTCGATGATTGGCTCCTTGCTGCTCCTTGCACGCTGGCACACGACTGGCTGCCCGTTGAAGAGTACTGTTCCGACACTAATGTTGCTGCAGGACCATACAGATACGGTATCCCCGACCTTGGGTGAACTCCCATGACAGTTGTAGCGGCCTCTACCAGCTTTTCATCTGGTACCCTTTCATCTGCAACGCGATCCTTCAGGACCAGAGCTTCAGCATCAGCAAGTTGTTTCTGCACATTCGTACAAATATTTTGTCAAAATTGTGAGTCTATGTAATAAAAAAATACAATAAGAAACATATTATTGAGTTACACTGATATAAACAAATGTAATAAACAAATATAATTTGTTAAGTGTACCCTTTTGTAATAAACAAATGTAATAAACAAATATAATTTGTTAAGTGTACCCTTTTGTTCTCCCAGTCGGGTATCAGATACGTCCCATCCTGCCTCTTGTATTTCTTGTCAAACATATCAGTTAGCAACACTTGTCTTTTATTGTCCTTTTCCTGCAAATTTAATGATAATGTGTTGTGAAAAAATTTAACTGTAAAAATTGAATTATTAGTGTAACAATTTAATGATAAATTTATTGTGAAAAATTTAAGTGTAAAAATTTAATTATTACCATCTTCGCATGGTGAAAGTGTGCCGGTCTAGACCCAAATGCGTGCAATTTCGGGCCGTATCTGGCAAGGTTGGCAGCATACGTTTGTTTGTTCTTTTCACTGCGGGCTATGAATGATGGGTCCGTATTAAATCGAGCTCTTCCCGCATCTATGTGATCTTTGGTCAACCATTTCGGGCCTTTGGTTTTCCCGGTTCGCAAACCTCTCCACGAATCTTGTAGAATCTTAGCCGCCTTTTTCCTAAAGTTGGCCTCAATTTGGTCGGTGTGTATCGGATCCCACCGGTACAAGCTCTACATATACATTACATAGAATCACAAAACTATGTAATCGAAAACGAAATTATCCAAAAAATAATGCAACTGCTACAATTTCACTTTTACCTTGACGTGTCGAAACCACTTCACCGGAGCTTGTGGATCACACGTCTCCACTGTCGTCCAACCAATCTTAAAGCCAGGTCCAATGCATTGAAGCCCGATTTTGTTAACAGCCGAAGGGGGGTCAAAGCTGAAAAAAATACAAGGTGTAACATTTATAATATGGTTAGTATAAACAAGCTGCACACATTTATGTACAATAAAAGTACTCACTTGTCATCCCCAGCTGGAGTGATCCAAGGCCGAATATCATGTGGCATTGAACCCAACGGAGTCTCCTCACTGACTCCGCCACCGGCCGAAGTCCCTCCTCTAACGAAATCTGTCCGAATTTCGTCATCATGATCGTCAGCATATGCCGAAGGTGAGGCCCTCTCTTCGGCATCCTCGTCCCTGTTCACCCCCACCATATGAAACAGGTCATCGATTGAGTACTCATCCACTTCTGGTAAGACTCTGTCTTCATCCATAGGATTCACAGTAGGGTCCGGTACATGCATAGAAGGCTTGTAAAGGTCTGGACTTGGACGTCTGTCCCCGGTTGACGATGGTGTACTTTGCCTTTCCTCACCCCCTTGTCTCGCAGGGATATGATCCTGTACCGGAACAGAAGGTCTGTACGCATCTCGATTTTGACTGTTTTCCCCAGCTGATGGCTGATGTTGATCACCCTGACTCAGCTGTCTTGGTTGGCGTATTTCAGTTAGCCACATTTGTGCTGACCCTCTACCAGCCACGGTTTTCCTTTTCCCCTGTACATTTCGCTTGAGTGGTGCCATTTACCCTGCCATAAAATTTAAATTAGTAATTTCAAATCACAGATAGAACACATTGTTGTATCTTCTTCTTGTAACCACATTTTCAACCAAAACAGCAGCCATTCGAGTATGTGTATGACAAATATTAATTTAACCCGAATAGTATCAAAGGTACCTAAGGACGATGAGCTACAGGCATTTCATTATCAGAAAGTTCCAACAGATTGTATCAACAGATATCAACATATGATGACAACACGTACAGCTAACACAGAGGACATAAACACAATTTGTCAGGCGACCAGTTTCGAACATTTCTTGTACAGAAATTCACACACAAACACACACTAAGACACGCCGAACAAACAAATTTGCTTCTGAAATCACACGCGCATAACATTTGCCACACTTTTTATACCAATTGGATTCGAACAAACAAACAACCGCAGCCGAACAATCTAGAAGCACGAACTCAACTGAAGCGCACAAGAGGAAGACGAGTAGTTTTCCCATACCTGGGCTATCAAGGTTGCTTATGCAATTGGCACAACAATCGGCTGTCGAGCTCGGCGGCGTACGGCGGACGATGAATATTTATTTCAAATCACAACAATGGAAACATTGCGCATGTAATTTCAATTCGCTTTGTCCAAAACAATATTTATTTAGTCTATTTTAACCAAAACTTTTTAACTCGTCTACGCGGGCGAATAGGGCGGGGATTTTTTTTAGATGAATATGACAGCGCTTGTTTTGCAAAGCGCTGATGTACTTTGATATTACGTCGCCTTTGTATATAGGCGCTGAATTTTACTTATTTCATACGGCGCTTAACGTATAAGCGATGCGATAAATGTCCCATATGACATCGTCTATTTATGAAGCGCTGTTTTTTTGTACCATATTACATCGCTAATCAGACAGGCGCTGTTTTTTTATGGAATTATGACATCGTCTATTACAGAAGCGCTGTTTTATGGTTACTTTACACAGCGTACATATATTAAGCGCTGTTTACTTATCATTTTTCCAGAAAATTACATAACACAAAACGTTCCAGCCCTTTCCATTATTTAAAATAACAAAATTGATGATTACACATACATAATCTTTTTCCCATTCACATTTTATTAACCATGTCGTATACATTATTACTAAAGAATATTAATATCCCATCAAAAAAAAAGAATATTAATATCCTACCTAATTTTTTGAACCTTTGAAATTTTAATATCCCACATTGCGACAATTTGAAATTTCAATATTCTAATACCCCACATTGGTCGATGTCATTGACTTGGATTCACAAGTGATTATATAAGGGGAGAGTAAAACCCAATAAACCTACGACACCAAAATCCTTCGGATATTTGTTTAAACTGCTTAATTTTCTCTGCACAACGCTTCATGAACTTCTTGTGTTGCCATTGTGCATAGTCACGAGAAGTTCATGAAGTGTTGGCCGAGAAACTTAGGTTAAATCATACTTAAAATACAATGAATGCTCAGACTAGGCACAATGTGTCTGACTTAAAAACATATATGAATGGTCATACTTAAAAATAGAATTAATGAATAGCAATGCGAAAAAATAAATGATCAGACTTAAGATAAAATTGATCAGAGTTATATAATTAAAGATCAGACTTGTTATTCGATACACAAGCACAACATTCTGTACACATTTTTTCTTAGGTCGACTTGCATGTCCGTTTGGTCTGATTTTTCATTGCTTCATTTGCTTCACGACGATTCGTCAGACTCTTCTTCGGTATCCGGATTAAAATCTACGTGCTCGTCGTTCCTGTCTTCTTCTTCGGTGTCGTACTCATTCACCTCATCATCAGCAAGGTCCCCTACGGATCCAATATCGTTGACTAATACAGGCATCTCAGTTCCCAAATGTCAGTTACATTTCCTTTTGTGGTGACGGAAATGTAAAGGAATAAAGACGTATAAAATATGTCAGTTACATTTCCTTTTGTGGTGACGGAAATGTAAAGGAATAACGTATAAAATATGTTTGCCAAATTTTGTCTCAATTATCTTAATGTTATCTATACATATATATATATATATATAGAGGAGCGTTCAAATGAGGCACCAAAATTAGAATGAGACTATGAGGCACGATCTCATCCACACATCAAACCCCCCCGTGCATTGTGGGCGCGCCACGTGTCCAAATAGTAAACCCACTAACTTTTGAAAAGTCAACAATTGCGGCTTGCCACGTGGCTTCGCCACGTGCCTCGGATCAACTCCCACAGACGGCCGAGATCGTGCCTCACAGTTTCATTCTACCAACCATGCCTCAACCGAGTGCTCCCCTATATATATATATATATATATATATATATATATATATATATATATATGGGTGTCAACAATTAGCACGGAAGACGACAAAAACAAAAAAGTAAAAATTAAAAGCTGTGATTCATGCAGTCACCCGACATCGCTCAATAATGATCGTCTCGTCATATTGTAAAAAGGAAAAAAAAATTAAACGAAATAGTGAATGATCGTCACATCATATCAAAAAAAAAACCAAGACAAAAAAGGAAATAGTGATCGTCAAATCGCTTTGGGCAAATTTTTTGATACATGGATACTCATGTCTGATTTCTGGATATATGTGGGTGGTATCGTCGATCAATTCTTGCTCATATACGTTAAGCTTCAAAATTCTTGCTCATAATCACAAATTGTTGGGTTTCAATTTTAGATAGTAATTTTTACGTGCTTTTATATATATAGTGCATACAGAGAATATACGTCTCGTATTCGATAGTAGTCCGTTCCCCGCTTTCAAAAAGTAAAACGCGCATTTATAACCGAAAAGGAGTAGTTAACTTCATTAGATACGTTGCACATCAATATATAACATAGTTTATGATACTTTAGTACAGATTATGTGGAACGTTAATTACATAAATTCAACGAGTTTTTGGTGCTTCCTTTCCATCTGACCCACGGGGTGACGGCTGGTCAACTTCTTCGCCACCGTCACATGGACTTGTAATTGAAGACGAACATTGTCTATTATTGTTGTATTCGTCGTATCTGTATTTTTCCATACTGAAGCTATGCTCTCCTAAACATTCGGAGCCATTATCACATGGATAGAATCCATCTTGAGCGGAACAAACATATCCTTTAGAACCGCCGCTTGATTCTTCATCAGACATCTCCGTAAAGAAACGGTCGACTGCAGAGTTCGAGCTCATTATATGAAATTGTTGGGATGAAAAAATATAAGGACAAGCGATAGTGCGTTTACTTATAGGGTGGACGATATATGATTCAGTCGTAGTTCAGGTAATATTCCGTGACATTTAAGACGGCGCTTTTACAGAAGCGACGTTGCATGTATGTATTGAGACAGCGCTTTAATTTAGGCGCTGCCTTCGTATAAATAAACGGCGCATTTATATAGAGGCGACGTGAGAAATAACATATAACGGCGCTGGAATATATAGGCGCCGTTATATGTGAAGTGAACACGGCGACTGAATAATAAACGCCCTAGAACCCTAAAAATTACATTTCAACACATTTTTTAACCACACTGGTAAATTCCGTTTACTCCGACTTCTTCGCCCGCGGCACGAATTTCACTCACGCGGAGGTTTGATTTTGTCGCCCAGGTATGATAGTTGTCATCCTATTTCGGCACTTATTGTTTCTGTTTTGCATAAGTTGTCGGCGGAGTGCGACACAGTTACGGTTGCGTGTAAATTTGAAATTTTGGTTGACTCCGGTGTATGGATGTATTCATTTAGTCAGGGTACTCAATTCAGGCACCTGATTATATTCTGCTTGAAACTATGAGATTGTAGGGACGATGGTTAACACACCAAGTAGTCTCGACGGAGCCTCATCAGCGACAGTTAAGAAAAAATCGAAACGTAAACAAAGGGGTGCAACCCTTCTGACCAGTTTAATTGACAAGCATAAAGATGGCACAAAGGAACCGGTCACGATAGCAGCAGATGGAACTATCAACGGTGAAGTAGGGAAATTATTCAGAACATACATTGGTAATATGATACAGTATGTTAATATATTAAATGCACAATGTGGTATTTATACGTTAAACTGTGCGTTCGGTACATGCAGGTCTGGTTGCGAAAAAGCATATGCCAATTACATATGAAAAATGGACATTAGCACGCCCGGAGCAGAGGGAGTTGGTGTGGGAAGAGACTTTGGTTCGGATTATTAACTGTGAAACGATTAATTGTTAACTTCATACTTTTGCATGTGTTAACCATTCATTTAAATCTGCAGAAAATATTTGATGTGCCTCAGAATGACTTAACTACGGTGTTAAAGAGAACGGAGATGCGGGCAGCGGCTAAAATATGGAGAGAATTTAAGAGTGAGCTGGCAAATAAGTACATTTTTGGTCTGAAAGAAGGAGAGGACCCACAACAGATGTATCCGTTCATTGATACGGATCAATGGAAAACCTTTGTGGAACAACGTCTGACTCCCGAGGCACAAAAACTTAGGGAGTTGAACATTGCGCGAACGAAATCGAACCGGTACCCGCATACTATGTCCAGGGGCGGGTACAAAAAGGCAAAAGCGGATGTTGTCGCGGGAAAATTAGCAGAGATGGAGGCGCAGGGTTTAATATCCCCGGGGGATGACCCTGTCATCGATGTTGGAAGGCACGAGGTTTGGAAGAGGGGGCACCAAAGGACTAATAAAGAGTACGTGAATGACCATATGAGGGAGGTTGCCGACAAAATTGTAAGTTCTATGCTTACGTTAAATAATTACGTAACTGTCTGTGACTGTCATGAACGTCCATTCACTTCGGTATCAGGATGAATTGGAGAAGCAAGTGAGGGAAGGAAAATTTATATGCCATGGTCGACGTGACATATTAACAGAGGCCATAGGAAAGGACGAGTACCCTGGACGAACACGGGGGGTGGGGTGTTTGGTAGGTTGGAAAAAAGTATTTGGGAAGCAATCTTCTTCGTCGACCACACAGTGCACTATCGCTTCGAACGCTCTTACGAGTCATAGCCCTGAAATTGGGTACGATGATGACCCATTTGGAGATATACCCAAGGTAATATTCCGTAATTTATTAAAGTACGACGAAATTTCAATTTACTTCGTAAATGTGTCTGAATTTTTCCATTTCAGGTTGGGAAGAAATGCTTGCTGCACGTGGAAGGAGGAGGTTCGGATCAGGGCAGGATACTTGTAGCACTTGGCAGAGTGATGCGAGGACGCTTCGTTCAGTGTCAAGAGCTGACTGATGAGATGGTGAAGGTGGTTGTAGAGATTGAACTTGAACCGTCGGCAGAGCTTCCAATGAAGTTGGGGCGCATGGAGAAAGTATCAGATGCACTGGGTGATTTTGTGGGATGGCCGAAATGTCTGGTAGACATTGATGAAAAGGTAGTTGATTCCTAAATTCTGTTATATGATAAGAAACACCTATAAGCATATCAATGTGAATAGGTTCATTCCCTTTTTTTTTCCCGCACAGGGATATGACGAGTACAGATTTTTTAAACTCCAATGTAGCAGTTTTGACGACGCTAAACTTGAAGGAATGACAATGATATGTCGTTTTTTGTACGAACACGCGAAAATGATGGCCAAGTCGACTATCTATTCGGTGTACATTGCTAGCGAAGTTTTCGGTGAAGATTGTTATATCCAACTGGAAAAATCTGACATTTTGCATTTCACCTCATTGGAAGCTTTGAGTGCAACCGCGGTTGAAGTGTACATGGGGTAAATTTTAATTTATTTATTATTATTTGTTGTTAACAATGAAATTTTGTTGACTGGAACACTTAATTATTCAAATGGCAACAGAGTTATACACGATAAGATTCCGCCGGGCATTAGGTTTGGATACTTCAGACCGAGTCGTATGACTCCGTCCGTCGATCTAGAAACGAGGGTCGCTTGCTTCGAGAGGAGATTGCAAATGCCAGACTACGTTCATAATTTTTGCTACTTCCTCCCCTACGTCGATGCCAAAAAGTAAGTTATTATTTTCCGTGTTCATCTGTGTTTTCGATGAAATACATTGTATACGAATATAACATTTAAAATATTTATTTATTAGGTGGCATTGGATGTTAATTGTCATATTCCCCAAGAAGCGCTTGGTCCTTTGGCTTGATCCAATCGCAAGTCCACCGATGGATGATGCAAACAATTTCGTCAACACGTAACGACGACTATGCTAATCCGCTATTTCTTACCAATACTACAAGTGCTACAACTTATATTAATTACACTAATGTTACAGGGGATTGCGTACATACTTCAATCTCCCGTCAGATGAACCTATACAGTGGAGGACTGTAACGGTATGGACTTAACAAATAACAACAGAATAGACCGAATTCTTTTACTTAATACGTTTGATTTATTTTTATAAATCATTTCTTATTTCAGTGCCCCAGACAGCCCTTCAACACTGAAGTGTGTGGCTACTATGTGTTGCAATATATGCGCGACATAACGAAGTTTGTTCATCAAACCAATGGATCTCTTCATGAAGACATCAGACATGTAAATATATGCCCCGATAAGTAATAGAGCATCAACCATTAGTCTACGTATATGCCAATTTGATAACTGTGCGCTTTTTTCCAAGGCTTTCCCAACAGGAGAGGACTCGTATGGTAACAATGTCCTGAATGATATGAGGTGCGACTTTGCTAATGAATTGGTAGATTATTTGCGGCAAGCAGATAATCCAGTGAAAAACACATCATATATATGCTGTATACTGGTCCAAATGTTTTGTACATATAATGCTGGGCAATGTAATGTGTTTGTTTTTGTTGATAATATAGAGCAATGTAATCGGGAATAAATGTTTAATAAGGAAATGGTATCGTGCACGGGATTGTTTGTAACAATCAAAAATATCAATGCATATTCGCACTTTCGACAGCGCTTAAAGTGGACGGCGCCGTTTATAATTTCCAATGTGACAGCGTGTCATTTGTATAGGCGCCGTTTATTATGAACTTAAGTCGGCGCCTTAAGGGTAAGCGATGTTTTAAGTATACCTTATACGGCGCGTCTCAATTAAGCGCCGTTTTCAAGTATACACGGGTAATAATAAATTTGTTTAATATATAAACAATATATCCAATGAGACAGCGTGTCATTTTTAAGGCGCCGTTTATTATGAGCTTACGTCAGCGCCTTATTGGTAAGCGATGTTTTACGTATACCTGATACGGCGCGGCTCAATTAAGCGCCGTTTTAAAGTATACCCTGGTAATAATAAATTTGTTAAGATATAAACAATATTCAAATAAATTGTATTATACGAGTCCGATTTCGAACAAAAATTTTCAGCCGTTTAATATACATTTTATGACATAATTGTAATTTGTAAGGCGTTGGAAATCACTAATATATTTAATTCGTTGGCAATTTCCAATAAATGTTTCATTTTCCCGTCATTATACCTTTACAAAGTTCCCGTTAATTATAGACCGTTGTTGCGTTTCGGTCACTATAACATGTTATTTCCGTCATGGGACGGAAACATTTATGCAACCATATTTCATTGTTGCGCTATATAACTATGAGAACTCTTGAAATCATTCATCCCACCACATTCAGTAGCAACATATACTTCCTTCCAATCGTCAACATATGTCTCCTTCATTTGACCGTGTGAGTTTCACTGACAATACACGCGGATTTGCTCGTAGAGATCACGTTGTGCCTATTGGCCGACACCAGTAACAACCTACTATTGTTCTCTTCATATTGTCTGTTTTGATAAATGCGGCACGTTATGTAATCCATACTTTTGTAACAGTTTCTTCCCATTCGATGTTCAACGACAGATTGCTCAAGAATGCATCTTAAAATGTTGGGACGCAACGTGGGCATCATGGACCAGGATCCCAGACAGCAGCAAGGAAATATGGTTCGAGGAGTTTCAGGTACAAAACAAGAACTCGAGAAATGTTTTACTTTCCTTTGGATGACTAAAGTTAACGGATCTTACAAATGATTTGCTTGTAGAGTATAGCTACCTGGGATGCACAATATGACAGTCGCATTCGGGGAAATTTTATGAATGCATGCAAGTTGATCATCAATGATCATCGTACGATGCGAAGGACAGGAAGGAATTCACTTTTGTCGTTGTCAACCAACCCGTAGATTGCATAATGTTCGACTGCTCACGATGTCGTTATAAATCAATTAGTGACAACTTTGTATTCAATGATTTAAATAAAATATATATATATATAGTGCTTTATCTAAATGAATTTAATTTGTAACGCAAATTAACCCCTAAGTAATGGTTTTTATATATTAAATTATATTTGAAATCATTTGTGTAACGCTGATTGATTATACGTTAAAATAAATTGATAATAAAGTAATATAAAAAAAATTCACGTTAAAATAAATTGATAATAAAGTAATATAAAAAAAAATTCAGAAAATATGGTTCGCAAATGAGACAGCGATTCAGTGTTGAAGCGATGTCTTAATTGACATTATAAACGGCGCCTTAAAAATGAAGCGCTGGCATATATGACGGAAATGTCGGAATGTATGTGAATAAAATATGCGGGTACTTTCCGTCATTTGTTCGTTACTTATATTCCGTCGCTAATCCGAGAACTCATGAGCGACGGAATTAATATTGACGGAATTATAATGGAAATACCTCGAAAATGTTTTTGGTGACGGAATGGAATCGAAAATGTACCGTTTTATTTACCGTCGCCATTTCTTATGACTTTATTGAGACGGAAGTTTTGGACGGAAAATTTGGAAAAATTTGTAGTGTTAGGATTGTTCTTGATATTAATTTTAGATTAGCTTAATATTTTTAACTTTATTAACTTTTTATTTTACCAAAGGGGTGCTGCCCGGTTGGTTAAAGATTCCGTCACCAATTTCTGCACATTTTTGTGAGATTTTCTTCATTTTCCTCATCCCGCCTCGCGTGTGGATGCTTCCTACATCCTCCGTGGATGCCTTCCTCATCCTGCCTTGCGCGTGGATGTGTTCTCCCTCCCTCATGGAGGTGTCTTGTGCAAACGGTAAATGTGTAAGGTGACCTGAGCTCCAAGTGTCGAAGAATGTAACGATGAGGTGGATATGCGGATCCATGGTAAAGGTGTCGAACCTGACATGCACTTCCGAAGCAGAAAGATACGATGGGGTGGATGTGCGGATCCATGGTAAAGGTGCCGAACCTGGCATGCGCATCAGAAGTAGAAAGATGTATCAGATGATTTCAGATCCGATCAAAATACCAGCTTGCTAGAGCTTCAAAGATCAATATTTATGTATACTAGATGATAAAACTTCAGTCATATGCATTGTAGTTGTTGTACCCCATTGTGAAAAAAAACTTTTTATTCTGAATAAATGGGTACTTTGAAAATTTCAAAATTTTAGATTTTTTTTTATAAAAACCTTGTTATCGATTTTTCAAGTCAGAATTTTTTAAAAAAATTTAATATTTTATTCTTCACATTTAGCTTGTTATCGATCATTTTCCTGATGTATTATGAGCTCTCAGTTTATGTTTTAATGTTTTTTCAGGTGAAAAATGATTCCGAGGCAAAACAAAGCATTTTTTAGAAATTTGGGCAAAATAGGGCAAAATGAGGCTGATTAACCTCTCTTCTTGTCTTGCATGCCTAGAGTGCATATGGTATTCAAATCTACTGATATATAGCTTGATGAAAAGGTGATTTGAAGGGCTACAACATTGTAGTTTTAAAGTAAGAACTGATTCAATCGCAAAGGAGGCCAAAATTAGAGCCAAAGTCTGCTATTCATAACGTGCCAGTATCTCCCATGTTAAGAAGATCTGTCGATACGGTGCAAAAGTACAAACCTCTCTGGATTTTTTCTGTGGCACCAAATGGTGACACTGCAGACACTAGCCAAATGGGCCAAAAATAAAATTTCTGCAAGGTTTTTAGAGAAAAGGCGAAAAGTCAAATTGAATAAAATCAAACAACCTGTTCAGCTGCCACTCATTCTAGGCATTTTGGAGTCGATCTTCAAGAAAAAAAATCATGAAAATAACTCAAGGAAAATTGGATCGACGTTATGGATTACAAATCGAAGAGCAACATCATCTACACATAGGTTGTGATTGTTCGTCATAAATTTTTTTCATTTTTACTTCGAACAAAACATGAGTTGTATGTTCACTTCCATGGATAGTGAGTAGTGATCCTTATTTTGGGGTCCTACGAATCTTATATAACTATGAATCATTGAATAAAATAATATTTGCATGAATTGAATTGTCTTATTGGATTTGTATTTTACTTGGCGCTTAAACACATGTGATGCATGTTAGATGTTTGACAAAATGCCTAAGTACATTGCAATGAGATGTTAAGCCAACAACGCCGAAAGGGTGAGGCTTAACATCCGAGTATTAAGTAAATACACGTTACAAACTTGGTGACTACAGGAGTAGCCCGAGATTGAAACGAGAATGGCTAGTTTTACAATAAGGACTCCCCATCTTTACGCAACGAGAGTTGGTAAACATCAGCGAGTTACTTGATTCGAACCAATAGCGCTGAAAGGGTGAGGTTCGTAGTTTAAGGTACATTTCTAAGATTAACCAATAGCGGCGAAAGGGTGAGGTTCATACTTGAAATGTACGGCTATTTTCCAATCAATATAGGCAAATTCATGCATGCTAGCTGATAAACTCGATTTAAATGTTAGGTAAGTGAAGTAGTTCCCCAAACTATCTCTTAAGATTGATAAAACTCGTCTCTTGCTTTGATTTATTTTAAATTCTAGAAACCAAACAAAACTCGTTGAAGACTCTGATAAGTAGCAATATAACCTTACATAGTGCATAAGTTTAAACTTGTTCCCTTGCACGATCCGGTTCTTACCGGCATTATAAATTATTTTTGACGTAAAATACTACACGTCAATCGCATTAGTTTGCTTAACCCGAGAACCGCAACCAACCCTTGATTAGTTCTATATGTTTGGCTCGTGAAACCAATGAAGTACACTTGCTCAGCTTGTGTGCTAAAATGAAAGAATCGCAAGGCCAGTAAACTTGCTTGTGTTCACCTCCACGATTCCAGTTAATGGGGAAGACAACACATGTCTAGGGTCAAGCCAACTTGAACAATGCTAACTTTCGGCAGTGATTATACTGACACCCCATGTGTATAATTTCCTTAATTAGACCGTATATGAGGCTCCCATATTAAACTTTCACGTGCACCTGAGAGTTTGTTTTATTCGTCCCTTCACTGTATTTTTCCTTGTGAAACTTTAAGTTTTTGACTTTGTATGTAGCCATACCCATGACCCTGGTGTATCCATTCCAAAACTTGACAATTAGTCGGTGTTATTAAAACCGAACCGTGGATCGATCCGGTCAAGTCACTGGTTCAATGAGTCAGTGGTTCAACCTGTTTGACCCACACATATTAAAAAATAAAAATAAAATACTTATATATGATATTATAATTTAACATATTTATGACTTAAATACTTAAAAAATCCCGAGAATGTTTCTAGTCCTATCTCCCTTGCTATGTCTAGCCAAGACGTTAAACTAGGCCTTTTCGGGGAGTAACCCGCACTGTGAGTATTTGTTCATTGCATATTTTTTTTCATTTGCATTGTGTGCTTTGTGTGTGGACATTGCAGAAATCTAAGTGTGGAGTGTGCGATGCTTAGACCAGCAAAAAGGGTCCTAAAACGACAAATACCCACTGGGGTTTATTGGTGCCGTGACACCCGTGACACTATGGATTTGTCACGGCTGTCACGGCAGGCAAAAAGGGCACTGAGTTTTGAAGGGGTCGTGACACCCGTGACACTCTCGGATGTCACGGCAAGCTTATATCTCAGTCAGTTTTGGCGGGTGCCGTGACACCCGTGACATTCTCGGATGTCACGGTTGTCACGGCCAAATCAGTCTCTTCTTCCCCAAAAATTCAAATCATAACCCTATCACTTGCCTTGTTTCTCCACGATTATCGATGCTAACCTATCACTTATGCAGCTCTATGTTTTTAGCTACACATCTACCAGCTCATGAGTCACATTTCACCCCCCGGACAACGCTTAATCTCCATGGATATCACATCATCACACACGAGTAAAGTTCCTATGCGCTTTCTCTTATCTTTTGTTTCTTCCCTTAGGGACTTAGCTCATTTTTAAGTGTGGAGTGGGTAACGCATAGTCACACACATCGCATATCACATTCACTCTTGCATATGCTCAACAGTCTATGTATTGCGATTGAAATCCTCGTTTTCTACGATACTCCTTGATTGATTGTCATTCTTATGGATTCGAAGTCTAGGACTTGAAATAGTTTTATTCATGTGTGTATTCTCTCGAGTCAGTAACATTGCTAGCCTTTGCCTATCGCGTGTTTTACGTATTTCTTAAAGCATGCTTGAGACTTGATTTTAGTAGGCACCAGTACAAAATGTTAAACACTTAAATTGCATCTCTTTTTCTAGGTGACCTTAGTACTAGTATGTTTTTCTCTATACTCGTTGTGATTTTCATGCACCCGCCTTTATTCATACACTATGTCAAGCTTTAAGTGTGGAGTTAGAAAAAAAATGGTTTTCAATGTTTTCTATCAAGAACAAAGTTCTGAATTTTCAAAAGAGGGTGAAAAATTGACCCCAAGCATAGTTGTTTTTGAAGAAAAAAAAGAGCAGAAAAATACCAAGGGCAAAGTGAGAAAAGTCACCCCTTGTGTATAGAAAAAAAAACAGAAAATAATACCAAGGGCAAAGTGAGAAAAGTCACCCCTTGTGTATGGAAAACAAAGTCTGCCCCCTTTTGCTTGATGTAGTGTAATTCCATCTTCTCATTGCGTGCAAATCATGACTTGTATTGCGAATTCATGTACTAGAAACTAAGGGACGATCCTCGTGCTTGCACTGAAATTTTAATGCAATTTTTGTACTATTTTTCAGAAAATTCTTAAGCCAAGCTCCTCTTCTCTTACGGGTCATTGCCTAATCATTGGCACTTGAGAACGAGCTTTGCGCCAAGAGCCCGTGGACTATCCCTAGATAGCATAGGTGAATGGCGAGCATGTTTTGTGTAACTATTCTTGTTCTTATTGCGTTGTTATAGAACTATTTAGAACATGTGATGAGTCGCTTGCTAGCCGTGTGTACTGACCATTTGAATGCATAACTCGTTTAATCTATGATTGTCTGACAACTTTGATGAAGATGTTTGACTTGAAGTTGAGGTAACACGATGAATCCGAGGTATGACATGATTTTACTATGACTCGTTGAGCATCATTTCATGTATACACGTTAGTTAGTTGTACAGAGGATTTGTAGGTAGTCCCATTACTGAAAACCTTCACGAGACTATATCGTCCTACTAGGGCAGCCTAGAGGTTTAAAGGCTTGATGCATATGCTAAATGCATTCGTGTCCTATACGACAGTAAGTTATCTTTTTGTTTTTATTTTAGCTAGGTTGATCACATGACACTTGAGTGGGTAGCTTGGAAACTTATGGTTGTTGAGCAGTGCATTCACTTGAGTATTTATTCTGCCATCTGTTTGACAATTGTTCGGGGCGAACAAATCCTAAGTGTGGAGTGTTTTGATCGATCGAATTCTTGACCTATTATTCACTTCATTCGATGATGGATTAGGTTTGTTTTCCGAATATTTTGTTATCATTTAACCTCTTTTCTAATGTTTCAGGTCATATATCACATATCTAATACTTTTGGATTGATCCGAAGCAAAGCAAAGCAATTGGTGAAGATATGGGCAAAAACAGGACAAAACAGGGCAGATTGACCTTTCCGTCTTATTGTGCATGCACAGATTGCATATGGTGTCCAAATTGATTGATTCAAATCTTGTTGGAAAGCTAATTCAAAGGGCTACAACTTTGTAGTTTGCGCCAAGATCAAATTCGGAGGTTAAGACCATGAAACAGCCGCCTGAAGTCTCTGCCATTTTGCATGGCCGTGACTATCGTGACAAAAACACAACGTCACGGGTGTCACGGCCCCCTTATGTCCCAGTGCACTTTTGGAGCATGCCGAGCATGCCGTGACATGTCTAAATGTCACGGTAGTCACGGCCTTGTCGAAGACAATTTCCCAAAATCGATTTTTGAGCTTTTGGACAGATTTTTGGACTTATTTCCTAATTTCGGTTTTAGGCTTTTTGGCCTTTTGGAAAGCTATAAATAGAGGATTGGCTGACTTAAATCAGGGTGGATGGTTGGCGAGAGATTAGTGCGACATTGACGAGAGCTCGAATTGAGGAGAGTTTAGTGCTTATTTGGAGAAAAGAAACCCTAACTTGGGAGAGAAGACGGAGAACATCGCGAGAGATTGAGGATCATCGAGCTACATCGTCTACGGTTAACTCGTCCTTAATATTCTCTTATTACACTATTTGTGGTTTAATCACCATGAATAGCGAGTAGTCTTCTTTATTCTGGGATCCTAAGGATCCCGTGCATTGTACCCAACTCTTCATGTGATCATATGAATGTTTTTCATTAATGCAAATCGAATATTCAATTTCATCGTGCGTAATTTATCATTCTATGCAAGTATTTATATCGAATGGGATGTTTGCATGCTAGAACGTATTTAGGTTATATACCGAAAGGTGGATGGGCCCTAGGGATTAACCGGATTGAATGAAGTTGTATGAAAACCTTTAGTTTAATAAATCGAGATCGTTGATAATCCGTGGATGGGCGGCGTTCAACGATTGAGATTAATCTAGATAATGATCAGTGGATGGGCGCTTATCTAGTGTTATTTTGGTTTATTTCGATATTCGATAGCATGATGAATTACGTGATAATGATTGCATGATTAGTAGGGTTAGCACGGGTGAAGTATGGTCCTAGAATTCTTTCTCTGATTTAATCACAAACCTTTATTTTTCTGCTGTTTAATTTCTGTTATTTTTCACCACACCAAACCCTCATTTTAATCGGAGTAGCTAAATAGGTCGCTCGTTAGCTAATATTCACACACACTGTTCCTTGGATCGACCCTTGGCTTACCAAGGTTATAAATTTTGTTTGACTGCAATTCGACCCCTAAAACTCATAACTTCACACTATAAAGGGTTAAAAATACGCTTGTCAGTGATCATCCTGAGGAATTTAAAGCGAGGCTCAAGTTCTGGGCGCAGGCGGTGGCTTGCACGGTTAAATTGTGCAACTAAACTTCACTGAAACACGTAATGAAGGAGAATGAAACACTTTACAGAAGATGAAGCGACACAGACTTCATCCTGCCGGATACAACTTAACTCTCATCCTCTCAGCCGAAACAAACACGTGCTGTGACGGAGTCAGTCTCATAGTTTGTTGTTAGCCATCTGAAGGGTGTTTAATGGTTACTTGGTCTTCATCCTGCCGGATACAACTTATCCCAATGCAGGCAAATTGTTGTTTTGCTAAGTTGCAAGGAGCAATAGAGTAGCTAGCGCGAGGGATGATGATGATGTATTTGTAATGTTTGTCTTGGGATTGAACTTTTGTATTGTTAGTACATTTATTTAAAATAATGTAATTTTTACTTTGAATATCAATTTTATTTAATGATTTATGTAAAAGTAAATTCAAATATAAACTTTTATTTAATAGTTTAATAGATTTGTAGCATTGAAATAAAAAGATTTTATGCGACAATTATATATTTAAATTTAACATTTATCATCTCAGTTTTACGGGACTAAATATAACAATTGTCGCATAAGAGTTTAACTTAACGTTACGTGTGTTTTTTTGTTTGTCGCGTATACTTTTCCCTACTCGGATTTCGCGATCGTTTTTTCGCGACATCTTGATCGTCGCATAAAGTATATGCGACCTTTTTAGCTGTTTATGCGACGCGGAAAAAATGTGCTCTAAGATGTAAATTGGTGTAGTGGATCTGCGATACCAATCTGTTATCGCTGTTGATGGTTATCGCACAGTTAAAGTATTGATGGCGCACAACTGCAAAATTTGATAGTTATCGTAATGTTATTGTTGAGATTTTATGCGATGACACATGATATCGCGAGCCGTTATCGCATCGAATGGGACAAAATTTTGGAGTGTAGGGAAAGAACATAAACAATTTTTTTTTGATAAGCCAATAGGCATTACAACAAAAGAAGAAACTGCCACGAAGGGCACCTCTCCTAAAAAGGGCATGACCTAACATACAGTTCTGGTCGGACCGACCGCAGTGGCCGATACTAAATACACGAATTAGAAAGAACATAAACAATTGATCTACTATAAGTTTTCCTTCTATGTATAATTATCTTCGAATTTATAAAAAGAAATATTTTCTTTTGGTCTGTTTTAAAATTGTTTTGTAGCTTTATATTGTTTCAATGAGTAATATAAAAAGAAATATTTTCTTTTGGTCTGTTTTAAAATTGTTTTGTAGCTCTATATTGTTTCAATGAGTAATATAAAAAGAAATATTTTCTTATGGCATGTTTTAAAATTGTTTTGTAGCTTTATATTGTTTGAATGAGTAATATAATTTGTATAGTAAATGACCAAATGTGATTAACTATCTGTATTAAGAACTTTTTAATATATAATTTTGTTGATCAAGGGTTGGGCATGCACTTGAATGCAAACAAGAGTGTTAGATTTTAGAAATTGAAAAAGGGGCACCAAACCTAAGAAATACTAGTGTAACTTGTGAGAAGGGAAACTGCACTGAAGAATCATGTTATTATGTTTGAGATGAACAACATATGAGAGATCATCAACAACATACAATCTCAAGAAGGACCATCAAAGAATGAGTCTAAATTTGTACATACTAGTAAGACATCTGATGATCTTTGGCTCTCCAAAATGAATCAAGTGGAACAGCAATGTCTACTCTACATCATCATTGTTTTCCATTGAGAATATTAGAAGCCAATGGGGACTGCGAGATCATACTACTCCAGAAGTCCCTGAGATAATCCCATGGTCAGGGTGCTTTCAGCTACATGAGCTACCATGTGGGCCTCCAAAGCCTGAGCAGACCGGAACACGTCGAAGCACAGGGTACATTTATGCATACACTTTTTTAGTAGTTAAAGATTTGCGGCACCAACAATACAAAGTCCATCATCAGCGGTACATTCAGGAATCTCACTGGTAGCTTCGACGGCAGGAATAATATGGTCAGCTTGATTGCTACTTTGACAAGTCTCGGACTTTAACACAGATGAGCATTTCCTCAACTTATGCTTGGAAGACCTGTGGCCTCCAAGAGCCTGATGAGACTTAAAGTCTCTGTTACAGTTTATGCATCTGTACATCTGCTTATTACTGCCTGAAACAACACTACAAATACCAGCAGCAGCATCCTCCACCTCCTGAGGCTTATGATCATGGTCACATATCACATTACTATTACCAACATTGCAATGGGCAAGAGAAGTTTCATCTTTCACTGATCTTGGATCAAACTCCATTATTGTCTTAGGCTCATATGGATTGTTGTTACTAATATCCAAATGCATTTGAGGAAAATTAAGTGCAGTAGCGGAGCCCATTTCAACTGATTCAGATTTCAATCTTTCCACCAAATCAACATCTCCAGCAATATTCCCAGGCAAATCAGAAGCAGAAAACTCTAAGCCCTGAGACAGCATAATCAAACTAATAGCAACTTGTTGTTCATTCAAGTGCTGCTGGAGGCTGCTGCTGCTTCTTCTTCTTCTTTTGGGAATTTCAAACCTAGGAGTTCTTGCCCTCTTCGTGACGACCCCTTTCCCAATCAGAAACACACTACAATCAACAATTTGTACATCAAGAGCCCTAATTGATCCTTCGCTATGAATTTTCATGTGACCGCACAAAGCCCTGATCGATCGGAATCTCTTACCGCATTGGTCGCACAGAGTTCCTTGGCGCTCGCCGATCGTGTGATGCCTCAAATGCCCGCAAAGCTGTCGCCTATTCAGAAAGGCTTTGCCGCATATTTGGCAGGAGATATTCATGTCGTCGGGAGGACAGACGGAGGCGGAGAGCTTGAGGGACTTCTTGGGGTTCTCTCTGAGCTTGTAGGAAGCGTTCATCTTCATATCATCGAATGGGAAGAAGAAGAAGATGAAGAGACACAAAGACGAACAAGTGAAGAAGCAGCGAAGAAGACTAAACGACTGTGATTTTACTTGAGAACAAAGAGAGACCTGCAGAGGACGAAGAGTGTGTGAGTCGCGCGGCGATGGGTAGAGAGAGAGAGAAAGAAAATCGTCCAAATGATAATGATGGGGATGTTTGACCGGCGAAATTCAAATAAATTTGATTCAAGGTGATGCGATGCGGAGGAACGAAGGCGTTCTAACTTTTTGTTTACGAGGAACGCACATCACCTTTTTTTCTTCTTCTTTTTTGAATATAAAATTTGAGAAAGTTCGATTGAAGGACAGGTAGAAGAATTCCAGGTAAAGAAGGGGACTGCAAATTCGACTTGTGCCAAAATAATCAATAATCAATATGAGATTGCGGAAAATTAAGTCTTCACACGAGCGCTCATCGTTTCAACTAACGCTCTGTCTAGTAGGGCACATAGCATTGTTCGGTAATTTCTGATTTATCGAATTAATTTATCGTTTTCGAATTAATTCGGTTCGGTAATTTACTGATCGGTAAAATGATAAAAATAATTCGGTAATCGGAATGAATTCTCTTATTCCGTAATTTCCCGATTACTAAATTACCCGAATAAGACGTTTTTTAATAATATTTTTTTTTATAAATATAAAAGTTACATATTTTAATTATGTTATTTCTCATCTATTTTAATAAATTTTGTGATGAAATTTTGTTGATCAATCCTTTTGATGTTGAATTGTTCGATTTCTTTTATTTTTTGTCACTAGTTGATTAGTCGATCTTTATATTTAAAATTTTAATTTTTTTGCAAAAATATTATCAAAATAAATTCGGTGATTTAGCGGTAATTCGGAAATTACCGATAAATTACCGTTTACCGATTTACCGACTTAGTCGGTAAATAGACTAATAAGTTCGTAATCGGAATCAACAAATGAATTCGGTAGTTCGGTAATCATTAAATTACGAAATACTATGCCATACTCTCTAATCTCTACTATTGAAATTGCTTTTCTTCCGAGGGAAGGTTCAAGGGTTACGCCTACCTATCCTATGCAGATATAAACCGTAGAAACTATCACGACATTGAGTCGAGCTTTATTTTGATATCACCACTCGATTTTCTTCATGTGGGGGATTGTTGGAAAATGTGTTTTAATTGGTGAAGTAAATGATGGTGAATACCACTGATGACCTAGGTTTGAGGGTGTCACACACCTCAAAGCAATGAACTATTTTTAGTCTTAAAGGCTGCACACTTAAAGTCTAATATCGTGGGGGGTTTTTTATGGCACATTGCATACACCAATGGATTGCCTAGAGACCTTAATATGTTCTTGGAAATATCAACATTATTGCTATGTGTATTTCCAAGGCATGTGGGAAAAACCAAGGGATGCCCTTGGTAGAAGAAAACATAAAGGTAGCCTTAATGACTATGGCCTTTAGTTTCTTCGAGGTGTCAAAACTCTCCTATAAAAAGAGTAACTTTCTAGCTCATTTGCACGCATAAGAAACCAATAAAGCACAACTCCAAAATTCCTCCTTGAAGGATCAATGCCGGCATATTTTTCTTACTTTCTTACACTTTCTTTCGCGTGTGTAAGTGGTGATAGTGGAAGACCAAGTCAGTTCGATAGGGTTGAGACTTTTTGTGCAAAGTTTCAACCAATGAGTTGTTGTATCATGGGAAGCAGTTGCTCGCGATTCCATCACCCAGTGGGAGGGAAAGCGTCCTACACGCCTCAACTACGCCCAACGGTTTGCTTGTTTCGATTCATTATTTGTTATTTACTTGATATGTTGTTATGTTCATTTCTATTACATACAATCTGTCTATAATCATTATTTCCACTTGCGATTATTGTTACTAACGTCCAACAAGTCCAGTGGCGTCAACAACCACCTTCTGATGCAACCTGGGAAGACAACTCTGTCATGCTATAGCAGTATCCCGACTTTAACCTCGAGGACGAGGTTGTTTTCGACGGGGGTGATAATGTTACACATCGAGGGGCGCATCATAAGCTTGGTAGGGGCGCAAGACAGAATATCAAAACAGAAGATATGTTGCAGAGGATATTATCTGCATTGAGGCACCGAGCGTAAATCAGAGTGAGCAGTGTGGTAGCTCATGGAGCGGATAGTACGTAACTAATTTCCACACGTGTCGTTCTGGCATTAGTTGGATGTATGTTTAAATATCAGCTTGAGTTATGAATAAAAACAAGAAGAAAGTTATCAATTTCTCCCATCTGCTTCCTCTCCTTCAGTCCCTTCTTCCTTATCTCGTCGGTCCCTCCCTTCTCCTCTAAAATTCCCCTTCATTCTGCATCACATACGAACTCACAAAAGGAATCACACAGGGCTAGGAGTAGTTCGTAATAGCGTTATAATTATGGATAGAGCACAATGTGTTCTAACATTTAATTCATAAAACAGGGAATTACAAGGGTTGTACAAATGGTAGTTATACTCAATAGCTATTTATGATAGAACCAGTAGATCTTTACTCGCTTGCTTGTTGTTGACTAAAGCTCATGTTGGAAGCCTAATCCATGAACTAATTTAATACTTATTGTTTGATAAGGTTGATTCGAAGGGGCAAAGAGGACACAAGCACCGAAGAAGCATCCGCAAGGAGTGGATAGTAGTCTTAACAATGGTCGGTTGAAAGAAGGCTATACTCTATAGCTAATTGTGATAGAGCTAGTAATCCTTATCCGCTTGATGTTTTTTACCATCACTCATGTTGGAACCCTAATCATATGAAGAAATTCAATATTTATTTTGTGAGTAAAATTGACTCGAATTGGCTAAACGGGATATGATTAGTGGTTCTTTGCTTCCATTACATTACTGCGCATTTTTTCTTACCTTTGGGGTCAGTGTGAGTAACCTAAGCGACACCTATCCTAAACCTGCGATTAATCTTGGGCTTCTATTTGTTAGTTTTCATACTATTTAGCCAAAATTTTAAGTAAACCCAAAGTGCGGTTAGAATGAATTAGTAAAAAAACACAACCTTAGGGGACAGAGGGGGTAGAGTTCAATTATTCATGGTCGAGGTTGATGATTTTGCTTGGTTCTTTTCTCCCCTTGCTTTTTCAAATTTGTCTTCCCTGATGATCTCCCTTAAAGTCTTTTGTAAAAGAGCGGAGTCATTTTTTGCTTGGGCTCTTGTTAGTAGTTAAGGGTGCCTACAAAAACAAAAATAAAGAAGAACCATGAAAAGGACAAGTGAGAAATTACAAAAGAACACAACAAATACTGAACAGGTAAAGTAGACTAGACTACACAAAATATATTATAGTACTCAAGTTAACTCGCTGCTCCCATTCGACAAATTTTTTTGATGTTGTAATATTCGTGGAACTCTAGTTGGGTAATTAGAGCACCAAATATTGTTAAGAGAATTTTGAATTAGTAAGACCGGCTCGTCCAAAGAGAAAACTTAGACCTAAGCACTTGTAGATGTTAAATAAGCCGCCTTCCTACTTTTTGATCGTTGCTTTTGAGTAATGATTTCATAATTATCACTAGTTTACATAGCAAGAAAGAGAGATCGTTTCGAAGGATTAATAAACGAACTTCAGGGTTTCTTCTTCGCCCATGGATATATTATACTCCAACAATTAAGTTTCATGCCAAGTAATGACATTAGATGACTAGATTTAGGCTTGTGTATCTATCACAAGTTATCTGTCGTTCCATGTTTTGTGTGAGGAAGATGCACCTTGTACACACAAGACATAGCCTCTTGGTCTATTGATTCAGGTCAAATCCACTCTTCATAGTAACCAACTCTCGCTGGGGTCATCAATCCAAGTGAATTTGTATGCAGCTCGCCTATATCTCGATACTTACAACCTATACTCGTGCACTCTACTACGTATGGTGATTCCATTTGGTGTCCAATTTACTAACTTCCATTTGTCGATCCCATGATCAATAAAACTAAGCAATTAAGCTCATAGGCATTTTCTCCGACAGTAATTAGTAAATAATATATTCTATTACCATGGGTTTATCAGATATGTCTTCCCTTATTACGTAACACGATTCAATTTTAAATGAAATATAGAATGCACATTAATTGATGAATGCATGAATGCACGATGATGCACATGTTGATCGATCAACTAACGATGGGCTATATTACAGACCGGTCAGGCTTTAGAACCGATGGATACCTGGACCGCCCATCTGTAACATATCAAACGGTGGGCATATTACAGACCGGTCATGCTTTAGATCCGGTGGATACCTGGACCGCCCATCTGTAACAGGCCGTACACCCCAACACATCTCAAGTGTAGTACTGGGCCATTACGTCTCGCCGTCACCTCAGTATTCATATCACATATTATGTCCATGATGATGCATATCGTGTATGCAAATGATGTGTATGCAATAATGCACATATCCATAGCACAATATTCACCATCTGTTATCTCATACATATTCACCATTTATAGTAAATCTACGTCCTTAACTGGGTATCATCTTTAATAAATAATTAATCAATACGGTAATAAAATATATTATAAACTTACCGATCACACACTCGATCTTAGACTCTCGAATGCTCCTTTATAATTACTTTGCTCGATCAACTGTACCAATTAAACCACTTCACTGGTGGTCCGACACCTTCAGATCACTTGTCTATCTACTAGCTTGCTTTGATTCCTTCTGCCGGCCACCAAAGCCCCAAAAAATTAAGCCACCTCAAGCTTATCCCAACTCGTTTTTCTGTTTCCTCCGATTCGCACCTCATCCACGGCCTAAGCTAGGCTCCGCCCTTCATCTTCATCCGTAGACACCGCCGTCTCTAGAAACCCCAAGAAATTTGTCAAGTCAATCATCCCTTTCAAGCCGTTTTCCAAATGAGTCGTTCCTTCTCCAAACCCTCAGCCATTCATTTAAATAAGGACCATTTAAGAATCTGATCGATTCTTCTCTAATCATCTCTAATATTTTATATTATTCTTATATTATTATTATTTTTGAGTCAAAGGCAAATAAAATATTTGAATTCGGGATATAACATTCTACCCTCCAAAAAAATTTGGTCCCCAAATTTAACTGATCATACCTCGAGATTCAAAAAGATGAGGGTATCTCGCTTTGATGTCCTTCTCAGATTCCCAAGTTGCTTAAGCTTTAGTATGATTTTTCCATAGGACTTTGACAGAAGCTATCTCCTTGTTTCGCAGTCTCTTCACTTGTCGATCCAGAATAGCCACATGTAGCTCTTCATAGGATAAACTATCACCCATCTGAAGTTGCTCGTATTCCAATACATGACTAGGATCTGATATATACTTTCGCAGCATCAAGATGTGAAATACTGGATGTACGCTAGACAACGTCGGTGGTAGAGCCAATCTATAGGCTACATTGCCAACTCGCTCAAGAATCTCAAAAGGACCAATGTATCGCGGGCTGAGCTTGCCTTTCTTGCCAAATCTCATAACTCCTTTCATTGGGGAGATTCGAAAAAAGACAAGATCACCAACCTGGAACTCTAACTCTCTGCGTTTAGGATCAGCGTAAGACCTTTGTCGACTCTGAACAGCTAATAATTTATCCTTGATCAACCGAACCTAGTCAGTAGCGTCTCGTATCATATCGGGTTCAAGTAGCTTACTCTCACCAAACTCAAACCACCCAATAGGTGACCTACATCTTCTACCATAAAGCGCCTCGAAAGGAGCCATTTGGATGCTTGAGTGATAACTGTTATTATAAGCGAACTCCATCACTGACAAATATCGGTCCCAACTACCCTTGAAATCAATAACGCATGCCCTTAGCATATCCTCTAATGTCTGTATAGTCCTCTCTGACTGTCCGTCCGTCTGAGGGTGAAATGTAGTGCTCAAATGTAACTGTGTACCCATGGCCTCTTGAACTGATCTCCAAAATCTGGAAGTAAACTGTGTGCCTCGGTCAGAAATGATGGATATCGGCACACCATGAAGACGTACAATCTCATCAATGTAGATGCGGTCATACTGCTCTGACGAATAGCTTGCGGGCATACTGCTCCGACGAATAGCTAGTCTTAACCGAGATAAAGTGTGATGTCTTCGTAAATCTATCCACGATCACCCAAATTGAATCATAACCCTTACGCTTACGTGGAAGTCCTGTAACAAAATCCATAGTAATGTGCTCCCACTTCCACTCTGGGATCTCAATACTCTGGAGTAAACCAGCATGCTTCTTGTGTTCAGCTTTCACTCGCTGACAAGTCAAACATCGCGAGACATAGTCCGCTACTTCACGTTTCATTCCATTCCACCAATACATATCTCGAAGGTCATGGAACATCTTGGTAGAACCCGGATGCATAGTATACGGCGTACAGTGAGCCTCCCTCAGAATTTCACGTAACTCACCACCTGGGACACATAATCGGTCTCTAAACCGAAGAATACCATCTTCACCCACTGAGAAGTCTGCATGCATACCTTCTCGAACCTCCCTGATTAACCTCCTCAATTCGGGGTCATTACCTTGGGTTGCTCCAATCCGAGAAGCCAAGGTCGGCAAGACTCGTAAGTGCGCAATGAGACCCTTCTCGCTCACTCCAAGAGAAACTCCACTATCTTGTAACTGTGATAGATCTCTGGCAAGCTTTCGCTTGGTATCAGGGGTATGTGCTAAACTCCCCATGGACTTTCTACTAAGAGCATCAACAACAACATTCGCTTTCCCCGGGTGGTAAGAGATAGTACAGTCCTAATCCTTCAACAACTCCCTCCATCTACGCTGTCGGAGATTAAGGTCCTTCTGGCTGAACACATATTTCAAACTCTTGTCATGTGTAAAGACTTCAAATGTCTCACCATATAAATAGTGTCGCCAAATCTTCAAAGCGAAAACTACAGCTGCTAATTCCATGTCGTGAGTAGGGTAGTTATGCTCATGTTTCTTCAACTGTCGCGAAGCATAAGCAATAACTCGACCGTGTTGCATCAGTACACACCCCAATCCGACTCTGGAAGCATCACAATACACGGTAAATCCACCTGTACCCGAAGGTAGGGCCAAAATCGGTGCCGTAGTTAAGGCTTTCTTCAGTCTCTGAAAGCTCTCCTCACACTACTCCGACCAGTCAAACTTGACTCCTTTCTGAGTTAAGCTAGTCAACGACGCAGCTATTCGTGAGAAGTCCTGCACGAAGCGACGATAGTAACTAGCCAAGCCCAAGAAACTACGAATCTCTGCGACTGAAGTAGGCGTAGCCCACTGCTCAACTGCTGAAACCTTCGAGGGATCTACCCTCACTCCCTCACTAGAGACAATGTGCCCAAGAAATGCAATACTATCCATCCAAAACTCACACTTCGAAAATTTTGCATATAACTTATTCTCTCGCAGCCACTGTAGCACTAGTCCCAAGTGTGTCGCATGCTCCTCATTCGTCTTCGAGTATATCAAGATATCATCAATGAACACAATGACAAACTTGTCTAGAAAGTCTCTGAAGACATTATTCATCATTCCCATATAAGCAGCTGGCGCGTTGGTGAGTCCGAATGACATTACTACAAATTCATAATGACCATAACGGGTCCGAAAAGCTGTCTTTGGAATATCACATTCTCTAATCCGCATCTGATGATATCCGGAACGTAAATCAATCTTCGAGAAACATCTAGCTCCCTATAACTGATCAAATAAGTCATCAATCCTCGATAAAGGATATCTGTTCTTCACGGCCACCTTGTTCAGTTGGCGATAATCAATACAAACTCTCATCGTCCCATCTTTCTTCATTACAAATAATACAGGAGCACCCCAAGGGGAAACGCTAGGTCACACAAAACCCTTGTCGAGCAACCCCTGGAACTGGGCTTTCAACTCTTTCAGCTCCGCCGGAGCAATTCGATAAGGAGGAATCGAGATGGGCTCCGTACGAGGGACCAAATCGATGCAAAACTCTACATCTCTCAAAGGAGGAAGTCCTGGTAAATCTTCTAGGAACACATCAATAAACTCAGACACAACCAGCACAGAATCTACCGTGAGTGTCTGCGGCTGAGAATGGGAATCTATAATCATCGCCAAAAATGCCTGACATCCTTTCTTCAACAGCTTATCAGCCCTCAATGCCTATATTGCATAAGGAAAGTGAACTGGCATCACATATGAAAGTGAACTCCGGTTCATTCAGAAGACGAAATGTGATCACTTTCTCGCGGTAGTCCAGAGTCGCATAATAAGTCGACAATCCATCCCCAAAATAATATCAAAGTTGAGCATGTCGAGTAGTATTAGATCAGCAAACATCCTTCAACTGGATACGAATAGAGCGATATACTAACTCCGCTCTAATTTGATCACCCACAGGGGTAGACACCACTAAGGGACATTCCATCGTGGTAGGTGATGCAGAAAAGTGTAGAGCAAAATGTGGAGCAACATATGAATGCGTAGAGCCGGGATCAAATAATGCAGAAGCATCAAAGCCGCAAACATATAAAATACCTATAGCCACGGAATTAGATGCCTGAGCATCCTTTGATGTCAGTGCAAAGACTCTCGCCTGAAATCCCCCATCCTGTCCCTGAGATTGGCTACCTTCATTCTGGCTAGGAGCTTGTCTGACTCCTTCACTCGGAGGCTGTACTGCGGGAACATACACAACATATTGCCCGCCAGAAACATGTGGTTGTCCAATAGCTGCATAACAGATGCTTATGAAGAGGCTGGCCGAGCAGTCATATGCTGAAGACTAGCACCACGTGTTGGACACTGACTCTTAAAGTGACCCGGCTGACCGCAGCTAAAGCATACTCCGGTCTCTTGATAACATACTCCCCCATGAACACGACCACAAGTTTTACAAGGGACCCGTGTCTGACTAGATGAGCTAGAACCACGGATGAACGAACTGGAATCACGTCTCTGATTACCTCCAAGTGAGCCTCGATGTGCCTGCCTACTGCCCTGAGAAGCCACACCATCATTACGGTACAATACCTGAGGCTGATGACCTCCCCTATGAGAAAATGAAGGTCTACCACCTCGAAACTGTCCCCGACGATCACGCCCACTCTCAGCATTAGCATCCTCATGGGGCCTCTTCCTTTGCTCACGAACAGCTCTAGCCTACATCAGCCTATCCTCGATAGCTAAAGCTTTATCCACCGCCTTGGAAAAGCTAGAAAATTCAACACAGGCCATGTCATGGAAAATAGAGTCTCGTAACCCTGAAATGAACCGCTTGACGCGCATATCCTCCGTCGACACTAGGTGTGGGGCATAAACTGATAAGACGGTGAACCTGTTCGCATAGTCAGTGATGCTCAGGCCCTCCTGCTTCAACGTCTCTAACTCCCTAGCCCTGGAGTCTCTCACGCTAACCGGTAGAAATCTATCCTAGAATAACATCTTGAATTCCTCCCACTCCATCCGTGGCTGATGTACATCCCTGTCGGCCATCACACTATCGATCCAAGACGAGGCAACACCCTGAAGCCGAAAAGATGCCAACTCAACAGATCTCCAACTCGGACAATGCAAAACGTGACAAAGACGCTGAGTCTGATCGATAAATGTCCGAGGGTCATCTTCCGCATGAGTACCACTAAAAGTCGGTGGCTGGTGCCTCAGAAACTCATCCAACTTAATTCCTCCATCATCGGTAATCTGCTGAACAACTGGGGCAGACTGCACGGAGGGTTATTGATGAGCCGTATTTATACGACTCATCGAGTCAACAAATCCCATCAATTCCAGCACTTTATTATGTAAACAGTTACTTCTTAGTGTTGTTTTGCATTTCAGGTGATTTGGAAGCTCTAGGAGGAAACGCGCATAAAAGATGGCTTTTCATGCCAAAAACAACACAGTGGCAGATTTGACCTTTGGAGCTTCGCCGGAGTGCTGGGAATGAACCGCTGATCAGAAAAATACAAGACACATGCCGTTGCGTAGATGACTCAATTCCCTACAACTCTCTAGTTCACACCGAGAGCATCCGAGGTCGTTTAGATGGACAAATCAATAGCCGAAGTCGGAACTCAGTGGGTACCGCGTTTCGTAGAGACATTAGTAATTCCGGCGTGAACAGTAATTCCGGCGTGAACAGTGTTTTCGGGAAAAATCCAAATTCCATGCATGACGGTTTAGAGGCTTCTAGAAGGTTCTGGAAGGCTCTACACAGATCTGGAAGACTTGCAGAAGAAGAAAACTTAGAGACCAAGCAAAATCGGTTTTAGGACATGTTTCCTAAAACCGTTTTTGGACCGACTTCAATTTGGAAGCTTTGAGGCCTGAGTTTTCTCTATAAATACAGCCTCATATCAAGGGTTTCAAGATCCCAAAAACGTGGAGAGCTCCTCTCTCTACAAAATTCCTCTCTCGGCCGAAGCTTAATTTCCACTCGGCGTTCCTCAGCCCTCCTGGCCCGGTTTTTCATCATTCTCTCGGCTATAGAGAAGTTCATTCATCCCTTTTATTATTGTCTTGCCTTAATGGCCATGTGTAACTAAATCCCATTATTCGGGCTAGGGTTTTAAACATTGTGACTACTGTTTTTGAGACTTGTTACTTAATGCTTATTTCATTATTCCACTAGTCCTTGTGCTGAATTATTTGGATTGAATTGTAAAGTTAAGTGGATGCTTGGAATGGCAAAGCTTAACCGAACAATTCAACTCCCCTATTTACTGTTTGTTTGATACTAGACCGTGGAGAACAAATAGAGCACTAATTTGATATATCTTGGAATGGAGTATTAAATTGCTAGGGCTAGAATTCTACAACCCGGAAAGGAAGTAGATTGTGGTGTAGGCGTCCGGAAAGACCCTACTTTAGGTTATAACTTGGAATGGAAGTAACCACACTTAGGAATTAGAAATCTGATATTTAGAAGTCAAGGATAAAACAAGTCACAATTAGAAACCCTAGTCCGAATATTCTCTCTCATTGATACTCACTTGTCTTATTTCCTTATTTACACTTATTTCCTAAATTGCTCACAAAACCCAATTGTCTTTTCTTTCCTTTTTCAGAACAAATAGTAACCATCTAGCTCCCTTGGGTTCGACCCTTGCTTGCCACTTTACTAACCCACAGTCTAGAGTAAGGAATTATAAATATTAAATTTGCAGGTACCGACGACGACCTGTCAAATTTTGGCGCTGTTGCCGGGGAGCTACGCACGGTGAAGTTGTTCTTTTTATTTTTATTTTCTGTTTTTCTTTAGTTAGTTTTGTTGTGATGCACCATGTCTTCTTATTATAGTAGAGAGCCTTGGAACTATGAGGAGTTTTCCCCACCATCCTTCGAACATGAAGTCCGCGAGAAGATCATCAACCTCAAGCAATCCCGGGACAATTTCAACAACAACCAATCCAACCACAACCGTACCAGCAATACCCACAATATCCACCCCCATATCAACAGTACCCACCACCTCCATATCCACAGTATCCACAACCGCCCTACCCACAATATCCACCACAATACCCACCACTACCATACCTTCCACAACAACCATACCCACCACCTCAGAGACCTCCACGCCAGCCAGTAGTTAGAGATGATGATGAGGAGAACGAAAATGAAGGACCTACAATGGGCGAACTCTCGGTCCCAAACTTCAAGGACCAATCATGGTGCATCTACGAAGGACCAGACCTCGCCGCTATAACAGTCAGCACCTCAGTCGTTCATCATCTGCCCAAGTTCTCTGGAACCAAGGGAGAGTCGGCCACATCTCACCTGACACGCTATCACGGGATATGCTTGAACCTAAAGCCATACGGAGTCGACGTCGATGACTTCAAACTGAAGGCATTCTACTTCTCACTTACAGACGCTGCTACAGATTAGTTCTTATCCTTGCCCTCTGGTAGTATATACACATGGGAGCAGATGCAGAGGCAGTTCGTCAGCAAGTATTATCCAGCAGGGCGTGCAATGCAAGTCCGGAGACAGTTGCAAGAGCTCAAGAAAGGCCCAAACGAGAACATGTACGAGTTAGTGGAAAAATTCAATGCCTTGGAGAAGAGCTGCTGCAACCTTGAGCTCCCAGAGAAATTAGTCGTCGAGTATATGCTAGATGGACTTCGCAGACTGGATAGGAAACTACTAGAGGCCTCAGCTGGAGGCAACCTCATGAACCTGACCCCAGCCAGAGTCCGACAGAAGATACAAGAAGTGGCAGAAAGTGAGCGGTTCCAGGATGAATCTACGAGAGAGGACGAGTATGCCCGAACAAGAAACGTGTCAAAAGTTGAACCCTCAGTCAGTGCCATGGCCGAACAGATCTAGGAGCTTAAGGACATGATGCAGTATGTGATCAGGAGGCAACCAGTCCAGACTAAGCCATGCGACTTTTGTGAAGCTACAGATCACAAGACAGACGAGTGCCCTACCTTAGTGGAAGACGACCAGGCTGAGGTCAATGCCGTAGGAGATTATCAGGGTTATGGCAACCGGCCAGGGCCAGTCCGATAATATGGCGCAGCCACGACTAATCAAGGAGTCAACGGACAGCCCTGGAAGAGCAACAATCAGCAGCATCAGGCCCAGAGAGAGCCCGCACGACAGGGTGCGCCTCAGCAGACCCAGCAGCCCTACCAGCACCCACATCATCAGTTTCGGCAGAATGCGCCTGGACAGTATCAGCAGAGAGGGCCGAACAATAATCAGGCAGGTCCGAGTAATCACGGCTCTAACAAGTCTCTTGAAGAGATGATGAAAGAACTGACAACAACTGTGACCCAGCACATGGCCAAGACCGACGGAGCAATAACCGACTTACAGAAACAGATGTCCTAGATGGCCACAACAGTCTCAAGGCTCGAAGACAACACAGGAAGACTCCCATCACAGACAGTGCAGAATCCGAGAGGGAATGTCAGCATGGTGGAAGTAGTGGACGTGGACCCAGCCTTAAAGGAGTCTGCTTATTGGGTGGACAAGATGCTCAACACGAAGGCAAGGGATAGCGAGGACGAGCCTAACTCAGATTACACCAGGCCTACAGAAGACTTCGGCCTGCTAGCATCCGAAGAAGAATCGGCTGAAACACTCAGCCCAGACACGCTCAAGGCTTCCGAGCCAGGCCCGGTCCTCGTGGCCGAGAAGTCCAAAACTCACGGTTCTTCATGTGCCATGCAGGTAGCTGCCCCCGAAGGCTGTATGACCGACAAGGACGAGCTGGAAGGTAGGTTGGAGACGAGGCCTAAGCAGAACGGCCCCATAATGGAGCACCCACTCACTACGAGCCATGAGGCACCGCCAGGAAAGAGTAAGGATCCAGGTGCCTTCACGGTCACCTGTGGTATTGGTGAGGCTCAGATACATCACTGCTTAATTGATTTGGGTGCTGCTGTTAATGTCATGCCTTATTCCTTATATTGCTCGTTAAAACTTGGCCCATTGAAAACTTAACCCTCCGAGTAGGAGACCTTTTTGTTCCTGCAGATTTCTTTGTCTTGCAGATGGGCGATGCTAGAGACGACAAACCGCCAGCACTGATTTTGGGGCGACCATTCCTTCACACCACCAAGACCAAGATTGACATGGGCAAAGGCTTACTGTCACTAGCATTCGGTGGAAAGACATCAGATTTCTATGTCTATGAGGATGCTGACCGTCCATGCACGAGGAAACCGCCAGACATTGTGCACACATCAGATTTCGGTGCCCTAGTTCTGAACCTACCAGAGCAGACCGTACATACGATTGGGCCAGCAGCTATGGCCAAGATGTCCTCACCATCTCGGGAATATGTGAAGGCTAAGCCGCCCGATCAATGGAGAGCAAACCCGAGCACGTCGTTTCATGAGGATTTCGGGCAAATTGAAGGAGTCGCTGGAGCAAAGTATGACCTCACACGTCCATGGGATCCTAACTTGTGATCCCTAAAGAGGTAACGTCGAGCCAACGACGTTAAACAAAGGCGCTCGCAGGGAGGCAGCCCTGCACTATCTGCATTTCAGTTTTCATCATTTATTTTACTATGTTTTGAGTCTTTATTGTCACATTGTACCTTGGGAAGGAAGATGATTTTCATGCAGGGGCAGAGGCGGACGTATCCAAGATATTGCATAAGACTGCATCCAACGTGAGTAGTTCACACCTTGAATAAATTGTGTCAAGAAACATGAGCGTTTAAAGATTCTGTCACAAAGACTTACGAGTCTAAGGAGGTTGGGTTTTAAGTGAGACCATTGTGACTCCTCCAACCTCCTGGGAATCCTTTATTCGTCTTAATGTCATTGACACAGACCTTTCATTTGGTGACGAACTCACGTTGCGATGCAAGCTTCGATGGTGCTCTCTTCGAGGACTCATAAGAGAATACTCAGTTATTTCTGATCGTCACGCACGCACGAGGGAAGTGCCTGTCCAACCTTACTCTCTTCTTATTTCCCAATTGTTTGTTTGCATGCATAGTCGTGTCTCTGAACTTAAGATGTGCCGTGAGGACACGTCAGTTCAAAAGTGTGGGGTGGGAGAGTCAGTCATCGAGTCAGCACGTTTACTTTCCTGCACCTGCATAGAGTCAGCACGTTTCCCAAATTTTTAAAATTTTTGTACAGGTTTCTTCTCTATTTCCTAGATTTGCGATAGTGAATATTAATGATGTGAAATAGATAGAGCCGATTACATGCATGTCTTTGGTGAAATTAGAATTGTGCGATTACATGTGATCTTAATCCATTGCGTGCCTTTGTTAGTTGAGATAAACAGGGATGTGGAGTTGACAGAAACGTCCTAGAGAGACTTGACAGAACATTCAAGGGACCGAATTCGAGGTATATGGTTATGTGGATTTCGTGGAGGCTAGCAGTTCGAGGCAACATGGTTACGAGTCTGCTCCGCCACTGCGGTATTTTTGCGGTTGGTTGGGACGGGAATACATCACACCGTCCAAACTCTAGTCCAAGTAGCCGGGAAAATAGACAAGCAACCCTTGGCTTGACTCGCGTCAAAAGGACGAGGATGAGTGAGAGCAAGTAGGAACGAGCAGTCACAATCCGTAGCTAAGAAACAAATTGATTCCATTGTGAAGTTTTACACCGCAACAAAAAGTGAAGTGCTCTATTGATACACCAAACCGAGTCACTACAAGCTGTCCGAAAAGAACTCAAGCACCTTGAAGCTCGAATCAATCACGTGCAAGAAGAAGCAATGAAGCTTAACCATATAGCAAGAATTCGGCACCAAGAATCGGTTCATGCGTCTAAAAAGGACTACCTCCCGAGACATCCGAATTGATTTGCATCTTGACCCAAAGGTAACACGTATCATTACTCCATGTTTTCGCACAAGGCTTTTAGTAACGAGTATGCATAGAAAGGCGAAATCTAGATTAGCCGAATCATATACATGTAGCAATATCTAGGATGCCGAAGCGTTGTGATGTTTACAATTATCTTTCCTCTTATGACCTAGTCCTTGTTCGGGACGAACAATTTTAAGTGTGGGGTGGTTTGATGAGCCGTATTTATACGACTCATCGAGTCAACAAATCCCATCAATTCCAGCACTTTATTATGCAAACAGTTACTTCTTAGTGTTGTTTTGCATTTCAGGTGATTTGGAAGCTCTAGGAGGAAACGCACATAAAAGATGGCTTTTCATGCCAAAAACAACACAGTGGCAGATTTGACCTTTGGAGCTTCGCCGGAGTGCTGGGAATGAACCGCTGATCAGAAAAATACAAGACACATGCCGTTGCGTAGATGACTCAATTCCCTACAACTCTCTAGTTCACACCGAGATCATCCGAGGTCGTTTAGATGGACAAATCAATAGCCGAAGTCGGAACTCAGTGGGTACCGCGTTTCGTAGAGACATTAGTTATTCCGGCGTGAACAGTAATTCCGGCGTGAACAGTGTTTTCGGGGAAAAAAAAATCCAAATTCCATGCATGACGGTTTAGAGGCTTCTAGAAGGTTCTGGAAGGCTCTACACAGATCTGGAAGACTTGCAGAAGAAGAAAACTTAGAGACCAAGCAAAATCGGTTTTAGGACATGTTTCCTAAAACCGTTTTTGGACCGACTTCAATTTGGAAGCTTTGAGGCCTGAGTTTTCTCTATAAATACAGCCTCATATCAAGGGTTTCAAGATCCCAAAAACGTGGAGAGCTCCTCTCTCTACAAAATTCCTCTCTCGGCCGAAGCTTTCCACTCGGCGTTCCTCAGCCCTCCTGGCCCGGTTTTTCATCATTCTCTCGGCTATAGAGAAGTTCATTCATCCCTTTTATTATTGTCTTGCCTTAATGGCCATGTGTAACTAAATCCCATTATTCGGGCTAGGGTTTTAAACATTGTGACTACTGTTTTTGAAACTTGTTACTTAATGCTTATTTCATTATTCCACTAGTCCTTGTGCTGAATTATTTGGATTGAATTGTAAAGTTAAGTGGATGCTTGGAATGGCAAAGCTTAACCGAACAATTCAACTCCCCTATTTACTGTTTGTTTGATACTAGACCGTGGAGAACAAATAGAGCACTAATTTGATATATCTTGGAATTGAGTATTAAATTGCTAGGGCTAGAATTCTACAACCCGGAAAGGAAGTAGATTGTGGTGTAGGCGTCCGGAAAGACCCTACTTTAGGTTATAACTTGGAATGGAAGTAACCACACTTAGGAATTAGAAATATGATATTTAGAAGTCAAGGATAAAACAAGTCACAATTAGAAACCCTAGTCCGAATATTCTCTCTCATTGATACTCACTTGTCTTATTTCCTTATTTACACTTATTTCCTAAATTGCTCACAAAACCCAATTGTCTTTTCTTTCCTTTTTCAGAACAAATAGTAACCATCTAGCTCCCTTGGGTTCGACTCTTTCTTGCCACTTTACTAACCCACAGTCTAGAGTAAGGAATTATAAATATTAAATTTGCAGGTACCGACGACGACCTGTCAGTTATCCCGCAGGGGCGGACCCAGCACTTGAGACAGGGGGTGACAGCCAAAAATATATCATATTATTAAAAAAAATTATTGTTTCAAAAATTTTGATTGCCCAATTTATAATGAAACCCTAATTACAATCAACCTCAGATTCATAAACAGTTCTTATTGAAATAATTTATTAGATCGATGACGAAGAAATAATCATCTGAATTAGCTCTCGGATATGACGACGGACGCCGATGTGTGACGACTAACGATGGCACTGCAGCTGGAAAGGATTTATGAACTGTCTTATATCAATTTTGTTATTTTTGTGCTAATTCCTATTTTATTATACATATTTAAATAAGTTTAATTAAATACATTCTAAATAAATTACATTTAAAAAAGTTTTTTGAACCAATCCGGGGGTGACATATGTCACCCCGAGGACATGCTAGTTCCGCCCCTGTGGATATGTGCATTATTGCATACACATCATTTGCATACACGATATGCATCATCATGGACATAATATGTGATATGAGTACTGAGGTGACGGCGAGACGTAACGGCCCAGTACTACACTTGAGATGTAATGGGGTGTACGGCCTGTTACAGATGGGCGGTCCAGGTATCTAATGGGTCTAAAGCCTGACCGGTCTGTAATATGCCCACCGTTTGATATGTTATAGATGGGCGGTCCAGGTATCCATCGGGTCTAAAGCCTGACCGGTCTGTAATATAGCCCACCGTTAGTTGATCGATCAACATGTGCATTCATGCATTCATCAATTAATGTGCATTCTACATTTCATTTAAAATTGAATCGTGTTACGTAATAAGGGAAGACATAACTGATAAACCCATGGTAATAGAATATATTATTTACTTACTGAGTCGTTTGGCTCATTCCCCCCTTATTTTTCCTAATTTTCAGATTGGTGATCCACTAGTTCGAGAGGTTACATTCATCCACGCGCAAGAGTCATCACGTTCAAGTACGATGTCATCCAACTGCTCAGTTGAATTTGGGAGTCCTTCAGATTGTCTTCTTTTATTTTCAGTCATCCTTACTGTCGCTCCGTGGTACTTGAGCAAGATTTGGAAATGTTGTTATTTTGTTTCCGCTAATGTTATTTTATTACTTAGTTATTATCCCGTTTGTAAATAAACTATCAATATTTTGTGTAGAGGCTTGCTTGGCAATTGGCATGCGTGTCAAACGCTGGTCTCGACTCTTCTATCGGGTCGTGACAAAGTTGGTATCAGAGCCCTTAGGTCCTCATAGTATCACGGAGCTAGGACTTAGTAGAATTTTGATTATGGTAGTGAAGCGCGCCACCGCATAAACAACGTTCTGCTAGGGCCTTTAGGATTTCTTCTTTGATTCAGTTTTGTCTTCCATTCCTTATGGTTACAAATTGTTTCATATAGGTTGTGATGGCACCAAACTCTCGTAGATCAGCTCGTGTTCGTACTAGGGGCGCTGCCCAGAATGTTCGAAGCGATTATGCTCGTGATACTGAAGATCATGTTCCACCTGTGATACCTCAAGGACCTCGAACAAGAAGAGGTGCACATAGCGCACCGATGCCTACACCTCCAGTTGAGCAGAATGCACCGCAACCTGCACTGTCTGATATTATGGGCACTATGCAAGGTCTGATTCAGGCATTGAATCGTCTAGTCCCGCAGAATGTTACCACGGGACAACAGGGGCGGAACTAGCATGTCCTCGGGGTGACATATGTCACCCCCTGATTGGTTCAAAAAACTTTTTTAAATATAATTTATTTAGAATGTATTTAATTAAACTAATTTAAATATGTATAATAAAATAGGAATTAGCACAAAAATAACAAAATTGATATAAGACAGTTCATAAATCCTTTCCAGCTGCAGTGCCATCGTTAGTCGTCACACATCGGCGTCCGTCGTCATATCCGAGAGCTAATTCAGATGATTATTTCTTCGTCATTGATCTAATAAATTATTTCAATAAGAAATCTTTATGAATCTGAGGTTGATTGTAATTAGGGTTTCATTATAAATTGGGCAATAAAACTTTTTGAAACAACAATTTTTTTTAATAATATGATATATTTTTGGCTGTCACCCCCTGTCTCAAGTGTTGGGTCCGCCCCTGATATCCATATCACAATATTCACCATCTATTATCTCATACATATTCACCATTTATAGTAAATATACGTCCTTAAATGGGTATCATCTTTAATAAATAATTAATCGACACGGTAATAAAATATATTATAAACTTACCGATCACACACTCGATCTTAGACTTTCGAATGCTCCTTTATAATTACTTTGCTCGATCAACTGTACCAATTAAACCACTTCACTGGTGGTCCGACACCTTCAGATCACTTGTCTATCTACTAGCTTGCTTTGATTCCTTCTGCAGGCCACCAAAGCCCCAAAAAATTAAGCCACCTCAAGCTTATCCCAACTCGTTTTTCTGTTTCCTCCGATTCGCACCTCATCCACGACCTAAGCTAGGCTCCGCCCTTCATCTTCATCCGTAGACACCGCCGTCTCTAGAAACCCCAAGAAATTTGTCAAGTCAGTCTTCCCTTTCAAGCCGTTTGCCAAACGAGTCGTTCCTTCTCCAAACCCGCAGCCATTCATTTCAACAAGGACCATTTAATAATCTGATCTATTCTTCTCGACTCATCTCTAATATTTTATATTATTTTATTTTATTTATTTTTTTGAGTCAAAGGTAAGTAAAATATTTGATTTCGGGATATAACAGGTAGGTTCCCAATTCGTCTCGTAAACGTTTATACGCTTCAAACAGTTACATATATTTGTCGCTTTAGGAAACATACGTGTATAATATAAAATATATTATTGTCGTATAAACACCCTTACGTTACCAGCTTGAAAACATATTTGTCGCTTTAAAGAGCATACGCTTAGAACTTTAAATATATTGTTGTCGTATAAACTGGCTTACGTTACAATCGTTCAAGAATGGTCACATTACTTGTTTAACGGGACAAAGTAGTAGTCACAATTTTCGCTTTATACTTCATACGCTTAAAACCGTTGATGTTCGTGGCAGTCAATCCAATCATAAATTCAAGAATACAATTGACAACATCAACCACAACTAATGTTTTTTATGGTAATAACCACAATTCTGAGATTTTTGATTTCTTGCTTCTTCTGTGTAATCTAAATAGCTAGAAGTGAGTGAAAATACTGAAAAGATGAGGCTGTCAATTCATGGAGGCTGATGAGGATTCCGGGAGGAATGGGGTTTGATGAAAGGAATGCTTCCAGAATTTTCTTCCTGCAGAAGAAGATGTATTGGCATTTGTGGAGGGTAGTTGTCGAGTAAGTAGTCGATTTCAGCCCCACTGATTTCCTTCTTGTCCACTAGAACCTGCAAGAGTCAAGCCGTTCACGTCGTTATTTGGATACAGGGGTTAAAACTCAAGGCACAGAGACTGGAAAACGAACACATAAAAAACTATTGTACCTTGACGGTTTTGAGCAACGCGGCCGGCATGATGATTGTAGAGTAAAGAAATAGTTTTATCATACATCTGACGAAGCAATTCTTCAGTCCTTTTAGCACTTGGTCATCATCGAGGTTGAAATTGATTGGGAGTTCAATCAACCCATAGTCGTCATACAAGGATCCTTCAAAGTCAAGCCTTGGACCTTCAAATCTAACCTTCTTCCTCCACAGAGGGGGCTCTCCGTGAATAACCATAGGATTCTCCAAGTTCCATCTAGAATCATTCATAAACCAATATCGCTCAAACACAAGTTTTCATATCGCTGCAGAAAATTCGAAATGATGATATTGTGTGGTAGAGAATCGAAATCGCTGAAACACAAGTTTTCATATCACTGCAGAAAAACTCCTCCATCTTCTCCTTCTCGCTCCTCAGCCCCAAAACCTATCCGGCGTCACCTCCTCCTCCACTGATGGAGCTCCATCCCGTATTAGGGTTAACTACCAACACTAAGAGAAATTTTTGAATTTGGCCATGGATTGTGTGTATGGGCTATTGTTTTTGGCCCAATACTTTAGTTTAAACGACATACATTCACTACATAAGTCGCTTAAAGTATTTTAAATTTTCAAAACTCCCCCGCCCGAAAATATGTTTCCCCCCAAAACAAAATTGAATGTCGAACAACTTGCGTGTTCTGTTCTGTATTTTAATTTTTTAGGTTTACGCGACTTACTTGGGATACCAACATCGCTTAATCCCCAAACGGTTGATCGCCCTCTTTAAAGCCGAGACAATTTCAATAACAATGATGGCATACAAAAATGACAAAATAATAATGAGAATATACATACCTTAAGGTTTGCCCTTTAACTTGAATATTTCACCAAAACTAATTAGAGCATATAGCTAATTCCTGGAACTGCAGAAGGTTCTCCAACAGTTGGGAGACATTTGCAGGTCAGTTGGGTAAGGATTTAGGTTGGTGAAAAGTATACTTTGTTCTGTCTAGCATTTACTCAGCATTCAATTTTCTTATGTTTATACGACTTTTTATGCGTAAAATGTCGCGTAAATCATAAAAGGTAGGTGCCCCCTCTTCACTGTCCGAGTCATGGTTTCAAAATTAAACAGGTGAGTCACGCAACCAGCTGATACAACGCTCTATTTTTCACTATTAAGGGACATACAATGAATTGTCGCGTATATTACGTCGCATAAAATGTTAAGCGGGACATAACAAACATGTCCCATATAAGAATGTCGCGTTAACAATATTACGAGACATTATTCTGAATTGTCGCTTGCGTAAAGTCGCGTAAAGGGTTAAAAGAGACGTAAATGTAACGTCGTGTATAACAATGTCGCGTTAACATATTAACCGAACATTAACCTGGTGTCGCTAAAAGATATGTCACAAGAAAAGGTTAATGAGACATTATGCGCCGTGTGGCATAAAATTTGGTCGCATATACATGTAATTGCGACAAACGTTTCAAAGTCATGTAGTATAAACATGCTTATGTGACAAATCTTTTGCGACACTTTTCAAAGTTTGTCCCATAACATGTAAAATGGTGTAGTGAGTATACCTTTGACAAGTCCGGAATCTGGATACAATTTCAAAATGTCCATATGCAGATGAAGGATAGAGATTTAATAGGCAAGCTCGTAGCTCCGGTGGGAACCTTCCACAAATCGAATCAAATAGAGAAAGAAGTTTTAAGATACATAGTCAGGATTGATGTTCATCAGCCACAACTTATTGATTATCCTTTGGAAAGACCGGAGCGTGGCCCCTTAAACATTCAAATCAAGTACAAATTTTACTACAAGTACAGACTTCTCACCCGCGAAAAAGGAGAATGTGAACTGAGGAAAAGCCCTTTCACCTAAGAATATGACGTTCGGATGCAAAGAATGTAGGAAATAAAAATGGAGGGAGATGCAACTAAGGGGAACATAATCCTAGGCACTCATAAGCAGCGACCTTTAAACCACCGGTGACCAAAATAGGAATGGAGGAGCGGCCAGAGGGCGGCGCCGCAGGGGAAATTGAAGGGACTATGTTGATGGAGACCAACCACTACACCATTTTGCCCCATATGCAATAAGACATGGCACGCCGTTGCAAAAGACATGTTGCATATAGTCTACATCAACACACACCTTATGTTGCCGTTGCGTAGGACACATAATGCCACGTATAAAATAGTTTGTTGCTTAAGTGTCTCATTTATTTTAACAGGGAAAAATTAATGAACCTCGTACAACATTAATGGCGGTTGTTGAGCTACTTTCCACTTAAGCAACGAGGACCGTACGGTCGCGTTGCGTAAGCTTTGAATGTTTACAAAATTTCGTGTTTGGTTTAATTTCCTCTGTTTGCTCCTACCTACGCCTACACACATAAGAGCTCCATATTTGCTCCTACCTCCTGCGCCTCAACAGCACCAGAGCCAAGACGATCTACTGCAGATCTCCGGCTAGCTTCAAGAGGGTAGCATAATGCGGCCACCACCCAACTCCAACCATTTCGCAGCTGGTTTTTCTCCCTTCAAAAGCCCACACCAGCTAACACTTTCAACTGAAAATATGTAGGTAAAGCTGGAAGAAATAAAACTGCTTCAGATTATATTTTGTGGTACACACATTCATGAAAACGTTAGAGTCATATATATGTTATTTATATGTTGATTTGTTTGTGCAGCCACCAAGTTTTTCAATGGACAAAAGGTAGCTGTAGGCAGGGACGGTTCCAGCTATGTCCCGGGGGTCCCAGGACCCCCCTCCGTTTCGGCGAATTTTGATCAAGCAGCCATCTTTAGTTGCTGATTTCACCAGCTTATCCTTTGAATTTCATCTTGATGTAAACATGAAAGTTGTAGAACATTCAATTAGCTTTCCGATGATATATATATCGTCTTCAACGGATATCGGACGAGGCCTTTGTGAGCTCCAGAAGATTGACCGCTCATTAGTAACTTCAAACATGCGGTCTATTTCGACTTGGTTTTGAGTTACCTTAACGTTATATTTTGGTTTAGGTGTAAACATAGAACTTGTAGCCATTGTCCTTAGCTTTATGTTCTAGGTGATCAATTTCCAAAATGGTGCTATGGTTGCTTGTTATACCATTGCAAAGTTGCTACGGTTATATGTGGTTAACCACGCACACTTGTAGGCGACACTAGTTTGAGCATGTTTCCAGCTGCTTTAACGTCCGATTTAGATCTTAATATCAACTGAAGAGTCGTAACCTATTAAATTATCTTTCCAATGACATATGAGTGGAACTGATAGGGTAATTGATGTGATTTTTATGACCTTCCAAAGTTAGGTCGTCAATGTACTACATATATGAGTTTGAATTTAGTATTTTACTTAACTTCCATAAATGACATATATCTACAAAATGTTTTTGCCAAATCAGACCAATATCTTTATTCATCGATGAAAAAAATTTAGGACCCTTTGACAGAGCACGTCGTTGAGTGCTAAGCAAAATGAATTTATAAGTGTCCACTACTTGTACACTTTACTATGGATTAGTAGAGCGGTAAGTAGAGGTCGAACCCAAGGGAATTAGTGGACAGTTGTTCTCTCGAAAAGAGGAAAATAAAATAAGACAGTTGGGGGGTTGGTTGTGGTTTTAGTACTGAAAAGTAAAGTGCTGGAACAGTCAAGTTCAATATCAACTGATCCGCATACTTTTGGTTAGTCGCACGCTGTGTCTCAAGCGCATTCCACCAAAGTAGGATTGATATTGAACAGGTCTGTAGTAAGCGTACTGAAAAGTAAATTGCGGAAAAGTAAATGACAGAAAGTAAAGTGTTGAAAGTAAGTGCTTGATGGACAAGTCTTGCGGAACGTAAATGCTTGAAGGACAAGACTTGCGGAAAGTAAGCAGTTGATATGTGACTGAAAGTAAAGTGACAGGTGATGTTTGAATCAAAGGAAAGATTCGGTCTCAGGGGCCTTGTATCATAGTCTGTTTATCATCGACCTCTAATGATCATACTAAGTGTTCAAAGATGTATCAAGGCTATTTCTAGCACATGACTTGCCACATCATTTAGAACACTTGTTCTGTTTAGACTAATTCCTCCTTTCGAAGTAGCTTAGCCTTATGTGCATCCATTTGATCAATCAGTTACGATCAACCAAATGGTGTTTAAAAGAGGTCGAACTCCTCAGATAAGCTTTGCTCGTTAAAGCATCCACTTACCCGAGTATGTTCATGAACCCCACGGAAGAGCTTTGCCCGTTAAAGCATCCACTCAACCTTGGAAACCTAATATATGGCACATAGAGCAAGTTTTGAACACAAAGAGGCACTAAGAGAAGGGTCTAAAACATTTTATGATACAAGCACACCCCTTCAACCGAATGAAGGGTTTAGCTACGATTATCCATGGAAGGGGACATCATAGCTAAGTGCTTGAAAAGTAAAGGTTTTGAAAGACAGGAAAAGTAAAGGTTTTTGAAAACAAGTACAAGAGAAAACTTGAGTACTCAAGAACCAACAGGAGTAGACTCAAGAACAGTAAAGAGTAAAGAAAAGCTTGAGTACTACAAGAACCGACAAGAGTACTCAAACTTGGAGCTTTCAATATCAAAGTAGTGTTTACATGGATTGTGTTGTAGAACCTAGAGAGCTTCTCTCACTAACCAAGAACTATGGGATGTTGGGAATGATTTACAAAGGGAAGGAAGCTTGGTATTTATAGGCTATGAAGAGGAGAAGATGTGGAGGAGGAGAAGACACTTGGCAAGAGGAGGGTGGAGAGCTCAAAGAGCCGCCGGGGTGAGGTGGAGGGGAGGGGAGCCGCCGCCCATGTGGCAAGGGGAGAGTGGTGGAGAGCTTTGAAATCTTTTCCCAAAAGCCATCGGGTCCTTTCAGCTCCGGTCTGACTCTGGTTGCCCTTCGGTTGGACTTGTTTTGAGTGATTCCACGTTAGGTTCATGAAAGTTGTACAGTCGGAATCTGGCCGTGACCTGGAATGACTCGTAATTCATTTTTAGCTTTAAAACTCCTTTTTAGCTCGTATCATCTCTAGACCTCGAAATAGCCTGTAGAACTAAAGTGGAACTAACAAGCAAAAGTTAAATAGACAAAGAGTCTAATTTGGTGGGTTTAACTGTCTTAATGAATCATGTAAATATGGTCCATCAGATCACCCCACACTTTTAGTTGTTCGTCCCGAACCATGCCATTTAAGAGATGCGCACACAATCCAAGTAAACACTTCAAATAGGAAAGTGAGAATATGGGACTAGATTTATCTAAATTCATGCAATACTTACTTATTACCAAACTAAACCGTGTAAATACTTAGAAGAAACTTGATACTCGTACCTTCGAGCTGAGATGCAAATTAATTCGGATGATTCAGGAGATAGCCCTTTTCAGGCTCCTGGACTGCATTCTCGGGACCGACTCGCACTATATGGTTAACTTGTAGCTTTCTCTAGCACGTGATTTGGTTCGGGTTTCAAGGAGTTGAGATCTTTGGTTTCTTCTTGGTGAGGGACAGCTTCTGAAGTGAATTGGCCTTTGGCCTTTGGCCCTTGATGTTGAATTGGAGTTTCTTCACTTTTGTTTCGGTTAGAACCTTCACAATTTTGCCTTTTGATTTGACTCTTTGAGCTTTTGCTTCTTTGTGATTTGCTAGTCCATTTTCTCAACCTTTTTGGGAGGTCCAATCATCGCCCGAGAGCATATGGAAATACCTCCCCGCTCTTTTCTCATCCTCGCCGTTTCGCGCGGGTCAAGATGAGGGTCGCTCATCTATTTTCTCGGCTACTCGGACTAGAGTTAGGACGGTCTGATTCCCGTCCCGCCTCTTGCATAAACGCTGCACGGCGGAGATGACTCTGACTCAACTGAAACCTGAAGTGCAGCCTCCACTGACTTCGTAAACCATATAGTGAAATCTAGTCCTTCGAGTGCTTGCCAAGCCTCTCTAGGGCGGTTTATATCAAATCCACATCCCCTGTATATCTCAGCACAAAGGGACAAATGAGAAGTTACATCCTAAGTTTTTATGCAGTTGAGATTTCACAAGGTAAATGCATGAATTTAGATCTATCTTTTTCACATTCTCAAGTTCATATTTTCAAAAAGATAATATTAAGGGAAAAGGAAAAGAAAAAACATGTTAACTAACTATGTACAAAGGCAGTTCTCACCCCACACTTTTGAACAAAGGCGTGCCTCTCGGCATAACTTAGTTCCAAAGCCGATTGCAAGCAAATATTTACAAGAAAGGAATGGGTGAGTACGACTTAAGGCAAAAACTAAATGACATAAAATAAAATGACTGAAAATAAGATAGATGTCGGGTTACCTCCCGACCAGTGCATTTGTTTAACGTCGTTAGCTCGACAGTACCTCATTCCTGGATCATAAGGTGGGATCCCATGGGTGGCTCAGGTCGAATTTCTGTGTTGTTAAGTTGACCTCGCCATGGTAGTGTTTGACTCTCTGTCCATTCACATTGAATCGGCTCCCATTTTCCATGCTTTCCAACTCAAGCATCCCATGGTTGAATACCTTAGTCACAGTATAAGGGCCGGTCCATCTTGATTTTAGTTTGCCAGACATCAACTTCAACCGTGAGGAGAAGAGTAGCACTTGTTGTCCTTCCTCAAATGAGCGTCGGAGGATGAATTTGTCATGATACAATTTGGTCCGCACTTTGTAGTCCGTTTGCCCTTCATAGGCCTTAAGCCGCAATTCCTCAAGCTCACACAGATTAAGTTTCCTATCCAGTCCGGCAGCCTTCAAATCCGGATTGCAATGCTTGAGCGCCCAATAGGCTTTATGTTCTAATTCCACCGGAAGGTGGCATGCCTTCCCATAAACAAGCCGAAAGGGGGAGGTTCCAATTGGCGTCTTGTATGCCGTTCGATAAGCCCAAAGAGCTTCATCTAGCCTCTGACTCCAATCTTTCCTACCTGGCTTCTCCATCTTTTCTAGAATACCTTTGATTTCGCGGTTGGAGATCTCCGCTTGACCATTGGTCTGGGGATGATATGTCGTGGACGTTCGGTGGTGGACGTGGTAGCGCTTCAAGGTGGCCGCCATCATGCGGTTGCAGAAATGAGTTCATTGGTCGCTGATTATGGCCTTGGGTACCCCGTATCTACAAAACAGGTTAGTGCGCAAAAAATCTATGACAGTCTTTGCATCGTCGCACCTTGTGGCCTTAGCTTCTACCCATTGTGAAACATAATCTACAGCAACTAAAATGTAAGTATAACCGCATGAAACTGGGAATGGTCCCATAAAATCAATACCCCAAATGTCGAAAACATCGTTGACTAATATGGGTACTTGAGGCATCTCATTTCTAGCTGACATATTTCCTACTCTTTGACACCTATCGCACTTTTTACACTTCTCATAGGCATCTCTAAATATACTCGCCAAAAGAAGCCGCTATCTAGGATTTTCCTAGCGGTTCTCCTAGGCCCGAAGTGTCCTCCACATGCAAACTCATGGCAAAAGCTAATAACAGAAGCTATTTCATTATCGGGGATGCATCTCCTAAGTATTTGATCTGCTCCTATTTTCCACAAATAAGGATCATCCATAAGTAATGTCTAGCATCATGCCTAAGTTTCATGCATTGTGCTTTAGTAAAAGAAGGAGGAAATGTACCTCCTACAAGGTAGTTGACGATCGAGGCATACCACGGTACCTTGGTTGAGACTGCATAGAGGTGCCCGTCTGGAAATGACTCGGTTATGTGCCCCTCTTCTTCCTTTCGGACAATCCTGCTTAGATGGTCGGCCACAGTATTCTCAATCCCCTTTTTGTCCCTTATCTCTACATCGAACTCTTGCAGTAGTAAGATCCACCGTATGAGCCTTGGCTTGGCTTCCTTCTTCTTCATTAAGTACCGGATGGCAGCATGGTCCGAGAAGACAATTACTTTTGCTCCGAGCAAGTAGGCTCGGAACTTCTCTAGAGCGAACACCACGGCTAGGAGCTCTTTTTCGGTGGTGGAGTAGTTTCGTTGGGCTGAATCTAGGGTCTTCAAGCGTAGTAGATGACTACCGATTTTTTGTTAATTCTTTGGCCGAGCACTGCCCCTACGGCATAATCGCTTGCGTCGCACATGATTTCGAATGGTCATTCCCAATCCGGAGTTTGAATGATGGGTGTGCTAGTGAGGGCTTTCTTCAGTTTATCAAAGGCCTCCTTGCATGCATTAGTAAATTCAAAAGGGACTTCTTTTTGGAGAAGAGTGGTTAGAGGCAATGCCGTTTTGGAGAAGTCTTTGATGAATCGTCGGTAGAATCCTGCATGGCCAAGGAATGATTGGATGTCTCGGACCGTGGATGGATATGGTAGAGTCATGATCAGGTCGATCTTTGCTTTGTCTACTTCCATGCCTTCTTGTGAGACGATATGTCCCAAGACTATTCCGTGTGTTACCATGAAGTGGCACTTCTCATAATTGAGCACTAAGTTCATGGACACACATCGTGCCAAAACCGTGCTCAAATTTCTTAAGCATGCGTCAAATGTGTCTCCATAGATGGTGAAGTCGTCCATGAAGACTTTAATGAATTCTCCGATCATGTCTGAAAAAATGCTGGTCACTACACTTTGAAAAGTTCCCGGGGCATTGCATAGACCGAACGACATTCTTCTGAAGGCGAATGTGCCGAATGGGCAGGTGAAGGCAGTTTTCTCTTGGTCTTCAGGCGCTATGGGGATCTAGTTGTAGCCTGAGAACCCGTCCAGGAAGCAAAAGTATGGCTTGCCCGCCAGTCGGTCTAGCATTTGATCGATGAACGGCAGAGGGAAATGGTCTTTTCTAGTGACGGCGTTCAATTTTCTGTAGTCGATGCACATTCTCCAACCGTTCTTGACCCTTGTTGTCACCATTTTTCCTTCGGCATCTTCCTCAACTGTGATCCCACTTTTCTTTGGTACCACGTGGACAGGACTCACCCACTGGCTATCCGCGATGGGATAGATAACGTCCGCATCCAGTAGCTTCTGTATTTCCTTTTGGACGATCTCCATCATGATTTGGTTGAGTCGTTGATGAGCCGTATTTATACGACTCATCGAGTCATCAAATCCCACCAATTCCAGCACTTTATTATGCGAACAGTTACTTTTTAGTGTTGTTTCGTATTTCAGGTGATTTGGAAGCTCTAGGAGGAAATGCGCTTAAGGATGGCATTTTAGGCCATAAATGCATCACAAGATACTTTTGGGGTCAGTGGGAGTCAAGGAACTTAGTTTCGGATCAAAAGACCTAAGTCGGACGCGACCGCAGAATTTCTGATCCGGGTGCACCCTGTCCGAGACCCTGACTTTGAGAGCCGCCCCGGCCTAAACCGTCCACACATGGGGGTGATTTCAAGGTCCTAGCACCAAGTCCGGATGTCCACCTTGTGTCCCAGGTCAAGAGCCCGGCCAAAAGCTTGCCCGAAGCCGGTCCAAATCGTCGCCAAAGTCGCTAGTCCGATCAGCATCAGATCCGAGACTTGGCCAATTTCAGGGCCTGTTTCCGGCTGGCTGAGACACCAACTTCAAGGACCGCCCGAGCTTCAACGTCCATTCAAATGTCCTATTTCAAGGTCTAGGCATAAGGTATGCATGTCCAACTAGTGCCCCAGACCAAGTGCCCGGCCAGGAGAGTGTCCGAAGGCGAGTCAAATCGGCTCCAAAGTACCTAGTCCGATCAGCCCTAGCAGCGAGTTCCAGCCGAGTTGTGCCGAGTCGAGTCCGAGTTTGACCGAGTTCAGCCCAGTCGTCCGGCCCAAAAGACAATGTGATATTAGGGCAACTTTCATCTAGGGTTTCGGAATATTCAAGAAGGTTTAAGGTGGCTTAATTATCAAGCAAAGGAGTAGCTTGGAGATAAAGCAAGAAGATATGGAAATATTGCCTAAATTATCTTTGGATTATTTAGGCAATTTTAGACCTTTCTCAACTCTATATAAAGAAGAGCTCACAAGACCAAATAATCATCCCAAAAACTCATTCGAGTCCCCTCCCTACTCCACGTCCGAAACCCTAAGTCTCTCCACACGTCCGCCGGTTTTTGTCCTTGCTCCGCCGCTCGCACCACCGTGACTCCTCCTTGCCCGGTTCCTCAGCCGTGTACGGCCAGCCCTCTTCCCCACTCGGTTTAGTGAAGTACTCATTCTTTATTTACTGTTTTTATGCCCTAATGGCCATGTGTAACTAAACTCATTATTCGGGCTAGGGTTTATACATTGTGACGATGTTTTTGAGACTTGACTCTTAATGCTATATTCATTGTTTTACTGATTCTCGTGCATGAATTCCATGAATTATTGCTAGACTAGGCGGATACTTTGTCGTAAAACCTAGTTAGAGATGATGATGAGGAGAACGAAAATGAAGGACCTACAATGGGCGAGCTCTCGGTCCCAAACTTCAAGGACCAATCATGGTGCATCTACGAAGGACCAGACCTCGCCGCTATAACAGTCAGCACCTCAGTCGTTCATCATCTGCCCAAGTTCTCTGGAACCAAGGGAGAGTCGGCCACATCTCACCTGACACGCTATCACGGGATATGCTTGAACCTAAAGCCATACGGAGTCGACGTCGATGACTTCAAACTGAAGGCATTCTACTTCTCACTTACAGACGCTGCTACAGATTGGTTCTTATCCTTGCCCTCTGGTAGTATATACACATGGGAGCAGATGCAGAGGCAGTTCGTCAGCAAGTACTATCCAGCAGGGCGTGCAATGCAAGTCCGGAGACAGTTGCAAGAGCTCAAGCAAGGCCCAAACGAGAACATGTACGAGTACGTGGAAAAATTCAATGCCTTGGAGAAGAGCTGCTGCAACGTTGAGCTCCCAGAGAAATTAGTCGTCGAGTATATGCTAGATGGACTTCGCAGACTGGATAGGAAACTACTAGAGGCCTCAGCTGGAGGCAACCTCATGAACCTGACCCCAGCCAGAGTCCGACAGAAGATACAAGAAGTGGCAGAAAGTGAGCGGTTCCAGGATGAATCTACGAGAGAGGACGAGTATGCCCGAACAAGAAACGTGTCAAAAGTTGAACCCTCAGTCAGTGCCATGGCCGAACAGATCAAGGAGCTTAAGGACATGATGCAGCATGTGATCAGGAGGCAACCAGTCCAGACTAAGCCATGCGGCTTTTGTGAAGCTACAGATCACAAGACAGACGAGTGCCCTACCTTAGTGGAAGACGACCAGGCTGAGGTCAATGCCGTAGGAGATTATCAGGGTTATGGCAACCGGCCAGGGCCAGTCCGACAATATGGCGCAGCCACGACTAATCAAGGAGTCAACGGACAGCCCTTGAAGAGCAACAATCAGCAGCATCAGGCCCAGAGAGAACCAGCACGACAGGGTGCGCCTCAGCAGACCCAGCAGCCCTACCAGCACCCACATCATCAGTTTCGGCAGAATGCGCCTGGACAGTATCAGCAGAGAGGGCCGAACAATAATCAGGCAGGTTCGAGTAATCACGGCTCCAACAAGTCTCTTGAAGAGATGATGAAAGAACTGACAACAACTGTGACCCAGCACATGGCCAAGACCAACGGAGCAATAACCGACTTGCAGAAACAGATGTCCCAGATGGCCACAACAGTCTCAAGGCTCGAAGACAACACAGGACGGCTTCCCTCGCAGACCATTCAGAATCCGAAGGGGAACGTCAGTGCAGTGACATTGAGGAGTGGACGAAGGGCATCAGAGGGCGAGAATCAGCAAGAGCCCGAGGAAGAAGTGACCGAACCCGATGCCTTCGGCCCGGACGAGCCCGGACCAAACCTGGTTCCAGCAGTAGGGGCCTCTCGGCCAGGCCCGGTTCCTATCTCTGAGAATTCCAACGCCCAGGTACCCTTACTTTTTCCTGTGCAGGTTCGAGCTCCGAAGAAGTATGTGATGGACAGGGAAGTGTGGGAACTATTCAGCAAGGTGGAAATCAACATCCCACTCCTTGAGGCCATCAAGCAGATCCCGAGGTACTCCATGTTTCTGAAGGAGTTGTGCACGAACAGACGGAGAGGAACCCAGCCCGACCAGGAGCTCATGAGCAGGAATGTTTCAGCGGTAATTCAGCGCAAGGTGCCACCAAAATGCAATGATCCAGGCACATACACCATTCCCTGCATGATCGGTAACATCAGGCTAGAAAATTGCATGCTTGATCTTGGTGCCTCTATCAATGTTTTACCGTATTCGATATACTCCTGTTTGCGCATTGGTCCTCTAGAACCTGCAGGTCTTACCATACAGCTGGCGGACAGGTCATGCAAGCAGCCCGAGGGCAAGATTGAGGATGTGCTAGTACAGGTCGGAGAGCTAGTGTTCCCAGCAGACTTCTATGTGCTCAAGATGGAGAACTGCAGCCCGACAGACCATGCGTCGATCCTACTTGGCCGGCCATTCCTGAAAACTCAAAGATGAAGATAGATTGCGACACTGGGACACTGACCATGGAGGTTGAGGACGAGATGATCAGTTTTGACATCTTCAGGGCCATGAAGCATCCTACAGAATACGAGGCGGTCCATGCCTTAGACACCTTGGACGACCTTGTCCACGAGGTACATCCGGAGAGAAGGACCGACCCACTAGAGCAAGTCATCGAGGAGGCCATGTATTCACTAGAGGACTCATATGAGCATACAGAGGCCATCTTAGACGTGCTAGACCAGCTCGAGATTGCCCAGCCACTCACACCGAGGTATGAGGTTAATGCAATTCGTTTGTTTAAATCACAAGTGTGTTTGCCTTCTGTTGTGCAGGCACCTACAGTTGAATTGAAGCCTCTACCCAGTCACTTGAAGTATGCATTCTTAGGGGAGAATAGCACGCTGCCAGTCATCATCAAAAGCGGCCTAGAGGTAGATGAGGAGCCGACAGCAAGGGAATCAGCCCGGCAGTTTGTATGCATCGGATATTGCTGGATGATGGAGCGAAGCCTTCGAGGGAGCCTCAACGCAGATTGAATCCTATTATGATGGAGGTGGTTCAGAAGGAAATTCAGAAGTTGTTGGATGCAGACGTGATCTACCCGATCTCGGACAGTCAGTGGGTGAGTCCGGTACATGTTGTGCCGAAGAAGACAGGGATCACAGTGGAGAAGAATGTCGAGGGCGAGATGGTCACGACACGAGTCAAGAATGGATGGCGCATGTGCATAGACTACAGGAAGCTGAACGCAGTTACGCGCAAGGATCACTTTCCTCTTCCATTCATTGATCAGATGCTCGACCGCTTGGCAGGTAAGCCTTATTTTTGCTTTCTAGATGGATTTTCAGGCTATAATCAGATTCCCATAGCACCCGAGGATCAGGAGAAGACGACCTTCACATGTCCATTCGGTACGTTTGCTTTTCGCCGGATGTCCTTTGGCTTGTGTAACGCACCCGGCATTTTTCAGCGGGTCGTTACTAGCATATTTTTTGACATGATAGGTTCATTCATAGAGGTGTTCATGGATGATTTTACTGTGCACGGTGACACTTTTGATGCATGCTTAGATAATTTGAGTACAGTTTTAGCACGTTGTGTTTCTATGAATTTGGTACTCAATTATGAAAAGTGTCACTTTATGGTTACGCATGGAGTAGTACTCGGTCACATTGTCTACCATGAGGGTATAGAGGTAGACAAAGCTAAGATAGATTTGATTGTTACTATGCCATATCCCTCTACAGTCCGTGATATTAAGTCGTTTCTGGGGCATGCTGGTTTCTATCGTAGGTTCATAAAGGATTTCTCTAAAAAGGCGCTGCCTTTATCTAATCTCTTGCAGAAAGATGTTCCTTTTGAGTTTACAGATCAGTGCAGGGCAGCATTTGACGAGCTGAAGGAGGCCCTCACCAGCACGCCCATCATTAGAGCTCCGGACTGGACACAGCCCTTTGAGATTATGTGTGACGCGAGTGATTATGCTGTAGGAGCAGTTCTCGGTTAGAAGGTGGACAAGAAGCCCGTGGTGATCTACTACGCTTCGAGGACACTAGATGTGGCCCAGAAGAACTATTCGACCACAGAGAAGGAGCTACTAGCCGTGGTCTTTGCCTTGGAGAAGTTCAGGTCTTATTTGCTATGTACTAAAGTTGTGGTCTATTCTGACCATGCAGCTATTAGGTACTTGATGACGAAGAAGGAGGCAAAGCCGAGGCTCATTAGGTGGATCCTGCTCCTACAGGAGTTTGACGTGGAGATCAGGGACAAGAAGGGCATAGAGAACACAGTAGCCGATCACTTGAGCCGCCTTGTCCGAGAGGAGGATGCCGGGCAGATTACCGAGACGTTTCCAGATGAGCACTTGTATGCTATTTCGGGTAAGATGCCATGGTTCGCTCCCCTAGTGAACTACCTGGTAGGAGGTAAGTTCCCGCCCTCATATTCTAGGGCACAGTGTTTGAAATTGAAGCATGATGCTAAATATTATGTGTGGGATGATCCGTACTTGTGGAAAATAGGTGTAGATCAGATTCTTAGACGGTGCATCCCCGATGATGAGATTGCTTCAGTTATTAGCTTTTGCCATGAGTTAGCATGTGGTGGCCATTTCGGCCCTAGGAGGACGGCTAGGAAGATTTTAGATAGTGGTTTCTTTTGGCCGCATGTTTTTAGAGATGCCTACAACCATTGTAAGAGATGTGATAAATGCCAGCGTGTAGGTAATATTTCGGCCAGACAGGAGATGCCACAGGTCCCCATACTAGTGAATGATGTGTTTGACATTTGGGGGATAGATTTTATTGGTCCTTTTCCTGTTTCGTGTGGCTATTCTTATATCTTAGTTGCAGTTGACTATGTGTCCAAGTGGGTAGAGGCCAAGGCCACTAGGTGTGATGATGCTAAAACTGTCATAGACTTTTTGCGCACTAACATCTTTTGCAGGTACGGAGTACCTAAGGCCATTATCAGCGATCAGGGAACACACTTCTGCAACCGAATGATGGCATCCACACTGAAGTACTACCATGTTCACCACCGGACTTCCACTGCATATCACCCCCAGACGAATGGGCAAGCGGAGATCTCCAACCGCGAAATTAAGGGAATTCTGGAAAAGATGGTAGGCCCGACCAGGAAGGATTGGAGCCAGCGGTTAGATGAGGCACTTTGGGCATACAGGACAGCCTACAAGACACCGATAGGCACCTCGCCTTTTCGGTTGGTCTATGGGAAGGCGTGTCACTTACCAGTCGAGCTAGAGCACAAGGCTTATTGGGCACTGAAGAAGTGCAACCCAGACTTACAGGCAGCCGGGTTAGACAGGAAATTACAGTTGTGCGAGCTTGAGGAGTTGCGCCTCGAGGCTTATGAGAGCCAAACAAACTACAAGGCACGGACCAAGCTCTATCACGACAAATTTATACTCAGGCGCACGTTTGAAGTCGGACAGAGGGTGCTCCTGTTCTCATCACGGTTACGGCTCATGCCCGGGAAGTTGAGGTCCAGATGGACAGGACCTTACACGATCGCACATGTTTACAATCACGGGGCACTGGAGCTAGAGAACCCAAAGGATGGTCATCGGTTCAAGGTTAATGGACAGCGAGTTAAGCACTACCATGGAGAGATTGACATCACTACTGATGAGATTGACCTTGACGAGCCTCCCGACACATAGAGGAGGAACTGTCGAGCCAACGACGTTAAACAAAGGCGCTCGCAGGGAGGCAGCCCTGCACTATCTGCATTTCAGTTTTCATAATTTATTTTACTATGTTTTGAGTCTTTATTGTCACATTGTACCTTGGGAAGGAAGATGATTTTCATGCAGGGGCAGAGGCGGACGTATCCAAGATATTGCATAAGACTGCATCCAACGTGAGTAGTTCACACCTTGAATAAATTGTGTCAAGAAACATGAGCGTTTAAAGATTCTGTCACAAAGACTTACGAGTCTAAGGAGGTTGGGTTTTAAGTGAGACCATTGTGACTCCTCCAACCTCCTGGGAATCCTTTATTCATCTTAATGTCATTGACACAGACCTTTCATTTGGTGACGAACTCACGTTGCGATGCAAGCTTCGATGGTGCTCTATTCGAGGACTCATAGGAGAATACTCAGTTATTTCTGATCGTCACGCACGCACGAGGGAAGTGCCTGTCCAACGTTACTCTCTTCTTATTTCCCTTATATTTATTGCATGCATTGTGAGTCTAGATTTGAGTCGTGCCGTGAGGACACGGCTTATTTCAAAAGTGTGGGGTGGGAGAGTCAGTCATTGAGTCAGCACGTCTATTTTACTGCACCCTGCACAGAGTCAGCACGTTTCCCATGATTTTTAAAATTTTTGTACATGATACTTCACTATTTCCTAGACTTACAGTATTGGATAATGATATGGTGAAATAGATAGATCCGATTACATGCATGTCTTCGGTGAAAATTGATTTGTGCGACTAACATGTGATCTTAAAATCTTTGCGTGCCTTTGTTAGTTGAGATAAACAGGGATGTGGAGTTGATAGAAATGCCCTAGAGAGACTTGACAGATCATTCAAAGACCGAACTCAGGATATATGGTTATGTAGAGCTTGTGGAGGCTAGCACTTCGAGGCAACATCGTACGAGTCTGCTCCGCCACTGCGTCACCTTTGCGGTTGGTTGGGACGGGAATACCTCACACCGTCCAAACTCTAGTCCGAGTAGCTGAGAAAATAGACAAGCAACCCTTGGCTTGACCCGAGTCAAAGGACGATGATGAGTGAGAGCAAGTAGGTTCGAGCAAGTCACAATCCGCACCTCAAGCAACAAATCCATCATCTTTGTGATAGTTTACACCAAAATCGAGTGCCTTGTAGCCGATTGAAATATTCCATCCGTTGACACTATAGCTGGCAAAGCACTCCATTACTTTGAAGCTCGAATCAATCACGTGCAAGAAAAAGCAGCAAAGCATAACCATATAGCAGCAAGTTCGAGTCCGAGAATGCAGTTCATGGGTCTAAAAGGGCTATCTCAAGATACATCCGAATTAATTTGCATCTCGACCCAAAGGTAACACGTATCTTTAACCCATGTTTTCGCACAAGGATATTAGTAACGAGCATGCATAGAAGGTGGGATCTAGAGTAACCGATTCATGTCCATGTAGCACGTCTAGGAAGACCGAAGCATTGTGGTGTTTGCATTATTCGTTCCTCTTATGACCTAGTTCTTGTTCGGGACGAACAAGTTTAAGTGTGGGGTGGTTTGATGAGCCGTATTTATACGACTCATCGAGTCATCAAATCCCACCAATTCCAGCACTTTATTATGCGAACAGTTACTTTTTAGTGTTGTTTCGTATTTCAGGTGATTTGGAAGCTCTAGGAGGAAATGCGCTTAAGGATGGCATTTTAGGCCATAAATGCATCACAAGATACTTTTGGGGTCAGTGGGAGTCAAGGAACTTAGTTTCGGATCAAAAGACCTAAGTCGGACGCGACCGCAGAATTTCTGATCCGGGTGCACCCTGTCCGAGACCCTGACTTTGAGAGCCGCCCCGGCCTAAACCGTCCACACATGGGGGTGATTTCAAGGTCCTAGCACCAAGTCCGGATGTCCACCTTGTGTCCCAGGTCAAGAGCCCGGCCAAAAGCTTGCCCGAAGCCGGTCCAAATCGTCGCCAAAGTCGCTAGTCCGATCAGCATCAGATCCGAGACTTGGCCAATTTCAGGGCCTGTTTCCGGCTGGCTGAGACACCAACTTCAAGGACCGCCCGAGCTTCAACGTCCATTCAAATGTCCTATTTCAAGGTCTAGGCATAAGGTATGCATGTCCAACTAGTGCCCCAGACCAAGTGCCCGGCCAGGAGAGTGTCCGAAGGCGAGTCAAATCGGCTCCAAAGTACCTAGTCCGATCAGCCCTAGCAGCGAGTTCCAGCCGAGTTGTGCCGAGTCGAGTCCGAGTTTGACCGAGTTCAGCCCAGTCGTCCGGCCCAAAAGACAATGTGATATTAGGGCAACTTTCATCTAGGGTTTCGGAATATTCAAGAAGGTTTAAGGTGGCTTAATTATAAAGCAAAGGAGTAGCTTGGAGATAAAGCAAGAAGATATGGAAATATTGCCTAAATTATCTTTGGATTATTTAGGCAATTTTAGACCTTTCTCAACTCTATATAAAGAAGAGCTCACAAGACCAAATAATCATCCCAAAAACTCATTCGAGTCCCCTCCCTACTCCACGTCCGAAACCCTAAGTCTCTCCACACGTCCGCCGGTTTTTGTCCTTGCTCCGCCGCTCGCACCACCGTGACTCCTCCTTGCCCGGTTCCTCAGCCGTGTACGGCCAGCCCTCTTCCCCACTCGGTTTAGTGAAGTACTCATTCTTTATTTACTGTTTTTATGCCCTAATGGCCATGTGTAACTAAACTCATTATTCGGGCTAGGGTTTATACATTGTGACGATGTTTTTGAGACTTGACTCTTAATGCTATATTCATTGTTTTACTGATTCTCGTGCATGAATTCCATGAATTATTGCTAGACTAGGCGGATACTTTGTCGTAAAACCTAGTTGCGCATATTTCTATATTAATCATCTATCTAATACTTTGTCGTTTGGATAGGTAGCACGTCTAGGTTAAATAACACCTTTGTCGGGTTATTAAACCTAGGGGGAATTAGGTCGTGGCGTAACACCTTTGTCGGGTTACTTGGGAAGTCACCTTTGTCGGGACAACCACACTTAAAACTATGAATTAGAATATTAGAAGTCGATGATAAAACAAGTCACAATCAAACCCTAGTCTGAATATTTCTCTCTGATATTTACACCCTCGTTGATTTCGTGATTTGCTACTGTTTCCTAATCAATTACTTTCACCCAATCGTTTCTTTTTCCCTCTTACAGAACAAAGTAGTAACTATCTAGCTCACTTGGGTTCGACCCTTGCTTGCCACTGTTCTAACCCACAGTTCGGAGTAAGGAAAATATAAATTTAGATTTGCAGGTACAACGACGACCTGTCAGTCGTCGTTGAGGCTCTCTTGATGGCTTTGCTCCATCCTCAAGTAGAATACGGTGCATGCATACAGCCGGACTAACTCCTCTCAAGTCGGCTAGAGTCCATCCAATAGCCAACTTGTGTTGTCTTAGCACTTTTATCAAACTATGTTCCTGGCCTGCTTCCAAGCCACTCTTGATGATCACCGGGAGTGTGTTATTATCTCCTAGGAATGCGTATTTCAGATGTCCGGGCAGGGGTTTCAATTCTATTTTGGGAGCTTGTATCACTGAGGGCAGAAAGGTATTGGATTTGAATAATTTTACCTCGTTGACTTCATATCCTGGTGTGAGAGGTTCAAAGATTGTTAAGTGGGCTAGCGTTTCATGCAAGTCTTCGGTCAATTCATATGAGCTTTCGGCTCCATTGAGTATGGCTTCTAAGGGATCTGCTCTTGGTGCTGGTTGAACTTCTTGGACCAGGTCGTCCATAGTGTCGAGAGCGTGCACTTCCTCGAATTCCATGGGATGCTTCATTGCTCTGAATATGTCGAAGCTGAAGACCTCTCCTTCTACTTCCATTGAGAGCATCCCACTTCCGCAGTCTATTTTCATTTTTGATGTTTTGAGAAATGGACGGCCGAGAAGGATAGGTGCATGGTCTGTTGGTCCGCCATTCTCCATTTTTAAGACGTAGAAGTCCGCTGGAAACACCAATTCTCCTACTTGAACCAGGACGTCTTCTATTTTGCCCTCAGGCTGTTTGCAAGATCGGTCCGCCAGCTGGATAATGAGACCGGTGGGTTCGAGGGGTCCAATCCTGAGGCATGAATAGAGTGAAAATGGAAGGACGTTGATTGAAGCTCCAAGGTCTAGCATGCAGTTCTCGATCCGGATGTTGCCAATTGTGCTTGGAATGGTGTAAGTTCCCGGATCACCACATTTGGGGGGCACTTTTCGTTGCATGACGGCCGATACGTTCCTACTCATCAGCTCTTGATCATATCTAGTACCCCTCCTCCGGTTGGTACAAAGCTCTTTTAAAAACTTAGCATATCGAGGAATTTGCTTGATGGCTTCCAAGAGGGGGATGTTGATTTCGACTTTGCTGAACAACTCAAACACGTCCTCATCCATGACATGCTGTTTTGGTACTCGGGCTGGCACTGGAAATGGAAGCGCAGCGCTGATTTTGGAGGTCTCGGTTCTGGGCACCGGGCATTCCTTGTGCTTCTCGGACGCTGAAACCGGGATGGCTGCTGGTACCGGGTCAGGCCTGCGTTCCTCGGATGCGTTCCCTTCTTCTTCGGTTGCGTCCTCATTTTTCTCGGTCGTGTCTTGCTCAAGAGTTTCGAGAGCCTCGGGCATTTTGTCCTCCTCTTGCTCCGTGGGTTTGGCGACAAGCTTTCTCCCACTCCTAAGGGCCACGGCATTAACATTTCCCTTCGGATTTTGAATAGTTTGTGAAGGTAGTCGGCCAGGCTCATTTGAGGTAGCGAGCTGAGACATTTGTTTCTTCAGGTCGGCTATTGCTCCATCATTTTTTGCCTGGTTTCGATGGACAGTAGCACTTAATTGATTCACAGTGCCCGACATTTGATTAATATTGCCCTGGAGCTCCTTCATCATGTCCTCAAGCCACTTGTTTGATCCTTGCTGATTACTCTGGCCCGCCTGATATTGATTTGGTCCCTTCTGTTGATATTGGCCTGCCGGTGGGGCGTTCTGGTTGTACTGCCGGTGGGGAGGTTGGTAAAATGACTGAGCTAATTGAGGTGCGGCTTGTTGTGTCTCCCTCGGAGGGTGATTGTCATTCTGCCAGTTTGGATTGGTCGCTTGATTATACTGTCGGCTTGGTCCGGCTCTGTCATTGCTGTTGTTGTTGTTGTATCCTTGGTATCCTACCACTGCATTCACTTCTTCTGGCTCCTCTACTATTAATGTTGGGCATGCGTCGGTCTTGTGGTCTGTAGAACCGCAAAATTCGCAAGGTTTCACTTGAGCTGGCTGCCTTCGTAGGATCTGAACCATCATTTTCTTCATTTGTTTCATCTCCTCTGGCATAGAGTTCATCGGTGTTTCTTCAGCCTTTGCCACATTCTTTGTTCGAGAAAATTCTTCCTGCCGAGTTGTCTCTTCTCTGAATCGGGCATTTTCAGCAACGTCGGTGATGAGATTCCTTATGCCACTCAGTGATAGATTCATCATGGATCCTCCAGCTGAGGCATCCAGGAGCATTTTGTCTAAGGGTCTTAATCCATCAATGAGGTACTCGATGATGAGTTTCTCGGGTAGTCCAAGGGTGCAGCAGCTTCTTTCCAGGCGATTGAATTTCTCCAGGTAATCGTACATGGTTTCATTGGGCCCCTGCTTGATGTCTTGCAGTTGCCTCCTTACTTGCATTGCTCTTCCTGCTGGGTAGTATTTGTCTAGAAATTTCTTTTGCATCTGAGCCCATGTTCTGATGCTTCCCGAAGGCAATGAAAGAAACCAGTCGTTTGCCGAGTCAATGAGGGAAAAGTAGAACGCCTTTAATTTGAAGTCGTCTACGTTCACGCCATTGAGTTTTAGGTTTTGGCAAATGCCATGTAAGCGTTGGAGATGAGTTGTTGCTGATTCTCCATGAGTTCCTGAGAACTTCGGCAAGTTGTGGACCACTGATGTGTTGATGGCAATGTTTTCTAGTTCAGGCCCCTCGTAGATGCACCACGGCTGATTTCTGCAATCCGGGGCATTAAGTTCTCTCATAGAAGGTTCGCGGTAGTTGTTATCCCCATAGTAGTCATCAAAGACGGGTTCTCTCCTTGGCGCTTGCTGATTTGGATGAGGTAATGGGCGTCTAGGGGGTTGTTGTGCTGGACCAGCTCCATTTCGGTCCTCGGGTGGATCTTGGTTTCTCCGGATGGCCTCCCTATTACGAGCTCTGAGGTTTCGCATGAGCTGTTCCGGATCGTCAACAAATTGCGGCGGTGCTTCATTATTTCGATTGAACAGATTCATCTCGTCGTCATCCTGATAGTCATGGTGGCTTCCTTCACGAGACATGGTTGTGCAGAAGTGATTTCGAGAATTAAGAGAGAGAACAACTAATCGAAAGCTAACTCCCCGGCAACGGCGCCAATTTTGACAGAGCACGTCGTTGAGTGCCAAGCAAAATGAATTTATAAGTGTCCACTACTCGTACACTTTACTATGGATTAGTAGAGCGGTAAGTAGGGGTCGAACCCAAGGGAATTAGTGGACAGTTGTTCTCTCGAAAAGAGGAAAATAAAATAAGACAGTTGGGGGGTTGGTTGTGGTTTTAGTACTGAAAAGTAAAGTGCTGGAACAGTCAAGTTCAATATCAACTGATCCGCATACTTTTGGTTAGTCGCACGCTGTGTCTCAAGCGCATTCCACCAAAGTAGGATTGATATTGAACAGGTCTGTAGTAAGCGTACTGAAAAGTAAATTGCGGAAAAGTAAATGACAGAAAGTAAAGTGCTGAAAGTAAGTGCTTGATGGACAAGTCTTGCGGAACGTAAATGCTTGAAGGACAAGACTTGCGGAAAGTAAGCAGTTGATATGTGACTGAAAGTAAAGTGACAGGTGATGTTTGAATCAAAGGAAAGATTCGGTCTCAGGGGCCTTGTATCATAGTCTGTTTATCATCGACCTCTAATGAACATACTAAGTGTTCAAAGATGTATCAAGGCTATTTCTAGCACATGACTTGCCACATCATTTAGAACACTTGTTCTGTTTAGACTAATTCCTCCTTTCGAAGTATCTTAGCCTTATGTGCATCCATTTGATCAATCAGTTACGATCAACCAAATGGTATTTAAAAGAGGTCGAACTCCTCAGATAAGCTTTGCTCGTTAAAGCATCCACTTACCCGAGTATGTTCATGAACCCCACGGAAGAGCTTTGCCCGTTAAAGCATCCACTCAACCTTGGAAACCTAATATATGGCACATAGAACAAGTTTTGAACACAAAGAGGCACTAAGAGAAGGGTCTAAAACATTTTATGATACAAGCACACCCCTTCAACCGAATGAAGGGTTTAGCTACGATTATCCATGAAAGGGGACATCATAGCTAAGTGCTTGAAAAGTAAAGGTTTTGAAAGACAGGAAAAGTAAAGGTTTTTGAAAACAAGTACAAGAGAAAACTTGAGTACTCAAGAACCAACAGGAGTAGACTCAAGAACAGTAAAGAGTAAAGAAAAGCTTGAGTACTACAAGAACCGACAAGAGTACTCAAACTTGGAGCTTTCAATATCAAAGTAGTGTTTACATGGATTGTGTTGTAGAACCTAGAGAGCTTCTCTCACTAACCAAGAACTATGGGATGTTGGGAATGATTCACAAAGGGAAGGAAGCTTGGTATTTATAGGCTATGAAGAGGAGAAGATGTGGAGGAGGAGAAGACACTTGGCAAGAGGAGGGTGGAGAGCTCAAAGAGCCACCGGGGTGAGGTGGAGGGGAGGGGAGCCGCCGCCCATGTGGCAAGGGGAGAGTGGTGGAGAGCTTTGAGATCTTTTCCCAAAAGCCATCGGGTCCTTTCAGCTCCGGTCTGACTCTGGTTGCCCTTCGGTTGGACTTGTTTTGAGTGATTCCACGTTAGGTTCTTGAAAGTTGTACAGTCAGAATCTGGCCGTGACCTGGAATGACTCGTAATTCATTTTCAGCTTTAAAACTCCTTTTTAGCTCGTATCATCTCTAGACCTCGAAATAGCCTGTAGAACAAAAGTGGAACTAACAAGCAAAAGTTAAATAGACAAAGAGTCTAATTTGGTGGGTTTAACTGTCTTAATGAATCATATAAATATGGTCCATCACCCTTCTCTTACAACGCTCTGGAACCGTCACTGGCTGTAAGGGCCTCAAATTTTGCAGGAAGGAAAAAGCAAAACTGCTTCATATTTTTTTGTCCCCCTATCAGTTCCCTTTTCATCACCCCTGCTCACAAATTTGCAACAACCTCAATTTTGTTGATTTGCTCACAAGTTTGAAATAGGGGCCTCAAATAATCATTTTCCTTTTGTTGTATATAATGTTGTACATGTATAAAAATGGACAAAAGTTGGCTTAAATTGTCAAGATGCGAGCCACATTACTATGAGGGGAGTGATTTATTCGTCGAATTCGTGAAACAAAATATGGCGGAGTTCACATATTCATGTGCATGTAGAAACTGTAGATTGCACAAAGGGGGGATTACATTGGCCGAAATGCGTAGACATTTGATTCTAAACGGTATGATGTCGGACTACACCACATGGTTTTTGCATGGCGAACATCAACAATACAATTTGCAGAGTGACGAAGGAACAAGTTCCCATCTGAGTGGTGGGTTGCATAACATGAACTGGACTATGGATATGTTACATGATTATTTTCATTTTCCCAATAGCTATGGGCCATCTTAATGTGACATGATGAATGATGTCCAAGATGATTCTTTTGGTAATGTTGCCCACGAGAAGTATAGTACGCTTTTGGCCGAAGCCTAGAGACCTTTGTATTTTGGTAGTAGGCAAACATTGTTGGAGCTTATTCTGAAGGGAATGCAGACAAAAGTTGAGTGTCGATGGTCGGATAAAAGTTTCACTAAGTATTTGGAGGGCATTAAGGATGCGATTCGTCCTGAAAATAATTGTCCCAGATTTTATCGAGATGTTAAGAAAATTATGAAGAATCTGGGTTTAGACTATCAGATTATACATGCTTGTGAGTATGTATGTGTATTGTACTACCAACAACACTCTGATCGAGAGTATTGTCCTATATGCCACGAGCCACAATATGCAGCACCTTTACATGTCACCTTACATATCAGAGGAAATGAGGTGGAAGTAAGGTTCCAAAAAAAATTGTCCGCTACTTTCCAATTACTCCCAGATTACAGCGCCTTTACATGTCACCTTACATATCCGAGGAAATGAGGTGGCCTGCGGAAAAATGTGGGAAAGGTGGTGACAATGATCTTATACATCCAAGAGACGGAGAAGCGTGGGAAAATTTTAACAAGGAGTTTCCAGAATTTGCACATGAGATTCGGAATGTGCGTATTGGATTATCCACTGATGGATTCAATCCTTTTGGTGTATCAGGTCTTTCGCACAGTACTTGGCCTATTATCGTGATGCCGTATAACTTGCCACCATGGATGTGCATGAAGAAAGAATTCAACATACTTGCTATGTTGATTTCTGGTCCCAAGTCTCCAGGAAAGTGTTTGAATGTTTTCATGAGACCACTGATCGATGAGTTAAAATGTTGTGGAATACAAGAGTGGTAACATTTGATCATTTTTCCCGGTCATCATTCAATATGAAAGTCGCGGTAATATCTACGATTAGTGACTTTCCGGGCCTGGGGATGTTAGGAGGCCTAAAAACAAAAGGGTATAAAGCTTGTCCGCTATGTTTGGATGGGATTGATGCTACATATTTAACGGGAAGAATGGCATACCAGGGTCATCGTAGATGGCTTTCCAAAGATCATGCATGGAGGAAAGCGTCGGACAAGTTTAATGGTCGAGTTGAATTGAGGGAAAGACCACCTTTTTTGTCGGGGCGTGAGATTTTGGATGAGATTCTCATGCACGACTTCCCTACACTTAGCTTACATCCCAGATTCGAATTAAACACCTCCTCCCGTATTTTCAAAATTGGGTATGCTCTCATCAATTTTCCCTTTTGTCATATTGTCTATATAGACTCTGTTGGTGCTTCTTCCTTTGGCTTAAACAATTATTGATGCTTTCCAACAGATGACTACAATGCAAGAAATAGGGCATCCAAGATATAATCCAATGCTCCATTACTTGTCATATCAGCCTCAAGCTCACACTTGTTATTCACAATGTGATGTAAACAGGGACGAAGCCAGGAATTCAAAGTTACCAGGGCTGAAAGTTAGTGGACGCAATTTTTTTTTTTGAGGTTTGGAACCTAGTGGGAGGCGCATCCTCACGCCTTTTTTATTATACCTGTCAAAGAACATTACAAGTACAACTAGCTAAATTTGACCCTTCGAGGTCCACTCATTTCAAACTCAGCAATTACATCATCATTACTAATACAATCAATAAAAGTCCTCTCAATATAAACAACCATGAGATCATCAAGAAATTCATCGCTCATCTTATTCCGAAGATCGTTTTTTATGATCTTCATCGATGAAAATGCTTTCACTACCACTTGAAGAAACATTACTTTGAAAATATGAAAATATACTCTTTAAACGTTTATGCTTTCTATTATCCATCAATACACCTACAATAATACAATACATGGGTAAATGATGTTAGAAAATACAATAAATACTTGACAATTCGGCTGCAATTCACCAAGAATTCAGCTGTAATTCAGCCAGGGACGAAGCAAATCAAATCCATACTGTCACTGTCTATAAGTATAAAGCAAAAGTTAATAAAAAAGGGCAACAGGCAGCAGCCAGCAATCACAATTCACAATCGTTTCCGCTTGAAGCAGTCGCAACAATTCACAATTCACAATCGTTTCCGCAATCACAATTCACAAGCAGACTGCTTGTGCTTCACAGCCAGCAATTCACAAATCACAATTCAAATCAAGGGATAATAAAACAGAACGAGTTAGTTAATTTGTTACCATGACACCAAAAGCGATTGCAATTCAGCAGCAGGTCGCTCGCACTTCACACTCGCATCGCAATTCGCAGGTCAGAGTCGCAGCTCGCAGTCGGAGTCGCATCACAATTGTAAAGTCAAAAAAAAAATTGGGCTGAAACTTACCCGGGCTGCAGCCCGGTAAGCCCACCAAGTGGCTTCGTCCCTGGATGTAAATGGTGTTAAATTTGTGACTAAGGAACAAGATCGGAAACTAAATACACAGAATAGTGGGGTGGAGTAAAGATCACATGAGAAGTGGTAGTTATGGTGAGAAATGAGAACTAATCTCATCCGTTCATCTTTGTTATCAATGGTTAGGATTAGATTTAATTAGATTTAATTAAATTACATTAAATTACATAATTTGTACCTTTTCAAATGATTATTCGTAGCAGTACATTATTCGTACCTTTTCAAAGGATTCTTCGTAGCATGCATATACATGAAGCTACAAAGAATCCTTTGAAAAGGTACGAATAATGTACTAGTTCTCATTTCTCACCATAACTACCACTTCTCACGGGAACCGAACTCTAGTGGGGTGATGGTTCAAACGGAGGGTGATGTCACATACTATGGTGTCCTTGAAGAAGTTGTTGCCTTGAGGTACGCGGAAGGAATGTCGGTAATAGTGTTCAAATGTCTATGCTTTAATACCGATCTAACCGAGAGAGGGAACATTAAGATTGATCATGGACTCATCTCGGTAGACACGTCCACTAGTTGGTACTAAGATTCGCCTTTTGTCTTGCCTCCAATGCAAGACAAGTATTTTATATAGATGATCCAAAGGCCGGTGAATATTAGAAGGTTGTTAACACCATTTCTCACCGAGGGACGTACAAATGTAGTTCGCTTGCACATGTCGAAGATGACGTTCACTCTAGTCTTTTATCTCGAGAAGACAATGCATACCAAGAACGGGCTCCGTCAAATCTTCTACAAGTACCTATTGATAGTATACATATTGATTTGGGATTCCTTCCACAAGTCGATGATGTACGTGAATATGAAGATGATGAAGATGAAGATGATTATGAAGATGAAGAACATGATGATTGTGAATATGAAGAAGAGGATGAATATGAATATGAAGAAGATGATGTACATGATCATGAAGATGCCAAACTGTTGGATGAAAAGGATGATTATTCGAATCAGGAGGATGATGCCGATGACGATCAATGGTGATCAATATATGTTAAGGGGTTATTATTTTATTTAATGCAACGCCATTTTCTGCAATCGTTGCATAAGACCATTTTCAATTCGGGACGCGAAATTTAGGAAAGGAGGGAAGGAAAATTATGCACAAAATTTTCAATTTTGGACTCCCGCCAACTCTATTGCAACGTCACTACACGTTGTCGTTGCGTAAGGCAAATACAAATTTATGGGAGGCAAAATTTAGAAAAGGAGGGAATTAAAATTTAGTCCCAAAATTTTCATTTGGGTTCCCGCCATTATCTAATGCAACGCCATTATCTATTGTCGTTGCGTAAAGCAAATAGTAAATTTTGGGAGGCAAAATTTGAAAATTTTGGGTATGAAAATCAGGTGGGAAAATAAAAATTTGGTTACTTTTGTATTCCCACCACTGATAAGGCAATATGCACATATGCAACGCGGGGTTTTATATTGCAAAAGTGAGGGTTACGAGGGTTATGAGGGTTTGAGGGTTTATAGGGTTATGAGAGGGTTATGCAAGATTATGCTATGATTTAATTGAGTGATCAAACAATACATAAGGGTTATGTGATGTTATGTTACAAGTTATTGTTGGTTATGCACTAATGACAATTGTTACATCAAACAATGCATGTTCATGAGTTGAAGGCAAGATCACAAATGCATAAGGTGGAACATAAGAGGAGTAATGTTATGAGTTGAAGGCAAGAATCACAAATGCATAAGGTGGAACATAAGAGTAGTTATGTTATAAGTTGATTGAATTAGATTGATCAAATGCATAAGGTTGGTTAATGCACTAATGAGAGCTAGCCTTCAATTCATGTAACACGTTCTAAACACATTACAAAATATGACAAACAAATATCAATGACAATAAGTTAATTATACCATGTTTTCATAAGATGTACAAAAGGGTTAAGATAATGATACATATGTCACAAATGCATAAGGTTGTCATAAGGTTTTTTATGTTATGAGTTGTGTGAATTATATTGATCAAATATATATGGTTGTTCGATTAAACTTGGTTTAATGATAACACACTAATATGAGTTAGCAAAGCACTAATAGCAAATGTATCATGTATGTATCATGTTCGATAATATGACTCATAAGGTTTAATTATTTTATGTTCAAATGTATCATGTATATCCATAGCTTAATTTAAAGCAAATACACATTATGTATATATATTACTGTTTAGAACACTTTGATTTATATTGATTTTGGCAATTAGATTGAAGTGATGCCGTTTAGTTTGTCCGCTCATTTAAATGTTTCGTTTAATTCAAGTTATACCTAAAGTGTTGTCGTTTGATTAATCTCAAACACATCTCACAATACGCATTCCTCCTCATATATCTCACAAACTTCGATTTTACACAACGAAACCCTAAATCCCACCGCCACACCTCTCGCTTCTGCTAACCCACATACGCTTCGATCTGCTCAACCACACCACTCCACCGCTCGCTCAGCCACGAAACACTAAATCCGACATCTGCTCCGCTCTACTGTGTCCATGGCGCCGCCCACACTATCGAAGAAGGTGAGAAACCTCGACGACATCCTGTCCGCAAGGAGCCCAAAGAAGAATAATGGAAAGAGCCCCATGGTGGCTCGGAAAAGGTCCCAGAGGATAAGGAACCTCGACGACATCCTGTCCGATTGTCCTGTCTCGATCTCCGAGCCCCGTCTCGTCTCCGTCTCTGAGCCCTCCTGTTGTGTCTTCGAGCCCTCCGGCGCTAGTCTCTCCTCCCCGATTCGTGCCAACGTGTGACGACGATAGCCAAGTACCGATAGGAGAAGTGGAGTATTACGCCCCGAACCCTGATCGGAGGTTTGTGCGTGGAGCGCCTTTGGTTGCAAAATTTGGGATGCTGAAGAGCTTTTACGGCCCCCAAGTTCCCCGGAGACTTGTCAAGAAGGATAATAATACCAAGCAAAGAGAGACACAACCGAAGCCTTCAAAGCTGCCAAGAGAGGATTCACCTCAGCATTCACTGCCACAAGATCCTTCGCCTCAGCGCTCAATATTGCCTCGACAAGGGAACTCTCAGACTTCGCTGCCATATAGCCAGTCAAAGTCCAAATCACTGGCCGGTTCATCAAACTCTCAGCCGTGCCCCGTTGCATCTACCAACTCCATCCGCTCCCGGGCAGATACGCCTGCGGTGTCCGAGGATGATGAGCTCGAAGCCCCGCTGTTGTCAACTGTTCACTTGCCTGAGCTTGATTCAGTACCCCGCCGAAGTCATTCCCCACAGTACCCTGATCCGTCGCTGTCCCCAGAAGCTGCTGTGGGAATTAACGACGAGGCCCCAGCTATTGTCGCTACAAAAAGTATAAGAATGAAACCCGCGCCTCTGCCCTTAGTAGGTAGCTAGAAGTTTTTTTCATGTGTAATGTCCATTTATGATCGCATATTTTTTATTGATGTACCGTTTTTCTTGTTTGCTATATTGGAGAAGCTCTCGCCAAAAAAGAAAAGGGGCATCATTAAACACCACAAACTAGAGCACAAAGTGAAACAATTTGGTCCCGATAAGCGGTTACGCGTGGAGGTTGGACCTGATGGCAAGAACCCAGCCAATACTAAGATAAAAAGCCTTTTAGCACATGCTGTTGGCAGCTACGTGAAGGCAGTACTTCCGATGAATGTGTCGAGCTTCTCTCATTATCCCGATAAGGTCTGGAACATGATGCTGGTGCACATTGGAGTAAGTCATCTTGTTGTGTTTAATTTGATTGTTTAATAATGTTATGATCAGTATATATATGTTTACTTTAATCAATTTTTCTACTTTTGTTTTTTAATGTTGATCAATTATTTGCTAGTTCAAAGTATTAATACACGTCAACTTTTTTTGGTAGTGCTCTTTTGATCTTACTAACCAAGACTGGCTAAAGAGTCTTATCATGAAGATGGCAGCTGACCATTTCCGGGAATGGAAAAGCAAATGCAACAGTTTCTATCTTGCAAATCCAGAGGACGTTCCGGATGAGTTTACCCTTGCCGAGACGAGTGGGACTGGCTTGTAAGCCACTTCAATGATCCCGCAGTTCAGGTATATATCATCACTTAATTATCAGTCTAATATATAATACATTCATATAGTTATGAATATAAAACTAATACGTTTCAAGTGTCCGCCAACATGCAAAAAGTTCTCAAATGAGGAAACTTAGAGTAAGCGAAACTCGGAAAACCCACCATTCAGGCAAGCTGGGCTTCAACTACAGGCAGAGCAACATCTTAAAAATGGTCACAAAGCAGCTCATTTGGCTGCTTTTTAGAAGTGTACGCTGCTGACCCGAATGTCGCATACTTGCTGGTATATTTTTAAACTTGTTACTTGGATTTTTTGCCTTTCATCACTTTAATTCATTTAGATGTTTTTCAATGGATTGTACACGGATGTTTTTCTGTGTATCGGTTTAAATGTGTTGTTTTCTTGTGTGGTTCACTGTACTGAGGAATTGATTTCAGTATTCTGGTGGGAGGCTGAGTGCATATATTGTCCGCGTGTGGTTCATATTTTTTGTTCAAACATTTGTTCATGCATCTTGTTTAGAAATTACAGAATTGCTCGAACAGTAATTCATGCACACTGTGTTTAAGATGTCAAGTCATGGTCGCCTATATTGTTGTTTGATGTGTTAGTGGCTGTGAAAATTTGCCTGTTATTATGTTGTCAGTGGCTGTGTATAATATATCCATTGCTGCCATTTATTCATTGAATTCATTTGTAGGATAAGATGAGGAAGAAGTTGGCTGAAATCATGAATGGGGAAACTGACCTTGATGCTCTAGTAGATCCTATGCTGCTCCAGACCCAAATGGACATCATTGATGAGATTATGGATCGTCGTAAAGGGAAGGGTACTCGGGGTCCGCCTAAAAAGGTTTAAGCTTTTTTGGACATACATGAAGAGCTTGAGATGACCAGAGAGGAGTTGCGGAAGGAACAAATAGAGCCTGCCAAAAAAGAGGAGGAGTCTATGGCTTTGATACATAGCCTCGCGGATAGGATAAAAGCCCTTGAAGACAAATCGGGTGGTAATGCGTCAGGGGAGGATGTTTGAGAAAAACTTTGTCCTTTTAGACACTTAATTATCTAACTTTTGAACTTGTTATTTTGAGATCTGGATTGAAACTATATTGTCATCCAAATCTGTAGGTGATGTTTTTGAGATTTGGATTGAAACTTTATTGTCATCCAAATCTGTAACAGGTGTGTATTGGTATTTGGATTGGAAATTTAAATCCTAAGAAGTGGATTTTCTGTTGCATATATGTTTATATATTTTGTTGCATAATTGTAGCACATGCGACTACGTCTCATTGCATAAATTTCTGTTGCATCGTTTCATCTCTTTTGCAATACTTCAGAAGTTTATGGTGTAAGTGTCTAGCGTTGCGTAGCAACTGAGTTGTTGCATAAAAACATGTTGCAATATCTCTGTTGCTTAAAACATAGCAACGAATCAGAATAACTGTGTTGCGAAAGAATAACTCTAAGGCAACGCAGTAATGTGTTACGTAAACTATGTTGCTTGGTACTTTCGCAACGACACCGTCTTTGCATTACATTACGTTGCATTATCCCCGTTGCATAAAATATAGCAATGAAGTCGCAAGTAGTGTTGCAAAAGAGGACATCTTATGCAACATCACAATTGCAACAAGTTTACTCCACATTGCGTTAGATAAACCCTTATGCAACACAATTTGAAACGTGTTGCTATATTTTAAGCAATAGAGATTAAGCAACATGGTGTTATGCAACAGCTGCAACGTTGCTCAAGTTTCGAAGCAACACGATTTTAGCTTAAGCAGCGTTTTATTTTCTGTTGCATATGGGGCAAAATGGTGTAGTGAACATGTGGGAGTCTTCGGAAGATGTAAGGCCAGCAGGCATGGTAAATGCGAAGGTAGCGCATTCACAGTTCTTGGCATAAAGCAATGTCAACCAACATCATCATGCAACTGAGCTTCATTATGTTGGGTTATGGAGCCTGATTAGATTATTGGGCTGGTCCAGTTTAGGAAGTCCATAAATTTGGCAGTCATGTTTATGATTTCTATTTTCTAATTAGATAATAATGATGTTATCCTATTTATTCACACGTTGATTATTGTAATTGTATCCATCATCTCATAGTAAAACCCTAGCTTGACAGTGCCCCTAAACATAGTCACGATGTGGTGACGAACTGGGTATCAAATCTTGGTGTCCATGCATCGTTCCTTTGTTTTTCTCTCAGCATCGTTGCTTGCGTGATCCTAACAAATGGTATCAAAGCCCATGGTTCGATTGGGCAAGCATGAAGTGGTGTGGGACACAAGTGAAGACACTCAAGTCAATAGTCAAATGACAAGCTACTAAGATGCAGAGGTGCAAGTGGAAGTCGCAGAGCGAGCTACTAAGATCGCAAAGGTGCGAGTGGGAGTAGATAAAAAGGTTCGTGGGTTAAGAGACCCCGGTTTAGGGGGAATCGCAGAGCACCCCTAGTGGAGAAGGGGAGCTTGCGAGAGCAGAGTCACAAAATACCCCTAGCGGAAGTGGGAGGTCGTGAGCGCAGGAGTCGCGGAGAATCCCTAGTACAGGTTGCGAGCGCAGGACTTGCAAAGAAATCCCTGATAGAGAACAGAGGTTGCAAGCGCACCCACGAAAGAGGCAGAGTATTGATTGAGAGAGAGTATATACAACTTCTCCGAGTGAGGGGCAGATTGTTGAGAATATGACACTTGGTAAAATTGTCTCACATTGCTTAGAGGATGGAGGATTTGCTAGCATATATTAGATCACAAAACCATGACTCACAAGTTTGGGCTTTTAGATCATAAGGGGTTGTAGTCTAATTAGGCTAGCAAATTCAAACATAGGACTCGGGCGTATGGAAGAAGGCTTCGGGGTTGGAAGAGGTTGCACGCTCATATCATTTTTCGTCCCAATTCTCTCTTTCGGTGGCGAGAGAACGGTGACTGGACAAAGAAAAAAAGAAAGGCAGAGAGGATATGCTTCCATTGATTCGAGTTACGGTTAACGATTTGAAAATGCGAGCTAGAGGTGGAGCGACCAGACATACGGGCTTAGAAAATCTAATTAAAGAGGTAGGCAGACCAGATGTAGGAAGGGAGGAAATTCAAGAAGCACAAATGTTGGATATGGAATCTTCGACGGTGCTATGCAACCCTTGTCAGGAGAGACATGGTGGCTCTTATTTTGAACTGTCGGGGTCTCGAGAATGCCCATGCAGTTCGTGCGGTGTCTGATTTGATCAGAGAGCAAGGTTTCCAAGTGGTGGACAAAGGCAGAAGAAAGGAGGATGGCAGGATTGCAGAGAAAATTTGGCTTCAAAAATGGCTTGGCAGTTGGTCATAGAGGGTTTGGAGGAGGTTTAGCATTTTGGTGGAAAGAAGACTTTCAGATAAAAGTTTGTTCATACTCCTCTAATCATATTAACGTATGTGTGGAAGAAGAATAGGGTTTCAGATTCACTATATTTTATGGCAGTCCAACTACGTACATGCAGAGGGAAGAAAGGTGGAATCTGTTGAGGGAAGCTGAGAACTGAGGGTAAGGTAGAAGAAGATTACGTGGTAAATGGAAGATGCATCAATTTAGAAAGGCAATCATAGACTGCAAACTAAGTGACTTGGACTTTTCAGGAAATGAACTCACATACACAAATAGGAGATTAGGGGATGAGGAAATGAAGGCACGATTTGACAAAGCCTTTGCAAACAGTGATTGTAGCGATGTAAACTCCTAAATGCAAAGGTATGCCACATTACAACTATGACACCAGATCATTTACCAATGATATTGGATCTACAGAGAAACATGAAAAGAAGAAAATCAATCTCTTTTGGTTTGAGACACGAAAGATTTCGTGAAACATTAAAAGCTGAGGACTCAAGAATAACAAAACATATAACAAAAGCTAGACAAGGTAAATGATGGTCTTAGAAAGTGGAACCGAAAGGAATTTGGCAAAGTAAAAAAAAGAATTAAGGAGCTCAAATCAAGACTTGAAAGTCAGAGATTGAAGAAAAAAAACAACAAAAGTGGCTAATGAGGAGTCTCATGTATGCACCCTGTTAGGAATTAATGTTGAAGCAGTGAATTAGGGATCATTAGCTCAAAGAAGGCGACAAGTACACAAAATATTTCCTTAAAGAAAGTTAAATGGAAAACAACTTTTGGAAATCGAACTAAGTTCTACTATGTACGAAGGTGATAATTGGGTAGGGACCAAGTATAGAAGTTGTCCAACGGAATGGGATTGAAGCCGTTTGACTGATAATAGTATAACACAAGCTTAAGCCATTGGGAAATATAGTCGAGTCAAAGGAAAACTCAACCATAATTAATGACTGGTTATCCAAAGAACTTGGTTCAAAAAGATAACCTAATTGCTGAGACTGAGTGTGGTCATTGTGAGGGTTTACTTCTTTTTCAGGAGGTTAGCAACCCTATCTCATTCTTTACTAAATAGAGACTCCCACACGAGATTGAGCCTAAAGCTCTTGATGATTCTGGGGGAAATCGAATGGCTGGTCCAACAAGTGGTGCGGGCCCTGCACTGCGGGGCTACTTGCATAATCACATTGTGCGTGATGCGCCTATATGAAGTGAAAGAATCACATATGTGAGAAAAAGTGGGGCTGCTTCTTAAGAGAATTAATGAGACTTAATTCTTGGATAAATCTCACAAAACCAGGTAATGGGGTTTCAAGGCCCAAGCCCAACCGTGAGAACTGAACATGTGTCAGGAATAGTAGAATACATGTAGGAGATATGTGATACGTTTGTATCACACGACTAATAGTTAAGGCCATCGCGTCTACTGAATAGTCAACAAACAAGGCATATCTTTCAGAGGAAAGATTCAAGGGTTATGCCTACCCATCCTATGCACATATGCGGCGCTGAGACTGTCACCACGTTTAGTCGAGTTTGATATTATTTTTACCAATCGATTTTCTTCATGTGCCTGTTGGAAAATTAAGTATAGCTGTGTCAAGAAAATAGTGGTGAACACTATTTTATTGTCAAATTTAATTTGACATTAAGATGGTCCATATATCACACAATAACAGTGTGTTAAATGTAGTGTAATAAAAATCATAAAGACGGTTTTTATGACACTAGATATAAAGGCGGTCATAATGCGCCTTTATTACTTGGACTATTATAAAAACTAATGTTCTCTTATAAAGGAGGAACATATAGTAGTTCATTTGGAGGAAGAAAAATTGAACACACAATTTGACAACTCCAGCGCATCCCAGAAGGATTGTGCTTACTTCGTCATGATCTTCCCGAGAGCCTGAAGCTCAAAACTTAATAGTCAAAGACCCCTCATTCGCTGGAAGAGCTTAAATGATTATTTCAATCATTAGAGGACGGTCATTGTACCTCGTGCAATATATGAATGCATATGGATGCACTTGAGGATATGAGATTTTAATTAGGTCTCAGATTATAATTCTGAACTATATTGTATTGTTTCATTCTTGAGACTATGTGAAGAGACTAATGAAGACGGAGATAAATTTGTCAAGAGTTAAATTCTATTTCAATTAGTCATATATATTGTTTATATTTATTTATAGAATGAATCAATCTTGTACTCCAGTAGCAGTGCATGTTGTTTTTCCAACGGAAATATGATTGGTGGGGAGCTATGTCTTGTTGATAATGCCACTACTCATACTATATTGAAAAACACGAAGTTTAAATAGTATCTTTGGAATGAGTAGTATTATAGAAGACTCCGGAAGAGCTTCTATCTTGTTACCCGAAGGAACGAGAATAAACATCAACGATGCATTGTATTCCGGTAAATCACAAAGGAACTTACTCAGTTTCAAAGATATTCGTTTAAATGATTTTCATGTAGAAACCATGTGTGAAGATGGTAATGAACAGCTACTTCTTATATCTTATATGACTGCCCAGAAGAAAGTCTTAGAGAAAATGAGAGCATATGCATCTGGTTTATATGATACAAAAATCTACCCCATTGAAATGTATAAAGGTACTAACCTGCAGTTAGTTGATAAAGAATTATTTTCTTTGTGGCATGATAGACTCGGTCATCCTGGTGAAACAATGATCCAAAGAATCATTGAGAGTTCACACGGACACCCACTTAAGGTCCTGAAGATCCTCCCAAGGGGTGACCTGACATGCACGGCTTGTTCACTTGGTAAACTTATAACAAGGCCGTCTGGAACAAAAGTAAACGCGGAATCTCCTATGTTTCTTGAAAGAATTCAAGGTGACATATGTGGACCAATAGGACCGCCGTGTGGACCATTTAGATATTTTATGGTGTTGATAGATGCTTCAACATGATGGTCACATGTAAGCCTACTCTCAACGCGAAATGTTGCGTTGCAAGGCTTTTAGCCTAAATAATCAAGTTAAGAGCTCATTATCCTGATCAACCAATCAAAAGAACCAGTCTAGATAATGCAGAAGAATTTACATCAAAGTCATTCAATGACTATTGTACATCAATTGGGATAGTAGTTGAACATCCAGTAGCTCATGTTCATACACAAAATGGCCTAATAGAGTCGTTGATAAAGCGGTTGCAGTTAATAGCAAGACCATTGCTAATGAAGTCAAAATTACCCGCCTCTGCTTGTGGACATGCAATTTTGCATGCAGAAGCTTTGATAAGTCTTCGACCGACCGCTCATACTAAGTATTCTTCCTTGCAACTTATCTCTGGAAGAGAGCCTGATATCTCATATTTGAATTTTTTTGGTTGTGCGGTCTATGTCCCTATTTCTCCACCCTCCCCCCCCCCCCCCACAACGAACCAAAATGGGGCCACAAAGGAGGTTGGGAATATATGTGGGGTTTGAGTCCCATCAATTATCAAATATCTAGAGCCATTACTTGGTTATTTATGTAGAGCTCGATATTCTGAATGTCATTTTGATGAATCAAAATTCCCAACTTTAGGGGGAGAATAAAAGGAGATTAATAAGGAGGTTGTGTGGAATACACCTTCTATGTCGTTCTTAGAACCGAGAACAAATGAAAGTGAACTTAAAGTTCAACGGATAATACACTTGCAAAATGTAGCAAATAGGCTACCAGATGCGTTTACTGATGCCAAGAAAGTGACAAAGTCACATATACCTGCTGAAAATGCACCAGCTCATTTGGAGATTGGAGATTCCTGTTGTAACTCCAAACAAAACATTGCAAGTGATTCTCAAGTACATTGAAAGCGTGGGAGACCATTAGGGTCTAAGGATACAGTTCCCCGGAAGAGGAAGGAACACACAAGATGTAAGAAGGATGTCGAGATATCAAATATGAACGTAAATGAAGGTGTGACTCCCGAAGAGTCTTTACCTAAGGAAACTGAAACTGAAAATGAAGACAAAGATATTGATGATAATTTTGAAATGTCAATCAAGTATACCAACACTGGTGTGGGTTGGTATCGAGATGAGGTAATTCTCAATGATATCTTTGCTTATTCAGTTGCCCTAGAGGTCATTGGAGAAGATGACAATGTTCCCCAAACCATAGATGAATGTCAACATCGAAATGATTGGGAGAGCTAGAAAGAAGCAATTCAAGCAGAGTTGAACTCTTTGAATAAACGTGGTGTTTTCGGACCTAAAGCTCCAACACCCGAAGGTGTGAAACCAGTTGGCTATAAGTGGGTGTTCGTACGAAAACGTAACGAGCGTAATGAAGTTGTAAGATACAAAGCTAGACTGGTTGCACATGGTTTTTACACAGAAACCTGGAGTGGACTATTTGGAAACATATTCACCTGTAGTGGATGCAACAATGCTAAGGTTTCTAGTTGCTTTGGCCATTGTTGAACGACTCAAAATGGAACTCATAGATGTGGTAACTGCATACCTATATGGGTCATTAGATAAAGATATATACATGAAAATCCCAGAAGAATTAAAAATGCCTGAAGCATTGAAAGTGAAACCTAATCATATGTACTCCATCAAATTGAAAAGATCATTGTATGGGCTGAAACAATCTGGTCAGATGTGGTATAATCGCCTCAGTGAATATTTACTAGCGCAAGGGTTTATTACTAACCAAATATGCCCATGTGTTTTTATAAACCGTACAAAATTGGGTTTTGTAATCATAACTGTGTACGTTGATGATTTAAATATAATTGAAACTCTAGAAGAGATCCAATTGGAAACAAATTATTTGAAAATGGAATTCGAGATGAAAGATCTAGGAACTACCAAGTATTGTCTCGGCCTGCAGTTCGAACATAAAAATAATAAAATCTATATCCATCAATCAAACAATGAAGAGACTTTATGTCCGATAGTACCTTATCTTAGTGCAATTGGGGCTTTAATGTACCTTGCCAATAATGCCCGACCAGACATATCCTTTGCTTTTAATTTACTTGCAAGATATAGTTCATCGCCCACTAAAAGACACTGGAGTGGTGTTAAGCACATCCTACGTTATTTACGTGGAACAAGTGATCCGAGTTTATTTTTCAAAGGAACAAATGGAGTACAAAATGGTGATTTGGTTGGTTATGCCGATGCGGGTTATTTTTCTGATTCACACAAGGATATCTCACAAACGGGGTACTTATTCATGTATGGAAGAACTGCCATTTCATGGCGTTCGACAAATCAGACTTTGATAGCCACATCATCAAACCATGCAGAACTGATTACATTATACGAAGCTGGACGAGAATGTGTTTGGCTTAGATCGTTTATCAACCATGTCAATACCTCTTGTGGATTAGTATAAGGCAAACAAAGCCCGAAAGTAATAAATGAGGATAATGCTGCTTGCATCGCCCAAATCAAAGAGGAATATATTAAAGGTGATAGAACAAAGCACATATCTAAGAAATTCTTCTCCACTCAAAAGCTTCAAGTGGGAGGGGAGATCAATGTTTGCCAAATACAATCCAGTAAACATTTGGCAGACTTGTTCACCAAGTCGTTACTGACACACGTTTTTAAGAAACTTGTAAATGATATCGACATGTGCAGTCTGAAGGATTTGTCGGCTTGAGGGGGAGTTTTATAAGTGTACTCTTTTTCCTTAACTTGGTTTTTATCCATTTTGGGTTTTTTTCAGGTCAAGGTTTTAACGAGACAGTTTACAAAATAAGGAGTTTACATTTAAGGGGAGTGTTATCATAATATGATTCTATGAATGCACACTCAACCTTTGGTTATACTCATTTAGATCACTCCATTATACCTCTCTTTTATTTGTATTAAATGGTCAGGTCCTTTTATTTGTCTCATGTAATCCTATAAATAGATGTCTATGTAAAGAAGAAACGATAAGAAGAATATAATTCCTCCTACACATTTCTATCGTCTCTTGATTCTTCCCTATTATATCACAACAGTTAAATCATACTTATTAAGGAATAAAGAAAGAACACGCACATAATCAAAAAAAAAGAAAAAGAAAAAGAAAGAACGCGCATGTATAAATCAATCTGAGGCCATGACTAGGGGTTCAATTTTCAATCATTCTCATACGAACCAACAACGGGGAAAACACGGAAGCAGACCATCCTCGACTTGCCGGACGATATGCTGCTGCTGATCCTTGCCAGATTGAACCACGACGATCGTTTAACCGTCTCACTCGTCTCCAAATCCTTCCGCTCCCTCACCAACGGATTCGTTCACAAACTCACCTTCCATCTCCTCCCTTCCAACTCTGACTTCCAGAAAATCTTAGCCCGGTTCTGGAACGTCAGCATAATATCCATCCACTCAACTTTTATCACTTGTGCTTTAATGGCGATTTCGAACTCCAGATTGAATATCAAACGTTTGGAAATTTATGGAAAGCTTAGTTACCCCAATCGGAGTCAGAGGAATAGATTGTCTGGGAGGCATGGAATGGTCAAAGCTTTGCGATTGGAATGGTTTTCTAATGATGCGGATTGGCAGGCTGTTGAATTCATTCATCTTTTTTCGTCCCTTAAGATGCTATTTTTTATTAGACCGAAGACCAAACCATTGGAGATTGAAGCATTTGAAAGGTTCATAACTATGCTACGAGTTGGTCGGTTGAAGACACCAAACTAACTATGTGAATAGTTTCATAATAAATCCAGGTAGACATTGTGTAGCTCTTGTTAGGGATGCACACTTTCGGACCGAACCGAAAAATCGGACCGAAACCGACCGAATTTAACGGGTCAGTCCGGTCCTCGGTCCATACATATCCGGTCCGGTCCGGTCTTCGGTCCACACTTTTAAGAAATTTCGGTCCATCGGTCTGGACCGTAAAATTAAAGGTATTCGGTCCAATTCGGTCCGAATTTTCACAAAATTTCGGTCTCGGTCCGGTCCTCGGTCCATACATACCCGGTCCGGTCCGATCCGGTCCATACTTTTCAAAAATTTCGGTCCATCGGTCCGGACCGGACCGGATGTGCATCCCTAGCTCTTGTTAGGTGTAGTCTTTGTACAACTATCAGTATGACCGATTTATATAGCCCGGTTGAACGGGCATATATCGGGGGCCTGCTGGGACATTGTTAGCCGGAACAAAAGCCTGCAGGCATACACTCCAACCCCTTGTTGGTTGTTGGTGGGGATTGAACACATCACCCACCCATTAACATGCACCTTAATGTGACATGTTAACCATATGTGCTCAGCTCATATGGTTAGCATGTTGCATTCAAGCACATGTTAAAGGGTGGGTGATGTGTTCAATCCTCACCAACAACCAACAATGGATCCCTAAATAATTATGACATGTGCTTGGGCCTTCATGCCCCGCCATGAGCTTGGGCCTTGAGAATGGTTGGAGTGCATGCCTCCAGGCATTGTTGGGATATGTGTTGGTTAACTCAGGCCCAACCATAACCAAGTTGTGTCCCGGCTATATAAATCAACAAAAGAGCCCATATGGTTAGCATGTTGCTTTAGTGCACATGTTAAAGGGTGTTTGAAGGGTTCAATCCCCACCACCAACAACCCACAAGTTTCCCTAAATAATTCGTGTCATGTGCTAAGGCCATAGTTGCCATGAGCTTGGGACTTGTCATTGGTTGGAGTGCATGCCTGCAGACATTGTTCGAAACCGTGTCCCGGCTTTATAAATCAACAGATTTCTATCCAATATAAGATATGTTCTTTGTTTAATTTTCGTTTCTATTCATCATACTCTAACAGATTTGAATGACTGTGTTGGTTGGTTGGAGGAGTGACATGGGACCGAGAGTTGCTTGTGTTGAATGCTCCGACGGAGGTGTGTTTTGGCTTATGGGGTTTTGGCACATGGTGGAGTAATCAGGTTTGATGAGTGTGTGTAATAGTACTGGTGGTTGCGGTGATGTGTATTGATCAGTTTGGTTTGAAGGATCTCTTGGTTGTTGATGAAATCAATAGGGTTTATGGGCCAATTGGTATTTTGACCAGGCTTGTTCACCGCTGGTTCGTGCAACAGAACCCAAATCGCCATCCACACCGTAGTGTAGACAAGTTGCAATCAGGGCTATTAAATAAATTATGTTTCTCATCAGGTAATATTATGAATGTTTTGATAAGGTATAGATCTTTGGATCACCTTCTATATCTTCTGCACTTTCCTTTCTAATACTGACTCTAAAATATCATCATTCTTTTTTTCTTTTTTTTTTTTGATAAGTGTAGCAAAGAACTATAAAAGAAGAAACGAGGACTTTAGTCAACTAGATAAACAAGGTAATCGTGGGCAGCAATCTAGTCTCGTCCAGCACCAATTTTGATTCGTAACATATTTAGCCAGTTGGTCAGCGACGACATTTGCCTCTCTTCGGACAAGAAATATCTTCCATTCCATATGACGGTGCAGAATTTGCAAACTATTTTTGAACCAATCTTCATGAGCAATACAAGGATCAGGACTGATATTGAACCATTTAACAACTTCAGCACAATCAGATTCAAATATGACTTTGTCTGCCTTAAGGTTTTCAGCCAATCTAAAGCTTTCCAGCAAGCCTAAACCTTCACAAATGGTACTGTTATGGATATCTGATCTTTTAATAGCTCTAATAGCCAAGATATTACAGCCACTGTCCCTAGCAACAACCCCAATGCCTCCTCCCACATCTACCTTCCAAGAGGCATCGCAATTAATCTTCACAAAACCAGTTGGTGGCTTTTTCCATTCAAACTCTGAGTTGTATAAGAATTTCATGCTTGACAGGAACTTAGATTCATGTTGTTCAAATGATCTTGACTGATTGGTAGCTTTATGCACTAGTTCTATCAGACTATAGCCTTTCTCTCCATGCTTCACCATGTTTCTATTATACCATAGTAGCCACAACGATACCAGAATCAAATGTCTCTTCCTGAAAGTGAATCGGCTCCAACTATAATGAATGATATCAGCGAAAGTGGTAGATTCTGGAAGTAAACTTAATTCATTGATTCCCAGTTGATCCCAGAATGCTCTCGCAAACCAACAGTGAAGAAATATATGAGCATATATTTCTATCTTAAATCCACATTTCACACAGCCTACATTGTTATTCAATCCACGATTAAACAGGCTAATACCTGTTGGGAGAGCCTCATTATAGCCGCGCCATCCGAAAATCTTTACTTTCCTTGGGACAGCCATCTTCCAATAAGCTTTCCAAAATGACTGACGCTGGGAATAATCAGAACAACCAATCTGTTGACTATTGTCCATACCATTCAACTTCATCATTAAGTAATAAGCACTTTTCAAATCAAAGGTCCCAGATGTGTTTTCTGTCCATCTAATACTACCATTCTGATCTTGAATAGAGCCTGCCCTAAGAATCTCAAATCCTTTAGCTATGCTTCTCCAGCAAAAGGAAGGCCTGTACCCAACACTAGCGTACAACATATATGAATTTTGGCAATATTTAGCCTTATAGATTTTCGAAATCAGCAGATCAGGATGATTATATATTCTCCATGCTTGTTTAGCGAGATATGCAAGGTTGATGCATTTCAAGTCTTTAAAACCTAGACCGCCCATATCTTTATCCTTACAAAGAGTCTGCGCTTTAACCCAGTGAATTGGTTTCTTGCTAGCTGAGTTGGACCACCAGTATCTCTTGATAGAACTTTGCATCTTCTGAATAGTATCCTCGGGAAATTGGAAGCAGTTCATAGCATATTGAGGAAGAGCTTGTAGAACAGATTTAATGAGAATTTCTTTACCTCCAGCAGACAGCTTCTTGGATTTCCAACCCTCCGTCTTTTTCCAGATCTTGTCAATCAGTCCCGAGAAATTCTTTGTTAATTTCCTCTTTAAAGACAGTGGGAGACCCAGATATTTATCATGGTGACTGACTATCCGCACTGAGAGATGAGTTTGTAGCTCAGACTTCACTGTTTCCGTGACATTGGGGGATAAAGCTAACTCAGACTTGTTATAATTCACGACCTGACCAGAAATACTTTCATAATTTCTCAAAAGAGTGGCTAGAGCTTCAGCAGTCCTATCTCCCACCTTGAATAGCAGTAAACAATCATCCGCAAACATCAGATGAGTAATAAAAGGAGCACCTCTGCTTATCTTGATTCCTTCGATACACATATCCACTTGAAGCTTTGACAGATTATAACTAAGCCATTCAGTACAAAGGATGAATAGATAAGGAGATAGTGGATCGCCTTGTCTCAATCCCCTCTCAGGCGCAAAGGACGTTGTGATTTTTCCATTGATACAGATAGCATAACGCACACTAGAAACATACTTCAATATCATATTCACCCAACTATCTTTGAATCCAAATCTCAGAAGAAGAAGCTTCAGGAAACGCCATTCAACTCTATCATATGCCTTAGACATATCCAACTTTAGAGACCCATAAGCCTTCCTTCCATATCTCTTATTTTTAATGAAATGAGCAGCCTCGTGAGCAATCAAGTAGTTGTCGGTGATTAGTCTTCCTTTAATAAAGGCCGATTGTTCAAGGCTTATAATCTCCGGAAGAATTTGTTGAAGCCTATTGACCACCACTTTTGCCACTGTTTTAGCCACCACACTGGTGAGACTGATAGGACGATACTCTTCCATTCTTGAAGCTGAGCATTGTTTGGGTATAAGAACAATAAGAGTTTCATTAGTTCCATGTGGAATCACTGCATCATTCAAAATTGACAAGCAAGCTGCAATAAAATCCAATTTAATTGTACTCCAGAACTTTTGAAAGAAGCCAGCTGGGAAGCCATCTAATCCAGGAGCTTTATACGGATAGAGTTGGAAAAGGGCCATCTTAATTTCACTCTCGGCATAAGGATCCGTAAGAACTCTATTGTGACCTTCTGTAATAATACTGGGCAAACACAGCAGAGAATCCATAATATCAGTCTCCGTCATAGTACTAGCAGATGAAAAGATATCCCGAAAATAGGTCACTGCCACTTTCTCGATATCAGATGGGTTTGAATGGCTTCTACCATTTTTATCAATCAGGATACTGACAGTGTTGAATTTTCTTCTAGCATTAGCCTTTAGATGAAAAAATTTCGTGTTATTATCTCCTTCGCTAAGCCATGTAACTCTTGATCTTTGAGCCCACATATACTCTTCTCTAATAAGCCACTCATCTATATCTTTTGCTATACTCTTCTCTCTTTCACAAGAAACTTGAGTTGTCCTGTCCTGTCTAACAGCAACTAAGTCTTCCTTCAACCTCTTCAGATGAAAATCAACTTTCCCAAAGCTTTTTTTGTTCCAAACTTTAAGCTGTTGTGATAACTGGGAAAGTTTGTCATGCATATTACCGGTGGCATTCCAGTTATTGTTAACTATATCTACTAGACCAGCATCCCTCGTCCACATGGACTCGAATCTGAAAGGGCTCTGTTGCGCAACAACGCCTCCATCTAAATTTAGAAGTAAAGGGCAATGATCTGAATGGTGAGAAATCAGATGCTGAATGACAGAATTTGGATACTTGTCAACCCACAAAACATCACCAACTGCCCTGTCCAGCCTGCATTGAATTTCATCATAACCTTTTCTTTTGTTAGAATAAGTGAACTTAGACCCTTTAAATCCCAAATCCATCAGTTCACAATCTAACAAAGCTTGCCTGAAATTCTCCATAAGACCACGGCGTGACAGATTGCTACTTGTAGACTCTGAGAAATTGAAAATTTCATTAAAATCCCCGATGACGCACCAAGGCAAGTTAATAAGACTTCTCAATCTCCTAATCAGATCCCAACTCTTGTGCCTCAGGCTTGATCTCGGATTGCCATAGAATAAAGTAACGTGCATAGGTCCTTTATGACTCAAAGTAAAATCAATATGAAACCCAGAGTAACTGATAACAGATACGTCCGTTGTATTATTCCAAAATAGAGCTAAACCACCAGAACGACCTCTTGCTGGAACAACGAAGCAACAATCAAAACCTAACTTGACTCTAACAATTTCACAACGGCGATTACCACACTTAGTTTCAATAAGACCAACAACTAACGGACTAGACGATCTTATGACCTCCTTCAGAGCGCGAACTGCAGCCGGAGACCGAATACCTCTGCAGTTCCAAGCCAAGGCTTTCATGGCTCACGGCGGTGCTGGAAACCAGCCACCGCCACATCGACCACATCTTGGAGCAGAAAATCATCAGTCTCACCTTGATTGAGGAGGTAAGGCTGTTTGTTCAGATTCAGGAGTCCTGCTATCTCTTGATCTGATAGTTGTTGAAGTGAAACATCCGAACTTCTTGCAGAGCTTACAGGACGTAACCTCACTGATCTTTTCTTTGTTATCTTCCCACTCGGAGATCCAATGGTGAATCGCTTAGAACTCCTCAAATCACCAATTGGGCCTGGGCTTAAAATAGGGCCAGGGAGAACAGGAGGTTCCTCTAACATTCTAATCTCAAAAGGATCAGCCGAAGTTAAACGTGGGCTAGAGAACCAAATGGGGTTTTGTTTATCCAGTCCAGGAAAGAAAGAGTTAGGGACCATTGTACTCATACCTGTATACAGGTCTTCCATGCATGTAGGCCAAACAGCTTTTCCTTTTTTACTACTCAAGAAACCCAACATATCTCCATCTCGCTTTCCACCAACAAAATCCAGCTCACAATGATTGGAATCTTTGCATATCTCCATACAAGCCTTCCCATTTATCAGAGCTTTTTTGCTTCCAGACGCCTCATGAGTTCTCTCTGGGCAAGCATTGGTTTCTATGACTCCTTGAACTTCCAGAGAAGCTGCACCACCCGCCACCAATCCAGTCTTCTTTACGCTAACTTCCTTTAGAGGCTGGATCTTTCTAACATCTTTTCTTCCATCCCTCAAGAACAGATCAGCCCGAAGATGGGCATACAGGAAACCATCCCCATCCACGCTCCTTGAAATGCAGCTACTTGTGTCATGGGTAAGCCTGGCACACTTCAAACAGTACTTTGGGAGCCGTTCGTACTTGAAATCCACCCAAAGCGGATCATCTCCATCCTCTTCAAATACATAACAGCCATCCTCTAATGGTTGGGTGGAATCAATTAGCACTCTGATTCGGAGAAAATTCTTATGAACAAAGCTTTCATTGACAACCAGAGATGTTTTAGAGACATCCACCGGTTCCCCAATAATCATCCCAAAACGATCATCACTGCTTTCCTGAACAAGAACAAGCGGGAGATTGTGAACCTGAACCCACATAGGAACTTTAGTAGGAATAATGTTGTCCGCAGCTTTGTTAACATCCCACTCTCCAACCGCTATAGCCCAGCCATCTCCAGTCCAAGGGCCACCATCCTTGACCTTCATCTTGTCATGTTTTGTCTTAAACACGGCAAGCAGCATGTCAAAGGATAGGTCAATAAACTTAACCTTACCCTGAATGAACCAAGCTTTGTCCAGCAAAGGTGCCACAATGTCCTTGTTAACACCCTTCATGCAGCAGAATTTCAGAGCAAGCGCATGCACAAAGCTCTTCTCAGCCTCCAATCTAACAGCCTTTGGGATAGCTATTGCGGCCTTTCCATTAAATTGTCTTACCAAAGAACTAACTTCATCCTCCATGGGCCTTAGTGATTGCATGCAACTCAGGGACAGAAACGACAGTAACCAGACAAACCAAGGAAAGGAATGAGCTTTAAAGGCAAGCTTTGGATTGAAGCCAAAAACGGAAGGGGAATAAAGGATAGAAAACAGGACCAAATGATATGGAAAAAAGGGACTTTAATGCCTTCTTAAATAAGAAGGAATGATACTCCAGCTATGTAAACGATGATAGCTAAAAGCCACCAAATGGAAGATTAATGGGCGCATGAACGCCAAGTACAAGAGGAGAACTGACAGAAGAAGAAAGGTGACGTGCAAAAAACAATCTCGTAGACTAGGAACCTAGCCTAGAGAGAAGGCAGAGCGTCTCGCTCTAAAGATCTAAAATATCATCATTCTTAATGTATCAAAATGTCAAAACTAGTCAAAACTAGGCCACTAACTTGGTTCTTTTCATAAAGGACTCTTACTGTCCTTCTTTGTCTAGTGACTCTGTCCTAGTTCTGTTGGAGATTTTAGGGTATATGAATGACTAAAGATGTTTATACCTTGTAAGATCCATGATAAAAAAAAATGGCATTCCATAAGCATTTGAGCTCTCTTTTTTGTATTGATGATGTGCATCCGGATCTTCATGAGCAGCTACCATTACAGAGAGACACTGTCGTTTAGGAAACGATGGAAGGCTTGAAAGGGAGGACAGATACGGTGGCATCAAAAGAGGCAAAACAGCTGTACGAAAAGTAGTCTGAATGGGCCTGGGAAGGAGCAGATTCAGAGGGACAGCAGAGACTTAGACGAAAGTCAACAAGAAGGGTCCTTTGACCATTTCGAAAAAACCCAAAAAGCCTTTTAAATGATAAAAAGACGAGCTTCAAAGGAGAAGGAAGGTATTAAGTGTCAAAGGAGATTGAGAAAGGGTAAGATAGAGGGTCTGAAAAGAACTTATGTCGAAGAGTTGGAAAGGACTAAAGAGGGCAGCAGCTCGAAGAAGAAAGATAAGATGTCAGATGAAGAAAAAAGGAAAATGGAACAGAGGAAGGAAGCAGAAAAAACCTATCATTTCGCTAGAAGTTTGGGGATAAGAGCTAATGCTACGGAGGAGGAAGTGATACAAATTTTCATTAACCAAGACGAGGCAAGGAGAAAAGAGAGAAAGTGACCGTTCAAGAAGAGTATGAGACCTAAGGCAGTAGCTGTTTTCTTCAGTCAAAAGATGCAAAGTAGCAAAATCAGAAGTTGTCAGGGAGAGTACCTTGCTGGTGGCTTAGAGTTTTCTTTGGGAGGGGCTAGAGAGGAGGGTGCAGTTGCAGCGTATTTCAAGGAAGCAGGCCTCCGGTTCCGGTTGTCTTTCAGAGGGAGTCGGTGGGTAGGTGTAGTGTAGTTTCGGCCGGGGTCCGTCAGTAGTGTTAGCTAGGTTTCTCTTCTTCAGGGTAGAGGATGGCGCCTGTGTTGAGGTAACGTTTTCGTGGCCGGAAGGTGCACGTGAGAGAATAGTTTCTGGTGTGCCCTAGATGTTGGGTAGCGTTGAGTGTTCTGGAGGCCGAATTATCGGCAGAGTGGTAGAGTTTTTCTCCTCTAGTTTCAGGCCTATGGGCCTCAGAGTTTTTATGTATGCCTTTATGGGCTTCGATGAATAAAAAAAAGCTACCATTATAGAGAAGTTTTAAGAGCAAAACAAAATCCACTAAATATCCGGAGTTGTTGTTTATTTCAGCAGATATGCATAAGGGAGGTGATCAAGTCAAACTGGTGGATGCAGTAATGGAGGGAATGGGCGACAGTAGCATGGAGAAGTGAAGTGGTGGACGAGTGGAGCAATGCATAAGGTAGTAGTGGGTTGAATTAGTTGGGCATATGCACCCGTCGAGAAGGTGCTATCTCCGGAGCACCTCCTCGGCTAGCATTTCATCGCACTATTCATCCAAGCAGAAGATGTTAGACATACTTGTTTATACAGCGGTGCAAAGTCTAACACCTCCTTGCATTATTCATAAAAAAATAAAATTAATTTTTTTAAAACATCAAATCATGGCACTAAGAAAATTAAGTTGGGCTTCAACTTTGCAAATCGAAGCTAGTGCCACTTGTGACCTGGGTTCCGCCCTCCCGAAATCCAATTATGGTGAAAATCGTTATGAATTTCTTCCCACAATTTTTCGACCTTGGTTAACGGACCGTTACTAATGTTACCGTTAGAATTTTTTTGCTTTTTGACCCCAAATTAATCAATTGAACCACACATATCACGTGTGAACCTTTACCATTTATAAAGTTTTTTCTTTCTTTTTAAATTACATGAAACAACATTTTGGGCCAATTTAAGCCCAAACCCATTTATCCCTTTTTTCTTCCAGCAAGCGACGATGTATTCAAACCCTAGCAGGTTCTCTCATCCATCCTCCACGAGCAACTCTAGAAGAACGTCCTCGTAGTAGCTTTCGCATCCTCGCCGAGCACTCCACCGCTGCATAATTTACTCAATCAGATGTCCTCAAATCTGCATAGAACGTCCTCAAAAAGAGAACCGCTATAGATGCCCTAAGAAGTCCTTAATTGCGGGTGAAGGATCGACACTAGCACTACCCCAAATAGGCGAGCGAGTTGATCTGTCAGGATTTGGTGTCATCACAATGTGTATGAGTAAAGTTGCATCGATCGGAATCAAGGGGTAACATATCGGTAAAATGACTCGAAATAGGAAAGAAAATAGCGACGCGCTACACCATCATAATTAATATCAACTTTGTGACGACCCAAAATTGAGCTGAGACCGGGCGCTTAACCGACTGTCAAGCAAGCCTCAAATCGTACTAAAAATAGTTTAATTATATGTAGATGCGAGCATTAAGTTTAAAATCAAATTAACATAAATAAAATAAATTTATTAAGTTTAGCTATTAGAATATTATTGTGCCCAAATTCGACGAAGCAGTTACTGTAATAGAACACATATAAAGGATATACTCGAACTAACGCCACAAGATGACTGGTTGGATGGGATCACGTGTGAAGTGAGAAATTTTTTTGTGAAGACGACTGATAGCCTCTGAACTAGTAAGTCACTTATCTGAAAAATGTGTAGGTAAAGAGGGTGAGTCAAAATGACTCGATAAATAATTAGTGCACTTTATTACTGTAATCACCTTGACAAGCACACATTCACAAACAATATACTTTCAGACGTTAACTTCATGTGGAAATTATGCATGTTTATGTGAATGCACTATCGGTCTATCATCATATCAAATCGCGGGCTGAGCCTCACCATTACACATATCTTATGAACATCTCATATCGTGGGCAGTCCTCCCTGTCGGTCAGACTCATATCAGCCATGGGCTAAGCCTCGCTATACCAAAATTTTCATAATTAATGTTGATGATGCATGCCGTGAATGCAATAATGCATACATTCACCTCAATGATCGGAGCTTGATCGGAAACTAGGAAAGGAATGGCGTGCTCGTGTTTGGGGAAATTTGGAATGCACTGATACGCAGGCAAAGTTGCGTTTTATACTAACCACAAAAAAACACATAGACCCCTAGGTTTAAACAAGTACAAGACTCCTTAAAACTTGATTACAAGTCGACCATAAAATAAAACGTCGTCCCATACAGCTAGACTTTAAACTCGATTTTTCGCTTGGCTAGAACAACGTCGCTTAATGCTAATCAGACTGATCAACCTGATTGCTTTCCAGGCTGCATCGTCGCCCTTCCGCTCCAATACCCCTCCTCAAGCTGGGAGTGTAGAAAGTTGGACACTCCCAGCTTGCAAAGGAGGTGATGACGATGGTCAGAAGGGAGATGTTTGGTGAATAAGTCGACAGGTTGATTAGCTGTTGGAATATAAGTTGCAAGAATGGTCCTGTTACTGATGTAATGCCTTGGAAGTCTAGCTCAATGTGCTTGGTGCGTTCATGGAAGCCTGAATTCTTTACAATGTGTATGGCAACCTGGTTGTCACAATGGAGAGAAATAAGCATTGGAACTTAGTTTTCAAGTCTGAAAGTAGCCTAATCAACCACAAAATTTTCGAGCATGCAGACGCGATGGCCCGGTACTATGTGTCATCTGATGATCAAGATACTATAGCTTGTTTCTTTTTTTTCCATGATATGAGAGAGTTGCCAATGAGTATTCAAAAACCAGTAGTTGAATGTCTTGATTCCGAACTTCTAATGAATAAATGCTTTGCTTTTATGCTCTTAATGAGTTTCAAGGATGTGCCTGTTAATAGCACATCATCCGTATACACCAGCAATATGATGAAGTTAGTACAATCTTAAGGAGGGAACAATGAGTACTCATTAAGACTTTGATGAAAACCAAATTCAATCAAGGCTTCAGTGAACTTACAAAACCATTGGCAAGGTGCCTATTTCATGCTATATAAACTCTTTGTCAGCTTAAACACTTTACCTACAGACCTTTCAGATTTGTAGTACCCAGGTGGAAGTTGCATTTAGACTTCTTTATCCAAACACCATGTGGAAAAACATTATCTGCATCCAGCTGAAATATGGGTCAAGACCTGATGGCAACAACAGTTAAAAGACACCTAACAGTTTTTCAATTCTTTCAGCGTCTCTTATTTGGGACGTTGATGCTCTTGAAGATTCAAGAGGTTGTTCAATCTTATATTCCAAAGGTGAAATATAAGTGTACATTGAATTTGACCTAAGTCGAGAAGATGATGATCTACTTGTATCTTCAAAATGAAGACTAACAGATCCTTCTGGTAATTGTATAACATTTATTAAGTTGTCTTGACTTTGTGGTTGTGGTGGTATAATCTTTTCCAGGGTCCAATTGTTGGAAATTCTATTTCTTCCCATTTAATTTTTCTACTTGTTGTAATGTTCGACTTACTGAAATTGGTTTCTATTATTATAGTTTCATTGGTTTGTTTGTCAATCATTTTACACTGTGAGTTTAGTGTAAAAAGTGGTTTATAATAAATCCTATAACAGATTGCTATTACTTTTGTTCCTGGTTTATAATTGTACCCATGAGTTTTAACATTTAATGTTAACGAATTTAATATATTAATATCCGACATTGAAAGTTATAAATTTGGGTATACATCAAAATAGACTGGACCATGTGCCAAACTAGTTTGAATTATTCCCATTAATGATTATTTCCAATTAAGGTTTCTGCCATCCCTAAGGACTGATATAAAGCTTTCGGGTAAACCTTCTAAGGTTAAGGGTTTACAAGCAATTTGTACTAAACCAATATGCATGAATTTTTGAGAAGTTTTATATGATAAAATATCAATTTCATCAAGCAGTCTAATTGTTAATTCCTCAGAATTTAAAGGATTTGTTTCTTCGGTAGTTTTTATTATTTGTTGCAGTTCCAAATTCTCAAAAGTTTCGAGTTTGTATATTATACTTGGTTCAATTTTTGGGATTGTCCACTTATTAAGTGCTTCCAAATTTTTAGGTATATCATACTCTTCTTTTAGTTTATTTTTTATCATATTTTGTTTTTTTGGAATATGTGATAAATCGCAGTCTTTACCATACCATTACCCCCATCGGGCTCGGATACCTCAATATTATATGGTTCGCATGATTTAGTTGGATATATATCTCACTATTGGAACCAAGTGGGAGAATGTTGGATATATATCCCACTATTATATGATTCACATGATTTAGGCTCTGTCCATTTGAACTCTATTTTGTGATGGTTAAGATAAGATAAGTTACTTTCAGTTACTATAAGTTACTTTCAGTCACTATAAGTTAATATAAGTTTCAGTTAAGTTAAATTAAGTTACTTTCAACATACCATCATCATACCATCATCATATCATCATCATACCATCATCATCATCATACCATCATCATATCATATCATACCATACCATACCATCATCATATCATCATCATCATACCATCAGCATATCATATCAAAATATCACCATCATCATCATACCATCATAATCATCATCAGCATCATCATACCATCAAAATCATAATCATCATATTACTATTCATCATCATACCATCATCCTAGTACTATTCATCATCATCATCATCAGTATATTACTATTCATCACCATATATTACTATTCATCATCAATATATTACTATTCATCATCATCAGTATATTACTATTCATCATCATCATATTACTATTCATCGTCATCATATTACTATTCATCATCCTCATCATATTACTATTCATCAGTCAATATAAGTTTCAGTTAGCCGTCCATTTGAACTGAAACTTATCTTATCTTAACTTATAGTGATTGATATTAACTTATAGTGACTGATATTAACTTAACTGAAACTTATATTGACTTATGAATGGTAATATGATGATGGTGATGAATAGTAATATACTAATGATGATGGTGATGAATAGTAATATACTGATGAAGATGGTGATGTTGATGAATAGTAGTATGATGATGTTGATGAATAGTAGTATGATGATGAATAGTAATATACTGATGATGGTGATGAATAGTAATATTATGATGATGGTGATGGTTGTGATGATGATGATGAATAGTAATATACTGGTGATGAATAGTAATATGATGGTGATGAATAGTAATATGATGATGATGTTATGATGATGAATAGTATAATGATGATGATGATATGCTGATGGTATGATGATGATATGCTGATGATGGTGATGAATAGTAATATGATGATGAATAGTATGATGATGATGGTATGATGATGATGATGAATAGTAATAGTATAATGATGATGATATGATATGATGATGATGATGGATTATGATGATGGTTGTGATGATGGTGATGAATAGTATGATGATGATTATGATGATGATGAATAGTAATATGATGATGATGATGGTATGATGATGATGATATGATATGATATGATGATGATGGTGATATGATGATATGATATGCTAATGGTATGGTATGATATGATGATGGTATGGTATGATATGATGATGATGGTGGTATGATGATGGTATGATGATGATGATGGTATGATGATGATGGTATGTTGAAAGTAACTTATCTTATCTTAACTTAACTGAAACTTATATTAACTTTTATTGACTGAAGATAACTTATAGTAACTGAAAGTAACTTATGTTGATTGAAAGAAACTTATCTTATCTTAACCGTCAAAAAATAGAGTTCAAATGGACAGGGCCTAATATCAATCACTATAAGTTACTTTCAGTTAAGATAAGATAAGACACTATAAGTTAGAGTTCAAATGGAGAATGGAGATGGAATCAGATGCAACTTGCTTCGTTTCTTTCTGTGGACAATGCTGACCCCGTCCATGGACAATAATGTTGAATACATGAATCCGTCGAGTGATTGGCGGTTGATGTGGTCGTAGAAATAAGGATTACAAACTGCTATATGAAGCTTGCATTAACGGTTCTCGTTTGCTGTCTCCATACGCCGCCGACGCAATGGCATATCGGCTATAATATTGTGCTTGAGCTTGAATAGGAGGACCTTTTGTTCTTGGAAGCTGCCTGCCAGACAGGGACGGACTCAGAAATTACGATATGGGTGACGAAAGAAAATTAATTTGTTGTTCCTAAGTGTGGCATGGGTTTTGGCAAAACGTCTTCAGAGTGTTCAAGCAGAAGTCAAGGAGCTGTTCAACCGAAAATTGGAACACGCATGCTGCGCAGAACTAAAGAACAGAAGTTTCTTAATTTAAAAATTTCCAAATATCGAAGATATGCAACTTGGAGTCGGTTGGCGAAATATTCTGGAAACATTAACGAGATCCAGCAATATTATCTAGAAGCCAACATTATCAAGGAAGATACTCAAAAGATATTCAAGATCTAAATATTTGGAAGCTTGGGAATATTTAGGAAATATTTCCTAAATATTCGAGATAAAGTATCTCAACCAAATAGGGAACTAGCCGTGTACGATAAATACAAGGCTAGGGTTTCCCCATTGAGCAGTGCATCTAGAGGAGAAATTATACATGACACACATCTAAGCCGAGGAGGAGGAGGAGACGACGGCCGGATAGTTTTCTACACCAGAAAACTAACGGCGCTGAGGCAGTCTGTTTAGTGTGCTGATCAGACTTGTCCGTGGAACAAACTGCTGCACACACCACCAATGATGCTACGCCTTCGGGAGAACATGTCTGTCTTCGGAAGAAGGCACTGAGCTTTAGGACAAGCCGTCTGCACTTCGGGAGAGGTCCGAGCATAGGTCGGGAGGGTGTGTTGGACGTATCCACAGGGGATCGAGGGGGAGTCGAGATCCTAGATCGAGGAGAAAAGTGTTAGAGGCTATGCAGTTACAAACATGAGTTGTGTAAGTGTAAGACCATTTATAGCTCTAAACTTTTAATAAGATTTGCAACCCTTTAGGGCATGGGAAGCCGTCCGGAGTAGACTGGTTGCCAAACTAGGTATCATCGTGTGTGCTTGCATTGTTCTGTTTCGGATACTGTCTGCTTAAGTGTTCAGTCTCAGTTCGAACACCACCTGGATTTTGTCTTGAACAGACAACAGTATTTTATAATTAAAATAATTTTTTAAATAACATTAGAAATTTATTACATTAAAACGGTTAAACATTTTATTATCATGCACATAAATTCTTTATGATTGAATTAACACAAAACATTTCATTTATTTCTTTCTAATGTTGACAACCAAATAATTCGATAAAAAATCTTCTACCATCTTATTGCAAGATACAATGTCCACCATTTTCTTAATAAAACTCTTCAATATATTTGATTTTCTTTCGAAGAATGGATTAGAAGTTGGCGATTATAAGAATTCAAATAAAATTAAATATTCTAATTAATATGATTGGCTCGAACACAAATTTAGAACACAAAACTTCAACACAAAGTTTCAACATTTTTCCGAAAATCAATATGAAATGTCAACTTAAAGTTAAACTTGAATTTTGAAAACCACCCCACACTTAAACTTGTTCGTCCCGAACAAGGACAAGTCATAGAAGGAAAACAAAAATAACACCACAGTCTGCTCTACGACATCCTGATTAGTTACATACTACTATTTTATACGAACAAACAATTACATTTGAGTGAATTACAAGCACTCCAACAATTAAAATGTAGTAAATGAGTTACATAAAGCGGCTTACCTTACAGTTGAAGCTCTCGCGAAAAATAATCAAAGGGTGGATGCAACGTCGGATCTAAAGTTATACACAACAACAAAAAGTTAGTAAATGAAGAAAGAAAATCAAATATCCATTATGAATGGAAACATAAATAGTGAATTAGTTTAATCATGCGGTTTACCTTAGAATAGAAACTTGCGAAGAAGAACCTTAATGGTGGGTGTGCAACAAGTACGAACTAGAGCTATAAACAACAAAAACAAATTATTAAACAAGGAAAAATAAATTCAAACTCCATGTTAATAGGAAAATAAGAAAGAATGATAACCATCAAATATCATGAATTGAAGAAGCGAAGAACAACCAAAGGGAAGAGGATGTAGATTGCAAATGTTAAGTATTAACCCTAAACAAAAGAATATCAATAAAATTAACATACTTAAGTCCAACTAGTTATTAACATCATTCAACGATGAAAGAGCAACAAAAAAGATAATTCACCTCACAAATTCAAGTTGGAGAGGAGAAGCTTTCTCTTGCAAATCGACTAACAATAACTACAAGCATTCAACGAATACAAGTAAGAAATCGAGAACAAACGTATTCAGTAACATGTTACTATAAATATATATAACTTCATATATACAAACAATCACAATGCAAAATACAAGCCCAACAAATTTTGCAGGAGATAAACTAAGAATATACATTCTAGAACTACAAAACGGGAAGAGACATGACGCAAATTGAGAACGCTAACCTGCTAAATCGGAGTGAGTTACAGTGAGAGACGGCGAGGCGACACAAGGCGGACTGAGGGCGAGCCGACACAAGGCGAACGACGGACTGTGGAGTAGGCGGAATGACGAACGACGGGGACTGTGAAGTGGGCGACACAAGGCGGGTGCGGCTGAGGAACGACGGGGACAGTGTGCGTCTGAGCAGGCGGAGAGCGTCGAGAAGCAGGCGGACTGACGATATTTCAAAATAAAACCTAAGTCTTTTTTTACTCACTTTATGCATCGGTTTCAAAGAAACCGTTGCTTAATGGTAACACTTATGCATTGGTTATTTCTGAACCGTTGCATAATGTATACATTATGCATCGGTTCTAATAAACCGATGCATAAAGTGTACATTATGCAACGGTTTTTGTAGAACCGATGCGTAATGTTCAGCTTTAAGCAACGGTTTTCCAAACTGATGCATAAGGTACACATTATGCATCGGTTCATCAAAAACCGTAGCTTAATGTGTAACTTACGCATCGGTTTCCCTGAGAACCGATGCCTAAAGACGAACCGATGCATAATGCATTTTTTCGAACTGATGCATAATGCATTTTTTCGAACCGATGCATAATGCATTTTTTCGAACCGATGCATAATGCATCGTTTGTAGTAGTGTGAACTGTGAATACATGCTACATTAATAAGAGTTGCTAGTCTAGATTAGCTTTTCTACGCATAACTCAATCGCTACTCAAATAATCATGCTCGACGTAGAATTAATTTGATACATGTTACCTCTGAGCTGAAATTCAAATTACTTCAGATGAGTGGGAGATAGTCTTCTTTAGACCCATGATCTGCACTCGCTATCCCGAACTCTAGCCATATGGTTATATACTTCATTTCTTTTTCTGGCACGTGATTCATTCGAGCTCTAAGGCGTTAAGTTTTTTCTTTACTTCTTTGTTGGACAGCTTTTGTAATGATTTTGTTGCTTTGGCCAATCCGGAGGATTTGTCTCCACTCGATACATCATTTTTTCCTTGCTTGGTTCTTCACACTTGGCTGATTTTTTTCTTGAGCTTTGCTCCTTGATTGTGAATTGCCTGTCCTTTTTTTTCTTTTTTCTTCTTAGGGTGTTCCAATCATTGCCCCCAAGCATATGTAAATACCTCCCCGCTCTTTCTCATCATTGTCGTTTTTGACGCGAGTCAAGATGGGGTTCACAACCTTTTCCCGTTTACGTCGGACTATAGATAGGACAGTCTATTTTCCCGTCCCGCTACTTACATAAACGTTGTAGTGGTGGAGCAAACTCGAATCCATAGAACTTAAAATGCCAGGCTCCACTAAATTCATATAACCATACGACTAGAAACTCGGTCTTTTGAATGCTTGTCAAGTCTCTCTAGGAGGTTTCTATCAATTCCACATCTCTGTTTATTTCAACTCAAAAGACACGTGGTAGGTTAAATTCAGATTAAATTCATATAATCAGCATCATCTATTTCACATCATTCAAATTCAATACTGCATGTTCAGGAAACAAAAAGAATTTTGCAACTTTTCATTCAAAAATTAATTTTTTTTAAAAAGAAACGTGTTGACACAGTACATCATACAAGAAAATAAATGTGCTGACACAACTGACACACCCACCCCACACTTTCGAACCAAGCCTTGTCCTCACGACACAACTTTAGTTCAAAGACAAACGAAAAGCATGATGCAGTTGCATAGGGAAAAATAAAATAGAAATTAAAGTGAACAGGCACTCCCCTCGTCTCATAACGTCAATGTGAAAATTCTGGTCAAACGAGTCAGTCAATGGTGGTCAACCCTAGTCAATGGTCAATGCGTCCGAAGAAGAGATTAAGCTCGCGCCCAAAGAAGACTTTAGCCATTTAAAATGGCTTTTGGGCGTGGCTATAAAATGGGCACAGGGCGCGATTCTCACTGAGTCAGCGAGGTAAAGATCGTGTATACCTTTCATGTCTTTAGGATTACCTCAGTCGCTTGTCCAGAGGTGGTATCCTTGGGCCGCCTATTCTATGAAGTCGTAGATATCTTCCAATGAAACTCCATTCGGCCCTTGACGAGTTAGTATTTTGAGCGTCAAAATTATTTTATAAAATCGATAAGTACCGAGTCGTCCAAGGGAGAAATTGTAAACTTGCACACCATGTAAGGTTATGTTTCTATTTATCCTAGTCTAAAATGAGTTTTGGTTTGCTTTTATAATCTTTAATAAATAGGTAAGTATGAAAAGGCTTTAACGAATATGGAGTAGTATTTTGGGGAACTACTTCACTTACCCAACATTAGAATCGAGTTTATTAACTACCATGCAAGGATTTGCTTATATTGATTGGAAAATAGTCGCACAATCCAAGTAAGAACTTCACCCTTTCGGCGCTATTGTTTCAGATCAAGTAACTCGCAGATGTTTACCAACTCTCGTTGCATAAACATGGGGACTCCTTGTCGTAAAACTAGACTTTCCCGTTACAATTTCGGGCCACTCACGTAGTCACTGAGTTTATAACGTGTAGTTTACTTAAAAGTCGATTGTTTAGCCTCACCCTTTCGGCGTTGTTGGCTTAATGTTTCAAAGAAATGCACTTCGACATTTTCTCAAACACCTAGTATGCATCGCTGGGTTTAGGCGATAAGTAATATACAAATCATGTAAATCAATCCAAATCATGCAAAAATTAAGTTATTAAACGATTCTTAGTTAGACAAGATTCCTACAACCCCAAAATAGGGGTCACTACACACTATCCATCGTCATGGAAATATAAGTCATATTCATGAACGGGACTAGAATTACAAAACAAGAAAAAGGAATTACTGCACCCTTCAAATTGATGTTGATAACCCTTCAATCTTAATCCTTGATCCGATCTTAAATCCTTGCGTTTTCGTTCCCCCTTCTCTCTTTTTCGACGGCTCTAAGTGTCGAAATGAATGGTTGTGAATGGAATGCCCATAATAGGGTTGTCGGCTTCTCTCTTCTTCTATTTGTTCTTTTTTTGTTGCCTTTTTACATATTTTCCCAAACACCTAGCCCAATGCATGGTCTAACTAACACATATTTTTTACTTTGTAGTTCTTTATACAATAAGATGATGGGTTGGGATATTAAGTTTGGTTTCTTCAATCCTTCCATCATGACGCCGACAATCAACAGAGATTAGAGGTTGATGACGTTTGTAGCAAGGTTGAGTATGCCGGACCGAGATCGTAATGTTTGGTACTTCCTACCTTACGTGGATCACGTAAAGTAAGTTCATAACTCAATAATAATGTTTTGTATGCTTTTTTGAATTCATTTTTTGAATTTAGTTTGTTTTTTGTTAGATGGCATTGGATGTTATGTGTCATCTTCCCTAAACAACATATAGTGCATTGGCTTGATCCATCGGAACATGCTGAAGTAATAAACGTCGATGCAAAGGATTTGGTAGACACGTAAGTTTTAGACTCACTTTTATCTTGTAACTTGTACATTAACAATCACTAATTATGTTATGTTATTCATTTTAGGGGAATGTACCGATACTATCAAGGATGTATACCAAGAAATACACAAAGTGTACAGTGGAAGATAGTTGACGTACGAAGTCTCATATTTACTAACTTTTTAATAGCCTTAGCATTAATAAAGTGTGTGATAAGTGATTATTGATCGTGCAGTGTCCAAAACAACCGCCGGGTCACTTATGCGGTTATTATGTTTTGAATTATATTCGGGACATAATCCAGTTTATACAAGCTAATAACGGAGCGGAGATTGATGATCTTAGCCAAATAAGTTTTTAGACTTGTATTATTCATTAAGTTGTAGTTGACTTTGGTTGGTTTTGAACTCATTGGAACTTTGTTGTATTGATTAATTTTTCTATTGCTTTTCATTGTTTGTAGTGTTTTTCTCATAGAAGAGAATCATACGAAGACTCGAAGATCGATGGAGTAAGGGAAATAAGCGCCGCCTACTTGTATGGCTATATAAGCGATCATTACCCAATCGGTTTAGGACATTAACTTTAGTGTTGTTATATTGTATTATGAATATTAACTTTGTTGGCATTGTTGTATGAAAGAAGATGTACTTGTATAAAATGATTGTCTCTTTGATCTTTGAAATGAATGTATCTCGATGTTGAGCATCAGTGTATTTATTGATGTTTGTAAAAATTTCAGGTGGATTTGAGCTATTAGAAGCCAAATCTGCCAAATGTTTTTAAGACATTATGCATCGGTTTCCATATAACCGATGCATAATCCAAGACATTATGCATCGGTTATATAAAAATCGATGCATAATGTCAGACATTACGCATCGCTTGATTATGCATCGGATCAAAACTGATGCATAATCCCTTCAAAAACAAAGAATAATCCCCTGTTTGTAGTAGTGGGATCTGAGTAGAGAATATACAAAAGTAAAAATAAAATATTTACAAGACTTGATGAGATATCCACAAAACCTAGGCTAATGACAAGTTAATGCGTTGCTCCCCGACAGCGACCCCATTTTGACGTGTTAGTATTTTGAGCGTCAAATGTTTTTTATAAAATTGGTAACTACCGAGTCGTCCATGGGAGCAATTATAAACTTGCTCACTATGTAAGGTTATGTTTCTACTTATCCTAGTCTGAGCCGAGTTTTTGTCTGGTTTTATAATCTAAAATAAACAAGTAATAAAAGGTTTTAACGAATATCGAGAAGTATTTCGGGGAACTACTTCACTTACCCAACATTAGAATCGAGTTTATTAACTACCATGCAAGGATTTGCTTATATTGATTGAAAAATAGCTGCACAATTCAAGTAAGAACCTCACTCTTTCGGCACTATTGGTTCAAATTAGAATTGTACCTTAAAGTACGAACCTCACTCTTTCGGCGCTATTGGTTCGAATCAAGTAACTCGCTGATGTTTACCAACTCTCGTTGCATAAACATGAGGAGTCCTTGTCGTAAAACTAGCCTTTCCCGTAACAATCTCGGGCCATTCTCGTAGTCACTGAGTTTATAAGGTGTAGTTTACTTAATAGTCGATTGCTTAGCTCACCCTTTCGGCGCTATTGGCTTAATGTCTCAAAGAAATGCACTTAGGCATTTTCTCAAACACCTAGTATGCATCGCTGGGTTCAGGCGATAAGTAATATACAAATCATGTAAAACAATCCAAATCACGCAAAAATTAATTTATTAAATGATTCTTAGTTAGACAAGATTCCTAGAACCTCAAAATATGGGTCACTACTCACTATCCATCGTCATGGAAATACAAGTCATATTCATGAACGGGACTAGAATTACAAAACGAGAAAAAGGAATTACTGCACCCTTCAAATTGATGTTGATAACTCCCTTCAATCTCAATCCTTGATCCGATCGTAAATCCTTGCGTTTTCGTTCCCCCTTCTCTCTTTTTCGTCGGCTCTAAGTATCGAAATGAATGGTTCTGAATGGAATGACCATAATAGGGTTGGCGGCCACTCCCTTCTTCTTTTTGTTCTTTTTTTGTTGCCTTTTTACAATTTTTCCAAAACGCCTAGCCCAAATTGGTTTTTGGCCCATTTAGTCTGTGTCACCAAATAGGTGACACGGACGACATGGAAAATTCCAGCAAACTGAATTTCTTGAGTTCTACCTGTCCTGTGTCAATTGTGTCAACTAATTTGGGTGACACTAGCGCAGAGTGAGATGGCCTTTGAGCTTCTGACCTCTTTAATGACTGAATCAGCTCTTATTTCATTCTACAAAGTTGTTGTCCTTCATTTCAGCTTTCCAACAAACTATAGATCAATCCACCTACTTATGTCATGTTGTCGCCCAAATTTCCACAAAATACTTTATTTTGCCTTGAAATCATTTTTCACCTGAAAAGCACTAAAACATAAATTGAGAGCTCATATAAATAAGGAAGATGATCAAAAATTGACTAAATGTGGAGCATAAATATAGTACAAATTTATGCTCATCAAAAGACTCCACACTTAGAGTTTGTTCGTCCCGAACAAACATGAACTAAATCCTGATCCACTGTCGTAGGGAACACGAGTCCATTTAGCATATGCACCAAGCCTTTAAACCTCTAGGCTACCCTACAGGACGATTTGTAGTCTCGTGAGCATTTTCAGAAAAGAGAATACTCACAAATCCCATATGCGACTAGCTAATATGCATAAACAAGATAGTTCCTCATCTATCTCGGCAATACGCAACGAATAGGGGGCACATCAACTAAAATGGTAATCAAAGACTAACTCCTTTCAAAAGAATTTCGAACCACCAATGACTCTACAAAGATGCACATTCAAAGACAATCAATATTGGAGTTATCAAATGTCTAATCTAACAATTCATTCAACCTTTTCACAAGATAATCAAAACATGAATCTTAGAAACATAGAAAACGTGCCAATCGCGTGCCTATGCTATCAAGAAGGATAGTCCATGGGCTGACGATACAAAACTCATTTCCAAGTCTTAGGAGCTAAGTCCATTAACCCGTAAGGAAAGAGGAGTTTAACACTTGATTTCCAAAAGTATCTCAAACAAAGTCATGCTCATGTACTATTACAAGAGTCATCCATATGCTCTAATCACAATGCGTACACACTAAAAGAGATGATGGAAAGTACATTGACAAGCTTAACTGTGTTCCTCATTTTTTTTCTTTCTTTTTCTAGGCTTTTTGCCCACGATATGCTTCGCGAATTTTTTTTCCTTTTGATAGCTTGCCTTATTTTGGCATGTGCTTGCAAAAGCTTTTTGCTTGTTCTTTTGTAGCTTGTGCTTGCATATACACAATATTTTTTTGGTGGGGTCAATTTCTCACACATATTACTCCACACTTAAGATTTGGCAATGGACTAAGGATATAAATGATGTGTCCAAACAATGTGAAAGAATAGAGATCACTTAAGAGCAATGACTAAGTTCTTGAAGAGAAGAAAAGTATTTTCATGCTTGTTAACTCTATGCTCAAGTGATACAACAAGGTTGCCTAAATCATTAGATAGACAAAAGATAACAACAACATTGAAGCCTAGGAATTATGCACTTAAAAAAGTAATGGCGATGCTAGATTCAAAATCAAGTCGAAAGTAATTGAAAACTAAATAGTTGACTAATGGGGTTATGCGAATGCCTTGGAAAATCGAGTACTCAAATGTAAGCTAGCGCATAAAATGTGCAAGCGCCTAGATATGGATGATTTCAATAGAATGCACTACACACCCACTCCACACTTAAGAGGAATCTTAGTCCCTAAGCGAAAAAAATATAGAATTCAAAAGTACAGTGCAAAGGGCTTCCCCGAAATTGAAGCTCAAAGAGTGTGATTCATAATTGGCCCATTCTTTTCCCTGGTATGACATTTAAATCTGTAAAACAAACAAGCAACCACTACATAGAAATTATTAGCACATGTCACAAGTACAATATGCATCATAGTAGGAATCCACACTTAAATCAAAATCGTCTTGCGAGCGATAATCTGAGTACAAAATAAATTCGATAAGGCATCTTACAAATGGTTTTACTTCCCTTGAAGACCTAGTTTAACGTCTTGGCGAGACTAGCAAAGCACCCCATGGATTCACTTGGGAAAATTCATTTGGTCGAATAACTTCTCGCGGGGCAGTCGATCCTTAAGGCGTCAATCTACCTTCAAATCCCATTTGAATTTTCTTCCATCGAGTCTACAATGGACTTTTAAATGTGAACTCAATCTCTTTGAAAGTGTTATGCTTTTTAGGATGGTGGGATTGTAGGAGCTCCTTTCTAATGGTCTCGAAAAGTATGGTAGGAAGCTCCAAAACTTATCCTGAGACGGCGTGATAAAAAAAGGGTCTTCAAAACTCGTCTCGAGCTTGATGGGCGCACCGTATTTGAGTTTCTCAATAACTTCCTTGGGTGCCCAATCCTCTAACTTCATTTCAAAACTTGCATGCTCTTGTATGCTAGGCTGCTATCTTGGAGCATCCAAGTATACGTCAACAAAGTCTTCATACATTCCAAATCCTCGTGGCTCAATGTGCTCTTGCTCTATTTCATCTCCATCCATAGATTGAAGCTCAATTAGCACTCGTGGAGGTGAAAGTGTCCGAAAATTATAGTCTTCTATACCGAATCATCTTCATATATCTCGTTAATAGCTTGGCCGGGCTTCTCAAAAGAAAAATTCAACACTTTATCCTCACTTGATTCAAAGAATTCTTCTTCGGAAACCTCTTCTTGACCATCCAAGTTCCCATTTTCAATTACTCATTGCGCCAATTAGCTTAATACTTAGTTTTGGGCAGCGAGTTCATCTAAATGCTGGATCACAGCTTGGAAATTTTGTTACATGTTCATATTGTCTTGGGCAACCTTGGCTTGGTAAGCTTGAAGCATGGCTAGCATTCCCATGTTGGAGAGTGCATTATTAGGTTGAGAAATTTGAGGATATTGGTGGTAGGAGTCTTCTTCAAATGAACATTGGCTATCATACCAATTTAGAGAGTAGGAATGTGTTGGATATTCATTTTCACCTCAATAAAAGTTTGGTTGCTCCTCCTCTTGGTCATCCCAATTTGGAGTGTAATACTTTGTTGGGTAGCCATGTTCTTTCCAATAAGAATTTAGTTGCTCCTCTTCTTGGTTGTGTCTTTCATCGTACGCGACTTGTTGATTGTATGAATACATCCTCGCAAAATAAAAAGAACAAATCTTAGTAAGGGATCTGAGTAGAGAATACACAAAATTAAAATGAAAATATTTACAAGACTAGTCGAGATATCCACAAAACCTAGGCAAATGACAAGTTAATGTGTTGCTCCCTGACATCGGCGCTATTTTGACGTGTTAGTATTTTGAGCGTCAATTTTTTTATATAAAATCAGTAAGAACCGATTCGTCCAAGAGAGCAATTGTAAACTTGCTCACTATGTAAGGTTATGTTTCTATTTATCCTAATCTGAGACGAGTTTTTGTTTGGTTTTATAATCTAAAATAACCAAGTAATAAAAGGTTTTAACGAATATCGAGAAGTATTTCGGGGAACTACTTCACTTACCCAACATTAGAATCGAAGTTATTAACTAGCATGCAAAGATTTGCTTATATGGATTGGAAAATAGCTGCACAATTCAAGTAAGAACCTCACCCTTTCGGTATTGGTTCAAATTAGAATTGGACCTTAAACTACAAACCTCACCCTCTCGGCGCTATTGGTTTGAATCAAGTAACTCGCTGATGTTTACTAACTCTCGTTGCACAAACATGGGTAGTTTTTGTCGTAAAACTAGCCTTTCCTGTTACAATCTCGGGCCACTCTCGTAGGCACTGAGTTTATAACGTTTAGTTTACTTAGTAGTCAGATGTTTAGCCTCACCCTTTCGGCGCTATTGGCTTAACGCCTCAAAGCAATGCACTTAGGCATTTTCTCAAACACCTAGTATGCATCGCTGGGTTTAGGCGATAAGTAAAATACAAATCATGTAAAGCAATCCAAATCATGCAAAATTTAATTTATTAAACGATTCATAGTTAGCTAAAATTTGTAGAACCCCAAAATATGGGTCACTACCCATTATCCATCGTCATGGAAATACAAGTCATATTCATGAACGGTACTAGAATTACAAAATGAAAAAAGGAATTACTACACCATTCGAATTGATGTTGATAACTCCGTTCAATCTCATTCCTTGATCCGATCATAAATCCTTGCATTTTCGTTCCACCTTCTCTCTTTTTTGTCAATTGTAAGTGTCGGAATGAATAGTTGTGAATGGAATGCCCAGAATAGGGTTGGCGGCTGCTCTCTTCTTCTTTTTGTTCTTTTTTTTGCATTTTTACAACTTTGCCATAACGCCTAGCCTAAATTATTTTTTGGCCCATTTAGTCGTTGTCACTAAATAAGCGACATAGACGACATGGCAAATTCCAACAAGCTGAATTTGTTGAGTTCTGCCTGGCCTGTGTCAGTTGTGTCAACTAATTTTGGTGACACTAGCGCAGAATGAGATGGCGTGACTGAATCAGCTGTTATTCCATACTACAAAGTTGTAGTCCTTTAATTTAGCTTTCGAACAAGCTATAGATCAATAGATTTGTACACCATATGAGCTCAGAGCATGCGCGCCAAGTAGGGATGTCAATCCACCTACTTTTGTCATACATTCGCCCAAATTTCCACAAAATGCTTTATTTTGCCTTGAAATCATTTTTCACTTGAAAAGCACTAAAATATAAATTGAGAGCTCATATAAATAGGGAAGATGATCGAAAATCGACTAAATGTGGAGCATAGATATAGTACAAATTTATGCTCATCAGTCCTACGCCAGCTGCTTGATCTATCACAGTGTGCATCCCCTCGTCGATTCCTTGATAGAAGGTATCTATGATCTGCCAAATCTCTAGTGGGGATACAATCTCATCAGCTCCTTATACCTCTCCGGGGCCTAGTAGAGATTCTCACAGTCTGTAGATCGGAACGATATAATCTTGTTCCTGAAATGAGCTATCTTTGATGGTGGGAAGTATTATTGAAGGAAAGCTTCAGCAAGTCCATCGCAAGTGGTGAAGGTTCCCTTTAGGCGACTGTCTAGCCATCTTCGAGCTTTATGAGAGAGTGAGAACAGGAATAGCCTGACGTAGTAGGACTTTGGAGCGACATCATTGGTCTTCACTGTGTTGCACATCTACACAAACTACTTAAGGTGCTAGTGAGGATGTTCATTCTTCTTTCCTAAAAATGGGTTAGTATGCACCATCTGAATGAGTCTGGTCTTAATCTCGAAGTTGTTGGTATCTACCCCGCGTGCCACACGGGAGGACTGAAATCCTGTGATGCGTGGGGCAGTGAAATCTTCGAGAGTTTTGCATAGTGGTTGCTGCGCTAGAGGTTGCTTGTCATCCTGACCCAGCCCAGGTAGTGCGGGCTGATACTGATTCATCCTTAGTTTTGCTTATTGACAAGCTTGTAGTCGAGTTAACGGAACGTCGTCTCTCTCTACTCGAGGTTTCTTATTGTCCCCCGAGTCACTTTGATCGTTTGCTCGCGCCTTCTTTTTACTCTTGGGTGTTTTCCTTACCATGTACTAGTGAGTACCTGCAAAGCCAAGAAAACTGTAAGTGAAGCAAAAAGAAGCAGTAAGAGACAACGCTATTTTGACAAGCGTGTTTTTAACTCTTTATAGTTGTAAAGTAATGAGTTTTAGGGGTGAAGATGCAGTAAAAAACAATTTGTAAACCTTAGTAAGCTAAGGGTCAATCTAAGGAACAGTGTGTGTGTGAAAACTATCTAACTAGTAACCTATTTAGCTAGTCGAAATAATAAGAGAAAATCTGGTGCAAAAAAATTTTCTAAAATTAAATGGAAAAAATTAGAAAGGTTGATCTGATGAGAGAAAGAATCCCGAGATCAAACTTCACCCGTGCCAACCCCGCATATCATGTAACAATATTGCGCAATTCAATCAAGCTTTCGAGTATGTACATAAACCAAAATAACAGTAGACAAGCCGCAAATCCACGGATCAATGTCTAGGTTTAGCTAGATCGTTGAACGCCACCCATCCACGGATTATCAACGATTTTGGTTATTAAGCCTAGGGCTTTTCCGATGATGAACATCAACTTTCCTTTTAATTCATGTACTATCAGCGTAGCTACTATGACTTTATATCAATTGCATGCGATCAGGTCAATTACCTCGGACTCATCCATCTTTTGGTCATTAACCTAACTGCGTTCTAGCATGCAAATATCCCATTCAATGTAAAACTTGCAAGAACGATAAAAATAAGTACAATGAAATTGAATACTCGAATTGCATTAATGAAAAATATTTCTATTGATCACATGAAGACTTAAGTACAAGGCACGGAATACAAAAGATCCCAAAATCAAAGAGCCTATTCAGTACTCATGGTCAGGTAACCAAAAATAGCATAATTGAGAAATCCAGGAATAGGAAATCGTGTTGACGAATTGGGTCGTCAATCTTCAATCTTCGTTGGCAATCTTCTCTGTCTCTTTCTCCAAGTTAGGTCGATAACTCTCTCCAATCCAGTCTATATTTATCAAGCTCGAATTGCCTAATAAAAGAAATCGAATTTTAGAAATCCAGTGACAGCTGGGAGTGTCACGGGCTCTCACGGGTTGTCCAAATTTCCAAAGTCTCGCTCATGTCCCGTGACATACATGAGGTATCATGGGGTCTAGTCCCAAAATTGCTCCTTTTTGCTGATTTCTTCGTCTTTTCGCTCAGTCGCAGCTAAGCTGAGTCCATGAGTTATTCAACCTGAAACGCTAGGAACACCGTCATATAACATTAAAATGTCGGGATAATTGAACTATTCCATCATCGAATGGTTAGATTAATTCGAGAATTCGACCAATCAAGTCTCCTCCCGAAGTTTATTAAAATGGATCGAAACGCTCGATACATGGCTTCATACAATGCGTGCCTAAGCATTGTATGATAACACTACAGGAAACTCTTAAAACACAACAACACCATATGACACCAAGACTAGGTTGGGAGCCCGACCAAGCTGTCGTACTGAGACTATCGAGAATCACTCCTAGATTAGCCACAAGCATCCACCAGAAAAAAGATAGGGAGCCTGGAGCAATTTAAGGGTAAAGTTTACTAGGGGATTGATGGAGTCCTCAATGAATATCATGTAATATGATGCTCTACCAAAAGATGCAATAGGTGTTGGCCTCCATGAGTCGATGTGGACTTGCTCGGGCTTCTGCTTTCTCAAGATCCTGCCACCTCTTGAAAATTTGTCTATCTTCTGCTTTCTAAAGGCCCAGTCCTCGCATAGTCCAAATTCAATAGACTTTATACCATATAGTAAACCCTTCGAGCATAACACCTTCATCCCTTTCTTACTCATGTGATTGAGATATCAATGCCACAAATCTGCATCATCACCTTTCAAATTTATAGTAACGATGCTTTCTTGGACATTACTCGCCGTATACTACGTCCCCCTCCTTCTTGCCTCAAACTATTATCATGGATCCCTTGCTTATCTTCCAAGTACTGTAATCAAAGGTTACTACGTAACCCTCATTATCCAATTGGCAAACCAATAATAAGTTTTCCTTCAATATCAGAATGTGCCTGGCACCATGAAACTAAAACACTGACCCGTTCAGTGATGTTATATGGACATCTCTTTTCCCCAGGGTTCATCATTAGCGAGGTTGACCTTCTTGAAATCTCCAGATGTGTAATGCTCCATTATGTCAGCATTACTACAGGAATGGAATGATGCTCCAGAGTCTAACACCCAAAACTCCATTGGGCTGCTCACGCTCAGAATCAGTGGTTCTGTAATGTCTTCATTGGTTATGTTTCCTAACGGTACCTCACACTCACTCCTGTAGTGACCCAGCCTATCACATTTTCGGTATGTCCTTCCCTTAGGACTTCGACCCGTCACGTTGCACCTTCGACTTGAGCTATGATATGCCTCTGCTTCCAGCATTAAAGCTAGATCCAAACTAGAGCCTGACTCCCTCCTGAGGTTGTCTTTAATAATGATCAGTTCTTTGACTTCACCCAGCTAAAGTATTGCCTTCCCCGCTTAAGCACTAATTGGTGTAATCGTCCCGGTCCAAGGCAATGATGATAATAGTATTAGATCTTTTATTTCATCTTCAAACTCATGTCAACAAAGCTTAGCTATGCGATAATCATGTTTTAAGTGTTTGGCTACCGTTGTTTTCTCTGTCATCCTCAGCTTGAACAACCATCACATTAGGTGAGCTTTGTTTGCTAAGGATGGTTTCTCGTACAATATTGATAGTGTATCCATCATCTCCCTCGTCGTATTTGCCTCGTGTGTGTGGTGTGCAATACCTCTAAACACCGACAAATCAATTGCGCTCATCGCTAGCTTATCCAACAACTTCAACTTTTCATCCTTCATGTCCTTGATGTCCTTCGATTTATCTTTTAGAGGCAGGTATAAATCTTTACCATATAGGTAATCTTCGAGTTGCATCTTCCGAAATCCGAAATCCAATCCATCGAATTTCTCTATCGGTTGTCTTACATCTCCCACTCTGGCTGCTAGCACTAGAGCTCTCTTAATATGAGTTGTGAGGATCGCAAACACCTTTAGAATAAAACAACACAAAACTACGAGGATTTATTACCCAGTTCGTCACGAATTGTGACTACGTCTTGGGCACTACCAAGTCGAATGAGATGCGATTATAATACTCGATATATGTATATTTAGGATAGCAAGTAAGCCCTAATGGAAATCCATATTCTATTGGGCTTGAAATTTTAGGTGGCCCAATTCTATAACAACCCAACACGGTTGAATGTCATCTAGACGCTTGGGTATCCAATACCCTGTTTCAGATGGTGTTGACATCGATTTGGTGGATTCGACACCCCGGATGTTAGTGTCATTATTCGTATTGCCTGCTAAAGAGGATACATACGAACTATAAAATGTATCAAACACCAATCATAAGATTTATTTACGAATTACGCAAGGTGTGAGTCTAAATATATGATTTGTATAATTCGTTTACGAACTATACAAAATAAGAATGGTCATGCATTAATTTTGTTTGAGTCATTGATGAGCCGTATTTATATGACTCATCGAATCATTAAATCCCACCAATTCCAGCACTTTATTATGTGAACAGTTACTTCTTAGTGTTGTTTCGTGTTTCAGGTGATTTGGAAGCTCTAGGAGGAATCGCGCTTAAAAGACGGCATTTTCATGCCAGAAACATCGCAATTGAAGAACAGACCCAAAGAGGGCCGTGAACAGTGTTTTTTCGGCTCGTGAACAGTACTCCGGCGTGAACAGTACTCCTGCGTGAATAGTGATTTCGGCCGAGTCCAGCCCTGTTCGTCCGGCCCAAAAGCAATGTGAAATTAGGGCAACATACAAGCTAGGGTTTTGGAACATTCTGGAAGGTTCAAGATGGCTTAATTGTCAAGCAAAGGAGTAGCTTGGAGATTAAGCAAGAAAGATATGGAAATATTGCCTAAATTATCTTTTGGATTATTTAGGCAATTCTAGGTCTTTCTCAACCTTATAAATAGAGGAGCTCACAAGACCAAATAACTCTCTCTCACACACATAACCGAGTCTCTCCTCTCTTGGCCGTGTGCCCTAGCTTGCGCCGCCCTCGTTCCTCCGTGCTCCGCTCAGCACCGCCGTGCGCAGTCATACTCAGCCCTCACGGCCGGTCACTCATCCTTCTCGGCATTAGTGAAGTACAATCGTCCCTTTTATTATTTTTGCATTGTTCTCATGGCTATGTGTAAGTAAACCCGTTATTCGGGCTAGGATTTCGAATATTGTAACGAACGTTTTGAGATTCCGTACTTAAATATTTGTTCTTGCATTCTATTAGTTCTTGTGCAATTTATATCGGTTCGAATTGCTAGGTTAAGGGGAGATCCGAAAGGGTACATCTTAACCTAGTGATACTTGCCCTCTTTATCCTGCTTATTTGATACTGACCCGTTAGAATAAGTAGACGCACTAAACCTAATATAACCAGACCAGGAGTATTAGGTTTGCTAGAACTAAAAGTCTACAACCAGACCAGGAGTAGATTGTGGCGTAGTGATTTAACGGTCCTACCTTAGGTTATAACCTGACCAGGAGTAATCACACTTAAGAAAGCAAGATAAAATACTTACAAATCAAGGATAAACCAAGTTACAATTAAGAAACCCTAGCCTGAATATTTCTCTCTGATTATTACACTCTCGTTTATTTCGCTATTTGCACTTGTTCCTTAAACTGTTTACTCTCACCCAATCGTTTACTTTTCTTTCTTACAGAACAAAGTAGTAACCATCTAGCTCCCTTGGGTTCGACCCTTGCTTACCGCTGTACTAACCCATAGCCAAGAGCAAGGAATTATAAATTTAGATTTGCAGGTACAACGACGGCCTGTCAAATTTTGGCGCCGTTGCCGGGGAGCTACGCACGGTGAATTTTGTTCTTTCCTTTTTCAGTTTTTTTCCTTTATTCTCTGTTATTTCAAATTTCCTAGTTTGTTTTATTTGTTTTTTTTTCGATTTCCTTGTTTTCCGATTTCCGTTTATTTCGATTTCTAGCTTTTAAAGGGTTCTGTCCCAAGACTTACGAGTCTAAGGAGATTGGGTTTTAAGTGAGACCACTGTGACTCCTCCAATCTCCTGGGGATCCTTTATTGCTAGTCTGTGCTTGCTATTCTGTGCTTTGCTAGTTTGTGCTTTGCTACACTTGTGCCATGTCTCACGCAGGTAGTAGAGTTGGCGACAATAGCCCACCATTCCAACCTCAACCATACCAGCAATACCCCCAGTACCAGCCCCAACCATATCAGCAGTACCCACCACCCCACCAGCCCCAACCATATCAGCAGTACCCACCACCCCAATATCAACAATATCCGCAACCGCCTTATCATCAGTATCCACAACAGTATCCACCACTACAATACCTTCCACACCAGCCATACCCACCACCTCCGCCGACCTTTCGATTTGATGTCCGCGAGAAGCTTCGTACCTTTGAGCAATTCAGGGGCGAACCATTCTGATGTTCCCTTGAGTGGCATGTGTTTGGCAAAACGTGGTTAGACAGTTCGAGCAGGAGTTCAGGGGGAGTTCGAACATATCCTAGCACTCATGTACAGCGTGGAGCAGACGCAAGGATATTTTCCGGAAGATATTGGCAACGAAGATTTCGTCAAGTTAATGCTGGCGTGCGACTTATCCGAGCAAGATATTCGAATGAATATGCACATTGAAGTCGGCGTGACTTGCTTGGGAAAGAAGACGACTTCGTATATTCTTCCAAGGATTTGTGAAAGATATGCATCAAATATTCTGGAATATATTCCGAAATATTTGATGGGATTATCTTGTGCGAATTAGGGTTTCGTCCGAGCATACAAATACAATGCAAGGGCAGCCTTAATTCTCATCGCTTTCAAAGATCAAACACACACGAGCATATCCTGCTGATTGGAGAAGAAGAAAGCGACGGCCGGTTGTGTTTTCTCATTGAGAATACATCGGTGCAAGTGCAGTCTGATCAAGTGCAACTCAGACTGTCTGGAGCGTATCAACGGAGGCACACAACAAAGGTGATCAAGCTTTCGAGAGAAAGCATCCGAGTTTCTGGAGAAGGTCGAGATCGTTCGGACTGCAGGTTCTGAACGAAGGGGATCGAGGGGAATTGCGGTGAACCTCGGTTGCAAATCTGAGAGACGGAGTATTGAGGTGAGGCTATTACAAGGTGTAAGTGTAAGTCCCTGTGGAAACCCTATACTCGTAATAAAGATTTGTTGTCCCTTTTCCGGGTGTGGGAAACCCCCCAGAGTAGGCCTGGCCGAACTGGGTTATCATCCTGTGCGTGCTCCAGTTTTACTGTTCTGTTTGATCTGTTTGTTGAACTGTTGTGGAGAGAGTTCAAGGTCTGTCGAAACACGACCCAGAACACTTGCTTGAACAGGGGATATAATTTCAATTGGTATCAGAGCAAACACTCGACACACTGAGTGGGATCCTGAACTGTTCAAGATGCCTCTGAAAGAAGGACAAAGTATCACCAGACCTCCACTGCTTGAAGGATCGAACTATGCCACCTGGAAACCCATGATGCGATCCTTTCTGAAATCCCTTGACGAGAAAGCATGGATGACTGTTCAGAGAGGTTGGACTGAACCTATGATGAACAATCTCACTGGTGAACCTATTCTGAAACCAGAAACCTTGTGGAGTGATGAAGAGAACAAGGCATCCATGGGAAACTCAAAGGCGATGAACGCTATCTTCTCGGCTGTAGATGAGAATGTCATGAAGTTGATCATTAACTGTGAAGTAGCGAAGGATGCGTGGGATATTCTCCAAACGACATATGAAGGCACGGACAAAGTTTGCAACTCGAGAATGCAGATTGTCACTACTAAGTTTGAAGAGATGAAGATGAACGAGAGTGAAACTATCTCTGAGTACAACACTAGAGTTCTGGAACTGTCCAACGAGGCTGCTGCTCTAGGAAAGCCGATTGAGGAAGAGAGGATGGCCAGTTAAGTCTTGAGATCACTTCCTCCGAGATTTGCTATGAAAGTCACGGCTATTGAGGAAATGCACGACATCTCCAAACTAAAACTGGACGAGCTGATGGGGTCTCTCAGAACTTACGAGATTAACCATAAATTCCAAACCGGAGATATGAAGGGAATCGCCCTGAAAGCAGAACTGTCTGAAGACAAAGTGGAGGCTGGCTGCACCACTGAGCAACTGGCCATGATGGCTCAAAACTTCGGCAGAATGGTGCGCAAGATAAATAGACGTGGTCCAGAACAAGGTCAGTCTTCATCAACTGGTTTCCGAAACTGGAAGTCCGACAGATCAAGGTCCAGTGACTCAAGGCAAGACTCCTCTGACAAAAGAAAGGAAGAAATTCAGTGTCATGAATGCAGAGGTTTCGGTCATATTGCTTCACAATGTGCGAATACTCTCATGAAAAAGAAGGCAATGGTCGCGAGCTTCAGCGATAGTGAGTCAGACGAAGATAAAGGAGGTACAACCACCAACTTTGTGGCCTTCACTTCAACTCTGGATGGTTACGGCAGCACCAGTAAACCTGTTCTACCTCTGTTGGAACTCCCGGCTGAAGATGTCTCAGACAGTGATGGTGAAGAACTCACGCAGGAGGCTCTGGGTGAGACATATAAGGATCTGTATGAGAAGTGGCTGCTTCTGATCAGGATTAACAAAAAGCTGAATGACACAGTTGCAAGCGTCACCTTGGATAAGGACAAGGTCTGGCAGGAGGTTGAGATATTACTTACACAGAAGGTTGAGCTCGAAGGCACGGTAGACTCTCTGAATACTCGTCTAGCTGAGATGAAACAGGAAAGGCTGTGTCTCCTTGCTCAGAAAACAGAGCTCTTAGGTACTGTCTCCTCTCTGAAAGTTGAAATGGAGAATGACCGTGACACTCATCCTGTAGGCATGGTGGGTCTAAGAAAAACCATCACAGATCTAAAGCGCAAAGAAGTGTTCCAGTTAAGAAGGGTAGAACAGCTGGAACTTCAGCTAGAATCTGAAAGAATGGAGCACTCAACTACCAAGGAGGAACTAAATCACCTCAAACAGTCGGTAAGAATGCTCAACTCTGGCACTAAAGACTTAAATGATATTCTCGGATCTCAGAGAATGGAGTCTGGACATAGAGGATTGGGGTTCACAGGAGAAGGCAGCTCAAAAGGTACAACGTTTGTTAAAACAAAACCAGTGTCGGAACAGATGCCTGAACAGAAGGTGAGAAAGCACCCTAGACAGAAAGTGGATCTGTCCCAAGAGAAAGCCAAAGGCAGGACTGGCAAAACTCACTCCAGTTCCACCTCCAATCCAAAGAAAGATTTGCGCACATGCTGGTACTGCTTTCAGGATGGTCACATCAGATCCAAGTGTCGGCTGTTTCTTGCTGAACGTCGAGGGCATAAACAACAGATCAAACCTCGACAGAAACAGGTATGGGTACCAAAGGAACAACAGACAGTATGCATGGTGGCCTGTTGCTCCTCAAGAGAAACAGTGCAAAATAGTTGGTACTTCGACAGCGGATGCTCTGCCCACATGACAGGTAACTCTGAATATCTCTCGCATATTAGACCTGTTGAGCAGATGCGGTTTGTCACCTTCGCGGATGGTAGGAAGAGTCAGGTGATCGGCTGTGGGACATTGAAGGTTCCGGATCTCCCTGCACTCGAGGACACCCTCCTGGTTGAAGGTCTGACAATGAATCTTATTAGCATCAGTCAACTGTGCGACAATGGACACTATGTGTCTTTCTCTCGTGACTCATGCTTGGTTCTAAACGAGAATGGTGATTCTGTGATGAAAGGCACAAGGATGGCAAATAAATGTTACACCATCAGAATAGGAGTCGAAAGTCTTGACAAGCCACGGTCTACTCTAGACTATGTTCAAGCCAATCATCGAGTTATGCGAGGGGGAGTGAATAAGACCCTGCACACAAGGTCAGATAGGAGAATCGCACAAATCCATGTTGGCAAGAGCACCAGGAGCCTGCTGGATCAAAGGGTGTCACAGTTACAGAAAGAGTTCGAACAGAAGATAACACAGTTGAAGACGGAGTTCGAAATGCTTCCACAAATGAATACCATTCCACTGGATGAGAAATTGAATGAGATTCCACAGCTTGGAACACCCAGATCCTCCTTGGGTGTGCGTGGTTTCACGAACTAAGTATTCCAGGCAGTGGTCAGTCAAAGGCGAATCCCCAGCTACAACAGTTGGACTGACCACCTAAGAAAGGGAGCTGGAACAGATGGGACAATACTTAATGTCAACTTTTTATTCCAGAAGATTTGTTTTACGCCGTTTTTTTTTTGGAAAGCGGCTTGCGTATATTAAGAAGTCGAAAAGGCAGGAGGATATTTTATTTTCAAAAACTCGACTGTTGAGCGTGTCCTCTCTCTCTCGTCCCCAAAACCCTAGATCGGAAATCTCTTACTCGATTGATCCGCAAACGGCGATGGTGAACACAAGGAAGTCAGCAAAATCCAGTGTTAAATCCGCGGAGAAAAGAAAGGAAAGCATGCAGACCTCAAAGGCGGTGACGGCGAAATCGAAGATTCCAAAATCCAAAGCTGCGAAGGTGAAAAAGGCGTCACCTTTTCATGAAAAGTCTGCCGAAGAGGTCACCGCTGAAATTCCTCAGACAGTCTCAGCGGTTTCTTCTCCACAAGCGTGTCCGCAATCGGAGGTAAATCCCGTTCTCCCATCTGTTTCTGCGAATATCTCAGTGGTTGAAAATTCTGTGATTAATGATGAAGTAAATGTGGGAGTTGAGAAAATTGGGTGTTTGGGTGCTGAAGCCAGCAGGGCTGGTAGTGATGAAGCCAGGAGGGCTGAGATTTGTGTTGACAAGGGCAAGGTTGTGTCTTGTGATGCTGGTAAAAAGGGTGATGATGTTTCTAAGTTTGTTAAAGAAACGGAACCCAGGCTGCCGATGACAAGAGGCTCAGGCATTTCAGATGTGTGGAAGGCGAAAATTCAAGCTTCCGGGTTCGTTCGGCCAGGAGGATTTCAAAGAAAGAAGGTAACTCGCCGAGCTGCCTCTCCCAGACAATGCCTGGCAAAGATCATCTCTATCAGAGGGAGGGTCTCTGATATTTCTAATGAGGGTGAGAAGAGTATGAGGAAGTTGGTATTGGAGGATGCTCCTGTTGATAGGTCAGCTGAGGAGATTGGAGTCTCAGAAAGAGAAGTTGCTGAGACTGTGAGTATAAAGCCGGTTTTATCAGTAAACGGTGTTGGTGTGATTGATGAAGAACCTAAGGTTGCGGAAGGAGATGAAGATCTGGACAGTATGTTCAAAGATATTGATGATTTTGCTGAAAATCTGCAAAAAGAGGATTTTGGTGTTCAGCCAGGAGTGGAATCGGGTGGTACTTCAGTTCCAGTTGTTGCTAAAGGGTCTGTGCTTGTCCCAGCTGTTACTCAAGATGATCTTCTTCGTGATCATATGGAGGATGTTGGTGGATCAGTTCGTGAGGATACTGCGAAGCCAGTCTCAAAGGAGGGTAAGCTGTCAGATGTTGACCAAGATATTACTCCTCTTATCTCTCTCAAAAGGCCAAAGAAGGACAAGGGAAAGAAGAAGGTGGTGTTTGGAATATCTGCTAAGGGAACAGTCCAAGAGATTACGAAGGAGGACAACCTGGCAGGGGGAGCTGATTCATCTAAGAAAAGAAAACGTGAAGCTCCTGTCCCTGTTTCAGTGGATGCTGGAAGATGCAAAGTTCCATCTCCTGAGTCTGATTCAGCTCCAGTAGGAATTGTCAAGGGAGGAGTTTGGTTCGTCAACCGTGATGCAAGTAGGAAATGGAGCTGTGTGTCGAAAAGGAAGATCATTCCTGAGAAGGTGCTAGTAGAGTCCAGTTACAAAGGGAAGGAGGTGATTACGGTTCTGAAAGAATCTGATCTATTTTGGACATTGACCAGGGGCAAACCCTTCAATGAGCAGTTGGTACGTGAGACCATGGCGAACTTACCCCCTCTCTTCGGGGTTGTTGGAGAATCTGAGTATGGAGTCTTCTTCGTCAGAGGGAGAAGGATCAAGATTGATCCTGAGCTGGTCAATGTATTCTTCGCCATGGACGACCCAGCTATTGATGAAGTGGAGTCAGATTTTGAAAAGGTAGTGAGCACCATCACTGCAGGCTCTGTTCAGTGGAGGCCTGAGTCAGTTGTGCATACAGCGGATCTTTCTACGTTCTATTCGATGCTGTTTTTCATTGCTGTTTTCAACTGGAGGCCGTCTACTCATCGCTCAACGGTCAACAAGGACATGGCTCAACTGCTTTATCAGATAGGGAATAAGCTAAAGTTCAACCTGGGCAGAGTAATGTTCCAACAGATTGCTGAACATGCCACTTCGATGAGGTCTCTGCATCAGATTTGCTTCCCGTCTCTGATATACGAGCTGATCATCCATCAAGCTCCTGATTTGAAGGCCTCGCCTGACCAACTCTCAAAGGCTCCCAGCAAGTTCATCGTTGACCACAAGTTGTTTAAAGGGCGTCACGTGAACGATCTCAAGGAGAAAGGAAATGCTGTGGCGGAGTCCAGTCGAGGGGGAGCCAGAATGGGCCGTGATGAGCGTAACAAATTGCTCAGAGATCTTAATGCCATCATTGCTGCGGACAAGGAGCAACGCAGGCGCATCAATAAGCTTGCTCGTGCCCTTAGCTACCCAAGTGAAGATGAATCTGATGATGCAGATTCTGAAGATGCCACAGATGATGTGTCTGCATAAAGGTCCACTGACTTCAATCTCTCTGAACTCAGTTTTCGTTTAAAAATCTTTAGTTATTTTGTGCTTGTTCTGGCACAGTTTGATTTGCTGTTCGAACTAGATTGGACCCCTTGCCAGTTTGTGGCAAAAAGGGGGAGTATTTTGAGGTGGTGACATTTTTTGTTCCCTCAAGGTTTTCGACATTCTAGATAGTTAGATAGATCTAGTTATCTAGTAGATTTGGTTTTGCCAAAATGCCAAGGGGGAGATTGATGTTCCCTTGAGTGGCATGTGTTTGGCAAAACGTGGTTAGACAGTTCGAGCAGGAGTTCAGGGGGAGTTCGAACATATCCTAGCACTCATGTACAGCGTGGAGCAGACGCAAGGATATTTTCCGGAAGATATTGGCAACGAAGATTTCGTCAAGTTAATGCTGGCGTGCGACTTATCCGAGCAAGATATTCGAATGAATATGCACATTGAAGTCGGCGTGACTTGCTTGGGAAAGAAGACGACTTCGTATATTCTTCCAAGGATTTGTGAAAGATATGCATCAAATATTCTAGAATATATTCCGAAATATTTGATGGGATTATCTTGTGCGAATTAGGGTTTCGTCCGAGCATACAAATACAATGCAAGGGCAGCCTTAATTCTCATCGCTTTCAAAGATCAAACACACACGAGCATATCCTGCTGATTGGAGAAGAAGAAAGCGACGGCCGGTTGTGTTTTCTCATTGAGAATACATCGTTGCAAGTGCAGTCTGATCAAGTGCAACTCAGACTGTCTGGAGCGTATCAACGGAGGCACACAACAAAGGTGATCAAGCTTTCGAGAGAAAGCATCCGAGCTTCTGGAGAAGGTCGAGATCGTTCGGACTGCAGGTTCTGAACGAAGGGGATCGAGGGGAATTGCGGTGAACCTCTGTTGCAAATCTGAGAGACGGAGTATTGAGGTGAGGCTATTACAAGGTGTAAGTGTAAGTCCCTGTGGAAACCCTATACTCGTAATAAAGATTTGTTGTCCCTTTTCCGGGTGTGGGAAACCCCCCAGAGTAGGCCTGGCCGAACTGGGTTATCATCCTGTGCGTGCTCCAGTTTTACTGTTCTGTTTGATCTGTTTGTTGAACTGTTGTGGAGAGAGTTCAAGGTCTGTCGAAACACGACCCAGAACACTTGCTTGAACAGGGGATATAATTTCACATTCTATGAGTACTATGCGCGCTTCGAAGGCCTTCGAGAAAGCTGCCCACACCATGGATTCCCAGATTTATTTCTTATGCAGAGGTTTCTTGAAGGGATGATGCCACGTACGCGTAATATGCTCGATGCTGCAGCAGGTGGTTCGGTAATGAATGTAGGCATGTATGATCTCTGGAACCTGATATATGATGTGGCAGAAAGATCAAGACAAAGACATGCTCAAATGCACAAAATGGATGATAAGGCGCATACAGTAGAAGCTGATTCAGTGCAGACCGTGCCCGACATCACATGCGACACCTCCGTCACACTCTTGCCCACAACAGTGCCCAACCCGAGAGGAGACATCAGCACACCGGCAGTAGAGGATGAGGACCCATGGTTGATTAAAGAAGATCTCAATTCAGACTACCCCGGGTATTTGGAAGAAGACGGCCCGCTGGCACCCGAGGAAGAGCTGAACGAAGATTCCACCTCAGTACAGAACGCGGACGCCTCAACAATTACTGCACGGACGCCTGAAGAATTACCACAAATTCAGAAGACGTCCGCGGACGATATTCAGGAGACCTCCGCGGTCTGCACTGGTGCAGTTGAAGAAACTCTAATTTCTAACAATCCTCTATCATTCCCAATACAGGTGATTTCTCCTAAGGACCACACGATCGACAAGGATGAGCTTGAAGGCAAATTAGAGACGAAGCATGAGCCAGAGAAGCCAACAATGGAGTACTCACTCGTTACAGTTCAAGAAGAGCCGCCTGAAAAGTGTAAGACCCCAGGTGCCTTGACAATCACCCGTAATGTTGGTAAATCTCTCATACACCACTGCTTAATCTATTTGGGTGCTTATATTAATGTCATGCCATACTCTTTATCTTGCTCTTTGACTTTGGGACCATTGAAACTTCCTAAACTCTTGGTAGAATTAGGAAGTACATCACATGTTCGCCCTGTTGGTATACTTGAGGATCTAACGCACCATGTTGGAGAACTTGTTGTTCCTGTAGACTCCTATGTTTTGCAGATAAGAGATGGTAGAAATAATGACCCTCGAGCACTTATTCTTGGACGACCGTTCATCTGTGCCAAAAAGAGGAAGATTGATATGGGAACATGCTTGATGTCTCTTGAAGACAAGAAACTGAACTTCCATGCCGACCGCTCATACATGAAGAAACGACCGAGGCTTGGCACGTTTGAGTGGAAACCCGGATGGAGAGACACGAGAGCATCGCTGGATAAGGGCTATGAGCATCACAGAGGAGTAGCAAAATTTGACCTCACACGTCCCTGGGATCCTAACTTGTGATCCCTAAAGAGGTACCGTCGAGCCAACGACGTAAAACAAAGGCGCTCGCAGGGAGGCAGCCCTGCACTTTTCATTTTCTCACGTTATTTACTATTTATGTTTGTCTGAGTCTTGAGTCTTTTCATCACATTGTACTTGGGAAAGGAGATGATTTGCATGCAGGGAACAGAAGCGAACGTATCCAAGATATTGCATAAGACTGCATCCAACGTGAGTAGTTCACACCTTGAATAAATTGTGTCAAGAAACATGAGCGTTTAAAGATTCTGTCACAAAGACTTACGAGTCTAAGGAGGTTGGGTTTTAAGTGAGACCATTGTGACTCCTCCAACCTCCTGGGAATCCTTTATTCGTCTTAATGTCATTGACACAGACCTTTCATTTGGTGACGAACTCACGTTGCGATGCAAGCTTCGATGGTGCTCTCTTCGAGGACTCATAGGAGAATACTCAGTTATTTCTGATCGTCACGCACGCACGAGGGAAGTGCCTGTCCAACGTTACTCTCTTCTTATTTCCCTTATATTTATTGCATGCATTGTGAGTCTAGATTTGAGTCGTGCCGTGAGGACACGGCTTATTTCAAAAGTGTGGGGTGGGAGAGTCAGTCATTGAGTCAGCACGTCTATTTTACTGCACCCTGCACAGAGTCAGCACGTTTCCCATAAAATTTTGAATTTTTGTACATGATACTTCACTATTTCCTAGACTTGCAGTATTGGATAATGATATGGTGAAATAGATAGAGCCGATTACATGCATGTCTTTGGTGAAAATTGATTTGTGCGACTAACATGTGATCTTAAAATCTTTGCGTGCCTTTGTTAGTTGAGATAAACAGGGATGTGGAGTTGATAGAAATGCCCTAGGGAGACTTGACAGATCATTCAAAGACCGAACTCAGGATATATGGTTATGTAGAGCTTGTGGAGGCTAGCACTTCGAGGCAACATCGTACGAGTCTGCTCCGCCACTGCGTCACCTTTGCGGTTGGTTGGGACGGGAATACTTCACACCGTCCAAACTCTAGTCCAAGTAGCCGGGAAAATAGACAAGCGACCCTTGGCTTGACCCAAGCCAAAGGACGTTAATGAGTGAGAGCAAGTAGGTTCGAGCAAGTCACAATCCGCACCACAAAGCAACAAACCCATCATCATTGTGATAGCTTACACCGAAATCAAGTGTAGAGCGCCTTTGAAGCACCAAAACCGAAATCATCTATAGCAGGCCGAAAAGCACTCAACACTTTGAAGCTCGAATCAATCACGTGCAAGAAAAAGCAACAAAGCATAACCATATAGCAGCGAGTTCGAGTCAGAGAATGCGGTTCATGGGTCTAAAAAGGGCTATCTCCCGATACATCCGAATTGATTTGCATCTCGGCCCAAAGGTAACACGTATCATTAACCCGTGTTTTCGCACAAGTTTAATTAGTAACGAGCATGCATAGAAGGCGGGATCTAGAGTAACCGAGTCATGACCATGTAGCACGTCTAGGATGCTGAGGCATTGTGGTGTTTGCAGTTTTTCGTTCCTCTTATGACCTAGTTCTTGTTCGGGACGAACAAGTTTAAGTGTGGGGTGGTTTGATGAGCCGTATTTATATGACTCATCGAATCATTAAATCCCACCAATTCCAGCACTTTATTATGCGAACAGTTACTTCTTAGTGTTGTTTCGTGTTTCAGGTGATTTGGAAGCTCTAGGAGGAATCGCGCTTAAAAGACGGCATTTTCATGCCAGAAATATCGCAATTGAAGAACAGACCCAAAGTGGGCCGTGAACAGTGTTTTTCGGCTCGTGAACAGTACTCCGGCGTGAACAGTAACTCCGCGTGAAATAGTGATTTCGGCCGAGTCCAGCCCTGTTCGTCCGGCCCAAAAGCAATGTGAAATTAGGGCAACATACAAGCTAGGGTTTTGGAACATTCTGGAAGGTTCAAGATGGCTTAATTGTCAAGCAAAGGAGTAGCTTGGAGATTAAGCAAGAAAGATAGGGAAATAATGCCTAAATTATCTTTTGGATTATTTAGGCAATTCTAGGTCTTTCTCAACCTTATAAATAGAGGAGCTCACAAGACCAAATAACTCTCTCTCACACACATAACCGAGTCTCTCCTCTCTTGGCCGTGTGCCCTAGCTTGCGCCGCCCTCGTTCCTCCGTGCTCCGCTCAGCACCGCCGTGCGCAGCCATACTCAGCCCTCACGGCCGGTCACTCATCCTTCTCGGCATTAGTGAAGTACAATCGTCCCTTTTATTATTTTTGCATTGTTCTCATGGCTATGTGTAACTAAACCCGTTATTCGGGCTAGGGTTTCGAATATTTTAACGAACGTTTTGAGATTCCGTACTTAAATATTTGTTCTTGCATTCTATTAGTTCTTGTGCAATTTATATCGGTTCGAATTGCTAGGTTAAGGGGAGATCCGAAAGGGTACATCTTAACCTAGTGATACTTGCCCTCTTTATCCTGCTTATTTGATACTGACCCGTTAGAATAAGTAGACGCACTAAACCTAATATAACCAGACCAGGAGTATTAGGTTTGCTAGAACTAAAAGTCTACAACCAGACCAGGAGTAGATTGTGGCGTAGTGATTTAACGGTCCTACCTTAGGTTATAACCTGACCAGGAGTAATCACACTTAAGAAAGCAAGATAAAATACTTAGAAATCAAGGATAAACCAAGTTACAATTAAGAAACTCTAGCCTGAATATTTCTCTCTAATTATTACACTCTCGTTTATTTCGCTATTTGCACTTGTTCCTTAAACTGTTTACTCTCACCCAATCGTTTACTTTTCTTTTTTAGAGAACAAAGTAGTAACCATCTAGCTCCCTTGGGTTCGACCCTTGCTTACCGCTGTACTAACCCATAGCCAAGAGCAAGGAATTATAAATTTAGATTTGCAGGTACAACGACGGCCTGTCAGTCATATTCAACACATTCAATTGGGATAGATAAAAAACACTTACTGAATGGGCGCAACAAACTGATTTGTGGATTAGATCCTAGATGTATCATAATTTACCTGCATTATGAACTGAGGTTTAGGGGTTCACGAAGTAGGGGTTGGGCTTTATTTGTTTCAGAATGATGGAATTCTATATTACAATACATTTAGTGACAGTCGATTTGTTATTATGTAACCTCATTTTGCAAAATTAATCACATATGTATGCTTAGATTTCTTGCACGATTGAGGGACATCAAATAGTTCGAAGTTATGTGACCATGAAATAATTCGAATGGAGCGAGTTTGGCATAGAGTGACTACGTTGTAATTAATACTTCTAGTTGTGTTCTTTTGTAGTTTTTCCCTTCTTCTTTTTTTTTTTGATAGTGGGTGGATACAACAACTAGGAACATTACAATGCATATGAACTTTATCATCTAGTACATATATATTGATCTCCGGAACTCCTAGCAATCCATCTTGATCGGATCCATAAGCATCTGGTACATCTCTCCAACTTCTGAAGCGCAGGCCACGTTCGGCACCTTTACCATGAATCCGCACACATCCACCCAAATCATCGGTACATCTTTGACACTTGGAGCTCAGACCACATTGGTCATTATTACCGAACAGCATCTCCACGGGGGACGAAGAACACATCACGCGCGAGGCGGGACAAGGAAGAGGAAAAGGAAAATGAAAGAAGAAAATTGGTGGCCTGGGGACTCAAACCCAGAGCGTAAGGATCCAACATCTTAAGATAGACTCCTTAACCAACAGGCCACCACCCCGGTTGGCTTGTAGTTTTCCTTGACTTGCCGTATTCATTAAACACTATTATTGTGTACCTTTTAGTTTGCTTTATACATTTGGCTTTCTAACATTACTTGGGAAATATCGATTTAGGGACTAAATAGTATTGCTTTACTATTAGCGCATAAGTTTCAGTATACAACGGATTATAATAATCTTAGGCGACAATTATGTGCTATGTTTTAAATAAACAAGTGTATCAAATCGAAAGCGACGCAAAGTAATTATATCTGACGCTTATCATTTTCTTGTTATGTGACAAACATAGCTAATATCGCTTAAGAGGGACAAACTTATGCAACATACTATTGTCGCATAAACCCTTGTTAATTTATATTGCCCATGGAGGGGCAGATATAGAAGCCCATGAAGGGGCTTCCTAACAGACGTCTGCAGGCATGCACTCCAACCCTTGCTCAAGGGCCCAATTGCACATGGCGGGGCATGAAGGCCCAATTGCACATGGCATGATTAATGGGGAAATCCTTGAGTGGGTTGTTGGTGGCAGGGATTGAACCCATGACCTCCACCCTTTAACATGTCCTTAAAGGGAACATGATAACCATCTAAGCTGAGCTAAACCAATGATAACAATTCCTTAGTTATTTACAAGTTGGTTGGAATCAATTACCTATAATTCTGAACACTAAGGCATGCACAAAGATCAGGGTGGAGTCAGCTCAACTTTGCATGACTTGTGATTGTAACATAATTGTACAAATTTAATTGAAGTTAACATTTCTTTTTGTATCATTGTTTGGCCAAGTTTCAGAGTTGTCATTGTGTTTGAGGCATCCGATTTTGTATATTTATCTCGAGTGTTTTTTGCCCTGTGTAGTTGATTTTCGTTGTCTTTACTCACATATATGTTTATGATACCTCAGTCATCCAAAAGGTTGTTATTGAAGGATTGACTGGAGACACGCTACAATGAAAGAATAAGACAAAGGGAAGAAGAACAGTGAACCCATTTTAAAGAGCAGTAAAAGGAAATCATTAAATCACATGTACCGGTACGTAGGTTGTAACACTTTTCAACATTTTTAGTTGAACCATGTCTTATTTTGGCTCCAGCATCATCTTCAAGGCGGGAACATAGGTCTAATAAAGCTAATAGTTGCCACAGACCCTCCCATGAATGTTATGCTGTCAAGCTTGTCCTTACACCAATTGAGCTGTGGAGTTGTAACTATGTACAAGTCGAGAACTCTTCTAACTAATTTAAGGTTAATTATACTGAACAACATTTCCTTCCCTGCATCAAAGTCTCCAACATGTATTGTTGTCACTCTTTTGTTACACCAACATCTTTTCTTCCCTTTCAAGTCCTTCAAGAAAAACTCTTTCTGCAATGAGAAACAACACGAAAAAGAAAATGCATTAATACTATTTAGGCCCTCAGTTGTTGATATAACATTTGTCTGGCTTGTTATTTACCAGTTGGAGCATTCGAGTGACCTTGACTAAAAGATCACAATCTCTTGGACCTTCAACGGGTAGTAGCGTCCACAGTTTGCTTTTGAGATTCCACCAACATCGTTTCTTATCTGTCTTCACAAATTCACAGTATGTCTTCACACACTCCTCTATCGCCTTCAGGACTTGCCTGCCATCGTTCATTGCCTCACCCATCGTTCCATGTTTCGCCTCCTCGTAAAACCCTTCAAAAAACCAAAACAAGAATTTGAGATGCCTTTTATGTACAGGAGACTGAACATTTATGTATTTTTACCTGATAGCTGAGGGACTTGAAGAAAACTCTTGTCCAAAAACCTCCTCTGAACGTAATTCAAGTATCTTTTCCCTCCACCCAACTCATCTTCCATGAATCTATCGAGTAGCACATGGAACTTTTGAAACTCGCCTGCGACATTTGTGTAGAAAAATCCGTGATGTGTGCTGGAATTCGCTAGATGGTCTTCCACCATCCTATATTGGTGGTGGAGGGCCTCCCATGATAAGCAAAGTTGGCCGACGTAAATCTTCTCAAACTCATACTCCAAACTCCTCAGTAAATTTTTTCTTGAAGTGTTTTGCCATGGCATAAATGAGACGGAGGCCTCACAGGAGTCCCCCGTGTTTATTGATTTTTTGACTGAATCTACAAGAAGAAAGAGGCGATGTTAGATAGGGAGAACCAGGAGATACAAATTTGACAGGCGAGTAATTTAGCATAATTACCCATCGCGGAGTTTCTGTCATGATTCAGCATATCAAACCATCTCATCTTCTCAGTATACTCAATGTAGAATGGATCAATTGAGCTGTTAACGTCAGAATCGTCAGACTCGGTTTCTGACACTGGGAAATTCAAATCAGCAGATGGTGCAAAGTAACCATTTGGATTTTCCATGAAGAAATAATCTTCAACAGGTGAGTCCATAAAATTTAGAGATGGGTACTCGATTGAATCTACTGAGGAATCAAAAGACGGTGAATTGAATTCCACATTAGAATGGGACTCATCGTCCTGCTTTAAATCATTTTCTGAGTGCACTTCATCAAAATCATTTTCTGAGTGCACTTCATCAAAATCATCCATCATCTCCTCAAATAAACCGATATCATCAGCAGCATCTTCAACCATGGGAACTTCATGATGGCCTACAGTCACTAAGCTGGAAGAATCAGCAACAATAGCATCTTGATTTTCGATTGTATCTATACTATCAAAAAACTGATCCTCGTCAGAACCACGGTTGAATGAACTCCGAAAATGCACAGTGAAGCATCTCAATGGCCGGATAACATACTCACACACAGAACGACAGAAATTAACAAGACAAGAGAAAACTAATAGAAGACACTTTGTTAGCTTTTCAAGAAAAACAAACATCTGGACAAAAACAAGAATGGCTGGATAGATAAAGTAGCTTAAACAAAACCACTTCACATATCCATCCGGAACGATAACTTTCTCAATGATGAACCAGCAAGAAGTCAAAAAAACCATCTCTCTCTGGAAACGAAAAGAAACCAAGGAAGTTGCTTGAACCTTTCCTAGTAATTATATATAGACCAATTATAAACTAAAGTCTTTTTGTGACCTCAGCAGCAACGTCCAAGAGCCAATAATGAGTTTCGAAGAAGCAGCTTCTTTGAGGCGGTTTCTGCAAATCTACCCTTTGGAATATGATATGCATGTAATGCTAAAATAGCAAGGGAGTAGTTGGTTGTACGTTACAAATTGAAATCCAAATCCAAATATTTTGGAGCCATCCACAAAATCAGTATTGAAACCAATCAATTACCTCAATTGAAATAAAAATATGGGTTGTTAATCATGGTGTTCACATGACGCTAAGTTTATTTAAGAATATCTTACATCTTGCTTACTAGGATCCTTATCGATAAACCAAGCTAGCAAAAAATTATCCCAGTATTTATTCTATCCTTAAATAGTGCTCGAGGACAGTGACCATACCGGAGCTTGACGAATTGGTTCCGAACGATTTGTTAAGGATCGAGCTGGAGACTGAGCTGAAGAAATCAATTGTGCCCTAATTTCATTCTCAATTTGATTGTAATTAACATTTCATTGCTTAGTTATAAAACTAAGTAATAGCGGGGTGTAAGTGTATTTTCTGTTACATAGGGTTTGTAGTATTGTAAACTCGAAAATATGTTATAACCGATTTTCAAGCTCAGAATTTGTAAGTGTATTTTCTGTTACATAGGGACCCAATTGTAATTCTTGTAAACTCGAAAATATGTTATAACCGATTTTCAAGCTCAGAATGAGAATGTGCGCTTCCCTTCCTTTTTTCTATTTTCTTCCTTTTTCGATCATGACTGGTTCGTCGGCCAATTCGGCTAATCCGCTGCCTGATCCAACTGTCACTCCGACTCCTGTTCAAGTCGCCGATCATGATGATCCTCTCTGCGTCAGTAAGAACGAGAATGTAGGTAATCCGATTGTTACTCAATTGTTGACCGGAGCTGAGAATTTCATCACTTGGAGGAAGTCGATGGAAGTTGCCCTAGGAGCCAAGATGGAACTTGGCTTCGTTAATGGTGATTTTCCTAGACCGACGGATCCTTATTAGTTAGCAAGACAACAGAGGTGCAACACCGTGATATTTTCTTGGATCATCAATTCAGTTTCGAAGGAGATTGGTGTTTCCTAGATTCATGCCTATGACGGTGACGGAGCGCACTGCACTGTCGTTAAGGTGCAATGTCTCGGCCAATCCTGCTCGTGCGTTTTGCTTGGCTAGTGGTATCGTCCGAGTCATTTGGCATTTCAATCACTTTGGTCGAGCCAGATTTGCGAGATTCGTTCATCTGGTCGAGCAACTCGGATTCAGAGCTAGTCTGCTCGACAGGGCCTTCGGGCGCGGCCTGGAACTTTGCTCGGCTGCTCATGGGCCATTCCACCCGTGCGTTCTCCTTGAGTTGGTGACATTGTCGACTTGTTGTCCATTTTGAGCAACTTGGTCGAGTCAGATTTGTCATCAGAGTCCGTCTGGTCGAGCAACTTGATTTCAGAGCCAATCAGCGCGCACGGGGCCTTACTAAGGTTGGGCCAAATGCCAATCTGCTCGGGCGTTTGTCTTGGTTCTCCGACATTGTCCACCTTATTTGCTATTTGGATCACTTTGCTCGAAGTGGATTCGTCAGATCAGCTCGTTTGCCCGAGCAACTTGAGTTTAGTGTTGGTCAGCTCGACTCCTTGTGATGTTTTTAGCTCAAAAAGCCATCTTTTAAGCGCGTTTCCTCCTAGAGCTTTCGAAGCACCTGAAATGCAAAACAACACCAAAAGTAACTTGTTCGCATAATAAAGTGTCGGAGATGATGGGATTTGTTTACTCGATGAGTCGTATAAATACGGCTCATCAAACCACCCCACACTTAAACTTGTTCGTCCCGAACAAGAACTAGGTCATAAGAGGAAAACAATTGCAACATCACAATACCTCGGCATCCTAGATATTGCTACATGAATATGTGTTGCTAGTCTAGACTTCGCCTTTCTATGCATATCTCAATCGTTACTAAAAGTATTGTGCTCAAACATGGAAGTAATTAATACGTGCTACCTTTGAGCCGAGATGCAAACCAATTCGGATGAATGGAAGATAGTCCTTTTTAGACCCATGATCTACACTCGCGGTTCCGGGTTCTCACTATATGGTTATACTTCATTGCTTTTTCTTGCACGTGATTTGTTCGAGCTTCAAGGTGTTGAGTTCTTTTGCTTGGACAGCTTTTGTAGTGAGTTGTCTTTTGATGGATTAGTGGTGTACTTCACGTTGTTGCGTGTAAAACTTCACAAATAACTGATTTTCTTTTCTTTTGCTACTGATTGCGAACTGCTTGTCCGTGATTCCTCTTTTGATGGAGGTCCAATCATCGCCCGCAAGCATATGGAAATGCCTCCCTGCTCTCACTCATCCTCGTCCTTTTGACGCGAGTCAAGCCGAGGGTCGCTCGTCTGTTTTCCCGGCTACTCGGACAAGAGATTAGACGGTGTGATGTTTCCCCGTCCCACCTGACCGCATAAGCACTGCAGTGGCGGAGCAGACTCTTAACCATGTTGCCTCGAAGTGCTAGCCTCCACGAAATCCATATAACCATATAGTTCGAAGCTCGGTCCCTTGAGTGCTTTGTCAAGTCTCTCTAGGACGTTTCTATCAACTCCACATCCCTGTTTATCTCAACTCAAAAGCACGCAATAGGGTAAGTTCACATGTATTTGCACAACTCAAAGTTCACGAGAAAAAAGTATCTAATCGGTTCTATCTATTTCACATCATCAAGATTCAATACCGCAAGTCTAGGAAAATAGAGAGAAATCTGTACAAATATTTTAAATTTTAAGGGAAACGGGCTGACTCTATGTAGGTGCAAGAAAATAAACGTGCTGACACAACATACTGACTCTCCCACCCCACACTTTTGAACTGACGTGTCCTCACGGCACATCTAAAGTTCAAAGACACGACTAGGCAAGCAAACTAGGCAAGCAAACAAACAATAGGGAAAATAAGAGAGAGTTAAGAGTGAACAGGCACTTCCCTCGTGCGGTTGCGAAGTTGGCTCGCCCTTCCAAAGTTATTTGACATTTTAAATACTTCTGTTGAGCTAGAATTTCCAGATAATGAACTTCGGTCGAGGATTCTGGCAGTGTGCCCATTCTGTGCGCACAGGGCCCCTATCGGTTGGGCGGCCTCCGGACGACTTCGCCAGAATGCTATGGGATCTTCACATGTCTCGATAAATTGGCCATTCTAAGACTAATGGCCGAGTCAGAATCTCAAGTTGGGCAAGTTTGGTCGAGGATTCCTCCAATGCTCCGATTCTGCGCACACATGGCTCGCAACTGGGTGGGCCATTCTCCTCTGAGTCCAAGGAGAGCACCATTGCGCCTGCCTTCTTTTGGTAGAGACTTGTATCGCAACGTGAGGTCGTCACAAAATGAAAGGACTATGTCGAAGAAATTAAGACAAGTAAAGAATTCCCAGGAGATTGGTGGAGTCACAAACGGTCTCACTTAAGAACCAATCTCCTTAGACTCGTAAGTCTTGGTGACAGAATCTTCAAAAGCTTATTTTTCTTGACATAATGTATTCAAAGTGCGAAACTACCCTCGATGGATAGCAGTCTTACGCAAAGAAGGATAGCGAGTTGGTCCACTCTTCGCGCACAAGGCTCGCTCGGTCGGGACCTCTCGACGACTCCGCACTGAGGTGCATGTTTCCTGCAAAAAGAGCATCTCTTTCCCGAATACAATGTGACAAATAAGACTCAAGACTCAAATAAACAAAATAAGCTGAAAAACGAAAAGAAATGCCGGGCTGCCTCCCTGCGAGCGCCTTTGTTTTACGTCGTTGGCTCGACGATACCTCGCTTATGTGTCGTTGGGAGGATCATCTAAGTCGAATTGCTGGACGGTCAGATCGACCTCACCGTGATAATGCTTGACCCGTTGTCCGTTGACCTTGAACCGGTCTCCTCCCGTCGGGCTTTCTAGCTCTAGTGCCCCATGGTTGAATATCCTCGTAATCGTGTAAGGACCCGTCCACCTCGATCGTAATTTCCCGAGCATCAATCGAAGGCGTGATGAGAACAGGAGCACTTGCTGACCGAACCTCGAATGTGCGCCGAAGGATGAATTTGTCGTGATAGAGCTTGGTCCGCGCCTTGTAGTCTGATTGGCTCTCGTAAGCCTCGAGGCGCAGCTCCTCAAGCTCGCATAGCTGCAATCTCCTGTCTAGCCCGGCTGCCTGTAAGTCCGGATTGCACTTCTTCAGTGCCCAGTATGCCTTGTGCTCAAGTTCGACCGGCAGATGGCATGCTTTACCATAGACCAACCGAAAAGGCGAGGTGCCTATCGGTGTCTTGTAGGCTGTCCGGTACACCCATAGAGCCTCGTCCAACCGTTGGCTCCAATCTTTCCGGGCCGGACTTACCATCTTCTCGAGAATCCCTTTGATTTCGCGGTTGCAGATCTCTGCTTGCCCATTCGTCTGGGGATGATAAGCTGTGGACGTCCGATGGTGAACGTGGTAGTGCTTCAAGGTAGAAGCCATCATCCGGTTGCAGAAGTGTGTCCCTTGATCGCTGATTATGGCCTTAGGCACTCCATACCTACAAAAGATGTTAGTGCGCAAGAAATCTATGACAGTTTTCGCATCGTCACACCTAGTGGCCTTAGCCTCTACCCACTTAGACACATAGTTCAACTGCAACCAGTATATAAGCATACCCACACGATACCGAAAAAGGACCCATGAAATCGATGCCCCATATATCAAAAACATCATTAACAAGTATGGGTACTTGGGGCATCTCATTCCTAGCCGAAATATTACCTACACGCTGACATTTATCACATCTCTTACAATGGTTGTAGGCATCTCTAAAAACATGCGGCCAAAAGAATCCACTATCGAATATCTTCCTAGCCGTTCTCCTAGGACCGAAATGGCCACTGCATGCATGTTCATGGCAGAAACTGATAACTGAAGCAATCTCATCATTAGGAATTCACCGTCTAAGAATCTGGTCTACGCCTATTTTCCACAAGTACGGGTCATCCCACAAATAAAACTTAGAATCATGCTTCGGTTTCAAACTTTGAGCTTTAGAATAAGAAGGCGGGAACTTACCTCCGACCAGGTAGTTCACTATGGAAGCATACCATGGCATCTTACCTGTGAGAGCATACAAGTGCTCGTCCGGGAATGTCTCAGTGATCTGGCCGGCCTCTTCTTCTCGGACAAGTCGGCTCAAGTGGTCGGCTACAGTGTTCTCTATGCCCTTCTTGTCCTTGATCTCCAAGTCGAACTCCTGTAAGAGCAGAATCCACCTAATGAGCCGCGGCTTCGCCTCCTTCTTCGTCATCAAGTACCTGATAGCTGCATGGTCAGAATAGACAACAACTTTAGTACCGAGCAAATAAGATCTGAATTTCTCTAAGGCAAAGACGACGGCTAGCAGTTCTTTCTCTGTGGTCGAGTAGTTCTTTTGGCCCACGTCCAGAGTCCTCGAAGTGTAGTAGATCACTACGGGCTTTTTGTCTACCCTCTGGCCGAGGACCGCTCCTACTGCATAGTCGCTCGCATCACACATGACCTCGAATTGCTGGCTCCAGTCTGGTGCGCAGATAATGGGTGTGCTGGTGAGGGCCTGTTTTAGCTCGTCAAAAGATGCCCTACATGGATCTGTAAACTCAAAAGGGACATCTTTTTGCAAGAGGTTAGATAAGGGCAAGGCCCTTTTCGAGAAGTCCTTAATAAATCTACGATAGAAACCAGCATGCCCAAGGAAAGATTTAATGTCACGAACCGTGGAGGGATAGGGCAGAGTAACAATCAAGTCTATCTTAGCTTTGTCAACCGCTATACCCTCATGTGAAACGACATGTCCTAGGACTACACCGTGAGTAACCATAAAGTGACACTTTTCATAATTGAGCACCAAATTCATAGAAACACATCGTGCTAACACCGTACTCAAATTGTCTAAGCATGCATCGAAAGTGTCGCCATACACCGTGAAATCATCCATGAACACCTCAATAAACGTACCTATCATGTCTGAGAATATACTTGTAACGACCCGCTGAAAGGTGCCGGGCGCGTTACACAAACCAAACGACATTCGGCGAAAGGCAAACATACCGAATGGACATGTAAAGGTCGTCTTTTCCTGATCCTCGGGTGCTATGGGAATCTGATTATAACCTGAAAAACCATCAAGAAAGCAGAAATAAGGCTTACCTGCCAACCGGTCGAGCATCTGGTCAATGAACGGAAGAGGAAACTGATCCTTGCGCGTGACTGCATTCAGCTTCCTATAGTCGATGTACATGCGCCATCCGTTCTTGACTCTGGTCGTCACCATCTCGCCCTTGGCATTCTTCTCGACCGTGATCCCGGTCTTCTTCGGGACTACATGGACTGGACTCACCCACTGGCTATCTGAGATCGGATAGATCACATCCGCATCCAGCAGCTTCTGTATTTCTTTCTGGACAACCTCCATCATGATCGGGTTCAATCTCCGTTGAGGTTCCCTCGAAGGCTTCGCTCCATCCTCCAGTAAAATCCGATGCATACAAACTGTCGGGCTGATTCCCTTGATGTCGGCCAGTGTCCATCCGATGGCCAGTTTGTGCTTGGTTAGCACCTTGATCAACCGTCGTTCCTGATCTGCTGCGAGCCCGCTCTTGATAATGACCGGAAGTGTGTCATTCTCTCCTAGGAATGCATACTTCAAATGCTCGGGTAGAGGCTTCAATTCTACTGTAGGTGCCTGCACAACAGAAGGCAAACACACATTAGATTTAAATAAGCGAACTTCATTAACCTCATACCTCGGGGTGAGTGGCTGCGCAATCTCCAGCTGGGCTAGTGCATCTATGATAGTCTCGGTGAGCTCGTAGGAGTCCTCGGCCGAGTATACTGCTCTCTCTAGTGCGAGCTCGAGCGGGTCGGCTACTCTCTCTGGTTGCACCTCCTGGACTAGGTCGTCCAGTGTGTCTAGGGCATGGACCGCTTCGTACTTCATCGGATGCCTCATGGCCCGGAAGATGTCAAAGCTGAACACCTCTCCTTCAACTTCCATGGAGAGAGTCCCACTGTCACAATCGATCTTCATCTTCGACGTCTTAAGGAACGGTCGGCCGAGTAGGATGGGGGCATGGTCGGTCGGGCCGCAGTTCTCCATCTTCAGCACATAGAAATCGGCTGGAAATACAAGCTCTCCTACTTGCACGAGCACATCTTCGATCTTGCCCTCGGGCTGCTTGCACGATCTGTCCGACAAGTGTATAGTGAGCCCTGTAGGTTCTAGGGGACCAATGCGCAGGCAAGAATATATGGAATAAGGCAAGACATTAATAGATGCACCGAGATCAAGCATGCAATTCTCTATTCTAATGTTACCGATCGTGCAAGGTATGGTGTAGGTGCCTGGGTCACCGCATTTAGGAGGCACCTTGCGCTGAATGACAGCAGAAACATTACGGCTCATGAGCTCCTGGTCGGGCTGAGTACCTCGTCTCCGGTTGGTGCAGAGTTCCTTCAAGAACTTTGAGTACCTCGGTATCTGTTTGATGGCCTCGAGGAGTGGGATGTTGATTTCCACTTTTCTGAACAACTCCCATACTTCTCTGTCCATTACGTACTGCTTGGGAGCTCGAACTTGCACAGGGAAGGGTAAAGGAGCTCGGGCATTGGAATTTTTGGTTACGGGAACCGGGTCTGGCCGAGATGCGCCGGCTGCTGAAATCGGGTCCTGTCCGAGAGTGCCCTGGCCGCTGGATTCGAGAGGGCCCAACCCGGCTGTTTCGTCTTCGGCTGCTGGCGGGCTGCTGTCTTCGGATGGCCTGGGTACTGATGGTGCTCCTCTACCACTCCTGAGTGTTACTGCATTGACGTTCCCCCGTGGATTCTGAATAGTTTGTGAGGGGAGTCGCCCTGGGTCGTTCTTGAGCTCGGAGACTGTCGTGGCGATCTGGGACATCTGTTTGGACAAGTCGGCAATGGCCCCGTCAGTTTTGGCCTGGAACTGGTGAACTGAGGTGGCCAGGTCTTTCACTATATCCTCCAAGGATTTGCTCGAGCTGTGCTGGTTCGGGCCCGACTGATTGCGGTCCTGCCTCTGTTGATACTGGCCCGGCCCGTTCTGCCCTTGTTGCTGGCGATATGGGGGAATGTAGTACTGCTGGGCCTGCTGGGGTGCGGTCGGCTGTGCTGGCTCTCTCTGGAAGTGATTATTCTGGTTGTCGTTCCGCCATACTGTCGGAGTGGCTCGGTCCGATTGCCATAGCTTTGGTAGTCGCCTACCGCGTTGATCTCGGCCTGGTCGTCCTCCACTATAGTTGGGCACTCGTCTGTTTTTTGATCTGTGGCGGCACAAAAACCGCACGACTTGACCTGGACCGGCTGCCTTCTGATGACCTGCTGCATCATCTCTTTGAGTTGCTTGATCTCTTCGGCCATTGAGCTTGATGGAGCGTCGGCCTTTGAGACGTTCCTGGACCGGCTGAACTCTTCCTCCTTGTTTGACTCATCTTGGAACCTAGCATTCTCGGCCACCTCCATGATCTTCCTCCGTACTTCAGCTGGGGACAGGTTCATAATGGTGCCTCCAGCCGAGGCATCTAGTAGTTTCCGGTCGAGTCTCCTCAGTCCATCGAGCATGTGCTCCACTATCAGCTTCTCAGGGAGTCCTAGGTTGCAGCAGCTCTGTTCTAAGGCGTTGAACTTCTCCACATACTCGTACATCGTCTCGTTGGGCCCTTGTCGGAGTTCTTGCAGCTGCCTTCTGACTTGCATGGCTCAGCCTGCGGGATAGTACTTGTTGAGGATTTTCTTCTGCATCTGATCACATGTATGTATGCTGCCTGCCGGCAAGGATAGAAACTAGTCGTTAGCAGAGTCTATAAGTGAAAAATAGAAGGCTTTTAACTTGAAGTCCTCGACTTCGACTCCGTATGGCCTGAGGTTCTGGCATATCCCATGATAGCGCTGCAGATGAGCTGTGGCCAACTCTCCTTTGGTTCCTGAGAACTTGGGTAGGTGGTGCACGACCGCCGTGTTGATGGCTATTGCTTCTAGGTCTGGCCCTTCGTATATGCACCAGCTCTCCCATGGTGGGCTCCTGATCGTCGTGCTCCTCGTAATCCTCATTGTCGAAGACCGGCTGTGGTGGTTGTCTGATCTGCTGTCGTAGAGCGATCGGTGGTTGTCGTCTCGGTTGGACCGGTGGAACCTGCTGTTGGATCGGGTGCTGGTGTGGTGGAAGCATCGGGTATTGTTGGAGTGGTGGTGGCTGTTGTTGGAATGGCTGGACCGGTTGGTATTGTCTTTGGGCAGCCCCCCTGATTTCTCCGTTCTGGCCAATCGGGTCCTGCTCGTCATGTGGTGGAAGTGCCCCTTCCATGTCTCGAACGACCTGTTCGACTTCCTCGTTGTGGATATTGTCGCCAACTCGGCTACCTGTGTGAGACATGGTGACAGAACAGAAAATTTCCAAAAACAGAAAATTTCTAAAAACACAAAAAATTCGAAATAAAATAGTAAACGAGTAGTTTCTCTTCATGTGATCAATTATTGCAATTTTTATCGTTCTTGCAAGTTTACTATGTCAAACTTCAGTGTACGCACCTCTTCCTATTCAAACTCTCTGCAATAAAGTCTCCGAAACCGGTGCGACAATGATATAAGAGGATGAATGACATTCAAGGGTAAATAATGTATAATGAAAACCGGCAACGAGCGTTTTAACATAACAGTCATGTGTCTTCAACCCTATAAATTTGTTTCGTCAAGATTAATGTTATTCCTCGGGCTTCCTGCATATCCAGACGGATACTAAACATCTTTGTTCAGTTCAAGGATCTCTACCTTCTCACTCGGAGTGACAGTGTAACGTGCTTGACTCACCTTCTGTTTCCTCGAAGTTGCCCTGGTTGGTTTAAACCATAACTTTTTTCGTACCCCTTGCTCTTCCAACCCTCTTCTTGCCTTGATATCATCCTTGGTCTTACCTTCAAGTCCAAGTACGGTGTTGATTACGTTATCAAAAACATTCTTCTCAATTTGCATCACGAGTACGGCTGAGAGAATGTCTGTCAATAAGGAAACTCGTAAAATATAGACACATGTGTCTGACAAAGCCTCTCACTGGTAGCTCTCGGCTTAAACTGCGGATGGAAGTTATGAGTGGCATAATCATCACCCATAATCTGATGGAATATTTCACAACCCGAAAGCAATTTTAGGGGGTCCCTAAACTCAACCTTTCCATTAAATCTATGGTCTACAAATCTCCAATCATGATCTTTTGGGAGTGACAGGCGTCGTCGGTACCTGCAAATTTGAATTTATAATTCCTTACTCTTGGCTATGGGTTAGTACAGCGACAAGCAAGGGTCGAACCCTAGGGAGCTAGATGGTTACTTGTTGATCTGTAAAAGGGAAACAATTGGGTTTTGAGGAAACAAGTGCAAATAGGAAATAAACGAAAGATGTCAATCGGGGAAGAATATTCAGGCTAGGGGTTCTAATTGTGACTTGGTTTGTCCTTGATTTCTAAGTATCTAATTCTGCGTTCTTAAGTGTGGTTACTCCGGGTCAGGTTATAACCTAAGGTAGGACCGTTTCAAGTCACTACGCCACAATCTACTCCTGGTCAGGTTATAGAATTCTAGTTCTAGCAAACCTAATACTCCTGGTCAGGTTATATTAGGTTTAGTGCGACTACTTATTCTATCGGGTCAGAATCAAATAAGCAGTAAATAGAGGGTATGAATTGCCCAGCTTAAGCTTTACCGTTTCGGGTCTCCACTTAACCTTGCAACTCAAACCGAAATTAATGTGCACAAGAACTAGTAGAATGCAAGAATAATATTAAGCATGGAATCTCAAAACATTCGTCACAATAAATTAGCCCTAGCCCGAACGAGCGGTTTAGCTACACATGCTGGAAATAAAAGACATGATAAAAGTGGAAATTCTTCTCTATGCCGAAGTAGCCGATCGGTGAAGGATGATCACTGGATGAATGATGGATACTCGAATCGGCTCTGATGGGATGAATGTGGATCTCGAATTTTTGGATGCTTGAAACCCTAGACCAAGAGGTCTTATTTATAGGAAAAGTCCTAGGGTTTCGAAACTTCTATTTGGGCCTGGTCCACATTCGATTTTGCTTGGTGAGCAAGTAAGCTTAAACCGCCTCACTTGAGCCCACTGACTTGGCCCAGCGCGCGGGGCCTTTCGCAGCTCCGACGTCGTTTTGCTCATCTCGGCTAATCCTGCTCGTGCGTTTTGCTTGGCTAGTGGTATCATCCGAGTCATTTGGCATTTCGATCACTTTGGTCGAGCCAGATTTGCGAGATTCGTTCATCTGGTCGAGCAACTGGGATTCAGAGCTAGTCTGCTCGACAGGGCCTTCGGGCGCGGCCTGGAACTTTGCTCGGCTGCTCATGGGCCATTCCACCCGTGCGTTCTCCTTGAGTTGGTGACATTGTCCGACTTGTTGTCCATTTTGAGCAACTTGGTCGAGTCAGATTTGTCATCGGAGTCTGTCTGGTCGAGCGACTTGATTTCAGAGCCAATCAGCGCGCACGGGGCCTTACTGGGGTTGGGCCAAATGCCAATCTGCTCGGGCGTTTGTCTTGGTTCTCCGACATTGTCCACCTTATTTGCTATTTGGATCACTTTGCTCGAAGTGGATTCGTCAGATCAGCTCGTTTGCCCGAGCAACTTGAGTTTAGTGTTGGTCAGCTCGACTCCTTGTGATGTTTTTAGCTCAGAAAGCCATCTTTTAAGCGCGTTTCCTCCTAGAGCTTCCGAAGCACCTGAAATGCAAAACAACACCAAAAGTAACTTGTTCGCATAATAAAGTGTCGGAGATGATGGGATTTGTTGACCAGATGAGTCGTATAAATACGGCTCATCAGGGAGCCATCTTCGGTGTCCTTGATATGACATACTTCCCAATAGATGGGTGGCATCAATTTCATCTAGACATAAGGAACAAGCTTTGTACATTTTTGTCTTAAGGCCTCCCGAAATCCCTAGACCAAAGAATTCACTAGTAGTCCACATAACCGCTACTTTCATAATGAACAATGACCCATCACGTCGATCAAAGGTACAAGCTCCCTCTTCCCATAACATCTTCAACTCATCAATAAGAGGCGTCATAAAAACATTGAAGCACTTTCCAGGAGACTTGGGTTCCGATATCAACATAAAAAGTATGTTTAACTCCTTCTTCAAACATACATGGGGTGGCAAATTGTAAGGAATTGGAACAATAGGCCATGTGCTGTGAGAGAGGCCCGATGCTCCAAAAGGATTAAAAATGTCAGTTGCTAAGTTAAGTCGAGCATTTCTGATCTCACTTGCAAACTCTAGAAATTCCTTGTCAAATGTTTACCATGATTCCCCATTTGCAGAGTGTCTAATATACTCCGAGTTATTAACCTTTCTTTCAGCGTGCCACCGCATTTGGCCTGCGATATGTTTGACATATACAAGCACTGCAATCTTGGAGTACAAAGGGAAGTACTCAACCATCGTCTATCGAACCTTGCTTTTATTCCACGCTGCGCGTATCTTGCCTCATCACACACGGGGCAGCTAAGAAGATGTTTTTAGTACAATATGCATCCATGCCGCAAGCATGTATGATCTCATAACCCAAACCCATATTCTTCAAAACGGCGCCATTTTGACGTGAAGTATTTTGTATGTCAAAAACAATTTATAAGCCGGTAAGAACCGAAGCGTCCAAGGGAGCAAGTGTAAACCTTTGCACTATGTAAGGTTGTATTTCTACTTATCCTAATCCAAATCGTGTTTTTGGTTTGTTTCTAGAATTCAAAATAAATGAAAGTAAGAAAAGTTTTGTCGATTTCAAGAGATATTTTGGGGAACTACTTCACTTGCCTAACATTTGAATCGAGTTTTAGTATAAACCTCACCCTTTCGGCGCTATTGGTTTATATTGGAAACGTACCTTAAACTACGAACCTCACCCTTTTGGCGCTATTGGTTCGAATCAAGTAACTCGCTGATGTTTACCAACTCTCGTCGCATAAACATGGGGAGTCCTTGTCGTAAAACTATCCTTTCCCGTTATAAACTCAGGCCACTCTCGTAGTCACCGAGTTTATAACGTGTATTTTACTTAATTGTCGGATACTAAGTCTCACCCTTTCGTCGCTATTGACCTAATATCTCAACGCAATGCACTTAGGCATTTCGTCAAACACCTAGTATGCATCGCTTGGGTTTAAGCGCTAAGTAAAATACAAATCAAATCATGCAATTTTCTATTTTATTCAACGATTCATGTTAGGAAAGATTCGTAGGACCCCAAAATAGGGTCACTCACTATCCATGGAAGTGAATATACAACTCATGTTTTTGTTCAAACTTGGAATTACAAATTCTACGAAGAAATATCACAACCTTGATGTAGGTGATGATGTTGTTCCTCTCCGATTCGCAATCTCCTTGATTTCAATCGGTTGCCTTGAGTGGTATCTTGTGATCCTCCTCTAATTTTTTTGGTCGACAAACTCCTCCTACTCCTTGGCGGCTGCTTCCTCTTCTTTTTGTTATTTTTGGGCTTTTTGCAATAATTGATTTTGGCCCATTTAGCTTGTGTCACCAGTGTCGCTTATTCGGACACTTTGTTGACACAGAGCACTTTTTGCATGCTCTCTGGAATCTGCCATATCACTTGTGTCAACTATTTGGTGACACAAGCGCAGAGTGAGATGGCCACTTGAGCTCACATTTTGACATCCTTAGCGGCTGAATCTGCTCTAGGTGCTAACTACAAAGTGGTAGCTCTTATTCTCAACTTTCAAACAAGCCAAAGATCAATGAATGCGGACACCGTATGAGCTCTAGACGTGCGCGACAAGTAGGGATGTCAATCCTCCTATTTTTGCACTGTTTTCGCCCAAATTCCCACAAAACTCACTACATGAAAATGTTTTATAAGTTACGATTTAAATCCTACGGAATATATTTTGTTGATAATATGTATAAAAACTTCAAAAAAATTGTTGGAAATATATCCGTTGGAAATTTATGAATTATAAGCGACAAATTAAATTCAACAAAAATATGTTGTTGATAATATTTATAAAACCTTCGAACTTTTGTTGAAAATAAATCCGTCGAGATTTATATGTTATAAGCTAAAATTTAAATTCAACGGAAAATATATTGTTAATAATACATACATAAAACCGTCAAAATTTGGTTGGAAATAAATCCGTTAGATATACGTGTTATAAGCTACAAATTAAATTCGACGAAAAATAATTTGTCGATATTATATATATATATATAACCTTCAAACTTTGGTTAGAAAATAAATCCGTGCGATTTATATGTAATAAGCTACAAATTAAATATAACGGAAAATAATTTGTTGATAATATTTATATAAAATCGTCAAAATTGAGTTAGAAATAAATTCATTGCGATTGATGTGTTATATGCTATGAATGATGAAAATAATGCTCATAACAAAACTACTTCACCAAAGACTACCTACTACAAAAAAAAAGTTCATTTACAACAAATAATCACAAAATTAAAAATGTAATAACAAATTTACAATTGTCAATTGCTATCTGTTAGTGTGATGACCAAAGTCAAATAGATTTGTCATATAATTAAATAAACTTAACTGTAGATTGATTAAAGTTGTGACAAAAATGAAAGAACATTAGACGCATATGGTAGCATTTGAGCTCGTATAATTTAGTAAAAATAAAAATCAACAAAAAATTTGTGCATTGGCTTATGATTTTATTATTTTAATTAAACTTCAACAAGTAAGTTATTATTTAGTTATTATATTAGTTTAGTGATTCATACATAAAGTATATATGCATAAATAAACATAAGATGACAAGACTAGTTTACTAATTCACAAATAAAGTATATGTACATAAATAAACATAGGATGACAAGATAACTCATGTAGCCTAGTGGTTAGATGAGTGTGTTATGGTTGAGGAAGTGACAAAGCACACTACACTGTCGTTAAGGTGCAATGTTCTCTGTACAAATAAATTTATATTTTCCGCTACTCGCGACTACACTACTGGATAGTAAGTGGTAAGTAGGGGTCGAACCCAAGGGAGTCAGTGTGGATTAGTTGTTCTTTAATGAAGCTTATGCAGAAATTAAATGCGATTGGGGTTGAGTTTGAGTGTGATTTGAGAACTGAAAGTTAATTACAATAATAGACTGTAAGGAAAGGATTCGGTTTTAGGGGCCTTGTATCATATTTGTTTATCATCGACCGCTAATGATCATACCAAGTGTTCGAAGATGAATCGAGGCTATTCCTAACACAAGACTTGCAACATCGCGTAGAACACTTGAAATGATCATGCTAAGTATTCAAAGATGAATCGAGGCTATTTCTAGCGCAAGACTTGCAACACCATTTAAAACACTTGTTCTACTATAGACTAATTCCTCCTTTCGAAGTATCTTAGCCTTATGTGCATCCATTTTGGGTTGTCTTTTCCGATTTACCCAAAATGGTGTTTGAGAGAGATCAAACTCCTCAGATAAGCTTTGCCATTTCAAGCATCCACTTACCCGAGTATGATTGCGAACTTCCACGGAAGAGCTTTGCCATTTCAAGCATCCACTCAACCTTGGAAGTTCCGATCTAATATATGGCACATAGAACAAGTTTTGTATACAGAGATACTCTTAAGAGTAGAGTCTAAAACATTTATAATACAAGTATACCCCTGCGACCGAGTACAAGCTTTTAGCTACTAGTATTCATGTTAAGGAATACAAGCAAACTAATGCCTTGCACAAGGGTACCGAATAATAAAATAACTTTACAGTAAAAACAAATAATACTGAAAGTAATTTTATACCTTACAATAAGCGGAGGAGAGGAGCTCCTAGGCAAGATCCACGCAAGAGAGTAGCTCCACAATGAAGAACAAAATATTTATTGAAAGTGAAGAGAAGAGGGTTAAGCCCTCTATCTCTCTAAATCATTTGTGAAGTGTGTATGATGATACAAATGAGGAGGAGAGGAGCTCCTTTTATAGCCAAAGGGGAGGAGGATGGAGGGTGGAGATGGTGGCACTTGGTTTTCATCCAAGGGAGGAGGAGGAGGGGAGGAGCATGTGGAGGAGGAGCCACCACATGTCAACTTCTTGTGGTGGTTCATCTAGCCGCCGGCTGCTATGAGGTGGAGGAAGGAGAGTGGAGGAGAGCTTAGCCACCCATGTGAGGAGGAGCATCCCCTTAGCCTTCTAGAACCTTGTGAAAAAGCCATCGATTTGACCGAAATCTGACCGGAGCTTTGGCCGGAGCTTCTTGGATTTTGGAGAGTGTATTCTGAATGAAAATGTCATTGTAAGATGATCTCAAGAAGGAACCTAAGCTAAATTCTGCTTGGAACATGGTCGAAATCCCAAATCGGCTGAAATTGCCCTTGTTTGGCCTTTACCGGGCTCGGTGCCTTTGCATTGCGTTCTTGTCCAAATGCCGATGGATTTAGCATGTTTGAGTGATTCCAAGTCGGTTCCATGAAGGATGTTAAGGCTGATTTTGAGTGTAGCATGGTCGTGACCTGGAATGACTCGTAACATCTTTTCAGCGTAAAATCCTCTCCTTAGCGTGTTTTCTCTCTAAGCGCCAAAATACCCTGTAGAAATATATCGGGACTAACAAGTAGAAGTTAAATAGACCAACAGTCTAATTAAGGGGGTTTTACTGTGTTTTTGATTCGTATAATTATGGTCCATCATATCACCCCACACTTTTAGTTGTTCGTCCCGAACAATGCTATTAAAGGGCGGTACTCTACGTTTGGCTTTAAAATATGAAAATTAGACTGTGGGACTCGATTTATCCTAATTCATGCATTACTTACTTATTACCGAATTGAACTGTGTAAATAAATAGAAGAAACTTAATACTTGTACCTCCGTGCCGAGATGCAAATTATTCCGGATGTTTCGGGAGATAGCCCTTTTTTGGTTCCTGGACTGCAACTTCGGGATCGTCTCGCACTATATGGTTTCCTTGTAGCTTTCTCTAGCATGTGATTTGGTTCGGGTTTCACTGGTTTTGAGTACTTTGATTTTTCTTTTGGCGAGGGACTGCTTTTGTAGTGAATCGGCCTTTGGCCTTTGATTTGACTCTTTGAGTACTTCACTTTTTGTTTGGTTAAAACCTTCACAATTTTGGGCCTTTGGCCTCTTGATTTGCTTCTTCGAGCTTTTTGCCTTTTTGTGGCTTTGCTAGTCCATTTTCTCAAGCCTTTTTGGGAGGTCCAATCATCGCCCGCAAGCCTATGGAAATACCTCCCCGCTCCTCTCATCGTTGTTGTTTCGCGCGGGTCAAGATGAGGGTCGCTCATCTATTTTCTCGGCTACTTTAACTAGAGAGAGGACGGTCTGATTCCCGTCCTCGCCTTTTTTCTTTTTTGCATAAACACTGCTTGGCGGAGATGACTTCAATCTTCACTGAAACCCGAAGTGTAGCCTCCACTGACTTCGAAAACCATATAGTTTGATTCGATCCTTCGATTGCTTGCCAAGCCTCTCTAGGGCATTTCTATCAACTCCACATCTCTAGTTTATCTCAGCACAAAGGGACAAATGAGAAGTTACGTTCTAAGTTTTTAGACAGTTGAATTTTCACAAGGTAAATGCATGAATTTCGGTCTATCTTTTTCACATTCTTAAGTTCATATTTTCAAAAAGATACACTAAAAAAGAAAAAATGTTTTTTATTTATGTACATATGCGGATCTCACCCCACACTTTTGAACGAAGTCGTGCCTTTCAGCACTACTTAGTTCAAAAGCCATGCAAGCAGACAATTACGAGAAGGAAATGATATTAAGGAAAAGGGAAGGACAGAACTCCCTTTAAGGTGTCGAGTGAACGACATGGCTCGAGGCTGGATAATCGAGGGAGTTCGGCTGGGGCCTTGAACTCTTAGCGTAGCCCTGACTGGCTTAATGTTGCGCCCAAGTCCGATTCCTGAATAGTCAAATCTTCTATGCACCGAGTGGGTGCGAGCGACTTATTGAAAAAGTAAAAGACAGAAAATAAAAGACAGAAAATAAAAGACAGAAAATTAAAGTGCGGAAAGTAAGATAGTGTCGGGTTACCTCCCGACCAGTGCCTTTGTTTGACGTCGTTGGCTCGACGATACCTCAATCATGGATCATAAGGTCGGATCCCAAGGGTGAGTGAGGTCAAACTTCTTCTCGGCAGCCCTTTTGCTCCGAGAGGGTGAGGTTTCTTCGACCATAGCTGCTGGTCCAATGAGTCGTGCTTGCTTGTTACTCCTTCCGGGTTTCCATTCTTTCGGCCCATGTCTTTGCCGCTTCTTCATGTTTGAATAGTTGGCACCTTTGCGAGTTTGGAAGTTTGGTTTTGTGCCATTAAATGTAGGCGACATTAAGCATGCGCCTCTGCCAATCCTCTTCATTGTGGCAGTGATGGATGGTTGTCTTGGAACGAGTGAGTTTTCAGGCGGTTTTCTTTGAGTCGTGGTGAGTGGGACCGGGGCTTTCTCGGACAGTTCGGCAATGAGATCCGGGACTTTCTCGGGTGCTCCGAGCGCAAGAATCGGGCCTGGCTTGATTTCTTCGGCCGCTTCGATAGTGATGTTCGGGACTTCTGTTGGCTCGGCAGTTAGGACTGTGATTTCCTCGGATGGATCGGTGATAAGGACCGGGCCTGATTTGGGCAGTTCTTCTTCTAACTCCCAGGGATAATCTGAATGTAGCTCTTCTTCAGGTAACCAAGGGTCCTTATCCTTGTCATTCGTATAGTCTCCGGGGGTAATCACACTGAGGTATGGGTCCGATATGGGTAACTCGTCATTGAGGTCCGGGTATGTCTTGGCCGTGAATTGGTGCATCGAGGCATTCATTTGTGGTATGTCTGCGGCCAATTGCTGGGTGCTAGCTGCCAGCTCGTTTTCTGCTGCCCATAACTCAGTTTTTGCCCTGATTTGGTGCATTATGTTATCCAGTTCTTCGCTCCGCATGGCCTGATCTTGTCTTTGTTTTGACCTCGCGGCCAAATCATCTATTAAGTTCCAAAGATCATCTATGCCTAAGTTGTTTACCGAGCCTCCCGCTGCATTGTTTAGCCAATCCCACTCTTGTGGCAGCATCCCATTGAGAAACCTTTGAAGAAGATCGTGGTTGGTGAATCCATGGTGCGGGCAGCTTATCAACATGGAGTCAAAATACGCCAAGTACTCGTCCAATGTTTCATCCCGGGATTGTTTTATGTTGTTGATCTTTTCGCGGACTTCCAGTTCGAAGGGTGGTGGGGAAAATTCCTCATTGTTCCAAGGTTCCATTCCGTAGTAGTAGGACTTAGTGAATTGCATGATAAAATAAAAAAGAAAAAACAACTATTCCGATGCACAACTCCCCGGCAACGGCGCCAATTTGACAAAGCACACTACACTGTCGTTAAGGTGCAATGTTCTCTGTACAAATAAATTTATATTTTCCGCTACTCGCGACTACACTACTGGGTAGTAAGTGGTAAGTAGGGGTCGAACCCAAGGGAGTCAGTGTGGATTAGTTGTTCTTTAATGAAGCTTATGCAGAAATTAAATGCGATTGGGGTTGAGTTTGAGTGTGATTTGAGAACTGAAAGTTAATTACAATAATAGACTGTAAGGAAAGGATTCGGTTTTAGGGGCCTTGTATCATATTTGTTTATCATCGACCGCTAATGATCATACCAAGTGTTCGAAGATGAATCGATGCTATTCCTAACACAAGACTTGCAACATCGCGTAGAACACTTGAAATGATCATGCTAAGTATTCAAAGATGAATCGAGTCTATTTCTAGCGCAAGACTTGCAACACCATTTAAAACACTTGTTCTACTTTAGACTAATTCCTCCTTTCGAAGTATCTTAGCCTTATGTGCATCCATTTTGGGTTGTCTTTTCCGATTTACCCAAAATGGTGTTTGAGAGAGATCAAACTCCTCAGATAAGCTTTGCCATTTCAAGCATCCACTTACCCGAGTATGATTGCGAACTTCCACGGAAGAGATTTGCCATTTCAAGCATCCACTCAACCTTGGAAGTTCCGATCTAATATATGGCACATAGAACAAGTTTTGAATACAGAGATACTCTTAAGAGTAGAGTCTAAAACATTTATAATACAAGTATACCCCTGCGACCGAGTACAAGCTTTTAGCTACTAGTATTCATGTTAAGGAATACAAGCAAACTAATGCCTTGCACAAGGGTACCGAATAATAAAATAACTTTACAATAAAAACAAATAATACTGAAAGTAATTTTATACCTTACAATAAGCGGAGGAGAGGAGCTCCTAGGCAAGATCCACGCAAGAGAGTAGCTCCACAATGAAGAACAAAATATTTATTGAAAGTGAAGAGAAGAGTGTTAAGCCCTCTATCTCTCTAAAACATTTGTGAAGTGTGTATGATGATACAAATGAGGAGGAGAGGAGCTCATTTTATAGCCAAAGGGGAGGAGGATGGAGGGTGGAGATGGTGGCACTTGGTTTTCATCCAAGGGAGGAGGAGGAGGGGAGGAGCATGTGGAGGAGGAGCCACCACATGTCAACTTCTTGTGGCGGTTCATCTAGCCGCCGGCTGCTATGAGGTGGAGGAAGGAGAGTGGAGGAGAGCTTAGCCACCCATGTGAGGAGGAGCATCCCCTTAGCCTTCTAGAACCTTGTGAAAAAGCCATCGGTTTGACCGAAATCTGACCGGAGCTTTGGCCGGAGCTTCTTGGATTTTGGAGAGTGTATTCTGAATGAAAATGTCATTCTAAGATGATCTCAAGAAGGAACCTAAGCCAAATTCTGCTTGGAACATGGTCGAAATCCCAAATCGGCTGAAATTGCCCTTGTTTGGCCTTTACCGGGCTCGGTGCCTTTGCATTGCGTTCTTGTCCAAATGCCGATGGATTTAGCATGTTAGAGTGATTCCAAGTCGGTTCCATGAAGGATGTTAAGACTGATTTTGAGTGTAGCATGGTCGTGACCTGGAATGACTCGTAACATCTTTTCAGCGTAAAATCCTCTCCTTAGCGTGTTTTCTCTCTAAGCGTCAAAATACCCTGCAGAAATATATCGGGACTAACAAGTAGAAGTTAAATAGACCAACAGTCTAATTAAGGGGGTTTTACTGTGTTTTTGATTCGTATAATTATGGTCCATCAGGAAGCTAACGTTCAATTCCTAGCAAATGCAAAATTTATTTAAATTTTTAAAAGTGGATAGAGAGGGGAGGGCGTCCGGCGAGGAGGTGGTGGTCCGGCGGCCGACCGGTGAGGTGGAGGTGGAGGTCCGGTTAGAAGGAGCTGGAAGTTCGGTAGGGGAGGTGGTGGTCCGGTAGGGGAGTTCCGGCGAGGAGGTGGTGGTTCGGTAGGGGAGGTCCGGCGAGACGCGGTGGAGGTGGTCCGGCAACTGTCCGGTGAAAAGGATATGGTGGTCCGGCAAGTAGGTGGTGGTGGTTCGGTAGGGGAGGTCCGGGGAGGAGGTGGTGGTCGTCCGGTAGGGGAGGTCCGGTGAGGCGGCGGGTGGAGGCGAGTGTAAAATCAACGGAATAAATACATTTATTTCCTACAACTTATAAAATCAACGGAATAAATCCGTCGTAAATAATGCAAAAGGGTATAATAGTAAATACATTTAATTGCTACAACCTTTAAATCAACGGATTATGCGTCGATTTTCTTGATTTTTTCACTCTTTTAATTTGATATAATCAACAGATATATCCGTTGTAAATGATGTTAACATCGACGGATTTGATAAAATCTACAGCCTTATAATCAACAACTTTCCAACGGAATATTCCGTCAATTTTAATAACATTTATTACGGAAAAAGTGTAAAAGCAACGGAATCGGCCGTTGATAATAACCATTTTTCTTGTAGTGACTCTTTATTTCACCTTGGATTCGTTTTTCACCTAAAAAGCATCAAAACATAGAGTTAGAGTTCATAAGAATAAGGAAAATGATCGAAAATCGACTAAATGTGGAGCATGAATATAGTACAAATTTATGCTCATCAAAACACTCCACACTTAGAGTTTGTAAGATACTCAAAACATGAACTAAATCCTAATCCACTGTCGTAGGGAACATGCGTGCATTTAGCGTATGCACCAAGCCTTTAAACCTATAGGCTACCCTACAGGACGAGTTGTAGTCTCGTGAGAGTTTCCAGAAAAGGGAATACTCACAAATCCCATATGAGACTAGTTAATATGCATGAACAAGATAGTTCCTCATTTATCTAGGCAATACGCAACGAATACCCTGCACATCAACTAAAATAGTAATCAAAGACTAACTCCTTTTCAAAATAATTTCGAACCACCAATGACCTTATAAAAATGCACATTCAAAGACAATCAATATTAGAGTTCTCAAATGGCGAACCTAACAATTCATTCAACCTTTTTGTAAGATACTCAAAACATGATCCTTAGATACATAAAAAGCGTGCCAATCGCGTGCCTATGCTATCAAGAAGGATAGTCCATGGGCTAACAATACAAAACTCATTTCCAAGTTTTAAGAGCTAAGTCCATAATCCGTAAGGAAAGAGGAGTTTGACACTTCATTTTCAATACTATCTCAAACAAAGTCATGCCCACGTATACTAGTACAAGGGTCATCCCTCTACTCAAATCACAATGCATACACACCAAAAGGAATGATGGAAAGTACATTGCCAAACTTAAGTGTGCGCCTCATTCTTTTTTTTCATGCCTTTTGCCTACGATATGCTTCACAAATTTGTTCCTATGATAGCTTGCCTTATTTTGGCTTATGCTTGCAAAAACTTTTTGCTTTTCTCTTTTTTTTTTGTAGCTTGCCTTATTTTGGCTTGTGCTTGCATATACAAAAAAAAATTGTTGGGTCAATTTTTCACCCAAATTGACTCCACGCATAAGATTTGGCAATGTACTTAGGATATAAATGGTGTGTGCATACAATGTGATAGAATAAAGATGACCTAAGAGCAATGACAAAATTTTCGAAGAGGAGAAAAGGATTTTCATGCTTGCTAATTCAATGTTCAAGTGATGCAAAAAGGTTGCCTAAATCATTAGATAGACAAAAGATAACAACAATATTGACGCCTAGGAATGATTCACTCATAAAAGTCAAGGCGATTCTAGATTCAAAATCAAGACGAGAGCAATGAAACTAGACAGTTGGGTAATGGAGTAATGCGGATGCCTTCAAAATTTGAATACTCAAATGTAAGCTAGCGCATAAAAAGTGCAAGTGCCTAAACATGAACTATTTTCAATAAAATGCACTACACACCCACTCCACACTTAAAATGAAGCTTAGTCCCTAAGCGACAAATATATGAAAACAAAAGTGTAGTGTAAAGGGCTTCCCTGAAAGTGTAGCTCATAGTGCGTGATAAATAGATTGCTCATTCTTTTCCCATGTATGACAATCAAATCTGTAAAACAAACAAGTGACCACTACTTAGAAATTATTAGTACATGTCACAAGTATAATGTGTAATCATAGTAGGGACTCCACACTTAATTCAAAAGCATCTAGCGAGTGATGATGTGAGTGCAAAATAAGTTCGATAAGTGACAAACGTATTTTTAACCCTTTATAGTCGTCAAGTTATGAGTTTTTGGGGTCGAATTGCATACAAACAAAATTTATAAACCTTGGTAAGCGAAGGGTCGATCCAAGGAACAACGTGTGTGAGTACTAGCAAACAAGTGACCTATTCAGCTATTCCGATTAACAAGAGGTTTTGATGTGATGAAAATAACAGAAATTAAATACGGAAAATAAAGGGTTTTGAACTTGGTCAGAGAAAGAATCCCAGGATCAAACTTCACCCGTGCCAACCCCACTAATCATATCACGTAAATTCATCATGCTATCGAATATGAAAATAAACTGAAATAACACTAGACAAGCCGCCCATCCACGGATCATTGTCTAGATTAATCTCAATCGTTGAACGCCGCCCATCCACGGATTATCAACGATCTCGATTATTAAACTTAGGGTTTTTCAGACGAAAGTCAACTTTCCTATTAATTCATGTACTACCATAGTAGCTACCATGACCTAACATCAATTTCATCTAATCCGATTAATACCTAGGACCCATCCATCTTTTGGTAATTAACCTATATACGTTCTAGCATGCAAACATCCCATTCAATGTAAAACTTGCAAGAACAATAAAATTGAGCACGATGAAACTGAATATTCGAATCGCATTAAAGAAAAATGTTTAATTGATCACATGAAGAGTTGGGTACATAGCACGAGATCCATAAGATCCCAGAATTAAGAAGACTACTCACTATTCATGGTAAGTTAACCACAAATAGTGTACAAATAGAAATTAAGGACGATATAACCGTAGCGACGATGTAGCTCGTTGAGTCCTCAATCTCTCGCGATGTTCTCCATCTTCTCTCCCAAGTTAGGGTTCTTCAATCTCAATTCAAGCACTCGTCAATGTCGCACAATCTCTCGCCAATCATCCTCACTGAGTAAATCAGCCGCTTGCCCTCTTTATAGCTTTCCAAAAGGCCAAAAAGCCCAAAAAACGAAATTAGAAAATAAGTCCAAAAATCTGTCCCGACGGCCAGCCGGTCGCTGGCTGGGCAAGGCAATCTCAGCCGGTCGGCTGGATCAAGTGCTCCACAAGGCTGCTTCAGTCTGAGTTGTAAGGGTGCCGTGACACCCGTGACGTTCTGTTTTGTCACGACCAGGAAAAATGACAGAGACTTCGGGTGAATTTTTCATGGTCTTAACCTCCAAATTTGATCTTGGTGTAGTTTACACCGTTTGATTGGATGACCTCCATGTGCACAGATTCAACCCGCGTGGAGAATTGTATCAATCCATATCCAGTGTACAATGCATTAAAATAATAACACACATCGATTAGTGAAATCAATTCTCAATAATCTCAAATTGAGTGGCGTCTGCGAATGATAATGTGTGTTAGAAATAAATTACTAATAACAATAACAATACATTCAGGTTGTTAAACTCAATTCAGATTAAAGAGAACATATCGTTATAATTAGGGACGGAACTAGTGAGGAAAGAGAGTGACACTTGTCACCCCCAACATTTTTCAAAATATTTTTATCACATATTAAATTTAATATTTTCAAACATAATTAATTAAATACTTAAATTTAAACCTAAGTAGATAGCATAATTCATCAAGTGGGAAGCACTCGGTTGAGGCAGGGTTGGTAGAATGAGGCACGTGAGACACGATCTGGGCCACTCATTGTGACACGTGGCGAAGCCACGTGAGTTGAGCCGTCATTTGCGTTCACACTACGAAGTAGTGGGTTTTACTATTTGGACACGTGGCGCGCCCACAAAACACGGGGGGTTAGATGTGTGGCTCAGATCGTGCCTCACTTGCCTCATTATAATTTGCTTGCCTCATTTGATCGCTTCTCTTCATCAAGTTATGTTTAAATATATAAGCATAAGTTACATGAGGAGCGCTCAAATGAGGCAAGCAAATTAGAATGAGACAGTGAGACACGATCTGAGCCACACATCTAACCCCTCGTGCTTTGTGGGCGCGCCACGTGTCCCATTACCAATAATCAAACTTGTTAATTTTGTATGTGTATAACTGCTCACATTCAGGTTGGAAGTTCGTATTAAAGTTTTGTTCTGATAAGTTTGTATTTGACCCAATTAAATTTTGATTTTTTAATTTTCAATGTTGTTTGTTTTTTAGATGAAAACAACAAATATTGACTCATTGTTCAAAAGAAAAACTATTCAACATCAGAGCAAGATAGTCATTTACATAGTAAGAAATTAATAATAATTTTGAGATCAATAAATTAGTCAGTGATTCATGTCCTCACCTACAACTATCGAAGTGCCCATTGATAAGGGTGACAATGTTCAAAAATCTTATATTAGTTTCAATCTGAATCATAACAAAATGGAAGATGGTTTCTTATTGGATTGATTGGTTTTCAACTCTGAAAAAGAACTAGATGAAATGTTTAACACGTATTCGATAATATATGATTTTGTGACATGAAAACCATATTTTTTTATAATGTATTACAATTTTTTGAACTGTAGTCTAATTTTTATTTGTCACCCCTATCTCAATTCCTGGGTCCGTACCTGGTTATAATCTTGAATATGCGGAAGTAGACGTGCACACGAGTACACTGGATTAGGTCTTCTAGTGTTATCGTTAAAGTCATCTTAGCTTTTTCACCGAGAGGGCAAGAAAAACGATCGTCATCACGATGGTGGTGGACAGGGGACCATAACCCATACAAATAGGGGTGTGCTAGGGCAAGCACTATTGTTATAATTATCTTTCCGTCTCTTATAGAAAGTTAATTATCAAATAGTATCTACACAATAGCTCACTCTCATGGCATTATATATCCATGTAAGCCAATATAAATTACAACTATATCACTTTAGTAGACTTATTTAAATAATAGCACACACATTTATCTTATTTATATTTATGACCTCATAAATTAATTAATTACACAATTAACCCAACAAGCATATTTCTTGATTTTACACCACACAGACGCCCTTCATGCTCTCCATCAGCCTAGCGGTCCACAACTTTGTTGAGTAGCAGGAGGGCAGATGCCACACTAGTTTATACTCTTTTTGAAATTTTTCTCAACAGTTGAACATGTGAGCAAATCAAACCGAGGAAAGACAAGGAATTGAAGGGCCAGACCTACTTCTCGTTTATTGCATTCTTTCCTGGCCCCCCCATTGTTAATTATTGCACTACACAGCTATTTAATAACTCGATAGTTGGTTCCATATTCAGCATCCATCTTCTTCCTTTACCTCCTTATTGGAAAAAAAATGGATGACATGAAGCACAACTTCGTTGAAGTGAGGGGGCTAAAGCTTCATGTGGTCGAAGCAGGAAATGGTAAGGCATTACCAAGATCTGCAGCACAGATAAGTTAGAACGTTCTAGTAATTTGTTTCTTGGTGTTTGTCATGTGAAGGTCCGAATGCTGTGCTTTTCTTGCATGGATTCCCTGAAATATGGTACTCATGGAGGCACCAGATGGTGACCGTGTCACAAGCTGGTTATCGAGCCATTGCCATAGAATTCAGAGGCTATGGCCTGTCCGATCCGCCGCTTGAGCCGGAGAAAACCCATTTCACAGATCTTGTTGATGATGTGATAAACCTGCTGGATACCTTGGGAATTGATAAGGTACGTAATTTAATTGTCAAAACATATCCCAACAAGCATTGTATCAAATTATATTGTTTTTTGTACTCAGGTTTTTCTGATTGGCAAAGACTTTGGAGCACTGCCAGTATATCAGCTAGCCGTTCTATACCCTAAAAGAATACAAGGCATAGTAACCCTTGGCATACCTTTCTTACTTCCCGGAACAGGCCCTGCCAGTTTCCCACTCACTGCCTTCCCCAAAGGTTTCTACATCCTGCGTTGGAAGGTAAACATAAAACAAATAGTTATGAAAAAAATCAAATTTTGCTATACAGAGATATCTAAAAGAAAGCCATTTTAGGAACCTATTGGAAGAGCTGAGGCAGATTTTGGTCGCTTTAACGTCAAGACAGTGATAAGGAACATTTACATCCTGTTCTCGGGAAGCGAGCTTCAAGTAGCTGATGATGATCAAGAAATTATGGACTTGGTTGAACAAGATACACCTCTTCCTTCGTGGTTTAGCGAAGAAGACTTAAACGTGTACGCAAGCCTGTATGAGAAGTCTGGATTTCGTACTGCGTTGCAAGTTCCTTACCGGTAATGACGAAAATTTATAGGACTTAAAAGTGGCATCTAGCTAGCCTTTTCTTAATGACACTTTCTTAATGCAGGACATTGGATAAAGATTGTGGCATAACAAATCCCAAAATCAATGCCCCAGCAATGCTGATAATGGGTGAGAAAGACTATGTAATGAAATTTCCTGGGATACAAGACTATGTCCGCGGAGACAAAATGAAGGAGTATGTACCTGACATTGAAATTAAATTTCTACCAGAAGCGTGCCACTTTTCGCAAGAGCAATTTCCAGACACGGTAAACAGCCTCATTCTGGATTTCCTCAACAAGCATAAATGAATGGGTTGCTACAACAGTTTCCCCAAGTGTTAAGAGCACACAACATTTGGGACTCATCCGCCTATGAGACGTCAGGCTCCAGCAGCTTAAGCTATTGATCAGATTTATAGAACAATAATGTGCTGCTACTGTTTTAATTTTTGTTGTTTTTAATTATATTTCAAGTAATATATGAAATGCTTGAATATAGTCATGTTTTCATTTAAAGTCTCTGATTCTGCATTTCATTACAAGGACCATTAGTCATCAGATTAGTTATTCATTTGCAGATCATTATTACCTACCTACCTTTAAATAAATAATATATGTAGGCCATGAGAAGCGATCAAATGCAGGGCTCGGTAGAATGAGGCAGTGAGACACGATCTCGACCGTCCATCTAACTCTCCGTGCATCTGAGGTGCGCCACGTGTCCAAATAGTGAAATCCCACTACTTTGAAAAAGTAGTGTGAACGCGTTTGGCGGCTCGTGACACGTGGCTTCGCCACGTGCGTCCGATCAACTCCATCAACGACTCGGATCGTGCCTCACTGCCTCATTCTACCAACCCTGCATCAACCGAGTGCTCCCCTGTAGGCCATTTAAAGCATCTTCCAACTTACAAATATCATTATAGCTCAGTACAATAGTTTTTTTTTTGATTAAACTCAGTACAATAGTTAAATATATGATATATGAGAAGCGCTCAAATGAGGCAGGCTTCGGTAGAATGAGGCACGATCTCAGCCGTCCATCAACCCCCGTGCATTGTGGGCGCGCCACGTGACAAATAGTAAAACCCACTACTTCGTAGTGTGAACGCAAATGGCTGCTCGTGACACGTAGCTTCGCCAAGTGCGTCCGATCAACTAGATCAACGACTCGGATCGTGCCTCATTCTTACAACCCTGATGTCGCCGAGCGCTCCCCTATGATATATTATGTAGCTGCATACATGTGTTTTTATAATATATGTAGGGGAGCGCTCCGTTGAGGGAATGAGGCAGTGAGACATTATATGAGCCACTCATTTTGGTGATGTGGCAGAAAATAGTTTTTTACGGTTTGCTTTTTACTTTTTGGTAGTGGGACACGTGTCGCGCTCACAAAACACGGGAGTTAGATGTGTGGCCCAGATCGTATCTCACTGCCTCATTCTAATTTGCTTGCCTTATTTGAACGCTCTTCTGTACATACATGTATATCGGTCATACTCATACCGGTTGCTGCAGTTAGAGCTTGAAATTAAGGCAGCTTCGAGAGGCTCAGTTTTTTAGGAATGATATCGCTTGTTGTTTGTGGATAGAGTTGTTATTTTCAATGACAATGGTCCCTCATCTTTATTCAGAATGGTCCACTGAGAGGCCTCTTATTTGAGGAGAAGTTGTCTTTAAAATACACCTGTAACTTTCGCGCTTATGAGGTTTTTCACTTTTTTTTTTCTTCGTGAGGACACGCTGATGGTCAAGATAAAGAGATAGATGTAGTGGTTAGTTGTGATATGTTTTGAAATGCATTATCGTATGCGGAAAGGAATGAGGACACTATAATCCAACAACTACGAGCCAAAAATAACTCAAGGGATTCCTCTACACTACACTCTTAATTATATTTTTTGCGTTTAGAGAATAAGTTTCACCTTAAGTGTAAAGTTGTGTGTAGCGCAACTTATTATGAACATCCATGTTCACTACACCAGAATACACATTATACGACTTTCAAATTTTAGTAGGCTAAGTGGAAAAAGAGTCGTATAAGGTTTATGCCACTGTCACACAGTCGCATTCGCGAAGTCTCATATGGGGAGTCGCATAAGTCAGATGCGACAGTTACAGTGAAGCACTGTCAGATAAGATTAAGCTTACGTGACTGTACTTCAAACTGTCTCTTAATTGTATCTACTGCCACATAAGATTTTTTTAAAAATGTTAGTAGATTAATAATTATACGGCATTTATTATTAATATTATTAAACACACATAAAGAAATCTGAAATTCAATTTTCATTCCAATTGAAAAAGAGCAATCCAATCTGTAATATGTTTCAATACCATAGTACATAACTACTACAATATTCAAAAAGTGTTCCAATTATGCAAGAGCATAATATGTTTTCATCGCCAGCATTTCTTCGGTGCATTAACTCTTCTATTTGTCCACTTGCACTTGAGCACTCACCCTTGTCCCAGTTCTTGGAGGTGAAGACTTACAAATGCACCTCTTAGTGTCCATGAGTAAAGGATCCAAGCCAATATGATCTTACACCACTGGAGCCTCCAAAACCATGAGATCAATAATGATGCACTTCAAGATTAGTTCATACTCTCCATCAACAAAAAAAAAAGATTAGTTCATACTCCAAGAGGATACATATTTCATTCTTACTAAAGTGTTATAACAAAAAAATTAAACAAAAAACGTGGATGCATTTACGTAGTCTATTACTTGGAGAAGTCTCCGGTGGAACCAGTCTTTGACGTGAAAAATGCCTTCCTTGACCTTCATCGGTGCAAACTATGCAAATGAAACCAAAATAATTAAAACTAACATAAACACTTTTGCATCAAATTCAATTATAGAGTTCAATCCAAATTCCTGAACAAGTAAATGCAACATATCAACGCATTTGCATCGAATTCAACTGCAAAGTTTAATCGAGAATCCAAACAAGTAAAGCCCAAATCAAAGCCTTTGCATCAAATTCAACTGCAAAATTCAAGTATTTACCTATCAATAGTCACAATTTTCTCAGGACATAATCACCACTGCAATCTCCCTCAAAGTTGATGCCTCCTGCTTAAATCAGAAGCAAATTACTCAGTTAAACATCTTGCAAAAAGGACAGCAGTTTCAGAAAATACGAAATTAAAAATCTTAAGTTTCACAACGTTTAGAATACTTGAGGCTCAAAATAAGGCTTACATTGGTGCTTATATGCTTACTTGAATCTTCTTCAGAGCTCATATCCAGTCATTCCAGGCATGGAGTATTCAATGGAGTGACGGGAATAGGCCGTTGTGCCGGTGGTGGAGGGGCTACTGACGGGACATGAGTTTGGGTCTAGGACTATTTCGCAGGGGTTCAGTGGTGGTGTGGCTGGGACGGGAGTAGTCTGTTGGGCTGGTGGTGCTAAAGGGACTAGATTCAGCTTCTTTTGTTGCGTCGACTTCGATTTTACGGGCGGAGCCTTTACAGCTTTCTTTGGGTTCTACAATTTCGGTGGCGGACGACGGACTGATGACGACCGAAGTTTCATACGCTTGGTTAGTCCCTCGTTTATCTCGTTCGTGGTTCTATTCTTACCCGTAGCCATGTGGTGGTGGAAGTGTGCAGTTTAGGTGAGGGAGAGAAGTGGCGAGAACTGGTGAGCGACACGGCTGCGCGAGAGGTAGGTTAGGTGAGAAGCAAAGAAACCCTAACCTTTGCATGAGATTGAATTCCCCGTCATACATTACACGTGTATTTTTTATTAACTTTATTCAAACTTAAGTGTACACATCGTTAGCAAAAAAAAAAAAACTTAAGTGTACACATCCAATCAAAAAAAAAACTAAAATGTACACATGTGCAAAATTAGTGGCGCTTTTTTTGGTATGAAATTAAAAATTGAAATTGAAACAAAGTGCCTCCTCTAGAGCCACATTTTCAACAACAACGTTTTTTATTTTATTTAAAAAAAAATAAAAGGCAATACGGTTTGGGGGGAATCTGAAAAACTTTGAGGGGGAAACTTATGCGATAAAAATAGATAAGTCATGTGGCCTAAACGGCTAAACACATACAGATAAAAAAGTTTGTGTCAAGGGAGAATACTTGCCTCTATATTGGGATTTACAAAAAGGTTGGCAATAGAAGATTGCCATAATATCCCACTTAAGGGACTTTATTCAAAATGTAATCCTTTATGCGACTCTGATTGCCATATCGAGTCGCATAAAATAAAGATAGTTGACCAATCAGAATGTACGACGCACTAAAACTTACATATTACTTTATTAATTATTCAAAAAAGTAGAGTGTCAGCATGTCCAACTTAAGGAACATCATTTGCTGTGTCTCTTAACACGAGGTCACATATGACAACTTAAGGGACATCATTTGTTGTCTCTTAACATGATGTCGCATATGCCAACTTACGCGACACATTTTATGTTGTTGTTTACGGTGCTGTCGCATAGGTTACCATATACGACAGTGAATAATTTGTCGCATTGAGGATGTCGCGTATGGGTGTCACTAAAAAATACTGTCGTATAACCAAATATATGCGAGTTCTGCATATACGACTACATCAAAGAAAGTTGTACAATGTGTATTCTGGTGTAGTGGTTCAGGCACTTGCACTTTTATGCACTAGGATACATATGAGTACTCAAATACCCAAGGTTATTGCATATGACCCACTTACTCAACAATCCAGTTTCAAATACATTTTGAATATAGAATCACCATTGATCTTAAGAGTGTGCAATTCTTAGACGTCAATATTATTGGTATCTTTTGTCTACAACCTATATGTACTACTTGAGCATAGATTTAGCAAGCATGAAAATACTTTTTCTTCTCTTCGAGAACCTAGTCATTGCTCTTTGGTGATCTCTATTCTTTCACCATATATGTTTACACACCATATATCCTGCTTAGTACATTGCCAGTTCTTAAGTGTGGAGACAATGATGGTGAAATTGACCCAGAAAAGCCAAAATAAGGCAAGCTATAAAAAGCAAAAATATTTATAAGCACAAACCAAAATAAGGCAATCTACCAACGAAAAACATTCGAGAAGCATATTTCAGGCAAAATGCCTAGAAAAGAAAAGAAAAATATAGAAGGCACACACTTAAGTTTTTCAATGTAGGTTGCCATCAATTGGCTTTGTGTGTATGCATTGTAATTTGAGTAGAGGGACGGCCCTTGTACTAGTACGTAAGCATGACTTGGTTTAAGATTGTTTTGAAAATCAAAGTGCCAAACTCCTCTTTCCTTACAGATACTATACACTTAGCTCCTAAGTCATAGAAACGAGTTGCATATCGTTAGCTTGTGGTCCATCCCTTGATACCATAGGTGCACGACTGGCACGCTTTTTGTGTTTCTAAACTTCATGTTTCGAGTATCATGTGAAAAGGTTGAATAAATTGTTAGATTAGTCACTAGATTACTCTAATATTGATTTCCGTTGAATGTCAATCCTTTTAGAATCCTTGGCGATTCAAAACTGTCTTGAAAGAAGTTAGTCTTTGAATACTAGTTTAGTTGTTGTGTATGGGAAATTGTTGCACATTTTTTAGATGTTTGAAGTACTATTTCTCACCCGCATATAGCTAGCTACATTTAAGACCTGTGAGTAATCATTTTTCTGAAACCTCTCAAGAGACTATAAGTCGTCCTGTAAGTTAGTCAAGAGGTTTAAAGGTTTGGTGCATACGCTGAATGCACACGTGATTCCTATGACAGTGCGTTAAGATTGAGTTTATGTTTATTCGGGATGAACAAACTCTAAGTGTAGAGTATTTTGACGAACCATAATCTCAGCAACATATTCGCTTCACACTTAGCCTATATGTATTCATTCTCCTTGTTTTTATGAGAACTTCATGTAACATTGCGTTTCAGGTGCAAAATGAACCTTAATCGAAACAAAGCATTCTGTGACGATTTAGATGAAAATACGGCAAAATTTGACATATAAACATTTTGGACTTATTTTGCACGCCTAGAGCACATATTGTGTCCGAATTTATCAATCAATGGCATGTTAGAAGGATTACTTGAAGTGCTAAAACTTTGTAGTTTACACAAGGAGAAGATTCGGACATTAACGAGTTCTAAAAGAGAGTCGGAGTAAGAACGGCTACACAGAACACGCAAAAAAGAGCCTTCAGACTTTTCATGGTCGTGTCAACCGTGTCACTTTTTGCCACAGGGTGGCACGGGCATGCTTGGGGGATTTTTTTGAGACCGTGTGTCATCGTGTCACTTCTTCACACGCCTGACAAGGGCTAATAGGATGAAAAGGTTATGATTACGGCTCCTAAAAGCAGAATGTGAACACTTCACGTCACTTTAGAAGAAAAAGAATAAGAACAATTATCTCACAACCGAAAAGCGAACCTCGAAAGAGGAAAAATTCAAATCAAGTTGTAAGGTATCTATAGAAGAAATGATGTATGAAGTTGCGACAAATCCCCAAGATTGAGCCATAACAAGAAAAGTCATTACAAAGGCTTCCCACAAAAGAAGAAAAGAAGAACTCGAGGTCGTAGGAGATAGAATTAATCACATGCTAGAGAAATCAATGAAATATAACCATACTACGGACGACAAATGTAGATCCGGGGTCTAAATGAACTACCCCGCACTCATCACGAGTGATTTGCATTCTAGCTCAGCGGTAACTTGTATCAAATTAACTTAAAGTTCATCATAGTGATTTGAGTAGCAAAACAAGTTACGCATTATGTGGCTTAGTTAGATTTATGTCTAATATTGATGTAGTGTAACATCCAAGAGGTCATTAGACTTGTGGTGTTGTTTTTGTTCTCTCTTATGACTGTTCTTCTTCGAGGACGAACAAGTCTAATTGCGGGATAGCTATCTCATTTATTCGGATACATTTATATGCAAACATTTACTCTTTAAGTATTGGTTTGGATTTCACATGCATTGGAACCTACATAAGAGAATATGTCATTAAAGACGCTATTTGGGTGTCAATATGCAGCGAGGATCGATTAGACCTTAAATGCTTTGAAGAAATGTTGAGAGCAAACAAAAAAATAATGGACATGAGTCATAGATGGTTAGGAAGCTGACTCAAAGTTCCACAACTCTCTAGTATACTTTGAAAGTATATGAAGACATTTGGAGGGTCAAAACATGGTTTGAAGTTAAAGCTGCCACGCAAGACGAATTGGTGCTAAGAGGGAGTTTCGCGCCCCACCTTCACTTTACGTGTCGCGCATGGGTAGTTAAAGTATGCATAAGGCGCTGGTGTTAACGTTTACGCACCGCCCATTTGACCTCAGCAGGCAGTATTTACCAACGTCAGCATGCGCAAAGTCTTAACCCTAAATTAAGTTTTTGGAAAGACAAGTGATGAGTCATAATCCCAACAATGTATTCGCTTCACATTGAGCCTATTTGTGGCCATTTTTCTTATTTTTATGAACATTTACTTCGTGTTACAATGCATTTCTGGTGCAAATGAACATGAAGCGAAACAAAACAAAACATTATGTGAAGATTCGGGCGAAAATAGGGCAAAAGACGGCAGATTGTCCTCTATCAAGCCAGAGGATGTTGGAAAGCTTACTCAAAGTGCTACAACTTTGTAGTTTACACTTAAGAAGATTCAAACGTTGAGGAGGTCAAAACAAGAGACGAAATCAGAGTCGCTACACAGAACGCGCAAAACGGATCCACGAAGCTATTTAAGAACAAAGTGAGCAGCACAAACAAATCGACGATTCCTCAACTACTCTATTTGTTTTTCTTTTCTATGATGTGTATTCACATGACCGTGTGTAGCTAAAACTCTATTTCAGTTTAGTACATCGGACCTCGTGACACCGTGTTTTGAGATTGAGCTTAATGTGTATTTAATGATTTCTACTAATTCTTGATCTTATTTCTATGAGTAAAATCGGTGGCTGTAGTCGGAACTTTGTCATTGAGCTTTATCTACTTGTTTAATTCTTGTCGTTGAGCTTTATCTACTATTCTAATTCTTATCATTAATACTTATTAGAAACTTTGTTGTAAAGGTTGGTAGTAACATCTAGGGAAAGTATTACTTTTGTTGGACTATGAATTCCAGGGATAACTAGAGAACATATTACATTTGTTGAAATTTGTTATGGTATATTACCTTTATCAAGATATTATGGGTCACTGTCTTTATTTGAGTAACCGCATCATGTCATGATTTAAGATACCTTCGATGATAAACAATAGTCCTAAGTGGTGTCATGAATTGATTATTCTCATAGATAGGAACACATCATCCCTTTTACTCACTCAGCAAAAACTCACTCTCACACCCCCATGTTTACTTACTTTGCCGATAAATAACTTCTCAACATGTTCGTTGTGGGATCGATCATACTTGTCCTTGTACTAGCTACACGTAGGATAATAAATTATTAATTGACTTAGACGAGAAGTTAGCAGCATAAATGAAATAATAAACGCTCGTGATAAGTAGGTTAACGAGCAGTTAGCTGAATTAAGGGACATAATGCGAGGAATCATGGAGAAACTCACCACAAAATGCCCGTGATCAACAAATTTTATATCGTTTTAGGCTCCGTTACTTACAGATTTCAGGAAGATTCAACATTTTTCCAAATCAAAGGATTTTTTATTGTTTCAGTTCACATGAACCGGAAAGGAAGCAAAATATGAAAACAAGAAAAATCGGACCAAAGGCGCCACCTCCGGAAGAGGTGAAACGAGAGGTGAGGTAGCCCTAGAGACCAAGCACAACCTCTATAAGTGCCTCATGTCCCTAAAGAAGGTGCCGCCTCAACCAGTATTTTTAAGTATAAAAGGAAGCCCAGGGCTCATTCTAAAACAACTTGGATTTGATCAAAAAATACTTCGTCCAATATGGTGAGCAAGTTCCAGTAGACGAGGCGAAGTGCTCAGGGGCACCAATAAGCGTCTGAATTAGAAGTGGAGAGTAGTCCCAATGACTATTTCGCAAGAAGTAAGGTTGTACTCTTATAGCTAGTTGTGATAGGACTAGTGTTCCTATAGTCGCCTATTTGTTGTCGACTTGCCTTCATGTTGGAATCATTATTCCATGAATTAATGCGGTACTTGGTTTGTAGCAAGGTTGACTTGAATTGTAGTCCTTATTTTGTTGCGCCTTATTTTATGTCTTGGATTAGGTTAGTGTGAGCAACCTAAGTGACACCTACCCCTTGCCTAGTGATTAATCTTACACTCATCTCTTTAAGTTTCTAAACTTTTTAGCCTAAAATTCAACCAAACCAAAAGTGTGGTTATGATAGATTAGTTGAAGCTAATACTATCTTAGTGTTGCATGCTAGTAGCTCCTTGGATGATCCTAGACTTACCTAGGCTACAAATTATTTTTGACCTAGTAAATTACACTTACACCCAAGAAAGCCAACTAAAAAAGCATTGAAGAGGTAAGAACTACTCGTGTTGTTCTTCCTCTTCATTTTAAGTGGGGCACGAGTATTTTGGCCAATGAGACCAAGCCTATTGACACACCACCAACGCCCACATAAACATTAGTGCAGGTGCACTACACCATTTTACATCCCGCGTGATCAACTTTGTACCTTGTCGCATTAACTTTTTCACATAAAACGGTTTATATGACATTACTTTGGTTGTTTTTCGCAATAACGTAAATATGCGGCTAAAGTTAATGCGCCTAACATGTAGTCACATAAAGATGTTTACGCGACTCTGTTTTAAGTGACACATCATTTATTTCCCGTAATAGGTTTATTGTGATAGTTCTTTTAGCGACACATAATTTATGTAACGTTAAACATTTCACGCGACTTAAATTTAGCGACAACTGAAAGTATGTAACTTTATAAATAAAAATAGATCGTCAAAGCAGGTGCTGGCATTGACCAACCCCTTTAAGTTTTAAATTGACTCGGTATTAAAGAGGGCGCGACCTACCATTTGGGGATCAAGCGACATTTGTATCCAAAGTAAGTCACGCAACCATAAAAAATTAAATGTAGAACAGAACTTCAAAAACACCCCTACCTTCCAGTTTACCTACCTTAATCTTCTGAAATCGAACTGCAAACGACCCCATTTGTCGGAGAACATTATCTGCAGCTCCAGGGAGTGTTTTTTTCATAAGTTTTGGTCAGATCTTAATGAGATAGCACACTTTTTGAAGGTATATACTGAAATTCTCATATACTTGTCATTTTTCATTCCATTTATTTTCAGACTTTTGATTAAGTTAAAACTCTGCTATGAATTATTGTCGAAGTAGTTGTTGCCATGTCAATTTTTGGGGGATGAGTTGAAAGAGAGTAGCAGCAGGTCATGGGGGCGTTTTTGATGAATAATGAGAGAAAGAGAGCAGCAACCTTTTTGCTGAACAGAACTCCATATGTTGGAGCAGCACTCGTGTCCCTGTTTTGGGCTAGTTGTGTCCCTGTTTGGGCGTTGGAGCAGCATCATTTTTACTGCGTTATGTGTGTATAATTGCTAGGTAGCATTTGGGCAGCAACCTGTAAATTTGGGTGTAGTATTTGGGCAGCAACATTATGTGTCCCTGCTAGGTTGCATTTGTGTGTAGGAGTAGCAACATTTTGGCTGCATATGACATGTAGAATTGGGCATTTTTGCTGCATTATGTGTCCCTACTAGGTAGCTTCGGCTTAACTCTCCTAATTTGTCTCATATTTGGTAATATACGAACCATGGACAAGAGTCGGATGAATTTGTCAGACAAATGTGATCAGCGGTTGGCACAAGGGATTATGACTTTCATAAACTTCGTCAAACAAAACGAACCCCGGAGTTCTACACATAAATGTCCATGTAGGCGTTGTAGGTTGCACCATGCAAAGTTGTCATTGGATGAAATCCAAACACATTTGTTACGCAATGGTATAATGCAAGAGTACACGACTTGGACTTCTCTTAAGGAATTAGAACCCGAGGCTTCATCAACATTATACACACAACGAGACCAATGTATTATGGAAAAGTATCGTGGCACGGTTGAAGAAAGTGGTGCTTATTACATGGATCCTACAATAGAGATGCTTAACAACACTTTCCCTAATCCGGAACCACATGAAGAGGACCTTGAAAATGATTGTTTGGGCAAGGAGGCATATGATAAGTATCAAAGACTTCTCGCGGAAGCACGAACTCCCATATATGTGGAGAGTGATAAAACTATGTTGGGTACCATTTTAAGTGCAATGAAAGTTAAAGTCTACAATGGATGGCCCGACAAGAGCTTTAACGATCATTTGAGAATCACACAAGAACTCCTTCTGAGCCCAAATAATTATCCAAGTTTGTATCTGAGGTTAAGAGACTTTTAACGAATACGGGGATGAGATATGAGATCATTCACGCATGTGAATATGGTTGAGCGCTATTGTATAAAGACTATAAGAACCTAGAGCATTGTCCGGTGTGTGATGAGTCAAGATACTTAGACGGCGATGGTGATAGAATGATTTCAAGAAAAGTGGTACGATACTTTTTCTTAACTCCAAGATTACAACGTCCTTATATGTCACCGCATATAGCTAAGGAGATGCGGTGGCACAGGGAGAGAAAAGTGAAAAATGGTCTCATTAGACATCCCGCAGATAGTGAAGCATGGCAGGAGTTCAATAAAAAATATCCGGATTTTTCACAAGACTCTAGAAATGTGCATCTTGGACTGGCCACAAATGGCTTCAATCGCTTTGGAGAAGCTGCTCTTTCTCATAGAACTTGACCAATTGTCGTGATGCCTTACAATTTGCCACCTTATTTGCGCATTAAGAAGGAATTTAATATTCTTGCTATGGTGATTTCGGGTCCGAAATCTCCGGGAAAGTGCTTGAATGTGTTCATGCAACCCCTGATTGATGAATTGAATATGTTGTGGGACACTGGAGTACTCACATTTGATCGACATGAAAGCTGCAGTGATATGGACAATCAGTGACTTTCCGGGTTTGGGAATGTAAGGAGGTCTAAAGGATACAAAGCTTGTCCTTTTGTGTTTCGATGATGTTGATGCTAAACATTTAGCAGGGAGAATGTCTTACCAAGGCCACCGAAGTTGGCTTGATAGGGATCATTCGTGGAGGCATCAAACTATTAAGTTCAATGGGGGAGTGGAAGTACGAGATGCCCCACCTTCATTAACAGGTGAAGAGGTTCTGTCATCTGTACTTAGCCATGAGTACCCCGTACTTAGCTTGCATCCAGATTTCAAATCTAGAGGTGTGAATAAGGAGAAGTTGTGTTGGACTCATGTGAGCATTTTTTACGATTTACCTTAATGGAGCACATTGCGACAACCATATTCTTTGGATGTAATGCACATAAAGGAAAATATGTTTGATGACATCATTGGTACTATTCTCAATCTTCAAGGAAAGACAGAAGATGATATTAAGGCTCGAGAAGGTTTGGAGCAACAAGGGATTCATAAGGAATTGTGGTGGAAGAAGACAGGGTCATCTTCCCGAAAATATAAAGTTTCACAAGCACCTTATACCGTTTACCTAATGAGAAGACGGAGATATTTGAGTTCATTAAGGATGATAAGTATCCTTCTACCGGTCATTTGAAGAACAAAATCAACGTGGAAGACAAAAAGTTTAATGAGTAAAAACTCATGATTGCTATGCCATGTTGCAGCAATTACTTCCGGTGTTTATTCGACTATACTTGCCACATTATGTAGTCGAGCTCCTTATATCATTATCACTATGGTTTCATAAGTTATGTTGTAAGGAGTTGATGGTCAATGAACCAATTGAAATGAAAGATGATAGAGTCACCATTCTGTGCAAATTGGAGATTGTTTTTCCTCCTGCTTTCTTCACCATCATGGTGCATCTATTGATCCTTCTTCCAGATCAAGTTTTGCTTAAGGGACTCGTACACTATAGCTGGATGTATCCTATTGAGAGGTTTATAACTTTTAATTTGTGTAAGCTAATTTGTTTAATTTTGTAAATTTAATTTTCCCTTTTAGTTATCGAGAATATATTCAAACTCATGTACAGATATATTTGTAAACTAACTATGACTTATTACTCTTGCAGACAATTAGGTGAGTATAAGAGATCGGTTTGGAATAGCATATATCCAGAGGGATGTATCGCTGAGCAATAAATTACGCATGAATGTGTAAGGTATTGTATATTGTACATGAACGATTCAACCGAGGTGGACTCATCGAACGAAGCTCGATTATATGTCCTGAACGAGTACTCTCCTCTAATCAAGGTTAGTGGTTATTGTCCTATGATAAAGTTGTGTAAGAAACAACTTGACATGGCTCACTGGTGCGTGGTGGACCATTGCGTACAAGCAAAACATTATCTTCTCAGTTATGACAAAAAGTTTGACTTGGAATGCCCAAATAGATCAAAGAAAGAACATGTTAAGCATTTTCTTAAATATTTTCGTGGCTCGGTATGAATACAAAATTGATTATTTACTTTATTCAATTCGTTATTCATTTTTATAATTCTCTTTTTATTAGTGACATTGTTTTAATAACGGTTCCATGCTCATCTTTTTCAACCGCTGATGGACATCTTGGAAAGGGAGCGCAGCGAATCGTATTCTACTTAATTGCATAGTTAAGCAGGCATGCTGGCGTGTAGTATTTTATCGTCAAAAATAATTTATAATGCCGGTAAGTACCGGATCGTCTAAGGAAGCAATTGTAAACTTGCGCACTATGTAAGGTTGATCTTCTATTTATCCTAGTCGGAATCGAGTGTTTTGTTTGGTTTTATTATCTAAAATAAACAAGTAAAAAAAGGGTTTTAACGGATTTCGAGAAGTTTTTCGGGGAACTACTTCACTTACCCAACATTAGAATCGAGTTTATTAACTAGCATACAAGGATTTGCCTATATTGATTCGAAAATAGCCGCACAATCCAAGTAAGAACCTCACCCTTTCGACGCGCTATTGGTTCAAATTGGAATTGTACCTTAAACTACGAACCTCGCGCTTTCGGCGCTTTTGGTTTGAATCAAGTAACTCGCTGATGTTTACCAACTCTCGTTGCGTAAACATGGGAGTCCTTGTGATGAAACTAGCCTTTCCCGTTAAGAACTTTGGCTACTCTCGTAGTCATCGAGTTCGTAACGTGTATTTTACTTAATAGTCGGACGTTTAGTCTCACCCTTTCGGTGCTATTGGCTTAACGTCTCAAAGCAATTCACTTAGGCATTTTCTCAAACACCTAGTATGCATCGCTGGGTTTTAAGCGCTAAGTGAAAACTAATCATGTAAAATAATCCAAATCATGCAACGATTAATATATTAAACGATTCATAGCCGAATAAGATTCGTAGGATCCCAAAATATGGGTCACTACTCACTATCCATCGTCATGGAAATACAAGTCATGTTTTGTTCGAAACAAAGATTACAAGAGAAAAAGGAAGTACTACACCCTTTGAATTGATATCGATAATCCCTTCAAATCTTCCATCCGATCAAAATCCTTGCGTTTTCGAGTCCCCTTCTCTCTTTTCCGTCGTCTCCAAGTGCGTAGGTGTGTATGGAATGTGGATGTCTCTGGTGATGATCTATGACGACTGAAAACCCTTTTCTTTCTTTTGTTCAAAATATGTCACTTCGCATTTTTCTGAAACTTATCCAAAATTGTGCTTTTGCCCGTCTGGCAGTATCAATTGTATCACTAGTGTCACCGAAAAGGTGAAATGAGAAAAACCAGAGTGCTGAATTTTTCTGGCAAGTATCACCAGTGTCACTTAAATAGGCGACACGGGCAATACTGGCACATAGTGATATAGGCTTTTTCGCTCCAATGTTTGACCCATTTAACCACTAAATCTGATCTTGGTCCAAACTACAAAGTTGTAGCCCTTCCATCCAGCTTTCCAACAAGCTATAGATCAATGTATTCAGATACCGTATGCGCTCTGGGCGTGCGCGACTAGTAGGGATGTCAATCCTCCTATTTTGGTCCTATTTTCGCCAAAATTTTCACTAACAGCTTTGTTTCGCCTTGGATACATTTCTTCACCTAAAAGCATCAAATAATAGAGTTAGAGCTTATAATAATAAGGAAAATGATCGAAAATCGACTAATTGTGGAGCGTAAATATAGTACAAATTTATTCTCATCAAAACACTACACACTTAAAGTTTGTTCGTCCCGAAAAACATGAACTAAATCCTAACCACTGTTGTAGGGAACACGAGTGCATTTAGCATATGCACCAAGCCTTTAAACCTCTTGGCTACCCTACAGGAAGAGTTGTAGTCTCGTGAGAGTTTTCAGAAAAAGGAATACTCACAAATCCCATATGCGACTAGCTAATATGCATGAACAAGATAGTTCCTCACTTATCTAGGCAATACACAACGAATACCCCATGCACATCAATTAAAATAGTAATCAAAGACTAACTCCTCAAAAGAATTTCGAACCACCAATGACCTTACAAAGATGCACATTCAAAGACAATAACTATTAGGGTTATCAAATGGCTGCCCTAACAATTCATTCAACCTTTTTACAAGATACTCAAAACAAGATCCTTCGAAACAAAGAAAGCATGTCAATCGCGTGCCTATGCTATCAAGAAGGATAGTCCATGGGCTAACAATGCAAAACTCATTTCCAAGTCTTAGGAGCTAAGTCCATAATCCATAAGGAAAGAGACTTTGGCACTTCATTTTCAAAACTATCTCAAACAAAGTCATGCTCACAAGGGTCATCCCCTCTACTCAAGTCACAATGCATACACACTAAAAGAAATGATGGAAAGTACATTGACCAGTACAAATTTGGTTCAAATATGCATCGGAATTATGCAGTGGTCTTATTTCCGCTACAAACATATACAACGGTAATACATTGAAAATGCGACGGTTTTAAGAATTGCAAGATTTTGCAGCGGTATTTTTAGCGATTTTGCGGGAAAGTTTGCGATGATAAATATGCGGTGGTAATTGGCATCGGAAAAACTGGAAGTTGCGATAAATTTACAGTGGTTTTGCAGTAATAATATTATACACAGTTTTTATCGCTGCAAAACCGCAGAAAAAATGAAAATCGTTTTGCGATGATATTCCTGCAGTTCTGGAACCACCGTAAGTTTACCGCAAGTATCAATATCGAGATTTCCAGGATTTGGTTCTATTTATGAGTTGTGACTTCCATCATTCACCATATCCTACTTTCTAAAACCTCAAACTAATTGGAGATCAATGTTTGTGTTGTTAAGCTTTAAAACCCATTCTACTTTCTTGCATAACAACAAAAACATTGCCTACGGATCATCTCCATTTGGTAAGAACTTATATATATTCACTTTATGTATTTTTTTTTAGATGCGATAATAATCTTATTTTGTAATTATTGCTACAACTCCACTTTAACCATATTTTAAAATGTTAATATATTATTCAGAATTTTATTTACTCATCTAATGCTAATATATTTCAAAGAAGTTTGGCAAGAAAAAACCAATAAAGTTTTTATATTTTTATTTGGAATTAAGTTTAGAAAAATCGGGCCCTAGTTTGGTATAATGGAGCCCAAAATTGGAAAAATAATTTCTGTAAAATATTGCCATGTTAAATGACGGAAAATTTTGGGAAAAGAGCGGTAACTGTAAAATGAAACCCAAATTTTCCTAAACCAAAATATAATACTATTTTTATTTCCCTATTTTCCTCCCAAAAATCATATAATCCTCAATTTCTGCTCTAGTACGCCACCGAGTACGTCTGGAGAGGAAGAACTACCGAAGCGATAACCCAATCGTCTGCCTCTTTTCCGTCCATTTCCTACCGTTTCTCTGCCCAGCTTGACACATCCTTGCTTTCCACATCTTGCGCATCCCTTGGAGGTATGAATTAGGTTATCGTAAGCCTGTTGGTTTGAACCCCATCAATGATTCAAAGTTTTTGTGTTGTTTTTCGTTCGTCTGAGATGCTTTAGTGTTCATTTCCAATAGAGTTAGGTTGATTTATATGGTGTTGATTTTAGTTCTTTTTCGCTGCCTCGTTCCACTTGTTGGTCATCAAACTTGCTAACTTTCCTTAGTACTCAATGTTCAAGCTGTTGTGTGGTTGTTTTCGCTGCCTTGCCTGGATGTTCTCAATACTTGTGTTGAACCCTAACATGTGTCTGCAAGTTTCAGATCTTATCAATATTACTATAGTTGTTTATGTTCTACAGATTGTCATTTTTTTAAAACAATGATTTATTTTGTTGCAGATATGGTTCTTACTAGAGGTCGTGGACGCGGATCGACAAAGGTAACTCCCCTGCACGAGGTTGTGGAATTAATTATCTCCCTATGGACACCCCCTCAAAAAGTATGCAAGTAGATGGTTCGAATGACAATGACGATTCACAGAAGGTTCTCATTGTACCGGTCAGAAAGAAGAGAAATGGGTCATGACTACAAATCATATATATTTTGCAAGTGTTTTACTGACAAATGTCTTCATATGTCTTTTCCATGTAGTTTTAAACCTCATGATCGAGATAATATGGGAGATTGCTGCCCGATATATTATAACAGAGTTGGGTGGACTGGAATGCACAATGTTCCGCAGGAAGCATTTGATCGTTGGTTTAGTCGCTTTTGTCTGAGTGCTCAGTTTCCTTTTTTTTACTTGTATTATTTAAAAAATGCATTGAATTAACCATCTTGTGATCAGATTTACAATTTTTTTAGTCATATTTACTTGTGATGAGATTCACATGTTTAACTTTCATGCTTGTGATCAGATGCTTGTGTAGTTCCATTGCAATCAGATTACATTGTGATCATATCTACTTTTTGAAGGAAGTGTGTCCTTTAATTTAATGTGCAATGACTAAACTTGGAATAGGACAATAACGGAGATAATTCAATCCGATTATTTTAGGAGTCGTAGTGCTTTGCTAGAAGCCAACTACGATTAATGAGGTTAAACAGGTTAAACTCATAGCTATTATAATCGGGTCCTATGAGGTCACACACTTAGAGTTGACGGACTAGATCAACGGGAAAGATGGTTAATTATTAATAGATATTGGATATTATTAATAATAAGGCTTATTATTGATTTAGGAAATAAATAATAAGGTATGAAAGATTAATTGGCTGGTCATAAAGGATTTGCCATTATTGCCAATTATGCTCTTAATTATTACATGAATAATTATGGAAACCCAAAAGACGTGAGATTGATTTTGGTTGAAAAAAGAAAAAGAAAAGGGAAAAGTGTCTTTTTTGATCTTCAAGCTCTCGGCTGAAGAAAAGAAGTAAAAAGTTTTTTTTCTTCTCTTCTTTTTGAAATCATCACATCCCAAACACTACCACTCCCACCAAGCAATCCGATTGTTTCCCCTTCGTCCTTTCGTCCTAGCAGTCGAAGGCAAGGAGATTTAGACGGGCTCGTGTGAACCAACTAGAGGAGCAACTAGTGGAGCTCTCATCGCTTTCAATCCCACCCGATCAGATCCGGTTCACGCATCAAAGGTATTCTCATGATCTATCAATTGTGCGTAGATCCGACTATTAGATGTTTAGATATGATCTGAAATTCCGCTTAATGCATCTAATAATAATCAACAATGGTATCAAGAGCCAGATTGCATAGATTGATATGATCAATGTTTTGATGCGGATCTTGATTGAAATTAGTGGTGAATTTTATATGGATAAAGATGTAAAATTGAAATGGAGATTTTGATGAATTGCGACATGGAATTGTATGAATTGATATGGAAATTGAACACCAACCGAGTCGGATTCGATTCGATTTGGTGATGGAAAAGTCACAAAATTAAGATGGATAATATTATGATATTATTTATTTTAATTGTTTCCTAAAAGTTAGGAAATCCCACTTAAGATTAAATATTTGATATTATATCTTTTTCATACAATTTAATCCAATTATTACATTTAATGATTAATATTGATTAATACCATATAAGGATTTAATTTTAAATTGAGATGAATTTTTTTTTATGCTTGTTTTATATTATGATATATTGCTTGCATAAAGTGACTAGTATGGCCCATAAATACGATCTGTGTATCGTTATGTTTTCTTGTACACGATCTGCGCATCGTTTATTTTGTTGTAATTTAATTTCTGTGATTAGAGTAATTCTAAATTGTAATACAAGAAGAAGTACAAGACATAAGAAGGTCAAGGATGGAGATCCATGCAGGATACAAGATGAAGATATTATAAAGATTAGATCTTTATTTTATGCATCGTAGGGGCCATACTAGGATCACAATTATTGCGTTTTGAATGCTTTATTGTAAGTCTTTATATTGGTTTTATTTATGACATTTTTTCACTTATAAATAAAATACAAATAAAAGACTTATGTTCCAACGGTAAATTGGAGTAATGCCTTTCCATATCATAACCCATTAAGTTCTGGATTGTGGTTGGATGGGCTTCACAAAAGTGAGGGTGTTCTTCCATAATCTTGGACTGAGTGAGGGTGAATCTATACGGGGGTTCATAAACCTTGATATGGTAGTACCCAACGAGAGACCAAAAGGCAAAGTTTTGGATCTTGAGGCATGGGATGATTTTTACATTGGATGTGGATCATCAACCAAGAATTATAAGGAGTTATAATTAGTATTTGTTACTTACCCTGAACACATATGACTTAAGGCAGTGCAAAAGTACGTTGAATCTTGTCTGGGATGGGATCTTGGAATATTTTATTCAAAGGGACGACAACAACTGAATAAAATGTGCTTTTACTTATTTTAAATTGTTTAAATATAAGCATTTGCAATTTCAAACATATACTGATTTGTATGTCATTGATATTTTGTAGATAATGTCGAATGATAATTTGAAATTCTCTCTGCGCTCAATTGTTGAGAAAAACAAGCTCAATGGAACAAACTTCCTTGATTGAGAAAGGAATCTGAGAATCATTCTCAGGTCCGAGGGACGTGAGGACGTCCTAGCTACCCCTATCCCTTCTTTGACCGACACCTCATCAGATGAGGAGAAGGCAACAGAAACTAGGGTGAGGTCTGATTCATTACCTGTAACTTGCCTCATGCTTGCTGCAATGGAGCCTGATTTGCAAAAGAGGTTTGAGCATTCTGATGCTTATACTATCATTACTGAACTGAAAACATTGTTTCAGGATCAGGCAAGGATAGAGCGATATGAGACTCACAAGGCTATACTTGATAGCAAGCTTGTGAGGGGAAAACCAGTGAGTCCTCATGTGATTAGCCTGACTGGGCTTTTTAAGAGGATGGAAAATCTGGGGACCCCATATGACCAAGAGTTGGCCACTGATATTGTTCTTAGATCATTGCATGATGGTTTTGCACCATTCAGAATGCAATACCATATGAATGGTTTGAAGCATGATATGAATGAGCTCCATGGCTTGCTTAAAAATGCTGAGGCAAATATTATTGATGACAAGAAGAAGGAAGTTCTGAATGTCAACAGTTACAAGGGTTTTAAGAAGGTGGCTAAGAGTAAGAGCAATTACCAAGGGAAAGGCAAGCAAGTTGCCAAACCCAAGGGTGGTGAGAAGCCAAAGGTGGCCGCTGATCATGATTGTTTTTACTGCCAGGCCAAGGGACACTGGAAGAGGAACTGTCCCAAGTACCTGGAAGACAAGAAGAATGGAACTGTGAGTTCCAGCACTTCAGGTATTTATGTTATTGATATAATGACAACAAATGTTCTCACATTAGAATATGATCCCACTTGGGTATTAGATACCGCTTGTGGTGCTCACATTATTTCTTATGTGCAGGAACTAAGAAATAGAAGGCAAGTGAAGAAGGGGGAGATAGACCTGCGCGTTGGAAATGGAGCAAGTGTTGCTGCACTTACTGTGGGAGATTTTAGTCTGTCTTTACCTTCTGGTTTCATATTAGAACTGAATAATTGTTATTTTGTTCCATGCATTACCAAGAACCTTATTTCGGTTGCATTATTACATTCTGAGGGATTTGATTTTAGCATTAAAGATGGATTTATGTCTGTTTTTAGAAACAATATTTTCTATGCTAATGCACCAATGAGTAATGGACTTTTTGTGTTGGATCTCAAATCGGATGTATATAATATAAATAACAAAAGGCAAAAACCAAATAGTTTGAGTGAGGCCTACCTATGGCATTGTCGATTGGGCCATATTAGTGTGAATCGCATGAAGAAGCTCCATAAAGATGGACTTTTAAAAGACATGGATTATGAATCCATTAACACATGTGAATCATGTCTAATGGGCAAAATGACAAGGTCACCTTTCAAAGGAACAAATGAAAGGGCTACTGAATTGTTGGGCATAATACATACTGATGTATGTGGACCAATGACCACAGAAGCTAGAGGTGGCTACAGATACTTCATTACGTTTACTGATGACATGAGTAGATATGGATATATTTATTTAATGTCACATAAATCGGAATCCTTTGAAAAGTTCAAGGAATTCCAGAATGAAGTAGAGACTCAAAGTGGCAAGAAAATAAATGCACTTCGATCTGATCGTGGTGGTGAGTACTTGAGCCACGAATTTGAACATCATTTGAAAAACTGTGGGATAGTAACACAGTTGTCTACCCCAGGAACACCACAGCTGAACGGTGTGTCTGAAAGGAGAAACAGGACCTTGGTAGACATGGTTTGATCAATGATGAGTTTTGCCGATCTTCCGGTATCCTTCTGGGGATATGCCCTCACCACTGCTGTACTTACATTAAACAGGACTCCGTCAAGAACTGTAGACAAAACTCCATATGAGATATGGACTGGAAAAGGTTCCAAAGTTGTCTTTTCTGAAAATATGGGGATGTGAAGCTTATGTAAAGCGTTTACAAACAGAGAAGCTTGCCCCAAAATCGGATAAATGCTTTTTTATAGGGTATCCAAAAGGAAGTTTTGGATATTACTTCTACAATCCAACTCAGCAAAAGGTGTTTGTTGCGAGGGATAGTGTCTTTTTGGAAAGAGAGTTCCTTTCCAACAAGTCAAGTGGGAGAAATATTCATCTTGAAACGATGAAGAGCAACAAACTCAACAACAAGATGACATGGATGATGTCGATGATGAGATGATTACTTTTGAAGGCTTAGGGCCTCAGATCATCCAAGAGCCGGAACAAGAGAATCTACAAACAGTTGTGGATCATGTTCCAGATTCAGTTGTTGAACAAGTTGAACCCACTCGTAGATCGGAAAGGCCAAGGGTACAACCAAGACGTTATGATGATTTCATCTTGAATGTAAGCCTTGATGTTCTTATGTTAGAACATAGTGAGCCTTCAACATATAAGCAAGCAATGACGGGTCCAGACTCCAAGAAATGGCTTGAGGCCATGAGGTCCGAAATGGATTCGATGTTTGAAAATCAAGTATGGGACTTGATAGATTTGCCATATGGGGTAAAACCCATAGGAAGCAAATGGATTTTCAAACTCAAAACTGACAAGGATGGAAATGTATCTGTTTATAAGGCAAGACTAGTTGCCAAAGGTTTTAGACAGATTCATGGTATAGACTATGACGAGACATTTTCACCAGTTGTCATGATTAGATCCATTAGGATAATCCTAGCTATTGCCGCATATTATGACTATGAGATATGGCAAATGGATGTCAAAACCGCCTTTCTAAATGGTTTTTTGGAAGAGGATGTGTACATGACACAACCTGAAGGTTTTGAAGATCCAAATGATGCTGGGAAGGTATGCAAGCTTAAGAAGTCCATTTATGGACTTAAGCAAGCATCCAGGAGTTGGAACTTTTGATTTGATGAAAAGATCAAAGAGTTTGGTTTCATTAGATGTGAAGAGGATCCTTGTGTTTACAAGAAGTTTAGTGGGAGTAAGGTAGCCTTCTTAGTCTTGTATGTGGATGACATACTACTTATTGGGAATGACATTCTGATGCTAGAGTCCGTAAAGGAATGGCTGAAGCAATGTTTCTCAATGAAAGACTTAGGAAAGGCCGAGTACATACTTGGAATTAAGATCTACAGAGATAGATCTAAGAGGCTTCTTGGATTGAGTCAAGGAACTTATATTGATAAGATTCTTGATAGATTCAAGATGCAGGATTCCAAGAAGGGGTTTTTACCCATGCAACATGGTGTATATCTCAGCAAGAAGCAGTGTCCTAAAACACCTGCTGAGCTTGAGAAGATGAACAAAATCCCATATGCTTCGGCTATAGGATCTATCATGTATGCCATGGTATGTACACGTCCTGATGTTGCATATGCTTTGAGCATGTGTAGCAGATACCAATCAAGTCCTGGAGAAGCACACTGGAGTGCAGCTAAGAATATTCTGAAGTACTTGAGAAGGACCAAGGATGATTTCTTAGTATATGGGGGAGATGAAAAATTAATCGTACAAGGCTATACTGATGCAAGCTTTCAGACTGACCGAGATGGCTTTGAGTCTCAATCTGGTTATGTCTTCATCCTTAACGAAGGAGCTGTGAGCTGGAAGAGCTCCAAGCAGGATACAGTAGCAGATTCTACAACAGAGGCTGAGTACATTGCTGCTAGTGAAGCAGCAAAGGAGGCCGTTTGGATGAGGAAGTTCCTGGATGAACTCGGTATAGTTCCTAGCATTTCAGTGCCTATCGACGTCTATTGTGACAACAATGTTGCCATAGCCCAGGCAAAGGAACCGAGTTCGAGCTCCAAATCCAGACACGTTATGAGAAAGTATCACCTTATTCGACGCATCATCACTGAGGGTGACATTAGGATGTGTAAGGTGCATACTGATGACAACATCGCAGATCCATTGACCAAGCCTATGCCTAGGCCCAAGCATGAGAGTCACACTAGGGCTAAGGGTCTCAAGCACATTGGAGAATGGCTTTGAGTTTGCTTTTATATTACGTTGTATAATTATGAGTGTTGGACACTAGTGTTATGTTTGACTTGATGATCTTATGATATATGATATTTCATCCTTATTTAAATATTGTTTTGATCAATATTGAATAATCTGTCCAAATAATTCATTATTAACAAATGGGATCACTTTAAGTGTTATGGTGAATGAAACCCCATTAAGTGAAATGAAGTTTTGAATTATTGAAAGTCTATAGTTTGAAATCATCAAATGGACATGGATGATTTCATTAGTGACTATATTGTAAGTTGACTGATAGCGCCAGGTTTCATGGGCTATAGGGACATGGAGATGTCTAGTCATTTACATATATGTGTATGGATGATACATGTAAGACTGACCCACCTGAAGACTTTACAAAAGAGATTGTAAAGTTTTAAGTTAAACTAGGATTAGTAGATTCCTCAGACATGAGTATGTTGTGGTCTCACTTAATGATTGGTAGTTCTTTGACACTGTTAAACGCTTTCCGTAAAAGGGAGTTATAAAGGCAGTTGTTAGGATTGCAAAAGGTTGAGTGGGAGCAATAGTCATACAAGATTGGAGAAGTCCTCCTGGTTCGTGTATACTGTGATACATTGAACAGGATTGGTGTCTCGGCCACTTGAAGAGTGAGAACTGAAAATGCATGGCCATGCTCGGATGATTATTTGAAATCATCCGTTTAATTGACAGTTCAAACTCGGAGTTCAAGAAACATATTTGACATTAGATATGAATGTCACCATATCGTCAAATAAGACATTAAGAGACAAAGGTATCTTATATTGCACACTTGTATAAGGACAAGTGGGAGATTGAAGGAATTGTGTCCTTTAATTTAATGTGCAATGACTAAACTTGGAATAGGACAATTAACGGAGATAATTCAATCCGATTATTTTAGGAGTCGTAGTGCTTTGCTAGAAGCCAACTACGATTAATGAGGTTAAACAGGTTAAACTCATAGCTATTATAATCGGGTCCTATGAGGTCACACACTTAGAGTTGACGGACTAGATCAACGGGAAATATGGTTAATTATTAATAGATATTGGATATTATTAATAATAAGGCTTATTATTGATTTAGGAAATAAATAATAAGGTATGAAAGATTAATTGGCTGGTCATAAAGGATTTGCCATTATTGCCAATTATGCTCCTAATTATTACATGAATAATTATGGAAACCCAAAAGACGTGAGATTGATTTTGGTTGAAAAAAGAAAAAGAAAAGGGAAAAGTGTCTTTTTTGATCTTCAAGCTCTCGACTGAAGAAAAGAAGTAAAAAGTTTTTTTTCTTCTCTTCTTTTTGAAATCATCACATCCCAAACACTACCACTCCCACCAAGCAATCCGATTGCTTCCCCTTCGTCCTTTCGCCCTAGCAGTCGAAGGCAAGGAGATCTAGACGGGCTCGTGTGGACCAACTAGAGGAGCAACTAGTGGAGCTCTCATCGCTTTCAATCCCACCCGATCAGATCCGGTTCACGCATCAAAGGTATTCTCATGATCTATCAATTGTGCGTAGATCCGACTATTAGATGTTTATATATGATCTGAAATTCCGCTTAACGCATCTAATAATAATCAACACTTTATTTAGTCATACTTATCTGTGATGACATCTACATGTCCGGCAGATTTACATGTTTATTAAGCATGTTTACATTGTCAAGCTTGTTACAGATTACATTTTTAGTCACGCTTGTGGCAGATTACATTGTGGTCAGATGCTTGTGTAATTAGGCGTAATTTTTTTTCTGCTATGGTCAGATTAATTGTCTAGCTTGTGATCAGAGTAATTTTTTTGACCTGTAACATGCTTGTGTTTATTAACTCTTTTTCCTTAATTTAATTATAATCTACAATTTTATTTACTTGTTTATACTAATTGCCATGGTTGTGCAGCAAATTGCAAGATGGGATCCTGACCATAATCTTTAGGTGCGCTAGAATTTTCGTCGAAAGTGTGGGGAAAGTGATAAGAAATTCGTGGGCGTCAGTCCGGACGGGGTGTTCGAAGAACGGTCCCACGTTTGGTTCACATGCAATATTAGCTGCGAATCTGGATGGCAACATCTAGAAACTAGATTGTTAGGTATTTAATTTTTTGGCCAAAAGGATTAATGTATGCATACATTTTGGAGATACAAGAAATATTTTGAATGAATATGTATACTAATTTGGCTTGAATATCGTAAATGTTTCAATGATACAAATTATTTTGCAAATTTTAGTTAATTAATACATTAATTTAATTAATTATAAATTTTGCATAAAATTATATAATAAAATTTTTGTTCGCTGCAAAATCAACGCATACCTTAGGAAAAAATGTTTATCTTTATTGCAGCATTTTCACAGCAAAACTGAATGATAAAAAACCACCGTAAACTCCTGGTAAAGACAAGGTAATTAAGTAACATGGTGATTCAGCAGTTTTTAGTGGTAATTTTAAAAGTACATATGTCACCGCAAAGCCAACGCATTATCGAGGGTCCAACCGTTCCGAAAATGCGCTGTACCATCAACGTTAACTTTCCGTGCGTATGCCACGCCGTTCCTGCATTTGTCCAGTGGTTATTCTGGCCACTGTAAAACACTGCGTGAATATTATCAAAAATTCACCGTAAGTATTTTTGCGGTGATTCAAAATGCGGCGAGCAAATTACCGTTGTAATATGACCAAAATTTTCACATATGCCGTGAATTTACAACAACTTTCACGCGGAATTCGACCCCTGTAAAATTTGTCCAATTTTGTAGTGGACAAACTTAAGTGTGTGCCTCATCTTTTTTCTTTTTCAAGGCATTTTGCCCATGATATGTTTCACGAATTTTTCTTTTGATAGCTTGCTTTATTTTGGCTTGTGCTTGCAAAAGTTTTTTGCTTTTCTCTTTTTTTTGTAGCTTGCCATATTTTGGCTTGTGCTTGCATATACAATATTTTTTTGGGTCAATTTTTAACCCATATTGACTCCACACTTAAGATTTGGCAATGTTCTAAGGATATAAATGATGTGTGCATAAAATGTGAAAGATAAAGGTCACCTAAGAGCGATGACTAAGTTTTTGAAGAGAAGAAAAGTATTTCATGCTTTCTAATTCTATGTTCAAGCGATGTAAAAAGGTTGCCTAAATTATTAGATAGACAAAACATAAAAACAACATTGATGCCTTGGAATTATGCACTTATAAAAGTCATGGTGATCCTAGATTCAAAATCAAGTCATTAGCAATGAAACTACATAGTCGAGTAATAGGGTAATGCGGATGCCTTTGAAATTCGAGTACTTAATTGTAGGCTAGCGCATAAAATGTGCAAGTGCCTAGACATGGATAATTTCAATAGAATGCACTACACATCCACTCCACACTTAAGAGGAATCTTAGTCCCTAAGCGACAAATATATAGAAATAAAAAGTGTAGTGCAAAGGTGTTCCCTGAAAATTGTAGCTCAAAGAGTGTGGTTCGTGGTTTTCTCATTCCTTTCCCGCGTATGACATTCAAATATGTAAAAAAAACAAGTGACAACTACAAAGAAATTATCAGTATATGTCACAAGTATAATGTAGAATCATAGTTGGGAACTCCACATTTAAATCAAAAGCGTCTAGCGAGTAGTGGTGTGAGTGCAAAATATATTTGATATGGTATATTACAAATGGCTTTACTTCGCTCGAAGACCTAGTTTAACGTCTTGGCGAGACTAGCAAAGCGCCCCATGGATTCGCTTCGGAGAAGTCCTTTGGTCAAATAACTTCTCGAGGGGCTCATGATGCTTGAGCCGTCAATCCACCTTCAAATCCCATTTGAATTTCCGTCCATCAAGTCTACGGTAGACTTTCAGTTGTGAGTTCAACCCCTTCAAAAGTATGATACCCTTTGGACTAGAGGGATTGTAGGAGCTCTTTTCTAATGATTTTGAAAAGTATGGTAGGAAGCTCCAAAACTTGTCTCGAGACGGCGTGATGAAGAAAGGGTCTTCAAAACACGTCTCGAGCTCTATGGGCACACCCTCCTTAAGTTTCTCAATAACTTCCATGGGTGCCCAATACTCTAACTCCTTCTAAAAACTTGCATTCTCTTGTATGCAAGGTTGCTCTCTTGTAGCGTCAATGTAAACCTTAACAAAGTCTTCGTACACTTGAAATCCGCGTGCATGCTTATCCTCTATCTCTTCATCAACAACAGATTCAAGCTCACTTGTAGCGGGAAGGGGGGAGGTCTTCTTCATGCGAAAAACATATTTTTTTTTGCGTGAGACATCATTGTCGAAGAGTTCCTCGTTGGAGATATAAGGTGTTGATGGAATAGTGAGTTCTTGTGTGTTCCCGTCCGAATTCTCTTGAAACTTGCTAGTAGTAAAGGGAGATGTACCATCGTGTGCCAACTCATCCTTGGTGCAAGATTCACCATCCCACACCTCGTTGTAAGCTTGGGTAGCAACTCTCAAGAACTCATTCTCCATTGCTTGATCCCATACTTGCTTTGAGGCATTAGATTCAAGAACTCTTTCTTCGGGGACTTCTCCTTCATCATCCAAGTTCCTATTTTCAATTTTTCGTTGCGCCAATTGGGTCTCCAATATCTTGTTGTGAGTGGCCAATTCGTCCAATCTTTGAAAGAACTTTTCTTGATTAGCTGAAATAATGGCTAGCATTTCCATGTTGGAGAGTCCACCGTTAGGTTGAGGAACTTGAGGATATTGGTTGTAGGAGCCTTCTTCGAATGAACATTGGCTATCATCCCATTTTGGAGAGTAGTAATGTGTTGGATAGCCATGATCTTTCCAATAAACATTTCTTTGCTCCTCCTCATCGTTATATTCTTCATAGTACGAGACTCGTTGGTTGTATGATACATCCTCGCAAAACAAAAAAGGATAAAAGTTAGTAAGAGATATGAGTAGAGAATATAAAGAAGAAAGAAGAAAATATTTACAAGACTATTGGAGATATCCACACAACCTAGGCTAATGACAAAGTAATGCGTTGCTCCCCGGCAACGACGCCATTTTGACGTGTAGTATTTTATCGTCAAAAATAATTTATAATGCCGGTAAGTACCGGATCGTCCAAGGGAGCAATTTTAAACTTGCGCACTATGTAAGGTTGATCTTCTATTTATCCTAGTCGGAATCGAGTGTTTTGTTTGGTTTTATTATCAAAAATAAACAAGTAAGTAAAAACGGGTTTTAACGGATTTCGAGAAGTATTTCGGGGAACTACTTCACTTACCCAACATTAGAATCGAGTTTATTAACAAGCATGAAGGATTTGCCTATATTGATTGGAAAATAGCCGCACAATCCAAGTAAGAACCTCACCCTTTCCGCGCTATTGGTTCAAATTGGAATTGTACCTTAAACTACGAACCTCGCCCTTTCGGCGCTATTAGTTCGAATCAAGTAACTCGCTAATGTTTACCAACTCTCGTTGCGTAAACATGGGGAGTTTTTGTCATAAAACTAGCCTTTCCCGTTACAAACTTGGGCTACTCTCGTAGTCACCGAGTTCGTAACATGTATTTTACTTAATAGTCGGACGTTTAGCCTCACCCTTTCGGTGCTTTTGGCTTAACGTCTCAAAGAAATTCCCTTAGGCATTTTCTCAAACACCTAGTATGCATCGCTGGGTTTCAAGAGCTAAGTAAAACACAAATGATGTAAAACAATCCAAATCATGCAACGATTAATATATTTAACGATTCATAGTCGAATAAGATTCGTAGGACCCCAAAATGTAGGTCACTACTCACCATCCATCGTCATGGAAATACAAGTCATGTTTTGTTCGAAATAAAGATTACAAGAGAAAAAGGAATTACTACACCCTTTGAATTGATGTCGATAATCCCTTCAAATCTTCCATCTGATCAAAATCCTTGCGTTTTTGAGTCCCCTTCTCTCTTTTCCGTCGTCTCCAAGTGCATAGGTGTGTATGGAATGTGGATCGCTCTGGTGATGATCTATGACGGCTGAAAACCCTTTTCTTTCTTTTGTTCAAAATTTGTCTCTTCGCATTTTTCTGAAACTTAGCCAAAATTGCGTTTTGCCCATCTGACAGTATCAATAGTATCACCTAAAAGGTGACACGAGAAAAAACCAGAGAGTTGAATTTTTCTGGCAAGTATCACCAGTGTCACTTAAATAGGCGACACGGGCAATACTGGCGCATAGTGATATTGGCTCTTTGGCTCCAATGTTTGACCCCTTTAACCACGGAATCTGATATTGGTCCAAACTACAAATTTGTATTCAGCGTTCCAACAAGCTATAGATCAATGTATTCGGACATCGTATGCTCTCTGGGCGTCCGCGATAAGTAGGGATGTCAATCCGCCTATTTTTGTCCTATTTTCGCCCAAATTTCCACAAAAAGCTTTGTTTCGCCTTGGATTCATTTCTTCACCTAAAAGCATCAAATCATAGAGTTAGAGCTCATAATAATAAGTAAAATGATCGAAAATCGACTAAATGTGGAGCATAAATATAGTACAAAATTTATGCTCATCACATGCCTCAATCATATGCGTGCTACTCTCCGTGTTATGTTAATGGTGTGAAGTTCGTTGTTTGGCATCGGGACTGAAAGAAGAGGACTCAAAATTCTGGTGTGATGGTCGAAGATGGTGAATCAACTTATTATGCCATTATCTAGAACATTATTGAGCTACAATACGCAAATGGGATGCCGGTAGTCATTTTTATTTCACATGGTTTAAGACTGATCCTTAAGAGAGGGGAAGCACTAAGAGGGATTATGGACTTCTTTCCGTAGACACATCCACAACTTAGTATGAAGATTGACCTTATTGTCTACCCACTACTGCAAGACAAGTTTTTTACTTGGATGATCTAAAGGTGGGTGACAATTGTATGACATTTTGTTGTAGTTCTTTGATGTATATTGTATGACAATCGTGCCTCACAGCCTCATTCTAATTTTGTTGCCTCATTTGAGCGCTCCTCTGTTGGTGTTATCTGCAATGTTATCTAACATGTCCTTGTGCTCTTGTTCTTTTGCAAATATTATCTGCCATTTTTATCTGGGTGAAACATGTGCTCTTGTTATGTACCATGTTCAAGTTTTACAATTAATCGGGGTGTGCTCATGTTTTGTGTGCTCAGGCGAGTACGCTCTCCTACCCGCCCGAGTACGCTCTCCTACTCGCTTGAGTACTGACTTGCCTAAGGACATCATTTTTGCCTGAGCACCGTACTCGCGCGAGTACAAGCACATACTCGTCCGAGTACCAGCTTCCCCGGCACCATCGCACTCCTCAGAGACCCATACTCGCCTGAGTACGAGTTGGCTATGACGGTACTCGCCCGAGTACTGCTGCTATGCCCAGAATTTTCCACTTGTGGCTATAAATATAAAGTGAGGGTTTTGACTGAGTGGGTCGTGGCTTTTAGAGAGAAAAAGTGTGAGAAACGGGCCACGGAAGACTCAATATCACAAAAGGATTTCTTATGGAAGAAGAGGCAAGGTCAAAGAAGGAATCTAAAGCTTGAATCATCTACCACTTGGGTTCTCTCTACTCATCTATTCTCCCCTCGGTAGTTTTGTATTGAAAACATGCTATTATGATGATGTGTAAGTGGTTCTTATATTTTGAGGATTTTACAACCCTCCTTGGTACTCTATAGTCACAAATATACATTGATTTTATAATACATGGTGTTAGATTCATTTCGTAAAGTGCTTCATATTTGACATGTTACCAAGTATTTGATGAAATGCATAAGTAACATGTTTACCCTGAAAACTTGATCTAAGTATTGAAAGAGTTTACTGATTGTTTAGATGTAGTGAAAATAATCTTATCTAGTGTTTACGAAAGTAAACACATGGGTTTGATGTTAACTAGTCCTTCATGCCTATTTCTCTTCTTACCTTAGAAATACATTTCAAGGCTAGTAAGGATTATACAATGAATCAAGACCTTGAAAGAGTGAGATTAAATTTAAGAAGGCTTGACTAAGAATATATTCACATGAAAATTGGTCTACCTTAGTCTAAGCTAGGTTTTAGACAATTTAACACCATGAAACACTTAAATATTGTGTATGTTATCATTAAGGAATGCCAAAGAGGAGAGTAACCCCTCGAAACGCCCCTAGTCTATCTTTTAATCTCTAATTTCTTGCCACTTAGGACTTAGATACACATACCTTCATACATTTGAATTAGAATATCCAAAATATATAGTGCATGTGCTTGGCTTGCTCCTTTGGGTTCGAATTGGTCATACCGATAATATAAATGTTTTTACTAGTTTAATACATCTTGGATCACATCGATTTAAGGAGTAGAAAAACTGCGACGTCAGAATGGCGCCGTTGCCGGGTAGCAACCAATTAGCACATTCCTAGGTTAGATTGTGTTGAAGTTCTGAATATTCTTGAAGATATTTTTCTTTTTCTTGTACTTGTATATCCTTGTTACACTCATGTCCCTTGCTAGCTTATATATATCTTGTTTTGCGAGGATGGATCTCTACAACCCACGAGTCATAAACAATGGAGAATATTATCAAGAGGAGGAGCAACCAAATGGCTATTGGAAAAACTATTGGTATCATCACATACCAACACTCATAATTGGGATGATAGCCAATGCTTTGAAGTTGAAGACTCCAACTCTCAATATCCTCAACCACATAGTGAACCCTCATTATGCAAACAGTACAATATGCAAGAAAAATAAACGTGCAGACACAACAGACTGACTGACTCTCCCATCCCACACTTTTGAACCAACCCGTGTCCTCACGGCACGACTTTAGTTCAAACAAAAAATGCAGACACGGACAAACTGACTTTGACAAAGAGAAAAAAGAAATAAGGAAAAAGGAAAGGAAAATAAAGACTCCCCTACTCGTCGTCCGCTGGCGGTGTTGCGAATGGAGGGAGATACTCCGGCGAAATAGTCTGACCTGGCTCCCATCCTGACGGAGCTGGAATTGGCTACACTATCGGCGGCATCTGATGCATCATTTTGTACATGTTAAAAATAAGATCAATTTGCTCCTGGGGAAGACGAGGCCCTAGTGGATGATGTGGCTGAGGCTGGGGTGGAGGCTGAGAGGCCCGTGCTCTGGCGCGACAAGCTGCTGCTACCGAAGACTTTGGGCGGTCCCGCACGGGACGACGCCTATTAGTGCGTAGCTCTGGATGGTAGCGTGGATCAATGTGGTGAGTCCACACAAACTGGTCCCTCCTGGTGGGACGAGCGGTGAGGAGACCATTGTGAGAAAAATAGCTCCTCCTCAAATAGTCCGGCTGAATAATCTCGTGGTCGTCCAAGGTCGGCTCACCATATAGGTGTCGGAGCATGTATGTGATCAGTCCCCCGTATACAACCATACCTGCCCAAGGACGCCATTCCCAGAACTCGCTGAGAAGGTGCGCATAATTAATAGTGACCCCTCGGTCGAAGCAATCTGGGACAAGTAAGTCCAACCACCAGGCCTTGTCAACCCCGTTGCCCCTAGCAAAGACCGCGCATCCCATGAACTTCTGGAGGTAGAATAAAGCTGGATCCACGATACATCGGGCTTTGCTATCGCTGGGGCCCCAGGATCTGCCCGTACCGTCTGTGATGCACTGCCAAGAGTCGAACTGGTGCAAGGAGCGCACACACTAGTTGTGCTCAAGATCCTTGGCCAGCCGAAGAGTTCTCTCTGCTGTGGTGGCCTGGTAGTGCGAGGGATGCCTCTGTGGAGGTAATGAAATCCCTCGTGGTCCTGCCCTCGTGGTCCTGACGATCAACGTCCGTCTCGCTGCGCAGTGTAAAGAGACCGGGCCATCCACAGGTAGTCAATATCTCGCTGATGCGGTCGTGCAGTCCACCAACCCTTAAGAAAACCTCATCGACGAACCGACTCGGACCATATTTCTTCCTCCTCATCATCAGATATAACTTCACATATGTCATCTCCTTGTGGGATTTCTTTTTCTCTTTCCTGGGAGCCATGATGATACTGGAGAATACAGCTCAAAGAAACCGATGAAAATAGCCCGAAATTTACTGGTCAACCATGGGTGTCGCGCTCAGATGAGACTTTATGCGCCGCGCCCAAAGAATATATTGTGCACTTAAAATGTGCACTGGGCGCGACTGTAATATGTGAGCTGGGCGCGCGACACCTGAAAACCCCGATCTGAGATTCTGATCGATTCCTTCGATCTCCTCTAAACTCCACTCCAATCACAAATCCAGAACAAATAATGATATCCAGGGCACCCCTTAGATGTACTAATTCTTCAAAATTAACCACAAAGACTTCGTAATCTCAAAGAAAACCCAATACCTCACTCGGTGGGTCGAGGTTGGCGGAGCGAGTACGATGGTGGTGGATGGAGTTGTGAGACCGGCTGGAGACGGCGGACAAGTGTGGTCGAAGATGGCGGAGGTTTGAGGCGGCGGAGAGTTTGATGTTAGGTTTTGGGGTGGAATGGAAGAGAAGACCTGCATTTGGGTACTAGGAGTCCGAGTCAACGCTCTACCGCGTCCAAAGGCTAAATAAGTCAAGATAGACTCGGTTAGACGACAAAAGGCTAAATAAGACTCAAATGACACACACAAAAATGAAAAAACAAATATTGTGTCGGGCTGCCTCCCTGCGAGCGCCTTTGTTTTACGTCGTTGGCTCGACGTTACCTCATTAGGGATCACAGGTTGGGATCCCATGGACGTGTGAGGTCAAACTTCTACTCTGTAATTCCTTCACTCTGCTCATAGCCCTCGTAGAATGGGGCTCTCGTGTCATTTCTCCATCAATCAGGCGGGTTAGCCTTCACATCCTCCTGAGTTTGCGAGGACACTTTGCTTATAACCAATTCTCTAGCTACACAACTAGCCTCATCTGGTAGGTCAGGAAATAGGGCACCAGAATATGGTGTGTGCACAATGTCCGGTGGTTTCTTCGTGCATGGACGGTCAACATCCTCATAAATATAAAAATTTAATGTCTTGCCAGCAAACGCAAGTGACAACAAGCCTGTTTCCACGTCAATCTTGGTCTTAGTGGCAAAAAGGAATGGACGTCCCAAAATAAGTGTTGGAGGATCTTCGTTTCTAGTACCTCCCATCTGTAAAACTTAAAAGTCTGCAGAAACAACAAGGTCTCCTACACGGAGTGGTAGATCCTCAAGCAAGCCAACTGGACGAATACGTGATTTATCTCCTAACTCTACTAACAGCTTAGGCGGTTTCAAAGGACCAAGTCTCAAAGAGCAATATAAGGAATAAGACATAGCGTTAATAGCAGCTCCCAAGTAAATTAAACAGTGATGTATAAGAGTCTCACCAACACCACAGGTGACAGTGAAGGCATCTGAGTCCTTACACTTTCTAGGCGGTGCTTCTTGACTCGCATCAAGCGGGTGCGCTATCATTGGCTTTTCTGGCTCATGCTTTGCCTCCAACTCGTTTTCCAGCTCATCCTTATCGATCACATGCTCATCAAGAGCTCTTACCTGCACATATAATGGAAGCGGAGGGTTAGTTTGGAACATGCCTAATGTGGGTCGCGCCCTCTTCAAACGTTAGGCCGCGCCCGGACTTGACATTATGGGTGCGTCCGCTTCAGGCATTAGCGTCGAGCTATTGTCTTCCTTGGGCGCGATCGGCACTGACTCAGGCTCCTTTTCACTATTTTTTGCCCCATTTCATCTACCATTGCCAGCGTATTGATGTTTCGTCTCGGGTTAGGGATGGTCTGCGATGGTAGTTTCGGATCACTCTTCAGCTCAAAAACTGTGCTAGCTACTTGGGACATCTGTTTTAACAGCTCTGCAATGGCTCCATCAGTCATTGCCTAGTTTTGCTACATCATAGTGGCCAATTGCTGGGTGCTAGATGCCAGCTCTTTCACTACGTCTTCCAGAGTTTTGCTGGAATTCTGATTGCTGGGGCCTGGTTGGTTGTATTTTGCCCCCTCTGTTGGTACTGACTCTTGTTGTTATAGCCACCCTGACATTTGATGGGCGATAGTACTGCTGCTGCTGTTGAGGCTGCTGGGCTAGTTCTTTCACTGTGTAGCTGTCATTTCTCCAGCTGAATCCAGCCGCAAGCCCGAATTGTCGCTGTTGTGGGCGGTTGTTGTAGTTTTGGTAACCTCGCACAGCATTGACATCTCCATGTTCCTCTTCCTGCAAACTAGGGCACGAATCCGTCTTATGTCAGTAGCAGAACAGAACTCACATGCTCTCACCTGAGCTACCTGATTAGTTATTAGAACCTTTATCATCTCCTTCAGCTCATCAGATGCTGGGGATGGTGCAGATTCAGCCTTCGAGATTATTCTGCTCCTGCTGAACTCTTCTTGACGGTCGACTTCCTCTATGAATCTAGCATTCTCGGCCACTTCAGCTATCAAATTGCGCACTCCAGCTAGGGACAAATTCATGATGATTCCTCCATCTGTGGCGTCTAGCAGCATCCTGTCGAGAGGCCTTAGACCATCAAGCAGGTACTCAATTATCAACTTCTCTGGCATCCCAAGTTGCATCAGCTCTGCTCCAGTTGGTTGAATTTTTCCAGGTAGTCGTACATCGACTCGTTCGGGCACTGCCTAATATCCTGTAGCTGCCTGCGAACCTGTGCCGCCTTCGCAGTTGGGTAGTACTTGGCAAGGAACTTCTTCTGCATCTGATCTCATGTCCTGATGCTACCTTGAGGAAGGGATAAAACCAAGTCTGAGCCATGTCAGTCAAAGAGAAGTGAAAAGCTTTCAATTTAAAGTTCTCCACTGAGACTCCGTAAGGTCGGAGAGTCTGGCAAATGTCATGAAGGCTCTGCAGATGCATGGTGGCTGACTCTCCCTGTCGCCTTGAGAACTTTGGAAGATGGTGTACTACTGAGGTCTTGATCTATATCTCAGCTAATTTTGGCCCCTCATAGATGCACCATGGCTGATTTTGAAAGTTAGGAGCAGACAGCTCCCTCATCGTCGGCTCGTATGGCTCCATCTGATCATCACCACCTTCGCCGTTCTCATTGTTGTTGTCACCAATCTCACTACCTGCACAAGACATCACGACACAAGTAGCAACCACACAGAAAAAACTAAAAGAAAAATAAAGAAAAATAAATAACAAAAAGAAAAAAGAAACAACTTCACCGAAACGCAGCTCCCTGTCAACGACGCCAAAATTTGAAGCGCGTCGTCTGACGCGTCGAACTTAAATTTTTATTTTCCTGCTAAAAGCCAGTGTAGCGGTAACTAGGGTCGAACCCAAGAGAGCTGGTTGTTGAAGTTGTATATGAAAACAAGAAATGAGGGTGTTTTGAGCAGTTTTGAGTGCAAAAGATGCAAAAAGCGAGGAAGATTTCAGTCAGAGAGAATATTCAGCTTAGGGTTTTTATTGTGACACGTTTATCATTGACTGCTAAAAATCAAATCTCAAGTTTCTAAGTGTGGTTATTCCGGTGAAGGTAATATCCTAAAGTATCTTGACAAAGGTGATACACCACAATCTAACCCGATAAAGGTGTTAGACTTCTAGTTCTTTCTTAACACAATAATCCGACAAAGGTATTATTAAGCCTAGGTGTTACAATCTACCTTTACAACAAAGTTTCCATTAGATATTAACGATAAGAATTGGTTGTCAAATTAAGCTTTACGGTATAGTTTCCACTTAACCTAACAGATCAATTCATGTGATGAAGAACAAGAACTAGAGAAACAAGAAATTGCATTAAGTAAAAAGTCTCAAAACATATGTCACAACGAACGAAACACTAAACTGAATTAGAAATTTAGCTACACATCATCGAAATAAAAACACAAATATTCATGATGAAAAGTAGTGGAAAAATCTCTTCTCTCGTCGAAAGCTTCGCCTTCTCCTCCAGAGCCGTCTTCTGATCTTTGTATAATGATAGAATGTATGGAAACCCTTCTTGAAGCCTTTAATTTATAAGACACTGGGTTTCTAAATCTATTTTCGAGCCCAAATTTCCTAATCCCGGACTGGCGGTCAGCAAAACGCGTCGCTGACATCATCCGTCGCGCCCAGATCATACAGTAGTGTCGCGTCCAGCGTTGACATTAGTGACAATGCTAATGTCTTCCTTAGGCGCGATCCGCACGGTCTCTCCTTTCTGCGCGCCATTTCTGACTTCGACTCTTAATTTGACCATTTAAATGACCTCGATTTCTCTCTATGTGAACTAAAGAGTTGTACGAAATCGAATCAGCTACGCATCGGTATGTAGCTCATATTTTTCTGAGCATTCGTCAATTCCCAGCGCTCCGTCGAACCTCCGAAGGTCTGATCTGCCACTGTGGTGTTTTTGGCATGAAATGCCGTCCTTTATGCGCATTTCCTCCTAGAGCTTCCGAAACACCTGAATTACAAAACAACACTAAAAAGGAACTGTTCGCATAATAAAGTGTTGAAATAAATGAGATTAATTGATTTTACGAGTCGTATAAATACGAGTCATCACTAGTTAATAACTCGATTCAAATGTTGGGTAAGTGAGGTGGTTCTCTGAAATACTTCTCGAAATTCGTCTAAACCTTTTCATACTTACTTGTATATTTTAGATTATAAAACCAAATAAAACATCTGCTTAAGACTAGGATAAATAGAAACACAATTTTACATAGTACATAAGTTTACACTTGCTCCCTTAGACGACTCGGTACTTACCGATTTTATAAATTATTTTTGATGCTCAAAATACTAGACGTCAGAAGGGCTAAAAATAGTAACCGGGCACATTGGGCAAGGTATCATCAATGGAGGGCTCATGCATTTGGCCAAGAGTAGACCAATGTTGACTTAGCTGATCTCAAGGCACCATAGGCACCATCAGCTGCCCCTAAGGCGCCTTAATTGCCCGAAAGACCAAGGCCTTTATTTTCCCTCGAAATCATGCCATTAATGCATTTCCCTCCAAGAGCCAACCAAGGACACTATATAAAGTGACCACCAGCATACATTCAGGTCATCCAACCATTGAAGAAGAAAATCTCTCACAAGAGTAGTTGGTTCCTCTATATTGTTCTTATTTATCGTCTCAGGCTCCTCTTTTGATTCGTGTTACAAGGGTCATTCAGAAGGTTATTCCTATTGTAACTCACCATTATTCCGCTTCAATAATATCATCTACCTTTCCACCAAATTTCACTTTTTGGGTACCAACAATTGGTATCTAGAGCAATTCGATCTTAGACCCATGAAGCCCCAAAACTCTTCCGCAACTAAGGATGACTACGCTGAAAAGTTTGCTGCCATTGATGGCCAACTTGCAGCGCTCAAACAAGGCCAAGAAGAAGCACTAACCAGGCACACCAACCTGGAAAACAAGGCCACTTCCATGGAGCAACTCATGCTTGAGATGTCCAAGAAGTTGGATCTTCTTGTTCCCACTACGGCTAAACAAGGGACCAACAAAGGAGGTGACAACCAACAAGGCTTAGGTGATCTGCCAAAGATCTTGAGGCATGGTAAGGGTATAGTGGATGAGTCCAATCAGTCCCTGAAGGATCCGGATGCTGCCATCAAGCCAGCCACCAATAAAGAGGGAGTAACGATTGAGGAAGGTAACAACACTCCACCCTTTCTTTCCCTTACACCTTTGCGCACTGAGTTCTCACAATTCAGCACACAACAACAGAGTCGCAAGGTCTAATGGCGAGGTGAGTCTTCAGAATGCCAAGGAAGCTCAAATCGACAACACAGTGGCTGACTTGCCCATGATTTGAGTGGCCGGGCAGATCTGGTGCGCTACCAACAGACTATGGAGATCCACCAGATTGGGATGAATGCGAGTATGAGGAGGAACATCCAACTCAGATCAAGAGGCAAGGCCCTCGAGTGATGGACAGTCAAGTGCGAAGACTCGAGATGCCCGTGTTTGAAGGAAATGATGTAACCGGATGGATCTATCGCATTGAAAGGTATTTTTATGTCAATGCCTTAACTGACGCTGAAAAGCTTAGCGCTGCACCCTTGTGCTTAGACGGCAAGGCCCTTAAATGGTATCGTTGGAGAGAATACCGCCAACCAATCCATCATTGGGAGGAGCTTCGAACAGCGCTACTCGAGAGATTCCAAGGGTAACAAAGTGACGAAATACATGGCGTTTGTTTGCTCTAACTCAAGACGACTCAGCCTTGAAGTATCGAGAGGAGTTTGAAGAGCTCTCGGATGAACTTGAAGGGATTTCTGATAGAGCCTTGATGGGGAACTTTATGAAAGGACTCAAGGCCATAATACGCGCTGCCGTCAAGCTTCATCGACCAGGGAACCTAGGAGATGCCATGTCTTTGGCTCAATTAGTTGAAGAAAGGGAGGTCACCGACAAGCGCAGCCAATGTGCGTCGCGTCATGGGACGATGGCTAGGCCAAACCCACCAAAAGAGCAAGCACAAGTGCCCTCTAAAGGCGACACCCCAAACTTCAGATTCATGACTGATGCGGAGGCCAGAGAAAGGCGTGCTAAGGGGCAATGCTTTCGCTGTTCGGAGATGTTCACACCGGGGCATCGCTACAAGAATCCGACTCTCCAAGTTATTATTATTCAAGACGAAGAGGACTCGTCCGAGGAGGTGCAACCTCAGGAGCAGTAAAAAGACGAGCCTACTTTCGTCAAATGGTGGTCACCTTTGCCGAAACAATGGGATTCACACCTACACGCTCATTGCGACTAAAGGGGAAGATAGGCGAGCGCGAGGTCTTCGTACTATTGGACAGCAGGGCCTCACATAACTTTGTGTCGCATCGCCTCATCAAGCAAGGTGATCTCACTGTGCAAGGCAAGGGAAAGTTCAGCGTTATTATAGGGAACAGAGCAATCGAAGAGGGCAAAGGAATCTACCGTGATGTCCTTCTTCATCTTCCGGGTTATAAGGTACGGACTGATTTCATCCCTCTTATTCTCAATGGAGCAAATGCAATACTTGGCATGCAGTGGCTCCAAACCTTGGGGGATAGCATGGTCAATTGGAAGGAACGTCGCATAGAGTTCAATGATCAAGGTATGAGAGTTCGACTCCTTGGTGAACCTAGGGGTGAGCAGGACCCGTCCCAACCCGGTGACCCGTCCTAACCCGGTAAAAAATTGGAGGAATTTGCATCCGGCCCGGTACTAAATAAGTCGGGTCGGGTTGCTCCTCCGGTAACCCGTCCTTATAATAATATTAATATCAAATAAAATAACCTGCACATAATCTTAGAAGAAATGATGTCTACACCAACTCCTCCACCTTTCATGTTTGTATTAAGATGAAATTAAACTTATATTGACAGTCTTTACCTATTAAAAACATAAAACTGAACTTTGTTGCAGCAAAGATTCAAAGAGGAAAAGCAAATGATGAAAATGTTTTGTCTTGAATTTTGTTTCAATATGAGCTTCACATCATTTTGTTACAACATTGTTGGGCGGTTAACAAATTTAAGCTTCTTTTCTTAGATTATTTTGTTTTAGCTACTTAATATTTACATTATAAGTCTATCTTTACGATGGGTTTGGATTATCTAATGCGACCCGGTTAATATTTAGTGTCGGGTTCGGGTTGACCTAAATGACTCGATCGTCGTTTCGGGTCGGGTTAAGGACAAACCTAACCCAGCTTAACTCATCCCACGATCACCCCTAGGTGAACCTATGGAGAAAGACCAATCAAATCAGCTCCAAGGGACACATGAGGCGGCGTTAGAGGGAGACGTATCCAAGCTTTGGGCCATTTCCATGCCGACAGTACTCGATTGGGAAAAGTTGCTTAAAGACAATGCAAGCCAAGAAATACAAGATCATCGTGGCGCTGCCATACGAGGACATACCAGCTATTCACTAGTAGGGACAAGGGTGCTCTACAAAGGAGCCCTCGTCTTGCCAAGCACTTCGAAGCAAATTCCCAAGCTGCTGCGGGAATTCCCTGAGAGCACCGTAGGCGGTCACTCCGGAGTATTAAAGACTTACATGAGGATCCAGACCGAGTTATATTGGCGTGGCATGATGAAGGATGCGGAGACCTTCGTGGCACAATGCGATGAATGCCAGCGCAACAAGTACTTAGGAATGTCTCCAGTGGGTCTTCTCCAGTCGCTCGAGTTACCTAACAAAGTTTGGTCCGCCATCACAATGGACTTCATCGAGGGACTGCCAGATTCGGAGGGTTACTCGATGATCTTTGTCGTGGTCGATAGACTAAGCAAGTACAACCATTTCATGGCCCTCAAGCACCCCTACATAGCGACATCCGTGGCCGAAGAGTTCATCCAAGGCGTGGTCAGATTACACGGAGTCCCTGAGGTAATTATTTCAGATCGTGATCGAATCTTTCTTAGTAACTTTTGGCATGCTCTCTTCAAAGCAATGGGCACCAATTTGCGAAGGAGCTCCTCTTATCACCCCCAAAGCGATGGTCAACGGAGGTCGTCAACCGAAGCATAGAGACATACTTGCGTTGTATTGCTGCCAAACACCCGAATCGTTGGCAAAAGTGGCTACCATGGGCTGAGTATTGGTACAATACTTCATTTCATACGGCGGCAAGGACCACACCATTCAAAGTATATTAAGGTCGTGACCCGCTCAAGCTTGTGCCATATGAAGTTGGGACTACACCCGTTAAGCAAGTGGAGCAAGAGTTGGTTGATCGAGATTAACTATTGGGAGAGCTCAAGCAGCACCTACGGAGGGCACAACATTAAATGAAGAAACATGCCGATAAAAACCGAAGGGACATAAGCTACTCAGTGGACGCGATATAGTCTCCCCAGCTCCAGAACTAAATAATCAGTGGCGCCTCACCAATCTGACTATGCCCGATCTTACTTTCACTACACAACTGACTACAGAGATACGCAAGTACATCACTTCCCCAACTGTAGGTTATAACCCTATCGAGATCTTCTAGCAAAGGAAGAAAGTATAGCGGGATTGTCTTACCGCTATTGTCAGCGAACAAGGTTAGTCCTAGCAAACAAATGAGATACGCCCAAGCGTATTTTGTCAACGCCTCGTCATCTGCATCTAGAGAGATCTCCGACAGATAATTCTTAAAACAACTTCCCTTCGCCATAGCGGGCGAATTATCGTACCAGTCAGGGTACACTCCGAGCAGTCTCTCACAAACCTCCTTAAAATCAAACTGGGACCTCCCCGTCATGAGCTCTCCGTCTACAGGCAACCTGATAAGTAGCTACACTTCTTGTAGCATGATACTTGCATCTCCATCATTAAAATGAAAGGTGTGGGTCTCAAGCCTCCACCTCTCGACCACAGCAATCAACAGCGCCAGGTCAGCCTTGAATTCGCTCACTTGGGTCCACGGGTAAAATCCAGCTGCTACCACATAAGGCAGTATGCAAGCATCAAGCTTCTAAGGAAAGCTTTATGAACCTTAAGGGGTTTGTTGGCCTTCCCTATTGGATCCAACTGCCACGAGACAATGCCATTCAACATTAGTAAGATATTATATTTTGAACAATAAATAACAAAATTTATTGTTATTCAAATTTATTACTAACCTCTTTATTCCAAACAGCCTTGGTACGATGAGTACGCTGCCCAGTGAGGAATGAGTCATCAATTGGACCATGATGAATTATATAATTCGCATCCATATTCGGATGCAATGTAGCCTGCGATGGGACAATCCTAGACGCTCTGGTTCGTGAAGATGCATGATGGTTTTTGTGACTCCATATCTACAACAAACAAATCATATATTCATAAAAAATTCAACAATTGAATAATTCAAAAAAATATATCAATAAATCTGTTACAACAATGATGAACATGAACAAAAAAAATAAAGGAATACAATCAAAATGTCAACAATCACATAAATTCATCCTTACATTTTCAAAAATTATATCAATTCAATAACTAAAAACTTTCACATGAACACAATCAACAAAGTTTAACATCAGAAATTAAAAATTAACACTACATATCATCATCTACATCAACAAACCCTAAACCCTAATTGAAAACTTCCCCTGATTCATAACTACCCAATATCTTTACCGAATTCAACCATAATTGTAGTACAATCAATCAATGGCTACATTATCGGTACTGGGGGGACGGAATTGTCGGCGACGGAGACGAGAGGTGGAGGGAGGGATCAGATGCCGTGAAGGAGGAAGGGATCGGATGAGGGAGAAGAAAGAAACAAACCCTCTATTTTAATTTCAGATGTTATCGGTAACCTCGGAACTGGTATCATTACAAACCCGGTATTTGACGTGTACGCCACGTTGCTTTGATCTTCTCCCAATTGGTCCGCGTAGGGCAAACCAAGCCACATCACCATTTTTTTAAACATACCGGTGTCCCAGAAATCGGTTTTGGTTGAAATTGAATTAACCGGTTCGATAGATACCGGTCTTGTAGAAAACCCCACATTACTGGTTCCCGAAGAGCCGGTATTAACTCAAATGAGGTATTCTAGATATTCGAGTTTCGGGCGGTGTATTTTGAATAATTGAGTTTCGAATGGGGGCATAATATATAGAAACTCAGCTTTCTGGGACGTTCATTTATTTTGAAAAGTAAAATGACAGTGTCTTAGACTTTCAACATTTTGCCGCGCCGCACCAGATTGAGTTCTGAATATTGTCGGGATAGCATAGGAGTGAACATTAAATTTTATGCAGAACGGTTTGAAGGTAAGGTAAGGTAATGATAGGATCAGATGGATTGGACCAACCCCTTATCAAGAGAGTCGGTAAGATTAATTGTGAATGAAAATATTAAGTGAGTTAAAAACTTTTGCTAATGGTCGGGTCCGTACAAGCCTAAGAGGGCAGAGCTTTGGAGTCGGGCAAGGTCGTATTTGCTCGACTCTAACCCAACCCAACCGGTCGGGTTGAGTCAGGCTGATCTCTTTAGGGCAGGATCGAGGTCAGGGTAAAGATGAGCTATAGCGACCGTAAGTGCTTTTTGACTGACGAATCATTGGGTGACCCCTGCTACCATTTACAAGGACATTCTCTAGAATTCTTTTTCTAATATGATATTTTTATTTGCGCAAGTTATGCATTCGTTTTAAAAATATGAAATCTTATTACCTTTCATAAAACGAACATAATGTTGTTTTACAAAATTACTTTTCTTTTCTAAGATTTTCGTTAGATTTACTAGCCCAAAATTTCGATAAGACTTTATTAATGTCGAAAGAATAGTAAAATTGAAATTGCATAACAAAAAAGATGATATGAAAATAAAAATATTTTACTCGTTGAAATGCAGTGGTAGATAATAGGTTTGAAATTGTCCAAACTTGTATTATTCAATTGTTTTATATTGTCGAAGGGCGGCGACTTGCTTTGAGAAGTACCTCTTTGACACTAGCTTCATCACTTTCGTGTTTAATTGCATTATGTTTGTCACTGTTCCTCCAACTTGTTCATATTCATAGGTTATTGTTGCAGCTCTTTGAATTTGTTCACTTGCATTTTTTTGCTAAGTGAATGAGGTTGTTGGTTATTAACAGGTGAAATGAAGGCATGAACTCGTTTCATGTTTGTTGTGCTCGATGCTTGTTGTCCTTTTCTTTTTGTTTCTTAACCCGCCCAAACATGTGTAAAATATTGCCGGGGTCGCCCTTGTATGTGTAAAATATTTGACCTTCAAGCTCACATTTATAGGTACTTCAAATTAAAAAAAATAAGGGGAGCAGTAGCCAGGTGTGTAAGACTTCTCGTTATAAGCCTAATAAAAGGCGGACAATTAATTCGAAAGACTCTCCAGCCAAAGTTTTATGGTATCTCCCAATAATACCAAGTCTTCAAAGGCAATATTCTGATCCTGAAGAGTGAGAACATATGAGGTGGAATGCTAGGAAACGTATTGTTGACACAAAAATGCGACATCCTGGTGACTCACTGCAATGGGTCAACGTAGACCAAACATTCCCCACTTTGAATCTGGATGTACTAATATATGTTTCGGCTTGTGTACTGATGGGGTCAATCCATGTGGGAATCTTAGCATTCAACATAGTACATGGTCTTTGATATTTGTAATCCACAACCTACCTCCTTGGTTGACCATAAAGCGCTGGTATATGTTGTTTTCTTTATTGATTTCGGGGCCTCGTCAGCCAGGAAATGATATTGATGTGTATCTGGCGCCGTTGATTGATGATTTGAAGCATCTTTTGGAATGACGGTTTCCGCACGTATGACCCATCGATACAAGAGTATTTCACCATGTGTGCCATGTTGTTGTGTACTATTAATGACTTCCCTGCTTATGGTAACTTCTCAGGTTACAGTATCGGATACAAGAGTATTTCACCATGCGTGCCAAAATAAGCGTTGTGTAAAGTGTGTTCTGTACTAATGCGTTCGGCTTCAACTTTGTAAAACTAGAATGAGTACGTCTTACCAAACCCAGAAATCAACAGTTCACTGCAAATTTTCCCTAAAAGCTACAGTAACCCACTACCTCATTGATCCACCAACCAAACACTAAAAACAAAAGACAACTACAAAACTTGCAAATCCTTCAGAAGTCGAACAATCTAGCCTCATCACAAGGAGCATCGATGATGAGGCGTAATTATACGACTCGTCTAACTAGTTAATTCCATTCATTTCAATACATTTATATGCGACCATTTCAGGTGTATAATAAGTTTAGGACATAATACAGGCTTAAAAACGCATTTTATGCGTTAATTCACCACAATGGAAGATTAGACCTTTGATGCTTCAAGGAGTTTCTGGGCGCAAATGAAAATTACAATGGAGACGAGCCATAAACAGTTGCAAAGATGACTGAAAGCTCTACAACCATCTAGTTCAAACCAAGAGCCAATTCAGACGTTTATGTGGTCGAAACGAGTGCCGAAGTCGAAGTAGCAGTACAAAATCGACCTATAAGGAATAGAAGTTACAGCGAGCAAAGAACACTTTAAGTATCGCGCGCAAGGAATACTTTATTACCGAAAGTGAACGTAGGTCGTAGCAGCTAAAGTCTTAGTTGCGCGCGGGATGATGCCATTATGATAACGTTAGCAACGATCTTGATTTCCAATGTCCAAAATATCTTATTTCCTTGTTGTATAAGGAAAGGATATTGAGAGAACCAAATATCTCAATTTTTCAAAGTTCTTGGGGAATAAGCAATCTAGATTTAGAAGGAGATCCCTAACTAAACTCTACCTTATCAAGATTTGGGAATCTAGGCGCTACATAAGAAGCTCTCCCTACAGAATTATCATTAGTCGACTACGCTAAGAAACTTTATACTCTTTCTTTTATTTTTGTGTATTTAGTTAGACTCATGTCTAGCTAAACTTTAGTGGTTCGATTCAGTTTATGAACTTTTGTTTTATCGTTTTGAGACTTATTCTTAATGCATGATTATTATTTTCCTTACTAGTTATCTTCGGTTATTTCTACGAATTTAATATGTAAATTTAGTGGAAATTTCGCCGTAAAGTGTTCTCTACTTGTTTTATTCTTATCGTTAATATCTACTTGAAACTTTGCCATAAAGATACATTGTAACATTTAGGTTGAGTATTACCTTTGCCGGATATGCGTGCCTAGGAGGTTTACCAAACACATTACATTTGCCAGAGTGTGTTTACATTTGTCGGGATACTTTATGCCACTACCTTTGCTGGAGAAACCACATGAAATTGTAATTGTGATTTTTAGTATCAATGATGAATGTTAATAATAAGGGATTATTATGAATCGAAGCTGCATCAATCATTAGATTTTATCTCGTTCCTTGAGTTTTTGACAGACCTTCACTCACATTCCTCTCTTCACTTGTCTTACAGATAAACAACTTCACAACCTGTTCCCTGTAAGATCGACCCGGCATCTCGCTACACTATGAGATAATTAATGATTAATTTAACGCATTAGACGACGTTCGTCAACCGACTACAAATAGTTGAAAAGTAAAAATTTAAAGTTGATTTCTTCCGTTTAGGTTCACTTTTTTTCACCCCCGAATACAACAGTAGACCTATTCTACCCCTCTAACCCTATCCATCAAAGGAAACCCACTTTGACTCCACCGGGATTCGAACCCGTGACTTGAGCAATTGTTACCACTACTCTTACCACTTGGCCACGCCCCTGATGGTAAGTTTAGGATTCACTTGAGAGATAAAAAGGGGAACCTAACGTTGTTGTATTTTAATCGGTCAATTATAATAGTGTAGGTAAGTCAAGCATTTTCCAAGGATTTACTTAGCATGCAACACTAAGGTTGTTTTATTTTTACTAATTTATTCTAACCGAACTCTTGAGGGTTTGGTTTAGTTTTCCTTCAATAGCATAAAAGGTGGCAAGAAAGAACACGTGAACTATAACTAAGCTAGTAGCAGCTCTCTCACAGCTTGTTCGTACTGACCTAACTGCAAGCATGAATAAAGCGCAACGCGTTCCTACACATATTGCATATAATCACGAGATTAGTAGTTCAATACAAACACTAGTCAACAACGATAGTGGACGTAAGTTTGGCTAGTAATTCCACTTGTCACGATTATCCTAAGATCCAAACTTGACAATTATTCAACACCACCGTGTTGAGAGTCCCCTCTTTTCCTAGATGTTCTTCAATGCCACCGAGTGCTTTTCTTCTTTCACGAAACACGATCGCGGGTTTTGAAGTTGTTGGAAAATGTGAATGAGCTTTCCTTTTATAGGTGCAGAATAGGGGCTAGGCGGCGTCTCCCTCGGTGCCAAGCATCTTTACCCCAGGCGGCGGCTGGACTCTTCCAATACTTGTCTCTTCGTTTCCTCTTTCAACTAAGTGCCGCCTAGCTTTGCGCTGGCCTCGGGGTTGCTCGAGTGAACTATCGTGAAACTCGGTCAAAAAGTAAATACATTGCCTTCCCTCGTGCAATCTTAACCACGCCAACGTGCGCTCCTTCAAACATAGTGCATCGACACTTAGTTTCCTCGCATCTGCTTGAATTTCGTTGACTGAAAAATAGCGCTCTGCCGTATATATGCAATCTTCTACATCAATACCTTTAACAATAGGCGTGTCGGGTTTTGAACTTCCAAAGGCCTCTTACGTTAATGGTTGGATCTGCTCCATGACCTGGATAAAATCTCTTGAAGTCTCGACACTTATCCAACACTCAACTTTGATAAAATCACTGTTCGAAGGACCTTTACGTTTAAAACTTCTAGGTAATATTTGTTGGCTCGGAATTTCTGGAGTTAGTTGAAAGGCCGGACTAGGCCGTTTGTTTTCTTAATGTGCCTATTGCGCAAGGCCTCCCACCACTACTTTAATTTACGTCTTAGGACACACTTTTTCTCCGTCGCATAAAGAGTTAAATAAGTCGCATACATTTATGCGATGGTTGCAGTGTCGCGTAAAGTTGGTCGCAAAACTAAAGTAGAGAAATGTGCTCCACCGTCCTTTCATCTTGAAACCCGTGAGAAGATTGCTTCTATTCAGCAATTTCAACGCGAAACATTATATGAATATCTGATGCGCTTCGAGGACCTTGCAAACACTATATCATTCTCTTTATTGTTTGCGCTTAGGGATTAAGCTAGATTTTTAAGTATAGAGTGGGTAATCTCATAGTTCACTCATTTCATGTCATGCCTATAATTTTTGAACGGACACTTGCATTCATGTATTCTATCCCTAACATGAGAGTGTTCCCACCATTTAAGGCTTGTGACTATCCTTTCTAAATCTCCTATAAATCACATCTAGCCTACTATTCATTTTTATTTGATCTTGAATTTATAACCTACTTAGTCCTTTGAATGTGCATTCTTGAGAATCAATATCATTGCTACCCTTCTTTTCTCTATCTTGTTTTGTAAGTATTTTCATTGCATGCCTTGGACTAAGTTTTAGCAAGCACTTCAAAAAAAAATTCATGAAAATCTTAGACCTTTTGATTGCTCCTTGGTGACTTGATTTGTCTAATGTAGTACGTTGCTTTTGATTGTTTCTCGCGCTTTCCATGTACTCTTTGAACATATTGTCAAGTTTTAAGTGTGGAGTCAAAAGAGGGCGAAAAATAGGTCGCAACAAAAATATATATATTTATTTTCACGGTCAAAGAGGGCAAAGCCCCGACTAAAAACTTTCTCGATGTACACGATAAGTTTTGCTTTAAAAATATACCAAGTGCCGGGGGTTAGGAAGAAAACTTCCCCCTCGAAAGCATTTATAGCCCAAAGGCCACTTGAAAAGAAAATAAAAAGCACTTAAAACTCGACTATATATTCTTCCATCATTCTATATTTGTGCGGGTGCATCATTTGTATTGTGTACTAGTTAGATTGACTCTTGGACGATCGTTGTGCTTGCACGGGAGTTTTCATTTGGTCTTTGCTTATTTCTTAAAAACTCTAGTGTCGAACTCCTCTTTCCTTATGGATTATGGCTTAAGCGACTAAGACTTGTGAATGAGTTCTATGTCACAAACCCATGGACTAGCCCTAGCTAGCATAGGTGAGTGGTTGACACCTTTTGTGTAAGCTATTGACTTTGATTCCATTGTATTGCCTTGAAAATGAGTAGGTTATTGGATTAGACTTTTGATTGCTCTAGTACTGATGATCTTGAATGCACAACCTCATAGCTACTTGAATGGTTCGAATTTTCTTTTGTTGGTAGAATGATTAGTGCTAGTTTGGGGTCAAGAATTTGTTTTGAGAAATCCTTTCTTGGTTGAACACTCTTACATTCATTCTTATGGGATAGGTGCATATGGGATTTGTGAGTATTCTCTTTTCTGAAAACTCTCACGAGACTATAACTCGTCCACTAGGGTAGCATAGGGGTTTAAAAGCTTAGTGAATGCGATAAATGCACTCGTAACGCCTACGAAAAGGAGCTAGTTAGGATTGCATATAATTTCTTTTGTCTTTCATTAACATGTTTAGAAATAATGATAGAGGCCTTGTGAAAAACTTTGGAGGCAAATATGCAAAAAAACATAGCATCACTAGCATTTCGCTATTTGCATGACCTTGACATATTTGCATACTTTGTTCGGGATGAACAAAGCTTAAGTGTGGAGTGTTGAGTCGAGTTTTCGACTTATTATTCGCCACATTTCATTAAAGCTTTGTTTCAATTTTGGCATTATTTTGATGTCATTTGACCCTTATCCCTATATTTCAGGTACAAAACAAATCTCTATCAAAGTCAAGCCCTCAAAGATCAAGTTTGCATAAAATGTTGAAAATTCGAGAAGAATTGAGCACTGTGGAGCTGTACTCGGCCGAGTACGAATTAGGTTCCTGGTGTACTCACTCGAGTACAACCATCGGAAGCCAAGACAAGTTGCTTTAAGGCATGTACTCGCCCGAGTACGTACACATACTCTCCATCAAAGTCAAGCCCTCAAAGATCAAGTTTGCATATAATATTGAGTACAAGGGAGCCGTACTCGGCCGAGTACGAATTTGGTTCCTGGTGTACTCACCTAAGTACAACCATCGCAAGCCAAGACAAGTTGCTTTAAAACCTGTACTCGCCCGAGTACGCGCACATACTCGCCCGAGTACCAGCTTCCCATGTGACAGTTGTAATTTTGGTATAGTCAAAAATAATTTATATTTGACCGGTAAGACCGGTGTCGAACACAAGGGAGCAAGTGAGATTATACGCTAAGATTTATTAAATGTTCTACTTGGCTATTCCTAAAATTCAATGATGAGATGGTTTTCAATTAAGAACTAGAAATGAAATGGCTTCAAAGGGGTTTTAATTCAATTCAAAGAGAGTTTCGAGGGGTTACTCCCCTCCTTGGCATTTCCCAATGATCATGTACACAAGAGTTAAATCATTTTTAGGTGTTAAATGGTTTAGAACCTAGCTTAGACTATAATAGACAAATTCTCATTTGAATCTAATCCTAGTCAAGCCATACTAAATAGAACCTCACTTCATCAAGGTATCGATTCACTCTATAACACTATTATCCTTGGAACATCTCACAAGGTAATAAATGCTATGAGCATTAAGCTCTAGTTAGCCTCACATCATGCATTTACTCTCATAAACACTAGATATGATCATTTCCACTAATATCCAAACCATCACTAAGCTCTTTCAATACTTAGATCAAGTTTTAAGACTAATATGTCACTTAGGCATTTTATCAAACACTTAGTAACATATCATAAATTGAGCACTTAGTGAAATTGAAGTCAACACCATAGATTGTATATTCAATGTGTATACATGATCATAGACAACATGATGTGAGTAGGTTATGAAGAAAACAACAAGTAAAATAGAATAGAGAAGATGTAGAGAAAGTTGGATTGTTGATCCTTGAACGCCCTTTGATCCTCCTTCTTCTTCCTTGATTGGATTCCTCTTGATCACCTTGATTTTATCTCCTTTGATGAGTATTTTACCCCAAAAAGCCAGCCCCCTAGGTCAAACATGCCAATTTCTATATATAGCCTCGGGTAAAAATCGGTACTGTAGCAGGTCCAGTCGGTCGACTGGAGGCTAAAAATGCAATCTCTTCAGTGGCTCTCGTCCAGTCGACCGACTGGGCGAGCCAACCGACCGACTCTGCAAATGTAGATTGTGAGCCTCGTGAGTCAGACGTTTCAGTCGACCGGTTGGAGGTCTCAGTCGACCGACTCGAGGTTGACAAAAATTGAGCGCTCTGAGCTTCATTTCAGTCGGTGGACTGAGGGTCCAGTTTGTCGACTCTGTAAATGTAGATTGTGAGCCTCCTGAGTCGGACGTTTCAGTCGACCGACTGGTACATGGGAGATGTTCATTCGGTCGACTGGAGACCCTTTTTGCCCATACTTTGCTCCATTCTTCGATTTTTCCCCGAGTTTTTGTATTTTGGCTTTGATACTGAGAATATCTTGTTTTGTACCTGAGACGTACGAAAAGGGATCAAATGACATCAAAATAACGTCGGAAACGAACTAAAGCTATAGTGAAAATGGCTATTAATAAGGCGAATTCTCGACTTATCAACTCTCCACACTTAAGCTTTGTTCGTCCCGAACAAAGTGTGCAAATATGTCAAGGTCATGCGAATGGCGAAATGCTAGTGGTGCTACGTGTTTCGTCTATTTGCCTCACTAGCTTTCACAAGGTCTCGATCATTATTACTAAACATGTTATTGAAAGGTAAATGACAAGTATGTACAATCTAACTAGCTCCTTTTCGTAGGCGTTACGAATGCATTTAGCATATGCATTAAGCCTTTAAACCCCTAGGCTACTGATGGACCATAATTGTATGAATCATAAACACAGTTAAACTCACCAAATTAGACTCTTTGTGTATTTAACTTTTGCTTGTTAGTTCCGATATTTATCTACAGGGTATTTTAAAGTCTAGAGAGAATACAGGCTAAGGAGGAGTTTTTAAGCTGAAAAAGAATTACGAGTCATTCCAAGTCACGACCAGACTCCCACTATACAAATCTCATGAACCTGACATGGAATCACTCAAAACAAGTCCAACCGAAGGGCAACCAGAGTCAGTCCGGAGCTGAAAGGACCGATGGCTTTTGGGAATGAGATCACAAACTCACTCCACCACTCCTTCTCCTCCATGTGGCCGGCGGCTAAGGGAGAGGTGACTCACCCCGATGGCTTTTGAAGCCTCCTCCCATTTTGTGACAAGTGGTGGCTTCTCCTCCACATCCATTGCTCCTCCTTGGCTATAAATAGAGCCCTCCCTTGCCTTTGTAAATCATCCCATCCCACAATCCTCATTTCAAAACATCCTCCATCACAAAGCTCTAGCTTCTCTCTAGATTTTGGGCACTACTCTTGTAAACACTTGTTTTAAATCTATAATACTCCTGTTGGTTCTTGAGTATTCTAGTTGTTCTTGAGTTTACTCCTGTTGGTTCTTGAGTATTCTCCTTTTACTTTACTGTCTTTTGAAAACCTTCAAGTATTTAGCTATGATGTCCTGTTCCATGGATATTCGTAGCTAAACCCTTCATTCGGTTGAAGGGGTGTACTTGTGTCTTAATATGTTTTAGGCCCTACTCTTAATGCCTCTATGTGTTCAAACCTTGTTCTATGTGCCACATATTAGGTTAGAACTTCCAAGGTTGAGTGGATGCTTGGAATGGCAAAACTCTTCCGTGGGGTTCGTAAACATACTCGGATAAGTGGATGCTTGGAATGGCAAAACTTATCTGAGGAGTTTGACCTCTTTAAAACACCATTTGGTTGATCGGGAATGATTGATCAAATGGATGCACATAAGGCTAATATACCTTGGAATGGGGTATTAGTCTGAATAGAACAAGTGCTCTATGTCTTGGAATGGACTAGACAGTGTGGCAAATCAAGTGCTTGGAATGGCCTTGATACACTTTTGAATACATAGTATGATTATTAGAGGTCAATGATAAACAGACTATGATACAAGGCCCCTAAAACCGAATACTTTCCTTAACTTAAAACATCATCTGCACTTTACTTTCAGTCTCAATATCAACTGCAATAACAACCGCTTACTCTCCGCAACACTTATCCTTCAAGCATCCCACTTGCTATAAGTCTTCTCCTTTTACTTTCAGTACTTTACTTTCTGCACTAAAATCCCAACCAACCCACTTACTTTTCTGTACTAAAACTAAAACCAACAACCAACCACTCACTTTTCATCGCTAAAACCTCAATCCACCTAAAATTACGCTCCCTCTCAGTACATTCCTCAAAGAACAACTATCCCCCTAATTCCATTGGGTTCGACCCCTACTTACCACTTGCTACCTAGTAGTAAAGTCGCGAGTAGCGGACTTATAAATATATTCTTGACTTTTGCACACAACGACTGTGCATCCGTCAGCTACTCTAGTGGACGAGTAATAGTCTCGTGAGAGTTTTTAGAAAAGGGAATACTCACAAATCCCATATGCACCTATCCCATGAGAATGAATTTAAGAGTGCTTAACCGAGGCGATGATTTCTGAAAACAAATCCCTTACCCCAAGCTAGGACTACCATCAAATTATCATCAAAATAACTGTTGAACCATTTGAGTACCCATGAAGTAGTGCATTCAAGATCATCAATACTAGAGCTATCAAATTTCTCATCCAAAGTTCGACTCATTTTCAAGGAAATACAATAGAAGCAAAGTTAATAGTTTGGCACAAAAGAGTGTCAACCGCTCACCTATGCTAGCTAGGGCTACTCCATGGGTTCACGACGTGGAACTCATTCCCAAGTTTTAGGCGCTTAAGCCATAATCCATAAGGAAAGAGGAGTTCGACACTATGAGTTCTTAGAAAACTAGCATAGACCAAATGATAGCTCCCGTGCAAGCACAAGGTTCGTCCAAGTGTTGATCTAACTAGTACACAATACAAATGATGCACCGGCGCAAATATAGAATGGAGGAAAAACATAGAGTCAAGTTTTAAGTGCTTCTTATTTTCTTTTTGAAATGGCCTTTGGCCTACAAATGCTTTCGAGGGGGAACTTTTCTTCCTAACCCCCGACATTTGTATCATTTTTGAAGAAAAACTTCTCTAGCGCTTTGAGAGAGTTTTTAGTCGGGGCTTTGCCCTCTTTGACCACAAAAACTTTTTTGTTGGGGCCTATTTTTCGCCCTCTTTTGATTCCACACTTAAAACTCGACAATATGTTCAAAAAGTGTATGGAATGTGCGGGAGCAATCAAGAGTAAGGTATTTCAGTAGAAAAACTCAAGTCACCAAGGAGCATACAAGAGGTCCAAGTTTTTCGTGATTTTTTTTTAAAGTGCTTGCTAGAACTTAATCCAAGGTATTTCAACGAAAATACTTAGAAAGTTAGATAGACAAGAGTTAACAATGATATTGATTCATAAGAATGCACATTCAAGGGACTAGGTCGGTTCTAAGTTCAAGATCCAGTAAATGTGACAAATAGGCTAGATGTGATTTATAAGGATTTAGATTTGATAGTCACAAGCCTATATAGTTGAAAGCACTCTCATGTTGGGGATAAGATGCATAAGATGAAAATGTCCATCTAAGAATGATATGTACGGCATGAAAGCATGTGAACTATGTGCATTAACCCACTCCACACTTAATTTAAGCTTAGTCCCTAAGCGCAAAAAATGATAAAATAAGGCAAAGGCGCATAGGAACTCCCCTCGTTTGAAGAACGGGTCAAAAATCCAATGATATAACTCTTGGGAAATGAGAAGTATTCTCTTGGGTGCAAATGTAGACAAAGAAGGTGAATTTTGGACATGAGAAGAATATGTAGATATATATCCTGTAGAGTGAACAACATAAATGGTAAACACTTTCAATATCATAGGAATGTAGCATATAACCCAAGACAAGTCAAGAGTAAATCACCAAAGTGGCATACATCATCCAAAATTGTGCCAAAAGGCGACTTAACTTCCAAAAATATCATTGACAGATGCTTGTCGTCAGAGCAAATGTACAAATAAATTTATAAGTCCGCTACTCGCGACTTCACTACTGGGTAGCAAGTGGTAAGTAGGGGTCGAACCCAAGGGAATTAGGGGGATAAGTTGTTCTTTGAGGGATCGTACAGCGGGGGAGCGTGTTTTTTGGTTGATTGAGGTTTTACTACTAACAGCTAAGTGATTGGTTGGTTGGTTTTGTTTTTAGTGCGGAAAAGTAAATGACATAAAAGTAAATACTGAAAGTAAAAAGAAGACTTACAGCGGTTGTTGCGTGATTGGCAAGTCTTGCGGAACGTCAGCAGTTGAAAGGGCAGTTTATACTAAGGAAGTAAGTGCAGGTAGTGTTTTAATCTAAGGAAAGCATTCGGTTTCGGGGGCCTTGTATCATAGCATGTTTATCATTGACCTTTAGTGATCCTGCTAAGTATTCAAACGTGTATCAAGGCCATTTCAATTGCTCGATTTGCCACACTGTCTAGCCCATTTCAAGGTCGTAGAGCACTTGTTCTATTTAGACTAGCACCCCATTTCAAGGTATACTAGCCTATGTGCATCCATTTGATCAATCATTTCCGATCAAACCAAATGGTGTTTTAGAGAGGTCGAACTCCTCAGATAAGCTTTGCCATTTCAAGCATCCACTTACCCGAGTATGTTCACGAACCCCCACGGAAGAGTTTTGCCATTTCAAGCATCCACTCAACCTTGGAAGTTCTGACCTAATATATGGCACATAGAACAAGTTTTGAACACAAAGAAGAGGCACTAAGAGTATAGCCTAAAACATTTTATGATACAAGTACACCCCTTCAACCGAATGAAGAGTTTAGCTACGAATATCCATAGAGGTGGATACCATAGCTAAGTACTCGAGGGTTTTTGAAAGACAGTAAGTAACGGAAAATACTCAAGAACCAACAGGAGTATTCTCAAAGACTACTAGAATACTCAAGAACCAACATGAGTATTCTCTAAGACTACTAGAATACTCAAGAACCAACAGGAGTATTATAGATTTCAAACAAAGCTTACAAAAGTGCCAAAATCTAGAGAGATAAGTAACTTGTGGATTGTGGGATGTTGGAATTGTGGATAATTTACAAGTGAAGAGAAGATGTCTATTTATAGGCTAAGGGAGGCAAGGAGAGCCATACACTTGTCAAGGGAGGAGAGGCTTGTGGCTTGAGATCTCAACACATGGCATAAGGAGAGCAAAAGCCATCGGGGTGAGTCACCACTCCAAAAGCCATCGGAAGATATTTGTTTCTCAAAAGCCATCGGTTTGACCGGAATTTGACCGGAGCTTCTCGGATTTTGGAGAGTGTATTCTGAATGAAAATGTCATTCTAAGATGATCTCAAGAAGGAACCTAAGCCAAATTCTGCTTGGAACATGGTCGAAATCCCAAATCGGCTGAAATTGCCCTTGTTTGGCTTTTACCGGGCTTGGTGCCTTTGCATTGCGTTCTTGTCCAAACGCCGACTGTTCTAGCATATTTGAATGATTCCAAGTCGGTTCCAAGAAAGTTGTACAGTCGGAATCTGGTCGTGTCCTGACTCGTAATTCATTTTCAGCTTTAAAACTCCTCCTTAGCCTGTATTCTCTCTAGACTCCAAAATACCCTGTAGATAAATATCGGAACTAACAAGCAAAAGTTAAATAGACAAACAGTCTAATTTGGTGGGTTTAACTGTGTTTATGATTCATACAATTATGGTCCATCAGATCACCCCACACTTTTAGTTGTTCGTCCCGAACAACGCTATTAAAGGGCGGCACACACTATCTAAGTAGATTTATCCTAATTCATGCATTACTTACTTATTACCAAATTAAACCGTGTAAATAAATAGAAGAAACTTGATACTTGTACCTTCGTGCCGAGATGCAAATTAATTCGGATGTTTCGGGAGATAGCCCTTTTCAGGATCCTGGACTGCATTCTCGGGACCGTCTTGCACTATATGGTTTCCTTGTAGCTTTCTCTAGCACGTGATTCGGTTCGGGTTTAACTGAGTTGAGCCTTTTGATCTCTTTTTGGCGAGGGACAGTTTTTTTTTGTAGTGAATCGGCCTTTGGCCTTTGATTTGACTTTTTGAGTTCTTCACTTTTGTTCGGTTAAAACCTTCACAATTTTGGCCTTTGGCCTTTGATTAGCTCTTTGAGCTTTTGCTTCTTTGAGCTTTTGCCTTTTTGTGGCCTGCCTTTTTGTGGCTTGCTAGTCCATTTTCTCAAGCCTTTTTGGGAGGTCCAATCATCGCCCGCAAGCATATGGAAATACCTCCCCGCTCTCTCTCATCCTTGTCGTTTTGCGCGAGTCAAAATGAGGGTCGCTCATTTATTTTCCCGGCTATTAGGACTAGAGATAGGACGGTTTGATTCCCGTCCCGCCTTTTTTTTGCATAAACGCTGCATGGCGGAGATGACTTCAATCTTCTCTGAAACCCGAAGTGCAGCCTCCACTGACTTCGAAAACCATATAGCGAAATTCAGTCCTTTGAGTGCTTGCCAAGCCCCTCTAGGGCAGTTTCTATCAACTCCACATCCCTAGTTTATCTCAGCACAAAGGGACAAATGAGAAGTTACATTCTAAGTTTTTAAACAGTTGAATTTTCACAAGGTAAATGCATGAATTATGATCTATCTTTTTCACATTCTCAAGTTCATATTTTCAAAAAGATAATATTAAAAAAGAAAAACATGTTATTTAACTAATGTACACAGGTGGTTCTCACCCCACACTTTTGAACGAAGGCGTGCTTCACAGCAAGGCTTAGTTCAAAAGTCATGCAAGCAAATATATACAGGTAAGGTGAGAATGAAAAAACTAAATGACAGAAATTAAATAACTGAAAGTAAGATAGGTGTCGGGTTACCTCCTGACCAGTGCATTTGTTTAACGTCGTTAGCTCGACAGTACCTCACTTAGGGATCATAAGGTGGGATCCCATGGGTGTGTGAGGTCGAACTTCCCCACGGCTGCCCTTTTGATTCGCCCAAAGAACTCATATGGCAACGGGCTAAGTTCTGCTCTCCCTTGATCCGGTGGTTTCTTCTTCACATATCCCCGAGAAGGCGAGGATTCCTTGACCATAGCTGCTGGTCCATGGAGCCGTGCTCTCTTACTTCTCCTTCCGGGTTTCCATTCCTTTGGCTCATGTCTTGGTCGTTTCTTCATGTTTGAATGGGTGGCACCTTTGCAATTCTGGAAGTTTAGTATTGTGCCATTGAACACGAGCGACCTTGAGCTTGTTCCCATGCCAAGCCTCTTCTTTGTGGCAGAGATGATTGGCCATCCTAGAACGAGTGAGTTTTCAGTCGGCTTTTCTTGGCTCATGACGAGTGAGTGCTCCATCTTCGGCTCTTCTGGCTCATGTTTTGCCTCCAACTCCCCTTGGACCTCATCATTGATCACTTCATCTTCAGGGGCTGTGATCCGCATACAAACCGAGGGGACAAGTTGGGGGACTTCTACCACAAGGGCCGGGTCGTTCTCGAGCAGTACTTCAGTGAGGACCGGGCCTGCCGTGATTTTCTCGGTTAGTTCGGAAGTGAGGTCCGGGCATGTCTTGGGTGGTTTGGCAATGAGGTGCTGGACTGGCGTGATTTCCTCGGGCAGATTGGTGATGAGGACCGGGCCTGAATTGAGCAGTTTTTCTTCTAACTCCCAGGGGTAATCTGAGTGGAGTTCTTCTTCCGGCAACCATGGGTCCTCATCCTCGTCATTTATATGGTCTCCGGGGGCAATCACACTGAGGTCTGGGTCTAATTTGGGCAACTCGGCAGCGAGGACCGGTTCTAGTGGTTCGGTCGGCTCCGTGGGCTCCCATGTAGGCTCTTCTTCGTCCCACACTGGATCGGTTTCTGGCTCTAGGTCTTCTGATGGCTCGGGAGTGATCTCATTGATCAGATATTCCGTTTCTTTTTGAGCTGCCTCAACTATTGCCCATGATTCTTCGGCTTCGGCCTGATTTTGGTGCATCATGTTGGCCAGTTCTTCGAGCCGCATGGCCTGATCTTGTTTCGCACTTCTTGCCATATCTTCTATTAAGTTCCACAGATCATCCACGCTTAAGTTATCCATCGAGCCTCCTGCCGCAGCATCATTAAGCCTATTCCACTCTTGTGGCATCATTCCACCGAGAAACCTTTGAAGAAGATCGAATTTTGTGAATCCATGGTGCGGGCAGCTCGTCACAAGGGAGTCAAAGTACGACAAGTACTCGTCCAATGTTTCGTCCCGGGATTGCTCAATGTTGATGATCTCCTTGCGGGCTCCAAGTCGGAGAGATGGCGGGCAAAACTCCTCTAGGAATTTGGTTTGTAGATCCCCATAATTACTTTCATAAGCTGCACATGAGTAATACCATTCTATTGCGGAGTTAGTTAGAGAAAATTTAAAGCATTTAAGTTTAAACCCGTCTGGCGATTCATTTTTAGGCCTCATGTGGCTGCATATGGAGTGGAACGTATGTGTATGCCTCACGGGATCTTCTCCAATGGCACCTCCGAATTTGGGGAGACAGTTAAGCATCTCAAACATAAGGTTGCTGCCCCCATCATTCCAAGGTTCTCTGCCGTAGTATGAGGACATGGTGAATTATGTACAACAGAAAAAAGAACAACTATCCATTTGCTAACTCCCCGGCAACGGCGCCAATTTGACAGATGCTTGTCGTCAGAGCAAATGTACAAATAAATTTATAAGTCCGCTACTCGCGACTTCACTACTGGGTAGCAAGTGGTAAGTAGGGGTCGAACCCAAGGGAATTAGGGGGATAAGTTGTTCTTTGAGGGATCGTACAGCGGGGGAGCGTGTTTTTTCGTTGATTGAGGTTTTACTACTAACAGCTAAGTGATTGGTTGGTTGGTTTTGGTTTTTAGTGCGGAAAAGTAAATGACATAAAAGTAAATACTGAAAGTAAAAAGAAGACTTACAGCGGTTGTTGCGTGATTGGCAAGTCTTGCGGAACGTCAGCAGTTAAAAGGGCAGTTTATACTAAGGAAGTAAGTGCAGGTAGTGTTTTAATCTAAGGAAAGCATTCGGTTTCGGGGGCCTTGTATCATAGCATGTTTATCATTGACCTTTAGTGATCCTGCTAAGTATTCAAACGTGTATCAAGGCCATTTCAAGCGCTCGATTTGCCACACTGTCTAGCCCATTTCAAGGTCGTAGAGCACTTGTTCTATTTAGACTAGCACCCCATTTCAAGGTATACTAGCCTATGTGCATCCATTTGATCAATCATTTCCGATCAAACCAAATGGTGTTTTAGAGAGGTCGAACTCCTCAGATAAGCTTTGCCATTTCAAGCATCCACTTGCCCGAGTATGTTCACGAACCCCCACGGAAGAGTTTTTCCATTTCAAGCATCCACTCAACCTTGGAAGTTCTGACCTAATATATGGCACATAGAACAAGTTTTGAACACAAAGAAGAGGCACTAAGAGTATAGCCTAAAACATTTTATGATACAAGTACACCCCTTCAACCGAATGAAGAGTTTAGCTACGAATATCCATAGAGGTGGATACCATAGCTAAGTACTCGAGGGTTTTTGAAAGACAGTAAGTAACGGAGAATACTCAAGAACCAACAGGAGTATTCTCAAAGACTACTAGAATACTCAAGAACCAACAGGAGTATTATAGATTTCAAACAAAGCTTACAAAAGTGCCAAAATCTAGAGAGATAAGTAACTTGTGGATTGTGGGATGTTGGAATTGTGGATGATTTACAACTGAAGAGAAGATGTCTATTTATAGGCTAAGGGAGGCAAGGAGAGCCATACACTTTTCAAGGGAGGAGAGGCTTGTGGCTTGAGATCTCAACACATGGCATAAGGAGAGCAAAAGCCATCGGGGTGAGTCACCACTCCAAAAGCCATCGGAAGATATTTGTTTCTCAAAAGCCATCGGTTTGACCGTAATTTGACCGGAGCTTCTCGGATTTTGGAGAGTGTATTCTGAATGAAAATGTCATTCTAAGATGATCTCAAGAAGCAACCTAAGCCAAATTCTGCTTGGAACATGGTCGAAATCCCAAATCGGCTGAAATTGCCCTTGTTTGGCTTTTACCGGGCTTGGTGCCTTTGCATTGCGTTCTTGTCCAAACGCCGACTGTTCTAGCATATTTGAATGATTCCAAGTCGGTTCCAAGAAAGTTGTACAGTCGGAATCTGGTCGTGTCCTGACTCGTAATTCATTTTCAGCTTTAAAACTCCTCCTTAGCCTGTATTTTCTCTAGACTCCAAAATACCCTGTAGATAAATATCGGAACTAACAAGCAAAAGTTAAATAGACAAACAGTCTAATTTGGTGGGTTTAACTGTGTTTATGATTCATACAATTATGGTCCATCAATCATCCAATGCAACAAGTCAACAAAGTGATATACATGAGAAAACAAAATGGAGCATGGACTCATGATGTAGCATCATCGCCTCCCCGAGTGGGCTCTCTAGTAGTAACTCTATGGATCTCCTCCATGGTATCAATAAGTGGCGTGCCCACCTCCTCGGGTCTAGTGGATTGCGCGGTAGGCAAGGGAGAGGTGGCACGAGGGACAGAAGGCCCTGGATCAGCCGGAGGAGCATCAACTGAAGCACTAGAGCCTCTGATCATAGACAGTAGTGTAGCACGGAGCCACTCCGACTCCTAGCGGGCTCTCATAGCTTCCTCTCTAGCTCTCATAGCGTCCTCTCTAGCAAACTCGTCAAGTCTAGCTAAGCTACTCCTAAAGTCAGCAATGTCGGATGAGACCTTCTCTCGCCACTCGGCCAAATCCTCTGTAGCACGTGGAGCACTCTCGACGGCCGGCTCCTCTGTGGGCAACTCCTCAGCAATGGGAGCCGCGGGCTCTGTAGCCGTGGGAGCGGAAGGTATAGGGGAGGAGGGAGGAGATGGAGTGAGGTTGGCTCTGCAGTAGAGATGGTTAGTTTGCTTGAATAACTGCCTCATATGCCTTGCATCATCCTGAAGCCTCTTCTTGTGCGGCTTCTTGTCTTCCTCCCAAGATTTCCCATCCGCCTTGAGAAGACGCATGTGTTTCATGGTGGGCACATCGAGGACACTCTTGGATGGCTTGGGGCATCCTTTATGGCTAAAGGTGAAGTTACACCTTATGGCGATCAATGTGATTAAGGAGCCTCCTCCCAAAGAAAGATTCCGCGTGGGCTCCTTAACAATGCTCTCGAATCGGGAGGCAAGGAGGGCTTGCCAATCGAGGACCTCCCCATGGTCCATGGCCATCATAATTTCCATATCGGGAAGGGTTAGCGACCTAGCCCTTGCCGTCCGAGTGTTTATCCCGATGGCTATAAGGTGGTGGACAACCTTCCAAACCGGGTCGGCGATGGCGGAAGAGTTATAAGACGAGATAAACCACTCTTGCCTCCCCGATATCCTCTTCCAAAATCTACTTTGCTCGTGCTCAGTGAATTTCCGCATTTCTGCACTAGGGGGAGGAAAATCCAACCATTCTCGCACTACACTCTCCTTTATCTTGAAATGCCTCCCTCCAAAAAACAAATTTCCAAAAGTATTGCCCCTCCTCATCCTTAAACCATTCAAAAGAGCAAACTAACTCCTCTACTACCCTTTGGTAGGATCCCGGATCATCCAAAAACAAGTAATTTAGTCCACTATGCACAAGTTGAAAATGTACCTCATCGGCGACTCTGAGGTCAAGTCCTCTAATGAGCTCCATGTTGGGGTAGAGAGTCGCGATGGCCTCCTTCCCCTTCTTCTTAATGGTAGCATAATGTTGCTGGTGCTTTTCATCTTCGAACACTAGAGGCTCGGAGAAGGGTACCGGGTGGGGAATGGCAACGGACCCTCAAATGGACCTTTCATCGGCACTACTGGGACGAGTGCGCCAGTGAGAGGTGCTGCAGGTGTAGGTGATCGATTGAAAATATAGCTAAGTATTCAAATAGAATCCAAACACTTGCGCTAAGTCACGACAATCAAAATATTTGTATTAACTCGGGTGAACCGAGGTCGTACCCAAAGGATAGGTGATTAAACCACTAATGCTAACGATCTAATTTGGATGTCTATGGTTGGGAGGGGGGGGGGTTTGTTCTTCTAAGAGAATGACAGTAGAGGGTACTATCCAAAAGTGGTTAACTATCAATTAAAAGATGACTAGGAATCAATTTCTCCACCTAGACAATTATTGCGACAATGAAATGAGACACCAATGATGAAATCACATGCACATGCTTAGAAAATGGCTTATGCAACATTGATACTAAGTTCAACTCGCGCTACAACTCAGTACAAAGAGGTTACATCTCGCATAGTACCTCACACTTGCGCTCTATTGGCACTATAGAATATGAATGTCTAGCCTCACACTTGCGCTTTATTGACTAGATAATCATGTTCTTGTTAAGTTCAAGCAATTCTCATTAGGTTAAAGAGTCATCCAACTAACTCAAAGTCCTAATGCTTCTTCATTTAGTTCATTGAAGTCATGATGATCAACGTGAGCTACATCAAGCATGAGATCAAGCGGAATTCCTATTGAGAACGTTTCACAAACATCTTATAGGCAATTCGAGAAATTAAGTTCAAAGGAAGAAGATTCATGTGCAAACTCATTCACCATTAGCATCCAAGGTATTTACATCGTCACAAACATGTCTAGGGGATCCATTGATCCCCAATCAAGGTCACTACTCACTCATGGTGAGTTCACAAACGAAATCAACAATAAAAATGCAAACAACCATATGAAAAGTAAAGTTTAGGACTTTAAAACCGATATGGAGATTCAAGAACACTAGAGGATCCGATCTTCGATCTTTGTTGTTGAAGTTCTTCCTAACTTAATCCTAGAGTTCTCCTTCTCCGCGTACGTCGTCCCTCACTCACACCACGTCTGGTTTTTCCTTTTTTTCCAAGAAGAAACTCTGTCTTTCCCAAAAACCACCCATATTCCCCTCAAAAGAAACTGATTTTTATTTTCCGCAAACGCATGCGTTCGCATGGTCTCCTACAGGCTGGGAAATTTGATCGAGTGCGAGCACACAGAGCCATGCGTGCGAACGCACGAGATTTTTATGCGTCTGGTCTGGACTGTGCGACCGCATGAGGCGAACTGTGCGAACGCACAAGGCTGTTTGGCAATCTTAACCTCCGAATTTGGTCTTGGCGTCAACTGGAGAGTTGTACCCTTTTGAGTTAGCTTCTCAACAAGCTTTGAATCAATCAAATCGAACACCATATGAGATCTGTGCGTCCAAATTAAGCCCCAAATGTCAGTCTGTCCCGTATTGCCCGAAAATCCATATTTTTGCTCCAAAACTTCGGTTTTGCCCCAAAATCACTGCCTACTTGTGTTCTCAGCTTAAACTCTGTAATTTGCCTGAAAAGAACCACAAAGCATCAAATAGCAAGTGAAATCGTAATAGAACAATCGAAACACTAAGCATAGAGGTCGCCTAAAATGCATATATTTCAGCGCTATCAAATCACCCCACACTTAACGTTTGATCGTCCCGAGCAAACTAATCATAGAGATCAACAAAAATAATGCACTTCACTCACTCATGATCGGTTCAAAGAAAACTCCATATGGTCACGAAAACTAACTAAAAACACTAAGAAACAAATCCTACTTCTAACTAACCACTTTCGTAGGTAACACGAGTGCATTTAGCGAATGCACCAAGCCTTTAAACCCCTAGGCTACCCTAGTGGAGGAGTTTTAGTCTCCTGAGAGTTTTCAGACATGGGAATACTCACAAATCCCACAAAAAGAACAACCGTCCAAATAGGCGTTTTAAGTTCACAAATGTCAAAGCACTGGGCAAGGTGTTTTCCATGAAGTTCATAGTGTATTCAAACTAGATATGTGCATTTCAATCACTACATGAAACCTCTTCAAATCCTTATGGAAATTCATGAATAATGACATTGAAGCAAATCAAAGCAAAGACTAACAAACCTTTAATCAAGTATTCTAGTCATTTTCTCTATCAAAGATTTCAAGAAAACAATCTAATAGTCGCAAACAAATCTTGTCGGGTCATTCACCAATGCTAGCAAGGAGGCTAGTACATTGGCTTGTGACATTGAACTCATTCTCAAGCCTAGGACGCAAAGGTCACTTAGTCATAAGGGAAGAGGAGTTCCAACATTAAGGCTTTTATATCCATTTGCAAATCATATCACATCATGCCTAAGTATAAAAGAATACGAGGTTCGTCCCTTAGTGAATTCTTGCTAGTAAGTTTCAATTGTCTCATTAGTTTTTATGCTAGAGAATGGTGGAATAGCCGATTATCAAGTCTAAGTGCAACTTTAAGGGGTAGCATGGCCTTTTGCCGTACTAAGCACTTTCGATGGGGAACTTACCTACCTAACCATCGGCGCTTAGCACATAATGCTTTAAACTCACTTCCTAATGGTGATCAACCATAAGGGAGAAACTCGGGGCTTATTACACTTTTTTTTTTCTTTCTTCTTTTTTTTCTTGCCCTCTTTTGACCCCACACTTAGAACTTTGACAAAGGGCTAAGTGTTAAAAATGGAGCATGACGAACCAACAAGACCAATCCACAAGAAAAACAAGGTCACTAAGGTCACCTGAAGGCAATCATGGCATGCAAGGTTTTTTAAATATATATATATATATTTTTTAATAATTTTTTTCTCGAGTTCATGCTTTCAAAGATCAACTCTCTAGTCTCAACAAGAAAAAGCATAGAATAAAAGATAAAGAAGTGCTAGTAGATGCTTTGATCCTCAAGAATGAAAGTCAACAATCCAATCCATTAGTCATCTAAAGGATCAATCAAGTAAAATCATGCACGACTAGTTGAATTTGGAATGAAATTTTTCGAAAGTGTATTGTTGCCCAGAATTTTTGTTTTCATTAAAAATTCGAGTTTTTGGATGAATGTCATAGTAGTGTAAGTGTTTTCCTCTAAACATGCAATTGATTGGATTCTATACATGAAAGCACGGCAAGCAAGCACAAACATCTCATGTAGTCAAAACATAGGCACCCCACACTTAGCAGTTGTTTAGTCCCTAAGCAATGAATAGCATGAAAAGCAAAGAGAAAGTTAAGAAAAACTTCTCTCGTTTGGAGGTAGCCATTTCAAAGTAAGAGATGCTGCTTCGCGCGTCTTGTTCTTGGGCGACTGATCTTGCACAAAAGATTCGAGTAATGATTCCCCTTATTCCTCTATGAGACAAGAAACTAAACAAAATGAGAGTGTAAAGCACACAAGGTAGAGAAATCATCATCGTAAACATGTCAGTATCATGCAAGTCAACTCATAATTCGTCAAAAGAACACATCAGATGAGCATGCGAACGCATGCTTGGGTTTGTGCGAACGCACAAGTGCAGGCAGTAGCATGGATTTCTCGTGCGAACGCATGGACTCATGCGACCAAATCACAAAGGAGAAATAAACAGGGCATGCGAACGCATGGATTGCATTGTGCGAACGCACGGTACTGTGCTGTAAAGAAATTGGACTTACAAACCTGTTTACCCCTGTGAATCAACACGCACGAAGATGATCTTACATACTTCAACACATATAAAGAATGTAACATATACCATAAGAGTGATCAACAATGTTTACATCCCAAAAGACAATCATCCAAATGTCATCACATCGTCCACAAGCGATCATAAACAAAACAAAACAAAAGTACGACACATATAGAAATGTTAATCATAGGCTATCGTTTTCCAGATCAATCTCATCCTATGTAGAACCTTCTTCATCTGGGGTAGTGGTAGCAGTGGCGGGATCATCGACTCTCATATCACCGACTCGGTCTATCTCATCAATGGTAGCACCAAGTTCACCCTCCGGAGCAACTCCATGAGCACCATGAGGTGCAATCATAAACTGTTCCCCTGCACTGTCTTCTTCATCCAAATCCACGCTGCCCTCATCTCCACTCTTTTGAACACTTTCACTCCTAGGCATTTTGCTCACTGAATCCAGCACCTTTTTCAAACTAGCCTCTACACTCTCCTTAGCTAACATCGAAGGCTCACCCACTTTCTCTTTACCCTTAGAAGTAGGAAACAGAGGCGGAGACGGAGGCGAAGGTGATCTAGGCAGAAATGGGGACCTAGGAGGCAAGTCAACACTAGAGGAGATATCCAAGTGAGTGGTAATTGCAAGTAAAGTCTTATCCTCCCATTTATTGTGCTCCGAAACATAGGTGGCAAGGAAATTCTGGTTCCGCACCAATTTATCTTGCACTCTAGCAATGGCATCCAAGCGCGATAAAATCAGATCACGTGTCGAGTCAGTAGAGGAAGGAGGAGGCACGGCATGCGAGGAAGAGGGCATATCACGGTCAGCGCCCCTGTCAATCTCATCTTCAATTTCATCATATGCCTCATCTTCAACTTCTTCCTCATCATTTTTCCACTTCAGCCCCTTACCCAATATATGCCTAGACCTCATTTGTTTCAAAGTCAGCTTTAGCTTTTCGCTCTCCATATCCCCAAATGTGAAATTCAGCTTCCTCGCAATCCATGTCACAAAGGAACCACCTCCCAATCCCCGGTTCTTTGAAGAGGCAATCTGATTGTCCTTAATGCCCTTAGTAATGCACCATAGCCAGTCCACTTTCTGCCCCCTCTCAATCATGAGCATAAGCATCATTTCAAGCTTTGTGACAAGTCTACCCTAGCTAGTACGAACAAACATTATACCCGCTAAGAATTTATGAATAATGCTCTATTTAGGTATACGAATGCTAGTAGACTTGTGTTGCTCCTCCTTAGTATAGTCTTGCCCCGAAATTCTTTTCCAAAACTTAAAAACATCATCATCAACGTCCTCAGGAAATAAACCATCCCTAGGCAATCTAAACCAAGCACATAAAACCTCAGAATCCACCTCCCATTGATAATCACCCATAGCAAACTTCCAGCATTTAACGTTCTCCTCTTCTTCATCCATACTAAGTTTATGCACAGAACTAAACGAGCTAAGAAATTCCATAGTAACTTCATGGTACGACCCAGGATCATCACGAAAAATAAAACTCAATCCACTGTTGCTAAGCAATGACTTAATCTCATCAAAAACTCCCAAAGTCTTCAAATCATCAATATCAGGAAATAGGAGAGGGATTGGCCATTTACCTTTGTTTGAAAGAGCACTATGCAAGGCAGTATCCTTCTCATAGTGGAATCTGATCGGGCCATCAAACTCGTACGGCTTCGGCATGGTGAATTTGTTGGAATCATCGGCTCGAGACGATGTTGGAGGCGTATCCCTTTCTAAATCTCCATCGGCTCTACTGACTGAGCTGGGCGCCATAATGTACCTTGTAGAATCCGCAGAGGTACGGCCATAATGCCTGCCTGAAGAATTAGCCTTCACATACAAAATCTCAATATCTTTGCTCTTCTTCTCCTTTCCTTTGGACCTCTTGGAAATTGGCGGCTTTGAAACTCCTAGGCTCTTCGAGGAACTCTTAGAAGGTTGCTTAGAGGGAGGAATCGCCTTGACTTTGCCCATGGTAGATTCGGATAGGAATGGAGATCTGGGAACTGTGCGAACGCACAAGGGTCGAGCAGACGGGATTGCAGGCGGAGATGCGGACGTCAGACAAAGCTGGCGGAGGAAAGAAGGCAACCGACGGCTAGGGTTCCGGTCGGAGAAGGTGGAGATTTTGAAAAATCGAAATCGATTTAGGGTTTAGAACTGAAATCGGCTTCTAAACATACGCGCTAGTCGACGCATGCGAACGCACAGACTTGCGGACAACTGAGAATGTGTAACTCTCAAGGGATATGCGAGCGCACATAAGCGAGTGTGCGAACGCACAACGATTTCCAGGGGCATGGATTTTCAATGCGAGCGCATGAAATCTGTGCGCACTTGGCAAAATGAGAGTTAAGGTTTGGTATGTGAACGTACGAATGAAACTGTGCGAACGCAATAAACAGTGGCATAGTTTTTATGTGCGAGCGCATGAAATCTATGCAAGCACAACGAAATGAAGAGAAGGCCAATTATGCGAACGCACGAATGAAACTATGCGAACGCATGGAATTGCAGACAAAAATTTCTAAGCCAAACTCAAACCGTACATCAACACTCAAGCACAAAACTTCAAAACCCCACACTTGTATCCAATCAAGACATCAAATTCACCAAACATATGTTAAGAAATCCTCATCCTAAAAGCATTCCAATCGCACGTAGATCATCAAATATAGGCATTCACACATGCTTAGTTCATATACTCAAATTCTTGCACGAAGCAAATAGAAATCCAATCAAAATAGACATTTTGAAGATCAGGGGAGAAACACTCACAAGCCTAGTTTAACGTCTTGGCTAAGACGGAGCCGTGGCTTTACATATCAAGAAGCACACTAAGAGAAGTCCCGAGCGGGATCCCTTCTCTAGCGGTATTGCAAATAGCATTCACGAGGGTGCTTCCAACGTGTTTTGATCTCCATCAGCAGCATGATAGACTTTAACTCTCTGCCCATTTGCTTTGAACACATTCCCTTGGTTATCAACTAGCTCTAGGTGGCCATCATGATAAACTTTATGAATTCTATATGGTCCAAACCACCTAGACTTGAACTTCTCGGGAAACAACTTGTACTTGGAGTTGAATAGCAAGACTTTATCTCCTACCGAGAGATCTTTCTTCAGAATAAGCTTGTCGTGCCATCTCCGAGTTTTCTCTTTATAAATTTTTGAACTTTCATAGGAGTCCAACCTGATTTTGTCTAACTCATTCAGTTGAAGGAGTCTCTTCTCTCCCGAAGCTTTCACATCGAAATTCAGCTCCTTGATAGCCCACATGGCTTTGTACTCAAGCTCTACCGGAAGATGGCAAGATTTGCCATATACTAACCGGTACGGAGACATTCCGATTGGCGTCTTGAAAGCGGTTCTATACGCCCATAAGGCATCATCAATCTTCAACGCCCAATCTTTCCCTGACTTCCCAACTGTTTTTGTCAAAATATTCTTTATTTCGCGGTTTGATACTTCGACTTGTCCATTTGCTTGGGGATGATATGGGGTAGAACACCTATGGAATATCCCGTACTTCTTAAGCAGAGACTCGAATCTTCTCTCTTTGAAGTGAGAACCATTGTCACTTATCACCGCTCTTGGGAACCCGAATCTTGGGAAGATAATCTTATTAAACATCTTGATTACCACTTTAGCATCACAAGATGGGGAAGCTATGGCCTCAACCCATTTAGAAACGTAGTCTACTGCTACTAGAATAAAGCTATTACCTTGCGAAGATGGTAGAGGTCCCATGAAATCTACGCCCCATACATCGAATACTTCGACCTCTAAGATGCCTTTCTGAGGCATTTCATCCCTTCTAGCAATATTGCCCGTTCTTTGACATTCGTTACAAGACTTAACGAATTCATACGTATCCTTGAACATACTGGGCCAGTAAAATCCCGATTGAAGAATCTTAGCTGTGGTCTTTGAAGCAGAACCATGACCACCATAAGAAGAAGAATGACAACAAGCTATAATTCCTTTTATATCTTCTTCGGGCACACATGATCTATAAATTCCATCTGGACATAGCTTGTACAAGAACGGGTCATCCCAGAAATACCTCGAAACGTCGTGCAAGAACTTCCTCTTTTGATTATGATCAAGGTCATTCGGAAGAACCTTGCAAGTCAAGTAGTTCACATAATCCGCGTACCATGGGGCATCATCTTAGACACTCAGCAAATATTCTCCGATAAAAGAGTCCTTTATAGGTGTTGAGAACCTTTTTGAATCATAAAACTCAACTCTCGAGAGATGATCCGCTACTACATTTTCGACCCCTTTCTTATCCTTGATGTCAATGTCGAACTCTTGCAAAAGAAGAATCCAACGAATAAGTCTCGGCTTTGCATCTTTCTTTTCCATCAAATACTTTACAGCGGCGTGGTCAGTGTAGACAACCGTCTTAGACCCAACAAGATATGGTCGGAATTTTTCAAAAGCATACACCACGGCTAGCAACTCTTTCTCGGTGGTAGTGTAATTCAATTGAGCATTATCAAGCACCTTGCTCACATAGTAGACTACATGGAGTTTCTTATCAACTCGTTGTCCCAAAACAACTCCAATAGCAAAGTCGCTCGCATCGCACATAAGCTTGAACGGAAGCTCCCAATTCGGTGGTTGCACTATGGGTGCCGATACAAGAGCTTTCTTGAGCTTTTCAAATGCCTCTAAACACTCTTCATCAAAATTGAATTGCACATCATTGCATAGGAGGCGAGTTAATGGCTTGGCAATCTTCGAGAAGTCCCTAATAAATCTCCGGTAAAAGCCGGCATGGCCTAGAAAACTTCTTACTCCTTTTTGATTTTCCGGTGGTGGTAATTGCTCAATGACTTGAACCTTTGCTTTATCAACTTCGACCCCCCTTTTAGACACCAAATGTCCAAGCACGATTCCTTCTTGAACCATGAAATGGCACTTCTCCCAATTTAGCACCAAATCTGTTTCAATGCACCTTGCAAGAACATGAGAAAGATTAGTTAAACAATCGTCAAATGAAGTTCCATGAATAGAGAAGTCATCCATGAAAACTTCCATGCATTTCTCAATGTAGTCACTAAAGATAGACATCATGCATCTTTGAAACATTCCCGGTGCATTGCATAGCCCAAAGGGCATGCGCCGAAATGCAAAAGTTCCATACGGACATGTAAATGTAGTTTTTCCTTGGTCATTCGGCAAAATGGGAATTTGATAAAATCCGCTATAACCATCTAGGAAACAAAAGTACTCATGTCCAGCAAGTCTCTCAAGCATTTGATCAATAAAGGGAGTGGGGAAATGATCTTTCTTAGTTGCCTTATTCAGTTTTCTATAATCGATGCACATCCTCCATCCATTAACGGTTCTTGTAGGTACTAACTCCCCCTTATCGTTTTGCACAACCGTAAGTCCTCCCTTTTTGGGGACGACATGGATGGGGCTTACCCATTCCGAATCCGGAACCGAGTAAATGATGCCCGCATCTCTTAACTTAGTAATTTCCTTAAAGACAACTACGCTAAGCTTAGGGTTCAATCTCTTTAGAAGCTCCCTAGAAGGTTTCAAAACAAGCAAAAGTTTGGACGTTTCATGCTCACTCAAAGTCGAACCAACTATAACGGGGTAAGTAGAATTAGACCCAAGAAATTCATACCTGACATTCGAAGGTAGAGGTTTCAACTCTCCTTCGAATTCCTTACCTATCGGCACCGGGTCTTCTCTACCTTCATGATCATCCAATACTTGCCCTCCTTCGGCCAAAGTCAGGTCGCACATTTCATCTTCCATATCCATCAATGAAGTAAAAAGCATGCTAGAATCATCTAACTTCATGACTTCACTTTCAAAAGATGTTAGCTCAAGATTTTCACAAGATATATCAAGCAAATTGCATTCAAAAGATGAAATAGGAGCTCTCATGGCATTTTTCAGAAATAACTTTAACTTCTCACTCCCTATTTTTTAATTCAATAGACCCTTCGCCACATCTAATGACCGCCTCAGGTGTTAAGAAAAGGTCTACCAAGAATAACGGGCGTTTCTTGCTCATCATCCATTTCTAGCACATAGAAGTCTACGGGAATAAAGAATTTACCAACTTTAATAGGCACATCCCTAAGAACTCCCCTAGGAATTCTAGAGCTTCTATCGGCTAGTTTCAAAGAAATAGTAGTAGGATGGAGCTCACCCATATCAATTTTCTCAAATAATGAATAGGGAATTAAAGAAATGCTAGCCCCCAAGTCACACAGTGCTCTATCAATTTCAATTTTTCCTAAAGAGATAGGAATGGAAAAAGACCCATGATCTTGCATCTTCTTAGGCATTCTACTTTGAACAATAGCGCTACACTAAACATTCAAAGCTACCATGCTAGATTCTTCAATAACTCTACAATTAGACACAATATCTTTTAAGAGTTTTGCATAAGTAGGATTTTGAGTGATTACCTCATGGAATGGAAGAGTGACATGCAACTTCTTCAACATCTCCACAAATCGTTGGAAGTGAGTATCTAGCTTGCTTTTGTTGAGCCTTTGAGGAAAAGGTATCTTTGGCACATATCTCCCTGTCAAAACCGGTTCTTCCTCCTTTTTCTCTACTTCCGTAGGAGCTTGAAGTTCAACTTCAGAATTCTCGTTGGCAACTTCCGCTTCTATCTCCTTGTCATTAGGACTCGGTTTTCCTTGAGGAGTAGGCAAGACTCTTCCACTCTTCAATGTGATGGCATTAATATGCTCGGTGGAATTTACATCCGGTTGAGAAGGGAGCTTCCCAAATTGCTTCAAAGCTACGGCTTGTTGAGAACTTGATTTCTCAAGCATTTTGTTATGAGCTTCTAATTGCTCCATTCTCTTGTTAGCCTCCTTTTGATTCTCTAGCATTTGCGCCATCATAGACATCATCGAATTACTTTGAGTGTTAGAAGAAACTTGTCCTTGTTGATGAGAAGTCCTTTGATGGTTCCCTTGGTTGGAATATTGAGAGTTTTGCCCCTGATTTTGGTTGGAACTTTGGCCTTGAGTAGAGTAAGAATTCTGCCCTTGATTTTGGTTGGAGCTATACCCTTGTCTTTGGTAATTCCCTTGGTAGTTGTTTTGCCCTTGAGGCTTAGAAGGGTAACCGGGATTGTCGAACATTCTCGTTTGAGGAGGCTCATAGTTTCTCGTAGGAGGAATAGGATTGGGAGCATAATTCATTTGTTGGTTGACATAATGCGCTTCTTCATATCCATCCTCATCATCTTCGTATTTCCCATCGGGACAAGCATTTGTAGCGTGCTTCGTACTAGAGCATAGAAAACAAGATTTCTTCCCATTGTCGTTCTTTGGTTTAGATACCTCCAAAGCATTAACCATACTTATCATACTATCCATCTTCTTGACCAAATCACTAAACTGATCTTTAGTCGCATAGTTGGAAGAATCTTCTCTAGACTTAGCCATCTTCTTGTGATCAACCCCTTCGTATCTATCAGAATTTGTAGCGATCTTATCTATGACTTTGAACCCTTGGCTTGCCGGTAAATCCATGATCGCACCGCCACTAGCTGTGTCCATTTGGCTTTTGGCATCTTTGTTCATGCCGAGATAAAAGTACCTCATAAGGTCCGCCCTTCGAAAATTATGGTGAGGGCACTCCCTCAAATAGTGCTTGAATCGGTCGTAAGCCTGATGAAACAACTCATTGTCCCTCTGAGAAAAGGTCAATATATAATCTGTGAACTTCTTTGTTCTCGACGGTGGAAAGAATTTGGCAAGAAAAACATTAGCTAGCTCATTCCATGTCCTAAAAGATCCCGCTTCTTGGTTTTGCAACCATTCTTTTGCATATCCGTTCAGCGAAGAGGGAAACAGCTTCAAATACACATACTCCGCGGGCACATCTCTTGGCTTGTAAGTACGGCAATATTCTTGGAAATTTGCCAAATGAGTGGAAGGATTTCCAATTCCGTGGTACTGATCATTAGTCACCATGTGGACTAAAGAAGACTTCACATCAAAATCAAATGCATCCTCTTCCGGAGGTACTATAGCAGAACCACTCCCTTCAAGTGTAGGGGTCATGTAATCCCCGAAAGGCCTCTCATCATCCTCATCATCATATCTATAGTTTCGGTCATTCCGGTTCCTTAGAGGAGCGGGAGGATTCTGTCGGACGGGAGGATTCTATAAAGGACTCTGACCAAGGTTATTCTGTCTGACGGGAGGATCCTCTACCACATCTTCCATTCTAAATCTGGGTGGTGTATAATGTATAGTGATGTTCCCTTGAGTGGCATGTATTTGGCAAAACGTAGTTAGACAGTTCAAGCAAGAGTTCAGGGGGAGTTCGAACACATTCTAGGACTACAGTTCAGCGTGGAGCAGACGCCAAGATGATTTCCGGAATGTTCGAAAGATTGAATGTCGGTTCGATCTGTTGATGGTCAGCGAAGAATTCGAACATCAGATATTCGAATGAATATCTACATGAGGTGGCAAGGATGACTTGGCGAGGAAGTCTTAGTATATTCCTCTCGCCGATTTAAGAAAGATATACATTAAATATCTAGGAATATTTCCTAATTATTTGATGGGATTATCTACACCAGATTTGGACGCTCGGACTCTGCATATAAATACTCACCTAGGGCGTCCATATCTCTATCGCTTTCAGAGAGAAAAAATACACGAGTGTATCCTACTGATCTGAGATTGGAGAAAGCGACGGCCGACTGATTTTCCCCACTGGAAATTCATCGGCACTGAATCTGTCTGGTCTAGTGGGCTGATCAGACAGTCCGAGATAGGAGCTTACCACTGCACACGACGAGAACACACAACCGGCTTTCAAGGGAAAGCTTCCGACTTCAGGAGAAGGTCGAGCTCATTCAGACGGAAGGTTTGGGCGAAGGGGATCAAGGTGAACCGAGGGGATCCTTGATTGCAAATCTGAGAGACGGTGGCTTAGAAGCAAGGCAGTTACGAACACGGCGTTTTGTAAGCATAAGTCCTCTTATTGTTCTAAGCACGTAATAAAGATTTGTGTCCCTTTTAGGGTGTGGGAAACCCCCCACAGTAGGCGTAGCCGAACTGGGTATCATTCTGTGTGTGCTGCTACTGCTTTCTACTTACTGCACAGTCTCAGAGGTGTTCAAGGTGTGTCTCAACCAGTCCCTTGAACAGTAGCTTGAACAGGTTGCTATATTCCAATTGGTATCAGAGCGGACACTCGACACACTGAGTGGGATCCTTGAACTGTTCAAAATGACTCTGAAGGAAGGACAAAGTATTTCCCGACCCCCACTTCTTGAAGGATCAAATTATGCCTCATGGAAATCGAAAATGAAATCTTTTCTGAGATCCCTCGATGAGAAAGCTTGGACGGCAGTGTTGGTTGGATGGACTCAGCCCATGATGGAAAATCTCACAGGAGAAGTCGTTTCCAAACCTGAAGCTCTATGGGACGAGGCAGACGAGAAAGGCTCCATCGGAAATTCAAAAGCTATGAACGCTATTTTCTCTGGAGTGGATGAGAATGTACTAAAACTGATCATCAACTGTGAAGTTGCTAAGGACGCTTGGATATCCTTCAAACTGCTTATCAAGGTACTGACAAGGTTCGCAATTCGCGCATGCAGATTGTGACAACAAAATTCGAGGAGATGAAGATGAAGGACAGTGAAACTATCCCTGAATTCAATGCGAGAGTACTAGATCTGTCCAACGAGGCTGCTGCACTGGGCATACCTATTGATGAAGAAAGGATGGCTAGCAAAGTTCTGAGATCGCTCCCTCCAAGATTTGCTATGAAGGTCAATGCCATTGAGGAGATGCATGATATCTCCAAGCTGAAACTGGACATGCTCATGGGTTCTCTCAGAACATAAGAAATGAATCACGAAGCTGAATCTAAGGTAGTCAGAGGAATTGCCCTGAAAGCAGATGTATCTGACGGTGTGGCTGAGACAGACTGCAACACGGAGCAACTAGCAATGGTGGCTCAGAATTTTGGCAGGATGGTTCGGAAACTCAACAGATGTGGCCCTGATCAAGGTCAGTCTTCGTCAGGTAACTTTCGTAATTGGAAAAATGGCAAAACCAGGTTCAGTGAGAAAACTGAGGACCCTTCAGAGAAAGAGAAAGAAATTCAATGCCATGAGTGCAAGGGCTTCGGACATATCAAGGCTGAATGTGCTAACACCCTCAAGAAGAAAAAGGCAATGGTTGCAAACCTCAGCGACAGTGATGAGGAGGAGGAGAATGAAACTACCAACTTTGTAGCATTTGCGTCTATCACAGAAGTATGCAGTGAATCCAGCCACATCAAGTCTCCTCAACATGACTGATGACTCTTCAGACAGCGACAATGAAGAACTCACACAAGAGTCACTGGCTGAATCATACAAAGACCTGCACGAAAAGTGGCTGTTGGTGTTCAATCTGAACAAAAAACTCAACGACACTGCTACCACCATGACTGAAGAAAAGGACAAACTATGGCAGGAAGTTGATATTCTGGTTGCACAGAAGGTGGAACTCCAGGCTGCAGTCAATTCACTGAACACTCAGCTTACAGAAATTAAGCAAGATAGGTTGTGTCTGCTGGCTCAGAAAATGGATCTCCTGGGAACTATCTCCTCCCTAAAAGTTGACATGGAGAAAGATCGTGAAACTTATCCAACTGGGATGGCGGGTCTGAGGAAAACTATTACGGATCTGAAACACAAAGAGGTGTTCCTCTTGAGGAAAGTAGAGTCTCTGGAACTCCAGGTAGAATCTGAGAAAATTGACCATTCAGCCACTCTGAAGGAACTCCACCAGCTCAAACAGTCGGTAAAGATGTTGAACTCTGGGACTAAGGATCTAAATGAGATTCTCAGGTCACAAAGAATGGAGTCTGGACACCGGGGACTGGGTTTCACAGAAGAAGGATGCTCAAAAGATACAACGTTTGTTAAAACGAAACCAGTAGTCGAACGAAACCCAGAACAGAGGGTGACACAGCAACTGAATCAGCACCAGGGAAAGAAGCTGAAACAAAACATGGGAGAGAAGGTGAGACAGCACCCAAGACAGAAAGTGGATCTGTCCCAAGAAAAGAACAAGGCTGGTCAAGGAAGGACTCGCAATGATCCTACCAGCCTCTCCTCAGGACAGATGGAAGATCTCCGCACTTGCTGGTACTGTTTCAAAATCGGTCACATCAGACCAAGGTTTCGCTTGTTCCTTGCTGAACGAAGAGCTATGAGACACAAGAATAAACCTCGAATGCAACAGATCTGGGTACCAAAGACTAGTAAGACCGTATGTCTGGCTGCGATCAACTCATCATGTCACATAGAGGAAGATCACTGGATCTTCGATAGTGGATGCTCCGCTCATATGACAGGTAACTCTAAGTTTCTTACTCATATTCAACCTGCTATGAAGAAACAGTTTGTCACCTTTGGAGATGGAAGAATGGGTCAGGTGATCGGCTGTGGGACATTGATGGTTCCGGATCTTCCTGCACTCCAGGACATTCTCCTGGTTGATGGTTTGAAGATGAACCTGTTTAGCATCAGTCAACTATGTGATGATGGTCATCGTGTCACCTTCACTCATGAATCATGTCACGTGTTGAATAAGGAAGGAAGCACATTAATGAAAGGTAGCTGGACTCCCAACAACTGCTACCTCGTCAGTTCAACTGGATCTGTTGGTGCTTCCGCCTGCCCTCCAATTCAACGAAATAAGATGGGTTTTTTGCATAGGCGTAAGGGTAATCCCTCTCGCAATACCTTGATGATGCTCGACTCAGCTGGTCTAATCCGAGGAAAGCCCAAGGTGACAGGTGATGTTGACACACTGGGTGATGCTTGCCGAAACATGTCTCAGAAAAAGAACTTGTCCCTCAACAGCTGTCAGCTTTGTTCTAGCAGACCGGTAACACAGGTTCACATGAATGTAAGTAGACCGATAAAGGCTGGGAACTATGGGAGCTCCAAGTCCGCCTGCATGGTTGGGCAGTCATCCGGAGTTCGGAATAAGCGCCCCATCAATCATGGATATGTTCGAGGGGGAGTGACACAAGCCAAAATCGCACACACCCATGTTGATAATACTGTCCGCAGGTGTCCCTATTCTCTACGCCAGACGACATTCGTGCCCTTACAGAGCAAGTATACTGACGCGCGTCGTCTGACGCTTCAAATTTACTATTTATAAATCTCCTGCAAAACACTAGTAAGGCGGCAAGCAGGGTCGAACCCAAAGGAGCTGGTGTTGTTGAAGTTGTATCTAAAAACAATAAAGACAGGGGGTTTGTGAGCAAGTGTAGTAAAAAGCACAGGAGAAAAGAATAACGAAGAATTCAATAAGAGAAAGCATTCAGTCTAGGGTTTCTATTGTGACTCGTTTATCATCGGCTGCTAATGATCTAACTTTATGTTCCTAAGTGTGGTTACTCCGTTTCAGGTTATAACCTAAAGTACGCCATTGCAAGCAATACACCACAATCTACTCCGTTTCAGGTTATAGACTTCTAGTTCTAGTAAACCTAATAATCCGTTTCAGGCAATATTAGGTTAAGTGCAACTACTTGTTCTTACGGTTTAGTCTCAAACAAGCAGCAAATATGAGGGCTGAATTGTTCGGCTAAGTTTTTCTATTGCAAGCATCCGCTTAGCTTCACAATTCAGTCCGGGATAAATTAGCACAAGAACCAGTAGAACATAAAATAGCATTAAGTGAAAACCCTCAAAACATTCGTCACAATATACAAACCCTAAACTGAATTAAAAGTTTAGCTACACATAATCATGAAAAGACGCATAATTAAAAGTAGGAAAACACAAATATTTTTGATGAAAAGGTAGTGAAAATTCTCTGTATCGTCGAAAGCTTCGCGTTCTTCGTCTTCTCTCCAGAGCCGTCTCCTCTTCGTAGTGTGATGAGATGATGGAAACCCTAACCCAAGGATCTTATTTATAGCAAAAAATAGGGTTTCCATGTGTTTTGGGCTCAATTTCCAATTTTCGGCCTTGCTGACGTCATCAAAACGCGTTGATGACGTCATCGTCGCTTTCGGTAGTAACATTAGAAATCGCGTTCGCAAGAGACGTTATCGGTACTGGTCGCGTTCGTCTTTGACGTTATCGGTATTGCTAATGTCTCCTTCGAACGCGATCCACACTGAGTCTGATTCTATTTCTGCACGCCTGTTCCGACTTCGACTCTGGATTTGACCTTCTATACGACCTCAGATGCTCTCGGTGTGAACTAGAGAGTTGTAGGGAATTGAGTCACCTTTGCAATGGCATGTGGCTCATATTTTTCTTATCAGCGGTCCATTCCCAGCACTCCGTCGACTGTCCAAAGGTCTGATCTGCCATTGCGATGTTTTTGGCATAAAATGCCGTCTTTAATGCGCGTTTCCTCCTAGAGCTTCCGAAACACCTGGTATAAATACGACTCATCAAATCACCCCACACTTAAACTTGTTCGTCCCGAACAAGAACTAAGTCATAGAAGGAAAACAAGTATAACACCACAATTTCTTCGACGTCCTAGATAATGCATGAATATGAGTTGCTAGTCTAGACTCGCTTTTCTATGCATAACTCAATCGCTACTAAAATCATCATGCTCAACACAGAATTAACTTGATACATGTTACCTTTTGAGCTGAAATTCAAATCAATTCGGATGAATGGGAGATAGTCCTCTTTAGACCCATGATCTGCATTCGCTGTCCCGAACTCTAGCTATATGGTTATATTTCATTGCTTTTTCTTGCACGTGATTCATTCGAGCTTCAAGGTTTTGAGTTCTTTTGCTTGGACAGCTTTTGTAGTGAGTTGACTTTTGATGGATCAGTGGTGTACTTCACTTTGTTGCGTGTTAAACTTCACAAATAACTGATTTTCTTTTCTTTTGCTACTGATTGTGACCGCTTGTCCGTGACTCTGCTCTTTCGATGGAGGTCCAATCATCGCCCGCAAGCATATGGAAATACCTCCCTGCTCTCCCCCATCCTCGTCCTTTTGACGCGAGTCAAGCCGAGGGTCGCTCGTCTGTTTTCCCGGCTACTCGGACTAGAGATTGGACGGTGTGTTATTTTCCCATCGCACCTGACCGCATAAGCACTGCAGTGGCGGGGACTAGAGACTCTTAACCATGTTGCCTCGAAGTGCTATCCGAATGCGATTAAATTCTACAGAGGCTGAGACCCTTAGATCCTTGCGGGGCCTAGGTGTTATCCGTATGCAATTGAATCCTACTGAGATTGAGACCCTTAGATCCTTTCAGGGTCTAGGCGCTGTCAATCACTAAGGCCGACAGGCAGTGGTCAGTCAGAGTCGCAACTCCAGCAAAACAGTTGGACTGACCACTTAAGGACGGGAGCTGGATCAGAAGGTACAATTTTAGAAGATGAATATTTTTATATTTCTGGGAGATATTTTCGTGCCGTTATAAGGAAAGAAGTTTTTTTAAAAAACCGTGTTTGGAAAGTTGAAAAGGCCGTCCTTGAGTTGAACTTCAATTCAGTCTCGTTGCTTCTTCTTTCCTGCTTCGATATCCCTAACACAGCCGTTCCTCGCAAGTCTCCCAAATCTTCATCTCTGTGACAACAATGCTTCACACCAGAAAATCCTCCAAATCAGTCATCAAGGGTTCTTCGGAATCAAAGAAGGCGGACAAGAAATCATCTGATTCTATGGCGGCAAAGGCTCAAATTCCACAACCGACTATGTCGAAACTTCCAATGAAGAAAAAGGCGTCGCCTTTTGTTCCAGAAACTTCGTCATTACCTGGTGTCAAAATCCCAGACGGCGTAGCGGTTTCCTCAAACCCGAAAATTGGGGTGGTGGAGAGGGAAGGACCGGAACCTGCTGCGAAGGACCGGAACCTGCTGCGAAGCAGAAGGAAGTCTCTTAGCAACCTGCGGAGGAACCTTCTAAACCAACCGGTGCTAGGTCGACACCATCAAGTATCGTTCCTCCAAAAATCCTGTCCCAATCTGAGGTATCTTCAATCCCTACTGCTCCAATTGATTTTTCTTTGCATGTTAAAGAGGCGGTTGTTGAAAAGAAGAAAGTTGTTAGTTGTGGTGAAGCCAGTAGGGCTAGTATTGGTAAAGTTGTTGATTGTGGTGAAGCCAGTTGGGCTGATATTGGTAAAATCTCTGTTGATACTATGGAGGTTGTTAAACCTGGAAAGTCTGCTTCTAAGGTGTATGTGCGTTCGAAATCATGGAAGGAGAAAATCCATGCGTCTGGATATGTGCGTCCTTCTGGTCTACGAAGGAATGTGGTAAATCGTCAGGGTGTGACTGCACAAAAGTTTCTTGCCAAGATCAGTGCGGTAAGAAGTCGCCCAGATGCGACGACAGAACCAGTGGCTGATCAGGTTCCTGCTCCCACCACTAAAGGAATTGTGACTGTTGGTGAAATTACAGAAGGTGGCACAAGGGATGTGCATGAGTGTTCAGGTGGTGAACCGCAATCAAAGGAACCTGGCAGTCTGACTGAGGCATCTGTGACATCTAAACAGGATGAGGAGCTTGATGACCTTTTCAATGACATCGATGCGGTCGTAAGGAATCTACAGAAGGAGGTTGTCACTAATGTGCCAATGGGTGCTCAGTCCTTTCATGCCAAGGAAGCCGTGCTTGAAGATGCTACTCTTGCCAACAGTTCGGAAAGTGGAAAAGAGGCAAGTTCTGCGGAATGTGTTCCATCTGGGTGTCAGCTCGATGCTAAGACAGTCGTGTCATTTGAAAAGGCAATTCCAGTCGGTACACAAGACAACGCTGTAAATGATGTGGTGGAGGATGCTGCCCAGACTGTCTCTTTGTCAGACACATCCTCTGAGGGTGCTCAAGATGCTGTTCCTCTTGCGATGCTCAGGAAAGAAAAGATTGTCAAAATGAAGAGGACGAATGTTGTTGAAAGCCCCGGCAAGAAAGTCAGTACCGGTAAGGCAAATGTTAGTAAGGCTACAGGAGAGGTCATCAGGGCTAAAAAGAGAAAGCGTGAATCCTCTGTACCTGCTGTTGAGGATGCTCCAGTTGGGATTGTGAAGAAAGGGATCTGGTTTGCTTCCAAGGATGCAGCTCGAAAGTGGAAGGCTGTCCAGAAACGAAAGATTATCCCAGAACGTCGTCTTGATGAGACTCGATACAAAGGTAAAGAGGTGGTGCACACTCTGAGGCAAAATTGCCAGATCTGGACTCTCACCAAGTGTAAGCCGTTTAATGATCAGCTGATTCGTGAAGCCATGGCGAACCTTCCTCCGTAGTTTGGCATTGTTGGGGATAAAGGCTATGGGGTGGTCTACGTGAGGGGGAGAAGAATTATCATCAATCCTGAGCTCATCAACACTTTCTTCCAGATGGATGACCCAGAAGTTGATGAGGAAGTGGCAGACTATGACAAAATTGCAGACACTATCACTGCTGGGTCTGTCAAATGGTGGCCTGACACCGTCGTGGCCACAGCTGATTTGTCAACCTTCTACTCCATGCTTTTCTTCATTGCTGTGTTCAACTGGAAGCCCTCCTCCCACCATTCTACAGTCAGCAAAGATGTGGCTCTTTTGATTTACCAGATTGGGAACAAGAAGGTGTTCAATCTGGGGCGTGTCATGTTTAAACAGATCGCTGAACACGCCATCTCCTGCCGCTCTCTTCACCAGATTTGCTTCCCATCTCTCATCTATGAGTTGATCATCAACCAAGCTCCAGAACTGTGCGATCCGAATGGTCGTCTCTCCAAAGCTCCACAATATTTCTCGGTCGATCATAAGCTCTTCAAAGGGCGGCACGTGAATGATCTCAAGGAGGCAGGACAGCGAGGAATGGACATTCCAGAGTCCTCAAAGCAAGGGGGTGCCAGGATGGGACGTGATGAGAGGTCCAGGCTGATGAAGGAATTGGAAGCCATTATCACAACTACTAAGGAGCAACGCAAGCAGATCAACAAGCTGGCCCGTGCTCTGCGTTATCCAAGTGACGATGAAGCTGTGGATGAGGAATCTGATGGTGAATCCGATGAAAGGTCGTCTGCATGAAGGTTCACTACTGTCATTTTTTGAACTCTGAACCTTGATACTTTTCATTATGTTTTAGTGCTTGTTCTAGCATTGGTTGATTGGCTGTTTGAACTTAGATTGGACCACCCCTTGCCAGTTTGTGGCAAAAAGGGGGAGTATTTTGGTTTTGGTAGATCTAGTTAGATAGATCTAGTTATCTAGTAGATTTGGTTTTGCCAAAATGCCAAGGGGGAGATTGATGTTCCCTTGAGTGGCATGTATTTGGCAAAACGTAGTTAGACAGTTCAAGCAAGAGTTTAGGGGGAGTTCGAACACATTCTAGGACTACAGTTCAGCGTGGAGCAGACGCCAAGATGATTTCCGGAATGTTCGAAAGATTGAATGTCGGTTCGATCTGTTGATAGTCAGCGAAGAATTCGAACATCAGATATTCGAATGAATATCTACATGAGGCGGCAAGGCTGACTTGGCGAGGAAGTCTTAGTATATTCCTCTCGCCGATTTAAGAAAGATATACATCAAATATCTAGGAATATTTCCTAAATATTTGATGGGATTATCTACACCAGATTTGGACGCTCGGACTCTGCATATAAATACTCACCTAGGGCGTCCATATCTCTATCGCTTTCAGAGAGAAAAATACACGAGTGTATCCTACTGATCTGAGATTGGAGAAAGCGACGGCCGACTGATTTTCCCCACTGGAAATTCATTGGCACTGAATCTGTCTGTTCTAGTGTGCTGATCAGACAGTCCGAGATAGGAGCTTACCGATGCACACGACGAGAACACACAACCGGCTTTCAAGGGAAAGCTTTTGACTTCAGGAGAAGGTCGAGCTCGTTCAGACGGAAGGTTTGGGCGAAGGGGATCAAGGTCAACCGAGGGGATCCTTGATTGCAAATCTGAGAGACGGTGGCTTAGAAGCAAGGCAGTTACAAACACGGCGTTTTGTAAGCATACATCCTCTTATTGTTCTAAGCACGTAATAAAGATTTGTGTCCCTTTTAGGGTTTGGGAAACCCCCTAGAGTAGGCGTAGCCGAACTGGGTATCATTCTGTGTGTGCTGCTACTGCTTTCTACTTACTGCACAGTCTCAGAGGTGTTCAAGGTCTGTCTCAACCAGTCCCTTGAACAGTAGCTTGAACAGGTTGCTATATTCCATATAGGGTTTAGGAGTAGAGGTGGACGAGGTCTCGGACTTTGGAAAGCATGAGGAAAAGGAGCAAGAGGCGGAGGATTCCTTCGAGGTCTACCTCTCCCTCTCTTAGCGGTTGGGTGAGAAGGGTGAGAAGTACTTGACGTTGAACCTTGCTCTATATGTCTTTGTCCCTTGGATCTCGTGATCATTCGAATGCCTGCAAGAACAAAGGAAATTCTTAGCAATGAAAGGCAAGAGACGTAAACACAATTTAAGCACAAAACAAGCAATAACTATCAAGTAAGGGAAGAGTAGACAAACTAAACTATCTATTAGCACCTAATTAATTAACCAACCCCGGCAACGGCGTCATTTGATCGATTGAAAATATAGCTAAGTATTCAAATAGAATCCAAACACTTGTGCTAAGTCACGGCAATCAAAACATTTGTATTAACTCGGGTGAACCGAGGTCGTACCCAAAGGATAGGTGATTAAACCACTAATGCTAACGATCTAATTAGGATGTCTATGGTTGGGGGGGGGGGGGGGTTGTTCTTCTAAGAGAATGATAGTAGAGGGTACTTGATGAGCCGTATTTATACGACTCATCGAGTCATTAAATCCCACCAATTCCAGCACTTTATTATACGAACAGTTACTTCTTAGTGTTGTTTCGTGTTTCAGGTGATTTGGAAGCTCTAGGAGGAATTGCGCTTAAAGATGGCACTTTAGGCCATAAATGCATCACAAGATGATTTTGGAGTCATGCGGAGTAAAGGAACTTCATTCGAGAGCAAAAGGGCGCAAATCGGACTCACCGGCAGATTTTGAGACCAGCGCACCATGACCGAGGCCCCGACTTTGAGAGCCGCCCTGGCCTTATCCGCCCTCACAATGGGGTGATCTCAAGGTCCTATCACCAAGTCCGGATGTCCACCTGGTGCCCATGACCAAGATCCCGGCCAAAAGCTTGTCCGAGGCCGGAGTGAATCATTGCCAAAGTCGCTAGTCCAATCAGCGCAGATTTCAGGACTTAGCCAAATTTCAGGGACTATTTCCGGCTGGCTGAGACACCAACTTCAAGGACCGCCCGACCTTCAATGTCCATTCAAATGTCCTATTTCAAGGTCCCAGCATCAATTATACATGTCCAGCTAGTGCCCCAGACCAAGAGACCGGCCAGAAGAGTGTCCGAAAGCGAGTCAAATCGGCCCCAAAGTACCCAGTCCGATCAGCCCTAGCATCCGAGTTCCAGCCGAGTTGACCGAGTTGCATCCGAGTCGCAGCCGAGTTGACCGAGTTCAAAGCCCAAATTCGTCCAGCCCAATGTCATATTTAGGGCAAACTTACATCTAGGGTTTCGGAATATTCAAGAAGGTTTAAGGTGGCTTAATTCCCAAGCAAAGAGATAGCTTGAAGATAAAGCAAAGAATATTATGGAAATATTTCCATGATTATCTTTGGCTTATTTTGGGAACTTTAGGGTTTCTCAAACTCTATATAAGGAGGAGCATACAAGACCTAATAATCATCCCACAAACTCACGAGTCCTCTACTCACGTCCAAGCCCTAGACGTTCCCTCCTTGCTCCGCCTCCTTGTTCCACCGTGCACCACCATCACTCGGCCGTGACTCACCATAACTCAGCCGTGACTCAGCCTTTGTTCCTCGGTTTTAAGTGAAGTGTTCCTCGTTCTTTTCATTCATGCATTATTTCCTCATGGCTATGTGTAACTAAACCTGTTATTCGGGCTAGGGTTTGAATAATTGTGACGAATGTTTTGAGATTCAGTTCTTAATTATTGTTCTTGCATTCTATTAATTCTTGTGCAAATTATATCGGTTCGAATTGCTAGGTTAAGGGGAGATCCGAAAGGGTACAACTTAACCTAGTAATACTTGCCTTCTTTATCCTGCTTATTTGATACTGATCCGTTAGAATAAGTAGATGCACTAAGCCTAATATAACCTGACCAGGAGTATTAGGTTTGCTAGAATTAAAAGTCTATAACCTGACCAGGAGTAGATTGTGGCGTAGTGACTTAACGGTCCTACCTTAGGTTATAACAAGACCAGGAGTAACCACACTTAAGAAAGCAAGAATAAAATACCTAGGAATCAAGGATAGACTAAGTCACAATTGAAGAACCCTAGCCTGAATACCTTCTCTGATTGATACACACCAGCTTATTTCGTTCATTGCACTGTTTCCTAATCAATTACTCTCACCCAATTGTTTCTTTTTTCTCTCTTACAGAACAAAGTAGTAACCATCTAGCTCCCTTGGGTTCGACCCTTGCTTGCCACTGTACTAACCCACAGTTCAGAGTGAGGAATTATAAATTTAGATTTGCAGGTACTGATGACGGCCTGTCAAATTTTGGCGCCGTTGCCGGGGAGCTACGCACGGTGAATTTTGTTCTTTCAATTTTTCGTTATTTCTTTTTTATTTCGTATTTCTTGCTATTCGGTGAATTCTCCTAGTTCGTTATTTTCAACTGCCTTGTTTTCCGATTTCCGATTATCTCGATTTCAATTTCTAGCTTTTAGAGAGTTCTGTCACCAAGACTTACGAGTCTAAGGAGATTGGGTTTTAAGTGAGACCGATGTGACTCCTCCAATCTCCTGAGGACCCTTTGTTGCTAGTCTATTCTTGCTATTTCGGTGTCTTGCTATTCGGTGCTTTGCTATTCTTGCGCCATGGCTCACGCAGGTGATGGAATTGCTGATAACGAACAGTACGAGGAAGAACAGTTCGACCAAAACCCACCAATAATCGACAACAACGACAGAGTACAACAAGTGATCTACGACGATCCAGAACAGCTAGTCCGCGATCAAAGGCGTGCACAACGAGAAGCAGCTCGACAGAACCAAGGACCAGTTCGACAGCAGCAGCACGTCCAGCAACAGGTACAACAGCAAGCTCCGGCCCGAAATCCAATCCAGGGTCCGCAACAAGTCCGACAACATGCCCCAGCTCGACAACAAGTCCAGGCCCGACCGCAGCAACAAGTTCAACACCAGGTCCAGCCCCAGCCACCCATCAGACGACTCAGACAGCCGGTGTACGAGGAAGAAGCTTATTATCATGATGAGGAGCCATCCATGGGAGAGCTCTCGGTCCCCGACTTCAAAGACCAGTCATGGCCCATCTATGAAGGACCAGAACTCGAAGAAATAGCTATCAGCACCTCAATCGTCCATCACCTTCCCAAATTCTCGGGAGCAAGGGGAGAATCAGCTACAGGGCACTTGAAACGCTATCATGGCAGTTGCCATAATCTCAAACCCTACGGAGCTTCAGTGGATGACTTCAAACTCAAGGCATTCTATTTCTCACTCACTGACTCCGCTACAGACTGGTTTTTATCTCTGCCCTCAGACAGCATCTATACATGGGAGGAGATGCAGAAACAGTTTCTCACCAAGTACTACCCAGCAGGACGAGCCATGCAAGTCAGGCGCCAGTTACAGGAGCTTAGGCAGGGACCAAACGAGATCATGTACGAGTACGTGGAGAAATTCATCGCCTTGGAAAAGAGCTGCTGCAACCTGGGCCTACCAGAGAAGTTGCTCGTGGAGTACATGCTAGACGGTCTTCGCAAGCTCGACAGGAAGCTCTTAGACGCCTCAGCTGGAGGCAATCTTATGGACTTATCCCCAGCCGGAGTCCGACGAAAGATAATGGCAGTGGCCGAGAGCGAGCGGTTCCAAGATGAGTCCACCAAAGAAGAAGAATACACCCGGACCAGGAACGTCTCAAGGGTCGAGCCCCCATCCAGTACCATGGCCGCAGAGATCAAGGAGCTTAAGGAGCTGATGCAGCATGTCATCCGAAGGCAACCAGTCCAGACCAAGCCGTGCGAGTTCTGTGCAGCTACAGACCACAAGACAGACGAGTGCCCTACTTTAGTAGTAGACGACCAGGCTGATGTCAATTCCGTGGGCGATTATTAGAGTTATGGCAACAGACCAGGGGCAGTCCGACAATATGGCGCAGCCACGACCAATCAAGGAGTCAACAGACAGCCCTGGAAGAGCAATAATCAGCAACATCAGGCACAGAGAGAGCCGGTACGACAGAATGCGCCTCAGCAGAATCAGCAGCCCTACCAGCCTCCTTATCGTCAGTACCAGCAAAACGGGCCTAGTCAGTACCAACACCGAGGACCGATCAATAATCAGCCAGGCCCGAGCAATCACAGCTCCAACAAACCTCTCGAAAAGATAGTAGAAGAACTGGCAGCCACGACCAAGGGAGACATTGCAGACTTAAAGAAACAGATGTCCCAGCTTACTACGCTAGTCTCGGATCTCGCAAACAGTGTGAGCACAGGACGGCTTCCCTCGCAGACAGTTCAAAATCCAAAAGGGAACGTCAGCATGGTAGAAGTAGTGGACATGGACGCGGCACCAAAGGAGTCCGCATATTGGGACAACGAGATGCTCAACACGATGGCAAGGATCAACGAGGAAAAGCCTAGATCAGATTACATCTGGGCATCAGAAGTCTTCAACCCGTCGGTGCCTGAAGGAGAACAAGCCGAGACAAACACGTTCTTTACTGTCGGGCTGTCCGAAAAGATCCCGGTCCTTGAGGCCGAGAATCCTAACACTCACGGTTCTTCGTGTTATGTGCAGGTGATTACTCCCGAAAGCAATGCGACACATAAGGATGAGCTAGAAGACAGATTGGAGGCAAGGCCTAAACAGAACGATCCTATAATGGAGCACCCCCTCATTACGAGCCATGAGTCGCCAGGAAAGAGTAAGGACCCAGGTGCCTTCACGGTCACCTGTGGTATCGGTGAGGCCCAGATACATCACTGTTTAATTGACTTGGGTGCTGCCATTAATGTTATGCCATATTCTCTTTATTGTTCACTGAAACTTGGCCCATTTAAACCGCCTAGGTTGTCGATAGAATTAGGGAATAAATCTTGTGTACGCCCGGCTGGTTTGCTAGAGGATCTAACCCTCCGAGTAGGAGATCTTGTTGTTCCTGCAGATTTCTATGTCTTGCAGATGGGAGGAGCAAGAAACGACGAGCCGCCAGCGCTAATTTTGGGACGACCATTCCTTCACACCACCAAGACCAAGATTGACATGGGCATAGGCTTACTATCACTAGCATTCGGTGGCAAGGCATCAGATTTCTATGTCTATGAGGATGCCGCCCGTCCATGCACGAGGAAACCGCCGGACATTGTGCACACATCAGATTTCGGTGCCCTAGTTCCGGACCTACCAGAGCAGACCGTACATACGACTGGGCCAGCAGCTATGGCAAAGTTATCCTCACCATCTCGGGAATATGTGAAGGCAAAGCCGCCCGATCAATGGAGAGCGAACCCGAGCACGTCGTTTCATGAGGATTTCGGACAGATTGGAAGAGTCGCTGGAGCAAAATATGACCTCACACGCCCATGGGATCCTACCTTGTGATCCCTAAAATGAGGTACCGTCGAGCCAACGACGTAAAACAAAGGCGCTCGTAGGGAGGCAACCCTGCACTATCTGCATTTCAGTTTTCATCATTTATTTTACTATGTTTTGAGTCTTTATTGTCACATTGTACCCTGGGAAGGAAGATGATTTTCATGCAGGGGCAGAGGCGGACGTATCCAAGATATTGCATAAGACTGCAGCCAACGTGAGTAGTTCACACCTTGAATAAATTGTGTCAAGAAACATGAGCGTTTAAAGATTCTGTCACAAAGACTTACGAGTTTAAGGAGGTTGGGTTTTAAGTGAGACCATTGTGACTCCTCCAACCTCCTGGGAATCCTTTATTCGTCTTAATGTCATTGACACAGACCTTTCATTTGGTGACGAACTCACGTTGCGATGCAAGCTCCAATGGTGCTCTTCGAGGACTCGTAGGAGAATAATCAGTTGTTTCTGATCGTCACGCACCGCACGAGGGAAGTGCCTGTCCTTACTCTCTTCTTATTTCCCTTTGTTTTATTTATGCATGCATTGTGAGTCTAGATTTAAGTCGTGCCGTGAAGACACGGCTTCTTTCAAAAGTGTGGGGTGGGAGAGTCAGTCAGTGAGTCAGCACGTTTATTTTCCTGCACCCTGCACAGAGTCAGCACGTTTCCCTTGATTTTTAAAATTTTTGTACATGATACTTCACTATTTCCTAGACTTGCAGTATTGGATAATGATATGGTAAGATAGATAGAGCCGATTACATGCATGTCTTTGGTGAAAATTGATTTGTGCGACTAACATGTGATCTTAAAATCTTTGCGTGCCTTTGTTAGTTGAGATAAACAGGGATGTGGAGTTGATAGAAATGCCCTAGAGGGACTTGACAGATCATTCAAGGATCGAACTCAGGATATATGGTTATGTAGAGCTTGTGGAGGCTAGCACTTCGAGGCAACATAGTACGAGTCTGCTCCGCCACTGCGGCACCTTTGCGGTTGGTTGGGACGGGAATACTTCACACCGTCCAAACTCTAGTCCAAGTAGCCGGGAAAATAGACAAGCGACCCTTGGCTTGACCCAAGCCAAAGGACGATGATGAGTGAGAGCAAGTAGGTTCGAGCAAGTCACAATCCGCACCACAAGGCAACAAACCCATCATCATTGTGATAGCTTACACCGAAATCAAGTGTAGAGCGCCTTTGAAGCACCAAAACCGAAATCATCTATAGCTGGCCGAAAAGCACTCAACACTTTGAAGCTCGAATCAATCACGTGCAAGAAAAAGCAGCAAAGCATAACCATATAGCAGCGAGTTCGAGTCAGAGAATGCGGTTCATGGGTCTAAAAAGGGCTATCTCCAGATACATCCGAATTGATTTGCATCTCGACCCAAAGGTAACACGTATCTTTAACCCGTGTTTTTGCACAAGTCTATTAGTAACAAGCATGCATAAAAGGCGAGATCTAGAGTAGCCGAGTCATGTCCATGTAGCACGTCTAGGATGACCGAAGCATTGTGGTGTTTACATTATTCGTTCCTCTCATGACCTAGTTCTTGTTCGGGACGAACAAGTTTAAGTGTGGGGTGGTTTGATGAGCCGTATTTATACGACTCATCAAGTCATTAAATCCCACCAATTCCAGCACTTTATTATACGAACAGTTACTTCTTAGTGTTGTTTCGTGTTTCAGGTGATTTGGAAGCTCTAGGAGGAATTGCGCTTAAAGATGGCACTTTAGGCCGTAAATGCATCACAAGATGATTTTGGAGTCATGCGGAGTAAAGGAACTTCATTCGAGAGCAAAAGGGCGCAAATCGGACTCACCGGCAGATTTTGAGACCAGCGCACCATGACCGAGGCCCCGACTTTGAGAGCCGCCCCGGCCTTATCCGCCCTCACAATGGGGTGATCTCAAGGTCCTATCACCAAGTCCGGATGTCCACCTGGTGCCCATGACCAAGACCCCGGCCAAAAGCTTGTCCGAGGCCGGAGTGAATCATTGCCAAAGTCGCTAGTCCAATCAGCGCAGATTTCAGGACTTAGCCAAATTTCAGGGACTATTTCCGGCTGGCTGAGACACCAACTTCAAGGACTGCCCGAGCTTCAATGTCCATTCAAATGTCCTATTTCAAGGTCCCAGCATCAATTATACATGTCCAGCTAGTGCCCCAGACCAAGAGACCGGCCAGAAGAGTGTCCGAAGGTGAGTCAAATCGGCCCCAAAGTACCCAGTCCGATCAGCCCTAGCATCCGAGTTCCAGCCGAGTTGACCGAGTTGCATCCGAGTCGCAGCCGAGTTGACCGAGTTCAAAGCCCAAATTCGTCCAGCCCAATGTCATATTTAGGGCAAACTTACATCTAGGGTTTCGGAATATTCAAGAAGGTTTAAGGTGGCTTAATTCCCAAGCAAAGAGATAGCTTGAAGATAAAGCAAAGAATATTATGGAAATATTTCCATGATTATCTTTGGCTTATTTTGGGAACTTTAGGGTTTCTCAAACTCTATATAAGGAGGAGCATACAAGACCTAATAATCATCCCACAAACTCACGAGTCCTCTACTCACGTCCAAGCCCTAGACGTTCCCTCCTTGCTCCGCCTCCTTGTTCCACCGTGCACCACCATCACTCGGCCGTGACTCACCATAACTCAGCCGTGACTCAGCCTTTGTTCCTCGGTTTTAAGTGAAGTGTTCCTCGTTCTTTTCATTCATGCATTATTTCCTCATGGCTATGTGTAACTAAACCTGTTATTCGGGCTAGGGTTTGAATAATTGTGACGAATGTTTTGAGATTCAGTTCTTAATTATTGTTCTTGCATTCTATTAATTCTTGTGCAAATTATATCGGTTCGAATTGCTAGGTTAAGGGGAGATCCGAAAGGGTACAACTTAACCTAGTAATACTTGCCTTCTTTATCCTGCTTATTTGATACTGATCCGTTAGAATAAGTAGATGCACTAAGCCTAATATAACCTGACCAGGAGTATTAGGTTTGCTAGAATTAAAAGTCTATAACCTGACCAGGAGTAGATTGTGGCGTAGTGACTTAACGGTCCTACCTTAGGTTATAACCAGACCAGGAGTAACCACACTTAAGAAAGCAAGAATAAAATACCTAGGAATCAAGGATAGACTAAGTCACAATTGAAGAACCCTAGCCTGAATACCTTCTCTGATTGATACACACCAGCTTATTTCGTTCATTGCACTGTTTCCTAATCAATTACTCTCACCCAATTGTTTCTTTTTTCTCTCTTACAGAACAAAGTAGTAACCATCTAGCTCCCTTGGGTTCGACCCTTGCTTGCCACTGTACTAACCCACAGTTCAGAGTGAGGAATTATAAATTTAGATTTGCAGGTACTGACGACGGCCTGTCAGTACTATCCAAAAGTGGTTAACTATCAATTAAAAGATGACTAGGAATCAATTTCTCCACCTAGACAATTATTGCGACAATGAAATGAGACACCAATGATGAAATCACATGCACATGCTTAGAAAATGGCTTATGCAACATTGATACTAAGTTCAACTCGCGCTACAACTTAGTACAAAGAGGTTACATCTCGCATAGTACCTCACACTTGCGCTCTATTGGCACTATAGAATATGAATGTCTAGCCTCACACTTGCGCTTTATTGACTAGATAATCATGTTCTTGTTAAGTTCAAGCAATTCTCATTAGGTTAAAGAGTCATCCAACTAACTCAAAGTGTCATGATGATCAACGTGAGCTACATCAAGCATGAGTTCAAGCAGAATTCCTATTGAGAACGTTTCACAAACATCTTATAGGCAATTCGAGAAATTAAGTTCAAAGGAAGAAGATTCATGTGCAAACTCATTCACCATTAGCATCCAAGGTATTTACATCATCACAAATATGTCTAGGGGATCCATTGATCCCCAATCAAGGTCACTACTCACTCATGGTGAGTTCACAAACGAAATCAACAATAAAAATGCAAACAACCATATGAAAAGTAAAGTTTAGGACTTTAAAACCGATATGAAGATTCAAGAACACTAGAGGATCCGATCTTCGACTTTGTTGTTGAAGTTCTTCCTAACTTAATCCGAGAGTTCTCCTTCTCCGCGTACGTCGTCCCTCACTCACACCACGTCTGGTTTTTCCTTTTTTTCCAAGAAGAAACTCTGTCTTTCCCAAAAACCATCCATATTCCCCTCAAAAGAAACTGATTTTTATTTTCCGCAAACGCATGCGTTCGCATGGTCTCCTGCAGGCTGGGAAATTTGATCGAGTGCGAGCACGCAGAGCCATGCGTGCGAACGCACGAGATTTTCATGCGTCTGGTCTGGACTGTGCGACCGCATGAGGCGAACTGTGCGAACGCACAAGGCTGTTTGGAAATCTTAACCTCCGAATTTGGTCTCGACGTCAACTGGAGAGTTGTAGCCCTTTGAGTTAGCTTTTTAACAAGCACTGAATCAACAAAATCGGACAAAATATGAGATCTATGCGTCCAAAATAAGCCCCAATGGTCAGTCTGTCCCGTATTGCCCGAAAATCCATATTTTTGCCCCGAAACTTCGGTTTTGCCCCAAAATCACTGCCTACTTGTGTTCTCAGCTTAAACTCTGTAATTTGCCTGAAAAGAACCATAAAGCATCAAATAGCAAGTGAAATCCTAATAGAACAATCCAAACACTAAGCATAGAGGTCGCCTAAAATGCATATATTTCAGCGCTATCAGTAGGCGAGGGCACTCTCGGCATGGGAGGCACGAAGGCCTTCTTTTTTGATTTCTTTGGTGCTGAGGAGGCACCTTTGGGAGGTTTGCTTTTCTTCTTGGGAGGAGGAATGGGTGAAGGCGGGGGGGGGGGGGGGGGCGTCCATTTCCTCTTCCGAGGCTGAGATGGAGTCTCTCAATGAGGCTCTCAGCAACGTCCTCTTGCGTGTGACAAGAGGCCTATCATCCTTGTCACTAGGGAGCTCATGGGCTATCTCCTTGCCTTTTGACTTTGATTTGGAGGAGGAAGCACCCTTAGGCATGGTTGGAATGGACTGGAAAACTGAGGTTGTGAGCTGATCAATGGCCAGTCGGTCGACTAATTTTCGGGCTAATGTCAGTCGGTCGACTGGACAAGCGATTTTGGTCGAAGATGGGATTGTTTGAATCGGCTTTGTCGGACGAAATCAAGGATTGGGATATGCAATAGGATCAAAGGCGAGTGTATTGGAGGGTCGAGCGGCAGTAATTGGTGGAGGACGGAGTAGATCGGCTTGGTGAAGGTCCACCGACTTCGGAAATGGAGATGCGGTTCGATGGGAGGGGTGGGGGTTCGGCTGGGCTGGAAGGGTGAAGGCGGGGCTTCGGCGAGGTGGTGGAGCAGCTACGGTTGGACGTTGAACAGCTGAAGGTCGAAGTCGGGGTGGAGCAGCTGGGAGACGGCAGACGGTCGAGTGGGCTGGTGAGTCGGTGTTTTGAAATATGTTTGGAAAGGGAAGGAGTGGATTTGGATAAGTATTTCTCAGTCGATCGACTGACAGTTCCAGTCGGTCGACAAAAGTGGGCGAGAACTCAGTGCAATCTGGACATTTACACAGTCGGTCGACTGGAGATGGATTTTCAACAAAAGTCCTTCCAACTCCAAAGATCTTTCGACTGTTCCTTGGACCCGACTCCAAACTTAAAAGTTTGCACTCCCCCATGAAATTGCTAGCATACACATGATTTTTAACGAATGAACGCAAGGATTACACACTCCACACTTAGAACTTCACCACCGTTTAAATATTTCATGCAAACACCAAGTCCACACCAAGCACATCTAGTCATGCATTTTCATCGTCCGAGCACATTTTCACATTCAAAATTCAAAGTGCGCATGCCAGACATATATATGAAATCGATTTTAAGTAGATGGCCAACTTACAAACCGGGCTACCTCCCGTAAGGGCCTAGTTTAACGTCTTGGCAAAGACCGAGCCGAATCTTTTATTAAGAAACACACTTGAGGAGACCCTTGCTAGGATCCCTCCTCAAGCGGATTTGTAGCCTTGTCATGGGTCGGTCAAGGAATAACTTGGACCACGCTCATCCCGAGTTTGTCCACAATAGTGTTAAGCCTTTGTCCATTTGCCTTGAAGATAGCTCCTTCATCATAGATCAACTCCACAAGGCCATCTTCATAAGGTTTGTGGACAATGAAAGGACCACTCCAACGTAACGGCTCCTTAGTTTTCCCGGGAAGAGCTTGAGCCTAGAATTGAAAAGTAGGACCTTGTCTCCTTTTTTGAATTCACGTCGAATGATTCTCTTATCATGCCATTTTTTTGTCTTTTCCTTATAAATTCTAGCGCTCTCATATGCTTCGTTTCTTATCTCTTCTAACTCGTGAAGTTGAAGGACTCTATTTTCTTCCGCCGTTTGCAAGTTCATATTGAGAATTTAATTGCCCACATTGCCTTGTATTCCATTTCAACCGGCAAATGACATGGTTTTCCATATATGAGGCGATAAGGAGACATCCCAATGGGCGTTTTGTATGCGGTTCGATAAGCCCACAATGCATCATCTAGCTTCGATGACCAATCTTTCCTTGAACTCCCCACCGTCTTTTCTAGAATTGCCTTAATTTCTCGGTTTGAGATCTCCACTTGCCCACCCACTTGTTTGTGGATGATATGGCGTTGCTACCTTGTGACTTACCCCATACTTGCGATGCAAAGCTTCAAAGTGTTTTTCCTTAAAGTGTGAACCGCCATCACTAATGACGGTTCTTGGAACTCCAAACCTTGGGAAAATTATCTTCTTGAAAAGCTTGGTGACAACCTTGGCATCGCAAGTAGGGGAGGCGATGGCCTCTACCCATTTAGAGACATAGTCGACCGCGACCAATATATATTGATTGCCATATGAAGACGGGAAAGGACCCAAGTAGTCTATACCCCGAACATCGGATATTTCAACCGGTAGGATGCTTTGTTGGGGCATTTCGTGCCTCTTAGAAATATTTCCCGTTCTTTGGCATTGGTCACACGCCTTGACAAACTCATATGCATCGCTAAAGAGGGTAGGCCAATAGAATCCACTCTGTAGGACTTTTGATGCCGTCTTTGCTCCACCATCATGTCCTCCATATTGGGACGAATGACAATGGTATAGGATATTCCTCATTTCTTCTTCGGCGACACAAGTCCTATATATTCCATCCGCGCAAAGCCTATACAAAAATGGCTCATCCCAATAATACCTCTTTGTCTCGGACAAGAACTTCCTCTTTTGATGTTGATTCACGTCATGGGGTATGATCCCACTTACTACAAAATTTACTAAATCCGCGTACCAAGGGAGGGCTTCCGCTTCCACCCTCATGAGTTGCTCTCCAATGAAAGTGTCATCAATAAGGGTAGTGTGTTCTTTAAGATCTTCATTTCCTTCAAGCCTAGATAGATGATCGGCGACAAGATTTTCCACTCCCTTCTTATCTTTGATCTCGATATCAAATTCTTGGAGTAAGAGGATCCACCTTATGAGCCTTGGCTTGGAGTCCTTCTTTGACAAGAGATACTTGATTGCCGCGTGGTCGGTGAAGACTATGGTTTTTGATCCCACAAGGTATTGACGAAACTTGTCAAATGCATACACGATGGCAAGGAGCTCTTTTTCGGTTGTAGAATAATTCATTTGAGCTCCATTGAAGACCTTGCTTGTATAGTGAATGGCATGAAGTTTCTTGTCCACTCTTTGCCCTAGGACCGCTCCTATAGCATAATCACTTGCATCACACATGAGCTCAAATGGCAAATCCCAATTAGGAGGTTGAATGATGGGAGCCGAGACCAATGCTTTTTTCAACCTTTCAAAGGCTAACAAGCATTCTTCATCGAAGTGGAACTTGGTGTCATTGCATAATAGGTTTGTCAAAGGCCTCGCTATTTTTGAGAAGTCCTTAATGAATCTTCTATAGAAACCGGCGTGGCCTAAGAAACTCCTTATTCCCTTGACATCTCTTGGGGGGGGGGGCAATTTTTCAATAACTTCCACTTTAGCCTTATCCACCTCGATTCCTCTTTTGGAGGCCAAATGACCAAGAACAATGCCTTCATGCACCATGAAATGACATTTTTCCCAATTTAGAAAAAGGTTTGTCTCAATACATCTATTCAAGACTTTAGGCAAGTTGGCCAAGCAATCATCAAATAAAGAACCTTAGACAGAAAAATCATCCATAAACACTTCCATTATTTCCTCAATAAATTCTGAAAATATAGCCATCATGCATCTTTGAAATGTGCCCGGTGCATTACAAATCCCAAAAGACATTCGCCGATAGGCAAGTGTTCCATAGGGACAAGTAAAGTAGTCTTTTCTTGATCTTGTGGGTGAATAGGGATTTGGAAAAACCCACTATATCCATCAAGATAGCAAAAGTAGTCATGCTTGGCTAATCTTTCTAACATTTGATCAATGAAAGGAAGTGGAAAGTGATCTTTCTTAGTTGCCTTGTTGAGTTTTCGAAAATCTATCCACATACGCCAACCGGTGACGGTTCTAGTTTTTATCAAATCATTTTTATCATTTTTCACAACCGTCATGCCGCCTTTTTTTGGCACCACATGAATGGGACTCACCCAATTAGAGTCCGCAATAGGGAAGATGATTCCCGCATCAAGCATTTTCAAATTTTCCTTTTTTACAACTTCACCAACAATGGGATTAAGTCTCCTAGCATGTTCCCTTGATGGTAAACTATCATCCTCCAAGTTAATTCTATGCATGCACAAATTAGGACTTATCCCCTTTAAATCATCAACAGAATAGCCAACAGCATCTTTGTGCTCTCTAATCAAATCAAGCAATCTCGAAGTCTCATTATCATTCAAGGAAGCATTCACAATAACGGGCAAAGTGGAATTGGGGCCTAAGAACTCATACCTTAGGCTTATTGGCAGAGTTTTCAACTCTACCGAACAAGACTCCTTACCTTTGTCGCTTTGGTTTCCCCTTTACTTTCGTCGTCCAAGATAGCCCAACAATCAACATGCTCGGGAAACTCATTTTTAAGGTCAATATCATGTGTAGGCAATGTAGGAATATCAAGCAATTCAAAGCTATCAACAAAGTCAATGTAATTGCAACTCATGGTAGAACTAGGACTTTTTTGTGCTCTATCAAGATTAAATTCAACTTCCTCATCACCTACTCTCATTGTAATTGAACCTTTAGTCGTGTCAAATATAGCCCCCTCCGTATAGAGGAAGGGTCTCCCTAAAAGAATAGGGATCTCCGTGTCCTCCTCCATTTCTAGCACCACAAAGTCTCTGGGAATGTGAAAGTTCCCTACTTTGACCGGGACATCCTTAAGAATTCCCTTAGGAAATCTTGAGGAGCGGTCCGCGAGCCTCAAGGTCATTTGTGTGGGCATAGGTTCACCAATGTTCAATTTCTTGCATAATGAGTAAGACATCAAAGATATGCTAGCTCCTAAGTCACACATAGCACGCTCAATTTTAACTCCACCAATATAGCATGCAATAGAAAAACTACCCGGATCTCCGAGCTTTGGTGGCATGTTAGGTTGGAAAATGGTGCTACATTCTTCATTGAGGGATATCGAATCACCTCCTCTATTGTCTTCCTGCAAGTAACAATGTCTTTTAAAAATCTTGCACAAGATGGGGCTTGAGTAATTACCTCGGTGAAAGGCAATGTCACATAGAGTTTCCTCATCATCTCGGCAAACTTGGTAAATTGTTTGTCATTGTTCCTTTTCTTTAGCCTTTGTGGGAAGGGAATAGGAGGTGTGTATGGCTTTAGTTCATCTTTCTCATTCCCCACTTCTTTTTCCTTTTGGGTTTGAGGATTAGGGACCTCTTCATCTAACTCTTCGATTTCGGCACTAGCTTGGCCTCCAAGATCAAAAGAAACTTGCTTCTTCTTCTTCTTCTTTGGTTGATCGTCCTCCAACTCTTTGCCACTCCTTAGTGTAACCGCATTACAATGCTCTCTTTGCTCTTGCTTGGGTCTAGCCGGCAACTTTCCTTGTGCTCTTGTAGAGGACTCGGCTTGTCGAGCTATTTGGTTCTCAAGCATCTTGGTGTGGGTATCCAACCTTTCAAATTTGGTTTGCATATCCATCAATTGTGCTTGGAATCTTTCTTGAGAAATACGAGATTGTTCTTGGTCTCGCTTCATTTCGAGGAGCACGCCATCATAGGATCCATGTTTGAGGGCTCATTTGAAGTTTGGGGATGATGGCCAACTTGTTGGTAGGACCTTTGAGCTTGGTATTGTTGCCCTTGATTTTGGTTCCTTTGAAGCATAGTCGTTCCTTGGCCTTGATATTGATTCTTTGGTGGGAAAGCTTGGTTGTTTGAAGTAGGCCTATGACCAAAACCGGGAGGTGTAGGATTCGTGATCTTATACGAGAAGTTTGGATGATTTCTCCAAGCGGACAACCTTGGGGTAGTGTAGTTGGATTGGGAATTTTGGCCTTCAGGGGCACTATTGTTGTACTTTCTCCCTTGGTTTCCTCCTATGAAATTTGCTTCTTCATACATGTTTCCACCATCATCCCTTTGAACCAAGGGGCAAGTGCTCGTGTCATGCTCATAAACTTTGCAAATGTTGCACCCTTCACTCCTTGAGATGTCTTTGGCCGGATGTTTCAATTTAAACACTTCATCCGAAAGGCTTTCAAATTTCTTCTCAAATTTCCTTTCCAAGGCATCATAGTCACTTTGGCTTACGGCCTTTACTTCACGTATTTCCCCACTTCTTCTTGGGTTTCCTCTCTCGCTAGCCCACATGAAATAGTTCTTGGTAATCTTCCCGATCACCGCATATCCTTCTTGAGGTTCAAGCTCCATGATAGCTCCTCCCGCGACGGTGTCAAGTGCAAGCCGTGAGGGACCATCAACACCACGGTAGAAGGTATGAAAAACCAAGAGGCAGTCTAAGTTGTGATGTGGGCAAAGTCTTTGATATTCCTTGTATCGCTCCCAAGCTTCGTAGAGCGTCACTCCATCCATTTGAGCAAAATTTGTGATTTGACTCCTATAGTAGGCCGTCTTGGATGGAGGGAAATACTTGTTGAGGAAAGCCGAAGCAAGCTCTTCCCATGTTGTGAAACTAGCCGGTGTTTGGCTCCTAAACCATTCCTTGGCTTTTCCCGTGAGTGAGAAGGGAAACAGCCGCAAATGAATAGCATCTCTCGAAACTCCATTTATCTTGAATGTATCACAAATTTCCAAGAATGTGGTTAAATGAGAGTTCGGATCCTCATGGTCTCTCCCCGAGAATTGGTTGGATTGAACCATTTGGACGGTGGAGGTCTTCAAGTCAAAGTCCCGGTTGTCTACCGCGGGAACACGGATTGGTGACCGGTAGCCATATGTATTGGGAGCGGCGTAGTCTTTAAGTACCCTTCTAGCTTGGGGTAGTGGTAGAATTGGGCCTCGAGGAGGTGGAGGAGGAAGTCCATCCCTATCTCCCATGTCTTGAGTTGCGGTTTCTTGAATGTTCGATGTGGATCCTTTAGCCTTGGTTGTCTTACTCCTTGTGAGGTGGGGATCAACGATATCTCTTATGGGTTGATTCAAATCTCTATCCACAATTTTGGCGAGCTTCTTTGTCTTAGGTGGCATAAAAGAAATGCACCTACAAAGGGAAAACAAACGAGACAAGTGAGGATAGTGGAATGAACTCAAGAATCGCAAGTAGCAAAGCAATAAAAGAAAAACATGGAATAGTCGAAGTACTAAATGATTCGTCCTAGGGATAATCTAGCCATTGCTCCCCGGCAACGGCGCCATTTTGACAGTTGTAATTTTGGTATAGTCAAAAACAATTTATATTTGACCGGTAAGACCGGTGTCGAACCCAAGGGAGCAAGTGAGATTATAAGCTAAGATTTATCAAATGTTCTACTTGGCTATTCGTAAAATTCAATGATGAGATGGTTTTCAATTATGAACTAGCAATGAAAAGGCTTCAAAGGGGTTTTAATTCAATTCAAAGAGAGTTTCGAGGGGTTACTCCCCTCCTTGGCATTTCCCAATGATCATGTACACAAGAGTTAAATCATTTTTAGGTGTTAAATGGTTTAGAACCTAGCTTAGACTATGATAGACAAATTCTCATTTGAATCTAATCCTAGTCAAGCCATCCTAAATAGAACCTCACTTCATCAAGATATCGATTCACTCTATAACACTATTATCCTTGGAACATCTCCCAAGGCAATAAATGCTATAGGCATTAAGCTCCAGTTAACCTCACATCATGCATTTACTCTCATAAACACTAGATATGATCATTTCCACCAATATCCAAACCATCACTAAGCTCTTTTAATACTTAGATCAAGTTTTAAGACTAATATGTCACTTAGGCATTTTATCAAACACTTGGTAACATATCATAAATTGAGCACTTAGTGAAAATGAAATCAACACCATAGATTGTATATTCAATGTGTATACATGATCATAGAGTACCAAGGAGGGTTGTAAAATCCCTCAAAACACAAGGGGACTACTCACACATCATGTAAGACAACATGATGTGAGTAGGTTATGAAGAAAACAACAAGTAAAATAGAAAAGAGAAGATGTAGAGAAAGTAGGATTGTTGATCCTTGAACTCCCTTTGATCCTCCTTCTTCCTTGATTGGATTCCTCTTGATCACCTTGATATGGTCTCCTTTGATGAGTATTTTTTCCCAAAAGCCAGCCCCCTAGGTCAAACATGCCAATTTCTATTTATAGCCTCGGGTAAAAATCGGTACTGTAGCAGGTCCAGTCGGTCGACTGGAGTCGGCTTGCATCCCAGTCGGTCGACTGGAGGCTAAAAAATGCAATCTCTTCAGTGGCGCTCGTCCAGTCGACCGGCTCTACAAATGTAGATTGTGAGCCTCCTGAGTCGGATGTTTCAGTCGACCGGTTGGAGGTCTCAGTCGACCGACTCGAGGTTGACAAAAATTGAGCGCTCTAAGCATCTTTTCAGTCGGTCGACTCTGTAAATGTAGATTGTGAGCCTCCTGAGTCGGACGTTTCAGTCGACCGACTGGTACATGAGAGATGTTCAGTCGGTCGACTGGAGACCCTTTTTGCCCATATTCTTCGATTTTCCCCGAGTTTTCATATTTTGGCTTTGATACTGAGAATATCTTGTTTTGTACCTGAGACGTACGAAAAGGGATCAAATGACATCAACATTTCGTCGGAAACGAACTAAAGCTATAGTGAAAATGGCTATTAATAAGTCGAATTCTCGACTTATCACTCTGCACCATCGCACTCTTCAGATACCCAAACTCGCCCGAGTACGAGTTGGCTATGATGGTACTTGCCCGAGTACTGCTGTTTTGCCCAGAATTTTCCACTCGCGGGTATAAATAGAAAGTGAGGGTTTTGACCGAGAGGGTCGTGTATGAATACGTGGAGAAGTTCAACTCTTTAGAGCAGAGCTGCTGTAACCTCGGACTTCCTGAGAAGCTGATAGTGGAATATATGCTCGATGGATTATGGCGACTCGACAGGAAGTTACTAGACGCCTCGGCTGGAGGAACCATCATGAGCCTGTCCCCAGCCGGTGTGCGAAGAAAGATTATGGAAGTGGCCGAGAATGCACGGTTCCAGGACGAGTCCAATAAAGAGGAAGAATTCAGCCGGACCAGGAACGTTTCAAAGGTCGAGCCCACATCCAGTTACATGGCCGAAGAAATCAAACAGCTCAAAGAGATGATGCAACAGGTAATAAGGAGGTAGCCGATCCAAGCAAGGCCTTGCGAGTTCTGTGGAGCCACAGATCACAAAACAGACTCCTGTCCGACTTTAGTGGAGGACGACCAGGGCAAAGTCAATGCAGTGGGAGACTACCTGAGCTATGGCAACCGAGCCAGGCCAGTTCGATAATATGGACCATCCGCGACCGGGCAAGGGGCCAGCGGGCAGCACTGGAGCAACGACAATCAGAACAACCGCGCCCAGAGAGAGCCAGCGCAGCCAGCCACACCTCAGCAAGCCCAGCAGTACTACCGGCCCCCATACCGAGGACAGAGCTGACCGGGCCAGTACCAGCAGAGACAGGACCGCAACCAGGTCAACCCGAACCAGCAAGGATCGAGCAAGTCTTTGGACGATATAGTGAAGGACCTAGCCACCTCAGTGCATCAATTCAAGGCCAAGACCGACGGAGCCATTGCTGACTTGTCCAAGCAGATGTCCCAGATCGCCACAACGGTCTCCGAGCTTAAGAACGACCCGGGGCGACTTCCCTCACAGACTATTCAGAACCCAAGGGGGAACGTCAGCGCAGTAACGCTCAGGAGTGGAAGAAGACCCACATCAGTGCCCAGGCCAGCCGAAGACATCAGCCCACCAGCGGTCGAAGAAGAAGCAGCCGGACCGAAAGTTCTCGGACCCATCAGCCAGGACGCACTCGGGCCAGACCCGGTTCCAGCGGCCGAAGCATCTCGGCCAGACCCGGTCCCCGTGACCGAGAACTCTAATACCCGAGTTCCTCTTCCTTTTCCTGTGCAGGTTCGAGCTCCCAAGCAATACGTCATTGGCAAGGAAGTGTGGGAATTGTTCAGCAAGGTGGAAATCAACATTCCACTCCTCGAGGCCATCAAGCAGATACCGAGGTATTCAAAGTTCTTAAAGGAACTTTGCACCAACCGGAGACGAGGTACCCGGCCCGACCAGGAACTCATGAGCAGGAATGTCTCTGCTATTATTCAGCGCAAGGTACCTCCTAAATGCGGTGATCCAGGCACCTATACCATCCCTTGCATTATTGGCAACATTCGAATTGAGAACTGTATGCTTGATCTCGGTGCTTCTATAAACATACTGCCATATTCTATATACTCCTGTCTTCGCATTGGTCCTCTAGAACCTGCAGGACTCACCATACAGCTGGCGGACAGATCATGCAAGCAGCCCGAGGGCAAGATCGAAGATGTGCTCGTGCAGGTGGGAGAGCTTGTGTTCCCGGCCGATTTCTATGTGCTCAAAATGGAGAACTGCGGCCCAACCGACCATGCCCCCATTCTGCTCGGCTAACCGTTCCTGAAGACATCTAAGATGAAGATCGATTGCGACAGTGGCACTCTCTCCATGGAAGTTGAAGGGGAAGTGTTTAGCTTTGACATCTTCCGGGCTATGAAGCACCCAACCGAGCACGAGGCCGTCCATGCCCTAGACACACTGGACGACCTTGTCCATGAGGTACAACCCGAGAGAGGAACCGACCCACTTGAGTTTGCACTCGAGAGAGCCGTGTACTCACACGAGGACTCCTATGAGCTCACCGAGACTGTCATGGATGCACTAGCCCATCTGGAGATTGCACAGCCACTCACCCCAAGGTATGAGGTTAATGAAGTTCGATTATTTAAATCAAAAGTGTGTTTGTCCTCTGTTGTGCAGGCACCTACAGTAGAATTGAAGCCTTTACCCGGGCACTTGAAGTATGTGTTCCTAGGGGAGAACTACACATTACCAGTCATCATCAAGAACGGGCTAGAAACGGATCAGGAGCAACGGTTGATCGAGGTACTGACCGAGCACAGGCTGGCCATCACATGGACATTGGCCGACATCAAGGGAATTAGCCCTGCAGTTTGTATGCATCGGATTTTGCTGGAGGATGGAGCGAAGCCCTCGAGGGAACCTCAACGGAGATTGAACCCGATCATGATGGAGGTTGTCCAGAATGAAATTCAGAAATTACTAGATGCGGATGTGATCTACCCGATCTCAGATAGCCAATGGGTGAGCCCGGTACATGTCGTTCCGAAAAAGATCGGGATCACAGTGGAAAAGAATGCCGAGGGCGAGATCGTCACGACCCGAGTGAAGAATGGATGGCGAATGTGCATAGATTACAGGAAGCTGAATGCAGTCACACGCAAGGATCACTTTCCACTTCCACTCATCGATCAGATGCTCGACCGGTTGGCAGGTAAGCCCTACTTTTGTTTTCTAGATGGATTTTCGGGCTATAACCAAATTCCCATAGCACCCGAGGATCAAGAAAAGACCACCTTCACATGTCCATTCGGTACATTTGCTTTCCGCCGAATGTCTTTTGGTTTGTGTAATGCACCCGGTACTTTCCAACGGGTCGTTACTAGTATATTCTCTTACATGATAGGTGCTTTTATAGAGGTGTTTATGGATGATTTTACTGTGCATGGTGACACTTTTGATGCATGCTTAGATAATTTGAGTACATTTTTAGCACGGTGTGTTTCTATGAATTTGGTACTCAATTATGAAAAGTGTCACTTTATGGTTACTCATGGTGTAGTCCTCGGTCACATAGTTTCACATGAGGGTATAGAGGTCGATAAAGCTAAGATGGACGTGATTGTTACTCTGCCCTACCCCTCCATGGTGCGTGATATTAAGTCGTTTCTTGGGCATGCTGGTTTCTATCGTAGATTTATTAAGGATTTCTCGAAAAAGGCATTGCCTTTATCTAATCTTTTGCAAAAAGATGTTCCCTTTGAGTTTACAGATCCATGCAGGGCAGCCTTTGATGAGCTAAAACAGGCCCTCACCAGCACACCCATCATCAGAGCACCGGACTGGAGCCAGCCATTCGAGATCATGTGTGATGCGAGCGACTATGCAGTAGGAGCGGTCCTCGGCCAGAGAGTGGACAAAAAGCCCGTAGTGATCTACTACACTTCGAGAACTCTGGACGTGGCCCAAAAGAACTACTCGGCCACGGAAAAAGAACTACTAGCCGTGGTCTTTGCTTTGGAGAAATTTAGGTCATATTTGCTCGGTACTAAGGTTGTAGTGTTTTCTGATCATGCAGCTATTAGGTACCTGATGACAAAGAAGGAGGCAAAACCGCGGCTCATTAGGTGGATCCTGCTCCTACAAGAGTTCGATTTGGAGATCAAGGACAAGAAAGGCATTGAGAACACCGTGGCCGACCACTTGAGCCGACTTGTCCGAGAGGAGGATGCCGGACAGATCACCGAGACATTTCCGGACGAGCACTTGTACGCCCTCACAGGTAAGGTACCATGGTATGCTTCCATGGTGAACTACTTGGTTGGAGGTAAGTTTCCGCCCTCCTACTCAAAGGCTCAGTGTCTGAAATTGAAGCATGACTCTAAATATTATGTGTGGAATGACCCGTACTTGTGGAAAATAGGCGTAGACCAGATTCTTAGACGGTGGATTCCTAATGATGAAATTGCTTCAGTTATCAGTTTTTGCCATGAACATGCTTGCGGTTGTCATTTTGGTCCGAGAAGAACTGCTAGGAAGATTTTAGATAGTGGATTCTTTTGGCCGCATGTGTTTAAAGATGCCTACAATCATTGTAAGAGATGTGATAAGTGCCAACGTTTAGGTAATATTTCGGCTAAGAATGAGATGCCCCAAGTACCGATACTTGTTAATGATGTTTTTGACATATGGGGCATTGATTTCATGGGTCCTTTTCCTGTGTCGTGTGGTTATGCTTACATTCTGGTTGCGGTTGATTATGTGTCTAAATGGGTAGAGGCTAAGGCCACTAGATGCGATGATGCTAAAACGGTTATAGATTTTCTGCGCACTAACATCTTTTGCAGATACGGAGTACCAAAGGCTATAATCAGCAACCAAGGGACGCACTTCTGCAACAGGATGATGGCCACAACCCTCAAGCACTACCATGTTCATCACAGGACGTCCACAGCCTATCACCCGCAAACGAACGGACAAGTTGAGATCTCCAACCGCGAAATTAAGGGGATACTGGAGAAGATGGTGAACCCGAACTGGAAGGACTGGAGCCACCGGCTAGATGAGGCACTGTGGGCCTACAGGACAGCTTACAAGACACCGATAAGCACCTCGCCTTTTCGGTTGGTCTATGGGAAGGCATGTCATCTGCCGGTTGAATTAGAGCACAAGGCGTTCTGGGCACTCAAGAGATGCAATCCGGACTTGCAGGCAGCCGGGCTGGATAGGAAGATGAAGCTATGCGAACTTGGGGAGCTGCGCTTGGAGGCTTACGCGAGCCAAACAGACTACAAAGGCGCGGACCAAGCTCTATCACGACAAGTTCATCCTTCGGCGCATGTTTGAGGTCGGACAGCAAGTGCTCTTATTCTCATCACGGCTACGACTGATGCCCGGGAAGTTGAGATCCAGGTGGACAGGGCCATACACGGTAACACATGTCTTCAACCACGGAGCCCTCGAGCTGGAGAACTCGAACGATGGGAACCGATTCAAAGTGAATGGGCAGCGGGTAAAGCACTACCAGGGCGAAATCGACACAACCACTGAGGAGATTGACCTAGCCGAACCAGCCACCGATGCTTAGATGAGGTACCGTCGAGCCAACGACGTAAAACAAAGGCGCTCGCAGGGAGGCAGCTCGGTATTTTTATTGTTTTTTTTCAGTTTTCTGTCTTATTTACTTATGACGTTTATATTTACTATGTTTGAGTCTCATTCATCACATTGTACTTGGGAAAGGGAGTAATTTTCATGCAGGGAATAGATACGCACCGCATGCCTTTACCATGCAATCGCATGGTCTCCTGAATACTGAGAAGTTCGACCATGTGCGAGCGCGCGGAACCATTGTGCGAACGCACAACATTTCATGCGACGGGTCGGGGGGCATGCGAACGCATGAGGAGACTGTGCGAGCGCACACGGCTGGGAATTCGACCGCATGCGAGCACCCAAGGCCATTGTGCGAACGCACGACAGTTTTTTGCGACGGGTCGAGTTCATGCGAGCGCATGCCTTGAGACATTATGTGGAGGCCCAACCAGTTGCGAGCCCTGTGTGCACAGAATCGGACCCTTGAAAGAATCCTCGACCAAAGTTGTCCCATTGGAGATTCTGACTCGACCATTAGCCTTAAAATGGTCATCATATGGGGACAAGAACATAATATCGCGTGTCATGGCAAGGTTGCCCGGAGGTTCCATTGATGTGCGCGCAGAATGGGCACGCTGCGAGACTCTTCGAGCAGAACTCATTATCTGGAAATTCTGGCTCGACAGAAGTGTTCAGAGCGACAAATTACTTTGGAAGGGCGAGCCAACTTTGCAACCGCATGAGGGAAGTGCCTGTTCACTCTCTCTTATTTTCCATATTGTTTGTTTGCTTGCGTGTGTGTCTTGAACTTATGTGTGCCGTGAGGACACGTCGGTTCAAAAGTGTGGGGTGGGAGAGTCAGTATGTGGTGTCAGCACGTTTATTTCTTGCACATGCATAGAGTCAGCACGTTTCCCGTTAAAAATTGAAAATTTTGAAATTTTTGTACATGTGAAATTCTCTCTATTTCCTGGATATGCAGCACTGAACGTTGATAATGCGAAATAGATGAGCTGATTAGATGCGTTTTTCTCGTGAAATTAGAGTTGTGCGTTAACATGTGAGCTTAACCTATTGCGTGCTTTTGAGTTGAGATAAACAGGGATGTGGAGTTGATAGAAACGTCCTAGAGAGACTTGACAAAGCACTCAAAGGACCGGACTTCAAACTATATGGTTATATGAATTTCGTGTAGGCTAGCACTTCGAGGCAATATGGTTTAGAGTGTGCTCCGCCACTGCGGTGCTTATGCGGTTAGGCAGGACGGAAAAACAACACACCGTCCAATCTCTAGTCCGAGTAGCCGGGAAAACAGACGAGCGACCCTCGGCTTGACTCGCGTGAAAAGGACGAGGATGAGTGAGAGCAGGGAGGTATTTCCATATGCTTGCGGGCGATGATTGGACCTCCATCAAAAGAGCAGAGTCACGGACAAGCAATCACAATCAGTAGCAAAAGAAAAGAAAATCAGTTATTTGTGAAGTTTTACACGCAACAAAGTGAAGTACACCACTGATCCATCAAAAGACAATTCACTACAAAAGCTGTCCAAGCAAAAGAACTCAACACCTTGAAGCTCGAACAAATCACGTGCAAGAAAAAGCAATGAAGTATAACCATATAGCGACAATCCGGGACCGCGAGTGCAGATCATGGGCCTAAGAGGACTATCTCCCATTCATCCGAATTGGTTTGCATCTCGGCTCAAAGGTAACACGTATCAATTACTTCCATGTTTGAGCACAATGCTTTTAGTAACGATTGAGATATGCATAGAAAGGCGAAGTCTAGACTAGCAACACATATTCATGTAGCAATATATAGGATGCCGAAGTATCGTGATGTTGCATTTGTTTTCCTCGTAAGACCTAGTTCTTGTTCGGGACGAACAAGTTTAAGTGTGGGGTGGTTTGATGAGCCGTATTTATACGACTCATCGAGTCAACAAATCCCACCATTTCCGACACTTTATTATGCGAACAAGTTACTTTTAGTTTTGTTTTGCATTTCAGGTGCTTCGGAAGCTCTAGGAGGAAACGCGCTTAAAAGATGGCTTTCTGAGCTAAAAACATCACAAGGAGTTGAGGAACGACCTATCTACACTTGACCTAAGGAGTCCCGAGCAGATCCAGGCCCAGTCGAGCAGATCCAGGCCCAGTCGAGCAGATCCAGGCCCCAGTCGAGCTGACCAACACTAAACTCAAGTTCCTCGGGCAAACGAGCTGATCTGACGAATCCACCTCGAGCAAAGTGATCAAAATAGCAAATAAGGTGGACAATGTCGGAGAACCAAGGAGAACGCCCGAGCAGATTGGCAGTTGGCCCAATTCCAAAGGTCCAGCACGCGCTGATAGGCATCGAAACCAGGTTGCTCGACCAGACGGACAAATTTGGCAAATCCGGCTCGACCAAGTTGTTCGAAATACCCAAAAACTCGGACAATCTCACTTTCCACACACAACGCACGAGTAAAACCAGCCCATGCCCGAGAAATGCCTAGTTCCGTCCAAAACCGAGTCAAGGCCGGCCCAAGCCGAGTTCGAAGTCACAAATCTCGGCTCGTCTTCTCCTCCTTCATTTGCGGTTTAGAGGCTTCTAGAAGGTCCTGGAAGAATCTGGAAGACTTGCAAAGCAAGTAAACTTACAAGCCAAGCAAAGTCGGTTTTAGGACATGTTTCCTAAAACCGTTTGTGGGCCAACCTCGATTTGGAAACATCGAAGCCCTAGTCTTCTCTATAAATACAGCCTCATATCAAGGGTTTCAAAAATCCAACAGCACAGAATTCGAGCTCTCCTCTCCTCTCGGTCCGAAGTCCTCCTTCATTCGGCAATAGAGAAGAACATCTTTCCTTTATTTTTATTGTCTTTTATTTTCATGGTCATGTGTAAGCCCTCTATTCGGGCTAGGGTTTCATATATTGTGACTATTGTTTGAGACTTCATTCTTAATGCTATTCCATGTTTCACTAGTTCTCGTGCCTATATTATGAATTATTGCTAGACTAGGTGGATGCTTTGTCGCAAAGCTTAGTTGATCAATATTTCTATCATTATTATCTGCCTAATACTTTTTTGTTTGTGTAGATAGCACATCTAGGTTAAATAACACCTTTGTCGGGTTGTTAAACTTAGGAGGGAATTAGAAGCCTTTCACCTTTGTCGGGTTAGGTTGTGGCATAACACCATTGTCGGGTTATTTGAGAAATCACCTTTGTCGGGACGACCACACTTAGAAACATTGAAATAGATTGTTAGCAGTCGATGATAACAAGTCACAATAGAAACCCTAGTCTGAATATTCTCTCTGATTGATACCGCTCACTTATTTCCTATTTTTGCACTGTTTCCTAATCTCTCTCAACCCCAATTGTCTTTTCTTTTACAGAACAACAAGTAACCGCTCTAGCTCTCTTGGGTTCGACCCCTTGCTTGCCGCTACACTAGCCAAGAGTATGTGGAATTGTAAATTTAAATTTGCAGGTACTGACGACGCCTGTCAATCGACTAACCCACTTCACAGTATGTTGAGTGGTATTCGAGGCACCCTCTTCGTTTATACCAGCCGAAGATAGACGATGAGGTGGGGGAGGAGGTTGGGGACGAGGATACGCAGCAGAAACGACATATTCAGTCTTATCGTCCAGATTCGCATATAATACTCGAGAATGTAAGTTTCTATTACTTGATAAATTATTTACAAATATAAGTCAATTACCCGGTTCACTGACTTACAATTTGAATGTATTTTACCGATATGTGGTTACGTCATTTGTGCATGTGAAGCCAGCGTGTATTTCCTCAACTCCACGGATGATTATTCGCGCATGGGGTTTCATCAAATCTTCCACAACGCATAAACGGAAGTGGGAAAGCTTAGGGATCCTACTGTTGTGGGTGTAGATCTACAGACCATTACTCTTAATGCAGGTACTTTCTATACACTCTTAATTTTATTTTAATGATGGAGAAGTGCTAATTTAATTAGTTCATTCTGGCGATGCAGTTAATGCTGATGATAGCGGAGGGGAGGAGGTGCATGATACACATATTGAAGAGCAGATGGATAATCGGTACCGACCATCTAGCTCTTCGCACACGGAAGTGCAGAGAGGTGAGCGCGAACGAAGGGAGTCACGATATTCATATATCCGCGACATGGGGAAGAGGCCTCGCAGAGGGCGAGGTGGAGGTAGATCGGGAGGGCAAGAGGAATGAGCGTGGTTATGAGGCCTTGCAGATGGATGTTTTGACTTGTTTTTCGTTCATGTGATTTGTTTGTGAACTTGTCTTCATGGTTTGCACTCATTTTGGAACTGAATTTTTTAATTGAAAAACAACGATGTGAACTTGAATACATGATATTGAAAATACCGACATCAAACTTGAATACATGATGGTGTTGTTATCGCATCCCTCATCTCCCTCACTACGTAACGCGCATTCAAGTGGATGTTACTATGTATAATGGTGTTGTTATGGCATATGTGGTCCCCTCGGTACTTGCGGACCACTTAGTAACTTGTTTGTTGCGTAATCGCCAGTCGAACGCGCCACAAACATACTTTTTTGCTCTTTCGCGACATTGTAAAACTATATTAGTAGTGTCAAACTTTCTTACATTGTACTTCACCCGATTAAGAATGGCGCATTTCTGCACAGCAAGTATGGCCACCTCTTTTTTCCGAAAGGTAATACCCTTTTGAAGTGATAGAGACTGAGGATGGTGCACCCTCACATTCTCATCGAATGGTCAAAATGTTTCCCATACCGAGATATCATCAAAAACCGAGTGATCCCAAACGATACGATCTTGAAATCTTTCGGAATCTGGATTTTTGGCAGCAAGATTCTCCAACTCTTCTATCTCGACACGGTCGTACTCGTCTATTAATGGATTATCCAATGTTGCCAATGTGTACATAACCATCGAATCGGAGCCATCCATGTTGGTTGTAATACGGTAAGAGAAAGAAGTGAGATGATTGTATTGTGTGTTTAAATGATGAAACAATGGTGTAAATTTATACTTAAAAGATACCGTTCCAGCGAAACTGATATCCGCTAATGTGGATTCCTCTGGAATCGGTATCCTATAATACCGTTTTGCCGCAACTCGGTAACCTTCTAGTCTAGTCACATCCCAACCAGATCTGTGATGTCTGAAAAACCTGTTCCACGAACCAGTCTTGTTACAGAAAATGTTGGGCTCGCGAGATCCGGTATCATTCTAGTCTATTTACATCCCAACTGGGTCCGTGATGCCCTGACCAGGTCTGAAAAGCATGTTCGACTAATGCGAATGCGCGAGGTACCAGTATGACGACGTTACCGATTTCCCTAGAATCGACATCCGAGTTGGATGTCTTGCTGTCACTGATGGGGTTCGGTTGGTCCACTTAGGCCCTAAATAGAGCCGCATCGGCAGTATTTACTCGAATCGGCATCAAATCGAACTAATCGGTTCCCTTGTTACCGGTATTTCAAAAACAAACGCATGATACAGGTTCCTCTGGATCCCCATGGCCCTTTATATATCCCGCACAGTAAAGTAAAAACAAGACGTCTTTCCATGAGCAGAGCGGAATAGCTCACTGGTATAAGGCACTTGCCCGAGAAAGAGCTTCAAAGCTTCCCGCAAAAATACATCAAGCTCGAAAGTCCTCAAGCTCGTCCGCTTCCTCTCCCTAACAGTCGATTAAATGGGATAATCTGGATATTCCAGTGTCGGACGGTTTACTTTGGATATTTGTGTTTCAAAAGGGATAGAATATAGAGAATTTCTCAACTATGTGTCCTCGTCTCCGTTTCAGATAGCCAAGGTTTTCTATTTTATAAGTGTAAGTTACAATATTTTCTGATCCGACAGTTTCAGGATTTTGAAATGAATCTTAGTCATGAACGCAAGTGAACTGTCGCTTTCTTCAACGCTAGGATATATTGTAAAGAAGTTAATGCAGCGACAGCAGTGACGGTAAATTTATCATGTATCAGCAAATTCGAAGCCTTATGCTCCTCAACTCCACTTTAATCTGATTCTAAAGGCAACCCATTTACATTTTCTATCTGATATGAGATATCTCAAGCTGTCTCTGCCTCAAATTGGCAGAGAAGCCATTCGAAACCCTAAATTTCTTTGATGGGGAAAGGAAGAGTGAAGGGAAAGAGAGAATAGGAGAAGGAAAAGTTGTTATTGATTTCAGTGTCTCATTCCTTACACATGCTTTACATTATATAATTCATAGGTACTGATTTGTTACAGAGAACCGTAACTATTTGTCCAACTCATAGTCGCCAGCTGGAAACATTCTAGAGGCTTCTCGAGTCCTGGTTCCCCTGCGTGGAAGTCCATGCTCTCCTGGTGCAGCTCTCCCCCCATTGCCCAGGTTATTCTCATGCACGCACGTATCTTTAGGGATCCCATCAATGCCGCCCCCATGGGAAGGAACCTTATCCTCAAGGTTAAGATCAGGAAATTCAGCCATGAGTCCTTCTTCAGTTTCCCAGGTGGCGTTTATCTCTGGTAGGTTGTGCCATTTAACAAGCCATTGTGTCTCCCAGTGACCGCGGACCTGCACCTTTCTTGTACGCAGGATGCGCTCGGGCAGTAAGATCGGTTTAGAGCCTTCGAAGTGAGCTAGAAAGCCATGGGGAGTGTGCACCTGGTCACCGAGGAAATGACGCAGGAGGCTAACATGGAACACGTTGTGAATGCGAGCTGTAGGGGGAAGCTTTAGGCGATAGGCAACAACCCCAATACGCTCAATGATCTCGAATGGGCCATAAAACCACATTGCAAGCTTGGTGGTTCGGTGACTGCGGACTGTGTTCTGTCGATATGGCTGTAGGCGAACCCAGACTAAGTCACCAACTTGAAAGACTTTGTCTTGCCGCTCGGCGTTCGCTTGCTGTTGCATCCGGTGACGCGCCTTGGCCAGGTTAGCAGTGAGTTCTCGCTTGAGCTGGGCACGGTCACGGAAATGATCATCAACAACGCCGTCTGTAATGTCTCCTGGGATGTGGTCCAACAAGGATGGCGGTGGACGACCATAAACTGCTTCATAAGGAGTCATGCCGATGGAAGAGTGAGCGCCGTATTATTGCTATATTCTGCCAGGGAAGTAAGGACACCCAGTCGCGTTGATGGTCACTAACGAAGCACCGCATATAGTCCTCCAGGCTGCGATTCACAACCTCTGTTTGTCCGTCACCCTTGGGATGCTATGCTGTCGTGTGAGCCAGTAATGTTCCCTGCTGTTTGAACAAAGCCTTCCAAAATTTACTCATAAAGATAGGGTCGCGGTCCGAGACTATACTTGCAGGGAAGCCATGGAGTTTAATGATGTCTCGGATGAACACGGACGCAACATCTGTAAGTCCGGTCGAATGTGGAAGATGAGTGACGAAGTCCATGATAATATCTTGCCATTCGCTGGTGGGGATTGGCAGGGGCGCGAGTAGGCCTTGAGGTGCTGAATTAGGAGTCTTTACTTGCTGACAAATCTCGCAGTGGCGCACATACTCACGTACATCATCATGCAATTTCTGCCATGAGAAGTAGGCGCTAATGCGAGCCAGTGTACGGCGTATCCCCGGGTGCCCTCCAGAGGTTGTATTGTGGAACTCGAACATGATAAGCTCCTTCAGAGTGGAATCTTCAGGGACTTTGATTTTGCCTTGCACAAGGACAATGCCGTCCCGGATGGAAAATGTCGGATGATCCTCTGGATGGTCCTGGATGGCTTTCACAAGGTCAATCCCCATCTGGTTGGTTGTGTAGTAACGCCTCAGTGCTCTTAAGATTTTATACTCTGGTTTTGTGGTGGATGCAGATATCATGCTCATAATGGATTCATGTTGCGGCTCCTCCTGCAAGCGAGATAAAGCATCTGTTGGGCCATTGTCTTTCCCTGGATGGTAGCGAACTTCGAAGTCGTACCCAAGTAGTTTGACAATCCAATGTTGCTGCTCCGGGGTATGGATGGTCTGGGATAAAATGGTTTTCAAGGGTTGATGATCAGTTTCCACCACAAAGCACCGACCAAGGAGATACTGTCTCCATTTCTGAACGGCAAGAGCTAATGCACACAGCTCGCAATTGTAAGTGGAGGTTCGTTGGAGCCGATTGCAGAGTTTTTTGCTGAAGTACGCAATTGGTCGACCCCCTTGTGTAAGAACTGCACCAACACTTGATCCATAAGCATCTGTCTGGATGTGAAACGACAAGGCAAAATTAGGTAGAGCGAGAACTGGTGTAGACCAGAGGGCATACCGCAGCTGCTCAAAAGCTAGGGTGGCTTCAGGAGTCCATACATATGCATTTTTGCGTAATAGAGTTGTAAGGGGAGCTTCCAAAGTGGAATACGTGCGGACAAAGCGCCTATAGTATCCAGTTAATCCAAGAAAACCTTGCAATTGCTTTATGTTCTTTGGTATCGGCCACTGTTGCACAGCTGCAATTTTGTCTGGGTCCACTGCTACCCCGTGTTGGTTGATCACATGTCCCAGGTAAAGGATAGAGTCCCTGGCTATTTCACATTTTGTAGGTTTAGCATAAAAGGAATGAAATTTGAGTAATGCTAATACCTCACGGAGATGCTGTAGATGGTCTGATGGATTAGTGATATACACCAAAATGTCATCAAAGAAGACAAGGACGCTGCACCGGAGTAAGGGCTTGAAGATGAGGTTCATCTCCGATTGAAAACTAGTCGGGGCATTTGTGAGGCCGAACGGCATCACTAAGAACTCATAATGATCTTCGTGTGTGCGAAAAGCAGTCTTGTAGACGTCCTCTCCTTTCATGCGGAGTTGGTGGTACCCGGCTCGGAGATCAAGCTTTGTGAAGAGTGTTGCGCCATGCAATTCATCAAGCAACTCGTCCACTATAGGAATGGGGAACTTGTCTTTGACGGTGATGGCGTTCAAGGCACGATAGTCAACGCAAAATCACCATGAGCCGTCCTTCTTTTTAACTAGTAAGACCGGTGACGAGAATGGACTATGGCTTGGTCGGATGATGCCTTCTTCCAACATGGTGCGTATCATGGTTTCAATCTCCGTCTTTTTATAGTGTGGGTACCTATAAGGGCGGACATTTATGGGGTTAGACCCAGCAAGTAAAGGAATGGAATGATCAATGGACCTTATGGGAGGCAAGCCATGAGGTTGCTGAAATACACCTTCAAACTCCTTGAGCAGGTTGTTCAGGGGCACTGCTATTGTTGGTTCCAAGCATGCAAGTAGGGCGAGTATGGGTAGGACGTCCGTTGCGTTGTCAACGTTGTTGGTCCTATTTCAGCCAACCATTGTGCGCCTAGGACAAGGTCCGCCCCAAAGAGTACTGGCAGCAAATGCAACTCCACTGGAAATACAGCTCCTTCAATCTTTACTGGTACACCTCGGCAAAACCCTTCGCATTTCATTTCGTCGCCATTTCCCACCATGCGCTAAGATGTGTGGATGGTTCGATGGCTACTTTGAGGAAGCGCGCAACTCGTGTTTGAAGGAAGTTGTGGGTTAAAGCACTATCCACAAGAACTAATACTGGTTGTCCATAAATGGTACCTTGGAAGCGTAGTGTACCTGGGGATGCTCGGCCTTGGAAAGCATGGAAAGTGATGCAAGGGTTTTGATCCGGTGTTGGTTCAGTTTCAGGAGGCTCTTCATGGTTATGGCAGGGGTCGGCAGGGGCCTCAAAGATCTCGAAGTCATCAGATTCATGAGTAGGCATTGAAAGCGGGGTCGGTATTTGTGTCCCGGGATGAACTTGTTGTCACAGTTGAAGCACAACCCCTTCTCGCGGCGGGCGGCTAACTCTGGAGCTGTGAGACGGCGGATGGGAAGGGGTGTAGTGGACTGGCGAGGTGGCTCAGAGGCCGTGTGATGGACCATATTTATATGATTCATTAAGACAGTTAAACCCACCAAGTTAGACACTTTGTCTTAACAACGTTTACTTGTTAGTTCCATTTTTGCTCTACAGGCTATTTTGAGGTTTAGAGAAGAAACATGCCTAAAAGGGGAGAATTGCGCCCAAAATAATCGCATTGGAGATTCACCCGACCGGCTGGGAAAATGCCTCAGATCCACCCGACCGGCTGAAGCAGAACCAGGCCGCGCCCCAGCGTTCCAGCGCACCTACCGAGCTGTCCAAGTCAAAATTCAAGTTGCCCGAACAAATCATCTGATCTGACGAATCCGCCTCGAGCAAAATGATCAAAATGGCAAATGAGGTGGACAATGTCGGAAAACCAAGGAGAACGCCCGAGCAGATTGGCTGTTGGCCTAATTCCAAAGCAAAGGCCCCGCGCGCATAGGCACCGAAACCAAGTCGCTCAACCAAACCATGGAATCTCGCAAATCTGGCTCGACCAAAGTGTTTTAAATGCCCAATAACTTGGACAATCTCACTTCTTAGACAAAACGCCCGAGTGGAACCAGCTCAAGCCCGATCAAGGCCAAACTAGGGCAATTCCGGCCGTTTTGGGATTCCGACCAGGTTCCAGGCAGATTCCGGAAAAATGACTTCGACCATTAGTCTTATAATTGCATCAGCATTCCAAATCCAAAAGAAAAAGGCCAAAAACCGACCAAGCTCCGGCCAGCAATTAATGGATGTTGACTTTCTTCTACTCTATCCCTTGTAGGAGGAGCCCATACCGGCTGCTTTGGGAGGACAGCTGGCCGGCTGCTTTGAGAGGACAGCTGGCCGGCTGCTTTTGGAGCTACCTAACCGGTGGCTTTTGGGAGGACACCTCAACCAAGGGGGAAGTGACACCTATGGCCAGCGGCTTGACTTGGAGTGCCCATGCCTTGTTGATTTGCCTCTCTCCTTTGCCTATAAATAGAGAGCTCCCTCTCCTTTGTTCAATGTCCCAAATTGTAGTCTCAAGTCTCATAATCCTTGTAGAGAATCTCTCTAGATTTTAGGCGCAATCCTTGTAAACACTCAACTTTGATATTGAAAGCTCCAATCTTGTTCTTGAGTACTCTTGTTGGTTCTTGAAGTGCTCAAGCTTTTCCCTGTATTTTACTTTCAAAAACTTTACTTTTTGTCTTTCGAAAACCTTTACTTTTCAAGCACTTAGCTATGATGTCCTCTTCCATGGATATTCGTAGCTAAACCCTTCATTCGGTTGAAGGGGTGTGTTTGTATCAAAACATGTTTTAGACCCTTTTCTTAGTGCTTCTATTGTGTTCAGACTTGTTCTATGTGCCACATATTAGGTTAGAACATTCATGGATGAGTGGAGGCTCGAAAGAGCAAAGCTTTTCCATGAGGTTCGTGAACATACTCGGGTAAGTGGAACAAGTGTTCTATGTCTTGAAAAGGACTAGACGACGTGGCAAGTCGAGTGCTAGAAATAGCCTTGATACATCTTTGAACACATAGTATGATCATTAGCGGTCAATGATGAACAGATTTATGATACAAGGCCCCTAAAACCGAATCCTTTCCTTTGATAAAACACCAACTCTTCATTCTACTTTCAGTCTCAATATCAACTGTTTACTTTCAGTACTTTACTTTACGCACTTTACTTTTCAGTCTTTACATTTTCGCACTTTACTTTCAGTTATTTACTTTCCGCTCACTACAGACGTTTTCAACATCAATCCAACATAACTTTGGCACGTATTGCGCTTGAAACACAGCATGCGACAAACCAAAAGTATGTTGTTTGGTTGATATTGAACTCGACTGTTCCAGCAATTTACTTTTCAGTCATTTACTTTTCAGTACTAAAATCACAACCAACCCCCAACTGTCTTATTCAATTTTCCATTCTCGAAAGAACAACTATCCACTAATTCCCTTGGGTTCGACCCCTACTTACCGCTTTACTACCCAATAGTGAAGTCACGAGTAGCGGACTTATAAATTAATTTTGTACACATTGCCTCGCGACAAGGCAGTGCTGTCAAAATTGGCGCTGTTGCCGGGGAGTTAGTAATCGGATGGTTGTTCATTTCTTTCCCTTTTGCATAATCCACTATGTCTTTATGGATGATTCGGTATCTTCCCCAATTTGGAGGAACCATCGGAGAAGACCCTGTGGAACATGTACAAATATTTCACTCCATCTGCGGCCGCATGAAGCTTGAGGACGAGTCCTTAGAGGGGTTTAAGTTAAAATGTTTTGAGTTTTCCTTAACTGATTCTGCACTATCTTGGTATTACTCATCATATGCAGATTATGAAGGCTACTATGGGGATCTACGAGCAAAATTTCTAAAAGAGTTTTCCCTGTCAAATTATCGCACAGATCCCTGTCAAAGAGCCCCGCCATCCTTTCGACTTGAAGTCCGTGAGAAAATCATCACCCTTAAGCAATCCCGGGACGAAACATTGGACGAGTACTTATCGTACTTCGATTCCATTGTGACGAGCTGCCCGCACCATGGATTCACGAACTTTAATCTTCTTCAGAGGTTTCTCGGTGGGATGATGCCACATGACCGGAATATACTTGATGCTGCGGTAGGAGGTTCGGTGATGAATTTAATCATGTCTAAACTGTGGAACTTGATAGATGATATGGCAGAGAGCTCAAAACGAGGGCCGATGCCCCAAACTGATGATAAGGCGCCAACGGTAGACGCCGATCCAGTGCAGGTCGTGGAAGACATCACATATGACACCTCCGTCACAATCTTGCCCACAACATTGCCGAAGCCGGAAGGAGACGTCGAATCATGGGCAATAGTAGAGGCGGCTCAAAAAGAAGCTGCATACCGGGTCAATGAAATGCTCGAGACAAAGCCAAAGGTCAGCAAGGATAAGCCTACATGGGAGATCACTCCCGAGCCATCAGAAGACCTAGAGCCAGAAACCGATCCAGTATGGGACGAGGAAAAGCCTTCATGGGAACTCACTACCGAGCTGGCAGAAGAGGAAGTCCCTGTCCTCACTGACGAGCTGCCCAAAGCAGTCCCGTTCCTCATTGCCGAACCAGCCGAGAAAGGCCCGGACCTTGTGGCTAAAGTGCCCCAACTTAACCCTTCATTTTCTATGCAGATCACATCCACCGAAGATCATGTAATCAATGATGATGCGGTGCAAGGCAAGTTGGAGGCGGTACAAGTCAAGGAAAGCCAACAATGGAGCGCTCACTCACTCCGAGTCAACAAAGCAGCCCTGAAAACTCACTCATTCTGAAACGACCGTTCCTCGTTGCCAGAAAGGCGAAGCATAACATGGGAACAAGCTTGATGTCGCCTATGTTTGATGGCAAGATTCTGAACTTCCAAACTCGCGAGGATGCCAAACGGTCATACATAAAAAAGCGACCAAGACATGGCCCGGTGGAATGGAAACCTGGATGGAGAAACACAAGAGCACGGCTCAATGGATCAGCAGCTCGGAGAAACACAAGAGCACGGCTCAAAGGACCAACAAATATGGTCAAAAGATCTTCACCTTCTCGGAGGAATGTGAAGGCAAATTCGCCCGATCAATGGAGTCCTAACCCGAGCTCATCATCCCACAAGAACTCGGGGAAAGTCAAGGCAATAAATGTCGGGAGGTAACCCGACATTTATCTTACTTTCAGTCATTTTATTTAGGTTTTGCCTTAAGTCATTCTCACCTTTCTTGTAAATATTTTCTTGCAATCGGCTTTTGAACTAAGTTATGCCGAGAGGCACGCCTTCGTTCAAAAGTGTGGGGTGAGAACTGCCTTTGCACATAGTTAGTTAACATGTTTTCTTTTTCCTTTTCCCTTAATATTATCTTTTTGAAAATATGAACTTGAGAATGTGAAAAAGATAGATCTAAATTCATGCAATTACCTTGTGAAATCTCAACTGTGTAAAGACTTGAAGATGTAACTTCTTAATTGTCCCTTTGTGCTGAGATATACAGGGGATGTGGAGTTGATATAAAATGCCCTAGAGAGGCTTGGCAAGCACTCGAAGGATCGAATTTCACTATATGGTTTACGAAGTCAGTGGAGGCTGCACTTCGGGTTTCATTAGATTCAAGAGTGGACTCCGCCATGCAGCGTCTATGCAAAAGGCGGGACGGGAATCAAACCGTCCTATCTCTAGTCCTAGTAGCCGAGAAAATAGATGAGCGACCCTCATCTTGACCCGCGCGAAACGGCGAGGATGAGAAAGAGCGGGGAGGTATTTCCATATGCTCTCGGGCGATGATTGGACCTCCCAAAAGGTTGAGAAAGTGGACAAGCAAGTCACAAAGAAGCAAAGCTCGAAGAAGCAAATCAAAGGGCAAAGGCCCAAAATTGTGAAGGTTTTAACCGAACAAAAGTGAAGAAACTCAAATTCAAAATCGAAGGCCAAAGACCAAATCACTTCAAAAGCTATCCCTCATCAAAAGGAAATCAAAGAGCTCAGTTCATTGAAACCCGAACCAAATCATGTGCTAGAGAAAGCTACGAGAAAACCATATAGTGCGAGTCGGTCCCAAGAATGCAGTCCAGGAGCCTGAAAAGGGCTATCTCCCGAATCATCCGAATTAATTTGCATCTCAGTTCGAAGGTACAAGTATCAAGTTTCTTCTAAGTATTTACACGGTTTAGATTGGTAACAAATAAGTATTGCATGAATAGGATAAATCTAGTCCCACATTCTCACTTTCTTATTTAAAGTTTTTACTTGGATTGTGTGTGCCTCTTTAAATAGCATTGTTCGGGACGAACAAGTATAAGTGTGGGGTGATCTGATGGACCATATTTATATGATTCATTAAGACAGTTAAACCCACCAAGTTAGACACTTTGTCTTAACAACGTTTACTTGTTAGTTCCATTTTTGCTCTACAGGCTATTTTGAGGTTTAGAGAAGAAACATGCCTAAAAGGGGAGAAGTGCGCCCAAAATAGTCGCATTGGAGATTCACCCGACCGGCTGGGAAAATGCCTCAGATCCACCCGACCGGCTGAAGCAGAACCAGGCCGCGCCCCAGCGTTCCAGCGCACCTACCGAGTTGTCCAAGTCCAAATTCAAGTTGCCCGAACAAATCATCTGATCTGACGAATCCGCCTCGAGCAAAATGATCAAAATGGAAAATGAGGTGGACAATGTCGGAAAACCAAGGAGAACGCCCGAGCAGATTGGCTGTTGGCCTAATTCCAAAGCAAAGGCCCCGCGCGCATAGGCACCGAAACCAAGTCGCTTGACCAAACCATGGAATCTCGCAAATCTGGCTCGACCAAAGTGTTTTAAATTCCCAATAACTCGGACAATCTCACTTCCTAGACAAAACGCCCGAGTGGAACAATCTCAAGCCCGATCAAGGCCAAACTAGGGCAATTCCGGCCGTTTTGGTATTCCGACCAGGTTCCGGGCAGATTCCGGCAAAACGACTTCGACCATTAGTCTTAGAATTGCCTCAGCATTCCAAATCCAAAAGAAAAAGGCCAAAAACCGACCAAGCTCCGGCCAGCAATTAATGGATGTTGACTTTCTTCTACTCTATCCCTTGTAGGAGGAGCCCATACCGGCTGCTTTGGGAGGACAGCTGGCCAGCTGCTTTTGGAGCTACCTAACTGGCGACTTTTGGGAGGACACCTCAACCAAGGGGGAAGTGCCACCTATGGCCGGCGGCTTGACTTGGAGTGCCCATGCCTTGTTGATTTGCCTCTCTCCTTTGCCTACAAATAGAGAGCTCCCTCTCCTTTGTTCAATGTCCCAAATTGTAGTCTCAAGTCTCATAATCCTTGTAGAGAATCTCTCTAGATTTTAGGCGCAATCCTTGTAAACACTCAACTTTGATATTGAAAGCTCCAAGCTTGTTCTTGAGTACTCTTGTTGGTTCTTGAAGTGCTCAAGCTTTTCCCTGTCTTTTACTTTCAAAAACTTTACTTTTTGTCTTTCGAAAACCTTTACTTTTCAAGCACTTAGCTATGATGTCCTCTTCCATGGATATTCGTAGCTAAACCCTTCATTCGGTTGAAGGGGTGTGTTTGTATCAAAACATGTTTTAGACCCTTTTCTTAGTGCTTCTATTGTGTTCAGACTTGTTCTATGTGCCACATATTAGGTTAGAACATTCATGGATGAGTGGAGGCTCGAAAGAGCAAAGCTTTTCCATGAGGTTCGTGAACATACTCGAGTAAGTGGAGGCTCGAAAGAGCAAAGCTTATTCGAGGAGTTCAACCTTCCTTAAACACCACTTGGTTGATCGGAAATGATTGATCAGGTGGATGAACATAAGCTAAGATACTTCGAAAGGAGGAATTAGCATAGGTAGAACAAGTGTTCTATGTCTTGAATAGGACTAGACGATGTGGCAAGTCGAGTGCTAGAAATAGCCTTGATACATCTTTGAACACATAGTATGATCATTAGCGGTCAATGATGAACAGATTTATGATACAAGGCCCCTAAAACCGAATCCTTTCCTTTGATAAAACACCAACTCTTCATTCTACTTTCAGTCTCAATATCAACTGTTTACTTTCAGTACTTTACTTTACGCACTTTACTTTTCAGTCTTTACATTTCCGCACTTTACTTTCAGTTATTTACTTTCCGCTCACTACAGACGTTTTCAACATCAATCCAACATAACTTTGGCACGTATTGCGCTTGAAACACAGCGTGCGACAAACCAAAAGTAAGTTGTTTGGTTGATATTGAACTCGACTGTTCCAGCAATTTACTTTTCAGTCATTTACTTTTCAGTACTAAAATCACAACCAACCCCCAACTGTCTTATTCAATTTTCCATTCTCGAAAGAACAACTATCCACTAATTCCCTTGGGTTCGACCCCTACTTACCGCTTTACTACCCAATAGTGAAGTCACGAGTAGCGGACTTATAAATTAATTTTGTACACATTGCCTCGCGACAAGGCAGTGATGTCACCGTGCGAGGTACATGGCGAGTGTATGTAGGTTGGCTCGTGCTCCAGCGCAAGGCCTGGAGTTTGTCATCCGCCACGCGAGCCATATCCATGGCTGTTTCAAGGTCAGTCGGGCGCATCAGCATGATTTCACGGTGGACGTCTTCCTTGAGGCCTGCTAGAAAATGTTTGAGGAGGTTGATGCCGACCAATAGCGAGGATTTGGCGGATAGCTTCTCAAAAGCAAGGATATATACCTGGACGGTGGATGTTTGCGTGATTCGGTTCAGGGCCACCTCAGCGTCATAAAACTCGCCAGGACCAAAGCGCCGTCAAAGATCGCGGACCAGGTTGTCCCAAGTTGATAGCTGGCCCGACGAGCATTTCCACTGGTACCACAATAATGCGTCACCAGTCATAAACAGGTGTGCAACCTCAAGCATTTCATCAGGTGGAATGTAGTTTATGGTGAAGTAGCGGTTGAGCTGGAAGAGCCAACCTTCTACTGCCTCCCCTCCGAAAATAGGTACCTCTAGTGTTGGGGTTCGCAGGTGTCTGGGACTTGTGTTGTCGCCACCATGTGGTCCTGGGTTGGCCATGGTGTCGTGGCTGGTGTGCGAGTGACGCATAACTGTTGTGTTGACGACCGGGGGAGGGGTCTCCGGGATAGGTGAGGATCTGAACAAGGGCTGCTTGCCATTGCGTTGCTCAGGTGGGGTGTGTGGCTCCTTGGTGGACAGTTGAATCTCATCGACTGTCTTAGTTAGCTTTTCAATGGCTGCGAGGACTTGTTGCATATCGGCTGAGCGCCTTTCCTCCATCGCTGCAACCTTACTGTCAAGAGCTTCCATGCCAAAGTTGAGGTTAGCAATGGACTCAGCGTGGGAGGGCATGGTGCAATGAAAGCACCAATTGATGGGGAAAGGAAGAGTGAAGGTAAAGAGAGAATAGGAGAAGGAAAAGTTGTTATTGATTTCAGTGTCTCATTCCTTACACATGCCTTACATTATATAATTCATGGGTACTGATTTGTTGCACAAAATCGTAACTAATTGGCCAGCTCATAGTCGCCAGCTGGAAACATTCTAGAGGCTTCTCGAGTCCTGGTTCCCCTGCGTGGAAGTCCATGCTCATCTGGTGCAGCTCTCCCCCCATTGCCCAGGTTATTCTCATGCACGCATGTATCTTTAGGGATCCCAACATTCTTACAGAGCAAAGATTTCAGCGGTCCCTAGATATCCAGTCATTGTTTCGTCAGTTATTCACTCCGAACCCATTAATCCCATGTTTGATATTTTCACTCCGTTAGATGCAAGGGTATTCAGGGACTTCCAATCCCTTAATATAAAAAAAGGAAAATTACAAAAAGACTATCTGGACTATCCCATGATTTTAAATCGCGGCCTGAATTATTTCAATTTTCAATTTAGTGATTTTTGACCAAATTGTAAACAATAAAGTAACACCGTTATAATGTTTTTTATTAAAAAAAAGTCCCTATCTAATTAAACAGGATGGTAGAAACATCACAATTAATATCCTCATCATCACAAAATAAATCCTCATGATTAAGGTTATATTTTGTATCAGAAAAGTATGTTAATTCATTGCTTGAACCCTCAACATCATCATCCTCACTCGACAAGTCTGGTGTGGATGTACCATAGATCGTCGAGTTGTATTGAAACTCCGGTGATAAGGGTGGTGCAGTGGCCGTGGTTTGAGCGAATGAGGAGTAGAGGGAGTTGTTGACCTGCTTGATGATAATCGGAAACGGTCGATTTTCATTTTGTGTCGAGGGCGAGGGTATGTCTTCCAATTGTGGATGAGATTGAATTTTCTCGTGGCCGAGGATGGGAATCAATTGATTTGAAATCAATTGTATTTGAAACCCTACATAATTTTTCTTATTTAATTTTGAGTTAAATATTTCATTTTTTTTATGAAGGGGACTATTGCCCCTGGTATGACTCGAACCCGGGACCTTTGGTGTCGGGCGGTGAGCGCCTACCACCAGACCAACTCACTCTCGTCCATTCATTTTACACAACGGCCTGGATGGGCAGAGCCCAAACCAAGCACGAAGGTGTTTTTCATTTTACACAACGGCCTGGATGGGCTGGGCCCAAACCAAGCACGAAGATGTTAATTTATTTTATTTTTTTGATGGGGTTAGGTGATAGGGGGTTAGAGGGACTTGAACCCGGACACTCGTTGTGCCGGGTGGGAGCGCCAACCACTGGGCTACTCCACTTCGCCCTCAAAATAAAATAATTTATAATAATGAGACTGCTAAGCATCTTTTCTTTCAAAGTGATGTGGCCAAGAATAGTTGGGGTTTTATTAGCTTGACTTTTGATAAGAAGCTTCCAATCTCGATACTTTCAAAAAACAATGGCTTCAGGATCCTAATCCAAAGATGTTTATGCAATGCCTTGCTACCACCTTGGCCCGCTGCACCATTTGGGAGATTTGGAACTATAGAAATTGTATCATGTTTGATAAGGAGCTCCCTAATATCAAGAAGAACCTTATCAGATGGGCTTTCCTCCTTGCTCCAATGATCAAAACGAAGTATAAGAGGACTTTCTTGCATAATATCATCCTGGATACCTTGCAAATCAAGGAGCCTAGCTTCACCACCAAAGGATCTTGGGTGGGTTGGCTTCCTGGAACCTCAGGTCTGTCCCTGTCCATTGCCATTAATAGTAATGTTGTTGCTGGAATCATTAGAGACTGTAAAGGCATTTTCAAGATGGCTGTTACTTATGGGGTTGTGGAGGATGACATCTTTGGTGCCATTAATGGTCTGATGGAGTATGTGAATCAAAATGATTTTCTCATTGCCTATATTTTTTGCTCTCACAAGGACATGATTTATCTGCATACAGATATATACTCAGGTCCTTGGGAGCAGTATATCTGCTGGAGAAAAGTTAAGCAGAAAATTGGTCATTGTCTAGTTAAGCAGGTCCATCCTGCCGCAAACCAATCCGCCATTGCCTTGTCCTTTTCTACTGTGACTGATAGTATCTCGACCTTCATAAATCTTCCGGAGCTCCATAAGCAAGTTCAGATTAGCCTCACTGCAGATTACTTGAAACTTCCTTCTTGGTGCAGGGCTGATGGTATTTATGAAGTTGAGTTCCTTTGTTTTGAGCTTACTATCTGCCCCAATTGCTCTCTCAATGCTGTTGCTCCTGATCATGATAACTCGGCTCAGGCTCTTCTCCATATGGTGCTGGAAATCTTTTCTAAGGCCTATTGTCTCTTATTTACTGATCCGACGCTTTTCAGGGTTAGGAGTTTCTCAACCGGGCGGCTGGTATCTGCGCCAACCGGCTGGCCTCTTTGGCTTTGGTCTCCTTCATTTGCTCGCTGTGTGATCATGCTGTCAGCTTCTTATTATGCTTTTGCTGTTGTGGTTTGGTTTTTCATCCTGTCTCTTATTGTTCCAAGGAATGTTGGTCTATGGTGTTTTGTTTTTCCTCTTGTCAATGATCCCTCCTGCGAGAAAGGTGAGATCCTCTCGTCTTACGTTCAGCTGCCCATGAGGCACCCCAGCGTGTGTGCTAAGGCTGTTTGTTTTTTTCTTGGATTGTTCGACGTTGTTAGAGGCTTGGGCATTTCCAAGTTTCGGCGCTTGAGGGCCTCATCTCAGTGTACTACGCCCCGGTTCAGGCTTTTTGAACCGATATTAATAAACTTGCTGGCTCCACCCAGTTTATAACAAAAAAAAACATAATTTTTCTATTTTTAAAATAGATAATAATTGTAAACGATGTTAGTAACGGCGTTAGTTTATTATTTCCAATTTGATTCAAAAACACTTAATTAAAAATTGAAATAATTCATGCGGCGATTTGAATCGTCGCACAGTACATGTAGTTTTTTTTTGTAATTTTCCCTATAAAAAAAAACCCTCTAAACAACAGTGTTTTGAGCCTGTAAGGTGTGGCTGCACGGCACCGAATCCGGTTCCGTTTTAAGATTGCAGATGCCCTAAGCCCTAACTAACGACAACACGAAGTATGATGCTGAAGATTGGAAGGCGGTCATGGCGTTTCGCGAGCATTTCCACATCTCTGGAAGCACTCTACTCTTCGACTCCAACTCCGGTAGACGCTCTGTATAAAACGATATCACGCGCAGGAGATCCCAGGGTTTCAGTCATACCTATAATAGAACAATTTGTGCAACACGGAGGAACTATTTTGCAGCATCAGCTTATTCGATTCATTAAGGAGTTTCGAAAGTATAAACGCTACAAGCACGCTTTGGAGGTATGCTTCAAATTTCAATACGCATTGCTTTTTTTTTTTCACTGACTTGTGTGCATTTGCTTCTCTATAGGTTTAATTGAATGTTTCTCATCACATTTCATTTTGAAACTAATCTCATGCTTATTTACAGACGTCTCCTTTTTTGTTTTCACTTTTCTGGTCTGGTCTGACCTCATTTTACATAATTTTCAGAGTCTTTCTTATAACATATTTCTGGATTTTTCTTGTCAACTGCATTTGATCTTTTTAAAAAAAAAGGGCAGGTAATCAAGGCTAGGTAGGTAAAAACCTCAGTGGGTGAAGGTCTAAAAATAGGATGATGAAACAATTTTATTTAAAAGAACCGCATCCTCTTAATGACAATAGACATTTTTCATATTGTTGTTAGTATTATAATTTATAACTACTTTGTTTGGTCAGTGTATTTAGTTACTTCTTGCAGCTGATGATGTTTCATCAATTGTATTCTTTGCAGATATCTCACTGGATGATCAAAAAATGCCACTATGACCTAAGGCCTGGAGATCTTTCAGTTCATTTAGACTTGCTTTCAAAAGTTCATGGTCTAAAAGAAGCAGAAGAATACTTTGAGTCCATCCCTGATGGAAAACAGAGCTTTAAGCTTTACAGTTCTCTCTTAAACTGTTATACAAATAGTAAATGTGTTGACAAAGCGGAGAAACTTATGCAGCTGATGAAGGACCTCGGCTATATAAAAAGTCCACTCCCATACAATGTCATGCTGAATATGTATTCCAAAATGAAGATGTATGAGAAACTAGATGTTCTGATGCAGGAGATGAAGCAGAAGGGAATCAAATGTGATTCATACACTTATAGCATCAGGCTAAATGCCTATGCTTCCGCTTCTGATATAGAGGGTATGGAAAAGCTATTAATGAAAATGGAAGTCGATCCACCTGCTATCGTGGAATGGAATTGGTATATCACTGCCGCAAATGGGTATCTGATAGCTGGACTTAGAGATAAAGCGCTGGAAGCCTTGAGAGCATCGGAGGAACTCATCACCGATGACAAAATGACGAATGCTTATGAAGTTCTTATAGGTTTATATGCAAAACTTGGGAACAAAGATGAGGTATATAGAATTTGGAGCTTGTACAGTGGTATGAATAAACAGCACAACTCTGGTTATCTTATCATGATAAGTTCGTTGGCTAAACTTGACGACATTAATGACGTGGAGAAAATATACGAGGAATGGGATTTGGGAAGCAGAACGTGCTTTGATATTAGGGTTCCTAACCTTTTGGTAAGTGTCTATGGAACAAAGGGCCATTTGGAAAGAGCGAAAGCAGTTTTGGATGGTCTTATACTGGCTGGAAAGGATCCTAATGCTAGCAGTTGGGAACGTTTGGCTATCGGATATTATACATGCAAGCAAATGGAGGAGGTAGTGGATTCATACAAAAAAGCTTTACTGCTACCGCGACCAAAACCATGGTGGAAACCATCTATTATGTATTTGGCAGGCTGTCTCAATTATTTGATACACCGAGGAAACTTGAAAATGGCAGAAGAGATCGTGAAGCTACTTAAGGAAAGACGCTACATATCTACCAGTACTTGGGGTGAACTATTAATCCACCTTAGAGATGAGAAACCTAGGCCTGTCACATTTGATCCTTGCGCGTTGGATGAGGATTTTGAAGATCCAAACTCCAAGCCTTTATATGTTCATCTACTGTGATAGTTATCAAAAGCAACGGCATATTGGTTCATGTTTGTTTTGATCAGTTTCTGTTTTCAACAGGCAGTTTAACGTGTTTTATTTTACCTGTGATGACTTTACCGAGCGTGAACATGTTGTAGCCTTGCTGACAGATTTCAAATGTTACATGTTAAATGGATCATTCACCAGTACACATCCAAGTTAACCATTTGGTCTCATGAGAAATGCTGTTCCTATCCTGCTATATTATATGCTCCAGTATTATTACAATTTGCCAAGATCCTAATCTGTCTATAACAGTGCACATACAGACACTGGGTACTAAAGGAAGCAGCGCACACAGTGAGAGCATCAGTAACTGTTTCTAACTGTTAAGATGGGGAAGTGGACATCTGAGTCCGCCAAGTGATCTTGTCTCAGAACTGGAAAAATATATATTTTATGGTTGAATCCTTTCATTACTTATGCACTACTAAACCTTTATTTAGTGCCCTGTAGGGAAATCTCTCAAAAGAAAATAAGGCACAACATTATACAACAGAAGAGGAAAGAAGATATCTTGCTAAGGGACTTGTCAGTCTGTGCAACGTGCCTTCTCACCCTTGGATTGCGGTCCTCTGCTGAATAATAATAGCTTGAAGAATTGTACATGTTTGTAGCTGAGCTTGAAAAGCGTCTGCCATGAATCATCTCGCTAACCATGACAATAAAAGGGTGCCTGAGTATTGAAGAGTTATGACGAGAGAAGTATGGTAGTGTTATGGATTGGTAGTGGCCAAAGGGGAGCAGCTCAGATCTCAGTGGATGAGTGCTAACTGAATCTGGTAGTAGCCTGCCGAAAGTTGGAGCAGGAGGCCTTCGTGGTATACAAGGATCACGATGCAAAACCTTATTTTCTGAATTATCTTCCATATTGTCTCGACCATATAGTGGGACTAAGGTTGTCTCTGAAACTTCAGCTTTGCACACAGGGCATTGAGGTGGTTGTTCATTAGAAATATCAGCAGAGATGCTCTCCATGTTGAGCCATTTGTAGATGCAGGGCCAGCAGTATAAGTGGCCGCAGAAGGTCACAACAGGGTCTTGTACAAAATCTAAGCAGATATTGCAGTCAAAGCCGCTCGGGGAGTTGTCATTCATATTTTCTACCATGTCAGACAAAGTCCATTTTCCCAATGAAGAATCCTTTTCTCTGGTGATTTCATTAGAGATTGTTGAACCCTGAAAACATTGCTCCAACGCCATTTAAATTACTCTACACAAGGAGATGCCGACGACTGCCTAGAAACAGGAAACATGGAAAAAGTGAAATCTAACTCCCAAAACAATAAACAAAGAGTTGCAGATCATCTGGAACAGTTTTTAAAGGCACCGAACTACAGACGGATTGCGAAAAAGAAATTAAGAACACATGGCAGAATAGAAAAATGAATTCACCAAGAATGAGGAGCATGGAGCTGCCCTGCAGTAGGTTTAAATGCTCGACACGATGACACAAAATGAATGAGGTTTCCCCAGAAATGTTAATGGCCACATTACAGCTACCGGTGATGGACGTGTGTATAAAAAAAGATGACAAGGTGGGCACATCCAATCAATGCCGATATTTGAAATGCAAAATTGATGAGTCCAAAGTCCAAACTAAGGTTTTAAATCTTCTGCTCTTCTTGGAAAGCTGGTTAGTTCATAGAGTGATTGAGGGTGGGGTAACTTGTGAAGCTACAAGTTACAGCTGATTATAAACTGTGTAAAAATGCTTTCAAGACAAGCTTTAACTCATAAGTCATAACTCCACAGGTGGGTCACCTAACTGACCCTAATGTAATAGGATTCCTGATGCCATGTGCAATCTAAGTTATGTGAATTTATGTGACAGGGCCATCAACATTAAAGAAGATATGAGCAGTGTCCAAGCAAGCATGGTTTGGTGGATGATTTTCATCGAGGCAGTAACAAAAGCAAGACACATACTTAAATACTAATTACGCCAGGTAAATATATTTTTTCTGAACTAAGCCACGAGATTTAACCATGCATCCTTAGTTATAACTCCTTCCTGGTACATGTGTGTGGGATGTAAAAGAAGAAAACCCAAGGTTTTCCTTTCCTTACTGCTAAGAAATTTGAGTGTTCTACTGAAATACAAAGACTGACTGTGCGGAGGATTCTAAGCGAACTAGAACTACGATCTTATCTACTGTCTAATGACCCAGTGTGCTTATAAATCATCAAAAAACACGGCTAATGTGCAGTGGAAGTCATGCCATCAGTTAATCTTAATTATGATTTCAGGCAGTCAATGAATCGTGCTGAGCTAATTCAGCGAGAAATGATTTGAAAAAGACTTTTTGCAGGTTGAACAAACAATTGGCAATCAAAACAAAACCAGAGAAGAGAGAACATTTTACCAGAGAGTCGGGAACACAAGAGAGCTGGAGATGTGCAAAATTGTATACTCCAACTAATCAAAGTGTGCAAGTACTGTTAAATCGAGGAGCGGCAAGAGTAGAAAAAGAAAAAGATGTTGATGATGAGGAGAAGGAGAAGGGTGTTCTTATATTTTGGTGGTTGCACTGCACACACGAAGTTATTCTTTGAGAATTTGAGGAGACGGCATGAATGGTTAATTTATACTTGCCAAATCCATGTATTTTATAACTTAGGACCATACATTACATGTCTTAATTCTCGTATTGTATCTGTATGCTTGCATAAACTGTTTGTTACTCGGCTGACGTGTCCTTCGGCAAATGTACTAAAATAAAGATTCAACTGGCTAAGGCCAACTCCTGTCCTGGATCATATTTCTCATCACATCATTATTAATGCTACTTGTGATTTTCCATTACAGGTTTTTGGTTACATGTGTTAAATGAGAGATTTTGAGTTACAGTGTGACAAGTAAGTTTGTGGCTCTAATCTTCTTTTCCACAAGTTGAGAGTTTGTTGGTAAGTTTGAAATGTATACGCAGTTAAGGCATTCTTTCCGTACCCCAAGGCTGCTGCTCCTCCTTGAATGGATGACATGTTTCTTGTTGTGGTCATCATCATTCCTTGTTAGAAAGGTACAGACATGTAATGTAATGCATTTTGAACAATTACGAGATCCAAAACCTGCCAGCTAGACCACCTTTGTAAATCAATCAAGATTTGATTTGGAGGGTTTTTAATGGAGCAATGTGTAATACTCCCTGTGGTTCAGAGCCAGTTTTTTTGATTTTGGGGGGGGGGGGGGGGGGGGGGGGAGTGAGAAGTAGTTGTCGAATTGGTTGATAGATAGATTTCTGGTTCACACATTCATTGTGATACTTCAATGCGTTCTCTCAGTCTCTCTGTTTTTTTTTTGTGTCGGTCTTGTCATAAATTCTTAGCATTTTAGAGGATGTTATTAAAACAAATTTAATTTTCAAGATATATCATTTCCCATATGCTGATAATATTCAGCCATCCGTTTGCTCTGCTTACTGAACAAAGATCGGTTTCACGGTTCCAGCATATTAAAAAACATACGCATATAATTTGCATTTAGAACTAAGAAGATGGATGATTGATGGCAGTTTTAATGTAATGACTATCGAAATCTTGTTGTTTGTTCAAGATCTGATCCAGATAGTGTTCTAATAATGCTAGAACACCTCAACAGACAGTGTCTGAAACTAAATAACACGAGCACACGCAATGTATTTCTCAGTTCGGCAATCAGCCTACTCCGGGGGGGCTTTCCACGCCCTAAAGGGTAGCAAAGCTTTATTAAGAGTTTAGAGCTACAAGCGGACTTATTCTTACATAGCTCCCGTTTGTAATAGCCTATCCTCTGACACTCTTCTTCTTTGATTTGCGATCTCGGCTCCCCCTCGATCCCCTATGGTCAGGTCCGAGACTCCCTCCCGACCCCCTATGGTCAGGTCCGAGACTCCTTCCCGACCTGTGCTGAAACCTCTCCCGAAGTTCCTACGCCTTCTCCCGAATGTGTGATGTCATTGGTGTGTGTGTAGCGGTTGTTCCACGCACAGGTCTGATCAACACACTGAACAGACTGCCTCAGCGCCGTTAGTTTTTTGGTGTAGAAAACTCTTCGGCAGTCGTCTCCTCCTCCTCGGCTTGAGTATGTATCGAGTATAATTTCTCCAATAGACGAACTAACAAATAGGAAAACCATAGCCTTGTATTTATAGTGCAAGGCAGATTTCCTATTTGGTTAAGATACTCTATCTCAAATATTTAAGAATATCTTCCTAAATATTCTCCAAGCTTCCAAACCTTCTTGTTGATAATCTTCTGAGTATCTTTCTTGATAATATTGGCTTCTAAAAAATATTGCTGGATCTTGATGATGTTTTCCAGAATATTTAGCCAACCGACTCCAATCTCCGATATTTGGAAATTCCAAATTTGGAAACTTTCATTTTTCAGTTTTGCGCAGCATCCGTGTTCCAATCGGTTGAACAGCTCTTAGAGTTCTTGCTTGAACACTTTGAAGTCGTTTTGCCTAAAGCCATGCCACATAGGAACAACAATCTCCCCCTTGGTATTTTTGGCAAACCTGATCATCTAGCTAAGTAGACTTCAAAGACCGTACTCGGTAAGATTGAAGAGGAACAAGTCAACCCTCAAAATTACTCCCCCCTTTTGCCACAAAATTGGCAAGGATGGTTCAAATAGTTCAACATAACTAAAAACAGTACGATAGTAGCAATGTTTAATTTTCAGAATAGATAGATTGTAGCTTTACCCTTCAAGCGGAGGAGTCTTCCACTGTCTTCCTCATCTGCCTCATCGTCGCTGGGATATTGCAGAGCACGCACCAGTTGGTTGATTCTTCTCTTTTGCTCCTGCAATGTGTTTCCAGCATTGCCTCCAACTCGTTCACTATCCTTCCCCTCTCCACAGCAACCATTATTGACCCAGCACCAGTCCTCCGCATAGATGACTCAGGAGCATCCTTCTTCCTTAATCCAGGGGCCTTCAGAACATTCACATGACGTCCTTTGAATAGCTTGTGATCTACCCCAATTTTAATGGAGCTCTGGAAAGTCTGTCCTAGTCGGTCTTCAAATCTGGATTCTGGTAGATGATCAGCTCATAAATGAGCGACGGAAAGATAATTTGGTGAAGGGACTTTGTGGATGTGGCGTGCTCAGCAATCTGACGGAACATAATCAATCCCAAGTTGATCCTCATCCTATTTCCAATGTGGTAAATCAGTTGTCCCATGTCTTTGCTCACCGTAGTCCTATGCGAGGTTGGCTTCCAGTTGACTATAGTAATGAAGAATAACATCGAGTAGTATGTGGTCAGTTCAGCTACTGGAATAGAGGTATCTTCCCAGCAAGGGTACACTCCAGTAGTTAGGCAACTAGCAATCTTGTCATAATCCTCTTCCTCCTGCACTTCTTATGGATCATCCATTGCGAAGTAGATGTTCAGATCAAGCATTACCTTCTTCTGCCTTACATATAGCACTTCGTAGTCTTTATCTCCAACTATCCCAAATTGACTAGGCAGATTCGCAATTGCTTCTCTCACCAACTGTTCATTGAACGACTTACTTTTTCTCAAGGTCTAGAAAAGGCAAGTTTCCTTTAACAGCCGAATAACCTCCTTCCCTTTGTATCTCTTCTCATCGAGAATCCGCTCAGGAATGATGTTTTTCTTCTGCACCTCCTTCCACTTGTCTGCTTCTTCTTGACTGGTAAACCGCACACCGTGTTTAGTGATGCCTGATGGAACGCTGCTTGGAACAGAGGCTGGAACTCCTCCTTTTCTTTTCTTAGACACACTTGCTCCCCCTGCGTCTGAGCTGTCACGATCTATTTGAGCATTGGTTCCAGACACTTGCATAGTTTACCTTATTCTTTTGCTTCTTCTTCCCTGACTTCTTGAGTTCGGCCAAGGGAATTCTGTCCTGATCAACAAACAGAGCTTCATCATCACGGTGATCAGGCTTCTTCTGATGTGCGTCCATCATTTCGACATCTTCAACAACTAGGCGTTCCATCTCCTTCGGAACAGCGGGTTCAACAGTGACCTTTTCAGCAGTTTTCTCCTTTTCTGGATTCACTTCTTGCTTATTAGAAACTCCTCCTTCTTGACCATCAGACCCTTCCTTATGCAAATCTTGGACGATTTCATCGATTTCTTTATACATGTTGGACAGTTCGTCATCTTGTTCAGATGGGTCTGCTTCCTCTGAAGCATTATTCATGGTCTGGACTTTGACCAGACTACAAACCATATTAGAAACAGGATCAGCTTCAGTGATTTCTTCCTCATTCACCTTTTCATTCACTCTTTCTAGTGAGCCACCATCCTCATCTGATTCTTCATTTATCTGTAAACTCATCTTGCCAGAACTCTCAACAAATCGGTCATTCTCAGAGTCTGACATAGCTATCATTCTCTCCATAATTGAGCGAAACTGATCAACATACTATCGAGATGAACGTCTCTTACGAACCACTACTTTCCTGCGTCTCTGCGCTAACTCCAAAAGTTGCTGGTTTAGGGTTCGGTTGAAAACTCTTTGCGGCCCCTTTCTTCGATTTAGGCACACCAGCATCGTCTCCTTTTCGTTTCTCCTTTCCGATCTTAGGGTTTGTTGAGTCTGTCACGCCATGCGACTCTGATTTGGCCACTTCATTCGATTTCTCACTCTGTGTTGCATTCTTTTGAGAAGTCTTCTTCTTCTTCGTCATCTTGGGTTTTACAGCTTCTGCAATTTGTGGATTGGCCATTTAAACTCCTGAAGCAAAGTCGTCTGATGATTTCTTCTTTTCTCCTTTTGGTTCAGGCTAGGCTTTGATTCCGTTCTTGGCGTTCTTGCGTGTGTTCACCATTGTGCCGGATTGACAGCCGCTTGGAAGAATTTTTAGACTAGGGTTTCGGAGATCTTTGGAGTGAACGAGCAACTGTCGAATATTTGATTTTTAAATATTTAGACTTCTAAACTTCCCAAAACTGGCTTGCTTTTACCGAGGACACGCCACTCAGGAAATTGGTCCAATCAACGCCTTCCTTCCAATGGCTGATAGTACTGCGAATACTTTGAATTCAAACTTTAATAAAACACGTACCATGTGTTCTAGCGCTCCTCTTTAATAGGCCAACCCAACTTATTTGCTGGAGTTCTGCCTCTGGCTGACCTTCATCCGGAATAGTTAGTTGTCAACATCACATAGACCCAGAGATATCTAAGTGTCTCAAACTGTGTAGCGTCCAGCGACTTGGTGAATATGTCAGCTAGCTGCTTGTCTGTCGTCACATGGTTCAGAGTGATGACCTTCTTCTCTACTAGATCTCTAATGAAATGATGTCTGATGTCAATGTGCTTTATCCTGGAGTGTTATTGTTAGGAAGTGAAAAATCGAACTTTGCCAAAAAGTGAGAATTTGCAGCGGAATGATAAAAATGGGCACAAGTCGCATTTATTGGATGAAATGGAAGGAAAACAATGGGAAATGGGTGACTAAAATAGGGGAACAATGCACGCAAATACCCTTGTAGCAAGGTATTTACTCGCCCCAAAGGAAGAATTGCTTGACTAACACTACAAGGACCAAGATAAGACTCTTTTGGCTAATTTCTTGATGTCTAGGGCTGCTGCGTTTCTCCTCCTTATATAGTCACCAGCCCTTGATTTTAATTGGAAATGTAACTGATGCCCCATAAAGTGCCCATCAAAGCTTGATTGTGTAACCCCTGGGGCATTGAATGCGCAGATCCTTGTTTGAATTCAAACTTGATGCGCATGTGTTTCCATGTTGGGCTGCCTCATTATAGGCCATGGCTATGCCCATGTGGGCCTTGGTCTGCATGCAGTTAGGCGCCAGGAAGGCCCTGGTGAAGTGCTTCGCCCAGGCCCCAAGTCTGTTACTGGGCGTGTCTTTGGTCGTGGACCTGGTGGGCGCGCCTGGTCCTCCATGGTGCTGGGCCACGGTTGTCTTCATGGGCGCCTTGTCATGGCCGTGTCCCTCTCTTGTTGCTGTGTGCGGGTGCCTTGGTCGTTGTCCATGGGCCAAAGGTGTGAGGCGCAAGGGCCTTGTCGCGCGCGCCTGGGACCTTGGTCTCGGACTTCCTATCATTTCCCGCCCCTTCGAAAGCGACCTTGTCCTCAAGGTTGGTGTAGCTTGCTCTTGGTGCCTTATCCGTGCCTCCCCTTTTGCTAATTAACACGACTTTCCTTGCCCCATCATAGAACTCCATCTTCAACTCCCTCCAATTCGTGGTGACTTCGCCTAAGGTCCGGAGCCATGCCCAGCCCAGGACCACCTCGGCACCACTCATCTTCAGTGGGAGGAATTATGTGTTGAGTGTGTATCCATCCAGCTCTACTCGGACTTCCTTCAAACGACTCTCCTTGTGGGCATACTTGCTTCCTTGGTGATGACACTCTACTGTACCAACATGAGCGCGATCAACATATATAAGAATCTAGTCCAGCATTCCAGAACAAAGCACATCGACATAAGACATCAATTAATCCGGGAGTTAGTGGAAAAGAAGGTGATTATTCTGAAGCATGTGTCAACTGAGAAGCAGCTAGCAGATATATTCACTAAGCCCTTGGACAATTCACAGTTTGAGACAATTAGATCCTCTCTGGGTCTGTGTGTCATTGACAACTAGTTGTACCAACAGGAGGTGGTTAGCCAGAATCTGAATGAAATATTTTTGAGGATTGACGTGGAAGGCGAGGACTGCGAAAAGAGTTGTGACATGTGATGGTTCACTAAATCAAGGTACATTGATAGTCCAAACGGCTAGAATGACGTGGCACGTTAATAAGGCGCAAGCGTATACTAAGTATATTTTAAACATTTGAATTTGGAAACTGTTTAGTCATCTATCTCTCGAAGAAACCCTAGCCGAAAATCGCTTCAACAAATCGATCTATTCCTAAATATGGTGAACACTCGCAAGACCAAAATCGCGAAGGCTAGTGTTGCTGAGGCTTCATCCAAGCCAGTCGAAGAAAAGAAAGACTGTGAAGTAAACCCTAAATCGAGGAAAATCAATTTGGCGACAGGTAAGACAAAGGTGGTTACGACGGCAAAAGCGACCATCCCAGAGAAATCAAGGGCAAAAATGATGATGAAGAAGGTACCGACTGATAAATCAGCAATGGATAAAAAGATTCCTACACCTGTTCCAGTTCAAAGCCGTAAGGTGAAGGTTTCGTTAAAACTAGTTTCAGACAAGGCGACTGTCAAGAGATCGACACAAGTGGTAATCGCTAAAGTCTTAACAACTATTGATGTGCCTAGCCCTAATTTACCTACTATATCTGTTGAAGGATCGAAGTTAGTGATAGAAAAGCCGAAGGTAGTGGCTTCAGTTGAGGGGGAGAATCGTTCAACCATTGGTACGATGACTAGAACAAAACCTAAGGGAACTAGAGTTAAGATGGTTGCGCAAAAGAAGATGCCATCAAAAGAAGGATTTTGAATTGTGAAATGCAAGGTGATTGTGGCTGAGTCAGAAGAAAACTCACATGTTGGAGTTGAGAAAGTGTCGGTAGAGATATCTGGTGAAATACCTAGTGCTGAGACTCATAAAGAGGTTCCCGAGAAAGGAACAAATGATGTTTGGGAGGATGCCGAAGGGAACAAGGAAACAGAATCAGAGCCTGAAGAAAGTAACGAGGAATCCAGCGAAAGGGAAGTTGTGGAATCTGACCCAGAAGAATTAGACATTGAGGAACATGTTGAGGTTCCTGCTTAGAGTGTAGATGTTCAGTCCAAAGAAGAAGAGGAACAAGTTGAGAATCCTGCTGATTCTGATGCTGGAGAGTCACAGTCTGATAATCAGGAGGAGGATATTGTTGCTGTTGAGAAGGCAAATTCTGTGGAGTTTGAGGAACAAAAGGATGTTACGATTGATAATGAAGCTAATGAGGCATCACAAAATGAATTGAGCAAGCGGGATGACTCACTTCAGAAATTGTTTGATGCTGATGGGGTGTATTTGTATGATTCATTATATCAGTTAAACCCACCAAATTAAACACTTAGTCCCTTGAACATGTACTTGTTGAGGTTGTTTTATGTTTCAGGTAACGTTGAGAAGTAAAGTGGAAACAAGCTTAAAAAGGGATTTTTATGCTAAAAAGATCGCAAGTCTCAAAAGCGCCCGAGCCCCAACGCCAGCGCCCAGCGTCTCAGCGCGTCTGCCGAGCTATGCAAGTCCAAATTCAAGTTTCTCGAGCAAAACACCAAGTCTGATGAATCTACCTCGAGCAAACTATTTAAAATGACAAATAAGATGGACTTTGTCGGAGACTCAAGAAGGATGCCCGAGCCAATTGGAAGTTGGCCCAATGCCAAGCAAAGGCTCCGCGCGCACTAGGCACCATGACCGCATTGCTCGAGCAAACCGACGAATCTAGCAAAGCTGGCTCGACCAAAATGTTACAAATGGAAAATAAGGTGGACAATGTCAAAGCTCCAAGGCGAACGCCCATACCGATTGGCAGTTAGCTCAATTCCAAGGCAAAGGCCCGGCGCGCATAGGCACCCAAACCAAGTCGCTCGACCCGACGGATGAATCTGGAAAATATGGCTCGACCAAGATGTTTGGAATGCCCAACAACTCGGACAATCTCGCTTCCCAGACAAAAAGCCCGAGCAGATTGGCAGATTGGCCCAATTCCAAAGTAAAGGCCCCGCGCGCATAGACACCGAAATCAAGTCGCTCGACCAAACAGGCGAAACTGACAAATTTGGCTCGACCAAGTTGTTCTAAATATCAAAAGACTCGGATGATCTTGCCTCCCAAGCAAAGCACCTAGGTCAAATTGCGGCTAACCCTTGTGAAGAGGAAAGCTCCAACACTTACCACTTGGCACCAACTAGCTTAATTGCGGCTAGCTTAAGGATGAAGGAAGCCCCTAAAAGCTTGACACTTAGCACCAGCAAGCTTAAAAACGGCTGGCCAATAAGAGCTTTCCTTCTCCATGAAGTAGCCGCCCATCCCTTGCCCTATAAATAGAGGAGCACTCCTCTTGAATCAAAGAGACATCAATACATGAAATCTCTCTAGTTTTGATCCTTTGTTACTTAAAGCTTGTAGCACTTGCATTTGAATAAAGCTCCAACTTCTCTCTACTTGATCTTGTTACATTTTGCATTTACTTACTTGCACTTGTTTCATTCCAAAATCTTTGTTTTCTCAAGCTATGGTATTCCCTTCAATGGATACTAGTAGCTAAGCTCATATTCGGTATAGGGTTTCAATCCTTGTGCCGACTTCTTGAGACTTGAGTTCTTAATGCCTTTTACATTTCTCTAGTCCTCAATTTCATTTCAAGGATCATTCGGCAAGGCTAAGTGGATGTTTTGCCACAAAGCTTAGCCGAGCTAAATGATCCCTATAGTCAATATTTACTGGATGCTTTGCGGCAAAGGTAGATAGTGACACCTAGTTTGAGCAACACCTTTGCCGGGTTGTTCGTTCTAGTAGAGGACTAGAAGCTCTAAGCTTGTCAAGCTTGTTGTGGAGTACCACCTTTGTCGGGGTACTAGGGAAGTCACCTTTGTCGGGGCAACCACATGACACCTTGACAAGTTGAGAGTGTGGAATACCACCTTTGTCGGGGTATTTGGGTTATCACCTTTGTCGGGATAATCACACATAGAAATGTAAAAGAGATCATGAGAAGTCTATGATGGAAGTATCACAAGTTGAGACCCTAGACTGAATATTTCTCTCACAAAGTTTCCTTTCAATTTTCATCCTCGCACTTTACTTATTGTCCTTAATTTCAGCACTTTACTTACTCGCACATTTACTTATCGTCTAAGACTTGGTCCTTCAAGCACTTTACATTTCTCGCACATTTACTTATTGTCTCAGACTTGGTCCTTCAAGTCTTTACTTTTCCGCACCTTTACTTTTCAGTCATTTACTCTACGCACTTTACTTTCCAGCACTAAAACCTCAACAAGACCCCAATTGTCTTTATTTTCTTTCTTTTTCAAAGAACAACTAGTTCCAACCATACTCCCTTGGGTTCGACCCCTACTTACCGCTTTGCTAATCTTTTAGTAAGCCACGAGTAGTGGAAAATATAAATTGTACATTTGCAGGTCACAACGACGGACTGTCAATGCCGTGGAGCGATATATGGATGAAGAGTTGTATCCTAATGCTGGTACTGAAGAAACAGAAGTAAATCAACAAGATCAATTTGCTGAGGATGTTGAGATGGTGCAACAAGCCTCTATTTCAGAAGTTGGAAAGGAAAGGGCTCCTCATCAGGTGGAGGATGTCCAAGAGGAAGTTCTAGTCACTGTCACTGTGGAACCTGTTGCCAAGACAAAGCCATGAGTCAAGAAGAAGAAAACTATTGAGAAATAGACTGTAGTATACTAAGCATGGACAACAGTGGAACATGTTGCAACTCCCAGGAGGAAGTGAAAAATTACTGAACCTGTACAAGCTGTTGGACAAGATGTTGCTCAGACAGAAATGTTAATGATCCTACAAAGGGTGACACTCCTAGGGCTAAGAAATCCAAGAGTATTATGGTTGTCGGGGGAGCCAAACTGACAGAAAAGGCAAAAGTGTTCAGATGGATACAAGTGTGGTTGTTCATGGAGTCTGGTTTTCTTCAAAGAAACAAGCTGAGAAGTGGGACATGGTGTTGAAAATGAAGATAGTGCCAGAAAGAATCCTAGAGGCAGATAAGTATTCAACAAAAGAAATAGTGAGCCTCATTGACAGCACTGCCTTGTCGCGAGGCAATGTGTACAAAATTAATTTATAAGTCCGCGAGGCAATAGTGAGCCTCATTGACAGCACTATTGGGTAGTAAAGCGGTAAGTAGGGGTCGAACCCAAGGGAATTAGTGGATAGTTGTTCTTTCGAGAATGGAAAATTGAATAAGACAGTTGGGGGTTGGTTGTGATTTTAGTACTGAAAAGTAAATGACTGAAAAGTAAATTGCTGGAACAGTCGAGTTCAATATCAACCAAACAACATACTTTTGGTTTGTCGCACGCTGTGTTTCAAGCGCAATACGTGCCAAAGTTATGTTGGATTGATGTTGAAAACGTCTGTAGTGAGCGGAAAGTAAATAACTGAAAGTAAAGTGCGGAAATGTAAAGACTGAAAAGTAAAGTGCGTAAAGTAAAGTACTGAAAGTAAACAGTTGATATTGAGACTGAAAGTAGAATGAAGAGTTGGTGTTTTATCAAAGGAAAGGATTCGGTTTTAGGGGCCTTGTATCATAAATCTGTTCATCATTGACCGCTAATGATCATACTATGTGTTCAAAGATGTATCAAGGCTATTTCTAGCACTCGACTTGCCACATCGTCTAGTCCTTTTCAAGACATAGAACACTTGTTCTACTTATGCTATTTCCTCCTTTCGAAGTATCTTAGCTTATGTGCATCCACCTGATCAATCATTTCCGATCAACCAAGTGGTGTTTAAGGAAGGTTGAACTCCTCGAATAAGCTTTGCTCTTTCGAGCCTCCTCTTACCCGAGTATGTTCATGATAAGTCGAGATTCCGACTTATTAGTACCCGTTTTCACTATAGCTTTCGTTCGACTCCGACGATATTTTGATGTCATTTGACCCCTTTTCGTACGTTTCAGGTACAAAACAATATATTCTCAGTGTCAATGCCATAATACGGAAACTCGGGAAAAACCGGAGGTTTGGAGCAAAGTATGGACAGAGTTGCACCTCACCCGGTCGGGTGGGAATGTCCCCTGCCCCAACCGACCGGTTGAAAGCTTGAGTCGATCGACTGGACCTCGAGTCGATCGACTAGATGCAGTCTCAGGAGGGCCTGAAATCCATGTTTTCCCAGTCGATCGACTGGACCCTTCAGTCGGTCGACTGGGAACCCAACCGGTCGGGTGGATTTCGTCCAAATTTCCACCCGGTCGGGTGGACTGCTACAGTATCGATATTTCACCCCGAGGCTATAAATAGAAATTGGCGATTTTGACCTAGAGAGCTGGACTTTTGGGCAAAAATACTCATCAAAGGAGATCAAATCAAGGTCATCAATCCACAACCAACAAGGGAGGAGTGAAGATCAAAGGGAGACATCTAGGATTAACCATCCTATCTTCTATCCCTCTTCTCTTCTAATTTGTTGTATTCAAACCCTACTCACATCATGTTGTCTTACATGATGTGTGAGTAGTTCCCTTGTGTTTTGAGGGTGTTGGTACCCTCCTTGGTACTCTTGATCATGTATATGCATGTTCGATGATTAATCTATGGTGTTAAATTCACATTTGCTATGATCTTCATTATTGCATGCCACTAGGTGTTTGATGAAATGCCAAAGTGAATTGTTTATCCCAAAACTTGACCTAAGAATCTAACGACCTTAGGGATGGTTTAGATGTGGTAAATGTGATCATGTCTACGGACTTGAAGTGAACTAGAACTCGAGTTCATGGTAGTTATTGCTTGGGAGAGATTCTAATGCTAATAAATGTCATGGAATGAGCCAATATCTTGAGAAAGTGAGGTTCGAGCTATAAGAGAGCTTGACTAAGAATAGATTCGATTAGGATGGGATCTACCTTAGTCTAAGCTAGGTTCAACACTATCTAACACCTTGAATGTATTTAATTCTTGTATGCATGATCATGGGAAATGCCAAGGAGGGGTACAACCCCTTGAAACTCTCTTTTGATTGATATTCATCCCTTTAGTGCTATCTCATTGCTTGTTTTAGACTTGAAACCATTCTCATAATCGATTTGAAGGAATAGCCGAGTAGAAAACTTGATTCCCTAGCGTATAATCCAATTGCTCCCTTGGGTTCGACACCGGTCTTACCGGTCAAATTATAAATTGTTTTTGACTAATTGCATTGCTTAAAAATATTACAACGTCAGTTCACGAACCTCATGGAAAAGCTTTGCTCTTTCGAGCCTCCACTCATCCATGAATGTTCTAACCTAATATGTGGCACATAGAACAAGTCTGAACACAATAGAAGCACTAAGAAAAGGGTCTAAAACATGTTTTGATACAAACACACCACTTCAACCGAATGAAGGGTTTAGCTACGAATATCCATGGAAGAGGACATCATAGCTAAGTGCTTGAAAAGTAAAGGTTTTCGAAAGACAAAAAGTAAAAGTTTTTGAAAGTAAAAGACAGGGAAAAGCTTGAGCACTTCAAGAACCAACAAGAGTACTCAAGAACAAGATTGGAGCTTTCAATATCAAAGTTGAGTGTTTACAAGGATTGTGCCTAAAATCTAGAGAGATTCTCTACAAGGATTATGAGACTTGAGACTACAATTTTGGACTACTATTTGGGACATTGAACAAAGGAGAGGGAATGTGGTATTTATAGGCAAGGGGAGAGGAGGAGAGCAAAACACATGGCAAAGGAGGAGAGCAAAAGCCGCCGCCCATGAGGTGGAGGAAGTGAGTGGGAGTGGTTGTGATATTTTCCTCCAAAAGCCATCGGTTAGGTAGCTCCAAAAGCCGCCGGTTAGGTAGCTCCAAAAGCCGCCGGTTAGGTATCCTCTTCTCAAAGCCGCCGGCCATTTGCCCTAGTTTGGTCTTGATCGGGCTTGAGCTGATTCCACTCGGGCGCTTCGTCTAAGAAGTGAGATTGTCCGACTTGTTGGGCATTCCAAACAACGTGGTCGAGCCAGATTTTCCAGATTCACTTGTTTGGCCGAGCAACCTGGTTTGGTGCATAGTGCGCGCGGGGCCTTTGCTTTGGAATTAGGCCAACAGCCAATCTGCTCGGGCGTTCTCCTTGGTTTTCCGACATTGTCCACCTAATTTGCCATTTTGATCATTTTGCTCGAGGCGGATTCGTCAGATCAGATGATTTGTTCGGGCAACTTGAATTTGGACTTGGACAGCTCGATAGGTGCGCTGGAACGCTGGGGCGCGGCCTGGTTCTGCTTCAGCCGGTCGGGTGAATCTCCAATGCGATTATTTTGGGCGCAATTCTCCCCTTTTAGGCATGTTTCTTCTCTAAACCTCAAAATAGCCTGTAGAGCAAAAATGGAACTAACAAGTAAACGTTGTTAAGACAAAGTGTCTAACTTGGTGGGTTTAACTGTCTTAATGAATCATATAAATATGGTCCATCAGATCACCCCACACTTATACTTGTTCGTCCCGAACAATGCTATTTAAAGAGGCACACACAATCCAAGTAAAAACTTTAAATAAGAAAGTGAGAATGTGGGACTAGATTTATCCTATTCATGCAATACTTATTTGTTACCAATCTAAATTGTGTAAATACTTAGAAGAAACTTGATACTTGTACCTTCGAGCTGAGATGCAAATTAATTCGGATGATTCGGGAGATAGCCCTTTTCAGGCTCCTGGACTGCAATTCTCGGGACCGACTCGCACTATATGGTTTTCTTGTTGCTTTCTCTAGCACATGATTTGGTTCGGGTTTCACTGAGTTGAGATCTTTGATTTTCTTTTGATGAGGGACAGCTTTTGAAGTGATTTGGCCTTCGGCCTTCGATTTTGAATTGGAGTTTCTTCACTTTTGTTCGGTTAAAACCTTCACAATTTTGGGCCTTCGGCCTTTGATTTGCTTCTTCGAGCTTTGCTTCTTTGTGACTTGCTTGTCCACTTCTTCACTTTTGGGAGGTCCAATCATCGCCCGAGAGCATATGGAAATACCTCCCCGCTCTTTCTCATCCTCGCCGTTTCGCGCGGGTCAAGATGAGGGTCGCTCATCTATTTTCTCGGCTACTTGGACTAGAGTTAGGACGGTTTGATTCCCGTCCCGCCTCTTGCATAAACGCTGCACGGCGGAGATGACTCCAATTTCCAATGAAACCCAAAGTGCAGCCTTGACAGACACTGCCTTGTCGCGAGGCAATGTGTACAAATAATATTTATAAGTCCGCTACTCGCGACTTCACTATTGGGTAGCAAGTGGTAAGTAGGGGTCGAACCCAAAGGAATTAGGGGGATAGTTGCTCTTTGAGGTGATTGTACAGCGAGGGAGCGTGTTTTAGGTTGGTTGAGGTTTTAGAGCTAGTAACTACGTGACTTTTTGGTTGGTTTTGGTTTTTTTGTGCGAAAAGTAAATGACTGAAAAATAAATACTGAAAAATAAAAATAGAAGACTTACAGCGGGTGATGCGTGATTGGCAAGTCCTCCGGAAGTTGAGCAGTTGATAGAGCAGTTTATACTAAAATTAAAAGTAAGTGCAGGTGGTGTTTTTAATTTAAGGAAAGCATTCGGTTTTGGGGGCTTTGTATCATAGCCTGTTTATCATTGACCCTTAGTGATCTTACTAAGTATTCAAACGTGTATCAAGGCCATTCCAAGCACTCGATTTGCCACACTGTCTAGCCCATTCCAAGGTCGTAGAGCACTTGTTCTACTTAGACTAATACCCCATTCCAAGGTATATTAGCCTGTGTGCATCCATTTGGTCAGTCATTCCCGAGCAACCAAATGGTTTTTTAGAGAGGTCAAACTCCTCAGATAAGCTTTGCCATTCCAAGCATCCACTTATCCGAGTATGTTTACGAACCCCACGGAAGAGTTTTGCCATTCCAAGCATCCACTCAACCTTGGAAGTTCTAACCTAATATATGGCACATAGAACAAGTTTTGAATACAAAGAAGAGGCACTAAGAGTATAGCCTAAAACATTTTATGATACAAGTACACCCCTTTAACCGAATGAAGAGTTTAGCTACGAATATCCATAGAGGTGGATACCATAGCTAAGTACTTACAGTTTTTGAAAGACAGTAAGTAAAGGAAAGGGTTGAGTACTCAAGAACCAACAGGAGTACTCAAGACCGAACTATAATACTCAAGAACCAACAGGAGTATTATTTATATCAAAACCAAACTTACAAAGTAACAAACTTAGAGAGAGAAGTGTTTTTTGATTTTGGGCTTATGAAATGAGGAGGAGGAGCTCTCCTTTTATAGCCAAAGTGAAGAGGAATGGAGGGCTAGGATGGGAGCACATGGCAAGCCATCCATGGAGGAGGAGGAGCCTCCCAAAGCCGCCGGTCCTCTTGTCTTCTTCCCCAAAGCCGCCGGGTAGCCGGTCATGGAGGAGGAGGGGAGGTGGCTTTGGCCACTGACAGATGCTTGTCGTCAGAGCAAATGTACAAATAAATTTATAGTCTGCTACTCGCGACTTCACTACTGGGTAGCAAGTGGTAAGTAGGGGTCGAACCCAAAGGAATTAGGGGGATAGTTGTTCTTTGAGGTGATTTGTACAGCAAGGGAGCGTGTTTTAGGTTGGTTGAGGTTTTAGAGCTAGTAACTACGTGACGTTTTGGTTGGTTTTGGTTTTTTTGTGCGAAAAGTAAATGACTGAAAATAAAAGTAGGAGACTTACAGCGGGTGATGCGTGATTGACAAGTCCTCCGGAAGGTGAGCAGTTGATTACGGCAGTTATACTAAGAAAGTAAGTGCATGAGTTGTTTGATTTCAAGGAAAACATTCGATTTCGGGGGCCTTGTATCATAGCCTGTTTATCATTGACCTTTAGTGATCCTTCTAAGTATTCAAACGTGCATCAAGGCCATTCCAAGCACTCGATTTGCCACACTGTCTAGTCCTTTGCAAAAGTGTTCGAAAGAGTATGAAGGCCATTCCAAGCACTCGATTTGCACACACTGTCTAGACTTTTGCAAAAAACGTAGAGCCCTTGTTCTACTTAGACTAATACCCCATTCCAAGGTATATTAGCCTGTGTGCATCCATTTGATCAGTCATTCCCGAGCAATCAAATGGTTTTTTAGAGAGGTCAAACTCCTCAGATAAGCTTTGCCATTCCAAGCATCCACTTATCCGAGTATGTTTACGAACTTCCACGGAAGAGCTTTGCCATTCCAAGCATCCACTCAACCTTGGAAGTTCTGGCCTAATATATGGCACATAGAACAAGTTTTGAATACAGAGAAAAAAACACTAAAGCAAAGTCTAAAACATTTTATGATACAAGTACACCCCTTCAACCGAATGAAGAGTTTAGCTACGAATATCCATAGAGGTGGATACCATAGCTAAATACACGGGGGTTTTTGAAAGACAGTAAGTAAGGGGAATACTCAAGAACCAACAGGAGTATTCCCAATTCCTACTTGAATACTCAAGAACCAACAGGAGTATTCTCTAAAACTGTTATAATACTCAAGAACCAACAAGAGTATTATTTCAAAACCAAACTTACACTTGTGACATGTTCATCATGGACATCTAATAATCATATTTCAAGTTTATAAGTGTGGTTATTCCAGCAAATGTAATAACTCTGAGTATCCCGGCAAAGGTGATACACCACAATCTATTATGGCAAAGGTAGTAGACTGCTAGTTCTCCTAAGCATGATATTCCGGCATAGGTACCGTCGATCTTAGGTGTTACTACTTGTCTTTGCGGCAATATGTCCAATAAGTGTTAACAATAGGAATTGGTTGTTAAGGTAAGCTTTATGGCAAAGTTTCCACTTAGCAATTCAATTCGTAATATGAAGATCAAGAACTAGTTAAACGAGAAATACGCATTAAGTAAATAATCTCAAAACCTATTGTCACATGATGCGCGTCGTCTGACGCGTCAAATTTATATTTATAATCTCATGCTATGAGCTAGTAAAGCGGCAAGCAGGGTCGAACTCAAGGGAGCTGGTGTTGTTGAAGTTGTAGCTGTAAAACAATTAAAAGGGGGGATTGTAAGCAATAGTGAGTGCAAAAGAGAAAATAACACGAAGAATTCAATCGGAGAGAAAGCATTCAGCTTAGGGTTTCTATTGTGACATGTTTATCATCGACTGCTACATATCTAATTTCATGTTTCTAAGTGTGGAATTCCGACAAAGGTAATATCCTAAAGTATCCCGACAAAGGTGATACACCACAATCTAATCCGACAAAGGTGTTAGACTTCTAGTTCTTTCCTAAACTTAATAATCCGACAAAGGTATTATTTAGCCTAGGTGTTACGATCTACCTTTACGACAAAGTTTCCAGTAGATATTAACGGTAAGATTTAATTGCTCAATTAAGCTTTGCGACAAAGCTTCCACTTAATCTAACAAGTTAATTCATGTGATGAAGCAAGAACTAGTAAAACATAAAATAGCATTAAGAACGAAGTCTCAAAACATGTGTCACAATATGAGAAACCCTAAACAGAATTAGGAGTTTAGCTACACATCATCGAAATAAAAACACAAATATGCATGATGAAAGTAGTAGAAAATCTCTTCTCTCTTGTCGAAAGCCTGCGTCTTCTCCTCTCGAGCCGTCTTCTGAATGTTGGAATTATGAGATCATTGGAACCCTAACCCAAACATCTTATTTATAGCAAAAAGTAGGGTTTCCAAGTCTGATTTTTGAGCTTGATTTCCAAGTTTCGGCCTGCTGACGTCATCAAAACGCGTGCTGATAGTAGCGACCGCCTTGACACTTCGGCTATTGATTTGACTATCTAAATGATCTTGGATTCTCTCGGTGTGAACTAGAGGGTTGTAGGGAATTGAGTTAGCTACGCGACGGCATGTGACTCGTATTTTTCTGAACAGCGGTACATTCCCAGCGCTCCGTTGAACATCCGAAGGTCTAATCTTCCATTGTGATGTTTTCGGCATGAAATGCCGTCTTTTATGCATGTTTCCTCCTAGAGCTTCCAAAACACCTGAGACGCAAAACCATACTAAAAATTAATTGTTCGCATAATAAAGTGTCGAAATAAGTGGGATTAATTGATTCGACGAGTCATATAAATAGGACTCATCATCACACGATCAAAACCCTAAACTTAAACAAGAATTTAGCTACTCATCGTCATTGAAACAAAACCCAAAATATATGTAACGAAAAGAAGTAGGAATTATCTGCCTTGTCGTAAGCTTGCGTTTTTCGTCTTCTCCAGAGCCGTCGTCAAATAATTGATGATTGGAAATTAGAATAGAACCCAAGATATTGTTAATAAGGTTCCAAATCTGTTTTAAACCCAATATCCAAATCTCGAATTTGCTAACATCATCACTTCTATTCGCTGAGGTCATTGCGACCTATGAAGACATTAGCACGTCCTGCCCTACGTTTACATTAGCAACGAGCTACTTTTTATACTGGGTGAGGGACTCACTGAGTTGCTTTCCCCTTTCTGCGCATTAGTTATGACCTTGAGTCTTGATTCGACCTTCCAAATGATCTCGGCTGATCTCGGTGTGAACTAGAGAGTTGTAGAGGATTGAGTTAGCTATGCATCAATATATATCTCATATTCTTCAAATCACTTGTCAACTCCTTGCCCTTCGTTGAACCTCCAAAGGTCTAAATTGTCATGTAATGATTTTGGCACAAAACGCCGTTTTTATTACACATTTTCTCACAGAGCTTCCGAAACACTTGTAATGCAAAACCATACTAAAAAATAAATTTTCGCATATAAAAGTGTCGAAAAAATGAGATTAGTTAGTTTGACAAGTCGTATAAATACGACTCATCAAACCACCCCACACTTAAACTTGTTCGTCCCAAACAAGAACAAGTCATAGAAGAAAATAATATGTCTTACCACAATTTCTACGACGTCCTGAAAAAATGCTACATGAATATGAGATGATATTTTATACTAGCTTTTCCATGCATAACTTAATTTCTACTCACATAAATATGTTCAACAAAGAATTAATTCATTACATGTTACCTCTGAGCTGAAATTCAAATTACTTCGGATGAATAGGAGATAATCCTTGTTAGACCCATGATCTGCATTCGATGTCACGAATCCTTGCCATATGGTTACAATTCATCGCTTTCTCTGGCACGTGATTAATTCGAGCTTTAACGGCGATGAGTTCTTTTCTCTTTTTTTCTTTTGCTGAACAACTTCTTTAATGACTTTCTTGCCTTGGCCAATCCAAAGGATTTGTCTCCGCTCGATATTTTTCTTTGTTTGGTGCTTCACAACTTGGCTGATTTTTTTCCTTGAGCTTTGCTCCTTGATTGTGAATCGCTTGTCCTTTTTCTTTTCTTTCAAAGACGGTCCAATTATCACACTCAAGCATATGAACATACCGTCCCGCTTTTTCTCATCATCGTCCTTTCTAACGTGAGTCAAGATGGGGGTCACCACCTTATCCCGGTTACTTCACACTAAAGATTGGACAGTGTTGTGAAACAATTAAGGAATAAACAAAAAAACAAGCACTATTTGTGCAGATCAGAGTTGCAAGAAAAGAGGAGGGAAATTAGTTAGTTTTTAATTTCAATCATTATCTTTATATCTTATCTTTATCTAGTTATTATTTGAATTTAGAGTTAAAGTAGGCATTATGTTAGTTAGTTATTATTTTATTGTACCCTAGCAGGGAAGGAACGAGAAATAAAACAAGCAGAACAATTGGAGTTCAGATCGTAGGGTTCTCTCTAACGAGCCCTAGAGAAGTTCAATCATAGGTAAGAAAGGATGGAAAACTAGCAGGCTAGCATTGCCAATCGATTCAGAGGAAGTTTATATTAGACCACAAACTCGTTCTCAAACGCCATCCTCTAACAGAAGCGAGAATTATGCAGTTGCAATTTGAAGCTTTTATGGCGATTTACCAAGAGGATTGAGCTCGTGACCGGGCTGATCGTGAGCGAGAGAGGCAAGAAATTATATCCCAAGGATGTGTTAAAGATGTAGCTAGTTTTAGATCTGAGACATTTAGTGCTACTCTTCCTCAAAAAGTTTGCTCACCAGCAGATGATATTGTTGATCGAGGCCCTCCTGTCCGGTAATTTTTGAAGTTACAATTTCTCCAGTATAAAGGCGATGTAGATCCCTTGACTTGGCTAAATCGATGCGACCATTTTTTCGCCACCAACATACACCTGAAACAGGCAAGTTACCTTTAGTTGCCATTCACCACGAAGGCGATGCGCAATTATGATTTATTAAATTAACTAAGGACTGTTCGCGTCTGTTGTGGGAGGACTTTAAATTTCAGTGCCAGCTTAGATTCACTCCTTCTATCCATACCAATAAGTTGGGTGCCTTAGAAAAGCCGCAACAAACATTTTTGGTAGAGGAGTATCAACGCAAATTTAAATACCATTCTGCCCGAGCTATTTTCTCTGACATCAGACCAGGAGGTACAATTATTTCTAAGTAGATTACACAAATATATAACTGTGGAAATTGAATTGCATAACCCTTTGGATTTGACCAGTGCAATAAGTTTAGCAAGATTGTAGGAGCGGAAAGGAAGTTGCAACAACCTTGCTGGTTCAGGATTTCCTATAACCCATTCAATCACACCAGGCTCCACACCTTTGTCACCCAAGCATCAGTATATAAAGAGGTTAAATAGGGCTGAAACTGAGGAACGACGAGCAAAAAAACTTTGTTACAATTGTGATGAAAAGTATACTTCGGGTCATAGATGTAAAAGATTATTTTGGATTAAAGGAGTCGACGATATTTCTAATGCGGACAGTGCTCCAGAAGATGCTTGGGGACAAGCATCATTTTCAGGGAGGGAGTAAAGTTGTGAAACAATTAAGGAATCAACAACAAACAAGCTATGTTTGTGCAGGTCAGAGTCGTAAGAAAAGAGGAGGGAAATTTGTTAGTTTTTAATTTCAATCATTATCTTTATTGTTATAAATATATCATAAAATAGATGACTTCCTACGCACTCTTCCCCGGGTGACTTCCTACACACTCTCCCCCGGGTCCCAGCAAGCTAGCAAAACGACAGAGCGACAATATTATTGATTACTCCCTGACATATCAACTTGCTACAAGAAGAAATCAAAATCAAATTGATTTCCTCAACATGAGATATTTTCTCCATGGGATATTTTCTCCATTTCCTAGCCCTATATAAAGGGACTATATGTAATGTAATTTCACACAATTCAATACAACAAAATCTCTCTACTTCTCCTTAAGTTCTTATTCTCCCTAAAACTTCATTTTCACTACGATCACAAAGTTTTCATAACACGTTATCAGCACGAACGCTCTCCACTTCCATACCGTAAGTTCCGAACAAAGGTACATAACGAAATTTTCTCTCTTCGATATTATTGTATAACGTCATTTTGTTATACAACGGGGCTACGCTACCGTATAACAAAATGATGTGATTTACAACTTGTCTCTCAACTTTCGCTTAGTTCTTCAACTGAAATACTTGGATATCATAAGGGGTTCACTACCTCAAAGGGAGCTCTACTCTTCCTCTTTCACAATTCCAGATTGTGACTAGATATCTGGGTTTTTCTGGATGAAAAAAATTAAGAATTTCATTGCTTTGTTACGGCGACGGTTATGTATGTTTTACTTTAAATACTTCTTACAAGTTATTTTATTTTCTTAATGTATAACAACATATTATTATGCTGTGCGGATTACCGCCCCATAGTAAAGTGTTGTGATCTGCAAAGTAACTATCTTTACTTTAAATACTTCATCTTCTTTGAACTGTATAATTTATTTGATGATATTACGTTATTAATATTAGTGCCCTAACGGTAACAACAGGTAACATAATGCTCAACGGTAACAAATGGTAACAAACGGCTATAAACGGCTAGTTTTTTCCCTATTAATATGTTTTCATTCAACTACACTAAATCACATTTTCTCTTCTACTTCACATTTCAAACACATTCAAAATTTCCAAAGCAATAAAAATGTCTAGCTTACTATTGATCTTTGTTGCAATAATTATTGTAGTACTCACTATTTGTAATCTCACCGGGAATCTAACACCGGATGAACTTTATGATGGTTTAGCAATGCTAGGATTCATGTATTTTTTTTTTCTTATTTACACTATTTGTAGACTTGTATATCCTGAATTAATAAAAAAAATTATTTGTTTTGTTTTAGTTAACATCATGACAAACTTGGTGAAACTAGACTTCAGTCCCCTTGGCATTGCTGGGACCAATTACATGTCCTGGACAATGGACATAGAAATACATCTGCAATCAATGGCTCTCAGTGAGACAATCAAGGAGGGAAATGAACCGTCAGAAATAGATATGGCAAAATCTCTGATTTTCATTCGCCGTCATCTACATGAGGATCTAAAAAATGAGTACCTCACAGTGAAAAACCCATGTGAACTGTGGAAAAATCTCAAAGAGAGATATGACCATCAAAAGGCTGTGATGCTCCGCATTTACCGCGATGAATGGACCGCTTTACGGTTCCAAGACTTTAAAAAAGTCAGTGAATACAACTCTGCAATGTTTAGAATTGTAACCCATTTGAGGTTCTGCGGAGATACAAAAACAGATGATGAAATGCTGGAGAAGACTTTTTCCACACTTCATGCATCAAATGTGACCCTGCAACAGCAATATCGTGTGCGGGGTTTCCAAAGGTATTCAGAACTGATTGCTTGTCTCCTCATCGCGGAGAAAAATAATGAGCTGCTCATAAAGAACCATCAATCTCGCCCGACTGGCTCAAAGGCATTTCCTGAAGCGAATGCTGTTCGTTTCAACAGAACTGAACATAGAGACCATCTTCAAGGTCGAGAGTATAGCCAAGGTCGTGGGCGAGGTCGAGGTCGTGGGAGAGGTCGAGGTCGAGGTTATGGTCAAGGACGTGGTCGAGGTGGTTATTTTAATAATTCACCTTATAAGATCACCAAATATGGCCACAAGAACCATCAAGATGGGAGGAATCATGAGAATCCCTACAAAGGGAAAATGACCCCAGCCCCTCGAAAGGTTATGAAACTACTTGTTTCAGATGCGGAACCATAGGCCATTGGGCTAAAGTCTGTCGAGCTCCAAAGCACTTATGCGAGCTCTATCAGAAATTTGAAAAGGGGAAGGGGAAGGAAGTCAACTTCATTGAGAACCCGACAAATGACTCCACCCACTTTGATGCATCCGATTTTGTGAATCTGGGTGACACCTCCAATGAGCACACAGAAAATGGGACTATGTAATCCCCTTTTGGGAATGAAGCCAAGTTGTCCGATGTTTATCTGCATGTTTTCTTTTAAGATATGAAATAAACTAGTACTGTGTTTTATTCCATTACCTTTCTTAACATATTCTTTGTTTTTATTTAAAGTTTTAATATGGACAAAGATCATCATCAAGCCAACAAAGGGATTAACATTGAAAAAATTTGCATACTTGATTGTGGGACAACGCACACTATCCTGGAGGATAAAAGATATTTTTCAAAGATAAAACCAACACAAACAATTGTGAATACCATATCAGGTCCTGCAGACCTGGTTGAGGGAATTGGCAAGGCAAACTTTACATTGCCGAATGGCACAAAATTTACGATAAATGATGCTTTATTTTCACCAAGGTCTAAACGAAACTTGTTAAGTTTCAATGATATATTCTCATGGTTTTGATACTCAGTCTATAACTGAAAATAGCATGAAATATATGTTGCTCACAATATATAAATCTGGAACCAAATGTGTTTTAGAAAAACTACCAATGCTCCCTACCGGATTGCATTATACATATTTGAATGCAATTGAGTCAAATATGGTAGTTATCAAACCTTCAGCACTAACCACATGGCATGACCGATCGGGTCATCCCGGTTCAACTATGATGCGAAGAATACTTGAAAATTCAAAAGGGCATCCACTGAAGGATCAAAAGATCCCTCAAGGAAATGTTTTCACATGTAAAGCTTGTTCTCTAGGAAAGCTGATCATAAGGCCTTCACGGGAAAGGTTGAAGCGGAATCACCTATGTTTCTTGAACGAATTCAAGGTGATATATGTGGGCCTATTCACCCACCATGTGGACCATTTCGATACTTCTTAGTATTGATAGATGCCTCTAGCAAATGGTCACATGTATGTCAGTTATCAACCCGCAATATGGCATTTGCAAAATTGCTTGCTCAAATAATCAAATTACGAGCTCAATTTCCTGATCATACAATCAAGAAGATCAGACTTGATAATGCCGGTGAATTCACTTCTCAGACATTCGATGATTATTGTATGTCAGTTGGGATTACGGTTGAGCATCCTGTTGCTCATGTCCATACACAAAATGGTCTGGCCGAATCACTGATCAAACGCCTTCAGCTTATTGCTAGGCCTTTGGTAATGAGAACAATGCTCCCTACTTCGGTATGGGGTCATGCAATATTACATGCTGCGGCATTAATTCGCATCAGACCGAGTGCATATCATAAGTACTCCCCACTACAACTTGTATTCGGTCAGGAACCAAATATATCTCATCTAAGGATTTTTGGTTGTGCTATTTATGTGCCTATTGCACCACCCCAAAGAACAAAGATGGGACCACAGAGAAGTCTTGTCATTTATGTAGGCTTCGAAAGTCCGTCTATTGTTAAATATCTTGAACCTCAAACTGGAAATATTTGCACAGCACGTTTTGCTGATTGCCACTTTGATGAGGAAAATTTCCCACCATTAGGGGGAGAAAGAAAACAGTTTGAGAAAGAAATTACTTGGTCTGTACCAACATTATTGCATCTTGATCCCTACACAGATGATTGTGAAGGTAGAGTACAAAGGATTTTACATTTGCAAGAAATGGCAAATCAACTTCCCGATGCATTTACAGACACAAAAAGAGTGACTAAATCTCACATACCGGCTGAGAATGCTCCCGTACAAATTGAAATTCCAAAAGGGAAGCCGGAAAATAAAGTCACTCATGAAATCACAACACGCTTAAAGCGTGGAAGGCCACCCGGTTCCAAAAATAAAAATCCTCGAAAAAGAAAAGGGGAAGAAAAGCAAAACGATCCTATGGTGGAGGAAAGTATTCCTGTAGAAATACAAAATGAAAAGGATCGAGAAATTTCGATTAATTATGCTAATACAGGCATACTATGGAACCGAAAAGAGAACATCAATGATGCATTCTCTTATAGTCTGGCATGTGAAGTCATGGACGAAAATAATGGGGATTCTGAACCTCAGTCAGTGACTGAATGTAAAAACAGACACGATTGGGCTGATTGGAAAAGGGCAATCGATGCTGAACTAGACTCGCTTGACAAGCGAAAGGTCTTTGGACCAATAGTGCTCACTCCTGAAGGTGTAAGACCCGTTGGCTACAAATGGGTATTTGTCCGAAAGAGAAACGAAAAAAATGAGATTGTGAGATACAAGGCTCGCCTTGTTGCACAAGGTTTTTCTCAAATACCTGGTATCGACTTTGAAGAAACGTATTCTCCCGTGATGGATGGAATTACGTTCCGATACCTTATCAGTCTAGCAGTCCATGAAAAATAAAAAATGCACCTTATGGATGTTATTACAGCCTATTTATACGGATCGCTTGATACTAATATTTACATGAAAATCCCTGAAGGATTCAAGATGCCTGCAGCATCAAGTTCAATGCCCAGAGAAAGATATTCGATCAAACTAGAAAGATCTTTATATGGGTTAAAGCAATCCGGACGCATGTGGTACAACCGGTTAAGTGAATACCTGTTGCAAAAGGGATATGTCAATGACCCTCTTTGCCCTTGCGTTTTCATTAAGAAAACAACATTCGGGTGTGTGATTATCGCTGTCTATGTCGATGATTTAAATATCATTGGAACGAATGAAGAGATTCTTGAAGTAATCTCTTACTTGAAAAGGGAATTTGAAATGAAAGACCTTGGGAGAACGGGATATTGTCTCGGATTACAGATTGAGCATATGCAAAGTGGAATACTTGTGCATCAATCAAATTACACGAGAAAGATAATCAAGAGATTCAATATGGATAAATCAAATCCGTTAAGTACCCCAATGGTCGTTAGATCCCTTGATGTAGACAAATATCCATTTCGTCCATGTGAAGAATCTGAAGAGATTCTTGGTCAAGAAGTACCATATTTCAGTGCGATTGGATCTCTTATGTACCTTGCTAATTGTACTCGACCTGACATAGCTTTTGCTGTTAATTTATTAGCCAGGTTTAGCTCAGCTCCTACGAAAAGACACTGGAATGGAATCGAGCATGTGCTTCGTTATCTTCAAGGAACGATTGACTTAGGATTATTTTACCCTAACAATACAAAACCAGTTTTGATTGGTTATGCAGATGCAGGTTACTTGTCAGATCCACATACAGCAAAGTCCCAGACTGGCTATATATTTACATATGGAGGAACTGTAATCTCCTGGCGTTCTCAGAAACAAACACTCGTTGCAACATCATCAAAGCACGCTGAGATCATCGCATTACACGAAGCAAGTCGTGAATGTGTGTGGCTGAGATCCATGACACAACATATCAGAACTACAAGCGGTCTTCTACCAGCAAATGATCCAATCACACTTTATGAGGATAATGCTGCATGTGTTGCTCAAATGAAGGAAGGATTTATTAAAAGTGACAGAACGAAGCATATCCCTCCGAAGTTCTTTTCATTTACCCAAGAGCTGGAAAAGAGCAATGTTATCAACCTTCAGTATGTTCGTTCCTGTGACAACTCAGCGGATCTTCTTACAAAGGCTCGCCCAACTTCGGTACTCAGAAAACATGTTCATGACATCGGCATGTGAAAGCTACAAAACTTATGAAGAAATCACTCTTGCCAACATCTGGGGGAGTTTTACGTGGCTGCACTCTTTTTCCCTTATCTTGGTTTTTATCTCACTGGGTTTTTCCAAGTAAAGTTTTTAACGAGGCAGCATAGACATGTAACAAGTCATCCAAGGGGGAGTGTTATAAATATATCATAAAATGGATGACTTCCTACACACTCTTCCCCGGGTGACTTCCTACACACTCTCCCCCGGGTCCCAGCAAGCTAGCAAAACGACAGAGCGACAATATTATTGATTACTCCCTGACATATCAACTTGCTACAAAAAGAAATCAAAATCAAATTGATTTCCTCAACATGAGATATTTTCTCCATGGGATATTTTCTCCATTTCCTAGCCCTATATAAAGGGACTATATGTAATGTAATTTAACACAATTCAATACAACAAAACCTCGCTACTTCTCCTTAAGTTCTTATTCTCCCTAAAACTTCATCTTCACTACGATCACAAAGTTTTCATAACATTTATATCTTATCTTTATCTAGTTAGGATTTGAATTTAGAGTTAAAGTAGGCATTCATTTAGTTAGTTATTATTTTATTTTACCCAGGCTAATATAAAGCAGGGAAGGAACAAGAAATAAAACAAGCAGAATCTTTATTAAACAGTCGGAGTTGAGATCGTAGGGTTTCTCTATCGAGCCCTAGAGAAGTTCCATCATCGGTAAGAAAGGACGGAAAACTAGTATGCCAACATCGCTAATCGATCCGGAGGAAGTTTATATCAGACCACAAACTCATTCTCAAACGCGATCCTATAAGAAATTGGTATCAGACGGGTCAAACGGGTACACAATGACGAAAGCGAGAAGTTTGGAGCAGCAATTTGAAGCTTTTATGGCAATTTACCAGGAGGATTGAGCTCGTGACCAGGCTGATCGTGAGCGAGACAGGCAAGAATTTTTATCCCTAGGATTTTATAAAAGATGTAGCTGGCTCTAGATCTGAGACATTTAGTGCTACTATTCCTCAAAAAGATTGCTCAGCAGCAAATGATATTGATGCTCATGGCCCTCCTGTCCGGCGATATGCGAAGTTACAATTTACCTAGTATAAAAGCGATGTAGATCCCTTGACTTGGCTAAATGGATGCGACTATTTTTTCCGCGACAAACATACACCATAAATAGACAAGTTACCTTTAGTTGCCATTCACCTTGAAGACGACGCGCAATTATGCTTTATTAAATTAACTAAGGACCATTCGCTTCTGGAGGACTTTAAATCCCAATGCCAACTTAGATTCAGTCCTTCGATCCACACCAATAAGTCGGGTGCCTTAGCAAAGGCCCAACAATCCAGTTCGGTAGAGGAGTATCAACGCAAATTTGAACAACGTTCTGCCTGAGCGAGTTCCAAGACATCAGACCAGGAGGTACAATTATTTCTAAGTGGATTAAACAAATATATAACTATGGAAGTTGAATTGCATAACACTTTGAATTTTACCAGTGCAATGAGTTTAGCAAGATAGTATGAGCGGAAAGGAAGTTGCAACAACCTTGCTGGTTCAGGATTTTCTATAACCCATTCAATCACTATTTGCGTAGATCAGAGTCGCAAGAAAAGAGGAGGGAAATTAGTTAGTTTTTAATTTCAATCATTATCTTTATATCTTATCTATATCGAGTTAGGATTTAAATTTAGAGTTAAAGTAGGCATTCTGTTAGTTAGTTAGTTATTATTTTACTGTACACTGGCTAATATAAAGCAGGGAATGAACAAGGAATAAAACAAGAAGAATGTTTATCAAACAGTCGGAGTTGAGATTGTAGGGTTCTCTCTTACGAGCCCTAGAGAAGTTCCATCGTAGGTAAGAAATGATGGAACACTACCAGGCTAGCATCGCCAATCGATCCAGAGGAAGTTTATATTAGACCACAAACTCATTCTCAAGGGCGATCCTATAACAGACGGTCTGATTTCCAGTCCCGCCTACTTACACAAATGCTGCAGTGGCGGAACAAACTCTAATCCATAAATCTTGAAGTGCTAGCCTCCACTGAATCAACATAACCATATGACTGAGAACTCGGTCCTTTGAATGTTTGTCAAGTCCCTCTAGGACATAACTACCAATTCCACATCTCTGGTTATTTCAATTTGAAAAGACACGTAAAGGATTAAATTCCCATGTAATTGCATAAATCAGTTTTCACAAGAGATATACATGTAATCAGCATCATAAATTTTGCATACTCATAATCAATACTGCAATATCCAAAGAACAAAGAGAAATCCACTAATTTCATTCATCATTACTTGTTTTTTTCCTAAAGAAACATGCAGATACAGTACAAAATGCATGAAAATAAACGTGCAGACACAATTGACAGACGGACTCTCCCACCCCACACTTCTGAACCAAGTCGTGTCCTCACGACACGACTTTAGTTTAAAGATTATGACAATGCAGACACAACAAAAAGGGAAAGAAAAAATAGAAATGAACAAGTATTCCCCTAGTCTGAGTCCGCAGTCGGTGCCAAATGTGGAATGGTTAACTCTGGGGGAATAGGATCGCCTAGCTGCCATCTTGGTGGAGCTGGAACTCGCTGTGTTCTGGGTGGCAGAAGATATTGCAGTGCCCTATAGACGTTAAATACTGCATCCAACTGCTGCCTAGTAAGCTGAGCTACCGCTAGCTCTACCTATGGGTCTGGTGCTCAGGCACAGCTCTGCCTGGTTGTAAAAGACTCTGCTCTCTCCTGGATCTGGCGTTGATGAGTAGGTGATGTAGAGGATTCAGCTCCATCCTCAGTCTTTGTGCGACGACGTCTGTCTATGGGCATCCGGGTGTGGTACTACGGGTTCTCATGGTAGATCCACGCGTACTAATCTCCCTTGCGCGGACGCCTATGAATAACATGTTCATGAGAAAAGAAATAAATGTTGAAATAAGCTGGAGGAATGCGCTGATGAGTATCCAAGGTCGACTGTCCGGATAGACGGCGCAGTATGTAAGTGATCAACCCTTCAAAGACAATCGGTCCTGTTGTGGGGCGATTATTCCAAAACATGTACATCAGATGGAAGAAATCAACCGACCTCCAACGATCGAAGGCACCCAAGCAAATCATATCGGGGAAAGATACCTTGTCGACTTCGGTATGCCCAGCGTGTATTGTGCCGCCCTACAAATGAAACAAGGCTGGGTCCTGAAGATGAATCGCCCTAGAGACTGATGGTTCATATGATCTAGCTTCCTGTACGCTAAGCCTGAACCAGGCCTCACACATACTCATTGTGTATAAAATCTCCACGTGCTGGCCAACCAAATATCTCCTTCAACTAGGGAGGGGTAATATGGTGATACTCACCTCTGTGCCAGTAGCACAGTCCCTCATGATCCTGACTCCCCGCATAGTTAAAAGATGCTAGGAACTCACAAGTATCCTGCACGTCTGTATTACTGCTGAGAGTGAGGAGACCTAGCCATCCACTCCTCTGTGACATATCTCGGACTCGACCCTCCACTGTTGCTTAGAAACTCGACCTCAATAAATCTGCTCGCTTCCTGCGGTCTCTCTATAAGTTCCGCATACAAGTCCTCAAATGTCAACTCTTCAGGTTCCATATCGAATCTCAGCTTAAAACTGAAGAAAATACACTCGAAGCAACTCGATCAACGCTGGTCAACTATCAGCCGCGCCCCCTTCAGACTTTAAGTCGCCGCGTCCCCTTCGTACATTAGCTAATGTCAGCACAGAACGCGAGCATCTATGTCTAAGATGGGCGCGATGAACCTACAGATCGAGCTCTTCGCTCCTTCAATCGGATCTTCCAATCTAACTCCAATTCTTCACAAATTCACATAGAACAACCTCCTACTGAACATCTGAATAACCCCCAATGCACAAAAATCCGAATCTAACACCTCAAATCTGAGTGAACATCAAACCCTAGCTTGCCTTAAGTTAAAGGCACGGTATGATTGGAGACCGATGGGAATTTCACTTACGATGGATGAAGTGTGGTGTTGCTAAACTCCAATCTCGAAACCAGTCGAGTGATAAATCGGATCTTGAAGACTGGACACGGTTTGGGTTATTTTTGCTCTTTTGCTGACTTTTTCTTTCGTGTTTGGGGGAATGAATGAGAGAAGGTGCGACTGAATGGAGGTACTTGATAGGAACCTGTCGGCAATAACCAAACAGATTCCTGAGTATGCGCAGCGGAAAATGGGTTTAGATGAATATGGTCGAATGAACGATGGAAATGGGGCAAAGTGGCTCGATGGAATGTATTAAAATGGGAAAAGACTGAGAACAGTCGAAAGGGAAAACGTTACAATGGAAGACTAGTCGAGGATCTCAAGATAAGCACCCAAGTGCCGAAGGGTTGTCCTTCGACACTAAGGTATGATCCGAGATAACTCTTGGGTATTTTCTGGATGCCAAACAATAAAGGAATACATGTGTTTAAATAGGAAAATGAGATGTAGCCGTTGGGAGCCCAACAGCTCTATTCTTCCTCGCCCAAGCGTCGGTCTTCGAAGGAGTTAAGGTGGGTGCATGCATCTCCGGTCTTCGTCATAACTCCCTTGACCCAAAGTGGCCGTTGGTTCATGCATCTGCCCAGAAAAGCTCATTGACCCCCAAGTAGCCGTTGGTTCATGAATCTGTCGAGAAAAGCATGCCACGTCAGCTGGCGTGCGTTCAGCGTGCGCTGGAGTGTGGGCAGTCTTCGGATCAGTCGGGGCCTTCGAGTGCGAGAGTGGGGTTCTGGGCAATCCGGTGATTTGGCTCGTGCGTTCCTTCTGGGACTTCATATCCTTCGACTTATGGGGCATGAGAAACATATTGGTCGAGCTGGATTTGCCCAATGCGCCTGTCTGGTCGAGAGATATGGACTGCGTGCCAGACAGTGCGCACAGGGCACTCGACCACTGGGCCTCCGGAGGACTTCGCCATGACACTGTGAGATTACTGCCTAGACCCCATATGTTGGCCATTCTAAGATCATTGGTCGAGGCGGAATCTCCAATGGGCAAGCTTTGGTCGAGGATTCTCTTGATATCCAGAATCTGCGCACGCAGGGCCCTGTCGAGGCCTTCGGCCAGGTTCTTTGTGCAATTCCTCGACGGGGCCTTCGGCAGCTCGGGTCCTCCAGGTAGATTCCCATCATTCCTCCCCCCTTGAGAAACGACCTTGTCCTCAAGGTCGTGATGATCTGCCCTTGGTGCTGGTGCGGCGGCTTTGGCTCTCTTGGTTATCCCCGGTTCAAAGGGCATGTGGTCGCGCCTCCTCCAGTGATGACGCGTCAGGTCTCCCTTGTTCAGGGGCTCCTCTTCTTGCAGGCTCGAGCGATATTTGGGCTTACCTCGATCAAAAGGCCTGGTCCCCAAGTGGTAGTGTCCCGTGTTCAGATCAGGCAGGACCTTCGTCTTCGAGAGGGATGACTTGGGCACTCCGGAGTCTTGGCTCGTGCGCTTTCCTTGGCCAACAATATTGTCCGACTTGTTGGCCATGCTGATCATTTTGGTCGAGCTGAAATCCTCACTTGAGTTCGTCGGGTCGGGAGTTCTGGTGTCGTGCGCCTCGTCCGGAGTCGAGAGGATGGATTTGGGCACTCCGGTGTTTTGACTCGTGCGTTTTCCTTGGCCAACAATTTTGCTCGACATATTGGCCATGAAAATTGACAGGCACTGCCTTGTCGCGAGGCAATGTGTACAAATAATATTTATAAGTCCGCTACTCGCGACTTCACTACTGGGTAGCAAGTGGTAAGTAGGGGTCGAATCCAAAGGAATTAGGGGGATAGTTGCTCTTTGAGGTGATTGTACAGCGAGGGAGCGTGTTTTAGGTTGGTTGAGGTTTTAGAGCTAGTAACTGCGTGACTTTTTGGTTGGTTTTGGTTTTTTGTGCGAAAAGTAAATGACTGAAAAATAAATACTGAAAAATAAAAATAGAAGACTTACAGCGGGTGATGCGTGATTGGCAAGTCCTCCGGAAGGTGAGCAGTTGATAGAGCAGTTTATACTAAAATTAAAAGTAAGTGCAGGTGGTGTTTTTAATTTAAGGAAAACATTCGGTTTTGGGGGCTTTGTATCATAGCCTGTTTATCATTGACCCTTAGTGATCTTACTAAGTATTCAAACGTGTATCAAGCCCATTCCAAGCACTCGATTTGCCACACTGTCTAGCCCATTCCAAGGTCGTAGAGCACTTGTTCTACTTAGACTAATACCCCATTCCAAGGTATAGTAGCCTGTGTGCATCCATTTGATCAGTCATTCCCGAGCAACCAAATGGTTTTTTAGAGAGGTCAAACTCCTCAGATAAGCGTTGCCATTCCAAGCATCCACTTATCCGAGTATGTTTACGAATCCCACGGAAGAGTTTTGCCATTCCAAGCATCCACTCAACCTTGGAAGTTCTAACCTAATATATGGCACATAGAACAAGTTTTGAATACAAAGAAGAGGCACTAAGAGTATAGCCTAAAACATTTTATGATACAAGTACACCCCTTCAACCGAATGAAGAGTTTAGCTACGAATATCCATAGAGGTGGATACCATAGCTAAGTACTTACAGTTTTTGAAAGACAGTAAGTAAAGGAAAGGGTTGAGTACTCAAGAACCAACAGGAGTACTCAAGACCGAACTATAATACTCAAAAACCAACAGGAGTATTATTTATATCAAAACCAAACTTACAAAGTAACAAACTTAGAGAGAGAAGTGTTTTTTGATTTTGGGCTTATGAAATGAGGAGGAGGAGCTCTCCTTTTATAGCCAAAGTGAAGAGGAATGGAGGGCTAGGATGGGAGCACATGGCAAGCCATCCATGGAGGAGGAGGAGCCTCCCAAAGCCGCCGGTCCTCTTGTCTTCTTCCCCAAAGCCGCCGGTCCTCTTGTCTTCTTCTCAAAAGCCGCCGGGTAGCCGGTCATGGAGGAGGAGGGAAGGTGGCTTTGGCCACCTCTTGCACAAAGCCGCCGGTCACCATGGGAGAAGGGAGAGTTTTGTGAGTTTTGTGCAGTCTTTTCACAAAACTATCAGTGTATTTCAGCTCCGGACTGACTTTGATTGTTCTTTGGTTGGATTTGTTTTGAGTGATTCCACGTCAGGATCTTGAGATTTCTTCAGTCAGCGTCTGATCGTGACCTTGGAATGACTCGTAATATCTTTTCTGCGTAAAAACTCCTCCTTAGCATGTATTCTCTCTAAGCTCCAAAATGCCCTGTAGACAAATATCGGAACTAACAAGCAAAAGTTAACTAGATAAACAGTCTAATTTGGTGGGTTTAACTGTGTTTTTGATTCGTATAATTATGGTCCATCAAAAATCATATTGGTCGAGACGGAATCATCACCTTCGTCCATCGGGTCGAGAGTTGTGACCTTAGTGCCTTGTGCCTCGTCCGGGTTTGAGTCCTTTGTGAGCGAGAGGGGAAGTTTGGGCACTCCGATGACTTGACTCGTGCGCTCCTCCTGGCTAGCCGTATTGCCCAACTTAGTGACCATGTTATTCACATTGGTCGAGCCGGATTTGTCGTCTTCGATCGCCGGGTCAGGAGTTATGGTTCTGGTGCCCGATAGTGCGCCTGGGGCTTGGTTGGTCGGGGCTTTGGAGCCGAGTGCCTCGTCTATGCCTGGGTTGAATGGAATGAGGCCACGGTTGTGTTGCGGATCAGTCTGGCCACCGATCCTTCCCAGCGCCCGGCTTTGGTTCAGTGCCTTGGTTGAGTCCCCCTCCAAGTGTGTCGCCCTTGGGTTGCCTTGCGTCATGGGGCCCTTTGTTTCTTGCTCATCGTTTTGGGCGACTTGGGACCTTGGCGCCTTGTATCTAGGCGCCTGTTGCCTCTGCTCTTTCTTGCGGGTGCTATGGAGGTCCTTCAGTCTACCTCGATCAAATGGAGTGGTGCATCCGTGATTTATCAGACCGATCCGGGCAATTACCTTTCCTTGCGCGCAATTGTGGCCCAAGGTCGCCCCTGCTTGTACCCGCAAGCCCTTCTGCTCCACGGCTGCCATGGGGTGCTGCTTCGTGCTCTCAATAGTCCCCAGCAAGGCCTTCCACTCAGTTGTTACGATGTCAGCCCCAACTGCCTTGGACTCGCGCAGTTCCTTCTCCAAGTGTCGGTTAGCCCGGTGAGTCCTCCCCAGTTTCTGCTCGCCCTCAAGGATGGCCACCTTACACATGCTGATTGGCGTGTTGTATGTTCTCGTCGGTGGCTTTGGGCAGGTAGCTTGGTCGTCATCCAAGTGGTCGACTCCTTTTCCCCGATCAAAGGGGACAATGCCTTGGTCTTCTAGCGCCCGGCCTTGGTACTCTTCGCGCATCGGCCCAATCTGATAACCAGGGTTGTTAGGCAATATCGCATGTACTATCATGACAAACTGACCTAGTGGACTTGGCTGGGAAAGTCGCTCTTCTTGTTGCCCTAGTTTGGCGAAGTCCTTGCTACGTTGTCTATCGAGCCGTAGTAGATGCGTGACCCTGCCTTGCGCTGGAGCTCTTCCCAATTCGACCAGCCCTCCAAGGAATGGATCCACATATGCAGGCCTCTCAGTTACGGTGGCCTTCAAAAGCCCTTGGTGGCTCTTGTGCTCATGTCCGTCTTTGCGAGGAACACTCGCGCTGACTTGGTTTGCTTTGGGCACCGGCTGGTCTTCATGCGTTGGGCTCCCCTCGACGCTCATGGATCCAAGACTGCTCTCCAAAGGAAGCTTGTCCTCGCCCCGAGTTCCTTCGACATCATTAGAAATTTCAGAAATCGAAAAATCTAACTTTTGTACCTCTTCGTTGCAAGTCGAAACTTCTTTGGGGTTTGGATTCCGCTTGGGCTGCCGTCCCTCCAAATACTTGTCCAGGCGCTCGATCATCTTAGTCAGCGCATTCACTACGATAGCATCGCGTTCAGATCTGAGGGTCGCCTCCCTTCCTGCCACCTCGGGTCGTGTGGAATGCCTTGTGGGCGCATGCATGTTTGGGTAGCGCGGCCTTGGGTAACTTCCTTCGAACGTTGTATTACCTTGATGGGAGTGGGACGAGCTTCGCTGATCTGCCCATCTTGCGTGGTCATGTGATGGGTAGGTGTTGTAGGAATACATGGTTGCGGGCTGTGTGTTGATATTCATGGTTGCGGAAGGTGTGGTGGGGTGTGAAAATGTTGCGGAAGGTGTGTGGAAATGTATGGGTGGTGTCCTAAGGACCGAACAGCTCTGAGGCCAATTGATAGGAACCTGTCGGCAATAACCAAACAGATTCCCGAGTATGCGCAGCGGAAAATGGGTTTAGATGAATATGGTCGAATGAACGATGGAATTGGGGCAAAGTGGCTCGATGGAATGTATTAAAATGGGAAAAGACTGAGAACAGTCGAAAGGGAAAACGTTACAATGGAAGACTAGTCGAGGATCTCAAGATAAGCACCCAAGTGCCGAAGGGTTGTCCTTCGACACTAAGGTATGATCCGAGATAACTCTTGGGTATTTTCTGGATGCCAAACAATGAAGGAATACATGTGTTTAAATAGGAAAATGAGATGTAGCCGTTGAGAGCCCAACAGCTCTATTCTTCCTCGCCCAAGTGTCGGTCTTCGAAGGAGTTAAGGTGGGTGCATGCATCTCCGGTCTTCGTCATAACTCCCTTGACCCAAAGTGGCCGTTGGTTCATGCATCTGCCCAGAAAAGCTCATTGACCCCCAAGTAGCCGTTGGTTCATGAATCTGTCGAGAAAAGCATGCCACGTCAGCTGGCGTGCGTTCAGCGTGCGCTGGAGTGTGGGCAGTCTTCGGATCAGTCGGAGCCTTCGAGTGCGAGAGTGGGGTTCTGGGCATTCCGGTGATTTGGCTCGTGCGTTCCTTCTGGGACTTCATATCCTTCGACTTATGGGGCATGAGAAACATATTGGTCGAGCCGAATTTGCCCAATGCGCCTGTCTGGTCGAGAGATATGGACTGCGTGCCAGACAGTGCGCACAGGGCACTCGACAACTGGGCCTCCGGAGGACTTCGCCACGACACTGTGAGATTACTGCCTAGACCCCATATGTTGGCCATTCTAAGATCATTGGTCGAGGCAGAATCTCCAATGGGCAAGCTTTGGTCGAGGATTCTCTTGATGTCCAGAATCTGCGCACGCAGGGCCCTGTCGGGGCCTTCGGCCAGGTTCTTTGTGCAATTCCTCGACGGGGCCTTCGGCAGCTCGGGTCCTCCAGGTAGATTCCCATCAGTACTCTCGTAATCAACGCTTGATCGCGCCCAATGCAGACATTAGTGACACGGTCAACGCTTTAATGTCTTCGTAGCACGCGATGGTAACGTTAAGGCTGGGCGCAGGACACACTGACTTGGACCTATTTTTAACATGCAAAAGAATTCATTTCCCGAAAAACTAAGTAAAAACTGACTGAACTCAACTATCTAGACTCATGAAATAAGACAAAATACTGACTCAAGACCAAACAAAAAAAATCATCAGGTTGCCTCTCGCACATCGCCTTTGTTTTACATCATTGGCTCGACGGTACCTCATTTATATGTCGGTTGGAGGCTTGGTGAGTTCGAACTCTTGAATGGGATGTTCAATCTCGCCCTGGTAGTTCTTTACCTGATTTGCATTGACCTTGAAACGGTCTCCACTCTTTGGGTTTGTCAACTCAAGTGCGCCGTGGTTAAAACCCTTCATCACCATGTAAGGACATGTCCATCTTGATGACAATTTAAAAGGCATTAGTTTTAATCGTGATGAAAACAAATTACCTACAGGCAAATCTCTAATGTGCGTCGTAGAATGAACTTGTCGTGGTAGAGCTTGGTGCGCCTTGTTGTCTGATTGGCTCTCATAAGCCTCTAAGCGCAACTCCCCAAGCTTACTGAGCTGTAATTTGCTTTCTAAGCCAGCTTTCTTCAGGTCGGGTTGCACGTTTTCAGCGCCCAAAAGGCCATGTGCTCGAGCTCGACTGGGAGGTGAAATGCTTTCTCGTATACCAACAGAAAAGGAGAAGTTCCTATCGATAGTAGGCTGTTTTGTAAGCCCACATAGCATCATCCAGTCTCAGACTCCAGTCTGGGGATGATATACTGTAGAAGTCCAGTGGTGAACATGGTACTGCTTCAAAGTAGCTGCTATCATTCTGTTGTAGAATTGAGTCCCCTGATCACTGTTTATGGCTTTAGGCACTCTGTATCTGCAAAAAATGTTAGTGCGAAGAAAATCCACAACAGTCTTAGCATCATCGCATCTAGTAGTCTTAGCCTCTACCCACTTAGACACATAATCCACTACAACAAGAATATATAAATAGCCAAACGATGCAGAAAAAGGACCCATGAAATATGTCCCCTGTATATCAAAAACCTAATCAACATCAATAGGTATTTGGGGCATCTCGTTTCCCTAGCAGAAATTTTGCATACTCTCTGACATCTATCACATCTTTTATAGTGATCATAGGCATCTCTAAAAACATGTGGCCCATAAAAATCACTATCAAAAAAAATTCTACTAGTCCTCTGGGGGCCAAAATGACCACCACGTGCATGCTCGTGATAGAAAATAAGCACGGAAGCAATCTTATCATCAGGGAGACCTGCTTAAGTATTTGTTTAACGCCAATTTTTCACAAATAAGGGTTATCCCACACATAATATTTCGAATAGTGCTTCTGTTTCAGACATTGAGCTTCACAAGTAGCTCAGAGCATACCATGGTACTTTACCTGCGAGAGCATATAGGTGCTCATCCGGAAAGGTCTCTGTGATGTGTCCAGCATCCTCTTTTCTCACTAACCGGCTCAGGTGGCAAGCTATTGTATTTTGTATGCCCTCCTTATCTTTGATTTCCAGGTCAAATTCCTGCAGCAGCAAAATCCATTTGATCAAGCGCGGTTTGGCATCCTTCTCTGTCATCAGGTACCTAATAGCTACATGATCAGAATAAACAACTATTTAGTACCAAGTATATAAGGCCTGAATTTTTCTAAAGCGAAAACCACTGGTAATAATCCTTTTTCAGTCATCGAGTAGTTTCGCTGAGTTGCATCCAGAGTCCTCGAAGTAAATCACTACTGGGTTTTTGTCCATCCTTTGACCTAATACAGGTCCCACAGCATAGTCGCAGGCATCGCACATAATCTCAAATGGGTAGTCCCAATCTGGTGCTCGAATAATAGGCACGCTGGTGAGGGCCTTTTTCAACTCATCGAAGGCCTCCCAACATGAATCTGTACACTCAAAAGGAACATCTTTTTGCAAGAGATGATAAAGGCATAGTCTTCGTAGAAAAATCCTTTTTGGATCTACGATAAAAACCATCATGTCCATCACGCACCCTAGAAGAATAAGGAAGACTAAGTATTAAATCTATGTTCGCCTTACCAATCTTAATACCTTCATGTGAAACAATATAACAGAAAGTCACACCATGAGTAACCATAAAGTGATACTTTTTATAATTGAACACCAAATTCATAGATACACATCGTTCTAGTACTCTACTCAAGTTATCATAGCATGCGTCAAAAGTATCACCATAAACTGTGAAAGTCCATAAACACCTCAATGAAACTACCTATCATGTCAGAAAAAATATTGGTAACCACCCGCTGAAAGGTGCCAGGTGCATTACACAATCTAAAAGACATGCGCCGAAGAGCAAAAGTACCAAATGGGCATGTGAAGGTAGTTTTTTTTCTTGATCCTCAGGTACAATAGGAATTTGATTATAACCTGAAAATCCATCAAGAGAATAGAAATAGGCGTACCTGCCAACCTGTCAAGCATCTGATCAATAAATGTAAGAGGAAAGTGATCCTTACGCGTCACGGCATTCAGCTTCCTGTAATCGATGCATATGCGCCATCCATTCTTGACTCGAGTAGTCACCATCTCAACTGCAACATTCTTTTCAACAGTAATACCTTTTTTTTGGTACTACATGTACATGACTTACTGACTATCTGAGATCGGGTAAATCACATCATTATCCATTAGCTTCTGAATTTCCTTCTGCACTACCTCCATCATGATCGGATTCAACCTCCTCTATGGCTCTCGCGAAGGTTTAGCTACATCCTCCAATAAAATTCGATACATGCACACAGCTGGACTGACTCCCCCTAATATCTGCAAGTGTCCATCTGATAGCCAGCTTGTTACTGTTCAGCACGTCAATCAATCATTTTCAGCATCCAGTCCTTTCCTGATGATGACGGTTAATGTGTCATTCTCTCCTAGGAATACATACTTCAAGTGCTCAGACATAGGTTTCAGCTCCAATTTAGGTGCCTGCATAGTAGAAGGCAGCATCACATTAGATTTAAACAATCGAACAACATTAACTCATACCTGGATGTCAATGGTCTTGAGACTTCCAGCTGAGCTAGTGCATCAAGAATATTCTCGGCGAACTCATATAAGTCCCCATGCGGGAAAATATCACTCTTAAATGCGAGCTCCAGCGGATCTGCTCTACCTTCCGGTTTCATCTCCTGGACTAGATCATCCAGTGTGTCTAAAGCATGCGCTGCAAATTCTGGTGGATGCTTCATGGGTTGAAAACTGTTGAAGCGAATTACTTCGCCCTCGACTTCCATAGTGTGCCAATGTCACAGTCGATCTGCATCTTAGATGTCGTCAAGAACGGACGACCGAAAAATCGGTGCATGATCTTCTGGGTCGGAAATTAATCCATACGAAGCCGATATAATCCTACTATTAACATTTGAACACAATTTTGGCTTCCTAATTTTTAGCGATTACGACTTGATTTGAATTAAATTAAAGATTGTAATGACGATTATAACATTTTGTCATTATATTTTTAATTAAATAATTTAATTAATACATAAAAAAGGGCTATTGATTGAGTTAATCAAAAGACTGATATATGTTCTAATCTCTCATGAAAATTTGTGGTTATAATATGATCGAGTGGCTTGTATTCTTGACAAATTGTCAATATGTCAAGGGTTTGATTCCCTTCAATAGTATATTTCTCTTCAACTGCGTGAGGAGTGCTATTCATCCCTTTTGAAAGTATTTTCGTCCAGTCTCGGAGTAGACGTGTTGTTCCTCCCTCACGGAGGTGTTATTCGTCCCTCGTGGACGTGTTGTATTCTGCTGGTAGGCGCTGCTGCCTCGTCTAATCCTCCTTCCACGGGTTCAAGTTTATGCTCGTGTGTTTCAAAAATCAGTCGTGCTTCAGTGGACACAATTCAAGTATCAAATTCGAAAGGGGCCATGCGTGGCCTTGATGAGCCGTATTTATACGACTCATCGAGTCATTAAATCCCACCATTTCATTCACTTTATTATGCGAACAGTTACTTTTTAGTGTTGTTTCGTATTTCAGGTGATTTGGAAGCTCTAGGAGGAATTGCGCTTAAAGATGGCATTTTAGGCCATAAATGCATCACAAGATGATTTTGGAGTCAAGCGGAGTCAAGGAACTTCATTCGGGAGCAAAAGGGCGCAAATCGGACGCTCCGGCAGATTTTTGGGCCCGGTGCACCATGACTGAGACCCCTACTTTGGAAGCCTCCCCGGCCTAAACCGTCCACACATGGGGGTGATTTCAAGGTCCAGGAATCAAGTATACATGTCCACCTAGTGCCCCAGGTCAAGAGCCCGGCCAAAAGCTTGTCCGAGGCCGGAGTAAATAATCGCCGAAGTCACTAGTCCAATCAGCGCAGATTTCAGGACTTAGCCAAATTCAGGGCCTGTTTTCCGGCTGGCTGAGATGCCAACTTTGAGAGCCGCCCCGGCCTAATCCGTCTACACAATGGGGTGATTTCAAGGTTTGGACATCAAGTATACATGTCCAGCTAGTGCTCCAGCTCAAGATCCCGGCCAGAAGAGTTTCCGAAGGCGAGTCAAAGCGGCCCCAAAGTACCCAGTACGATCAGCATTCATCCGAGTTCCAGCCGAGTTGAAACTGAGTTGAGTCCGAGTTTGACCGAGTTTGACCGAGTTTAAAGCCCAAAATTCGTCCAGCCCAATGTCATATTAGGGCAAACTTACATCTAGGGTTTCGGAATATTCAAGAAGGTTTAAGGTGGCTTAATTATCAAGCAAAGGAGTAGCTTAAAGATAAAGCAAGGAAGATATGGGAATATTTCCTAAATAATCTTTTGGGATTATTTAGGGAACTTTGGGGCATTCTCAAACTCTATAAATAAGAGCTCTCCTCAGCCTTCTAAAGCATCCCAAAAAGTAGAGAGCTCCTCTCTCTACAAAATTCTCTCTTCTCACTCACGGCCGAGCCCTAGTTCTCTCCACCGTCCGCCCTTGCTCCGCCCGTTCTGCCTCCGTGCGCCGCTGCTGCTCCGCCCTCATCAGCTAGCTCAGCCGTGCCTTGTTCCCTTGTTACTCGGTTCATAGTGAAGTTCTTGTTCCCTTTTATTACTTGCATTGTTCTTCATGAGTATGTGTAACTAAACCCTCTATTCGGGTTAGGGTTAAATAATTGTGACGATGTTTTGAGATTTTGTTCTTCACTATTATTATTGCATTCTATTTAGTTCTTGTGCAAATTATCAGTTTGAATTATTAGGTTAAGGGGAGATCCGAAAGGGTACAACTTAACCTAGTAATACTTACTATCTATTCACTACTTATTTGATACTGACCCGTTAGAATAAGTAGTTGCACTAAACCTAATATAACCAGACCAGGAGTATTAGGTTTGCTAGAATTAAACGGTTATAACCAGACCAGGAGTAACCCTAAGAAAGCAAGAATAAATATTTAGAAATCAAGGATAAACTTAGTCACAATTGAATAAAACCCTAACCTGAATATCTTCTCTGATTGATACATCTCACTTATTTTCGTGCCTTACTATTGTTTCTTAAACTGTTTACTCTCACAATTCATCTTTTCTCTCTCTTACAGAACAAAGTAGTAACCATCTAGCTTCCTTGGGTTCGACCCTTGCTTGCCGCTGTACTAACCCACAGTTTAGAGTGAGGAAATTATAAATTCAAATTTGCAGGTACAAACGACGCCTGTCAGGCCTGTACTCCAAGACTTTAATATTCGCATGTACCCGATAATAAGAGAATTCTCATGCAAGAAGTATACGATATATTTATATGGTGATTGATATATATGAGATGTAAAAAAAAACCCATTATCAAAAAAAGAAAAATCCAATCTCTTATATTTAACTTATCTTTTTTTTGTAGAAAATGAAAATAAAATTATTACGATACGACTCATTTCTAAGAAATTCTCATTAAACTGATGGCTAACGCTTGTTCCGGATGGTCATTCATCAAGCAGTGTGAGATAGCAGTCGGGACATGGGAGTCCTTTCCCTATCTATTTGTCCCACCCAGCATGAACCTTTAGAGCTCCGGTGATACCATCTACCAATTCATCATTTCACCACAACTTGCTTTATTTCCATCTTTTTTTCCTCTTATTGAAATTTAAGTCTCTTATCGGTTTCCGAAACTTAGGTCTAAACAGCGAGTTTTTTATTTTAAAAATGACTCTTTTTGAGTTTCAACTTTCAAAAAATGACTTGTTTTTAATAAAACCGGATCCCCAGGATCCGATTTTCCGTGTTTTTAATAAAACCGGAACCTAGGGATCCGGTGTTATGTGCATGTTCGAATGAGAGAACTCCACGTGTTCTCGTTTGCACATAACACCGGATCCTGGAGATCCGATTTTATTAAAAACACAGAAAATCGGATCCTGAAGATCTGATATTATTAAAAACAGGCCATTTTTGAAAGTTGAAACTCACATGGGTCATTTTTGATATGTTGAAACCCATTTGGGTCATTTTAAAAAAAACTCCTAAACAGCTCTTCGTCGTCGTTATGCATGGATCACTGCTGTGAATATACATAGCCGGTCCTGAACCCAGACCTTGTTCTTTATCATAGCCTCGCAAAGCTGACAATTTAAAGGGGAAATTCTTTCTGTAAAAGTTCTAAGTTCCCGTCGTTGCATGCTTTCAGCATATCTGTCCGGGAGGAGTTACTGCAGGTTCCGGAAACATAAGTGTGAGGATTGTATGTCAAACAGAAATGATAGTTGGATACTGAGTGCCAATTCAAATACCTAAGGGATATCCTGAGATATTGCCATGCATTATCTGCTTTGGGATTCATAGCAAGTGCTCGCACATAATAACGAATGGACTCTTCATATAAGCCCTGCATGAAAAAAGATATCTGGCTTAGTACAATGAAATGTACAGCTGGTTAGCTGATACAAATTTAGTGGCAGTTTTTCTTTACTCAAGCAATAAGGTCGTTTTTCCCTTGATGGATATGAGAAGACATGAATCAAGCCACTAAAACCAACCTGATTAGCAAAACTGATTCCCATGTTTGCCCAAGCGCGGACATAGTTAGGCTTCAAATCCAGTGCCTAATCGCCAACAATCAGGAGAACAAGATTGTGAGAAACATAAACTAGATCTGGCGGAATTTCAAATAGAGCACACTATCCACACAGAGACTTCACCATACCTACTATACCCAGTTATGCAAAATCAGTGCACTATGGACACATGTAAAATAATAGCACTGGAACAGAGTTCGATACTTCAAAACTATGCAAGACAAATGCGAGACTGCCTTATATACAAGCATGTCATATGTGGATAAAATAATACAAACAGGTCAATTTTCATTCTTAAAACAAGATAGTCTGCACTGTGAAGCATCTTTTACCTGCTGATAAGCTAATACTGCATCAGCACTGTGAATGCTGTTAGCTTGTGTAGCACCAAGTTTATTCCATAGGGAATAATCCCGTGGCCTTAGCTTCAACGCATTCTCAAATGCCTCCATGGCTTTATCGAACTCCCTCGACAAGTTATACAAGACACCAAGAACTATGTGAACATCAGCATCATCTGGAGCCAGTTTAGCAGCTTCATTGAATAAGTTTGTCACCTGCAAGTACATATGAGACACTTGAAGATTAGCACCGCATAGTAAGTTCAATTGCATAACTTAGCCCACTGATTTAGCGGATGGGAGATATCTCATATTATGATTTGATATTCTTAAGGATCTCCTATTAACTGCTAACTACTAGATATTTATAAAGCATGCTTATTTCTCGAAGTATCAAAAGAGCAACAGACAAACTGGAGATTGGGTGGAAACATAAAAAGAGAAGACACTTTCTGTCTTTCTCCATACAAGTGATTTGAGCCAACTCCTACAAGAGACCACTATGTTCTGTTCTCCATGTCCATCTGAAGACCCTGCCGGGAATTATGAAACGATTCTACTAATTTATAGGGCGGCCAAACGGTGGGGCTCATGATGCGAACCAATTGTTTCACAAAGCTCAGATTTTAAGTCAACATGAAAAGCCACCTTCGGTATCATTTTTGGCTAAGCAACCAGAACCAAAGCATAACAGGCATAATTGGTATCCTGACTTTTATCAGTTAATGGCTTGGTGCATCAATTGATCTTTCAATCATTGACATGGAGGACTAGGAATTATTTTGAAACAATATAAAATTAGACACTAAGAAAGGCCACAACTCATTTCAAATGGACAATCTTATAGATCAGATCATAGTTGTCACCTATGTATCAAAGATCAGATCATAGTTGATTAGTTGTCACCTATGTAGCATGGAAACGGAAAGTGCAAGAAACCGGGAAACGGCAAATCCAAAAAAATAGGAAAAAAAAACCACAATATAATATATATATATATATATATATATATAGGGAGCGCTCGGTTGAGGCAAGGTTGTAAGAATGAGGCAGTAAGGTATGATCTTGACCATTGATGATATTGATCTAATGGTTGAGATTTAAAGATGTGGTAGTGGAATTTTACTATTTGTTTTTTGTTTTTTACTGTCATATAGAGGAGCGCTCAAATGAGGCAAGCCAAATAAGAATGAGGCAGTGAGGCACGATCTGAGCCACACATCTAACCCCCCGTGCTTTGTGGGTGCGCCACGTGTCCAAATAGTAAACCCACTACCGACAGTAAAAAGTAAAAACAAATAGTAAAATCCCACTACCACATCTTTAAATCTCAACCATTAGATCAATATCATCAATGGCCAAGATCATACCTTACTGCCTCATTCTACCAACCTTGCATATACATATACATATATAGGGGAGCGCTCAAATGTTACACCCATTTTAGAGTGTTATGTGTTACACCAATCTTAGCCACACTTCCAACCCCCCGTGCTTTGTGGGCTTGCCACGTGTCCAAGTACCCAAAATCCAATAAAGCAAAAAGTAAACAGTAAAACCAACTACCCAAAAATTCACTATTCCGATACTATTCCTGCTACTATCAACCAATCAGAAGCTCTGTAACACATAACACATTAAGAAGCCATAACATTTGAGCGCCCCCTATATATATATATATATATATATAGGGGAGCACTCGGTTGAGGCATAGTTGGTAGAATGAGGCAGTAAGGCATGATCTTGGCCATTGATGATATTGATCTAATGGTTGAGATTTAAAGATGTGGTAGTGGGATTCTACTATTTGCTTTTTACTGTTGGTAGTGGGTTTATTATTTGGACACGTGACGCGCCCACAAAGCACGGGGGGTTAGATGTGTGGTTGAGATCGTGCCTCACAGTTTCATTCTAATTTGGTTGCCTCATTTGAGCGCTCCTCTATATATATATATATATATATATATAAGGGAGCACTCGGTTGAGGCAGGGTTATAAGAATGAGGCAGTAAGACATGATCTTGGCCATTGATGATATTGATCTAATGGTTGAGATTTAAAAGTGTGGTAGTGGGATTTACTGTTTGCTTTTTACTGTTGGTAATGGGTTTACTATTTGGACACGTGGCGCACCCACAAAGCACGGGGGGTTAGATGTGTGGTTGAGATCGTGCCTCACTTTACTGTAGCGTGCCTCATTCGAACGCTCCTATATATATATATATATATAGGGGCGAGCTCAAATGAGATTGGGTACTATTGGTGAGGTCGTGAGGCCCAATGTCACACCTTTATATCAAAATGATCTAATGGTTGAGATTTAAAGGTGCAGGGAATAGTATTTTGTTTTTTACTGTTTGCTTTTTACTTTTGATGGATTTTGGTAGTTGGACACGTGGCGCCCCTATATATATATATATAGAAGTGTTCGATTGAGGACGCCTCTAAAAATGCCATTGATCTTGTTGATCCAATGGTTGAGATTTAAAGGTAGTGGGATTTTACTGTTTGCTTTTGATGGATTTTGGTAGTGGGACACGTGGCGCGCCGAGAAAGCACGGGGCGGTTAAGTGGGGCACGTGGCGCGTTGTGATTGGTTGTACTCACGTACTCATTTCTGGAGGGTGTCCTCAATTGAACACTCCTCTATATATATATATTAAATATGTATAATTTTATGATTCTTAAAATTATTAAAGTTCAGTGTAAAATAATTCAATTTATCAGTTTTCTGAAAATTTTCCTAAATAAAATGAGAAATTAGGTTTGAGAGGTTTCCAGAGGTTTGTAATAAAAACAAGGAAAAAAAGAGGTTTCTTTTCGTGTCCTAGGAGTTTCCGATTCATTGATTATTTCAGAAAGCTCGGTTGACGTCATAAAAAAAAGAAAAAAAAAAGAAACCATATCTTGAGGTTGAGGTTTCCAATGGTTTCTTAAAGTATCCGGAGGTTCTCTCTTCCATTTTAAGGTTTCCGAGTTACATAGGTTGTCACGGTGTCCCACTAGTCGGGAAATCATTTTATTAGTTCTGACTAGAATCATCGACATAGTGAAGAAAGTCGAGCGACTGGTGGTAGGCTTCGTCGACTAGTCAATCAGTCGCTCCGACTAGGCCCAAAACTGTGCAGTAAAATAATGATAGTTGGGAGTGCAATTTGGAAAGAGACGGTAAAAGAAATCATGTCGGCAGCTGTTTTGATTATTGAAAAGATGATCAACCTTGGCTAGTTAAAGGAATCAATCATGAGTAGTTGAAGTTGGATATATAAAAAAATAGAAGTTGGATGCATAGGAGGGACATGCTTAGCTTAGACTGATGACCGATTTAGCTGCAAGTTTGACAAATCAAAGATAGTGAGCAGCCCAATTTATACTCTACAAAAAAAAAACTCAAGTTAGATTGTACTTTTGCTGAATTTCGCTTTAATTTGCTTGTTTTTTCCACTATCCATAGTTTTGTTATATATATTGGAGAGCGCTCAGTTGAGAACCCCATTAGATCATGATGCATCTTTAAATCTGCATGTGACACATGTCCAAAAAGCAAAGTCAAATTTGATAGCTTTGACTTACATTAAATGCATCTTCGAAAACGAACAAATGACACTATATGCGCTGGCAAACATTCAGTGGTATATGTCACAAAGATCATCTAAAAGGCTAGAGAGATGGAGATGTCACTTACGTCAGCGTAATGTAGTGAATTAGATGGTTCCTGAAAGGCAAGTTCCTTATACTTAGGGTGATGGCTAAGCCAGCTGTAGAGATATTTCAAAGCAGCAGCCTGCTCTAGTTCTGCAATTAGCAAACCAATAGTAATCAAATTGTCAGTTAAGTGAGAGATACAAATCACTTTATCCCATTTTTTAGCATCTATGTTGGAAGCTTGGAATGAATCTAATGTGAAGCTTCATAAACAGATTTGTATTCCCGAAGCTGATGACTTACCATTGGTATGACTTACACCCAAGGCAAGAAGGACTTCCAAGTTTCCTGGATCAGCTTCTTGTGCACGCATCATGGCAGCTATAGCCTGCAGTAGGAGCATAAAATATTATGGCCAACGCATATAGTGTTCTGGTCTATATTGTAAATGCTAGTAACAAAGCAAACAACAGCATAAAGAGGAGTTGGACCATGGCACATTGTGTAAATGGATAGTCAATTACAAAAATAATTCAGAATGATAATCAAATCACATTGATATTGTGAATTTAAATTTTAAATTTTTTTAGCATACAAGTTCATGCAAGTATACGACAATACCGATTATAACGTACAATGCAGAGCCCCGAGATCTTTTTTAGCATAATAATATGCAGAAATGCGGAGCCCCCGATGTTAAGATGCAGAAATGCTAGTATTAAAGATGAGAGGATTATTAAAATCGAAGGCACTGAACTAAACATACATGCCAAGATACTTAATACTCCATTCTTCAAAATGAATCACTGATAAAATTGATAACCCATAACACAGTAAACAATCCTATCAGGAACCTTATGAAGTTATAATTGCAGATTGTTAAAATGTAAACACTAAAAAATAGATGGAGCAAGAACTTCATGGAAGAAACGAGTAAAAACTAAAAATAGTTTGAAAAAAGACACCTGCTGATCATCGTCATTCTCTGCATGAGCAATACCAAGCAACCTCCAACCTTCTGCATTATCTGGTTTTTTTAAAACTTCTGCCTCCAAAGCAAGCACTGCCTCACTCAAAAGTCCTTTGCGGAAGAGCTCTTGGCCTTCCTTCAAAGGATTGGGATGACCAACATAGGGGTTCGTATCAGAAAACACATAGAATCCTCTTGAAGCATCTTGCTTGGACGCTGCTTGCTCATTCAAAAATCTACATCAAACAACCGTTGAAGTTAAACACATCAGATCCACACCTTTATGTATGCAACAAAAATGGCACTGATTCATCCTTTGCGAGCACGCATTTTACTTTCCTTCTGAAAAAGGTCAAAGAGAGTACACTTTAACTTCACCTAGGCACCACAGGCACGGCAGAATGTTTGAACTATTTTGGAGCTACTAAAGTCAGGACCTAAGACTCCAATACCTATTATAACGTACAATGGATGATCTGCTTTTTTATTCACTTCAAAAGTTATTGCTGCTATAGAAAATTAGGCTTACTCATCATATACATGAGCCCAGTTATTAGCATTATCTTCGAACACCCCACTTTCAACCTGATTGATATACTCTTCAGCCCAATCCTGTACATTCAACTTAGAAAATTCATTGACCCACTGATCCTCCCCCGATTTATGCTGGCCATGTTCAGCAGCAAACTGGCTTTCCCATCCATCAGGTACAACAGCAGTCTGTTAACAGACGCATGGTTTTAATGTCAAATCTACAAAATTTGACGCACACCCTTTTGTGGGGTACGCCAAGCAAAAAAGAACACATGACAGTTAATTCTACCTCATTATGCGCAAACTGATTAGCCCACGAACCACCAACATCATGCTGCTGTTCAAATTCGGAAGCCCAATCCCCTGTTGCACTTTTTACTTGATTATCATCCATTATCAATTCTCCCCGGCTCATTTTAGACACAAATTGAAGAAACTTTGAATTCTGCATATCGACAAATAGAGACATATCGTGAGTTTTTAGTCTACAAAGGCGGGAAAGTGGGCTCTGAGAGGACAAAATTGGATAGAAAGCTTTTGAAATAGAATCGAGGAAGAAAGATGAGGACATCACATGGGCTTTCAAGGGATGGGGCACATATATGAGGAACTTTCTGTATCATTGATTTCTACACAATATAGCCGTACCATGAGCCTCATTGTAGCCACTCCGAAGGGATTTAACTAGATAAGATTCGGAATATAGACCCTAATCTTTGTATCAAGTAAGAAAATCCCACAATTAAGTAAGTGTCATAGATGGCATGAAATGAGCACAAAATCAACTCACAACACAAAAAGCACAAGCATTGAACATAAACCTGAAATTTAGGATCATCGTTTCGTGACATTGTTTCTGCAAGCATGCGAGTCTGCTCCATAGCAGCCAAGTTTTGGGCATTTGCTGCTCTCATTGGATTCATTAAAGACATCTGATACTGTTCCTGCATAAGTAATATGAAATATTTAAAACACACTTAGAATAATGGAAATTATCCTAAGTTTTGCTCGATTCTGGTAATGATGTGAGCCTTAAAAGGACCACTAGCTCAACTGGGGGTAAACTATAAGCATAGCTCTCAAACTACAAGCTTAAATCCAACCATGTGGCTAGAGAAATAGAAAATCCCCTTTTTATCTTAATTTTTGTTTCTAATGGTGATAATGAAGATAATTACCTGTTCAAATTCAGAAGCCCAGCCATTAGCCCCATGCTGATTTTCAAATGCATGGGCCCATGCATCAGGGTCATTAACTGGCCTCTGCTGCTGAAATTCTGAAACCCACCTATCTGAAGGACCGGCGCGGTTCAGGGAACCCTGGGACTCATTCCAATACTCATCTAGTTCTTGGAATCTGCCACGTATTGGTCCCTTCATTCTCATGTTATTGTCGATATCTAATGAACTCAGTAATGCATTGACCTGAGAAAGGAGCATAAATGAAAGTGAAAGCAGAAGCTAGCTGCAAATCAACAGTGACTACAGGAAGGCATTTGTTAAGCCATTATGTGTATCGCTTCATATAACTAGTGTTGTACTTGTTAGTGATTTGATAAGAATGACTAGAATCATCTAAAGTGAAAAAATTATAGGTGCCACATCAAAAAGGTAGCAGCAGCATCATATAAGCTCAGATAGCGTTAGAGGCATTTACATCGTACCAAAACTCATAGAAGCCAATCTGCATAGATCTAACCATCTACATTGTATATTGATTTACACAATCAAACAGATGCGGGGTTAAGAAGTTGTTCCATTGTTTTTTCTAGAAAATGTTATGATATATTGTAAGCTGGTTGAAGTGTTGACTCAATTAAATGGGTGCACTAACATTGAATATCTCGTAGATAAGCACATGCATCAGCTAAGGACCATGAACCATGAAAGGATTAAGTTGTAACCTGAGCATTGATAAAATCTTCACTCTTATCAGCAAATATGTGTCGAGCCATTATACCACTGCGGTCACGTATACATTGTTTATCTCCTTTTGACAGTCCTAAAACGGGAAGTGGGGTGGGATGTAAAGGAACACCACTGCGGCTACTTTCAACAAAAGAATGCAAGAAGTTTGACAAAACTCTTTGTGGAGGGCCTGTGATTCACTCAAAATACAATAAAAATCAGAAGGACAGTTTTATGTGTCAATTTAGAACATTTACAACAACAAAAATAAAAGTGAAGCACATAGAAATATTTAATCAATTTAAAACGCCAATATCCAAATAATAAATCTCTATCATTACCATCTAAAATCGGTTGTTGTATAGAACCTACGCGTTCATTGTATATGTTGTCGAATTCCTGAAAATGAGCAGTTCCTCTAACTTGTGAATGGTGAATATCATCCCAGGCATTATTAAGAAATCCATGATCCACAGCATGAAATTGATTAAGGAACTCTGAACCCTACACATGACACAAATTATTCTTTTAGAAAAAATATCGGCATGTTGAAGCATAACTTGCTATACAGATATTGTTATATCCGCACCTGTGCATCTGGAGGAAGGAATTGCTGCTGGTCATATTCGGATCCAGGAAGTCCGACCTGGGGTCCAAAATTCGGATATACAGTCCCAGAAGTAGCAGGTGTAGTGGGAATCTCCTTCAACCTTTCCTGTCAATCAAACCCAAGTTACCAACCATGTGCAATTTCTTTAAAAATAAAAGACCCCGTAGTAGAGAATCTTCAACTCCAAAACCTCCAATAATACCTATAATATTCCCCAATTGACTTCACCAGAAGGAAAACAGGAAACACACATCAATTCATTGCAACGACCTGACACGACTGACTAAAGAAACAAGCAGGCAGGCACCTCTGTTTTGGAGGAGGAACCGACGAGGGCGTTGGCAAGAGCACCGAGGGGATTCGAAGAAGAGGTCGCACCAGGAACGGCACATGCGGCTCCACCGGTAACAAGGTCCCTCATCGCCATCGCTCTTTCTCCCACTGCAACTTTGCTCCTCCCAGTAAAATATAAATTAAAACTGATCCTTATGCCTCTCACATTCCTCGTCTCCTTCCCATCCCTTTCTTACTTTGGTAATTGTTACTATATATAAAAGAATTTATTACTGTCGATCACCGCAAGACCAAAGACTGACCAACGCAAATCCAAATCTACTGACCCCTCAATTTGAGGCTCCAGGCCAAGCCCTGAGCCAAATGGCCAATTTCTCTCTCTCCATCGACGTCCCTCAATTTTATTATTTTATTTCTATTTATAAGATTAACCCATTTCAATTTTGTTCCAACCAAACAAGTACAAATAATACATAACATCACAATTTCTACGACGTCCTGAATGTAATGCTACATGAATATGAGGTGATATTCTAAATTAGCTTTTCTATGCATAACTCAAATGCTACTCACGTCATCGTACTCAACACGGAATTAAGTTGTAATGACTTTCTTGCTTTGGCGAATTCTGAAGACTTGTCTCCACTTGATACATAATTTTTTGTTTTGCTACTTCACAACTTGGCTGTATTTTTTTTCCTTTTTGAGCTTTGCCCCTAGATTGTGAGTTGCTTGTCCTTGTTCTTTTCTTTTAAAGACAGCCCAATCATCGCCATCAAGCATATGGAAATATCATCCCGCTCTTTGTCACCATCGTTCTTTTTTATACGAGTTAAGATGGGGGTCACCACGTTTTCCCCGTTACTTTGAACTAGAGATCAGACGGTTTTTTCTCGTCCCGCCAATTTATATAAATGCTGCAATGGCGAAGAAACTCTAACTCCATAAATCTCGAAGTGTCAACGTCCACTGAATTCATGAAACCATATGACTAGGAACTCGGTTCATTGAATGATTATCAAGTCTCTCTAGGAGGTTTCTATCATCTCCACATCCATGTTTATTTCAACTCAAGAAGACACGTGGTGGATTAAATTCACATGTAATCGCATAAATCAGACTTCACAAGAGAAATACAATATACTCAACACCATAAATTTAACATCATCAAAATTAATTACTGCCTATCCATAGGACAAAGAGAAAATCCACTACTTTTCATCGGAAAAAAATTCAAAGGAAAACGTGCAGACACAATTCAAATACGACAAAAATAAACATGCTGACACAATGATGAGTCGTATTTATACGACTCATCGAATCAACTAATCCTATTTATTTCGACACTTTTATATGCGAACAGTTACTTTTTAGTGTTTTTTTGCATTTCAGGTGTTTTGGAAGCTCTAGGAGGAAACGCGCATAAAAGACGGCACTTCGTGCCAAAAACACCACAATGGCATATCAGACCTTTGGACACTCGACGGAGTGCTGGGAATGGACCGCTGAGCAGAAAAATATGAGCCACGCGTCGTTGCGTAGATGACTCAATTCCCTACAACTCTTTAGTTCACACCAAGAGCAGCCGAGGTTATATAGAAGGCCAAATCCAGAGTCGAAGTCGAAGTCGAAACAAGCGCGCAAAAGGAGAATCAGACTCACTGTGGATCGCGCCCTAAGTAGACATTAGATCGACGCTAATGACTAAAGCAGGCGCGGCGTAATGTATTAAGCGAGCATGGAGAATCCGACGAGGTGCTGACGTTAGCAGTCCGTGTGATGACGTCAGCATGCCGAAACTTGGAAATTGAGCCCAAAAATCAGATTTGGAAACCCAGTTTTTGCTATAAATAAGATGTTAAGGTTTCCAATAATCAATTATTCTATGACGTTTGAAGACGGCTCTGGAGAAGAAGGCGAAGCTTTCGACGAGAGGAGAATTTGTTACTCATTATGTGTTTAATTTCCATTATGTGTAGCTAAACTCCTAATTCAGTTTAGGGTTTCGTTCATTGTGACAAACGTTTTGAGACTTTATTCTTAATGCAATTTCTTTTTTCTCTAGTTCTTATGCTTAATTTCAAGGATTGAATTGTGATGCTAAGTGGATACTTTCCCGTAAAGCTCAGCCGAACAATTCAGACCCTATCATTAATACTTGTTGGATACTTTGCCGTAAAGATAGGTAGTAACACCAAGATTCGATAAAACCTTTCCCGGATTATTGGGTTTAGGAGAACTAGAAGTCTAACACCTTTCCCGGGTTAGATTGTGGTGTATCACCTTTCCCGGGATATTTTGGGTTATCACCTTTCCCGAAATAACCACACTTAGAAACTTAAGATTTGATTATTACAAGTCAATGATAAACATGTCACAATAGAAACCCTAAGCTGAATTCTCTCTCTGATTGAAAGGCTTTTGTTATTTCCTCTTTTGCACTCTTAATTGCTAAACCCCCCCTCCCTTTCTTTAATTGTTTTCAGATACAACTTCAACAACCAGTTTCATTGGGTTCGACCCTGTTTGCCGCTACACTAGCTCATTGCAGGAGCATTATAAATTTAAGTTTGACGCGTCAGACGACGCGCGTCAAATTTTGGCGCCGTTGCCGGGGAGCTGCGCTTCGGTGAAGTTGTTCTTTTTGTTTTTCTTATTTTCTTTTTATTATTATTTTATTTAGTTATTTTTTGTGCTTCGCTGCTTGTTCGCAATGTCTCGTGCAGGTAGTCAGATCGGTGACAACGTGATCGACGAAGGTGATGATGAGCAGAAAGAGCTGTATCAGCCTACGATGAGGGAGCTGCCGGCCCATAATTTTCAGAATATTCCTTGTTGCATCAATGAGGGGCCAGACATGCAGGAAATCGAGATCAAGACTGCGATAGTGCACTATCTACCAAAGTTTTTGGGTCGGCAAGGAGAGTCAGCCACCAAGCATCTTCAGAGCCTTCATGGCATCTGCCAGACTCTCCGACCCTACGGAGCCTCAGTGGAGAATTTCAAACTTAAGGCTTTTCACTTTTCTTTGACTGATGCAGCTCACGCTTGGTTTTTGTCTCTTCCTTCAGGTAGCATCAGGACATGGGACCAGATGCAGAAGAAGTTTCTTGACAAATACTACCCAGCAGCTAAGGCAGGACAGGTTCGTAGGTAGCTGCAAGATCTCAGGCAGGAGCCGAACGAGGCGATGTATGACTACCTGGAAAAGTTCAACCAACTGGAGCAGAGCTGCTGTAATTTGGGAGTGCCGGAGAAGCTGATAATAGAGTACATGCTTGATGATTTGAGGCCACTCAATAGGATGATGTTGGACGCCTCAGCAAGAGGGACCATCATGAATCTGTCCCCAGCTGGAGTGTGGAATTTGATAGCAGAGGTGGCCGAGAATGCTAGGTTCAGAGAAGAAGCCAGCCGGTAAGATGAATTCAGTCGAACCAGACATGTTGCAAGGGCTGAGACCCCAGCATCTGATGAACTAAAAGAACTGAAAGAGATGATGAAGGTTTTAATGACCAATCAGGTGGCATGGGTGAAGCCTTGTGAGTTCTGCGGTGCAACTAATCATAAGACGGGTCCCTGCCCTAGTTTACAGGAGGATACACTGGCCAATATCAACGCAGTGAGTGAATTTCAGAATTACAACCAGCAGCCCCAGCAACAGCAGTATTACCGGCCGTCGTACCGTCAGCAACAAGGAGGGTACAATAATCAGGGCCAGTATCAGCAACGCGGGCAGAACTTCAACCAGGCAGGCTCTAGTAATCAGAGTTCCATCAAGTCTCTGGAAGACATAGTGAAGGAGCTGGCAGCTAGCACCCAGCAATTAGCCCGGGCCGTTTCGAAGACCGATGGAGATATAGCGGAACTGTCAAATTAGATGCCCCAGATAGCTCAGACCGTTTTTGAGCTGAAGAGTGATCCAGGGAAGCTACCATCGCAGACCATCCGTAATCCGAGAGGAAATATCAATACATTGGCAGTGGTAGACGGACGGGATGCAGACAACGAAGAAAACGAGTCGGAGTCAGTGCCGATCGCGCCCAGCGTTGACATTAGCTCGATGCTAATGTGTAATGCGGAAGCGCCGGTAACGTCAAGACCGGACGCGGCCATAATGTGTAAAGGGGACGCGACCCGCACTGATGCTTGTTCCGAAACTAACCCTCTGCATCCATCTTTTGTGCAGGTAAGAGCTCCCGAAGACAATATGATCGATAAGGACAACGTAGGAGACGAGTTGGAGGCGAAGCATGAGCCGGAAAAGCCAACAAAGTCACACCCACTTACTGCGAGTCGAGAGGCACCGCCTGGAAAGTGTAAGGACCCAGGTGCCTCTCGATGTTGGTGAGACTCAAATACATCATTGTTTAATTGATTTAGGTGCTGCTACTAATGCCATTCCATACTCTTTATATTGTTCACTAAAATTGGGACCATTGAAGCCTCCTAAACTGTTGGTAGAGTTAGGGTTTAAATCATGTATTCGTCATGTTGGCTTGCTAGAGGATCTAACAGTCCATGTAGGAGACCTCGTTGTTCCAGCAGACTTTTATGTTTTGCAGATGGGAGATGCTAGAAACGACGATCCTCCATCACTTATCTTGAGACGTCCGTTCCTCTTCGCCACCAAGACCAAGATTGACATGGACACAGGCTTATTGTCACTTGCGTTTGGTGGCAGGACATCAATCTTTTATATCTATGAGGATGGCGACAGTCCATGCATGAAGAAGCCACCTGGCATCGTCCACACACCATTTCATGGTGCCATATCTCCCTACCTACCAGATGAGGCTAGACTTACGACGAGCTGTGCAGCAAATGAAGTAGCTATGAGCAAATTTTCCTCGCAGACTCAGGAGAATGTGAAGGTGAATCCACCTGATCGATGGAGAGCAGACCCCAGCACACCATTATATGAGGATTTTGGGCAGACTGAAGGAGTAGAGAAGTTTGACCTCACACGCCCATGGGATCCTAACTTGTGATCCCTAAAGAGGTATCTTCGAGCCAATGACGTGAAACAAAGGCGCTCGCAGGGAGGCAGCCCGGGAAATTTTTTTGTTTTTTTTATGTCATTCATGTTTGTTTGAGTCTTATGTCATTTTTTTACATTGTCTTTTGGGAAAAGAGATGTTTTTCATGCAGGAAACAGGTGCAACTCAGTGCAGATCGCGCCGAGTGCGAACATTAGCACCGCGCCCACAAGCAACGTTAGTGGCGCGCCGGGTGTGAACATTAAGGCGTTGACCACACCCATAATGTCTATTGTGGGTGCGGTTGACCATTGACCAGCGTTGACCGACTCGTTTGACCAGAATTCTTAGCATCACGCGACGAAACGAGGGGAGTGCCTATTCACCCTTATTCTCTATTTGCTTTTTCCCTACGTTTGTGTGTCCTGCATTGTTGTGTCTTTGAGCTTAAGTCGTACCGTGAGGACACGACTTGGTTCAAAAGTGTGGGGTGGGAGAGTCAGTCAGTTGTGTCAGCACGTTTATTTTTCTTGCATATGTACCGTGTCAGCACGTTTCCTTTAAAAAAAAAATTAAAAGTAGAAAGTTTCTCTCTATTTCTTGGATATGCAATATTGAATTTTGATGATGTGAAACAGACGATGCTGATTAGATGTGTTTCTCTTGTGAAATTTGAATTGTGCTTTTACATGTGAATTTAACGTACTACGTGTTCTTTTGAGTTGAGATAAACAGGGATGTGGAGTTGATAGAAATGTCCTAGAGAGACTTTTTTTTATTGGAATGTCCTAGAGAGACTTTTTTTTATTGGAATGTCCTAGGACCGAATTTCGAGTTATATGGTTATGTGGTTAGATCGGAATGATATGATCTCGTTCCTGAAATGCGCTGTCTTCGATGGTGGGAAGTATTGTTGCAGAAAGGCTTCAGCAAGCTTATCCCAAGTGGTGAAAGTGCCATCTATATGACTATCTAGCCACCTACGACCCTAATCAAAGAACGAGAACGGGAATAGCCGAAGGTAATAGGATTCCTACGATTCATCCTATTTTTCCAAGGGTTTCATAATTGGACGTTGAACCCATTTCATATGATGGGAGTTGAAGGTGTATTAGGCGCTGCTCTATTATGCGCTATTCATGGTGCTACTGTAGAAAATACTTTATTTGAAGACGGTGATGGTGCAAATACATTTCGTGCTTTTAACCCAACTCAAGCAGAAGAAACTTATTCAATCACTTGTCTTTACTGTGTTGCACATCTGCACAAATTGCTTAAGGTACTGGTGATGGTCTTCATTTATCTTTCCCTTGAACTGGTTCTTCTGCACCATCTGAATGAGTCCGGTCTTAATCTCTCAATTGTTGTTGTCTACTGATGGACCCAAATTATACAAATCATAAACACCGTAAAACCCTCTTAATTAGACACTTTGTCTATTTAACTTTTGCTTGTTAGTTCCGATATATTTCTACAGGGTATTATGGCGCTTAGAGAGAAAACACGCTAAGGAGAGGAGTTTACGCTGAAAAGATATTAAGAGTCATTCCAAGGTCAAGATCAGGCGCTGACTGAAGAAATCTCAAGGATCCTGACATTGAATCACTCCAAACAAATCAAACCGAAGAGGAATATGCATTGAAGACTCAACCGACCGGGTGAGAAAATGCCGCAGAAACCACCCGACCGGATGAAGCAGATCCAGGCCCTTTGCCGAGCTGACCAAACACTCGATTCAAGTTGCTCGAGCAAACCACCTCATCTAACAATTCCGCCTCGACCAAAGTGTTTAAAATGGAAAATAAAGTGGACAATGTCGGAAAACCAAGGAGAATGCCCGAGCCAATTGAGAGTTGACCCAATGCCAAGCAAAGACTCCGCGTACACTAGGCACCATGACCGAATTGCTCGAGCCAACCGACGAATCTTGCAAATCTGGCTCGACCAAGATGTTTGGAATGCCCAACAAGTCGGACAATCTCGCTTCCCAGACAAAACGCTCGAGCAGATTGGCAGTTGGCCCAATTCCATAGTAAAGGCCGCGCGCATAGGCACCAAATTGCTCGACCCAAACATGGAATTTGGAAATTCTGACTCGACCATTAGTCTTAGAATCACTTGGCCATTCCAAATCAACTATCAAAATGCACAATTGGACAAGGTGACCGGCCACCATGCTTGGAGGTGGCCAAGGGAGGAGCTCCTCCCCATTCCACCACCTGCTACCGGCGGCTCCTCCTCCATATGACCGGTGGCTTTCTCCTCCCCCATGTGGCAGCTCCTCCTTGCTCCTCCTCCTCATCCCTTGGATCAAAAGACATGTGCCACCATCTCCACCACCCATCTCCTCCCCTTATGGCTATAAATACCAACCTCCTCCTCCTCATTTCAAACATCCACAAAAATTGTAATTCACTTATCTCTCTAGAAATTGTAAGTTTGGTTTTGGAAATAAAGGATTGCTCCCTTGGCGCTTCAACGGTAGTAAGTATTCTGATATTTATTTCCGTCTTTAATTTCCAATTCCTTAGTTATAATGTTTAGCGCGATAAATAGTAGCTAAACTAGTAGTTCGGTAGAAGGGGTGGACTTGTATTATAAAATGTTTTAGACTATTAATTTAGTGTCTCGTCTATGTATTCAAAACTTGTTCTATGTGCCATATATTAGATCAGAACTTCCAAGGTTGAGTGGATGCTTGAAATGGCAAAGCTCATCTGTGGAAGTTCGTAAACATACTCGGGTAAGTGGATGCTTGAAATGGCAAAGCTTATCTGAGGAGTTTGATCTCTCTCAAACACCATTTTGGGTAAATCGGAAAAGACAACCCAAAATGGATGCACACAGGCTAGCATATCCTGAATGGGGTATTGGCGCTAGTCTAAGTAGAACAAGGGCTTTACGTTTTTCGCAAAAGATTAGACAGTGTTGCAAGTCGAGTGCTTGAAATGGCCTTGATTCACTTTCGAACACTTTTGCAAAAGACTAGACAGTGTGGCAAATCGAGCGCCGGAAAAGGCATTGATACACGTTTGAATACTTAGAAGATTCACTAAAGGTCAATGATAAACAGGATATAATACAAGGCCCCTGAAACCGAACGTTTTCTTTTAATTGTAATAATTATCAGTTACTTTCCAGTACTAAAACCAATCAACCAACCAATCAATCACTTAGCTGGTAGCTTTAAAACCAACCAACCAACCTAAACACGCTCCCTCGCTGTACAAATTCCTTAAAGAACGACTATCCCCCTAATTCCTTTGGGTTCGACCCCTACTTACCACTTACTACCCAGTAGTATAGTCGCGAGTAGCGGACTATAAATTTATTTGTACATTTGCTTTGACGACGAGCATCTGTCATCTACCCCGGGTGCCACAATGGCGGATTGGAATCCCAAAATGCGTGGGGCAGTGTAGTCTCTGAATGTCCAGCGCGGTGGTTGTTGCGCTTGAGGTTGCTGGTCATCCTGGACCAGCCCAGGTAGTGCAGGTGGATTCATGTCGAGTGCTACGAATTCTTGATTTTGTGCTCGGAATCGTCGAGCTTCATTTTTGACCTGTCGAAGGGTTTTTCATTGGTCCGGTGAGACTTGATCGTACACCTGGGCCTTCTTCTTTTTCTGTCTGGGTGTTTTCTTTGGCATTAACTAAGCAGTACTTGCGAGAGTGAGGAGTCGTATTTATACGACTCGTCGAGTCAACTAATCTCATCTATTTCGACACTTTTATATGCGAACAGTTACTTTCTGGTATGGTTTTGCATTTCAGGTGTTTCGGAAGCTCTAGGAGGAAACGTGCATAAAAGACGGCATTTTATGCCGAAAACACATAATGGCAGATCAGACGTTTGGACGTTCGTCGGAGCACTGGGAATGGACGGTGGATCAGAAAAATACGAGCTACATGGCGTTGAGTAGCTGGGTCAATTTCCTACAACTCTCTAGTTCACACCGAGAACATCCGAGGTCATTTGGAGGGTCTAATCGAGAGCCGAAGTCAAAACAGATGCGCAGAATGGATGATCTGTCTCCGAGAGGACCGCAGACCATGTGAATTTTTACTCGCCGCTAAAGTATTCACTGGCGGATGGAAGGGTGGGGCGGCCGACCCCACATCAATTTTTTTTTGACACAATTGTTAGTAGTTAGAGTTAGATTAGAAAGCCCCGTCAAAAAAATAATAGTTAGATTAGAAAGCACTGAGGACTCCACGTCATTTTTTTTGAATGTCTTAATTATTGGGCTTGGGCAGGCCCATTACTTATTGTTTGTTTTTTTAATTATACAAAACCCTACACAAATCTCCTCTCACAAGACACAAATCTCCTCTGCAATCAACAAAAAAAAAAGACAGGCACGGCATCCGCGACAGGAAGCTCAACCTGAAATTGTCCATGGCTCCCTGCAGGTATCTAATCTATAAACAATTTATGATATTTAATTTAGACTAATCTTAAAATATGGTAGCCTTTTGATTTGGATTAATTTATAAATTTGGATCAGTGGGTTTATGAATTGAAATGGTGAAGGATATGTGAAGTCTGTGTTAGTTGAACTCTCGAATTTTTGTTGATTTTATTGCCATTGTAAGTTGTAACCATTGACAGTATCCCTAAATCCTGCAAAATTGTCCAGTGTATGATTTTGTTGTCGTAAATTTGACAGGTAAAGATTGTTGCTTCGAATCAAAATGGAGAGATATTTTTCGAAAAGACCAAAAGTTTCTATTGATTCTTCTAGTAGTGTTGTACAAACTCAAACCTCAAATGCGGATATATTGACTACGAACGTTGAGTTAGAAGCTAATTTGAATGATGAAGAAGTTGAAATTATCGAGACTGATATTGTTTCTGATCCTGGGTTGCGCAAACCTATTGAGAGTTATGAAAGTAATATCAGAGATCGTATTCGAAGAGAATACGTAGCTAAAGGCCCATGTCAACCCAAAGGACATAATTTTCCTAGAAAGAAGTATGGAAAAGATAATAGAGCCTTTAGAGATGCTTGGTTTGAAGATTTTGAGTGGTTGGAGTATAGTGTCCAAAACGATGCAGCATTTTGCTTTTGGTGCTTTCTTTTCAAGACGATTGAAAACGAGTCTATTTTGAATCGTTTTCAAAGTTTAGAGACTCGTAGATGTCAATTATCTCGTAGTAAAGAGTCAATGTAGTTTGATTTGTTGGAGATTTTAGGTTTATACAATGTGCGACTGGTCTGTCTTATGCGAACGCAAAAAAAATTTCTATTTTTACTTAAAGTCCGCCCCCCCATCGATCCAGTCCTGGATCCGCCACTGAAAGTATTCATGGTCCGCACCATAAAGTGAACATTGTCCGCGGATGAACAGTGTCCGTGGCGATGACGTCAGCAACGCGTTTTGATGACGTCAGCGAGTCCGAAACTTGGAAATTGAGCCCAAAAACAGACTTGGAAACCCTATTTTTTGCTATAAGTAAGAAGCTTGGGTTAGGGTTTCCATCATATCATATTCTACGAAGACCAAGACGGCTCAGGAGAAGACGCAAGCTTTCGACGAGAGAGAAGATTTTTCTACTTTCATTATGTGTTTTATTTCCATCATGTGTAGCTAAACTCCTAATTCAGTTTAGGGTTTCGCATATTGTGACAATGTTTTGAGATTCTGTTCTTAATGCAATTTTATGTTTCTCTAGTTCTTGTGCTCATTCCATGAATTAATTTGTGAGGTTAAGTGGAAGCTTTGTCGCAAAGCTTAATCAAACAATTAATTCTTATCGTTAATATCTTCTGGAAACTTTGTCGTAAAGGTAGATCGTAACACCTAGATAAAATAATACCTTTGTCGGATTATTGTGTTTAGGGAAAGAACTAGAAATCTAACTCTTGGTCGGGTTAGATGTGTTGTATCACCTTTGTTGGGATACTTTAGGAATTACATTTGTCGCAATTCCACACTAAGAAACAAAGATTTGATCATTAGATATCTATGATAAACATGTCACAATAGAAATCCTAAGCTGAATGTTCTCTCTTATTGGAAATCTTCTGTTATTTTTCTCTTTTGCACTCTCTACTGCTAAAAACCCCCCTTTTCATTTGTTTTCAGTTACAGCTTCAACAACACCAGCTCCCTTGGGTTCGACCCTGCTTGCCGCTACACTAGCTTATTGCAGGAGAATTATAAATATTAAATTTGACGCGTCAGACGACGCGCGTCAAATTTTGGCGCCGTTGCCGGGGAGCTGCGCTTCGGTGAAGTTGTTTCTTTTTGTTTTTATTTTCTATTTTATTTTATTTTTATTTAGTTATTTTTCGTGCTTGCTACTTGTTTCACCATGTCTCGCGCAGGTAGTCAGGTTGGTGAAGACCAGAACAACAACAACAACAACAACAACAACGAGCTCGCTCCGGTTAATGAAAACGCAATTATACCTCCATTCTATGATGACCCGGAGCAACTCTTTCGAGACCGGAACAGTGCGGACAGGGAGGCCGCCAGAATGAATCAAAGGCTACCAGTGGCACAGAATGGTGCTGGCCCGAGGCAACCACCTCCCCCAGCGCCACTACAGCCGCCGGCCCCAGCAAGACCTCAGCAGCCGCCTCTTCAGCGCATCGTCCCACCACGGCCACCCCAGCAGCCACTTATCAGGGAAGAGGCAGACTACGAAGGAGAATACTACTACCGAGAGCCCACCATGGGGGAGCTGTCTGCCCCAAACTTCCGAAATCAACCGTGGTGCATCTATGAGGGGCCAGAATTAAAGGAAATTGTCATCACCTCGGCAGTTGTGCATCATCTGCCCAAGTTCTCGGGACGCCAAGGAGAGTCGGCCACCACACATCTTCAGCGCCTACATGGCATCTGCCAAAACCTCAAACCATACGGAGTCGAAGTGGACGACTTTAAATTAAAGGCTTTTTATTTCTCTCTCATTGATGCAGCTAACGACTGGTTTTTATCTCTGCCTTCAGGTAGCATACATACATGGGACCAGATGCAGAAGAGGTTCCTGAACAAATATTACCCAGCAGGAAGGGCGATGCAGGTTCGCAGGCAATTACAGGACCTCAAACAAGGGCCGAACGAGACAATGTATGAATACGTGGAGAAGTTCAACACTTTAGAGCAGAGTCGCTGCAATCTCGGGCTTCCTGTGAAGCTGATAGTGGAATTTATGCTCGATGGATTAAGGCGACTCGACAGGAAGTTACTAGACGCCTCGGCTGGAGGAACCATCATGAGCCTGTCCCCAGCCGATGTGCGAAGAAAGATAATGGAAGTGGCCGAGAATGCACGGTTCCAGGACTAGTCCAACAAAGAGGAAGAATTCAGCCGGACCAGGAACGTTTCAAAGGTCGAGCCCCCATCCGGTTCCATGGCCGAAGAAATCAAACAGCTCAAAGAGATGATGCAACATGTAATAAGGAGGTAGCCGGTCTAGATGAAGCCATGTGAGTTTTGTGGTGCAACGGACCACAAGACAGATGGTTATCCAACCTTGGTGGAAGACGAACAAGGTGAAATCAATGCAGTGGACGGGTACCAGAACTACAACAGCCGGGCTGGGCCGAGCCGACAGTATGGGTAAGCAGCCAATGGGCAGAATTGGAGGAATGACAACCATGCCCCGAGGGAACCGGCACAGCAGGCCGCGCCTCAACAGTCCCAGCAGTATTAACGTCCACCATACCGCCAACAACAGGGAGGATACAACGGTCCGGGCCAGTACCAGCAGCGAGGGCAGAACCAAAACCAGGCAGGCCCGAGTCAGCAAGGGTCGAGCAAGTCCCTGGAGGACATCGTGAAGGAACTAGCTACTACGGTGCATCAATATCAGGCCAAGATCGAGGGAACTTTAACCGAGCTGTCTAAGCAGATGTCCAACTTGGCCCAGACCGTTTCCGAGCTGAAGAGAGATCCGAGGAGGCTGCCGTCCCAGACAGTGCCTAATCCGAGAGGGAATGTCAGCACATTGGCAGTAGTGGATGTGGACGCAGCACTTAAGGAGTCTGCATATTGGGTGGACAGGATGCTCGCGCTTGACAGGTGTCGTTGTACCCGTCAAAAATAATATTTCTTGTTCCGACTAGCAAGTGGTAAGTCGGGTCGTATCCACAGAGATTGATATGAGAATCTGTTCACTAAGTATGAAAGTGACAATGGGAAATTCAGTTAAATAAATAAAACAAAAGCACAAGCAACAATGATCACTTATCAAGAGAGCAATCGTCACACAAATTCAAGTATCTAATATCAAAGAGAAGTTCAAGCTAGAACTTTCGACTGTGATGCAAGACTAAATCATTGACAAATCCGTTTCGATTTCTAATGTTCTACAACTTAGAGCTCCCCCGCTAAGGTTATACTCCCCGTTCTAGTTCTAGTACTTAATCTCGCGCTAGCGATAATCACGACCCTAACTCGCTAGAGTTGCATGAAGATTTAAACAAGTTGTCCTAGGGTGTTTAATCCTAGTGGTATATTACTCGTGTCCTAGTTTGCTATCCCCGCTAGGTTGCTAGTAAACTTGACAATCGGAATCAACTAACAAACCAAAGCTCCCCCGCTAGGGTTCCACTCGTGTTAACAGAATCAATGCCATAAACAACGCATAGTAATAAGACACAAAACACAGAAATCAATATAGGTCTCAAGTCAAAACATCACAATGTCGAGTTCTAACCTACACATATGAGTTTAGCTACTCATCGTAAGAGAATACATCATCAAGTTTATGAATGGAATGAAACGAAAATACTGATGACGAATTCTCCACCAAGCTGCAGCTCCACTCCAGTACTTGAATCCAGCAAAGAATCCACGCTTAAGCTTCTTCGATTGGAATCCTACTCTAAGAGCTCTCTTCTCCTAATATACACAGAGCCCGCGAAGATAAACTGTGAAGGACCCGCGGCAGGACAGTCTTCCACGGACGAAGAACATTTAAGCAACGCGGACGATCAACATTTTAGTCCGCGGATGGAACACTTTAAGTGTTCACCATCCGCGACCTGCTCTACCGAAAGTACTGAAATTGACCCTTCTCCTTCGTTTTCTATGCAGGTGATAGCTCCTAATGACCATACGATCGACGAGGATGAGCTAGGAGGCAGATTGGAAGCGAGGCATGAGCAGAATGACCCAATGATGGAGCGCCCAGTTGCAGCGAGTCACGAGGCACCACTTAAAAAGAGTAAGGACCCAGGTGCCTTCACAGTCACCTGTGGAATCGGTGAAACTCAGATACATCACTGTTTAATTGATTTGGGTGCTGCTGTTAATGCCATGTCATATTCTTTATATTGTTCACTAAAATTGGGACCATTGATGCCTCCTAAACTGTTGATAGAGTTAGGAGATAAATCTTGTATTCGTCCAGTTGGTTTGCTAGAGGATCTAACCCTCCATGTAGGAGACCTCGTTGTTCCTGCAGACTTTTATGTTTTGCAGATGGGAGATGCTAGAAACGACGATCCTCCAGCACTTATTTTGGGACGTCCATTCCTCTTTGCCACTAAAACCAAGATTGATATGGACACAGGCCTGTTGTCACTTGCGTTTGGTGGCAAGCGATTAGATTTCTATATTTATGAGGATGTCGACCGTCCATGCACGAAGAAACCACCGGACATAGTGAACACATCATACCTTGGCGCCCTAGTTCCTGACCTGCCAGACGAGACGAGTTGTGCAACAAACGAAGTAGCTTTGAGTAGAGTGTCCTCGCAGACTCGAGAGGATGTGAAGGCAAACCCGCCTAATCGATGGAGAGCAGACACGACCACATCATTACACGATGATTTTGGGCAGACTGAAGGAGTAGCTGAGGCGAAATTTGACCTCACACGTCCATGGGATCCTAACTTGTGATCCCTAAAGAGGTAACGTCGAGCCAACGACGTAAAACAAAGGCGCTCGTAGGGAGGCAGCTCGGCAAATTTTTCGTTTTTCATTTTTTCCTTCACTTTTTCGTTTTTCTGTTTGTTTGAGTCTTTATTCGTGTTATCACATTTTCTTTGGGAAGGGAGAACGTATTTTTGTCCAGGTAACAGATGCAACTCAGAGCGGTCGCGGATCACGTGAACATTATTAGCCGCGGATGCAGTTCAGATTAAATGTTGAGGGTGGGAGTTAAAATGGACGTGATCCGCGGTTGACCATTGACCTGCGTTGACTAACTCGTTTGGCCAGAATTCTCATCTTCACACGACGAAACGAGGGGAGTACCTGTTCACTTTGATCTCTTCCTTTTCCTATATGTTTGTGTGTCTTGCATTGTTGTGTCTTTGAATTTAAGTCGTACCGTGAGGACACGGCTTAGTTCAAAAGTGTGAGGTGGGAGAGTCGGTCTGTTGTGTCAGCACGTTTATTCTTTGCACCTGCATAGTGTCTGCACGTTTCCCTTTTAAAAATAATAATTTTGAAAGCATGAATTTCTCTTTTCTGTTCTTGAATATGCAGTATTGAATGTTGATGTGAAATAGATGAGCTGATTAGATGCGTTTCTGATCCATTATGCGTCTAGGACGCTTGACGCGGCTCAGCGAAATTATTCCACAACCGAAAAAGAGCTTTTAGCTGTTATATTTGCTTTAGAAAAATTTCGCCCATATTTGCTTGGTTCTAAAATTGTTGTCTTTTCTGATCATGCAGCTATTCGCTATTTGATGATGAAAAAGGAGTCCAAGCCGCGGCTGATTAGATGGATCCTCTTGCTACAAGAGTTCGATGTGGAAATAAAGGACAAGAAGGGCATTGAGAACACCGTGGCCGATCACTTGAGCCGAATAGTGAGAGAGGAGGAAACTGGAGCTATAACCGAAACATTCCCGGACGAGTATTTATTTGCTGTCCAAGAAAAAATACCATGGTACGCTAACATAGTTAATTACCTGGTGGGAGGTAAGTTTCCTTCGTCATTCACTGTTGCTCAACGTTTGAGGCTTAAGCATGATTCGAGATATTATATTTGGGATGACCCTTATTGGTGGAAAATTGGTTCGGATCAAGTTGTTAGAAAGTGTGTGCCTGATTCTGAGATTTCTTCTGTACTTGCTTTTTGTCATGAACATGCGCGTGGTGGTCATTTTGGACCGAAGAGAACATCTAGGAAAATACTTGATAGTGGCTTCTATTGGCCACATTTGTTTAGGGATGCAATAACCATTGCAAAGCATGTGATAGATGTCAACGCGTAGGGAATATTTCTGCTAGAAACGAGATGCCTCAAATGCCCATTGTTGCTGATGAAATATTTGATACATGGGGTATTGATTTTATGGGACCGTTTCCCTCTGCGTATAATTTTCAATATATATTTGTTGCTGTTGATTATGTGTCTAAGTGGGTTGAGGCTAAGGCCACCAAGCATGATGATGGTAAGCCGGTGGTGGATTTCTTGCGTACTAATATCTTTTGTAGGTATGGAGTACCAAAGGCGGTGATCAGTGACCAAGGGTCACACTTTTGCAATCGTTCCGTCGCGTCGGTATTCAAACACTTTGGTGTTCATCATCGAGTATCCACCGCCTACCACCCTCAAACTAATGGACAAGCTGAAGTGTCGAACCGAGAGATCAAGTCTATACTAGAGAAGATGGTGAAGCCGTCGAGAAAGGATTGGCCAATAAGACTTGAAGAGGCATTGTGGGCTTACAGGACTGCCTACAAGACGCCAATTGGAATGTCCCCTTTTAGACTGGTTTATGGGAAGGCTTGTCATCTCCCGGTTGAGGTACAACATAAAGCTTTCTGGGCAATTAAAACATGCAACTTTGATCTAACCAATGCAGGGGTTGAAAGAAAGCAACAGTTGAGTGAGTTGGAGGAGCTCCGCTTAGAGGCTTACGAGAGCCAGTCAGACTACAAAGCGAGAGCGAAAATGTACCATGACAAGTACATATTGAGGCGCAACTATGAAGTGGGGCAAAAGGTACTTTTTATTTTCCTCAAGATTAAGATTTATGCCTGGAAAATTGCGTTCTCGTTGGACAGGTCCATACGTCGTTGTAAAGGTGTACAATCATGGGGCGTTGGAATTACGAAGACCCGAAGGAGGAGAGAGTTTCAAAGTGAATGGGCAAAGAGTCAAGCCATACTATGATGGGTTTGAGGCAACCACGGAGGATGTTGAACTGGCGGAGCCGGTGTATTCTACCTAGCTAGAGGTAATGTCCAGCCAAGGACGTAAAACAAAGGCGCTTACCGAGAGGCAACCCGGTGTGTTTTTACTTTACACATGATTAGGAGTAGATTAATTAGTGGAATTGGTAACTTGATAATGTGCCCCGAGTGCATTCTTGTTTCTGGTGGTTTCGGGTGATTAAATGAAGAAAGGAACTCAGCATCAGTGGATTGGGCGCACGTCTGTATAATTAAACCACGGACGCCTATACAATTATGCTAAATCATCAGACCTCCGCGGAATAAAATGATGAAGACGTCCGCGGTACATCACAGAGTTTAAATCGGGCTCGTTTTCCAAATCTGGGTTTTTCGGCACAAAAGAAAAAAAAGAGAGAGAAACTCCGTCTGCGATTTTCTCGTTCACGTCCGTCGATTGTTAGATTTTGTGTTGAATTGGTGGAAGGGAGTGCTCGATTGTTGGATTGAGTTGTTTGGAGTTTGGGATTTTGGTGTTTGAAGGTGGATTGGTCAGATTCGCGAACGGAAGTCGACTGGAGCTCAGATCTGGAAATCTGCTCAACCCGCGGACGTCTGAAGAATAACGGCGCGCACGTCTGAAGATTTTGGGAAATTGCTCAGACCTCCGCGGAGCATAATTGCAGAAGGGGTGCGCGTTTCAAGCAGTTTCAGATTTTCTCAACTCAAGATGTCTCGTCCATCGACTCGTGCTAGTTCATCCCGTGCTCGCAGAGCCCAGCCTCCACCTGATGTTGCTGAGGCAGTAGTTTCTGCTGTTGTCGATGAAAGGCAGCAAACATTTGAGGCATTCATGGCGCTTACACATAAGTCGCCCATGTGGGTTGAGCAGTTCTTTCTGGAGCATTGCGGATTCTTAGAGAGGTTCAGGGAGCTGTTGGACAGATGTGGTTGGCCTGGATTGCTTACGCTCCGCAGTGATGCTGATATAGATGACACTTGTGAGTTCCTCACCGGTTACCATTACATTGGACCTAGGGAATATGAGGGATTCAGTTACACTTTCAGAGGTGTGGAGCACCATTGCACGATGACGCGGTTGCATCAAATCTTTGGGTGGCCAGAGGTGGCAGATGGGACTTTCACCGATTTCAGTAATATGATGGATCTCAGCGACACTTGCTTGACCCTTATGGGGACGAGTCGCTACAGACCGAGCGACGCTACAGCCTCAGCATTCACAAATCCTTTCTGGTATATGGTACATTTCTTATTGACGAGGACTTTGACTGCGAAGGGGAACGGAATGATAAGCCGGCTATCCGAGATCTGACGCTTCTAGGCTCTTTGGTGAGAGGGGTAGTCCCACACTGGGGACATTTTTTTGTGTGAGCACTGGAAGCATATTCGGCCTCGAGGGCCAGTTTGTGTGGGTGGCATGGTGACTTATCTGCTGCGCAGTCTTCACCCGGACATGGATTCACTTCCAGTCCACAGGATTCTTGCTTATGGATTAGCTGACAGTGACAGAGTTAGTTCTGGGAGGACATTCAGAATCAGCAGTGAGGGTGTAGTGCGTTGGACTTATTTTGCAGATCTAGCTCTTAGGCCACCGCCCAGCCCACCGCGACGGAGAGGGCGACCGCCAGTGCGTGGAAGACCCGCAGGGGGTACGAGACATCAGAGGGACGGGGTAGATGTCCCACTGAACATGGTACCACCAGAGGAGCAGGCACCGAGACAGCCCGGAGAGTATTCACAGGCGCAGATTGACCATTTATTTAATATGAACATGGCTATGATGATGGCAACGGGTAGCGGCTTCCATCCGGTTTCAGCTCCCCCAGGATGGCGTCCAGGACATGCCAATCCGCCCGAGTACACGCAGCCACCACCACCAGACTATTAGGGGAGTACCAGTTCCTCTATTGTTTTTTATTTATTTGAGTCTGTTTTGTTTGTCCATCTTATCTCTTGAGTTGTACCATGAGGACACGGGTCAATTTAAGTGTGGGGTGGGATTTTATAGAGTCAGTCATGTGCCGTGTCTGTTTTATGTTATGTGCCTTGATGAACTCGTGATGAACTGATGATGTACTGCTATGCTTTTCTCCTATGTGGAAATCTTATTTCCAGCTTTGTATGACTATTGTGCTCATTTGACTAAAAATGCGAAATTTGAAAAATTTCGATGCTTTGTTCTTGTGAGTTGTGATATGCAGGGATGTGGAGTTGACAGAAATGTCCTAGAAAGGTACGGCAAGTTGCAGGAAGTTCTGAGTTTTGGTTCTGATGATTGAGAAAGCGGTGGAGGTTGACGCTTCACTAGCCTAGTCCTGAGAGTGGCTCCGTCACCGAGTTATACAAGTTTATTCATGCGTTCGCAGTGGTGGCGGGACAGAGAAAACATAATGTCCATCTCTAGTCGGAGTAGCTGGGAATGGGTGGGTGATGGACCATAATTATACGAATCAAAAACACAGTAAAACCCACCAAATTAGACTGTTTGTCTATTTAACTTCTACTTGTTAGTCCCGATATATTTCTACAGGGTATTTTGGCGCTTAGAGAGAAAACACGCTAAGGAGAGGATTTTATGCTGAAAAGATATTACGAGTCATTCCAAGGTCACGATCAGGCGCTGACTGAAGAAATCTAAAGATCCTGACATGGAATCATTCAAAACAAATCAAACCGAAGAGCAACCAAAGTCAGTCCGGAGTAGGAATGGACCGATAGTTTTGTGAAAACTTCACAAACTCACAAAACCTCCTCACAAGGGAGGCTCCTCCTCACAAGGGAGGCTCCTCCTCACATGGGCGGCTAGAAGGGGAGGAGCATCCTCCTCACATGGGCGGCTCCTCCCTCACATCTCCTCTCCTCCACTCTCCTCCCTCCACTTGGCGGCTCCTCCTCCCTCCTCCCAAAGCCGCCGGCGGCTTTTGCTCCTCCATGGGAAGCTTGCCATGTGGTGGCTCCTCCACCACATCTTCACCTCCTCCTCCTCCTCCCTTGGATGAAAACCAAGTGGCACCATCTCCACCCTCCATCCTCCTCCCCTTTGGCTATAAAAGGAGCTCCTCTCCTCCTCATTTGTATCATCCATACACACTTCACAAATGTTTTAGAGAGATAGAGGGCTTAACCCTCTTCTCTTCACTTTCAATAAATATTTTGTTCTTTATTGTGGAGCTACTCTCTTGCGTGGATCTTGCCTAGGAGCTCCTCTCCTCCGCTTATTGTAAGGTATAAAATTACTTTCAGTATTATTTGTTTTTACTGTAAAGTTATTTTATTATTCGGTACCCTTGTGCAAGGCATTAGTTTGCTTGTATTCCTTAACATGAATAATAGTAGCTAAAAGCTTGTACTCGGTCGCAGGGGTATACTTGTATTATAAATGTTTTAGACTCTACTCTTAAGAGTATCTCTGTATTCAAAACTTGTTCTATGTGCCATATATTAGATCAGAACTTCCAAGGTTGAGTGGATGCTTGAAATGGCAAAGCTCTTCCGTGGAAGTTCGCAATCATACTCGGGTAAGTGGATGCTTGAAATGGCAAAGCTTATCTGAGGAGTTTGATCTCTCTCAAACACCATTTTGGGTAAATCGGAAAAGACAACCCAAAATGGATGCCCATAAGGCTAAGATACTTCGAAAGGAGGAATTAGTCTAAAGTAGAACAAGTGTTTTAAAATGTGTTGCAAGTCTTGCGCTAGAAATAGCCTCGATTCATCTTTGAATACTTAGCATGATCATTTCAAGTGTTCTACGCGATGTTGCAAGTCTTGTGTTAGGAAAACCCTCGATTCATCTTCGAACACTTGGTATGATCATTAGCGGTCGATGATAAACAAATATGATACAAGGCCCCTAAAACCGAATCCTTTCCTTACAGTCTATTATTGTAATTAACTTTCAGTTCTCAAATCACACTTAAACTCAACCCCAATCGCATTTAATTTCTGCATAAGCTTCATTAAAGAACAACTAATCCACACTGACTCCCTTGGGTTCGACCCCTACTTACCACTTACTACCCAGTAGTGTAGTCGCGAGTAGCGGAAAATATAAATTTATTTGTACAGAGAACATTGCACCTTAACGACAGTGTAGTGTGCTCTGTCAGTGGGTAACCCCTACCTTGCCTCATGCAGAAAGGACGAGGATGAGAAAAGAGCGGGACGCACTCCTATGCTGTTATCCGAAGGCTATGATTGGAGTGGTTCAAGGGCGCAAACGATTATGTGGACAAGAAACAAATTCAAAAGCCGAAGGCAAACCATCAAGTAAGAAGAAAATCAAAATCTGATTGATTCAAGCAAAATGTGTCGTTTATCAAAGTCCATACAACTTAAGGAATTCAAGACTCAACGGTATGAAAGCGGTGAATTAATTATGTGTCAGAGAAAGCCGCTGACTCAATCAAAAGACCAGAACTCAGAAAAGAATGCAATGTCCGTGGCACCTATAGGGGACTATCTCCCAATCATCCAAGGTCATTTGGATTTCAACTCGCGAGGTAACAAGTATCGAAAAATCTATCTATACTCGCATTGTTAGAATCTTAAGCATGATAAGAATATTGGCTGGATTTGGGATTGAGATGTAAGGATTGACATGACTAGTACGTTGTAATTCTTTCTACGGCTTTGTTCTTGTTCGAGACGTACAAGATCAAGTGTGGGGTAGTTTGATAAGTCGTAGTTGTACGACTATTTTCTGTGTTAAAACCCCGTCTCTTAGTGGCTGCCTGTGTATTATTTCACTACCTGTGTGTAGTTTTCGTTCTCAGGTGCATTCGGAGACCATGGAAGGAATATCGGCTAAAGAGAGCCTGTTAGAAGATGTTTTTGCGTCGAAGGAATGAAGTCCGAAGTGCTTGAAGTTTGAGTCAGTGCAGAGCGCGTAGGCCTGAAGTATTAAAGGCGCGGAGGTCTACTGAATTTCGTTAATTGTTCAGACCTACGCGGAAGTTAAATGAAGAAGACGTCCGCGCGTCCAGCTGGCAGTCGAATTTCCTAATTTCGGATTTGCAATCTCGGGAAGAACAACTCAGTATTCGAGGAGACAGAAGAGAGGCGGCTGGCTGTCGACTTAAGCAAGGAAAAGCAGAAAAGTTTAGGGTTCGAGTTCGGAGTAGAGGATTAGAGAAGAGAACTCTCGGAGTAGGGTTCCAATTGAAGAAGCTTGAGCGTGGATTCGTTGCTGGATTCAAGTATTGGAGTGGAGATGCAGCTTGGTGGAGAATTCATCATTAGTTATTTCGTTTCATTCTATTCAAAAACTTGATGATGTATTCCCTTACGATGAGTAGCTAAACTCATATGTGTAGGCTAGAACTCGACATTGTGATGTTTTGACTTGAGACCTATATTGATTTCTGTGTTTTGTGTCATATTACTATGCAATGTTTATGGAATTGATTTGCTAGCATGAGTGGAACCTTAGCGGGGGAGCTTTAGTTTGTTAGTTGATTCCGATTGTCAAGTTTACTAGCAACCTAGCGGGGATAGCGAACTAGGACACGAGTAATATACCACTAGGATTAAACACCCTAGGACAACTTGTTTAAATCTTCATGCAACTCTAGCGAGTTAGGGTCTTGATTATCGCTAGCGCGAGATTAAGTACTAGAACAAGAACGGGGAGTATAACCTTAGCGGGGGAGCTCTAAGTTGTAGAACATTAGAAATCAAAACGGATTTGTCAATGATTTGGTCTTGCATCACTGTCAAAGGTTCTAGCTTGCACTACTCTTTGATATTATATACTTGAATTTGTGTGACGATTGCTCTCTTAATAAGTGACCATTGTTGCTTGCTTTTATTTTCTATTTACTTAATTGAATTTACCATTGTCACTTTCATACTTAGTGAACAGATTCTCATATCGATCTCTGTGGATACGACCCGACTTACCACTTGCTAGTCGGAACTATAAATATTATTTTTGACGGGTACAACGACACCTGTCAGCTCTCCTAACTCGAGGCATGACAGTTGATCTGCAGATTTTCAGCTCCCTTCTTGTCTCTAATCTCAATGTCAAATTCTTGAAGGAGGAGAACCCATCGTATCAATCTAGGTTTCGAATCCTTCTTGGACAGCAAATACTTAATTGCAGCATGGCTAGTGTACACTATGGTCTTGGAACCTATCAGTTACTACCTGAACTTCTCAAAAGCATAAACGATGGCTAGCATCTCCTTCTCTATTGTAGTGTAGTTTGCTGCTGCGCCAGCTAGGACTTTGCTTGCATAATAAATCACATGCAGCTTCTTGTCAATGCGCTGCCCTAAGACCGCTCCCACTGCGAAATCACTAGCATCACACATTGGTTCAAAAGGCAGCTCCCATTTAGGGAGCTGCACTATATGAGCAGAAGTAAGAGTAGATTTTAGTGTATGGATAGCATTAAAACATGATTCATCAAAGTTAAACTTAGCATCATGGCATAGTAACTCAGTGAGTGGCTTAGTTATCTTGGAGAAATCCATAATGAAACACATGTAGAAGCCTGGATGCCCTGGAAAGCTCCTTATTCCTTTTTCATCTCTTGGTGGGGCAGTTTTTCTATCACCACCACCTTGGCGCGATCGACTTCGATGCCTCTTTTGAAGACTAGGTGTCCCAACACAATACCTTCCTGCACCATAAAGTGACACTTCTCCCACTTTAAAACCAGGTTAGTGTCAACACAACGACGAAGAACATCAGTAAGGTTAGAGAGGCATGAATCGAATGAAGAGCCATACACTGAAAAATCATCCATAAATACTTCCATGGTGTTTTCTATAAAATCAGAAAAAATGGCCATCATACAACGTTGAAAAGTAGCTGGTGCATTGCAAAAACCGAAAGGCATGCGTCTATAAGCAAATGTGCCAAAAGGGCAAGTAAAAGTGGTCTTCTCCTGGTCCTCGGGGTGTATAGGGATCTGGAAGAAACCACTATAACCGTCGAGGTAGCAGAAAAACTTATGCTTTGCAAGACGCTCTAACATTTGATCAATAAAAGGCAAATGAAAATGATCCATACGAGTAGCCTTATTCAACTTTCTATAGTCTATGCACATGCGCCAACCAGTCAATGTACGAGTAGGAATCAGATCATTATTCTCATTACGCACTACAGTCAAACCTCCCTTCTTAGGGACAACATGCACATGACTTACCCACTCACTATCAGCAATAGAATAAATAATGCCAGCATCCAATAATTTTAGAATTTTCTTCTTCACTACATCATTCAGCTTAGTATTTAAACGTCTAAGGCGTCCCTAGTGGGCCTAGAATCGCCCTCTAGATGGATTCTATGCATGCACATATCTAGGCTAATCCCTTTAAGATCATCGATCGAGTATCCTAGGACTGGCCTATGCTCTCTCCGGACATCTAGCAATCTATGGGTCTCTACATCAGTCAAGGATGCATTCACAATCACCGGGTAGGTTGAGTTTGGGCCAAGAAATTCATACCCGAGACTTGAAACCTCTGCCTTGCAAGGTTCCTTACCTGAGTCGGTGGTCTGTTCAGCTTCAGCTGCTCCCTCAGTGCTTACTGCGCATATATCCATCAAGATTGGGCAGTCTGGTACAACTCTGTAAGACTCAACAGAGGTCAGTGTAATAGGGTCATCAATATCAGCACACACCAGTACATCACAGCCAGCTAACTAGGACTCTTACACATGTTAGGCAAATAAAAGACGACTCTTTCACTGCCTACTCGCAAAGCTATAGACCCTCTATCCATGTCAATGACTTCCTTAGTCGTGTAAAGAAATGGTCTACCATGTATAATCGGGATATCTATGTCCTACGAGATCTCTAGCACTATAAAATTAGCAGGGATGTAAATGTTCTTCACCTTGACGGGTACATCCTTTAGAATCCCTCTCGGGAGTCTACAAGAACGATCCGCAAGGCGACTAGTGACATTAGTAGGACAAAGATCACCCAAATTCAATTTAGCATACAAAGAATATGGCATGATAGACACACTAACACCTAGATCACATAGAGCACGATAAATAGTAATACCACCAGTATCACAAGCGATAGAAAAACTACATGAGTCTTTAAGTTTAGGCGGCATGGGCTGGTGCATGGCTACACTGCACTCCTTGCTAAGGACCATTGTCTCGGTTCCTTCAATTTTTCTTTCCCATTCAGAATCTCCTTCATGAATTTCGCATAAGTGGGAATCTAGGTGATGGCGGCAGTGAGTGGTAAAGTGATGTATAGAGTGCGAATCTTGTCCACGAACTGCTTGAAAGCCTTTACTTTCCTTGTGGCTGCTAGCCACTGAGGGAATGGAACTAGAGGTCTATAAGGGGCTGGGTCCACTGTCTGCACAGAATTTTTAGCTCGGTTTTCAGCTTCCTTGGATGTTTCCTCTTCAACAGGTGTAGAATCAGGTGCTGATTTTGTAGCTGGAGGTCGAGTGGTTTGAGCCGGCAGCATCTCAATCTGTTTTCCTCCTCGTAGTGTGATGGCATTCACTGATGCCCAAGGATTCGGATCTGGTTTCGATGGGAGTTTCCCATGTTCTCTCGTCGCCGAGTTTACTTGCTGAGCCACCTGATTCTCCAGCATTCTATTTTGAATAGCGAGCTGCTCTACAGTCCTTCACAGGTCTCTTACCTCAACAGCGGTTTCCTCAGATGTCTTTCGCTGGTCGGCTATGAAGCTAGCTAGCATGGCTTCTATGTTTGACGTCGGTCCGGAGTTCTGATCTCGATGTGGCTGAGGTGGATTGTTATAGCTCCCTGAATTCGGATTTTGCTCCTGTTGGGGCTGGTTGTTATATTGGTTCCTTGGCTGGTACGGTGCATTGCTCTACTGCTGTCTGTATGGGAAGCCTGGCGGTGCCTGATTTTGTGGCTTATAAGAGAGGTTGGGATTATTCCTATTTGGGTTATTCCTGATCCAAAGGCGAAACCATTTCCTTGATTGTTTTGCCCTACATAATCGGCATCCTTCTGTTTTCCGCCGTTATTATCTTGTCCAATCACCGGACAGCTATCTGCGAAATGAGAAGGAGAACCACATATCTGACAGTGGACAGCCACATTAGCAACAACAGATGACTTCATAGAGGTGTCTGTCTTCAGATTTTTGATTTCACCTGCTAGCATCTTCACTGTGGTGGTTAGCTCGGCTATGTCAATTGTGCCATCAGCGAGGTAAAGATCTTGCACTCCCTTCTTGTCCTTAGGATTACCTCGATCCCTCGTCCAGAGGTGGAAATCTTGAGCTGCTTTCTCGACGAGCATAGGTCTCTTCCAGGGGAACTCTAGTAAGTCCTCCACCAATTGTTTGATTCCACTACACCAATACATATCTCGAAGGTCATGGTACATCTTGGTAGAACCCGGATGCATAGTATAAGGCGTACAGTGAACCTCTCTCAAGATCTCCTGATGTAACTCACCACCAGGAACACATAATCGATCTCTAAATCGAAGAATACCATCAACACCAACTGAAAAGTCTAAGTGATTACCTTCTCAAACATCCCTGATCAACCTCCTCAATGCAAGGTCACTACCTTGAGTTGCTCCGATCCGAGTAGCTAAGGTAGGCGTGACTCGTAAGTGTGCTAAGAGACCCTTCTCGCTCACTCTAAGAGAAACTTCACTATCCTGTAACTGTGGCAAATCTTTGGCAAGTTATCTCTTGGTGTCTGGTATATGTGCTAAACATCCCATGGACTTCCTACTAAGAGCATTAGCGACTACATTCGCCTTTCCGGGAAGGTAGGAGATAGTACAATCATAATTCTTCAACAAGTCCATCCATCTACGCTGTCGAAGATTAAGGTCTTCATGGCTGAAAACGTACTTCAAACTCTTGTGATCTGTAAAGACTTCAAATGTCTCACCATATAAATAGTGTCGCCACATCTTCAAAGCGAAAACTACAGCAACTAACTCCAAGTCGTGAGTAGGGTAGTTATTCTCATGTTTCTTCAACTATCGAGAAGCATAAGCAATAACTCAGCCGTGTTGCATTAGTACACACCCTAATCCGACTCTGAAAGCATCACAATACACGGTGAGACAGTACAATCATAATTTTTGTTTTGTTTCTCCAAACATTAACTCATTTATTTAAACAAAAGGATCATTCACGGATTTGATCGGTTTCTTCTCCATTCCAAAAGTATCTTCTTGTCTTTCTTTTTTTTTCCTTTTTGGAGTCTAAAGTCAAAAGGTAAATACGATTATGTAAATTAGGGTTATAACACCTAGTATCCTAACAACGAACCTAGAGTCTTGATCCTAGGGCATGAGGATAAATGGGCTACAATTAAGGACAATAATTTGTTTGAACAATTTGAACTTTTCGGCCAAGACAACTTGCCTGAAAACATGATCATCAGTCACATTGTTATATTCTCATGGCCAAGATTGCCAGAAATTGCCGACCCATAGAATAGAGGTCACTTTTGAGGGGGGGGGGGATGATGAATGCCTAAATGTCAATGCTATAAAAAGCGATAGGCGGTAATCGGGCGGATGGATTATCGAGGATTAATCGGAAATTAATGGATTTTGAATTTTTATATTTATGTATTTTTTATAATGGGGTACAACAATTCAGACCATTACAATGCATATTACTTAAAGTTTTGTCATCTAGTACATATATATTGATCTTTTTTAAAGCTCTATTATGGCATCTTGATCGGATCCAAAAAAATCTGGTACATCTCTCTACTTCTGAAGTGCTGGCTATGTTCGGCACCTTTACCATAGATCCGCACATCCACCTCATCGGTACATTCTTCGACACTTGGAGTTCAGGCCACCTTGGACACCTTTACCGTTGCAAGACACCTTCACGAGGGAGGAAGAACACATCCACGCGTGAGGCGTGAAGAGGAAGGCATCCACGGGGGATGTGGGAAGCATCCACATGTTATGTGGGACCGAAAGAAGGAAAGGAAGAGGAAAAGGAAGAAAATCTCACAAAATTGAGAGGAAAGTTAGTGACCCTAGGATTTGAACCCGGGGTGTAAGAATCCATGAAGGACTCCTAGACCAACAGACCACCACTCATGTTGTTAATATTTATGTATTAATATGTCATTATATATCATAATAATCTGATTTTAATTCAACTTAACACTTTATACTATTAATTTAAAACATTATATTGAAAGGTGGGGGTCTTATTGTAATATTTTGAACTTTAAGGATTTAAATATAATAAATAAAACCTTTCCATTGTACTGTTCATCATCTTTCCCATTAAATCCTAAAATGCTAAAACAGTCGTCGACACCCATGGTCGACAAAATGAGATGAGAACAACCTTAGAAACGTTCAATTGATTAATCCAAGCGGAGGTGTTATTGAGTTATTCGTCCCTCGTGGACGTGTTGTAGGTGTTGCTGCCTACGTACGTGCTGAGTTTCAAGCTTATGCTCGTGGGTTTCAAGTTAGAGGTGCCTTATGGTCGTGTTTCAGTGGATGCAATTCAAGTATCAAATCGGGTTGGTGTCGTGCGAGGACAGGTGCTCCAAAAAGTTAAGTCTTCATATGTACCCGATTGAGTTCTCATGCAATATGTATAAGATGTATTCGTATAATAATTGATATGTAAGAAATCTTATAAAAAAATTGGGCTATTACAGATATGATAAAGAAAATTTATTTATTATATGTTTTAGAAGCAGAAAGAACTTTTTGGGTCAAGGTCAACAGAAAGGGATTTTACATTCGCGAACTTAGATATTTAATTAAATGATTATTTACTACAAATAAAAATGTCAGCAAAATTAGATATTTAATTTGTTAATGACGAAACAGCCCCTAGAAGAAGAGGAGACATTCGCGATGGAGGGATTTTACATTATTACTAATTTTAATTAAATAATTAATAAAATTTTGTGCGACGACGAGAGGGGTTGTGATAATTTATTATGGGTGTTTCTCTCACACCCCCCAGTGAGTCCCACGACTATTTCCCATTATACCCCCACACCAAACATAATAATTAAAATATAATTATTGATTTAAAACTATTTAGAAATTAATATATATATATATATATATATTATAATTAATAAGAAATTATCATTAATTCAAAACAATGTATAAATTAAATATATAACACATATTTTTTAAATATGAATACATTAATGATTAAACAAAAACTAAGTTATACTCAACATATATATATAATACATAAATTATGAATCTAGTCAGTGAGTTGTCTATTTGTGTTACGTAATGTACCAGTGAGTTGTCTATCGTAATGTTAATACATAAATGAATAGTGTAATTTGCTTTTGCCAGAGAATCTAGTCAGTGAGTTGTCTATTTTTTGCTTCGTAATGAATTGCGGCTTGCTTTTGCAGAATTCGATTTTGATTTTTGAACATCAAATGTGAATGAGAAACATTTGAACTTAAAAATCTGTTGTACATGTTGAATGAGAAACTTTTGCAGAATTCGATTTTGATTTTTGAACATCAATTGCTACATGTTGTAATTTTATTTTTTACTATTAATTATTATAGAATATTTTCTGATTAATAATAATAAATAAATATGGTACAATTAATTTATAATATTAATTATCATTTAATTGAATTTTAATTATCATTTAATTGAATTTTAAAGAATATATAATACTTAAATTGATATATGAGTGTAATTAATCAAAAATAAGCCGGCATACGTGTAAATATACATGATTTTTTTTTGGAAAAATTACAAAAAGGGGCTCCGAACTTCCACTCAATTCCAATTTGAGGTCCGAACTACCACAATTTCCAATTATATGGCAAATTCAAGAAATATCATCTATATATTTTTAACTTTTAATTTTATTGTTATATTTTTATTTTCTTTAAATTTCATGAGTATTATTTTTAAATTAATTATTCACAATTTTATAATTTATCATATAACATGTATGAATAAATAAAAAATTGTTTCTTAATTCATATTTTTGAATTTTCAAGTTTTTTTTCCTTATATGCGTGATGGGTGGTTATACTATTTTAAATTTATATAATTTGACAATTTAAATTATTATTTCTTGACTAAGAAAATGACAAATTAAAAGAATATAATGAAGTATATATATACTCATTTGTAGCATGAAATTAAAAAAATTAATATATTATAATAAAATTAAAAGTTAAAACATTTAAATGAAAAATACATAGAATAAACTAAAGAAAAATATTTAATTTTACTTTGACTATCGGAGTTAACTCCATCCGTTAACTTTACCGGATTCATCGAATTGCCCCATAGTTAGAAATTGTGATAGTTTGGACCTCATATTGGAATTGAGTAGTAGTTCAGGACCTTTTTTGTACTTTTCCCTTAAGTTAAATAATCCATATTAGATTTGGGACTTCCGATTAATACGCATACCATATTATATATATTTCATTATATTCTTTTTATATTCACTTTCTTATGAAAATGACTCAAGAAATAATAATTTAATTTGTCATACATGTTATACGGTAAATTATCAAATTATATAAATTAAAATAGTATAGCCACCCATCATGCATAAAAGAAAAAACACTTGAAAATTCAACGTTATGAATTAAGAAATATTTTATTTTATTTTTATTCATACATGTTATATGATAAATTAAAAAGTTGTGATTAATTAATTTAAAAATAATACTCATTTGTAGTATGAAATTTAAAGAAAATAAAAATTTAACTGTAAAATTAAAAGTTAAAAATATACCATGAAAAATATATAGATGATATTTCTTGAATTTGCCACATAATTGGAAATTGTGGTAGTTCGGACCTCAAATTGGAATTGAGTGGTAGTTCGGAGCCCCTTTTTGTAATTTTTCCAAAATATATCTTGAATTTGGCCCCTAATTAGAAATTGTGATAGTTCGGATCTCAAATTGGAATTTAATGGTAGTTCGAGGACCTTTTTTGTACTTTTCCCTTCTTCTTTTTTTTTGTCTTGAGGTGGTGTGACGAGAACTCCCTATTATTATTTGACCGGAGATTGAAAACAACAGCAAGAGATGAACTGTGTCTGTCTGTCCTAATTTTTTTTTTTTTTGATGGAATGTCTGTCCTGAAATTTGAGTATCTCAAAATGTAAGAATATCCTTCCTTGTTTGTTTTAACCTCTAATTTTCTATTTCTGACTCCGATTCGATTTGTTGCTCAATTCGTTCCAAATCAGCTTCCCTTCTCTCAGTTTTATTTGTTTTTTTTTAATTTCCTTTTGTTTGTGTGTTTCATCGTCGTTTTGGGGTTAATCTAGTAGAAAATGTGAGATTTGGTTGGTGACGATATGGCAAGTGGGGACTGCTGTGTGTATGTGTCTTTGCGTGTCTCCTAATCTTTTGCTATCTGGTATGGTAAAATGGAAATTGGATTCCTTATCCTGCTTGTTTTAATCGTGAATGAATCTATTCAGTATTTTGTATCTGCTAGATGTTTTTCTTTTCTGAAATTTGGTAAAGATTCTGCTCCTTGCGGATTTCAGCTATTTGTTGCTTTTCCTATCAGATAATATGTTGGTGACAGGACTTCGCTTGGTTTGGTTTGGTTTTTGTGTTCTGGGCTTAAGAAGGTGGCTGGAGCTTGGCGTTGGCTTCTTTTAGTTTCTGTATGCATTTGAGAGTGGATCCATTCATGCTTGATTTGGGTTTGATTTTCATATCGAAATTGTGATGAGATTTTGGGGTTTCATTTTGTTTTAAATACAATAACATCCAATTTGGTTAGATTGATAGTGATGTTCTATTGTTTCTTCAATCTATAGAATTCTTATAACATTTAGTTTTTATCTTTCAATTGATTAAGTGATGTTTTGATATTTCAGGAATAAATAACCACATTGTTCCTTTTGAGGTCCTATATGCCATTTTTGTAATGGATGGGCACGCAGCTATGATGGAACACTGGGCGCCTCGGAGCCCAAGTCCAAAACAATTTTTCTCTTCATATTTGGTAGGGGATGAGCAGGTTAGCTTAGGATCAATGCCGCAGATGCCTGCTGAGGCTACAAATGCCAGTAGCTCTGTTGGTGCTCATCAGGGTATCAGCTTTGTGGATAAGGATCCAAGAGAAGGGGGCAATTCCTTTGACAATCATATGATATTTACTCCGGTACCTGGTCAAAAATCAACTTCTCGGGGAGGATTTGCTGATAGAATAGCAGCTAGGGCTGGGTTCAATGCTCCATGTTTCAATACTGGAAGTATCAGATTGACCGATCAGTCCTCCAGTGGAGTAAAATCTCCGTATTTGACCATTCCATCCGGTATCAGTCCTACTTCGCTGCTTGAATCGCCAGTTTTCATTTCCAATTCTCTGGTAAGTTCGTTGTTTTTACAATCAATATTCGCGTAACTGTTTCTGCTCACATATGAAAACTAAAGTAACTAATTTGAAATGTGAGGCCAACGAATTTTCATTTCCGCGTGGACAAAATGTTACTGAATACAATATTGTAATCCTTAACCCGACGATCACACGCATATGCGTATCTTATTTTCGCTTGCTCTGTTTGCAAATCCCTTTACAATTAATCCTGAGAAAATTGATTTTGACTCCACTTTTTGCTTATTTCAAAATTATATTTCATCTAATTATTAAAATATGCGCGCCTTGCAAATTTTTTTTGCAACTTATCATCCGACTTGTGACACTTCACACACTGCAGACTCAAGCATCCCCTACAACAGGGAAATTAGCGTTATTTCTGGATGGAAACGGAAAAGTTTTTACAGCGCCTACAAACGGTCAAAATAAAGAGGACGTCTTTGATGACGTCAATGACTCATCATCTTTTGCATTCAAGCCTCATGCAGAGCCGGGCTTGCCCTTTTCACATGGCATAGCAACCAAAGTAAGTACTTTGCTAAATTTTATTCTTTGATTGTCTTATTTTCTTGTTTTCTATGTCTGCACCAGATTTAACATATGAGAATGTTGGAAGTACCTAAATTAGGACTTTGAGCTGTCATAAAAGTTCAGCCCATTCTGTCAAACTGCCTTTCTAACTCACTCACTCATTATTTTATTTTATTTTAAAAATAAAATAAAATCTAACAGCTATGAATTGCATCGGTTTATATGTTGTGAAACTTTACTATCTACGAATCATTGATATTGAGATAGAATGGCATTCCTACACAGTTACACAGGCAGGAGAAATAATTAACTTTGAAGTAGGCTAATTTTTTCATCTATATATAGTGTTTGCTTTTCTACATACTGATGAGCCAATCAATTAATCCTCAGGTGTTGCCAAACATTGAGGTTTCAGTTAGGTCCGAGAACAATTTATGCAATTTTGAACCATCACAAGTCAGCTCTCATGAAGGCCTCTCCGAGCCATTAACAGATAAAAAACATGTGGAGAGAAATGCAGGATCCGAACTATGGAGCCTAGATACTATTGGTGGTACAGCTGAGCACCCCCCACCACTCAGTGGTCAAAATGAAGATGAAGGGAAGCAGAGTATCGTTGGTGATTCCATTTCTGGTGGTAGCACAGATGTATTTGCTGATGATGGTTATAATTGGAGAAAGTACGGGCAGAAGCAAGTAAAAGCAAGTGAATTCCCTCGAAGCTACTACAAGTGTACGTATATGAACTGTCCTGTAAAGAAGAAGGTTGAGAGATCTGTTGAAGGCCATATAACAGAAATTATCTATAGAGGGATTCATAATCATCCCGAACCCGCCCCAAATCGCAGATCATCAATAGGCTCTAACCAACTTGATGAGAACCATGGGCAAGTCGCTCCCGAGAACGGTTGCGATAAAGAGTCGTTTTGGGGAGCTTCACAAAATGGGGTTCTTCCAGGAACCCGTGAGTGGAGTAATGATTCCTTGGCGCACAACTCATTGACACCAATGAGCACTGAGATGCGTCGTCTCTCATCATCGCTGCAGATGCAGAATGGTGCTGTGGTCGAATCAGGAGACGTTATGGATCCTTCGTCTGCCATTTCTTGTGATGAGGAAGGAGCTGATCCTGGAACACATGGAAGTGTATCGGTAGCCAATGACGTGGAAGGAGATGAATCAGAATCAAAACGAAGGTATGACATCCAATAGTTTGCATTTACAGCTAGACAATTTTTGACATGTAAATAACATAGTTTATATACTCACCAAGGAAACTCGAAACATATGCGGCGGAGGTGGGCAGTGGAGCCACTAGAGCTATTCGTGAACCTAGAGTTGTTGTTCAGACTACAAGTGATGTTGATATCCTTGATGATGGATACCGCTGGCGCAAATATGGTCAGAAAGTCGTGAAAGGAAATCCCAACCCAAGGTATTTTTCATTCGTCAGGATGTCTGGTATCATTTTAAAAAAAGCTGCCAAGCAGGCTGGTCGTTTAGTCAGGGATTAGGAAGCAATAAACATTTGTTTCATGCAGGAGCTACTACAAATGCACTAGCATCAGCTGCTCAGTGAGAAAGCATGTTGAAAGAGCATCAAATGATCTCAAGTCGGTAATCACAACCTATGAAGGCAAACACAACCATGATGTTCCAACAGCGCGTAACAGCAGCCATGTTAATTCTTCTAGCTATGCTGCATTGGGTTCCCAAGGTCCGGGCTTCATTCCAAGGCCAGAGCAAGCACAAGTTGCCAACATGGAAAGGTATGTAAGTGCACCTCATCTCAACATGCCCATGATGCAGCCACTCGGTCCTCCACCACAAGGGTTCCCCATGGGAATGAATCAATCAAGCTTGGTGAACTTGTCGACTGCTGGAATGGGTCCTGGGCATACCGAGCTCCCTGGCATGACTACTCATCCATGCCTAATTCAGCAGCAACCGCGTCCAGCAAATGACATGAGTTTATGATACCAAACTCAAACCCAAACCTCTACCTTTCCGATGGCTCCTCAGTCGATCATCGGAATATAGGACCTTAAAGCTGTGAAGCCTTTGCTGAAAGGTGGCCATCCGAAGACCAGCATATTTATATCGATACATAGAGTATATACAGAATCTACCGGATTTTTATAGGGTTATTATTTATGCTATTCTGTGACAACTCATAAATAGACATTAATGTGAATGATAGATGATATACAGTTACCATCTTTCAGCTGCTTTCTCATTTGGCAAATGATGTTAACTTGGGCTTTCAGTGTTGGGTTTTTTTGAAAATCCATTGTCTCCCATTGGTGTGACATTTCTATGTTAGATTATTTTGTATAATCTAATATATTGGATCATAATGTAATTAAGTTGAGATTTTTCTACATTCCTGAATTTTCAGAGTATTTTCAAGGTATTAACTGAGACTGAATTGTTTCCTTCAGCGATCGGGGTGTGAGAACTTAAACCTTACTCCCACTGAACTTGTGATACACACATTCATCCATCAAGTTTGCCTCAAAACCATACGAAATTATCACTTGATAGAATTTAAAGTACTACCGACGAGAATCTTCCATAAATCCATAATGGACTTCCTTATTTATGCATTTGAAAAGGTTGTTGTTTGTACTTCTGAAATAGTGTTCTGATTCTCCGTCTGGGTTGAACAGTATTTCTAACATGAATTCTCCCCCAAACTCAATATCCTCAAAATGTTACGATTCTCGTCCAAAAAATAACTTAATAATGGGATCGCTCAACTTAGTTGGTACCTTATTAAGGATATAAGCTGCTGTCTTTAGTCCTTCACCTAGAGTCCTTCTGGTAAGTTGGAATGACTAATTATAGTCCTTACCATGTCCTTAAGAGTTTAATTTTACATTCTTCTAGGTGTCTAGCAAATAGTCACAGAACGTTGTTCACCTGATTGGTCACATCTATTGTGATTTCACCACCACAATGAGATGCAACACCCTTTACTCTTTAGTTGAGTGGTCTCTCAACTGTAGTCTTAAATGATTTGAACATGTTCAGTGACTGAAGTCTCAAGTCTAATGTAGGGATTTATTATATGATGGAACAATTTCCAACATATGCAGATTATTATAAACATTATGCAAAACGGTCGTAGTAAAATTGGAGTTTAATAGATAAAATAAATTTACTATCACCAAATGAACAATGATAACTGAATTTGCTCAATTTAGGAATATAAATTAAGTTTCGCCTGATTGACGATAAACGAATGTCTATTAAAACCAAACAAAATAACCAAATGCTAATAATCTGAAATTCATCATTGCCTCTACCGCATGATGACCTATTCCCAAATAGATGCATCTTTCAGCGTCAATAGGTCATCAGCAAGTTATACAATCCCCTTTTAACTCCCCAAGCAATATACTTAGCCCACTTGGGACATTTCTTCTTCACGTGTCCAGTTTCCTCATAGAAATGACATGTAACATGAGTATTGAAAACTGGAGCCTTATAATTAGCAGCTTTATCAAGCTTCATCATCTCCTCTTCTTCCACACAAAACGAAATGAGCTCATTGAGAGTCCACTTCTCCCTCTGACAATTATAAGAAATTCTGAACTGACTGTACTCTGAAGGAAGAGAGATTAACACCAAATACACGAGTAGGTTCTCAGATAACTCGAGCTTTAAGGCCTTCAGTTTTGAAGCAAGTTGAGATATTTCCATTATATGCTCCCTGACATTACTCTTGCCGGAGTACTTCATTGAAATCAAGTTTGCTAAAAGCTCACTTGTTTTCGCCTTATCGTTTTCAACAAAACGTTTTTCAAATTCCGCAAGGTAATCTTTGGCACTGGAAATCTCAAAAGGCATTATACCCCTGAAAGCCTCTGGAATGCCGCGACGAATAATCATCAGACTCATCCTGTTAGAATGCTCCCACATTCTCAATTGATTACGATCAAATGCACTTCTTGAATTAGCGAGATGAATCGGCTTCGGCTCTCGCAATGCTAAGAGAAGATACATGCTGCCCAAGAAAATCTTAATATTTTCTTTCCACTCCTCAAAGTTCGTCCCATTTAATATGGGCATATTATTGAGGTTGACAGCAACTGAAGTGGCAGACATGTAAGCTGAAAGAGAACAAGACGTAAGTCAGCCTTTCATGCTCACATAAAGTAAATAAATATGACATATCAAGATACTCAGCACAACATTAACAACAAATCTTTGGATGGTACTATTAACTGTAAGTGGTACTCTTGTTGTAGTAATCAAATATTGATGATAAACGGTGTCAAATAAATAGCCATCTTTGGATGTACTAATTATTTACACCAAGTTCATCCTCACAATCATCACCTGTCATTACCACATATATGTATGTAATTACATTTGATAATAATTTTCCTTAGGGCCAATAAATTAACCATGTAAATTATATACATATTCATATCCAACACCCGTCATGTATTAACTTACACATAAGTGGTCACTTTTGTGACAATTATGCTTTAATTAATACACTCTAAGTGTGGCCCAAAAAATGAAAACATATGTCATATATGTATGTACCTTTAATTTTCAGTAATACATCCCACCTTTAATTAAATCAAATTTGATTTAATTAATTAAGTGTAACTGAACCAAAACAAATTGATTTGAACTGCATAACTAAACCAATCCAAATCACTTTTATTGAATCAGATTCAATTGGACCAAATCATAAAACTGGACAACATTGAACCAAATTCCTGTATTGGACCAAACCATATCAAATCCATTGAACCAGATCGGTTTGATCCAAACTGAACCGCAACCGGTTCAATTTCTTTAACTCAACAATTAAGGTTTTATGAAAAAAACACAAAACCCAACATCTTCTGCCGTCACATAACAAAAAAAATTGATTAGTTAAATAATAAATTAATCAAATTAAACGCATTAATGCCCTATTAACGCATCAATTCTCGTAACGCTTCAAACCCCAAATTACGTGCCCGAAATTCTTATTGAGGATAAGATAGAGGAAGAGCATATAGAGACAAAAGGATTTCGAGGGTACAAGGACTTTGTTGAGGTCTACATGGAATAAACTAAAGTACAACCTTGCACGCAAGAAAATAAAAGCTTAGAAAGGGATATTGAGGAATGGGCACCCAAGGAAATAATTGAAAACTCAAAGAAGGTGTGCCCATCAAGCTCGAGACTAGTTATGAAGACCCTTTCTTCACTACGACGTCTCGAGATGAATTTTGGAGCTTCTCGCCCTATTTCGAGAGATTATGTGGAAAAAGCTCACATGACCCCTTAGTTCTGAAGGGATCCTCATTGTTGGAGGGGTCATGCTCCCAAAGGAAAGTCCATTGTAGACTTGATGGGAGAAAATTCAAATGAGATTTAAAGGTGGATTGACACCCCAAATGTTCAAGGCCCCGTGAGAAAGGATCCTAGCAAAGGACTTCTCAACGAGTGATTCTATGGGCGCTTTGCTACGTCTTTGCCAAGACGGAAAAAACTAGGTGATCAGTCGAGTTTTCGACTGATTTATGACCATTCTTCACCATAGTTTTGGGTCGTTTCCGACATTATTTCGATGTCATTTGACCTCTATCTCCACATTTCAGGTAGAAAACAAGTTTCCCCCATGGTCAAGGCCTATATATGAAGATTGGTTGAAAAACAGAAGTTTCGGCGCAAAACAAGGAGTTTCGGGGCAAAACCGAGCATATTGACCTTTGCAACTTGTTTTGGACGCTTAGGGCGTATACGGTGTCCGCATTGGTTGATTCAAAGCTTGTTAGAAATCTAACTCAAAGGGCTACAACTATCTAGTTGACGCCAAGACCAAATTCAGACGGGAAGACCATCAAAAAGGCCCCAGTCGGTTGACTGAGAAGTCCAGTCGACCGACTGTGTAAAAACTCAGAAGCTCAGCAAATTGTTTTTCTTCGTGACCTTTGCGACTTGTTTTGGACGCCCAGGATGCATACATTGTCCGAATTGGTTTATTCAAAGCTTGTTGGAAAGCTAACTCAAGGGCTACAACTCTCTATTTGACGCCAAGACCAAATTCGGACGGGAAGACCACCATAAAGGCCCCAGTCGGTCGACTGAGAAGTCCAGTCGACCGACTGTGTAAAAACTCAGAAGCTCAGTAAATTTTACACATCCCCCAGTCGACCGACTGAGTGTCAAGCCAAGTCCAGTTGACCGACTGGAGCAAAAACTCAGATTTTGAGACCCAGATTTCAGCCGGGCCTATAAATATAAAGAGGACTTTTTGACCTATGTGTGGAGGTTTTTGGGGAGAAGAAGATTGGAAAAGAGGCTCATCCAAGGTCATCAATCAACATCCAACCAAGGAGAAGTGAAGATGAAAAGGGAGACATTAGGATTAACCATCCTATTTCTATTCCTCTTCTATTCCCTTGTTGTTGTTGCTATAAACCCTACTCACACCATGTTGTCTTACATGATGTGTGAGTAGTGGATCTTGTGTTTTCAGGGTCTTATGACTCTCATTGGTACTCAATGATCATGTATACACATTCAATTTGCAATCTATGGAGTTGATTTCATTTTCACTAAGTGTTCTATTCATGATATGTTGCTAAGTGTTTGATAAAATGCCTAAGTGACATGTTGATCTTAGAATTGTGATCTAAGTATTGAAAAAGCTTAGTGATGATTTGGATATGGTGGAAATGAACATATCTAGTGTTTATGAGAGTAAATGCATGGGTATGTGGTTAACTAAAGCTTTATGCCTATCACATTTATTACCTTGGGAGATGTTCGAAGGATAATAGTGCTATGAAGTGAATCAATATTTTGATAAAGTGAGGTTCTAATTAAGATGGCTTGACTAGGATAGATCACACGATAGTTAGTCTACCTTAGCCTAATGTCACGAGCTTATTTCTTCAGGGCAATAACACTCGTGCGGCCTTAACACTTTAGTGCTAAGTCAGCCTCCCAATGTCGCAACTTCTTGGTTGGAACAAAATGCAAGGACTCGGCTCTTTGGAACGAAGAGTTGTATTGAACACTTTAGAGAGAGATTACAAGTGTTTTGAGAATACAAGGATTCTTCGATGGTTTGGAGGAGAGGGTCCTCCTCCTATTTATACACATATGGGACGGCTAGGATTTGTTCTTCTAGAGTTATCTACATACTTCTAGGAGTTGCCACAAGTTCTCCATTGTTCCAAGGGCATTCTTCAATCTTCTGGAATTCTCTAGACCCTTGGTAAACCTCCTTACTATTTTGGACTTTTGTGGGCAAAGTCGGAAAAATGTTGAGCTATGTCGGTTTGAGCTGAGCCGGGCGTGACATTCTCCCCCACTCAAGCTCGCGATGCCCTCGTCGCGTCCTTCTGGTAGCTCCGAATTTTGTCCTTGAATTGCCAAAGTAGATCCTCGGACTCCCAGCTGGCTTCACTGTCGGGCAATCCTCTCCATTTGACGAGATACTCCTTGTAGCTCGGCACTCCTCGTCGTCGGACAGTCCGGTCGGCAAGTATTTCGTCAACTTCCTTGTCGTACGATGTGACTACAGCAGTAGGCGCCCGATGGGAAAGCCCTCTTGACGGTTCTCCCTGATCTTCATGATAAGGCCTTAGCATGCTTACATGGAAGACCGGGTGGATCTTCAGCTTGGGTGGCAGGTTGAGCTTGTATGAGACGTTGCCTATGCGCTTGATTACTTCAAAAGGTCCTTCATATTTTCGAATGAGTCCCTTGTGAACCTTCCGGAAGGCCTTGAATTGTTGCGGCAACAGCTTCACGAGTACAAGATCTCCAGCTTTGTACTCCACGTCCCGTCTCTTTTTGTCCGCCCATTTCTTCATCCTTGACGCAGCCTTGTGCAAAGAGGCGCGAGCTAACTCCGCTTGTTCGTGCCATGCCTTGGCGAACTTGAACGCTGCTGGGCTTGCTCCTTCGTAGCGTGCTGCTAGGGAAAGTGGGGTGTTCGGCTGCTGTCCAAGGACAATCTCGAAAGGACTTTTGTTGGTGGCCTCACTTTGCTGCAAGTTGAAAGAAAATTGCGCCACATCCAACAGCTTGGCCCAGTCCTTTTGGTTAGCACTCACATAGTGCCTCAAGTATTGCTCTAAAAGAGCATTGAACCTCTCGGCCTGTCCGTCGCTTTGAGGATGGAAACTCGTCGAGAAGTTCAAATCTGTCCCGAGCATTTTAAACAACTCCGTCCAAAATCTCCCTGTGAACCGCGGGTCTCGGTCACTAATGATGCTCTTCGGGACGCCCCACAGTTTGACCACATTGGCCAAGAAGAGTCGTGCCGTCTCTTCAGCAGTGCATTCGGCTGATGCGGGCATGAAGGTCGCGTACTTGCTGAACCGATCCACTACAACGATTATGCTCCCAAATCCCTCAGACTTAGGCAGGCAAGTGATAAAGTCCATTGAGACGCTCTCGAATAGCTTCTCCGGGATTGGCAAGGGGTTCAGCAAACCTCCTGGTTGATGTTGGACCGTCTTGTCTTGTTGGCAAACGAGACAAGTCCTTACATACTCCTCGACTCCCTCACGCATTCTTGGCCAATAGTAGACAGATTTCAGTAAGGCGAGTGTGCGCCTAACTCCCGGATGACCGGCCCACAAGGAATCATGGCATTCCTTGATACGTTCTCTCCTCAGATTGCCCCACCGAGGTACGAGGATGCGGCGACCTTTGGTGTGGATCAACCCATCTTCTAGCCAAAATCGCCTTGTCTTCCCTTCGTTGATCAAGGTCTGGATGGTTTGAGCTTGTCCATCGGCCTTAAGTCCTTCCTTGATCTTTTCTATCAATGGGCTAGTGACCTGGGAGATGCTGGCTAACTCGGCTTTGCGGCTCAGGGCATCTGCGACCACGTTTGTTTTCCCGGGCTTGTACTCCATAATGTAGTCAAACTTGGCCAGGAAATCTTGCCATCGGGCCTGCTTGGGACTTAGCTTTTTCTGGGTCTGAAAATAGCTTGTCGCCACATTGTCGGTCAAGATCAAGCACTAGGTCCCGAGCAAGTAGTGTCGCCATACCCTTAAGCAATGAACGATGGCGGTCATTTCCTTCTCCTGCACCGTGTAGCGCCGCTCCGTGTCGTTGAGCTTCCGACTCTCGTAAGCTATCGGATGTCCTTCTTGCATCAGTACTCCTCCAATTGCAAAGTCTGAGGCATCCGTGTGTAACTCGAACGGCTTGGTATGGTTGGGAAGTCTCAACACTGGCTCCTCACAGACGACCTTCTTTAGATCATCAAAGGCATCCTGCCATTCTCTTGTCCACTCCCATGCCTTGTTTTTCTTAAGAAGGTCCGTGAGTGGTGCTGCTTTTGCCGAGTAGCTCTTGATGAATCAGCGATAGTTGTTTACTAGTCCAAGGAAAGACCGTAACTCCGGTACCTTGGTAGGCGGCTCCCAGTTTTGGATGGCCTGTACCTTACAATCCTCCATCATAAGTTGGCCATCAGGAATCTTGTGCCCCAAGAACAACACTTCTGGCTTGGCAAAGGAGCACTTTTCCTTTTTCACGTATAGCTCGTTGTCCCTTAGAACTTTGAACACTTCCCTCAAGTGTTGGATGTGCTCTTCCAAGGTTTGGCTATACACTACTATGTCGTCAAGGTAGACGACCACAAACCGATCCAAGTAGGGTTGGAACACCTTGTTCATCAAGGTACAAAATGTGGCTGGTGCATTGGTTAGGCCAAAGGGCATGACAAGAAATTCATAGGACCCATACCTTGTTACGCATGCTGTCTTTGGCTCGTCCCCTTCGGGTATGCGCACTTGGTAGTATCCCGAGCGCAAGTCCAGCTTGGTGAAGAAACGTGCGTGCCCTAGCTGATCGAACAAGTCGGCGATGAGTGGGATGGGGTACTTGTTCTTTACGGTGACCTTGTTGAGTGCCCGGTAGTCAATACACATCATGAGCGAACCATCTTTCTTCTTTTGAAAGAGGACCGGGGCACCAAACGGGGCCTTGGAAGGCCTGATGAATCCTGCATCCAACAGCTCCTTGAGTTGCCTCCTTAGTTCCGCCAACTCCGGAGGTGCCATACGGTATGGGGCCATGGCAGGTGGTTTGGCTCCGGGCTCCAGCTCGATCGCATGGTCCACTTCTCTCCTTGGCGGCAGCTTCTTGGGGAGTTCGTTTGCCAACACGTCTTGGAACTCTTCGAGAACTGCGGCCACTGGTTTGGGCACGTCGACTTGACCAATGATTGTTTCATCATCGTACTCCTTAAGGATATCTAAGTAGCTTTCCTCGTCCCTCCGAACTCCCTTTTTGAATTGCATGGCCGACAACATTTTGGTATGGCTCACATTGCTCCTAGTTGTCGGCACTACGCACGCCTTCTTCCCCTCCAAGATGCACATAGTGTTGTTGAATGGCACCATGAACGCCTTGACTTGGTCGTGGAATTCCAACCCTAGGACAACCTTGAAGTCGTCCATCGACACAATGGTAAAGTCGAGTTTTCCTACCCATGTCCCCACACGGGTCTCGACCTCTCTTGCAACACCGAGAATTGGCTTGGCAGGCGAGTTGACTGTCTTGACAGAGCCTTTCCCATCGGTTCCCTTGATTCCGAGCCGTGATGCCTCTTCTATCGACAGAAAATTATGTGTGGCCCCTGTATCCAGCATTGCGGAGGTGCGTCGGCCTTCCAGAGTAATGTCGACAAAGAGTAATCCTTTGGCTTGCACCTTGGGCGTCGAGTGAATTGAGCTAAGCAGTCGCATAGACCCCATGTGCGGTCCTTCTCCCTTTGTCGAAGTTTCCGAGGGACTGGCGAATATTGCACTAAGCGCCTTCTTCTGCGGACAGTCTCTCGCCCAATGAGGCCCATCGCACAGGAAACATCGGTTATGATTGGGTTTGTTCGAGCTGCGTACAGTTTCCTTGGCTTTGCCCTTGTCCCTGGGTCGGGGTAAGGTGGAACTATATGATGTTTCCGGGCGTTGGGTCCTCTCTCCCCCACTCTTCACCGGGTACACCTTGTTCGGGATTGGCTTGGTCACGGCCTGGGCGGCACCCATGTAGTCTACAAAACTCTCGGCCGTAGCAATGACAGACGCGAGGTCTTGGACTCCTCGGCGCTTCAGCTCGGTCTTGGCCCAGGACTGTAGGCCATCTTTGAAGTATCGTAGTGACTCCTTGTCGGACAAATCCGAGACCTCAAGGATCAAGGTCGTGAATTCCCTGACATATTCGCGGATTGACCCTTTCTGCTTGAGATTCCGGAGACGTAACCAGGCCTCCTCCTCGGCATCCTCGGGATAGAACTGACGCTTAAGGTCTTTCTTGCATTCAGCAAAAGTATTGATGAAGCACGTACCTTTCTCGATGTCGCCTCGCCTACATCGCCACCAAAGCATGGCGGTGTCCATGAGATATATGGCAGTCGTCCTTATCTTGATGGACTCGTCCATCACTCCGGTCGCCTCAAAATATTGTTCCAGCCCCCAAAGAATGTTAACAATGTCTCGAGCATTGCGCGTTCCACCAAAGCTGCTGGGCTTGGGCGCATCGATGGGCCGGACCTCCAATGCTTGGTCACCGTGCCCGAGGGTGTTCCATGCCTCTGCTCCTTGTGGATTTCCTCCAGGCGATTAAGGATGATGTCGGTCTCATGCTCATGATCTTTCCGCATTGAGGCCATCTCGGCTACAAGCCCTTCGATACGCTCGTGGGCAATGCTCAGCTCCTTCTCATAAGCCTCGTGCTGCCGGGTGAGTTCACCCTTAAACTACTCCCGCATCTTGGCCTTGATGGACGGTAGTGCCAGCTTCAGTGACTCGTGGATGGCTGGGATCTCCTCCTCTAGATGGTCGCCCCGATCGCCTAGTGTGTCCACCTTGGACTCCAGCTCCTCGAACTGGTCGCTCAACTCCACGGTCTTCTCCTCCAAATGAGTAAGGCGTGAGTCGAGAATGGGGATCCAATCCTTCGACCTCTCCCTACGGGTCGGCCCCCGCGAGGTCTCTCGAGTCTCCTGGCTAACTATCTTATGCGATGGCCCGACTGGGACAACCTCTCGGCCAGATCCTGGCACAGTTTCTCGGCCAGATCCTTGCGCGGCTTTAGCGTGACCTCTCACCATAATGTCCGGACAGAATTTCGACGTGGAACCTCGCTCTGATACCAACTGTCACGAGCTTATTTCTTCGGGCAATAACACTCGTGCGGCCTTAACACTTTAGTGCTAAGTCAGCCTCCCACTGTCGCAACTTCTTGGTTGGAACAAAATGCAAGGACTCGGCTCTTTGGAACGAAGAGTTGTATTGAACACTTTAAAAAGAGATTTCAAGTGTTTTGAGAATACAAGGATTCTTCGATGGTTTGGAGGAGAGGGTCCTCCTCCTATTTATACACATACTGGACGGCTAGGATTTGTTCTTCTAGAGTTATCTACATACTTCTAGGAGTTCCCACAAGTTCTCCATTGTTCCAAGGGCATTCTTCAATCTTCTGGAATTCTCTAGACCCTTGGTAAACCTCCTTACTATTTTGGACTTTTATGGGCAAAGTCGGCAAAATGTTGAGCTATGTCGGTTTGAGCTGAGCCGGGCGTGACACTAAGCTAGGTTTGAACCAATTAACCCCTAAAGATAATTTAACTCTTGTGTACATGATCGTTGGGAAATTGGCAAGGAGGGGAGTAACCCCTCGAAACACCTCCTATCTATCTTTTATCTCTAATTACTCACCACTTAGGATTTAGATACACCATATTATACATTTTTGGTTTAGAATAGCCGAATGGAAACACAATCTTACATAGTGCATGTGCTTGGCTTGCTCCTCTTGTTCGACCCGGTACTTTACCGGTATTATAAATGTTTTGACTTACTACCGACCCTCTCTTCATTGATACTATTCTAGAGGTGAAAAAGAATAAGTTCGTCACTAGGCCCTCGCGGGAGGTAACCCGGTTTGTAAGTTGTTCACTCTTGTTCTTTATGTTTAAATGTTCGACATGATTTTGAGTGGCTTAGGCTTTAAATATGGAATAAATGTGAAATGTGTGATTAGTGGGTCAAATTTTAAGTGTGGAGTGAGGTCTACTCACTCCAATTCCACTTCACATCGCCAAGCCCCTCCACATTTCCCTTGATTTCTCAATGTATGATGATGTCGCCCCTTAGTGTTCATGTGCCTTCTTTGAGTTTACTAGACGAGGACTATCTTGATATACCATGCTATGAGTCTAGTTTCATATTTGGGGCACTTAGGAACACTTGTGCATATTTTGGAGGGTGTGGGTCAACTTCCTTGTTTGAACTCTATCAAACTTATGCCATGAAGTTATTACGTGACTTGTGATGCACTCTTGCTCATACTTACATTTTGCATGACTTTGTGTATCACTTGTTGCTTTTAACCTCTCATGTGTTCTTGTTATCAAGGAAGTTATTCGCATCATATATTATCAAGCTTAGCACAATGGCGTCTTTTGTGATGGTGGGGCACATCTACAAACGAGGGAAGTTCCTATGCGCCTGATAGCGCTGAAATATATGCATTTTAGGCGACCTCTATGCTTAGTGTTTCGATTGTTCTATTACGATTTCACTTGCTATTTGATGCTTTGTGGTTCTTTTCAGGCAAATTACAGAGTTTAAGCTGAGAACACAAGTAGACAGTGATTTTGGGGCAAAACCGAAGTTTCGGAGCAAAAATATGGATTTTCGGGCAATACGGGACAGACTGACCTTTGGGGCTTATTTTCGACGTACAGATCCCATATGGTGTCCGATTTGGTTGATTCAAAGCTTGTTGAAAAGCTAACTCAAAGGGCTACAACTCTCCAGTTGACGCCGAGACCAAATTTGGAGGTTAAGATTGTCAAATAGTATTGTGCGTTCGCACAGTTCACCTCATGTGATCGCACAACTCAGACCAGACGCATGAAAATCTCGTGCGTTCGCACGCATGGCTCTGCGATCAAATTTCCCAGCCTGCAGGAGACCATGCGAACGCATGGTCAAAAGCATGCGAACGTATGCGTTTGCGGAAAATAAAAATCAGTTTCTTTTGAGGGGAATTTGGATGGTTTTTCATAGAGATTGGAGGTCTTTTCTAAAGAGAAGAAGGGCAGACGAGGTGTAGAGGGACGACGTACGCGGAGAAGGAGAACTCTTGGATTAAGTTAGGAAGAACTTCAACAACAAAGATCGAAGATCGGATCCTCTAGTGTTCTTGAATCTCCATATCGGTTTTAAAGTCCTAAACTTTACTTTTCATATGGTTGTTTGAATTTTTATTGTTGATTTCGTTTGTGAACTCACCATGAGTGAGTAGTGACCTTGATTGGGGATCAATGATCCCCTAGACATGTTTGTGACGATGTAAATACCTTGGATGCTAATGGTGAATGAGTTTGCACATGAATCTTTTTCCTTTGAACGTAATTTCTCGAATTGCCTATAAGATGTTTGTGAAACGTTCTCAATAGGAATTCTGCTTGATCTCATGCTTGATGTAGCTCACGTTGATCATCATGACTTCAATGAACTAAATGAAGAAGCATTAGGGTTTTGTGTTAGTTAGATAACACTTTCAACCTAATGAGAATTGCTTGAACTTAACAAGAACATGATTATCTAGTCAATAAAGCGCAAGTGTGAGGCTAGACATTCATATTCTATAGTGCCAATAGAGCGCAAGTGTGAGGTACTATGCGAGATGTAACCTCTTTGTACTAAGTTGTAGCGCGAGTTGAACTTAGTATTAATGTTGCATAAGTCATTTTCTAAGCATGTGCATGTGATTTCATCATTGGTGTCTCATTTCATTGTCGCAACAATTGTCTAGGTGGAGAAATTGATTCCTAGTCACCTTTTAATTGATAGTTAACCACTTTTTGATAGTACCCTCTACTATCATTCTCTTAGAAGAACAAACCCCCCCCCCCAAACCATAGACATCCTAATTAGATCGTTAGCATTATTGGTTTAATCACCTATCCTTTGGGTACGACCTCGGTTCACTCGAGTTAATACAAATGTTTTGATTGCCGTGACTTAGCACAAGTGTTTGGATTCTATTTGAATACTTAGCTATATTTTCAACCGATCAAATGGCGACGTTGCCGGGGATAGGTTAATTAACTAGGTGCTAATAGATAGTTTAGTTTGTCTACTCTTCCCTTGCTTGATAGTTATTGCTTGTTTTGTGCTTAAATTGTGTTTACTTCTCTTGCCTTTCATTGCTAAGAATTTCCTTTGTTCTTGCAGGCATTCGAATGATCACAAGATCCAAGGGACAAAGACATATAGAGCAAGGTTCAACGTCAAGTACGTCTCACCCTTCTCACCCAACCGCTAAGAGAGGGAGAGGTAGACCTCGAAAGAATCCTCCACCTCTTGCTCCTTTTCCTCCTGCTTTCCAAAGTCCGAGACCTCGTCCACCTCCACTCCTAAATTCGATACATTATACACCACCCAGATTTAGAATGGAAGATGTGGTAGAGGATCCTCCCGTCAGACAGAATAACCTTGGTCAGAATCCTTTACAGAATCCTCCCGCTCCTCCAAAGAATCGGAATGACCGAAACTATAGATATGATGATGAGGATGATGAGAGGCCTGTCGGGGATTACATGACCCCTACACTTGAAGGGAGTGGTTCTGCTATAGTACCTCCGGAAGAGGATGCATTTGATTTTGATGTGAAGTCTTCTTTAGTCCACATGGTGACTAATGATCAGTACCACGGAATTGGAAATCCTTCTACTCACTTGGCTAATTTCCAAGGGTATTGCCGTACTTACAAGCCAAGAGATGTGCCCGCGGAGTATGTATATTTGAAGCTTTTTCCCTCTTCGCTGAACAGAGATGCAAAAGAATGGTTGCAAAACCAAGAAGCGGGATCTTTTAGGACATGGAATGAGCTAGCTAATGTTTTTCTTGCCAAATTCTTTCCACCTTCGAGAACAAAAAAGTTCACAGATTATATATTGACCTTTTCTCAAAGGGATAATGAGTTGTTTCATCAGGCTTACGACCGATTCAAGCAGTATTTGAGGGAGTGCCCTCACCATAATTTTCGAAGGGCGGACCTTATGAGGGGAGTAACCCCTCAAAACACCGTTTTATCTATCTTCTCGCTCTAATTACTCGCCATTTAGGATTTAGACACACTCTTATACATTTTTGGTTTATAATAGCCGAACAAAAACACAATTTTACATAGTGCATGTGCTTGGCTTGCTCTTTTGGGTTCGACCCGGTACTTTACCGGTCATTATAAATGTTTTGACTCTCTACATTCGATCCTCTTTTAATTGATACTATTTAGAGGTGAAAAAGAATAGTTTGTCAAATGGCGCCGTTGCCGGGAGCAACTAGTTAGCACATCCCTAGATTAGATTGTGTGGATGTTCCGACTATTCTTGTAAATATTTTTCTTTTTTCTTATACTTGTATATTTTCTTTTTCTACTCATATCCCTTGCTAACTTACGTTAATCTTGTTTTGCGAGGATGCATCCCCACAGCCAACAAGTCTTTTCTAATGGAGAATACTACTAAGAGGAGGAGCAACCATATTCCTATTTCCAATAGCATGGCTAGCAAACAAGTTATTATAATTCGAATGCGGATGACCAAGAAGAGGAGCAACCAAACGCCTATTGGGAAAACTCTTGGCATCAATCACATACCGACACTCCAAATTGGGGTGATAGCCAATGCTTTGAAGTTGAAAACTCCTACCCTCCATACCCTCAACCTCCTCAACCATCAAATGAGCCCTCCGGTGTTGAGGCCATGTTTTCCACACTCCTTGTATCCCAAGAGAGGACGCTTGCATCCCAAGAGAGGATGCATATAGACATGCAAGCTCAATTGATGGAGATGGATGCTCGCATAGATAAGCTTCAAGCTAAGATGGCACAACAAGCAATTGACATTAAGAACTTGGGTGAGGAAGAGAAGGTTTCCAAAGAAGAAGTCCTTGAATCCAATGCCTCAAGGGAAGAACGGGATCAAGAATCGGAGGATAAATTTTGGAGAGCCGCCACCGAAGCTTATTACAAGTTATGGGATGGTGAATCTTTTAACAAGGACGAGATGAAATGCAAAAGTGAAGCATCCTTCACTACTAGCACGTCTCAAGATCTTTTGAATGAAAACACACAAGAGTTCACCATTACATCAACGCCTCGACTCTCCAATGAGGAATTCTTCAATGATGATGCATGCCTCTTATATTGAGGAAATACATTTTGTTGATGAAGAAAAAGTCCTCCCTCCCGGTATAGAAGAGCTTGAATACGTGCCCGAACTTCTTATTGAGGATAAGATAGAGGAAGAGAGCATATAGAGACAAAAGGACTTCGAGGGTACAAGGACTTTGTTGAGGTCTACATGGAAGAAACTAAAGTACAACCTCGTGCGCAAGAAAATAAAAGCTTAGAAAGGGATATTGAGGAATGGACACCCAAGGAAATAATTGAAAAACTCAAAGAAGGTGTGCCCATCACGCTCGAGACTAGTTATGAAGACCCTTTCTTCCCTACGACGTCTCGAGATGAGTTTTGGAGCTTCTCCCACAATTTCGAGAGATTATGTGGAAAAAGCTCCCATGACCCCTTAGTTCTTAAGAGATCCTCGTTATTGGAGGGGTCATGCTCCCAAAGGAAAGTCCATTGTAGACTTGATGGGAGGAAAATCTAAATGGGATTTAAAGGTGGATTGACACCCCAAATGTCCAAGGCCCCGTGAGAAGGGATCCTAGCAAAGGACTTCTCAACGAGTGATTATATGGAGCGCTTTGCTACGTCTTTGCCAAGACGGAAAAACTAGGCTCTCGCGGGAGGTTACTTGATTTGTAAGTCGTTCACTCTTGTTCTTTTTGTTTAAATGTTCGGCATGATTTTGAGTGGCTTAGGCTCTAAATATGGAATAAATGTGAAATGTGTGATTAGTGGGTCAAATTTTAAGTGTGGAGTGAGGTCTACTCACTCCAATTCCACTTCACATCGCCAAGCCCCTCCACTTTTCCCTTGATTTCTCAATGTATGATGATGTCGCCCTTAGTGTTCATGTGCATTCTTTGAGTTTACTAGACGAGGACTATCTTGATATACCATGCTATGAGTCTAGTTTCACATTTGGGGCACTTAGGAACCCTTGTGCATATTTTGGAGGGTGTGGTTCAACTTCCTTGTTTGAACTCTATCAAACTTATGCCATGATGTTATTATGTGACTTGTGATGCTCTCTTGCTCATACTTGCGTTTTGCATGACTTTGTATGTCACTTGTTGCTTTTAACCTCTCATGTGTTCTTGTTATCAAGGAAGTGATCGCATCATATATTATCAAGCTTAGCACAATGGCGTCTTTTCTATTGGTGGGGCACATCTACAAACGAGGGGAGTTCTTATGCGCCCTTATTCTCATTTTCTTTATTGTTTGCGCTTAGGGACTAAGCTACATTTTAAGTGTGGGTGGGGTAGTCGCATAGTTCACTCATTTCATGCCATGCCTATCATTGTTGAATGAACACTTGCATTCATGTATTCTATCCCTAACATGAGATGTTTTTAAGCACATAGGCTTATGACTATCAATAATAAATCCCTATAAATCACATCTAGCCCATTCATCACATTTATTGGATCTTGAACTTAGAACCGACGTAGTCCTTTGAATGTGCATTCTTGTGAATCAATATCATTGCTATCTCTTGTCTATCTAGATTTCTAAGTATTATCATTGAACTACCATGGATTAAGTTTTAGCAAGCACTTTAAAAAAAACTTAGACTTCTTGTATGCTCCTTGGTGACTTGTTCTTCTAATTTAGTGCCTTGTTTATGATTGTTCCCGCACATCCCATACACTTTTTGAACATATTGTCAAGTTTTAAGTGTGGAGTCAAAAGTGGGCGAAAAATAGGCCCCAACAAAGAAAAATTTGTGGTCAAAGAGGGCAAAGCCCCAACTAAAAACTTTCTTGATTTACACGAGAAGTTTTGCTCGAAAATATACAAATGCCGGGGGTTAGGAAGAAAAGTTCCCCCTCGAAAGCATTTGTAGGCCAAAGGCCATTTGAAAAAGAAAATAAGAAACACTTAAAACTTGACTTTACGTTCTTCCATCATTCTACCTTTGCGTGGGATTCATCATTTGCAATGTGTGCTAGTTTGACTAACTCTTGGACGATCCTTGTGCTTGCACGGGAGTTATCATTTGGTCTATGCTTGTTTTCTAAGAACTCTAGTGTCGAACTCCTCTTTCCTTATGGATTACGGCTTAAGCGCCTAAAACTTGGGAATGAGTTCCATGTCGCAAGCCCATGGACTAGCCCTAGCTAGCATAGACGATCGATTGACACTACTTTTGTGCAAACTAAACTATAACTCTATTGTATTGCCTTGAAAATGAGTAAATCATTGGATTAGACATGTGATAGATATAGTATTGATGATCTTGAATGCGCAACCTCATGGGTACTCAAATGGTTCAAAAGATCTTTTGATGATAATGTGATGGTAGTCCTAGTTTGGGGGTGAGGGATTGGTTTTGAGAAATCCACGCCTCGGTGGAGCACTCTTGAATTCATTCTCATGGGATTGGTGCATATGGGATTTGTGAGTATTCCCTTTTCTGAAAACTCTCACGAGACTACAACTCGTCCACAAGGGTAGCATAGGGGTTTAAAGGCTTAATGCATGCGCTAAATGCATTCGTAACGCCTACCAAAAGTAGCTAGTTAGGTTGTACATACTTTCATTTGCCTTTCACTAACATGTTTAGAAATAATGATCGAGACCTTGTGAAAGCTAATGTGGCAAATAGATTAAAAACATAGCACCACTAGCATTTCGCCATTTGCATGACCTTGACATACTTGCATACTTTGGTCGGGACGAACAAAGCTTAAGTGTGGAGTGTTGATGAGTTGAGTTTTCGACTCATTAATAGCCATTTTTCACTACAGCTTTGAGTCGTTTCCGACTTTATTTTATGTTATTTGATCATTTCCTTTCACATTACAGGTAAAAAATGATTTCCCATTGAATTCAAGACCTCAATATCAAGACCGCATGAAAAATACCAGTTTCGGTGCATAATAGGGAGTTTTAGAGCAAAATAGGGCAGATTGACCTTTACGGCTTATATTGCATGACCAGATCGCATACGGTGTCCAAATTGGTTGATCTATAGCTTGTTGGAAAGCTCACTCAACGGGCTACAACTGTCTAGTTTACTCCAAGACCAAGTTCGGAAGTTAAAACCACGAAAAAGCCCAGGGAAGTATCAGCCAGCAGACCGACTGGAATAAAAATTTCGAAGGGCTTGCCCAAGCGCAAATCCAGCCGACCGACTAGGTCTAAAACACAGAAATTTCAGTTTCGGAGCTACAAATAGAATGAGAGGTTTTAGACCTAAAGGAGGTGGTTTTTAGAGAAAAATAGTGTGAGAAGAAGGCTAAGGAAGGACAGCCATCACCAAAGGTTTGCTTGGGGAGAAGAGAGAAGACCAAGGAAGGATTCTAGAGCTTGCTCAACATCTACCACTTGGGTTTTCTCTACTCATCTTTTCTTCCCCCTCTTGTAGCTTTGTATTGATAACATGTAACATGATGATGTGTGAGTAGTCCTTGTGTTTTGAGGGTTTTACAACCATCCTTGGTACTCTTTGATCACAAATATACATTGATATTCATATGGATGATTGTTGATTTCATTTTCTCTTGTGTTATGAATGTTATGCATTCTAGGTGTTTGTCAAAATGCCTAAGGGACAACTTGGACTAAAACTTGAACCTATCTTAAGCGTGAAAGTGAGCCTTAGGATATGATGCTTGACTCGGGTTGAGTGTTTTATTCATTGGAATTGGTTATTAAGCGAATCATCAATCAATCCCATCAAATGGTGTCAAATTCATGTTCACTATGCTCTTTATACATGTCATGCTACTAAGTGTTTGATGAAATGTCTACGTAACATGTTGAATCTTAAAACTAGAACTAAGAATCGAACGACCTTAGGGATAGTTTGGATGTAGTGAATATGATCATTTCTATGGATATGAAGTGAACTAGTCCTTCATGCCTATTTCATTTGTTACCTTGGGAGATGTTCCAAGGATAGGAAAGGTTATAGAGTGAACCAACATCTCGATAGAGTGAGGTTCGAGTTAAGAAGGTTTGGCTAAGAATAGATTCACACTGAAGTTGGTCTACCTTTGTCTAAACTAGGTTCTAAACTATTTAACTACCACGAAATGTTTGAGTATTGTGTATGTGATCAATGGGATGGGAAATGCCAAGGAGTTGAGTAACCTCTCAAAACACCCTTTTATCTATCTTCTATCTCTAATTACTCGCCATTTAGGATATAGACACACTCTTATACATTTTTGGTTTAGAATAGCCGAACGGAAACAAAATTTTACATAGTGTATATGCTTGGCTTGCTCCTTTGGGTTCGACCCGGTACTTTACCGGTTATTATAAATGTTTTGACTCACTACATTCGATCCTCTTTTAATTGATACTATTTAGAGGTGAAAAATAATAGTTCGTCAATGCTCTCATATGTTATAAGTAAATAATAAAGTGATCTATTATATGTTTGACTTTGGAGTATATATATATGGATTTATGTGATCATGGGATATTAATAAATGTGTAGATACCAGTTCGTAAATAAGTTTCTTTTGAGGGGAAGGATTCGTAATTATGAAAACTTATAGCAGTTATGTACACTGCTATAAATGGGTAGTGGTCCCCAGTTTCACATATGCTCTCGGTCTTATTCTCTCTCAAATAATTCTGGCTTAAGGTCGTACGAAGAAACTGCAAGTACCACTACAGTGTTCCTGAGAAGAACTCACGTGAAGAACGATGGAACCAGGTAAGAAGTTTACTGCTTTATTAACATGATATGATGTATTACGATCCTGGGTATGAAATTAATCTAACATTCGCCCCCTCGGCCGATGATTGTCCCCTCATCCTCAGATATCAGGACCCTTGTAGACTCCCCACCAGACCCTAAAGCGCATGCGACACGGAATCACACAACCTCAAACCTAAGAGTGGTGGGACCATCTTTCTTGCACGGTCCACCTCTCTCCTCTGTCACAAGTGCTTCGACAAGACCCAAGCCGATGTTTACCCCTCTGAAACTTTCAGGGCGGTTGTATGGAGTTAAGGCAGGCGAATCATGTGTTACATTCAACGACGGAGGTCCAAGAAGATGTTAAGCACTCGAAGTTCGCCCTAGCGGCCAAAATTCTTGGCCGGCAAACCAATTATTTGATATGACTTAGGAAATCAAAGCTCAACTCATATTAAGTGAAAACAATGAGGCAAGAGCATGGCAGATTAAACAAGCTTGTAGCGGATTGATGGGGACAAAGGTGACCTATCGATCGAGTGGCTCAACCCTTTCACCGATCGAGTGGCTCAACCCTTCCTTCTAGGGCACATGATGGGATTTCATGGACTAAAGCTCAACCTAAGAGAACCACGGATTGTGGTAATCTAACACATTAGATTTGGTTCAATTCGGATAAAGAAGTCGAACAAAAAAGGAGTTGGTTTGGGGCTATATTGAACCGACACAACATAGAGAAGTATGTTCACCATCATTGGATCCCTTTTTGAATTCTCCCTGATCATTGTGGCAGTCAAGATGTGATGAGTAAGCATCATCAAGTTGGTTGTTACAAATGGAGAGTCAAGGGTCTAAGGCCATCAAGGATCACCTTCAATATGTCATTAAATGCGTCAGTTACTATTGGACTTCATGGGACTATTTAAGGAGGACGTGGGCAGCAGCTCTAGACATCAAGAATAATGAGAAATGAGTCTTTTCTTAGTCACTTAGAATAGTTAGTCCGACTAAGCCTTGGGGCCAAGTTCAACCTTTGATAAAAGGTTTGTTCGGGGCATTGTTTCTCTATTGTATGAAGTTCATTCCGAGTATTCTCTCTCTTGTTTTCCATTTTCATTCAATAAATCAAGCTTCCGCAGCGTTTCCATGTTTTGGTTCGTATCATTTTGGCCTCAAAACAGTTACAGTTCGGTGGCGATGACAACTCACAATGTTATGAAACTACAACGCGGAGTCGAAAACCTCCAAACCATGGTGGCTAAGTTCTCTCTTCACACTGATGCACATATCACTATAAGAAAAATTGGATAAGTTGGACACAACATTGAGGACGATCTTAACATGATCCTTGAGAAGCTCTCCTCAATGGAGTTCTCAAAGAAGCAAAAGGAGAGAAACATTACGGTAGCACCTTTAGACTCCATCTTTGAAATTCCTAACAATGTTAAAAGAATCATGGGCGAGGATGCACAACATTTTGAGGCATCTACCATTGATATTCGAGCACCAGAAAGGAGGCTCCGGAGCGTTCAAGATCTGCCTCAAGCCCAGAAAGAGCAGAAATTGTTGCAACGCTAGTTTTGTCTTGAAGAGTCGTAAGCTTACTTTGAACTGAAGCCTCCTTATGTACCGGGCAAAAATGAGAGGCAGTAAACGCTCTTGAGCCGTGGTGGACAAACACAAAAACCCAGAATGAAGTTGAGAGAGACATTGGTGGACGAGCACTTCCAAGGAGCAAGGCGTGATGATTCATATACCTTATGGGATCCGAGTTCGAACTCTTGGGCAGAAATCTGATGCATAGAGAAGAAAGATGTTCTTTGACGAAATAGATTTGTCTTTGTGTCTGTAAATCAAAGTTAAACCCTTGTACAGATTTCCCTTAAGTTCACTTAGTCCAATTCTTGAACAGTTTTGACCTAGAACAGTTTTGACCTTGAACAGTTTTTATCATAGTATGTAAGCACAATTTAGCAACTGTAAAGATAAGTGACACAAAGAGTTTTTACGTGGTTCGGGGGGCTGCCCCTACTCCACGGGCCTCGGGGACGAGGAGACTCAACCCAATGTTCCACTATAAGTCAAATAAGGTTACAAGGCACAATTGTTCTTATGCGTGATCAAGCAAGCAATCTAAAGGCACAGATCTAATCAAACAATCCAGCACAGTAAGAAAACAGTATTAGGACAGTTTGGAAACTTCCTTGAAGATCTGAGACGTCAGGCGGGCCAAAAACCGACTCCACCTTCTTCTCACAGTTCTGACAAGCTAACCAGCGGACTGAGTCGTTTCCGATCAAATTACTGGTGTTCCCGAAGACGTCACAGTATGTCGATGCTTGAGGATGAATCTCGCAGTCGAACGTTGTTAATTAGGATGGCAATTTCGCTCGCCCTCACTCTCTCATATAGAAAAACCTTAATCCCCAAATTGGAAAGCCAGCTGCGTGAATATCCTGATTGATGCACTGGACAAAACGGCAGCGTTCCTCTTCAGTTTTGAATTCGTCTCGCGCTTTGCCAAACGACGTCGTTCCTCTTCATCTTCAAACATAAGCTTGTTGCACAGATTGTTGCACAGACTTCTGGCTGGGGCTGAGGAGCTTAAGGGCATGGAATCCTAAAGCCTAACCAAAGCTACCCTGCACTAAACTAACCTATTGCTTGTACATTGATCACATATGGGCAAATGTTCCATTGCGCAAAATGGATTACAATCCTAACAAATGCCCTCCTAATCTATTTTGTGCCAAAACCTTAAATGGCTTACAATGGAGCATTGGACCAAGTCTGCCATGTCCCTTCATTGGCTCACTCCACATCTCAGCCTACTTCATCAATGTGAAGTTTCTTCCTGCAATAAACAAACTTATCAGTGGGAACACTTTTTGTTCCAAAATCTGCAGGGTTAACATCACCAGAAATTTTCTTTAGCACAATTTCATTTGAATCAATTTTATCCCTTATAAAGTGATATCTTACATCTATGTGCTTTGATCTTTCATGGTAAACAGGATCTTTACATAAGTAAAGAGCACTTTGGCTATCCATGTGGAGATGAGGGACTGGGACTCTTCCCTCAATTTCTCCAACAATACCAGTAAGCCACAAGGCTTCTTTCACTGCCTCAGTAGCAGCAACATACTCTGCCTCAGTTGAGGAGAGTGTAACAATGGGTTGAAGCTGGGATTTCCAGCTTACACAGTTTCCATTCCAAGTATAAAAGAAAGCAGTTGTAGATTTTCTATTATCCTTATTCCCAGCATAATCAGAATCTACATAGCCTACAAAGCCAGCATTTGGATCATAGTTCTGAAAAACTAGGCCTATGTTCTTAGTTCCACATATATACCTGAGCAAGTACTTCATGGCCAACCAGTGTTTTTCACCTGGATTGGACATGAATCTGCTCAAAACGCTGATGGAGAAAGCCAGGTCAGGCCTTGTACACAACATTGCATACATGACTGACCCAGTTGCAACATCATAGGGGACATTGGCCATTTGTTGTTTGTCATCTTCATTAGAAGGACAATCAGCTTTAGAGAGCTCAAGGTGCCCTCCTAATGGAACAGGGGAAGGTTTCACATTTAGCATGGAAAATCTGGGCAAGACCTTATTCATGTAATCAGATTGAGACAAGCAAATGGTCCTATATTTTCTATCTTTGATAATTTTTACACCAAGGATCTTTTGGGCACTCCCAAAATTCTTCATGTGAAAATTTTGTTTGAGCCTTTTCTTAACAGTTTCTATAGCAGACTTAGATTTACAAATGAGCAGAATATCATCCACATACAGCAGCACATAAATAGGGGAAACAGTGTTTTACATTTTCAGATATAGACAACTATCATACTTGCTTCTAATAAAGCCAAGAGAAACCATGCAAGAGTCAAATTTCTTGTTCCATTGCCTAGGGGACTGTTTCAGTCCATAAATTGATTTGTTTAACATGCAAACATGCTCAGTGTGATTTCTATCCTCAAAACCAATAGGTTGTCTCATATAGATTGTTTCATGCAAATCCCCATAAAGAAAAGCTGTCTTAACATCCATTTGTTCTAACTCTAAGTCATAAACAGCAACCATAGCAATTAAAAGCCTCAAAGTTTTGTATTTAACAACTGGAGCAAAAATTTCAGTGTAATCAATTCCTTCTTTTTGTGTAAAGCCCTTGGCAACTAGCCTAGCCTTAAATCTAGGTGGATCACTAGGACTGTTTCCCTCTTTCAGTTTAAAAATTCATTTACAGTCAATAGTTCTGGCTTTTTCAGGTTTAGGAATTACTTTCCAAGTGTTATTAGCATGCATGGATTCAATTTCCTCAATCATAGCAATCTTCCATTCATTAGCATTCTTACTAGACATGGCTTGCTTATATGTTTCAGGCACAACAGTTTCAACAGATTTAGCAGCAATCAGAGCAAATTCACCAAGATCATTCACAGAATAATTTTCAGACAGATTTGCATACTTCCTGTTTGGTTTAGAAATCCTAGGTTCTCTATCCCTAGTTAGAAGATAGTCCCTAACATGTGAGGTACTAGCAGTATTAGTATCATTTCTAACATGTGAATCAACTGAGGTGAAGGGAACCTCAGGGTTATCAACAGGGGAAGCATGAAAATCAACATGTGCATCAACAACAGTAGGGGAAGTAGCATCATTAACAGTAACAGCAGTAACAGCAGCAGAAGCATCATCATTATGATTTAAAAAAGAATAGTTAGATGCACTTACCTCCCCCCCCCCCCCCCCCACCTGATTGGTGTGGATGTACATTACCTTGTGAGTTTGAGCCACCTTGGGGCTCACTTGATACCTCATTCTCTAGCTCTAGCATCTCCAAATCCAATGATTGTCCTGAGTAGACTCCTGGAGGGTCACCTGGATAATCAACTAGAAAGAAAACAGGATGTCCTGGTGGAAGAAAACTGGTCACATGCTCAGATGTGCCAAAAGGGTTAGAAGCACAGTTTAATTTTGACTTGAAGTAATAATCATCTTCATTAAAAGTCACACTTCTAGACACAATAACCTTATACCCTCCTGGTTGAATTAACAGTATTTTATAGCCTTTAACTCCCTCAGGGTAACCTATCATGATTCCCTTTTGAGCTCTTGGCTGCAATTTCCCCTGGGAAATTTGGGTGTATGCTGTGCAGCCAAAAGGTCTCAAATGACCAAGGGAATGGGGTGTTCCAGTCCACAGTTCATGGGGAGTCTTGAAGTCTATCACAGATGATGGACTTCTATTGACTAAACAGGAGGCAGTGATCACAGCCTCACCCCACAATGAGGGCTTGACTCCTGAGGTGATCATCATCCATCTAGCCCTCTCCAAGAGGGTCCTATTCATCCTCTCAGCAGTCCCATTCGGCTGGGGAGTCCCTGGTACAGTTAAATGTCTTCTTACTCCATTTTTAGAACAGAAATCATCAAACAGTTTATTGCAAAATTCCAGTCCATTATCTGTTCTTAGGCATTTCAGTTTCAAGTTTGTTTGATTTTCAACCTTAGTTTTCCACAGTTTAAATTGTTCAAAGGTTTCATCTTTGGTTTTTAACAGATTTACCCACACTTTCCTAGTAAATTGATCAATTAAAGAGAGGAAATAATGTCTTCCTCCAACTGTAGAGACCTGAGCAGGCCCCCACAGATCAGAGTGAACATATTCCAAAGGTTTGTTAACCTTAAATGTTGATTTACTAAATGGATGTGCATACTTTTTACCAAGAACACAGTTTTCACAGAATTTTAAATCAATAGGTTGAGATTCAATAAGACCAGATTTATACAAGTGTAAAAGCCCCTTATTACCAATGTGACCAAGTCTGTTGTGCCATTTGTGAGTACAAGGACTAAAGCCAACCACTTCGCACTCGCTTAGGAATAAGGTAATCACACCTTATTTACGAATGTTTGGGGTTAATTGACTACATCCTTTTCTACAGGCACACTACCAAGACCAAGGATAATAGGAGCTTGTAAGTAATCTTGGTTGACGAAAATGAGTCAGATATGGAGGAGACGCACGAACTAGTAACCTTTGCGAAATCAACCACTTATGAGAAGGAATGGAGAGACTTCCCGAAAACTTGGAGCTTCCACACACTGCTAACCACACTCAAGCACTCGGTATCCCAAGGGGAGAACTACTTGAGGTAGATTATGAAAAGGAACCGGCGACTTTATCATCCATATTATGGGGTTGAAAAAGGAGGAGAGGCAACAAAAAGAGTACAATCAGAGATGCTCGAGTTGGAGCACGAGAACATCGTGGGCTGGAACCAAGGTTGTCAGAATCGAGTTTTTACCTTGACTCGTTTTGTCTAGGTGGAATCAAACGAAAACTCGACTCGTAAAGTCAACGAGTTTACCTTAGATTAAAATAATATTAAATATATATTATATGCATCTTGCATTTTAGATGGTGAAGATTGGGGTCTCAAGTTCTCGAAATATAAAGGGGTTCTCATTTGAGCGCTCCTCTATAGATATTATATATATATATAATATCTATAGAGGAGCGCTCAAATGAGAACCCCTTTAAATTTCAAGAACTTGAGACCCCAATCTTCACCATCGAAAATGCAAGATGCATTTTGGTGGTGACACGTGTCCCATGTGCATTTTCCAAGATGCATTTAATGCAAAGTCAAAGCAACCATTTTTTACTTTGCTTTTTGGACATGTGTCACATGCAGATTCAAAGATGCATCATGATCTAATGGTGAGATTTGGGTTCTCAAGTTCTCGAATTTTTAAGGGTTCTCAACCGAGCGCTCCCTATATCTATATATATAAGGGAGCGCTCGGTTGAGAACCCCTAAAATTTCGAGAACCTGAGACCCCAAATTTCACTATTGGATCAAGTTGCATCTTTGAATATAGAGGTGACACGTGTCCCTCTCACTTTTTTTCTTCATTGTGCAGTTTCGAGCACTATTTTTGCCTTGATGCAGTTTCAGGTTTCTGAAAGTGCATTTAGGCAAAAACAATAATGCATAAAGAAGGTTCTCAAAGTTCTCAAAAAAAGAGGGGTTCTCAATTGAGCGCTCCCCTATATATCACGCTCGATTGAGAACCCCTAAAAATTCGAGAACCTGAGACCCCAAATCTCACCATTGGATCAAGTTGCATCTTTGAATGTGGAGGTGACACGTGTCCCGCTCACTTTGTTTCCTTCATTGTGCTGTTTCGAGCATTATTTTGCCTAGATGCATTTTCAAGTTTTAGAAAGTGCACTTAGGCAAAAACGAAAATGCATAAAGAAGGTTCCTCGAAAAAAGAGGGGTTCTCATTTGAGCGCTCCTCTCTCTATATATATATCAAATGGGGAGCGCTCAGTTGAGAATCCTTAAAAATTCGAGAACTTGAGAACCCTAATGTCACCATTAGATCATGATGCATCTTTGAATTTACATGTGACACATGTCCAAAAAGCAAAGTAAACAAATGTGACTTTGACTTGCATTAAATGCATCTTGGAAAATGCACATGGGACATGTGTCACCACCAAAATGCATCTTAGAAAATGCATCTTGCATTTTGGATGGTAAAAATTAGGGTCTCAAGTTCTCGAAATTTAAAGGGATTCTCATTTGAGCACTCCTGTATATCAAATATTGTATATATATTGTAAATTTTTAATCGTAAAACCTAAACATATCAAAGCATTTATTTGATGGTTGTCCAGCTATTGCATTCCTCTCACTCCTCGAAACACTCTCTCTCGAAAGGCTCAAGGCGTCCCAGTTCTCAGCGCTCCTTCTCCTCTGCCGCCGCCCCCTTGTCTGGTCGGCTCTGAGTTGCTTCGCTTGCCGGCCTTGTCGCCCTCTTTCCCGTCATTCTGGTGGCTGATTCCGAGGTACCGATTGGCGGATGTGGGGTTTTGGGGCAGGGGCGGTGGGTGAAGTTCACGGGAGAGTTTTGGTCGACGGGGGTGGGGGTCTTTTTGACCTGCTTGACCGGATGTACATATGGGTTTGCTGCTGGCTGGCGGTGTCGCTGGTGGTTGGCTTCGATGGTGGCGTCTCTGCGTGCGACTGGATCCATGGTGGCTGGGCTCTCGGTTGGCTTGGGGTGTTGGTGGGTTCGAGATCTCGGTTGGCTGCTGCTTCCAGGTGGCGTGCGGGGGCGAATTGGTGGTGGCTCTTCTTGAGACGGTGGCGGGTTGCGACGGCTGGCTGCGGCTGTTTGTGTGTTTTTGCTAGTTTTAGATGTAGTGTAGTCTAGTTATAGTGTATTTTCGATTAGTTGAGTTGAATAAGTGACTATTCTCAACTTTCGGACTGAGTGAGTTGATCGTTCTCAGCCGTTTGCGGACTGAGTTATAGTCACATTAGTTGTCCTAGTTGCCCTTTCCCCGGTTCTAGTCAGGGGATATTAGTGGCTTTGAGGACGTTTCTGACGAGGATGGGTTGGCCATTTTGGGCCTGTGCGTTCACCTGAGTATACGTACTGAATCGAGTCATTGAGTGGTCGATGTCCGAATTCTGTACACTTTCCCCATCAAAAAAAATTTTGATGGTTGTCCAACTTCATAGACCCAACAAAACAGGTTAGGGTTATAGAATTAATAAAATAATAAAAGAAGTAATGGGCTCCCAACTTCATTGGCCCAACAAAACAACAATTAAAAATGTACGATTTTACTTGATTTTAACGATTTTCATCCGTTTAAACTCGTTTAAAATCGTTTTGACTTTCAATTTTATAGAACAACGAGTCTACGAGCAATTTAACATGAAACCTATATGTAGAAAAGTAAAATCGGACAATTTTATGATTTAAAATGCGATTTTGACAACCTTGGCTAGAACTACAATTTCAAGGAATACATGTTGAGTGATAACCAAAAGAAGAGTGTCACGGCGCTGAATTTGAGGAGCAAAGCACTTGTGTGGCACCTGTGGAACAAGGCACAAGAATACTTGGGGAGGGTCGTACATAGAAGACGGCACAAACAAGGTACCAAGAAATTTTCGCATCAAGGTTGAGGACATGGCCAAAACAACACTGAATGGGAAGAATGTGACTACCCTGTATTAGTTCCCAAGTCCGATCTGAGACGTTACCACCCAAGCTCTATATTGAGGAAATGGTCTGGCACACCAAAGCAATCCGAGGGAGCATCCTCAAGTGCACCAAGGAAAACAAGGAGGTCCACGCCCGCAAAAAAACTAGCACCGACAAATATCAAGAAGGCCCAACCAAAGGAGAGTTCATGATCCACAAACTCAAAGCCGTGAAGCAAGCAACTTTATCACCAGCAAGAAACATATGTGAGACATCCAATGACCTTGAGGACAGTGTCGTTCTTAAAGGGGCGGGCAATGATAGGACCTTGGTAATCAAGCCCAACTCAGATTTAGCAAAAATAATAAGGCAAGAACATTACAGATTCGGCAAGCTTGTAGCAGACTTATCGGGACAAAGATAACCTATCAACCGAGTGGCTCCACCCTTCCTTCTAGAGAAAATGACGGGACTTCATGAACTAAAAGCTCAACCTAAGAGAACCACATATTCTGGTTATCTAACACATCAAAATTGGTTCAAGTTGGATAGAGAAGTCAAACCAAAAGGGAATCGCTTTAGGGCTATATCCGCACAACATAGAAAATGATATTCACCATCATTGGATTCCATCTTGGATTCTCCTAGAGAATTATAACAGGTAAGATGTGATGAATAAGCATCATCGGGGTGGTTGTTACACATGGAGAGTCAAAGGTCCAAGGCTACCAAGGATCACCTTCAAGATGACCATTAAATGCGTCGGACTTTATGGGACTATATAAGGAGGACGTTAGCAGCTCTAGGCATCAATAACAATGAAAAATGAGTCTTTTCTTGGTAATTTAGAATAGTTAGTCGGGCTAAGCCTTTTGGGGCCAAGTTCAACCTTCGATACAAACAGTGCCGGCTCAACCCCCAAGGCCACTAAAGCAAAGGCTTTAGGCCCCAATTTTTTTTTGATTTTTATAGTTAAAAAAAAGGCCCCATTTTAAGCTTTGTTCAATGAAAATTTTGGTTCAAAAGGCCCCAAATTTATATCAAAAGAAAAAAAAGGCCCCAAATTTATCATAACATGGATTGAAAGGCCGAAAAAAGCCCAGTTTTATTTAACAAAATATTGTTCAATAAAAAAACTATATTAGAATACCTCTATGTTATATATTATTTATAGTATTTAATTGTTAAAAGGCCCCCAAAAAAAATTCTGCTTTAGGCCCCCACAAATCTAGAGCCGGGCCTGGATACAAAAGTTGTTCGGGGCATTGTTCCAAATTATATAAAGCTCATTTGAGCATTTTATCCCTTGTTTTCTATTTCCTTACAATAAATCAAGCTTCCGTAACGTTTTTATATTTTGGTTCATTTCACTACTAAGGTAATTCGTGATTTCTTCGCTTGCACCTGGAATCTCGAAGGAAAGGCCACGATTGGGAATTGGATCGATGGTCGACTTGTTCTAATCATTCTCCAAAATAAAGCGGATGTTGCTAGGGTTCTCAAAAGTCTAGTAAGAAAGATAAAACAATGCCCCTTTGGATTTTCAGATGGTCGCCTGACTCAAGCACTCGGAAGGAGGTAACCAAAGTCACTGCGTGGATTCTTCTTCATCCTCAACTTCAACTAAAGTGCATCTTCAATTCTGTGATAATTACATGAAGGGTGAGGAAACTTTAAAATGCAATTATGTCTCAACTAAGGCTCACCAGTCTACCCTCATCGAAAGGTTCGTCAATAAATGTAAGAGAAAGTGGAGAGAGGAGATGTTTAAGAAACTTTCAAGGAAGAAGGGAAGTTATTGGTCATCTCTGACAAAGTTTATTCAGTCTTTTCGTGGACAACATACTAGATAACAGAGACTCAAGGTGGCTAAGGGCCTTTTTCAATAAAGATGCCAGACGAAGAACTGTTTTATACCAAATAGGGGAAGGAAAGCTTCAAGAAGTAGGTTTGGTTTTGTAAGATATAAGACAAAGGCTAAAGCAAGGGCGGCCATTTGCAGATGGAATGGAATCGTGATGGGCAATAGAAGGCTATTAGTGAAGTTAGCTAACAACGAAGGGAAGCCAAAGCAATTCAATCAATGTTTTGGGAGACCCATTAGAAGTCGCCAATGACACACCATGGTGTATGAAGATACGCTGAAAGAATGGTAGCCAAAAAATAGAGGAAAGGAACACTCAGGCCATGAGGCTATTGGAACTAGGGGAGGCAACAAAGAGCTAACAGGAAGAAGAAATATCAACATGAGGGCTATCCCATAGCAACATAAGTGGTTCAAATTCTTTGCAACTGCACAGCTTCAATTAATAATACCTTTGGATCAGTTCGAGGAGGAAATGCAAAAAAATGGAATAAGTTTTATAAAGGTTATTCCGGCAGGCGGAAGAATGATGATAATACAATTTACAACAATGGGAAAGCTGGAAAAGTTCTTGACGTACTGAGGATTACCTGAAAATTATCAGGAGAGTCTAAAAAATTTAACTTTGGAGTGACGAACACTTAAGGAGAACGGGAAGTGTCTGGCTAAGTATTATTGTACTACCTTTCAAGGCTTGGTGCGAAGAAAAATTTAGAAGGAGATCTGCACCTTATGAGGAATATTTGAGGTTCGAAGAAAAACATGTACAAATAGTTGGGATAGGAAGAAACAGAATACAGGTTGAAACAACCAAAATGGAAAGAATCGTGGAAGTATTTGAAGCAGAAATCAAGGGGATCCAGTATGAGGTATGAGTGAGTATTTTAATAATTGGTGTGAGTTTGAAATTCTTGAAAAGGAAAACTCTAATGAGAGGCTGGATGGCAACGATAGCATAGCTGGAACTCTGATAGGGAAGAGTGTGTTGACACATTCATGCGAGTTTTGTCAAACGCCACCAGAAATGGAGGAGCTATGCAGTTGAGGGCTTATTCGGGGTGAAAGGACATAGGTTACTATGGCTGCCAAAATGAAGCAAAAATATGACAAGTATTGAGGTAATGTGAGCAAAAATTGTAGTCATTCTTGATCCTAGTTACAAATTAGAATATTTACAATGGCCTTTTTCAGAGATCTATAGAGCAAGAGATAATCAAGTTGAGGCTATAGACGGGAGAAATGGTAAAATCTGCTTGGTACAAATTGTTTAATGAATACATCATACATAATTAGCAGTTGTGTTGTGGGAGGGAGAAAAGAAGGAACTTCAACTTCCGTGTTACAATCTGATATTGATGAAGGTATAAATGATGTCGAAGGAAGTTCTAAGTTAAATACTATTATCTGTTCAAGACCAGTTCCAGTACGTGTTTCGACAGAGACTGGAACACCTTAGCAGATAAATACAAAAAGCAAAAACTTCAAGCACACACGATATACTTCCCAGTTCGGCAACCAGCCTACTCTGGGGGCTTCCCACGCCCTAAAGGGTAGCAAATCTTTAATAAGAGTTTAGGCCTACAAGCGGACTTACTCTTACACAACTCCCGTTTGGTATAGCTTAGCCTCTAATACTCTTCTCCTTGATTTGCGATCTCGACTCCCCCTCGATCCCCTGTGGGTTGGTCTGAGACTTCCTCTCCGACCGATGCTAGAACCTCTCCCAAAGTTCTGATGCCTTCTCCTAAATGCGTGATGTCAGTGGTGGTGTGTGCAGCGGTAGTTCCACGGACAGGTTTTACCAGCACACTAAACAAACTGTCACAGCGCCGTTGGGATTCTGATAAGAAAAGCCAACTGACTGTCGCTCCTCCTCCTCCTCGGCTTAATGATCACTCGTGTGTTTAACTTCTCCATAAGCGAACTGACCGAATAGGGAAACCCTATACTTGTATTTATAGTCCAGGGCAGATTTCCTATTCGGTTTAGATACTCTATCTTAAATATTTAGGAAGATCTCCTAAATATTCTCCAAGCTTCCAAATCTTTAATCTTGATAATCTTCTGAGTATCTTCCTTGATAAGATTGGCTTCTAGATAATATTGTTGGATCTTGATGATGTTTCCAGAATATTAGCCAACCGACTCAAATATTAAGAAACTCCCGTTCTTCAGTTCTGCGCAGCATCCGTGTTCCAATTTTCGGTTGAACACTCTGAAGTCGTTTTGCCAAAAGCCATGCCATACGTAGGAACAACACTAAGTTTGTTTCTTTGTATATGATTCATAAATCAAGAGCACATATTGCGGTAAATAGGACTGAGTTAGATACATATCTTAAAGAATTTTTCGAAAGCATTAACACTGAGTTTGATTTATTGGGTTGATGGAGGATGCATAGTCCACGGTTTCCTATTCTTTTTCAAATGGGTCGCGACATTTTGTCTGTCCCTCTTTCTACTGTTGCATCAGAATCTGCTTTTAGCACTAGTGGTCGTATTCTTAATGCATTTAGGAGCTATTTAACTCCTCGAATTGTGCAATCATTGATTTGAGCTCAAGATTGACCAATTTTCGAACACCGAGCCCGCAGCTTCACCGTGATTATTGCCAACTTAATCTTGTGAATCTAATTGAAAATAACCCGATGATCTCATCATAAACTCTTAACGTATTGAATCAATATTTCTTCTTTAACAACAATAGAATTTTTTATTGAGTCGTTACTAACGGGATTCACATGATTGAGCTTGTAATTTAATCACGGTGAACCTATGATATTCAGTGTTCGAAAATTGGTCAATTTATTTTTTATTTTTCCATTCATTGGAAAAAATGATAGTTTGGACCTTCAATTGGAAATGGCTGGTACTTCGGGGCACCAATGTGTACTTTTCCCTAAAAAAATTGTACCTAATCTTTGGCCTTTGGCCTTTTACTTAAAGAAAAAGATCAGGTCGAGACCATCACATTTCGTCAGAAATAAAAAGTTTAAATTTCCGTATGATTAAATCATCTACGGTCCTTAATTTTAGCAAATAATATAATTTTTTAATTACAATATATGTGATGAGAGGGCATATTTGTCAGTTGGAAAATAATTCACATGATCTTATATTAACAAAATCCCACGATTTTCGAACAAAATTTGATGACCTCGTACGTTGATCCGTAACAGAATTATCCTCGTGTGATTTTCGCAGTCGACTGTCGACGAAAACAATATGTTCGTGTTTTTGATCTCAAATCTTATGTTAAAGTTCTCAATTAATTCTGATGTTCGTGGTTTTGCTTTATATGTTCGTGGTTTTGATAAATACAGCAAAACCATTATTCGTGGTTTTGCTTTATATGTTCGTGATTTTGATAAATATAGCAAAAGTACGATACATATGTTCGCATTATGTCATGTTTTTTTTATCTCAAATCTTATGTTAAAGTTGTCAAATCTGATCGAGTTCGTAGTCCCCTGATGAAAAGAAATTAAGTAAAGCAAAGATGAGATCGGAGTTTGTGAGTTTGTTTCAAATTATTAGGGCTCGTAATATCTAAACGGATATTCAATCGATATTTCGGGGATTATAAATTAAAAATATATATTGTCATTTCCAAATATACCCTTTTTCCAAACAAATGATTAAAAGATTATTTAATTTGAATTAATCGAGATTAATCTAAACCGTTGAGATTATCAGATCAACGGATATTAAAAGTTCTGATTTCTGACGAAAACAAGTGGTTTTTACTAGTGCTCAACCCTTTACTCAATACCGGTACTCAAGTTCATTATTTGGCCTTTGGCCTTTTCTTCATGTTTTAACTTTAAAAATTATACTTAGACTACATATAATTCGGTTAATTTTGCTAAATTAGTAATTTACCGTTTACTGATTTACCAAACTAGTTGGTAGATCTGTAAATTTGGTTCGTTAAACGGAATTTTAAAAAATCGATTTGGTAATATGGTAATCGGTAAATTACCGAATACTATGTCCTAATCCTGAGGATGCAACTCTATAATTTGAGTTCATCCAAGCGATGGAGGTCATATATATCCCAATGGTTGGAAGGAAGCACTAGTACAGATGAGCCTTGATCAGTCGATATTTTGACTAATTATTCACTACATTCGATGAAGGATAACACTTGTTCTCCCGGCAAATTATCCCTATTTGATGTGCTTCTTGAGCGTTTCAGGTAAAATTGACGAATCATTTCTCTATGAGACCGAAAGAACGGAAAAGATCGACGAAAAATGGCAAAAAGGGCTCTGCACCATTGACAGGTCGTGACGGCCGTGACATCTCATCAACGTCACGGGAGTCACATCATGTATTTTCGATAGAGAAATCAAGACCGGCCGTGACAACCGTGACATGTCTATGTGTCACGGTACCCTTACAGCTCAGTGAGATTTACCTCTGCCGTGACATGCTCGAATGTCACGGGTGTCACGGCACCGTCGGGAATTTACAAATTATATATAAGAAATTCGGGTTCTATTTTTAGAGAGCTTGATTTTGGAGAGTTTCTGACCTGACTTGGAGAAGAAGACAGAGCAGAACATCGAGAGAGATCAACGACTCAACAAGCTACATCGTCTACACGGTTTCTCGTCCTTGATTTCTAATCATTTACTATTTTTTGTAAACTTACGATGAGTAGTGAGTAGTCTTCCGTATTCTGGGATCCTACGGATCCCGTGCTATGTACCCAACTCTTCATATGATCAATTGAACGTTTTTCATTAATGCAATTCGAATATTCAATTTCATTGTGCTTAATTTTATCGTTCCTGCAAGTTTTACATTGAATGAGATCTTTGCATGCTAGAAAGTATTTAGGTTAATTACCAAAAGATGGATGAGTCCTAGGTATTAACCGGATTGCATGAAATTGATATTAGGTCATGGTAGCTACAATCGTAGTACATGAATTAATAGGAAAGTTGACCTTTGTCTGAAAAACCCTAAGCTCAACTAATCTCAATCGTTGATAATACGTGGATGGGCGGCGTTCAACGATTGAGATTAATTTAGACAATGATCTGTGGATGGGCGGCTTGTCTAGTGTTATTTTGGTTTATTTCCATATTCGATAGCATGATGAATTTACGTGATATTGATGCATGATTTGTGGGTTGGCACGAGTGAAGTTTGATCCTGGGATTCTTTCTCTGATCAAGCCAAAACCTTTTATATTTTCTGCATTTAATTTCTGCGATTTGTTTCAGACCAAAACTTCTCATTATTTGGAATAGCTGAATAGGTCACTTGTTAACTAGTATTCACACACGTTGTTCCTTGGATCGACCCTTGGCTTACCAAGGTTTATAAATTGTATTTGACTACAATTTGAGCCCTAAAACAAATAACTTGATAACTATAAATGGTTAAAAATACGCTTGTCAAAATGGCACCGTTGCGGGGAGCAGCGCTTAGTGTGATAGCAGATTTAACGTGTGTAGTTCAGACTATTCCGCCTTGTTCATTGCTTGACTCTCTCTGTCTCTTTTGCTTCACTCACGGTGTTTCCTGTCTCTCAGGTACTGGCTAGTTCATGCCAAAGAAAACACCCAGGCAGAAGAAGAAGGTTCATGTATCAGACGAGGACTCACCGGACCAACGAAGAACTCTTCGCCAGGTCCACAACGAAGCTCGGCAACTCTGGGCACGGAATCGCGGATTCGCAACACTTGATATGGATCCCCCCAGCTTTACGTGAGCTGATCTAAGATGACCAGCAGCGTCCCGTGCATCAACCAGTGCGCAGGCCTCTTGGAGACTACACTGCTCCACGAGTCTCGGGATTTCAGTCCGCCATTGCACCACCTGGTATAGACAACAACAACAGGGAACTCAAAACGGGAATCATTCAGATGGTGCAGAACAACCAGTTTGCGGGAAGTATGAACGAAGACCCCCACCAGCACCTTAAGCGTTTCATTCAGATGTGCAACACAGTGAAGACCAATGGTGTTCCTCTTGACTACATTCGATGAAGGATAACACTTGTTCTCCCGACAAATTGTCCCTATTTGATGTGTTTCTTGAGCGTTTCAGGTAAAATAGATGAATCATTGCTCCATGAGTCCGAAAGAACGAAAGAATGGAAAAGATCGACGAAAAAGGCCAAAAAGGGCTCTGCACCATTGACAGGTCGTGACGTCCGTGACATCTCATCAACGTCACGGGTGTCACAGCATGTATTTTGCGACAGAGAAATCAAGACGGGCCGTGACAACCGTGACATGTCTATGTGTCACGGGTGTCACGGCACCCTTACATCTCAGTGAGATTTGCCTCTACCGTGACATGCTCGAATGTCACGGGTGTCACTGCACCGTCGGGAATTTCCAAAATATAAATAGAAAATTCGGGTTCCATTTTTAAAGAGCTTGATTTTGAAGAGTTTCTGACCTGACTTGGAGAAGAAGACAGAGCAGAACATCGAGAGAGATCAACAACTCAACGAGCTACATCATCTACACAGTTTCCTCGTCCTTGATTTCTCAACCTTTACTATTTTTGTTTAACTTACCATGAGTAGTGAGTAGTCTTCCGTATTCTGGGATCCTACGGATCCTGTGCTATGTACCCAACTCTTCATGTGATCAATTGAACGTTTTTCATTAATTCAATTCGAATATTCAATTTTATTGTGCTTAATTTTATCATTCATGCAAGTTTTACATTGAATGAGATGTTTGCATGCTTGAAAGTATTTAGGTTAATTACCAAAAGATGGATGGGTCCTAGGTATTAACCGGATTGCATGAAATTGATATTAGGTCATGGTAGCTACAATGGTAGTACATGAATTAATAGGAAAGTTGACCTTTGTCTGAAAAACCGTGACATTAGGTCATGGTAGCTACAATGGTAGTACATGAATTAATAAGCTCAACTAATCTCAATCGTTGATAATCCGTGGATGGGCGGCGTTCAACGATTGAGATTAATCTAGACAATGATCAGTGGATGGGCGGCTTGTCTAGTGTTATTTTGGTTTATTTCCATATTCGATAGCATGATGAATTTACGTGATATTGATGCATGATTTGTGGGTTGGCACGGGTGAAGTTTGATCATGGGATTCTTTCTCTGATAAAGCCAAAACCTTTTATATTTTCTGCATTTAATTTCTGCGATTTGTTTCAGACCAAAACTTCTCATTATTTGGAATAGCTGAATAGGTCACTTGTTAACTAGTATTCACACACGTTGTTACTTGGATCGACCCTTGGCTTACCAAGGTTTATAAATTGTTTTTGACTACAATTTGACCCCTAAAACAAATAACTTGACAACTATAAAGGGTTAAAAATACGCTTGTCAAGTCTTTAGACAACGCTTATCTGTCTTTCAAAAACTGGTCCTTAGACATCGCTTCATCTATATGCGCTGTCTTATGTGTACTTTACACAGCGCTTATAGATTAAGCGCTGTCTTGGGGAGACTTTAGACAGTGCTTACGTAGAGGCGCTGTCTAACGTATACATAAGACAGCGCTTACGCTGAGGCCCTGTCTAAAGTCAGACATAAGACATCGCTTCATTATTAAGCGCTGTCTAAAGTCATCGCTTCATTAGTAAGCGCTATCGAAAGTGAACATAAGACAACGCTTATGGATGAAGCGCTGTCTTTTGTTAAACTAAAAGCTCAGATCTACTCGAAAATCTTACTCAGACTGAATTACCGCGCCTTCAAATTCTTACTGTCGTCTTCATCCGCCTTTGAATCTCACTAGAAATCTCACTCACATTCTTCGCTCAGGTATGTCGGTTTTGATTTGCGATTTTGATTTGTGTTCATCTTCATCCCAGATTCAATTTAGGGTTGCGATTCTCGTCTGTATATTCAAACGTAGGGTTTCGATTTCGATTTGCGATTCGTTTCAATTAGTTAGCGTTGAGTTTTGTATTCATCTTCGCTTCAGTTGATTTCAGTTCTTCTACGAACCTAGTGCTCCACCGCTTGTTCCCTAGTTTATTCAAAGTTTGGTCACGAGTAGGTACTGACTTGTACAAAGTTTTCGTTCCCGATTTGTTTTTTTCTGAATCTTTGGGTTATTGAGTATGCTTACTTGAATTGTTGTCAATTTGTATAGAACAATAATGTTCGATCTGTGTTCTCGCTCCCGCTCCGAGAAAGAGCTTGCAACGTTCTCATACTTGTCTTAAGGTATATCTATCAGTGTTTTTGCTTGATTTATATATTTTTTCCTGGCCAATTATCTAAGCATGCTCGGCTTTTTGAATTGGTCTTTGAATAATTTTAATTAACAAGTTTTTCATGGTTGTGGATGCACTGTGTGTTGAACTGCATTAATTTTCTTTTGTTTCGTGAACATAGCACAGAAGAAGGAGCCAAGTATGGTCATTCACCCCTGTCTTCTAAGAGATCTTCTCCATGTGACCTAAGTAAGTTACTTGTGTCAATATTTAATTGTTTGCTTTTGAGTGATCGAAAGTGTCTTGGAATTTGTTATGTGGCTACCTATGCATAATTTTGATTGTTTGTCGACATATACTAATGTAGCAGTTAATTTGGTTTATATATGTCGTTGAACTAATTATATTTATTTTGTTTAATGATTGGAATGAAATTGATGCAACATGATGAAAGAAGTTGGTAGGATATTATATGTATTGGAGTTTGTAAATATATTTGCTTGTGAAACTTTAATTTACGCATGAATTACTCATTTTTCCTTTTCTTTTGTCAAAAAAAAATAGGTTGCAATTATTCAACAATATACATATAGTTTGATATAGTTTGATGACAATGGACCGAGCATGGATGTCATCTAACCGTCTAACAGATAAATACGAGCAAGGAATTCATAGTTTTGTAATTTCGCGAGGTCATTTTCCGAACGAAATGGGTCCGAATACGTTCACAGTCCGTGCATGGGTTGTTGGAACAATAAAAAAAGTTAAAGTCGGTGAATTGATAAACCACCAATTGTTAAGCGGTATCAGTCCCAATTACAAAGTACAACATATGCACAGTGAGACTGAACCACGAAACGATGCACCTCAAGTTGTTTCCCCACAAATGGATGATATTAATACGAAATGGGAAGATGACGATTTGATTGATATGGTTAACAACGTTGCCGAAGAGTCGAATGTCAGGCCGCAGGTTTTGGAGACACTGAGAAATGACTCTGAACTACCGTTGTACGAAGGTTGTACGACCAGGCTGTCATCAGTGTTAAAGTTGTTCAACTTGAAGGCAAAAAACGGTTGGAGTGATGAGAGCTTCACTGGATTACTGCAGCTAGTGAAAGAAATGCTTCCTGACGGGAACAGCCTCCCGAGTCGTACTTATGAGGCAAAGAAGGTGATGTGTCCTATGGGTATCCTTTTGAGCGGTACATGAAGATCATAAAAGGTTACGTGAGAAACAGAAATCGACCCGAGGGTTCTATAGTTGAAGGCTATGTTGCAGAAGACGCAATCAAATTTTGCACCAACTATTTGGGAAACACTAGCCCCGTTGGTATACCAAAGTCGCGTCATTTTGATCGTTTTCACGGTAAAGGCACAATATGTCATAGAATCATGACCGTGCCGTTTAAAGAGTTAAATATGGCTCATTTCTATGTGCTGCAACATATACCTTGGTGCAAAAAGAATACCAGAAATCATTTGTTTCTTGGTTGAAGACAAATGGGGTCGCAGATGATTGCACTGACACGAGCAGTGACAACAACGAATTGATTAGGTGGCTAAGTGTTGGACCTCGCCCTAACGTTTATTCATAAAGGGCATATGACATCAATGGTTTTTGTTTCTACACCAAAAGTTAGGATGACCATAGCGTTGTCCAGAACAGCGGTGTTACATTATTAGCTGAAAATACGCATGTGTCTAGCGCTAGAGAAAGAAATCCGGCACAGGCTCCTATAAACTACTATGGAGTTGTTGAAGAAATATGTGAATTGGATTACGCACACTTTCGTATGCCCGTTTTTAAATGTAAATGGGTTAACAATTCTGCTGTACGAGTGGATGCTTTTGAAATGACGTTCGTTGATTTTCGAAGAGAAGGTTATACTGATGAGCTATTTATAATGGCCTCCTATGCTTGACAAGTGTTATACTTAGAGGACCCTTCAGTCAGTCATCAGTTTATTGTCGTGCATGGAAAACTACAATTAGTGAATTTCCCAACTGGTTCGAATACCGATGATTGGGTAGAGGATTGCATTCCTGTGTGTACTACGGTTCCCGTTGAGGTCAAAATACTGAGATTGATGAGGACATACAACTAAGACATGACCATAACGAAGATATATGGATTGAAAAACAAACATAGTGTAAGATTTGTAATATATCATGTAATATAATAGTGTAGTCATATTTTAAATTAATAAGCATGTGGTTATTTATTTAAATCAATAGTGTAGTCGTATTTTTTCGTATGTTATGAAATTGTTTATAGTATTTTACAATGTGTATCTTCTGCATTTGTTGTTTAATTGCAGGATAATGGTTCACTCAGGTAGCGAGGAGGGCGGCTCTTTATCTCGTAAGACAAGGGGGCCAAGCTATATGAACTAATTAATTAAGAAGCATAAGGATGGCACTAAAGAGCCGGTCACGCTAGATCCAGATGGAACTATTGCCGGTGAAGTAGGGACGTCATTCAGAAGCTACATTGGTAATGTTTCACTTTTATTTGTTTAACCATTGAATCACAAACTCTTTAGATATTAGATAAATGATTTCTTGTGTAATTGTAGGTATTATTGCGAAATCTCGAGTGCCGATTACATATGATAACTGGAAAGTAATACCTAAGGAGCTTAGGGATCTGGTGTGGGATGAGACGCTGGTATGCTTTCAATTGTACCATGGTTGTTACTTTCCATCAGTTATTCAATTATTAACACTACTATTTTTTCTGCAGACATTATTTGATGTGCCCCATAATGCTTTAACTTGTAAGTTGAAGGCGACGGAGATGCGAGCTGCCAGTATCATGTGGAGAAATTTTAAGAGTGAACTCGCTAATCAGTACATCTTTGGGAAGAGACAAGGAGAGGACCCCCAGAGAGATGTACTCTTTCATTGATCTGGAGCATTGGAAGACGTTTCTGGAACATCGGCCGACTCCCGAGGCACAACAAATGAGGGAGAAGAACATTGCTAGAGCATACACTGTCTCGAAGCGGGTACAAGAAGTCGAGGTTGGATCTCCTCGCGGAGAAGAAAGCTGAGATGGAGTCTCAGGGTTTACTAGCACATGGGATGAGTCTGTCATCCACGTTGAGAGGCATGAGGTATGGAAGAGGGGTCACCAAAGGAGGAATAAAGAGTACGTGAGTGACTCTATGAGGGAGGTGGCGGAACAAATTGTAAGTTGATTGTTTACAGTAAAATAATAAATAGTACCCTAACTCTGTGTGGTCATGATAAATGTAAAATGATTGATAAAAGGATGAATTGCAAGAGCAGGCCAATCAGGGAAGATTTACTTCCTAGCACTACAAATTGGGGGGGAAACATGCGATAACACAAAATTATCGTAGGGTTATGGTAGAGTTATCGCAAAATTGATTATGCGATAACTCTACCATAACATTTGCATGTTACCGTAAAATTGATCAACGTAGAAAACGTGCGACAACTCTACGATAACTTTTTGCGATAACCCTGCGATACGTAAAATAATGTTACCGTGCGGTTATCGTACAATTTGTGCGATAACAATACGACAACTTTACCATAACATTATATTTTGCCTTTTCAATTAATTTAATTTATTTTGTTAATAATGAAATAAATTAAAATAAATTACATCGAAATTAATACCTGAAATATTGGCACAGAAAAAAATATTTTTCATTATACAAAATAAACTATTCCAATTTAATATAACCAAAATATCAACAATTGTAGATCCACAAAAATAATACAAATCGATCAAATGTGAAATCATAAAACTAATTGCGATGGATCTTCGTCTAGCTGTTTGTCATCTCGACGTTGGAGGCTAAACCAGTCTGTGAGTGTGCTCCCATTCTTTTTGTTGTATACTCAAAACTTACAGAGACAAATCACAATCTGGAAAAAATATAGAAACGACTTTACATGCATGCATGATTAAACGTTCAACTTTTAAGGGGAACCAAAGAGCCTTAAACATCATATACAACATTTGAACATTATCCAGTAACCCCAGGGAAAGTTCAAAGCAATATAAAATGAAGAACTCAAATGACGAAGTGAGGTTGGCCTGGTGGTAGGCACTCACTACCTGGAACCAATAGGTCCCGGGTTCGAGTCACCCCGGGGGTAGGATTGAAACCCAATAATCCCCATTAGAAAAAAAAGAAAAAAGCAATCATCTAGAGTAACAACAAATTGTAACAAACTACATTCGCCACACTTGGCACTATTAACAGGAAACAAAAGTAACAAATTGAATCCTTAAGTATTAACATAAATATTTAGCAGCAAAGTGTAACAAGCTAGAAGATGACTAATCAGACTATTCAGATAGTATTTCGACGATTCAAACATGAAGAAGACTATTGATCCTAACATTACTAAGAGTCTTAGTTATAATGAAACTCGTACAACAAAAACCATTTACTCACAAATATTCACCATTTCTTCGTAATGAACATATGTACCTTTAAGACCTCCCATGTGCACTTTGGAAATCTCAGGCTGATGAGTCGAGTTTTCGACTCATTAATAACCGTTTTTCACTATAGCTTTGAGTCGTTTCCGACTTTATTTGATGTCATTTGACCCGTGCCTTTCATATTTCAAATACAAAATGACACCCTATTGAATTAAAGACCTCAATATCAAGAATGCATGAAAAATTGAAGTTTCGGCGCAAAACAAGGAGTTTCGGGGCAAAATAGGGCAGATTGACATTTCCGACTTATTTTGCATGCCCAGGGCGCATACGATGTCCAAGTTGGTCGATCTATAACTTGTTGGAAAGCTGACCCAATGGTCTACAACTCTCCAGTTTACGCCAACACAAAATTCGGAGTCTAAGATAGCAAAAAAGCCCGGGTAAGTCAGACTGGTTGAAATTCCAGCCGACCGGTTGGGCACCTCCATTGTCAAGTGCACTGGACCACTCCCAACCGACCGGTTCAAGTCCCAGCCGACCGGTTGGTTCAAAAACACATAAATCTCAGTTTCGAACCGATAAATAGAAAGAGAGGTTTTTGACCTAAGAGAGGGGATTTTTAGAGAAAAAAAGTGTGAGAAAAAGGCTAAGGAAGACTCATCATCATCAAAGGATTGCTCGAGGGAGAAGGGAGAAGACCAAGGAAGGATTCTAGAGCTTGCTCACCATCTACCACTTGGGTTTTCTCTACTCATCTTTTCTCCCCCTTGTAGTTTAGTATTGATAACTGATGAGCCGTATTTATACGACTCATTGATGGACCATATTTATATGATTCATTAAGACAGTTAAACCCACCAAATTAGACTCTTTGTGTATTTAACTTTTGCTTGTTAGTTCCGATATGTATCTACATGGTATTTTGAAGTCTAGAGAGAATACAAGCTAAGGAGGAGTTTTAAAGCTGAAAATGAATTACTAGTCACTCCAGGACACGACCAGATTCCGACTGTACAACTTTCATAAACCTGACATGGAATCACTCAAAACAAGTCAAACCGAAGAGCAACCAGAGTCTGACCGGAGCTGAAAAGACCCGATGGCTTTTGTGAAAAGATCACAAAACACCTCACAACCACTCCCCTCCTCCACCACATGGGCGGCTAAGCCCTCCACCTCTCCTCTCAAGCCATGTGGCCGGCGGCTATGGGGAGAGATGACTCACCTCCGATGGCTTTTGAGCTCTCCATTCCCCTCATGCCATGTGCTGTCTTCTCATTCCTCCCCTTAGCCTATAAATAGACATTTTCCCCTCCTTTGTAAATCATCCCATCCCACAATCCTTCACTTATCTCTCTAGATTGAGAGCACAATCCATGTAAACACTTCTCTTTGATATCAAAAACTTTACAGTTGTTCTTGAGTACTTTTGTCGGTTCTTGAAGTACTCTCTTTTACTTTCCTGTCTTTACTTTCAAAAACTTTACTTTACTGTCTTTCAAAAACCTTTACTTTTCAAGTATTTAGCTATGATGTCCTGTTCCATGGATATTCGTAGCTAAACCCTTCATTCGGTTGAAGGGGTGTGCTTGTATCATAAAATGTTTTAGACCCTTCTCTTAGTGCCTCTTTGTTTTCAAAACTTGTTCTATGTGCCATATATTAGGTTAGAACTTCCAAGGTTGAGTGGATGCTTTAACGGGCAAAGCTCGTCCGTGGGGTTCATGAACATACTCGGGTAAGTGGATGCTTTAACGGGCAAAGCTTATCTGAGGAGTTCGACCTCTTTTAAACACCATTTGGTTGATCGTAACTGATTGATCAAATGGATGCACATAAGGCTAAGATACTTCGAAAGGAGGAATTAGTCTAAATAGAACAAGTGTTCTAAATGATGTGGCAAGTCATGTGCTAGAAATAGCCTTGATACATCTTTGAACACTTAGTATGATCATTAGAGGTCGATGATAAACAGACTATGATACAAGACCCCTGAGACCGAATCTTTCCTTTAATTGCAATATCACCTGTTACTTTACTTTCAGTCCATATCAACTGCTTACTTTCTGCAAGTCTTGTCCTTCAAGCAATTTCTTTCTGCAAGTCTTGTCCTTCAAGCACTTTAATTTCCGCAAGTCTTGTCCTTCAAGCACTTTAATTTCCGCAAGTCTTGTCCTTCAAGCACTTTATTTTTCAGTTATTTACTTCCAGTACTAAAATCACAACCAACCCCCCCAACTGTCTTATTTTATTTTCCTCTTTTCGAAAGAACAACTGTCCACTAATTCCCTTGGGTTCGACCCCTACTTACCGCTTTACTACCCAATAGTAGAGTACGAGTAGCGGACTTATAAATTTATTTTTGCACAGAGACATTGCACCTTAACGACAGTGCAGTGCGCTCCGTCACTCATCGAGTCAACAAATCCCACCAATTCCGACACTTTATTATGCGAACAAGTTACTTGTTAGTGTTGTTTTGCATTTCAGGTGTTTTGGAACCTCAAGGAGGAAACGCGCATTAAAGATGGCATTTTGTGCAAAAAACATCACAGTTTCAGATTAGACCTTTGGACAGTCGACGGAGTGCTGGGAATGGACCGCTGATCAGAAAAATACGAGCTACATGCCATTGCAAAGGTGACTCAATTCCCTACAATTCTCTAGTTCACACCGAGAGCATCCGAGGTCATATAGAAAGTCACATCCAGAGTCAAATCCGAGTCAAAGGCGGTGCAAGCCGAGCCGGAACCGAGTCAGCCGAGTCAGAACCGAGTGGGCCGAGCCAGCCGAGTGCAAGGCCATACAGATCTCGGCTCGTCCTTGCGTGGCGGTTTATGCGAATACTTGTTGGCCAAGTTTACTTGCAAGCCAAGCAAAGGCCAAGATTTGGACATGTTTCCTAATTCGTTTTTGGACTTGTTCCAAATCCGGACTTGGAAGCCCTAGGTTTTTGATATAAATAAGACCCTTGGGTCAAGGCATAACCATCCATCAACACAACACAATTCGGCCACAAGTCTTCCGGAGCTCTCTCCTTCATTCAGCCGTGCCTTCAATCTTCGACGAGAGAAGAATTCCTCCACTTTCTTTCATAATTGTTTTTTTATTTTCCATGGACATGAGTAGCTAAGTCCTTCATTCGGGCTAGGGTTATATATGGTGACGATTGTTTTGAGACTTGGTTCTTAATGCTATTTTATGTTCCACTAGTTCTTGTGCTATTTATCTCGGATTAAATTGTGAAGCTAAGCGGATACTTGCAATGGTAAAACTTAGCCAAACAATTCAATCCATATATTCGCTGCTCGTTTGATACTAAACCGTTAGAATAAGTAGTTGCACTTGACCTATTATAACCTGAAACGGAGTATTATGTTTGCTAGAACTAGAAGTCTATAACCTGAAATGGAGTAGATTGTGGCGTAGTGGCTTGAAACGGTCCTACCTTAGGTTATAACCTGAAACGGAGTAACCACACTTAGGAACACAAAATCAGATTATTAGAAGTCAATGATAAACGAGTCACGATAAAAACCCTACACCGAATGCTTTCTCTGATTGAATCACCTTCCTTTTATTTTCTCTTGCACTTTTAACAAGCTACTCACAAACCCCAATTTCCTTTTTTTTACAGAACGACTTAGCCTCACTAGCTCTCTAGGGTTCGACCCCTACTTGCCGCTTTACTACTAATAGTAGGGAAATTATAAATTCAAATTTGACTTGACCGACGACACCTGTGAAATTTTGGCGCCGTTGTCGGGGAGCTACGCATCGGTGAAGTTGTTCTTTCTATTTTTTTTGTTTTTGTTTAATTTAGCTGTTTTTTAGCAGAACAGCGAAACGGCAGGATTCGAGCTGCAGGTGTCCGATTTCAGCCCAAAATGTTTCGGCCATCCGGAGTTGTTTACTATTTTAATTTGAATTTTTAGTATTTTTGGAAATTTTCCGTTTTTTGAAATTTTCAAATTGGGGTTTCCCCTTTGCTTTCTGTTACTATGTCTCACGCAGGGAGCCAGTTCGGAGATGACCAGAACAACAACAACAATGAGGTTGACCCGGGCATTCAAAACAACGAGGAAGTTCCACCTCCATTCTATGAAAACACTGAGTAGGAGTTTCATGCTCGGAACCACGCAGCCCGACGGGCTCGACAGCAGAACCAAGGGGCACCCGAGGTACAGAACGGAGCTGGCCCGAGACAGCCACCTCCTCCGATACAGCCACTTCAACCGCCTCGCCAACCACAGCCGCCGCCTCCACTACCCCGCCTACAGCAGCCACTCATCAGGGAAGAGGCCGATTATGAAGGAGAATACTACTACCGAGAGCCCACTATGGGGGAGCTGTCTGCTCTGAACTTCCGTAACCAACCGTGGTGCATCTACGAGGGGCCGGAACTAGAGGAAATTGTCATCAACTCGGCAGTCGTGCACCATCTGCCCAAGTTCTCGGGACGCCAAGAAGAGTCGGCCACCACACATCTTCAGCGCCTACATGGCATCTGCCAAAACCTCAAACCATACGGAGTCGAAGTGGACGACTTTAAATTAAAGGCTTTTTATTTCTTTCTAATTGATGCAGCTAACGACTGGTTTTTATCTCTGCCTTCAAGTAGCATCCAGACATGGGACCAGATGCAGAAGAAGTTCCTGAACAAATACTACCCAGCAAGCAGGGCGATGCAGGTTCGCAAGCAGCTACAGGATCTTAGACAAGGGCCGAACAAGTCGATGTACGACTATCTAGAGAAGTTCAACCACTTGGAACAAAGCTGCTGCAACCTCGGACTTCCGGAAAAGCTTGTCATCGAGTACCTCCTCGATGGCCTGAGACCGCTCGACAGTATGCTCCTAGACGCCTCGGCTGGAGGCACAATCATGAACCTACCCCTAGGTCGAATCAGGAAGTTGATAGCAGACGTGGCTGAGAACGCACGATTCAGAGAGGAGACTACTCGGCAAGAGAAGTTCACCCAGACCAAGAACATGGCAAAGGCCGAGACCCCGGTAAACTCGATGGCCGAAGAGATGAAAGAAATGATGATGCAGCTGATGAGGAGGCAGCCGGTCCAAGTTAAGCCTTGCGAGTTTTGTGGTGCAGCAGACCACAAAACAGATGCTTGTCCGACCAAAGTAGAAGAGGACCAAGGCGAGGTCAATGTAGTGGACAGATACCAAGGTTACAACAACCGGGTCGGACCAGCCCGACAGTACATACCTGCAGCCACCGGCCAAGGAGTTCAGAACTGAAGGAACGACAACCGAGAAAACCATGCCCCGAGGGAGCCAGCACAACACGCCGCACCCCAACCGGCCCAGCAGCAGTACTACCGTCCACCATACCGCCAACAGCAGGGAGGACACAACGGGCCGAGCCAATATCAACAACGAGGACCAAACCATAACCAGGCCGGCCCGAGCCAACAAGGTCCCGACAAGTCATTGGAGGACATTGTGAAAGAGCTGGCAGCTAGCACCCAGCAATTGGCCACCACTGTACACCAAAATCAGGTGAAGACCGATGGAACTTTAGCAAAGCTGTCCAAGCAGATGTCTAACTTAGCCCAGACCGTGTCCGAGCTGAAGAGAGATCCAGGGAAGCTACCATCGCAGACAATGCCTAATCCGAGGGGGAACATCAATACATTGGCAGTGGTGGACGAAACAGAGGCAAAAAACAGCAAAAACGAGTCAGAATCAGTGCAGATCGCGTCCGAAGGAGACATTAGCCCGACGCTAATGTCTGAAGCGGACGCAAACCATAACCTTAAGTCCGGATGCGCTGACAAAAAATTTGACAGGTGTCGTTGTACCCGTCAAAAATAATATTTTATAATTCCGACTAGCATGTGGTAAGTCGGGTCGTATCCACAGAGATCGATATGAGAATCTGTTCCCTAAGTATGTAAGTGACAATGGAAAATTCAAATAAGTAAATAGAAAATAAAAGCAAGCAACAATGATCACTTATCAAGAGAGCAATCGTCACACAAATTCAAGTATATAATACAAAAGAGTAGTGCAAGCTAGAACCTTCGACTGTGATGCAAGACCAAATCATTGACAAATCCGTTTTGATTTCTAATGTTCTACAACTTAGAGCTCCCCCGCTAAGGTTATACTCCCCGTTCTTGTTCTAGTACTTAATCTCGCGCTAGCGATAATCAAGGCCCTAACTCGCTAGAGTTGCATGAAGATTTAAACAAGTCGTCCTAGGGTGTTTAATCCTAGTGGTATATTACTCGTGTCCTAGTTTGCTATCCCCGCTAGGTTGCTAGTAAACTTGACAATCGGAATCAACAAACAAACTAAAGCTCCCCCGCTAGGGTTCCACTCGTGTTAACAAAATCAATTCCATAAATAATGCATAGTAATATGACACAAAACACAGAAATCAATATAGGTCTCAAGTCAAATCATCACAATGTCGAGTTCTAGCCTACACATATGAGTTTAGCTAATCATCGTAAGGGAATACATCATCAAGTTTTTGAATAGAATGAAACGAAATTACTAATGATGAATTCTCCACCAAGTTGCAGCTCCACTCCAATACTTGAATCCAGCAACGAATCCACGCTCAAGCTTCTTCAATTGGAACCCTACTCCGAGAGTTCTCTTTTCCAATCCTCTACTCCGAACTTCCCCCTGTCTTTTCTGATTTTCCTTGCTTAAGTCGAGAGCCAGCCGCCTCTCCTCTGTCTCCTCAAATTCTGTATGTTTTCTCCCGAGATTGCAAATCAGAAATAATGAAATTCGACTGCCAGCTGGACGCGCCGACGTCTTCTTCATTTAGCGTCCGCGGAGGTCTGAACAATTATCGAAACTCAGTAGACCTCCGCGCATTTAATCCTTCAGGCCTACGCGCTCAGCACTGACTCAAACTTCAAGCACTTCGGACTTCATTTCTTCAATGCAAAACACCTTCTAACAGGCTCCCTTTAGCCGATATTCCTTATATGGTCTCCGAATGCACCTGAGAACGAAAACTACACACAGGTAGTGAAATAATACACAGGCAACCACTAAGAGACGGTGTTTTGACACAGAAAATAGTCGTACAACTACGACTTATCATGCGCACTGATGTACAATCCCAAACTAACCCTTTCCCTTCGTTTTCTATGCAGGTAATAGCTCCTAAAGGCCATATGATCGATAGGGATGAGCAAGGGGGCAGATTGGAGGCGAGGTATGAGCAACACGACCCAACGATGGGATGCCCACTTGCTACGAGTCATGAGGCACCGCCTGGAAAGAGTAAGGACCCAGGTGCCTTCACAGTCACCTGTGGTATCGGTGAGACTCAAATACATCATTGTTTAATTGATTTGGGTGCTGCTGTTAATGCTATGCCGTAATCTTTATATTCCTCGTTGGGACTTGTCCATTGAAACCGCCTAAGTTGCTGATTGAGTTAGGGGATAAATCTTGTATTCGCCCGGTTGGTTTGCTAGAGGATCTAACCCTATATGTAGGAGACCTTGTTGTTCCCGTAGATTTCTATGTCTTGCAGATGGGAGATGCTAGAAACGATGATCCTCCAGCACTTATCTTGGGATGGCCATTCCTCTTCGCCACCAAGACCAAGATCGACATGGACACAGGCTTGTTGTCGCTTGCGTTCGGTGGTAAGACATCAGATTTCTACATCTATGGGGATGATGACCGTCCATGCGCGAAGAAACCACCAGACATCGTGCACACGCCATATCTCGGTGCCCTGCCTCTGAACCTACCAAATGAGACCACGCATGCAACTAGGCCAGTAGCTATGACCAAGGTGTCCTTGCCATCTCGGGAGGATGTGAAGGCGAACCCGCCAGACCAATGGGGAGTAGATCCGAGCACACCATTACAGGAGGATTTCGGGCAGATTAAAGGAGCAGCTGAGGCGAAATTTGACCTCACACGTCCATGGGATCCTAACTTGTGATCCCTAAAGAGGTACCGTCGAGCCAACGATGGAAAACAAAGGCGCTCGCAGGGAGGCAGCCCGGCAAAAGTTTTGTTTCTCAGTCTTTATTTTATTTTATTTCGTTTTCCATTTATGTGAGTCTTGAGTCACGTTCCTCACATTGTCTTTTGGGAAAGGAGATGATTTTTTATGCAGGAAACATGCACCTCAGTGTGGAGGGCACCAGGCCCCAACACCGGTCGACCGAGCCGAGCCAGCGCGAAGCATCCCGGGCGCAGAATTAGGGCGTGGAGGAAATCCTCGGACAAACTTGGCCAATTGGAGATTCTGGCTCGACCAATAGTCTTAAAATGGCCAATTTATCGAGACAAGTGAAAAGTCCCATAGTGTCCTTGAAAGTCGCCCGGAGACCCAACCCGTTGCGAGCCCTGTGCGCACAGAATGGGCACACCGCTAAAATCCTCAACCCAAGTTCATCATTTGAAACTTCTGGCTCGACAGAAGTGTTTATAATATCCAATAACCTTGGAAGAGCGATTCACATCTCGCGACCACACGAGGGAAGTGCCTGTTCACTTTTTACTCTCTTCTTGTTTTCCCTACGTTTGTTTGCTTGCATAGTTGTGTCTTGAATTTAAGTCGTGCCGTGAGGACACGGATTTGTTCAAAAGTGTAGGGTGGGAGAGTTTTTTGTGTCAGCACGTTTAGTTTTTGCACCTGCATAGTGTCTGCACGTTTCCCTTAAAATTGAAATTTTTTGAAAGTATGAATTTCTCTCTATTTCCCGGATATGCGGTATTGAATGTGATAATGTGAAATAGATGAGCTGATAAGATGCGTTTTTCTCATGAAATTTGAGTTGTGCTTTAACATGTGAGCTTAACCTACTACTTGCTTTTGAGTTGAGATAAATAGGGATGTGGAGTTGATAGAAACGTCCTAGAGAGACTTGACGAAGCACTCAAAGGACCGGATTCAGACTATATGGTTATATGGATTTCGTGGAGGCTAGCACTTCGAGACAACATGGTTTAGAGTTGGCTCCGCCACTACGGCGTTTATGTAGGAAGACGGGACGGGAAAACAGACCGTCCTATCTCTAGTCCGAAGTAACCGGGGAAACAGATGAGCGACCCTCAGCTTGACTCGCGTCAAAAAGGACGAGGATGAGAAAGAGCGGGGAGGTATTTCCATATGCTTGCGGGCGATGATTGGGCCTTCCTCAAAAGAAAAAGAAAAGAAGGACAAGCAATTCACAATAAGGAGCAAAGCTCAAGAAAAATCAGTCAAATTGTGAAAATTCTACACGCAACAAAAGGGAAGTACCGCAGTATTACATCAAGAGCCAAATGCCAACGAAATCACTACAAAAGCTGTCCAACAGAAGAAGAAAGAAAAACTCAGAGAACCGTGAAGCTCGAAACAAATCACGTGCAAGAAAAAGCAATGAAGTGTAACCATATAGCGAGAGTTCGGACCAGCCAGTGCAGATCATGGGTCTAAAGAGGACTATCTCCCACTCATCCGAATTGATTTGGATCTCGGCTCAAAGGTAACACGTATCAAGTTTATTCCATGTTGAGCATGATAATCTTAGTAGCGATTGAGTTATGCATAGAAAAGCGAGTCAAGACTAGCAACTCATATTCATGTAGCATTATTCAGGACGTCGAAGAAATTGTGGTGTTGCATTTATTTTCCTTCTATGACTTAATTCTTGTTCGTGATGAAGAAGTTTAAGTGTGGGGTGGTTTGATGAGCCGTATTTATACGACTCATCGAGTCAACAAATCCCACCAATTCCGATACTTTATTATGCGAACAAGTTACTTGTCAGTGTTGTTTTGCATGTCAGGTGTTTTGGAAGCTCTAGGAGGAAACGCGCATTAAAGATGGCATTTCGTGCCAAAAACATCACAGTTTCAGATTAGACCTTTGGACAGTCGACGGAGTGCTGGGAATGGACCGCTGATCAGAAAAATACGAGCCATATGCCATTGCAAAGGTGACTCAATTCCCTACAACTCTCTAGTTCACACCGAGAGCATCCGAGGTCATATAGAAGGTCAAATCCAGAGTCAAAGCCGAGTCCAAGGCGGTGCAAGCCGAGCCGGAACCGAGTCAGCCGAGTCAGAACCGAGTGGGGCCGAGCCAGCCGACTCCAAGGCCATACAGATCTCGGCTCGTCCTTGCGTGGCGGTTTATGCGAATACTTGTTGGCCAAGTTTACTTGCAAGCCAAGCAAAGGCCAAGATTTGGACATGTTTCCTAATTCATTTTTGGACTTGTTCCAAATCCGGACTTGGAAGCCCTAGGTTTTTGATATAAATAAGACCCTTGGGTCAAGGCATAACCATCAATCAACACAACACAATTCGGCCACAAGTCTTCCGGAGCTCTCTCCTTCATTCAGCCGTGCCTTCAATCTTCGACGAGAGAAGAATTCCTCTACTTTCTTTGATAATTGTTTTTGTTATTTTCCATGGACATGAGTAGCTAAGTCCTTCATTCGGGCTAGGGTTATATATGGTGGCGATTGTTTTGAGACTTGGTTCTTAATGCTATTTTATGTTCCACTAGTTCTTGTGCTATTTATCTCGGATTAAATTGTGAAGCTAAGCAGATACTTGCAATGGTAAAACTTAGCCAAACAATTCAATCCATATATTCGCTGCTCGTTTGATACTAAACCGTTAGAATAAGTAGTTGCACTTAACCTATTATAACCTGAAACGGAGTATTAGGTTTGCTAGAACTAGAAGTCTATAACCTGAAACGGAGTAGATTGTGGCGTAGTGGCTTGAAACGGTCCTACCTTAGGTTATAACCTGAAACGGAGTAACCACACTTAGGAACACAAAATCAGATTATTAGAAGTCAATGATAAACGAGTCACGATAAAAACCCTAGACCGAATGTACAGTTTCGTCCTCCAGACAATCAATCAACTGATACCCATCCCTCACACCCTCACCTGCTGGCTCATACCCTCTTGAAAATACCAGATCTAATGAACCGCATATTGATGATGATGTTCCCCATGATCAAATAGCTACTGATGATGAGTTGTTCCCTGATGATGATCTGTTTCCTGATAATAAAAAAGAGTTGGCAACTGAAAATGAGTCTTTTATGGATGATACTGCTGGTGTTGATGATGTTCATCCCACTGCTGAAGCCTCTCAAGGAGTAGAGCACTCCGACGACCATCATCCAATTGACGAAGAGGAGGAGGAAGAAGAACCACTTAGCATCAGGTGCAAGAAGAGGGCATCTTCTCCATCTCCAGGTAAAATATTTGTTACATTAATTAACTGGTAATTTTACTAATATACTAATTTACTAAATGTACTAATTTTTTTTTTACCTTTGTGCAACAAGATGTGGGGGACTCTATCCCTGTTAGTGAAACTGGACCTTTAAAGAAGAGGAAGCGAGGTGTGGTTTGTGGCACGAAGATAGCCACTCAGGTGCACGCCCTTGGGATGAAGATCAAAGTGGACTGCTCCGTGGAGGCAAATGGGCCTGTGGTTAAGGAACCGCGGAGTATGATCTGTGATAAGTCGAGATTCCGACTTATTAGTACCCGTTTTCACTATAGCTTTCGTTCGACTCCGACGATATTTTGATGTCATTTGACCCCTTTTCGTACGTTTCAGGTACAAAACAATATATTCTCAGTGTCAATGCCATAATACGGAAACTCGGGAAAAACCGGAGGTTTGAAGCAAAGTATGGACAGAGTTGCACCTCACCCGGTCGGGTGGGAATGTCCCCTGCCCCAACCGACCGGTTGAAAGCTTGAGTCGATCGACTGGACCTCGAGTCGATCGACTAGATGCAGTCTCAGGAGGGCCTGAAATCCATGTTTTCCCAGTCGATCGACTGGACCCTTCAGTCGGTCGACTGGGAACCCAACCGGTCGGGTGGATTTCGTCCAAATTTCCACCCGGTCGGGTGGACTGCTACAGTATCGATATTTCACCCCGAGGCTATAAATAGAAATTGGCGATTTTGACCTAGAGAGCTGGACTTTTGGGCAAAAATACTCATCAAAGGAGATCAAATCAAGGTCATCAATCCACAACCAACAAAGGAGGAGTGAAGATCAAAGGGAGACATCTAGGATTAACCATCCTATTTTCTATCCCTCTTTTCTTCTAAATTGTTGTATTCAAACCCTACTCACATCATGTTGTCTTACATGATGTGTGAGTAGTTCCCTTGTGTTTTGAGGGTGTTGGTACCCTCCTTGGTACTCTTGATCATGTATACACATGTTTGGTGATTAATCTATGGTGTTAAATTCACATGTGCTATTATCTTCATTATTGCATGCCACTAGGTGTTTGATGAAATGCCAAAGTGAATTGTTTATCCCAAAACTTGACCTAAGAATCTAACGACCTTAGGGATGGTTTAGATGTGGTAAATGTGATCATGTCTACGGACTTGAAGTGAACTAGAACTCGAGTTCATGATATTTATTGCTTGGGAGAGATTTTAACGCTAATAAATGTCATGGAATGAACCAATATCTTGAGAAAGTGAGGTTCGAGCTATAAGAGAGCTTGACTAAGAATAGATTCGATTAGGATGGGATCTACCTTAGTCTAAGCTAGGTTCAACACTATCTAACACCTTGAATGTATTTAATTCTTGTATGCATGATCATGGGAAATGCCAAGGAGGGGCACAACCCCTTGAAACTCTCTTTTGATTGATATTCAACCCTTTAGTGCTATCTCATTGCTTGTTTTAGACTCGAAACCATTCTCATAATCGATATGAAGGAATAGCCGAGTAGAAAACTTGATTCCCTAGCGTATAATCCAATTGCTCCCTTGGGTTCGACACCGGTCTTACCGGTCAAATTATAAATTGTTTTTGACTAATTGCATTGCTAAAAATACACAACGTCAAAATGGCGCCGTTGCCGGGGAGCAATGGCTAGATTGTCCCTAGGAAGAATCATTTAGAACTCCGACTATTCCATGTTTTACTTTATTTGCTTTGTTGCTTGTGATTCTTGAGTTTATTCCACTATTCTCACTTGCTTTAATTGTTCTCTCCTTGTAGGTGCATTCTCGTTTATGCCACCAAAGACAAAGAAGCTCACACAAATTGTGGATAGAGACTTGAATCAACCAATAAGGAATATTGTTAACCCTCACCTTACAAGGAGTAAGACAATCAAGGACAAAGGAACCACATCGAACGCTCAAGATATCATTCATCAAATCATGGGAGATAGAGATAGACTTCCTCCACCACCACCTCCCCCTCATCAATTACCCCATGGTCAACTACCACCATTGCCCCAAGCTAGAAGGGTTCTCAAGGACTATGCCGCTCCAAATGCTTATGGATACCGATCCCCAATCCTTGTCCCGGCGGTTGATAATCGGGATTTTGACTTAAAGACCTCAACAATTCAAATGGTTCAATCCAACCAATTCTCGGGGAGAGACCATGAGGATCCAAACTCACATTTGACCACATTCCTCGAAGTTTGTGCCACTTTCAAGATTAATGGGTTCTCCGAAGATGCAAAGCTTTTGAGGTTATTCCCCTTCTCCCTCACGGGAAGAGCAAGGGATTGGTTGAGGAGTCAAACTCCCGATAGCTTCACGACTTGGGAGGAGCTCGCCGTGGCATTTCTAAACAAATACTTCCCTCCTTCCAAGACGGCCTACTATAGGAATCAAATCACAAATTTCTCACAATTGGATGGGGAAAACCTCTATGAAGCATGGGAGAGATACAAAGAGTACCAAAGGCTTTGCCCCCATCACAACCTCGACGATCTCCAAGTCTTCCACACTTTCTACCATGGAGTAGATGGTCCCTCGCGGCTTGCACTTGATACCGCCGCGGGAGGAGCTATAATGGAGCTTGAACCCCATGAAGGATATGCGGTGATAGAGAAGATCACGAAGAACTACTTCATGTGGGGAAGTGAAAGAGGGAACCCAAGGAGGAGAGGAGAAAGACATGAAGTGAAAGCCGTGAGCACTAGTGACTACGATGCCCTAAAGAAAGATTTTGAGAAACTCTCGGATGAAGTATTCAAATTGAAACACCAAGATAAAGGCCACTCAACGAGTCAAGGGTGCGACATTTGTGAAGTATATGAGCACGAAACCAACTCATGCCCTTTGGTTCTAAGGGATGGATGGAGGAATGGGTATGAAGAAGCAAATTATGTCGGTGGAAATCAAGGGAGAGAGTACAATGGTAGCGCTTTTCAAGGCCAAACTTCCCAATCCAATTACACTACCCCAAAGTTTTCATCCGCTTGGAGAAATCATCCAAACTTCTCATACAAGACTACAAATCCTACACCTCCCGACTTTGGATTTAAAGCCACTCCAACAAATCAAGCTTTCCCTCCGAGGAATCAATTTCAACCAAAGAACCAACATCAAGGCCAACAATATCAAGCTCAACCTCAAAGGCCTTACCAACAAGAGGATTATCCTCCTCAACCATCAAATGAGCCCTCAAACTCCGATATCATGCTTTCCGCAATCCTTGAGATGAGCAAAGAGTTGAAAGAAATGAAACAATCTCACCAAGGGTTGCAAACACATGTCAAGATGCTTGAGAACCAACTAGCTCAACAAGCCGAGTCCTCAACTAGAGCCCAAGGAAAGCTACCGGCACGACCCGAGCATGAAAAGAAGGAGTTTTGCAACGCCATCTACATTGAGGGATCATTCGAGGATGAATTATTTGAGGATGAATTTCTAGAGAGGAAAGAGCATTGTGAGGCGGTGACTCTTAGAAGTGGGAGAAGATTGGAGGGCGTTACACCAAAGAAATCCGTTCAAATGCCTCCAAAACCCATTGGCCAAGCTAGAGCCGAAGAAAGAGAACTTAATGAAGAGGTCCCTAATCCTCCAACCGAAAAGGCAAAAGAAAATAAAGAAAGAAAAGAGGAATTGAAGCCCTATTCTCCACCTATTCCATTTCCCCAAAGACTTGCAAGGCCCTCTAAGTTGGACAAAGAATACGAGGTGTTCACCAAGATGTTGAAAAAGCTATATGTCTACATACCATTTCATGAGCTCATCAAGAAGGCACCTCTATACAACAAGTTTCTAAAAGAGATCTTGTCCAAGAAGAGGACCATTGAAGAAGATGATCCCCACCTCCTCAACCACGAATGTAGTGCCCTCTTCTCAAAGCAAATTCTCCAAAAGATGGGAGACCCCGGCAAATTTACTATCCCTTGCTCGATAGGTGATATGAGCTTCTCAAGTTCACTAGCCGATCTTGGGGCTAGCGTGAGCGTCATGCCTCTCGCCATCTACCACAAGCTAAAATTGAATGGGGTGAAATCCGCTAAAATGACACTACAACTCGCGGATGGCACTACAAGGCGCCCTTGGGGGCTAGTGGAGAATGTCCCAATCAAAGTCGACAAATTTTACATTCCATGCGACTTTGTGGTAGTAGATATGGGAGATAACTTCAATTCATCGTTGATCCTTGGGCGTCCCTTCTTGGCCACCGCCGGTTTTAAAGTTGATGTTGGAAAAGGGAAATTGACCCTAAAGATTGGTGGAGAAAAGGTAAAGATAGAAAATCCAAAGGAAGAACAAGTGGCTATTGTTGAGAAAAAGCTAGAGAAGGAGAGAACCGGAAGCATTGAGGGCGAGAAAGTTGATATGAAGGAGTGGCACAACATGTTTGAACCCGATGAAGACCCTCCCATTGATCAATATGAATCATCATCCGATGATGAAATGGAAAAGAATGGAAAGGTAAAATCATCAAAGGGTGAGAAGCTACCATCACTTTGGAAAAGGGCTATTAAGCAAGTCGCTTGCAACTCTTCAAAGAACCCGGATTGAGTCTCCCAATATTCTACAAGTCCGCTTGAGGAGGGATCCTAGCAAAGGACTCCTCAAGTGTGTTTCTTAAACATGGAGAGATTCGGCTCGGTCTTGCCAAGACGTTAAACTAGGCCCTCACGGGAGGTACCCCGGTTTGTGAGTTGTCCATCTACGCGAAATTACTTTTATATATGTGTGGCATGCATGCTTTGAATGTTGAATGTGAACATGAGTGCTAGGATGATGAAAATGCATGATTAGGTGTGTTTGGTGTGATATGAGGCTTGAATGAAATTTCTAGGCGATGGTGATGTCTTAAGTGTGGAGTGTGTCATCCTAGCTTGTTTTCTTTTGTTGAAAATCATGTATACGCTAGTGATTTTATGTTGAGGTATGCCTTGAGTGTGAAATGACATTGTGTTTGAATATTGAGTGATGCTAGTTCATTTTGTGGAGTAAAAATTCATGAGTGTGGAGTTGGATTTGTGCAAGAATGGATAGTCATTTTATATCAAAGCCTTGAAAATAGTCCAGGAACCCTGACCCCAGCCGACCGGGTGAGACCGCTCCTATTTCCAACCGACCGGGTGAGGATACCCACAGGATATCATTCGATTCAAATCTCACCCGACCGGTTGAAAACATAAAAACCCCACCCGACCGGTTGGGGCGGGCCTAAATCAACCCACAACTCCATTTCGAAAATCACTCTTCCCACCCGACCTCACTCACCCGACCTCACTCACCCGACCTCCACTCTCCGACCCCATCCGGCCGTCCAAGCCTCGCCTCGCCGTCGCCACCACCATACCAGCCTCGCCTCAGCCCAACCAAACCACCCAAGCCTCCTACACACAGCCGCATCTCCGCCCAAACCGCCGAGCACCCCTCATCGCCCGATCTCCCTATTCCACCATCAAAAACCGCCGCTCAACCGCTCAACACACTCGAAATGGCCTCGCCTACAATCCCCATGCACCAATTTTGATAGCCAAAGCCTCCCGGAAAACCCCAAATTTCCGACCTCAAAATCGATTCCACCCGACCGGTTGGGATTTTGGTCCCCATCTAACCGACCGGGTGAGTTCATTTTCAGAGCAAAACTCAGTTTTTCCCCCTACTGTACAACCATGCCTCAAGGTCCCTCCTCATCCAAATCGGTTTCCAGGGGCAAGGAAGTAGCCCATGATGTGCAGATGGACCGAATATCCGAGAGTGACGAGGACGATGTTCCTCTCTCCCATCGCAAGAGGATGAGAGTGAGCGACACATTGCGAGACGATAGCTCATCCTCCAGCGAGGAAATGGACCCTCTACCGCCTAGTGCACCTCCTACTGCCATATTGCCCATTATGCCGAGGGATGGACCTTTGGAGTCTCCTCTGCCCGAGCCTACGCCTTACCCCTTCACCGGGCCTCTTACATTCCGAGATGCCAGGCACACTGAGAGACTCGGAATCATCGCTGGGAAGAAAGCCGTGCCCACTCTCTACCCGGCCTTGGACTTACCTGACCACCTGCTAGTCGGCGGAGAGGTACTAGATTTATTATATAGATGTGGTTTAGGCTTCCTTTTGTTGGATGATCCGGGGACTTATCAGAGGGTTGTGGAGGAGTTCTTATGCTCCTTGGATGTTGTGAGGGAGGGTAGGAGAGTCACTCACTGGAGGTTTGTACTTGGTGGGAGGGAATTTTTGATTGGGGAGAGGATGATCCGAGAGTGGCTCAGTTTTCCAGTGTTGGGAGGGGAGGTGATCGTTAGGAATGAGCACCTTCAGAGCAGATTTTGGAGAGATATATCAGGGAGGCACGAGTGGTTTGCTCCCTCCTACAACGCCTCAGCCATCACCCTTCCGATTTGGAAGATCATTCACCACATCATAGCTATTGGGATTGACACCCGTGGGGATATGGCTAGAGCCTTGACTGGCCCTGATTATGAGCTGATGATGGCCATTAATGAGGGTGATGCGCTTGATTGGGTTTCCATCATATCCTCCCGCTTTGAGAGCTTTGTGAAGAAGTCGTCGAGGAATTCTGTTTTAGGGGGAGGCTCTATGATCACTCTTATTGCCATGAGGTGTAACTTCACCTTTGGCCATGATGGATGCCCAGAGCCATCCAAGATGATCCTCGATGTGCCTACCTTGAAGCACATGCGCCTCCTTAAGAAGGATGGCAAGACTTGGGAGGAGGATCACAAGCCTCACAAGGAGACCCTTCGCCTGGCGGCGGAGAAGAGGAAGAGGAACTTCAAGGCTCGGAATCACCTTTATTGCCTAGCCAACCTTACACCATCCCCTCCTTCCTCTCCTATTCCCCCATCTCCCGCGGCTTCCGAGCCCGAGGCTCCCATTGCTGAGGAGCTGCCCACTGTAGAGCCTGCTGTCGAGAGTGCCCCTCCCACTACAGATGCTTGGACCGAGTGGAGAGAGCGAGTCTCCTCTGACATTGCTGATTTGAGGAGCGGGCTAGCTAGTCTGGAGGCCTTTAATAGAGCTGAGGCGTTGAGAGCTCGCCAGGAGTCGGAGTGGCTCCGTACCACACTTTTATCTATGATCAGAGGCCCGACTGCTCCAGTTGACCCAGGACCTTCTGCCCCTCGTGCCGCCTCTCCCTTGCCTCCCTCACCATTTACTGATGCTATGGAGGAGGACGATGGAGATTCTACTAGAGTGACCACTTCGGGTGACGACGAGGCTACATCTTCAGCTTCTAGTACATTTTGATCATACTTGTATCGATGTTTTGGTGTTTTCTTGCTTTGATCATGTACTTGGATGTTAAGTCGCCTTTTGGCGCAATTTTGGATGATGTATGCCATCTTTATGATGTACTCTTGACTTATCTTTGGTTGTATGCTATATTCATATGTTATTGAAGGTGTTCTACCATTTCTGATTGTGGAAATTTCAGGATATTTATACTCATGCTCTTCTCATGCCAAAATCACCTTCTTTACCTGCATATGCAACCAAATGAATATATCTCATTCCCAAGAGTTACGTCATCGGCTCTACAAACGAAGGGAGTTCCTATGCGCCTTTGCCTTTATTTTATCATTCTTTGCGCTTAGGGACTAAGCTTGAATTAAGTGTGGAGTGGTTCATGCACATAGTTCACTTGCTTTCATGCCATGCATATCATTTTTAGATGGACACTTGCATCTTTTGCACATTATCCCTACATGAGAGTGTTTTCAACCACATAGGCTTGTGACTATCGATTCTAAATTCCTATAAATCACATCTAGCCTATTTATCACATTTATTGGATCTTGAACTTAGAACCGACCTAGTCATACGAATGTGTATTCTTGTGAATCAATATCATTGCTATCCCTTGTCTATCTAATTTTCTAAGTATTTTCGTTGAAATACCTTGGATTTAGTTTTAGCAAGCACTTTTAAAATTTTCACGAAAAACTTAGACCTTTTGAATGCTCCTTGGTGACTTGAGTTTTCCAATTTAGTGCCATTCTTATGATTGTTTCCCGCACATTCCATACACTTTTTGAGCATATTGTCAAGTTTTAAGTGTGGAGTCAAAAAAACAAAAGAGGGCGAAAAATAGGCCCCAACAAAAAAAAAAAGAGTGCTTCATTTCATGGTCAAAAGAGGGCAAAGCCCCGACCAAAAACTTTCTCAAAGGCCACGAGAAGTTTTGCTCTTAAACATATGGTTTATGCTTGTTTATTAAGAAACTCTAGTGACGAACTCCTCTTCCCTTATGGACTATGGCTTAAGCGCCTATTACTTGGGAATGAGTTCCTTGTCGCAAGCCCATGGACTAGCCCTAGCTAGCATAGGTGAGAGGTTGACACTCTTTTGTGCAAAACTATTAACTTTGCTTCATTGTATTGCCTTGAAAATGAGTGGAACTTTAGATGAGACATTTGATAGCTCTAGTATTGATGATCTTGAATGCACAACCTCATGGGATACTTAAATGGTTCAAAAGTTCTTTTGATGATAATGTGATGGTAGTTCTAGTTTGGGGTGAGGGACTTGTTTTGAGAAATCATCGCCTCGGTTGAGCACTCTTAAATTCATTCTCATGGGATAGGTGCATATGGGATTTGTGAATATTCCCTTTTCTGAAAACTCTCACGAGACTATAACTCGTCCACTAGGGTAGCCTAGGGGTTTAAAGGCTTAATGCATATGCTAAATGCATTCGTAACGCCTACGAAAAGGAGCTAGTTAGGTTGTACATACTTGCTTTTACTTTTCAATAACATGTTAGCAATAATGATCGAGACCTTGTGAAAGCTAGTGAGGCAAATAGACGAAAAACATAGCACCACTAGCATTTCGCCATTTGCACGACCTTGACATATTTGCATACTTTGTTCGGGACGAACAAAGCTTAAGTGTGGAGTGTTGATAAGTCGAGATTCCGACTTATTAGTACCCGTTTTCACTATAGCTTTCGTTCGACTCCGACGATATTTTGATGTCATTTGACCCCTTTTCGTACGTTTCAGGTACAAAACAATATATTCTCAGTGTCAATGCCATAATACGGAAACTCGGGAAAAACCGGAGGTTTGAAGCAAAGTATGGACAGAGTTGCACCTCACCCGGTCGGGTGGGAATGTCCCCTGCCCCAACCGACCGGTTGAAAGCTTGAGTCGATCGACTGGACCTCGAGTCGATCGACTAGATGCAGTCTCAGGAGGGCCTGAAATCCATGTTTTCCCAGTCGATCGACTGGACCCTTCAGTCGGTCGACTGGGAACCCAACCGGTCGGGTGGATTTCGTCCAAATTTCCACCCGGTCGGGTGGACTGCTACAGTATCGATATTTCACCCCGAGGCTATAAATAGAAATTGGCGATTTTGACCTAGAGAGCTGGACTTTTGGGCAAAAATACTCATCAAAGGAGATCAAATCAAGGTCATCAATCCACAACCAACAAAGGAGGAGTGAAGATCAAAGGGAGACATCTAGGATTAACCATCCTATTTTCTATCCCTCTTTTCTTCTAAATTGTTGTATTCAAACCCTACTCACATCATGTTGTCTTACATGATGTGTGAGTAGTTCCCTTGTGTTTTGAGGGTGTTGGTACCCTCCTTGGTACTCTTGATCATGTATACACATGTTTGGTGATTAATCTATGGTGTTAAATTCACATGTGCTATGATCTTCATTATTGCATGCCACTAGGTGTTTGATGAAATGCCAAAGTGAATTGTTTATCCCAAAACTTGACCTAAGAATCTAACGACCTTAGGGATGGTTTAGATGTGGTAAATGTGATCATGTCTACGGACTTGAAGTGAACTAGAACTCGAGTTCATGATATTTATTGCTTGGGAGAGATTTTAACGCTAATAAATGTCATGGAATGAGCCAATATCTTGAGAAAGTGAGGTTCGAGCTATAAGAGAGCTGGACTAAGAATAGATTCGATTAGGATGGGATCTACCTTAGTCTAAGCTAGGTTCAACACTATCTAACACCTTGAATGTATTTAATTCTTGTATGCATGATCATGGGAAATGCCAAGGAGGGGCACAACCCCTTGAAACTCTCTTTTGATTGATATTCAACCCTTTAGTGCTATCTCATTGCTTGTTTTAGACTCGAAACCATTCTCATAATCGATATGAAGGAATAGCCGAGTAGAAAACTTGATTCCCTAGCGTATAATCCAATTGCTCCCTTGGGTTCGACACCGGTCTTACCGGTCAAATTATAAATTGTTTTTGACTAATTGCATTGCTAAAAATACACAACGTCAATCTGCCACTAAATTGGGGCATATGTGCGACTGAAGGTCCCAATGATAGCACCGACATACAGTGAGTTAGATGAAGTGTACTGGAATATTGTGGTTAACTATTTGAGCGTAAGTTCTCTTTCTCCTTTTGTTTGTTTGTATTTTGGTTATTTCATTTTTTTTGAACAGTTACATAACTTCTCCCTTTATAATTGTTTGTAGCCTCATTTTCAATTGCCAAAAAATGTCACTCTACTGTGGGAGTATATAACAAGAATAGCAAGTAACCGGTATAAGGACTGGAAATCTGACTGCCACCAGCATTATCTGAAGAATGGAAATAAGGTCCCAAAGGAGTTCATCCACTGCAGGGAGGAGTGGACATGGCTTGTTAATCACTTCAACGAACCTGAACAACAAGTAATGTTTTTAAATACATGACTTTATTGTGCTAAATTTTATGTGCTTTGTTTAAGTTATAATATGAAACTTTCCTTTTCGTAATCAAGGCAAAATCAAAAAGAATGAAAGCCGCCCGAGAAGCGAAGATGAACCATCACTCTGGGAAGACTCCGTAGAGCTATCGACCACATGGAGAAACGTCACAAAGCCCCTTATGTCGCAGCATATGCGGAAGTCTACAGCCAAGAACCTGAAAGTGGGAAAATAGTGGTAATCCTTTATATTATTTATTTCATTTATGTCTTCTTAAGTAAATGAAGTTTATTTGATAATGTGAATGATAGTGGATTGCGGTCCTTTGGATTATCATTGGAGTCATGCAGCATGTGGATCATGATTGTACATGTATGATATCGTGATTTATGAATACTTGATGGATTTTGTGATTATGTGCAAGTGAACATATTATGTCATTGTCTAAAAGCATGTTAAAAGTTTGTTTGTGATGACAAAATATTTTATTTCTTTATACGAAACAATTGTAACCCTTTGGATTGTGATAAAGTGTAAGCTCATCCTTAACATGGATTGTTGGGTTTGTAGTCTTTTGGATTATGATTAAATATTGCCATGATTGATAATGTTAAAATTTATCTTGTTGTCACTGAGAGAATTATCTTATAGGAGGTTTTGTTGTTTCATTTGAGTAATTAATTTATTTGTGGCTTTGCCTAAGGAACAAATGAATGCAGAGGTGAACCAGCTGATACAAGAGTAGCACTCCGATGACCCAAGCGTCATTCAGGACCCTCTCCTCACAAGTACCCAGCTGGATATAATTTGCAGAGCGGTGGGGCAAAAAAAGGTACTTTGGTTTCCGGAGCGGGTGGGAATCTAAGGAGGCCTCCGAAACAAAGAGGCGGTACATCTAACTGACAGAGCCTTGTCGTGAGGCAATGTGTAAAATTAATTTATAAGTCCACTACTTGTGACTTCACTATTGGGTAGTAAAGCGGTAAGTAGGGGTCGAACCCAAGGGAATTGGTGGATAGTAGTTCTTTGAGGATTTTGTACAGAAATTTAGTGCAATTGGGGTTGGTTGTGGTTTTAGTACTGAAAGTAATACTGAAAGTAAGGAAAGTAAATACAGAACTGAAAGTAAATACTGAAAAGTAAAGTGCTGGAATAGTCGAGTTCAATATCAACCCTACAACATACTTTTGGTTTGTCGCACGCTGTGTTTCAAGCGCAATACGTGCCAAAAGTAATGTTGGATTGATGTTGAAAACTTCTGTAGTAAGCGTACGGAAATGTAAAGACTGAAAATAAAGTGCGTAAAGTAAAGTGCGTAAAAGTAAAGACGGAAAGTAAATTGCGTAGAGTAAAGTGCTGAATGTAAAGTTAGTTGCGGAATGTAAAAGTTAGTTGCAGAATGTAAAGTACTGAAAGTAAATGGTACTGAAAGTAAAGTTAGTTGCTGAAAGTAAAGTACAGAAAGTAAATGGTACTGAAAGTAAAGTTAGTTGCTGAAAGTAAACAGTTGATATTGAGACTGAAAGTAAAATGACAAGTGATGTTTTGATTGAGAGAAGGATTCGGTTTTAGGGGCCTTGTATCATAGTTACGTTCATCATCGACCTCTAATGATCGTTCTAAGTGTTCAAAGATGTATCAAGGCCATTTCTAGCACTCGACTTGCCACACCGTCTAGTCCTCTTCAAGACATAGAACACTTGTTCTAGTTAGGCTAATTTCTCCTTTCGAAGTATCTTAGCCCATGTGCATCCACTTGATCAATCATTTCCGATTAACCAAGCGGTGTTTTAAAGAGGTTGAACTCCATGGAAAAGCTTTGCTCTTTCGAGCCTCCACTTAACCATGTATGCTCACGAACCCCATGGAAGAGCTTTGCTCTTTCGAGCCTCCACTCAACCATGATGTTCTAACCTAATATATGGCACATAGAACAAGTTTGAACATAATAGAAGCGTTAAGAAAAGGGTCTAAAACGTTTGCATGATACAAGCACACCCCTTCAACCGAATGAAGGGTTTAGCTACGAATATCCATAGAAGTGGATACCATAGCTAGTGCTAGAAAAGTAAATGGTTTTGAAAGCAAAGACAAGAAAAGTAAAGGTTTTGGAAAGTAAATTCAAGAACAACAAGAATACTCAAGAACAAACAAGAGTAAACTCATGAATACTCAAGAACCAACAAGAGTATTCAAGATCAAGAGAGAAGGTATAGCTTTTGATATCAAAATACAAGTGTTTACAATGATTTGTGAGTGAAGGATTTTAGAGAGCTTCTCTATCTAAGTAACAAAGGATCATATGATTCAAGAGGGGGTGCCCTCTATTTATAGCCATGGGAGGCGGTTTGGAGGAGGATATTTTGTCCTCCAACCGCCTCTAGTTCCCTCCCAACTTCGGTTGGACTTGGTTGAGGCAAACCGAAATCCAAAACCAAACCGAAATGAATAGTAGAAGCTAACCGGAATATAGGGAATTCGGTTGGTTCTTGACCGGAACTTGGTTGGGTCTGGTTGTACCTGGTCAGAGCTTGATTGGGCTAGGTCGGAGCTTCATCGGAGACTGGCCGGAGTTGGCCGGAATTTTGGTCGGAGGCCTTTGGCACTTGGATTGCAGTTTGGAATTTTGATGCAATTCTAAGACTAATGGTCGAAGTCGTTTTGCCGGAATCTGCTCGAAACCCGGTCGGAATCCCAAAACGGCCGGAATTGCCCTAGTTTGACCTTGATCGGGCTTGAGTTGGTTCCACTCGGGCGTTTTGTCTGGGAAGTGAGATTGTCCAAGTTATTTGGTATTTAGAACAACATGGTCGAGCCAGAGTTTCCATATCCGATGGTTTGGTCGAGCGACTTGGTTTAGGTGCCTATGCGCGTGGGGCCTTTGCTTTGGAATTGAGCCAACTGCCAATCTGCTCGGGCATTCTCCTTGGTTTTCCGACATTGTCCACCTTATTTGCCATTTTGATCACTTTGCTCGAGGAGGATTCATCAGATCAGCTTGTTTGTCAGGGCAACTTGAATTCAGTGTTTAGACAGCTCGGCTGGTGCGTTGGAATGCTGGGGTGTGGCTGACTTTCCTCGGGCGCTGGCTGGCCAGATATGACTTGTAATCCATATTTGGCTTAAGAACCCCCTTTTTAGCTCGTTTCTTCTCTAAACCTCAAAATAGACTGTAGAGCAAAAATGGAACTAACAAGTAAAAGTTGTTAAGACAAAGTGTCTAATTTGGTGGGTTTAACTATCTTAATGAATCATATAAATATGGTCCATCAGATCACCCCACACTTATACTTGTTCGTCCCGAACAATGCTATTCGAAAGAGAAACACAAAATCCAAGTAATAAGCTCTAAATAGGAAAGTGAGAATGTGGAACTAGATTTATCCTATCCATGCAATACTTACTTGTTACCAAAATAAACCGTGTAAATACTTAGAAGAAACTTGATACTTGTACCTTCGAGCTGAAATGCAAATTAATTCGGATGATTCGGGAGATAGCCCTTTTCAGGCTCCTGGACTGCATTCTTGGGACCGACTCGCACTATATGGTTAACTTGTAGCTTTCTCTAGCACATGACTTGGTTCGAGTTTCAATGATCTGAGTTCTTTGACTTCTTTTTGATGAGGGACAGCTTTTGAAGTGATTTGGTCTTTGGCCTTCGATTTTGAATTTGAGTTTCTTCACTTTTGTTTCGGTTAAAACCTTCACAATTTTGGCCTTTGGCCTTTGATTTGCTTCTTCGAGCTTTGCTTCTTTGTGATTTGCTTGTCCATTTTTTCAATATTTTGGGAGGTCCAATCATCGCCCGAGAGCATATGGAAATACCTCCCCGCTCTTTCTCATCCTTGCCGTTTCGCGCGGGTCAAGATGAGGGTCGCTCATCTATTTTCCCGGCTACTCGGACTAGAGATAGGACGGTTTAATTCCCGTCCCGCCTCTTGCATAAACGCTGCACGGCGGAGATGACTCTAATTTCTAATGAAACCCGAAGTGCAGCCTCCACTGACTTCGTAAACCATATAGTGAAATTTGATCCTTTGAGTGCTTGCCAAGCCTCTCTAGGGCATTTTATATCAACTCCACATCCCCTGTATATCTCAGCACAAAGGGACAATTAAGAAAATACATCCTTAAGTTTTTATACAGTTGAGATTTCACAAGGTAAATGCATGAATTTGGATCCATCTATTTCACATTCTCAAGTTCATATTTTCAAAAAGATAATATTAAGGGAAAAGGAAAAGAAAAGCATGTTAAATAATTATGTGCAAAGGTTGTTCTCACCCCACACTTTTGAACGAAGGCGTGCCTCTCGGCATGACTTAGTTCAAAAGCCGATTGCAAGCAAATATTTACAAGAAAGATGAGAACGGCTCAAAAAGCTAAACGACATGAGTAAAATGACTGAAAACAAGAAAAGTGTCGGGTTACCTCCCGGCCAGTGCCTTTGTTTAACGTCGTTGGCTCGACGATACCTCACTCAGGAGGGGTCGGGTGGCTTGGCTAGGTCATAGTGCTGCGTTGTCAAGTCGACCTCGCCATGGTAGTGTTTGACCCGCTGCCCATTCACATTGAATCGGCTCCCATTTTTCAAGCTTTCCGACTCAAGCATCCCATGGTTGAATACCTTAGTCACGGTGTAGGGGCCGGTCCATCTTGATTTCAGTTTGCCGGGCATCAATTTCAACTGTGAGGAGAAAAGTAGTACTTGTTGTCCTTCCTCAAATGAGCGCCGGAGGATGAATTTGTCATGATACAATTTGGTCTGTGCTTTGTAGTCCGTTTGCCCTTCATAGGCCTTAAGCCGCAACTCCTCAAGCTCGCATAGATTGAGCTTCCTATCTAGGCCTGCAGCCTTCAAATCCGAATTGCAATGCTTGAGCGCCCAATAGGCTTTATGTTCTAATTCCACCGGAAGGTGGCATGCCTTCCCATAAACAAGCCGAAAGGGGGAGGTCCCAATTGGCGTCTTGTATGCCGTTCGATAAGCCCACAGAGCTTCATCTAGCCTTTGACTCCAATCTTTCCTAGCCGGTTTCACCATCTTCTCTAAAATACCTTTGATTTCACGGTTGGAGATCTCCGCTTGACCATTGGTTTGGGGATGATATGCCTTGGATGTCCGGTGGTGGACATGGTAGTGCTTCAAGATGGCAGCCATCATGCGGTTGCAGAAATGAGTTCCTTGGTCGCTGATTATGGCCTTGGGTACTCCGTACCTACAAAACAGGTTAGTGCGCAAAAAGTCTATGACAGTCTTTGCATCGTCGCACCTTGTGGCCTTAGCCTCTACCCATTTTGACACATAATCTACAGCAACTAGTATGTAAGTATACCCGTATGAAACTGGGAATGGTCCCAGGAAATCAATGCCCCAAATGTCAAAGACATCATTGACCAAGATGGGAACCTGAGGCATTTCATTCCTAGCCGACACATTCCCAACTCTTTGGCACCTATCACACTTCTTACACTTCTCATAAGCATCTCTAAATAGACTTGGCCAAAAGAAGCCGCTATCTAGGATTTTCCTAGCGGTTCTCTTAGGCCCAAAGTGCCCTCCACATGCAAACTCATGGCAGAAGCTAATAACAGAAGTAATTTCACTATCGGGGATGCATCTCCTAAGCATTTGATCTGCTCCTATTTTCCACAAATAAGGATCATCTCATAGGTAATGTCTAGCATTATGCCTAAGTTTCATGCATTGTGCTTTAGTAAAAGAAGGAGGAAATGTACCTCCTACAAGGTAGTTGACGATTTGAGCATACCATGGCACTTTTGTTGACGCTGCATAGAGGTGCTCATCCGAAAATGACTCGGTGATGTGCCCCTCTTCTTCCTCTCGGACAATTCGGCTTAGATGATCAGCCACCGTGTTTTCTATCCCCTTTTTGTCCCTTATCTCCACATCGAACTCTTGTAGTAGTAAGATCCACCGTATGAGCCTTGGCTTGGCCTCCTTCTTCTTCATTAGGTATCGGATGGCTGCATGGTACGAGAAGACTATTACTTTTGCTCCAAGCAAGTATGATCTGAATTTCTCTAGAGCGAACACCACAGCTAGGAGTTCCTTCTCGGTGGTGTAGTAATTCCGTTGGGCTGAGTCTAGGGTCCTTGATGGACCATATTTATATGATTCATTAAGACAGTTAAACCCACCAAATTAGACACTTTGTCTTAACAACGTTTACTTGTTAGTTCCATTTTTGCTTTACAGGCTATTTTGAGGTTTAGAGAAGAAACATGTCTAAAAGGGGAGAATTGCGCCCAAAATAATCGCATTGGAGATTCACCCGACCGGCTGGGAAAATGCCACAGATCCACCCGACCGGCTGAAGCAGAACCAGGCCGCGCCCCAGCGTTCCAGCGCACCTACCGAGCTGTCCAAGTCCAAATTCAAGTTGCCCGAACAAATCATCTGATCTGACGAATCCGCCTTGAGCAAAATGATCAAAATGGCAAATGAGGTGGACAATGTCGGAAAACCAAGGAGAACGCCCGAGCAGATTGGCTGTTGGCCTAATTCCAAAGCAAAGGCCCCGCGCGCATAGGCACCGAAACCAAGTCGCTCGACCAAACCATGGAATCTCGCAAATCTGGCGCGACCAAAGTGTTTTAAATGCCCAATAACGCCGACAATCTCACTTCCTAGACAAAACGCCCGAGTGGAACCAGCTCAAGCTCGATCAAGGCCAAACTAGGACAATTCCGGCCGTTTTGGGATTCCGACCAGGTTCCGGGCAGATTCCGGCAAAACGACTTCGACCATTAGTCTTAGAATTGCCTCAGCATTCCAAATCCAAAAGCAAAAGGCCAAAAACCGACCAAGCTCCGGCCAGCAATTAATGGATGTTGACTTTCTTCTACTCTATCCCTTGTAGGAGGAGCCCATACCGGCTGCTTTGGGAGGACAGCTGGCCGGCTGCATTTGGAGCTACCTAACCGGCGGCTTTTGGGAGGACACCTCAACCAAGGGGGAAGTGCCACCTATGGCCGGCGGCTTGACTTGGAGTGCCCATGCCTTGTTGATTTGCCACTCTCCTTTGCCTATAAATAGAGAGCTCCCTCTTCTTTGTTCAAAGTCCCAAATTGTAGTCTCAAGTCTCATAATGCTTGTAGAGAATCTCTCTAGATTTTAGGCGCAATCCTTGTAAACACTCAACTTTGATATTGAAAGCTCCAAGCATGTTCTTGAGTACTCTTGTTGGTTCTTGAAGTGCTCAAGCTTTTCCTTGTCTTTTACTTTCAAAAACTTTACTTTTTGTCTTTCGAAAACCTTTACTTTTCAAGCACTTAGCTATGATGTCCTCTTCCATGGATATTCGTAGCTAAACCCTTCATTCGGTTGAAGGGGTGTGTTTGTATCAAAACATGTTTTAGACCCTTTTCTTAGTGCTTCTATTGTGTTCAGACTTGTTCTATGTGCCACATATTAGGTTAGAACATTCATGGATGAGTGGAGGCTCGAAAGAGCAAAGCTTTTCCATGAGGTTCGAGAACATACTCGGGTAAGTGGAGGCTCGAAAGAGAAAAGCTTATTCGAGGAGTTCAACCTTCCTTAAACACCACTTGGTTGATCGGAAATGATTGATCAGGTGGATGCACATAAGCTAAGATACTTCGAAAGGAGGAATTAGCATAAGTAGAACAAGTGTTCTATGTCTTGAAAAGGACTAGATGATGTGGCAAGTCGAGTGCTAGAAATAGCCTTGATACATCTTTGAACACATAGTATGATCATTAGCGGTCAATGATGAACATATTTATGATACAAGGCCCCTAAAACCGAATCCTTTCCTTTGATAAAACACCAACTCTTCATTCTACTTTCAGTCTCAATATCAAATGTTTACTTTCAGTACTTTACTTTACGCACTTTACTTTTCAGTCTTTACATTTCCGCACTTTACTTTCAGTTATTTACTTTCCGCTCACTACAGACGTTTTCAACATCAATCCAACATAACTTTGGCACGTATTGCGCTTGAAACACAGCGTGCGACAAACCAAAAGTATGTTGTTTGGTTGATATTGAACTCGACTGTTCCAGTAATTTACTTTTCAGTCATTTACTTTTCAGTACTAAAATCACAACCAACCCCCAACTGTCTTATTCAATTTTCCATTCTCGAAAGAACAACTATCCACTAATTCCCTTGGTTTCGACCCCTACTTACCGCTTTACTACCCAATAGTGAAGTCACGAGTAGCGGACTTATAAATTAATTTTGTACACATTGCCTCGCGACAAGGCAGTGCTGTCAGTCCTTGAGGCGTAGTAGATCACGACCGCCTTTTTGTCAAACCTTTGGCCGAGGACTGCTCCCACAGCAAAGTCGCTTGCGTCGCACATGATTTCAAATGGTTGTTCCCAATCCGGTGTTTGGATGATGGGTGTGCATGTGAGGGCCTTTTTGAGCTCATCAAAGGCTTCCTTGCATGTCTTGGTGAATTCAAAAGGAACTTCTTTTTGGAGGAGAGTGGATACAGGTAATGCCTTTTTGGAGAAGTCCTTGATGAATCGTCGGTAGAATCCCGCATGTCCAAGAAAAGATTTGATGTCCCGCACCGTGGAGGGGTATGGTAGAGTCATGATCAGGTCGATCTTTGCCTTGTCCACTTCTATGCCTTCTTGTGAGATGACATGTCCCAAGACTACTCCGTGTGTTACCATGAACTGGCATTTCTCATAGTTGAGTACTAAGTTCATTGACACACACCGTGCCAAAACCGTGCTCAAGTTGCTTAGGCAAGCGTCGAATGTGTCTCCATAGATGGTGAAGTCGTCCATGAAGACTTCAATGAATTTTCCAATCATGTCTGAGAAGATGCTGGTCACCACCCTTTGAAAAGTACCCAGGGCATTGCATGGACCAAACGACATCCTTCGGAAGGCAAATGTACCGAATGGGCAGGTGAATGTTGTCTTCTCTTGGTCCTCGGGTGCTATAGGAATCTGGTTGTACCCCGAGAACCCGTCCAAGAAACAGAAATATGGTTTGCCCGCCAGTCGGTCCAGCATTTGATCGATGAATGGTAGAGGGAAATGATCCTTCCTTGTGACGGCATTCAATCTTCTGTAGTCGATGCACATCCTCTAGCCATTCTTGACCCTTGTTGTCATCATCTTGCCTTCGGTATTTTCCTCAACCGTGATCCCAGTTTTCTTTGGGACCACATGGACCGGGCTTACCCATTGGCTATCCGAGATGGGATGACGTCCGCATCCAATAGCTTCTGAATCTCTTTTTGGACGATCTCCATCATGATTGGGTTGAGTCATCGTTGAGGCTCTCTTTATGGCTTAGCTCCATCCTCAAGCAAGATGCGGTGCATGCATACCGCCGGGCTGACTCCTCTTAAGTCGGCTAAAGTCCATCCAATTGCTAACTTGTGCTGGCTTAACACTTCCACCAACCGACGCTCTTGTGTGGCATCCAAGCCGCTCTTGATGATTACCGGGAGAGTGTTGTTTTTCCCCAGGAATGCGTACTTTAGATGTCCAGGCAGGGGCTTTAATTCTACTTCGGGAGCTTGCACAACTGAGGGTAAAAAGGTATTGGATTTGAATAATTTCACCTCATTGACTTCGTGCCCTGGTGTGAGAGGCTTCGAGATCATCAAGTGCGATAGTGCCTCATGGACGCCTTTGGCCAACTCATAAGAGTTCTCATGTGAGTGTATGGCTCCAATGAGGGTGAGTTCTAGAGGATCCACTCTTAGTTCCGGCTGAACTTCTTGGACCAGGTCGTCCAAAGTGTCAAGAGCGTGCACTTCCTCAAATTCCATGGGGTGCTTCATTGCTCGGAAGATGTCGAAGCTAAACACCTCCCCTTCTACCTCCATTGAGAGCATCCCACTTCCACAGTCTATCTTCATTTTCGAGGTTTTGAGAAATGGGCGGCCGAGAAGGATTGGTGCATGGTCTGTTGGCCCGCCATTCTCCATCTTTAGGACGTAGAAGTCTGCTGAAAACACCAATTCGCCTATTTGAACCAATACGTCTTCTATTTTTCCTTCGGGTTGTTTGCACGATCGGTCCGCCAGTTGGATAGTGAGACTGGTGGGTTCGAGGGGTCCAATCCTGAGGCATGAATAGATTGAAAATGCCAGAACGTTAATGGAAGCCTCAAGGTCCAGCATGCAGTTCTCGATCCGGATGTTCCCGATTGTGCATGGAATGGTGTAAGTTCCCGGGTCGCCACATTTGGGGGTCACCTTCCTCTGCATAACGGCCGACACGTTTCTACTCATCAGCTCTTGATCATTTCGTGTTCCTCTCCTTCGGTTAGTGCAAAGTTCCTTTAAGAACTTTGCATATCTCGGGATTTGCTTGATGGCTTCCAAGTGAGGAATGTTGATCTCGACTTTGCTGAACAATTCGAACACGTCTTTATCCATGACATGTTGTTTCAGAACTTCGGCAGGCACTGGGAATGGAAGAGGGGTGCTGGCTATTGATTTCTCGGTCCTGGGTACCGGGCGTGGCCTGCTTTCTTCGGCCGCGTCCTGTTCGAGAGTGCCGAGAGTCTCGGGTCTGGTTTGTTCTTCTTCGGGCACCTCTGGGTTTCCGTCCTCCTCTTGCTCCATGGGTTCGATGACAAGCTTTCTCCCACTCCTAAGGGTCACGACACTTACATTTCCCTTCGGGTTCTGGATGGTTTGTGAAGGGAGCCGGCCGGGTTCATTATTGCACTCGAACATTGTGGTAGCGAGCTGGGACATCTGTTTTTGCAGGTCGGCTATTGCTCCATCATTTTTCGCTATTGCTCCATCATTTTTTGCCTGGTTTTGATGGACAGTAGCATTCAATTGATTCACGGTGCCCGATAATTGATTAATATTGCCCGAGAGCTCCTTCATCATGTCCTCAAGCCACTTATTCGGTCCTTGCTGATTACTTGGGCCCGCCTGGTATTGATTTTGTCCCTTCTGCTGATATTGGCTCGTCGGGTACTGGTTCGGTCCCCTTTGTTGATACTGGCCCGTTGGTGGGGCGTTCTGGTTGTATTGCCGGTGGGGCGGTTAGTAGAACGATTGAGCTGGTTGAGGGGCGGCCTGCTGCGTTTCCCTCGGAGGATGGCCATCGTTTCGCCAGGGTTGGCCATTGGCCCCTTGTGCATATTGCCGGTTAGGTCCAGCCCGGTTGTTGTTGTACCCCGAGTACCCGTCTATTGCATTGACTTCCACTGGGGTTTCTTCTATCACGGTCGGGCATGCATCGGTCTTGTGGTCCGTAGCACCACAATACTCACAAGGATTTATTTGCGCCGGCTGCCTCCTTATGAGTTGCATCATCATCTCCTTCATCTGTTTTATTTCCTCGGGCATTGAGTTCACCGGTGCTTCGGCTTTTGCTTCATTTCTGGTTCGGGTGAACTCCTCTTGCCGAGTGGTCTCTTCTTTGAACCGTGCATTCTCGGCCACTCTTGAGATCAGTTCCCTTATGCCGCTCGGTGATAGGCTCATCATTGACCCTTGGGCCGAGGCATCTAGGAGCATTTTGTCCAAGGGCCTTAATCCATCAAGCAAGTACTCGATAATGAGCTTCTCGGGTAGCCCAAGATTGCAGCAGCTTTGCTCCAACCGATTGAACTTCTCGAGGTAGTCATATATAGACTCATTAGCTCCTTACCTAATATCTTGCAGCTGCCTCCTGACTTGCATCGCCCTTCCTGCTGGATAGTACTTGTCTAAGAACTTCTTTTGCATTTGGATCCATGTGCGAATACTCCCCGAGGGCAAGGAAAGGAACCAATCATTAGTCGAGTCAATGAGGGAGAAGTAGAAGGCCTTCAGTTTGAAGTCCTCTACATCTACTCCATAAGGCTTTAGATTTTGGCAAATGCCATGTAAACGTTGCAGATGAGTGGTCGCAGATTCTCCCTTAGTGCCCGAGAACTTGGGCAAGTTGTGTATTACGGACGTGTTGATGGCTATGTTCTCGAGTTCTGGGCCCTCGTCTATGCACCAAGGCTGATTTCTGAAATATGGGGCCGAGCGTTCTTCCATGGAAGGATCGCGGAGGATGTTATTATCATAGTACTCCTCATAGATGGGTTGTTGCCTCGGCACTTGCTGATTCAGAGGAGGTGGTGGTCGTCTAGGGGGCTGCCTCGGGCCAGCTCCATTCCGGTCCTCGGGCTGCCCTTGGTTTCTCCGGATGGCCTCCCTATCACGAGCTCTTCGGTCTCGGATGAGTTGCTCCGGATCGTCATAATATGGTTGTTCCTCATCATTTTGGACGAACTGGTTCACTTCGTCGTTGACCTCATCATCATGGTGGCTTCCTGCACGAGACATGGTTATGCAGAAGCAAGTTTGAAAAATAAGGGAAAGAAAGAAAAAGAAAGAACAATTATCCGATTGCTAATTCCCCGGCAACGGCGCCAATTTGACAGAGCCTTGTCGTGAGGCAATGTGCAAAATTAATTTATAAGTCCACTACTTGTGACTTCACTATTGGGTAGTAAAGCGGTAAGTAGGGGTCGAACCCAAGGGAATTGGTGGATAGTAGTTCTTTGAGGATTTTGTACAGAAATTTAGTGCAATTGGGGTTGGTTGTGGTTTTAGTACTGAAAGTAATACTGAAAGTAAGGAAAGTAAATACAGAACTGAAAGTAAATACTGAAAAGTAAAGTGCTGGAACAGTCGAGTTCTATATCAACCCTACAACATACTTTTGGTTTGTCGCACGCTGTGTTTCAAGCGCAATACGTGCCAAATGTAATGTTGGATTGATGTGGAAAACTTCTGTAGTAAGCGTACGGAAATGTAAAGACTGAAAATAAAGTGCGTAAAGTAAAGTGCGTAAAAGTAAAGACTGAAAGTAAATTGCGTAAAGTAAAGTGCTGAATGTAAAGTTAGTTGCGGAATGTAAAAGTTAGTTGCAGAATGTAAAGTACTGAAAGTAAATGGTACTGAAAGTAAAGTTAGTTGCTGAAAGTAAAGTACAGAAAGTAAATGGTACTGAAAGTAAAGTTAGTTGCTGAAAGTAAACAATTGATATTGAGACTGAAAGTAAAATGACAAGTGATGTTTTGATTGAGAGAAGGATTCGGTTTTAGGGGCCTTGTATCATAGTTACGTTCATCATCGACCTCTAATGATCGTTCTAAGTGTTCAAAGATGTATCAATGCCATTTCTAGCACTCGACTTGCCACACCGTCTAGTCCTCTTCAAGACATAGAACACTTGTTCTAGTTAGGCTAATTCCTCCTTTCGAAGTATCTTAGCCCATGTGCATCCACTTGATCAATCATTTCCGATTAACCAAGTGGTGTTTTAAAGAGGTTGAACTCCATGGAAAAGCTTTGCTCTTTCGAGCCTCCACTTAACCATGTATGCTCACGAACCCCATGGAAGAGCTTTGCTCTTTCGAGCCTCCACTCAACCATGATGTTCTAACCTAATATACGGCACATAGAACAAGTTTGAACATAATAGAAGCGTTAAGAAAAGGGTCTAAAACGTTTGCATGATACAAGCACACCCCTTCATAGAAGTGGATACCATAGCTAGTGCTAGAAAAGTAAATGGTTTTGAAAGCAAAGACAAGAAAAGTAAAGGTTTTGGAAAGTAAATTCAAGAACAACAAGAATACTCAAGAACAAACAAGAGTAAACTCAAGAATACTCAAGAACCAACAAGAGTATTCAAGATCAAGAGAGAAGGTAGAGCTTTTGATATCAAAATACAAGTGTTTACAATGATTTGTGAGTGAAGGATTTTAGAGAGCTTCTCTATCTAAGTAACAAAGGATCATATGATTCAAGAGGGGGTGCCCTCTATTTATAGCCATGGGAGGCGGTTTGGAGGAGGATATTTTGTCCTCCAACCACCTCTAGTTCCCTCCCAACTTCGGTTGGACTTGGTTGAGGCAAACCGGAATCCAAAACCAAACCGAAATGAATAGTACAAGTTAACCGGAATATAGAGAATTTGGTTGGTTCTTGACCGGAACTTGGTTGGGTCTGGTTGTACCTGGTCAGAGCTTGATTGGGCTAGGTCGGAGCTTCATCGGAGACTGGCCGGAGCTTGGCCGGAGCTGGCCGGAATCTTGGCCGGAGCTGGCCGGAATCTTGGCCGGAATTTTGGTCGGAGGCCTTTGGCACTTGGATTGAAAATTTGGAATTTTGATGCAATTCTAAGACTAATGGTCGAAGTCGTTTTGTCGGAATCTGCTCGGAACCTGGTCGGAATCCCAAAACGGCCGGAATTGCCCTAGTTTGACCTTGATCGAGCTTGAGCTGGTTCCACTCGGGTGTTTTGTCTGGGAAGTGAGATTGTCCGAGTTATTTGGTATTTAGAACAACATGGTCGAGCCCGATTTGCCAGATCTGATGGTTTGGTCGAGCGACTTGGTTTAGGTGCCTATGCGCGCGGGGCCTTTGCTTTGGAATTGAGCCAACTGCCAATCTGCTAGGGCATTCTCCTTGGTTTTCCGACATAGTCCACCTTATTTGCCATTTTGATCACTTTGCTTGAGGCGGATTCGTCAGATCAGCTCGTTTGTCCGTACAACTTGAATTCAGTGTTTAGAAAGCTCGGCTGGTGCGTTGGAATGCTGGGGTGTGGCTAACTTTCCTCGGGCCCTGGCTGTCCAGATATGACTTGTAATCCATTTTTGGCTTAAGAACCCCCTTTTTAGCTCGTTTCTTCTCTAAACCTCAAAATAGCCTGTAGAGCAAAAATGGAACTAACAAGTAAAAGTTGTTAAGACAAAGTGTCTAATTTGGTAGGTTTAACTATCTTAATGAATCATATAAATATGGTCCATCACTAACCAAGCGCTAAAGGAAGAGTTGATCAGTCCCAGAGAAGAGGCCGCTAAAAAAGAAGCAGAGTTCAATGATAGGCTACGGGCCCTTAAAGAGATGGTGCGCGGGGGAGGAGGATCTTCAGGACATGAGGCTAATGTCTCGGATGGTGCGAGTTTTGCCCTGCCAACTCTCTGAAGACTGGTTGTGTGGAAATCTTTTAAACTACAACTTTTTTAAGTTGTCACAATACTGGAAACTTTGAAACTAGGATGTTTTGATGTTGATGTTGAATACTACTGGAAACTTTTGACATGTTTTGTATCAAGGACAGGGATGCATTACATTTTCTTATACAACCGAATTGTAATTTTAATATCTGCCTGACGGAGCGCACTGCACTGTCGTTAAGGTGCAATGTCTCTGTGCAAAAATAAATTTATAAGTCCGCTACTCGTACTCTACTATTGGGTAGTAAAGCGGTAAGTAGGGGTCGAACCCAAGGGAATTAGTGGACAGTTGTTCTTTCGAAAAGAGGAAAATAAAATAAGACAGTTGGGGGGTTGGTTGTGATTTTAGTACTGGAAGTAAATAACTGAAAAATAAAGTGCTTGAAGGACAAGACTTGCGGAAACTAAAGTGCTTGAAGGACAAGACTTGCAGAAAGAAATTGCTTGAAGGACAGGACTTGCAGAAAGTAAGCAGTTGATATGGACTGAAAGTAAAGTAACAGGTGATATTGCAATTAAAGGAAAGATTCGGTCTCAGGGGTCTTGTATCATAGTCTGTTTATCATCGACCTCTAATGATCATACTAACTGTTCAAACATGTATCAAGGCTATTTCTAGCACATGACTTGCCACATCATTTAGAACACTTGTTCTATTTAGACTAATTCCTCCTTTCGAAGTATCTTAGCCTTATGTGCATCCATTTGATCAATCAGTTACGATCAACCAAATGGTGTTTAAAAGAGGTCGAACTCCTCAGATAAGCTTTGCCCGTTAAAGCATCCACTTACCCGAGTATGTTCATGAACCCCACGGAAGAGCTTTGCACGTTAAAGCATCCACTCAACCTTGGAAGTTCTAACCTAATATATGGCACATAGAACAAGTTTTGAACACAAAGAGGCACTAAGAGAAGGGTCTAAAACATTTTATGATACAAGCACACCCCTTCAACCGAATGAAGGGTTTAGCTATGAATATCCATGGAACAGAACATCATAGCTAAATACTTGAAAAGTAAAGGTTTTTGGAAGACAGTAAAGTAAAGTTTTTGAAAGTAAAGACAGGAAAGTAAAAGGAGAGTACTTCAAGAACCGACAAGAGTACTCAAGAACAACTGTAAAGTTTTTGATATCAAAGAGAAGTGTTTACATGGATTGTGCTCTCAATCTAGAGAGATAAGTGAAGGATTGTGGGATGGGATGATTTACAAAGGAGGGGAAGATGTCTATTTATAGGCTAAGGGGAGGAATGAGAAGACACCACATGGCATGAGGGGAATGGAGAGCTCAAAAGCCATCGGAGGTGAGTCATCTCTCCCCATAGCCGCCGGCCACATGGCTTGAGAGGAGAGGTGGAGGGCTTAGCCGCCCATGTGGTGGAGGAGGGGAGTGGTTGTGAGGTGTTTTGTGATCTTTTCACAAAAGCTATCGGGTCTTTTCAGCTCCGGTAAGACTCTGGTTGCTCTTCGGTTGGACTTGTTTTGAGTGATTCCATGTCAGGTTTATGAAAGTTATACAGTCGAAATCTGGTCGTGTCCTGGAGTGACTTGTAATTCATTTTCAGCTTTAAAACTCCTCCTTAGCTTGTATTCTCTCTAGACTTCAAAATACCCTGTAGATAAATATCGGAACTAACAAGCAAAAGTTAAATAGACAAAGAGTCTAATTTGGTGGGTTTAACTGTCTTAATGAATCATATAAATATGGTCCATCAGATCACCCCACACTTTTAGTTGTTCGTCCCGAACAATGCCATTTAAGAGATGCGCACACAATTCAAGTAAAAACTTCAAATAGGAAAGTGAGAATATGGGACTAGATTTATCTTAAATCATGCAATACTTACTTATTACCAAACTAAACCGTGTAAATACTTAGAAGAAACTTGATACTTGTACCTTCGAGCTGAGATGCAAATTAATTCGGATGATTCAGGAGATAGCCCTTTTCAGGCTCCTGGACTGCATTCTCGGGACCGACTCGCACTATATGGTTAACTTGTAGCTTTCTCTAGCACGTGACTTGGTTGGGGTTTCAAGGAGTTGAGATCTTTGATTTCTTCTTGGTGAGGGACAGCTTTTGAAGTGATTTGGCCTTCGGCCTTTGATTTTGAATTGGAGCTTCTTCACTTTTGTTTCGGTTAAAACCTTCACAATTTTGCCTTTTGATTTGACTCTTTGAGCTTTTGCTTCTTTGTGATTTGCTAGTCCATTTTCTCAACTTTTCTTTGGGAGGTCCAATCATCGCCCGAGAGCATATGGAAATACCTCCCCGCTCTTTTCTCATCCTCGCCGTTTCGCGCGGGTCAAGATGAGGGTCGCTCATCTATTTTCTCGGCTACTCGGACTAGAGTTAGGACGGTCTGATTCCCGTCCCGCCTCTTGCATAAACGCTGCACGGCGGAGATGACTCTGACTCAACTGAAACCCGAAGTGCAGCCTCCACTGACTTCGTAAACCATATAGTGAAATCCAGTCCTTCGAGTGCTTGCCAAGCCTCTCTAGGGCAGTTTATATCAACTCCACATCCCCTGTATATCTCAGCACAAAGGGACAAATGAGAAGTTACATCCTAAGTCTTTATACAGTTGAATTTTCACAAGGTGATTGCATGAATTTAGATCTATCTTTTTCACATTCTCAAGTTCATATTTTCAAAAAGATAATATTAAGGGAAAAGGAAAAGAAAAAGCATGTTAAACTAATTATGTACAAAGGCAGTTCTCACCCCACACTTTTGAACGAAGGCGTGCCTCTCGGCATGACTTAGTTCAAAAGCCGTTTGCAAGCAAATATTTACAAGAGAAGGAATGGGTGAGTACGACTTAAGGCAAAAACTAAATGACATAAAATAAAATGACATAAAATAAAATGACTGAAAATAAGATAGATGTCGGGTTACCTCCCGACCAGTGCATTTGTTTAACGTCGTTAGCTCGACAGTATCTCATTCCTGGATCATAAGGTGGGATCCCATGGGTGGCTCAGGTCGAATTTCTGTGTTGTTAAGTTGACCTCGCCATGGTAGTGTTTGACTCTCTGTCCATTCACATTGAATCGGCTCCCATTTTCCATGCTTTCCAACTCAAGCATCCCATGGTTGAATACCTTAGTCACAGTATAAGGGCCGGTCCATCTTGATTTTAGTTTGCCAGGCATCAACTTCAACCGTGAGGAGAAGAGTAGCACTTGTTGTCCTTCCTCAAATGAGCGTCGGAGGATGAATTTGTCATGATACAATTTGGTCCGCGCTTTGTAGTCCGTTTGCCCTTCATAGGCCTTAAGCCGCAATTCCTCAAGCTCACACAGATTAAGCTTCCTATCCAGTCCGGCAGCCTTCAAATCCGGATTGCAATGCTTGAGCGCCCAATAGGCTTTATGTTCTAATTCCACCGGAAGGTGGCATGCCTTCCCATAAACAAGCCGAAAGGGGGAGGTTCCAATTGGCGTCTTGTATGCCGTTCGATAAGCCCAACGAGCTTCATCTAGCCTCTGACTCCAATCTTTCCTACCTGGCTTCACCATCTTTTCTAGAATACCTTTGATTTCGCGGTTGGAGATCTCCGCTTGACCATTGGTTTGGGGATGATATGTCGTGGACGTTCGGTGGTGGACATGGTAGCGCTTCAAGGTGGCAGCTATCATGCGGTTGCAGAAATGAGTTCCTTGGTCGCTGATTATGGCCTTGGGTACCCCGTATCTACAAAACAGGTTAGTGCGCAAAAAATCTATGACAGTCTTTGCATCGTCGCACCTTGTGGCCTTAGCTTCTACCCATTTTGAAACATAATCTACAGCAACTAAAATGTAAGTATAACCGCATGAAACTGGGAATGGTCCCATAAAATCAATACCCCAAATGTCGAAAACATCGTTGACTAATATGGGTACTTGAGGCATCTCATTTCTAGCTGACACATTTCCTACTCTTTGACACCTATCGCACTTTTTACACTTCTCATAGGCATCTCTAAATATACTCGGCCAAAAGAAGCCGCTATCTAGGATTTTCCTAGCGGTTCTCCTAGGCCCGAAGTGTCCTCCACATGCAAACTCATGGCAAAAGCTAATAACAGAAGCTATTTCATTATCGGGGATGCATCTCCTAAGTATTTGATCTGCTCCTATTTTCCACAAATAAGGATCATCCCATAAGTAATGTCTAGCATCATGCCTAAGTTTCATGCATTTTGCTTTAGTAAAAGAAGGAGGAAATGTACCTCCTACAAGGTAGTTGACGATCGAGGCATACCACGGTACCTTGGTTGAGACTGCATAGAGGTGCTCGTCTGGAAATGACTCGGTTATGTGCCCCTCTTCTTCCTTTCGGACAATCCTGCTTAGATGGTCGGCCACAGTATTCTCAATCCCCTTTTTGTCCCTTATCTCTACATCGAACTCTTGCAGTAGTAAGATCCACCGTATGAGCCTTGGCTTGGCTTCCTTCTTCTTCATGAAGTACCGGATGGCAGCATGGTCCGAGAAGACAATTACTTTTGCTCCGAGCAAGTAGGCTCGGAACTTCTCTAGAGCGAACACCACGGCTGGGAGCTCTTTTTTCGGTGGTGGAGTAGTTTCGTTGGGCTGAATCTAGGGTCCTTGAAGCGTAGTAGATGACTACCGATTTTTTGTTAATTCTTTGGCCGAGCACTGCCCCTACGGCATAATCGCTTGCGTCGCACATGATTTCGAATGGTCGTTCCCAATCCGGAGTTTGAATGATGGGTGTGCTAGTGAGGGCTTTCTTCAGTTTATCAAAGGCCTCCTTGCATGCATTAGTAAATTCAAGAGGGACTTCTTTTTGGAGAAGAGTGGTTAGAGGCAATGCCGTTTTGGAGAAGTCTTTGATGAATCGTCGGTAGAATCCTGCATGGCCAAGGAATGATTGGATGTCTCGGACCGTGGATGGATATGGTAGAGTCATGATCAGGTCGATCTTTGCTTTGTCTACTTCCATGCCTTCTTGTGAGACGATATGTCCCAAGACTATTCCGTGTGTTACCATGAAGTGGCACTTCTCATAATTGAGCACTAAGTTCATGGACACACATCGTGCCAAAACCGTGCTCAAATTGCTTAAGCATGCGTCAAATGTGTCTCCATAGATGGTGAAGTCGTCCATGAAGACTTCAATGAATTCTCCGATCATGTCTGAAAAAATGCTGGTCACTACCCTTTGAAAAGTTCCCGGGGCATTGCATAGACCGAACGACATTCTTCTGAAGGCGAATGTGCCGAATGGGCAGGTGAAGGTAGTTTTCTCTTGGTCTTCAGGCGCTATGGGGATCTGGTTGTAGCCTGAGAACCCGTCCAGGAAGCAAAAGTATGGCTTGCCCGCCAGTCGGTCTAGCATTTGATCGATGAACGGCAGAGGGAAATGGTCTTTTCTAGTGACGGCGTTCAATTTTCTGTAGTCGATGCACATTCTCCAGCCGTTCTTGACCCTTGTTGTCACCATTTTTCCTTCGGCATCTTCCTCAACTTCGATCCCACTTTTCTTTGGTACCACGTGGACAGGACTCACCCACTGGCTATCCGAGATGGGATAGATAACGTCCGTATCCAGTAGCTTCTGTATTTCCTTTTGGACGATCTCCATCATGATTGGGTTGAGTCGTCATTGAGGCTCTCTTGATGGCTTTGCTCCATCCTCAAGTAGAATACGGTGCATGCATACAGCCGGACTAACTCCTCTCAAGTCGGCTAGAGTCCATCCAATAGCCAACTTGTGTTGTCTTAGCACTTTTATCAAACTATGTTCCTCGCCTGCTTCCAGGCCACTCTTGATGATTACCGGGAGTGTGTTATTATCTCCTAGGAATGCGTACTTCAGATGTCCGGGCCGGGGTTTCAATTCTATTTTGGGAGCTTGCATCACTGAGGGCAGAAAGGTATTGGATTTGAATAATTTTACCTCGTTGACTTCATATCCTGGTGTGAGAGGTTCCAAGATTGTTAAGTGGGCTAGCGTTTCATGCAAGTCTTCGGTCAATTCATATGAGCTTTCGGCTCCATTGAGTATGGCTTCTAAGGGATCTTCTCTTGGTTCTGGTTGAACTTCTTGGACCAGGTCGTCCATAGTGTCGAGAGCGTGCACTTCCTCGAAATCCATGGGATGCTTCATTGCTCTGAATATGTCGAAGCTGAAGACCTCTCCTTTCTACTTCCATTGAGAGCATCCCACTTCCGCAGTCTATTTTCATTTTTGATGTTTTGAGAAATGGACGGCCGAGAAGGATAGGTGCATGGTCTGTTGGTCCGCCATTCTCCATTTTTAAGACGTAGAAGTCCGCTGGAAACACCAATTCTCCTACTTGAACCAGGACGTCTTCTATTTTGCCCTCAGGCTGTTTGCAAGATCGGTCTGCCAGCTGGATAGTGAGACCGGTGGGTTTGAGGGGTCCAATCCTGAGGCATGAATAGAGTGAAAATGGAAGGACGTTGATTGAAGCTCCAAGGTCTAGCATGCAGTTCTCGATCCGGATGTTTCCAATTGTGCATGGAATGGTGTAAGTTCCCGGATCACCACATTTGGGGGGCACTTTTCGTTGCATGACGGCCGATATGTTCCTACTCATCAGCTCTTGATTATATCTAGTACCCCTCCTCCGGTTGGTACAAAGCTCTTTTAAAAACTTAGCATATCGAGGAATTTGCTTGATCGCTTCCAAGAGGGGGATGTTGATTTCGACTTTGCTGAACAACTCAAACACGTCCTCATCCATGACATGCTGTTTTGGTACTCGGGCTGGCACTTGAAATGGAAGCGCGGCGCTGATTTTGGAGGTCTCGGTTATGGGCACCGGGCATTCCTTGTGCTTCTCGGACGCTGAAACCGGGCTGGCTGCTGGTACCGGGTCAGGCCTGCGTTCCTCGGATGCGTTCCCTTCTTCTTCAGTTGCGTCCTCATTTTTCTCGGTCGTGTCTTGCTCAAGAGTTTCGAGAGCCTCGGGCCTTTTGTCGTCCTCTTGCTCCATGGGTTTGGCGACAAGCTTTCTCCCACTCCTAAGGGCCACGGCATTAACATTTCCCTTCGGATTTTGAATAGTTTGTGAAGGTAGTCGGCCAGGCTCATTAGTAAGTGCGGATATTGAAGTGGCGAGCTGGGACATTTGTTTGGTCAAATCTGAAATTGCCCCGTCAGTCTTTGCCTGGAACTGGTTAAACGAATTACCCAATTGATTTACGCTTCCTGAGAGTTCCTTCATTGTGTCTTCAAGCGACTTGTTTGGTCCTTGGTGATTGCTCGAGTTGGCTTGGTACTGATTTTGTCCCTTCTGTTGATATTGGCCTGCTGATGGAGCGTTCTGGTTGTACTGCCGGTGGGGAGGTTGGTAGAATGACTGAGCTAATTGTGGTGCGGCTTGTTGTGTCTCCCTCGGAGGATGGTTGTCATTTCGCCAGCTTGAATTGGTCGCTTGATTATACTGTCGGCTTGGTCCGGCTCTGTCGTTGCTGTTGTTGTTGTTGTATCCTCGGTATCCTACCACTGCGTTCACTTCTCCCGATTCTTCTACTATTAATGTTGGGCATGCGTCAGTTTTGTGGTCTGTAGAACTGCAAAATTCGCAAGGTTTTACTGGAGCTGGCTGCCTTCGTAGGATCTGAACCATCATTTCCTTCATTTGTTTCATCTCCTCTGGCATAGAGTTCCTCGGTGTTTCTTCAGCCTTTGCCACATTCTTTGTTCGGGAGAATTCTTCCTGCTGAGTTGTCTCTTCTCTGAATCGGGCATTTTCAGCAACGTTGGTGATGAGATTCCTTATGCCATTCAGTGATAGATTCATCATGGATCCTCCAGCCGAGGCATCCAGGAGCATTTTGTCTAAGGGTCTCAATCCATCAATGAGGTATTCGATGATGAGTTTCTCGGGCAGTCCAAGGTTGTAGCAGCTTCTCTCCAGGCGATTGAATTTCTCCAGGTAATCGTACATGGTTTCATTGGGCCCCTGCTTGATGTCTTGCAGTTGCCTCCTTACTTGCATTGCTCTTCCTGCTGGGTAGTATTTGTCTAGAAATTTCTTTTGCATCTGAGCCCATGTTCTGATGCTTCCGGAAGGCAGTGAAAGGAACCAGTCGTTCGCCGAGTCAATGAGGGAAAAGTAGAAAGCCTTCAACTTGAAGTCGTCTAAATTTACTCGATTGGGCTTTAGATTTTGGCAAATGCCATGTAGGCGTTGGAGATGAGTCGTCGCAGATTCTCCATGAGCTCCTGAGAACTTGGGCAAGCTGTGGGCCACTGACGCGTTGATGGTAATGTTTTCCAGTTCAGGGCCCTCGTAAATGCACCACGGCTGGTTTTCGAAATCTGGGGCATTAAGTTCTCCCATAGTAGGTGCACGGTAGTTGTTATCCCCATAGTAGTCATCAAAGACGGGTTCTCGCCTTGGCACTTGTCGAGGTTGAGGGGGTGGGGGATGTCTAGGGGTTGCATTGGACCAGCTTCATTTCGGTCCTCGGGCAGGCCTTGGTTTCTCCGGATGGCCTCCCTTTCACGAGCTCTTTGATTTCGTATGAGTTGCTCCGGATCGTCGAGAATTGGAAATGGAGGTAGCGCCTCATTATTTCGATCGTACAGGTTCATCTCGTCGTCATCCTGATAGTCATGGTGGCTTCCTTCACGAGACATGGTTATGCAGAAACGGGTACAAAAGAAAAGAACAACTAATCGAAACCTAACTCCCCGGCAACGGCACCAATTTTGACGGAGCGCACTGCACTGTCGTTAAGGTGCAATGTCTCTGTGCAAAAATAAATTTATAAGTCCGCTACTCGTACTCTACTATTGGGTAGTAAAGCGGTAAGTAGGGGTCGAACCCAAGGGAATTAGTGGACAGTTGTTCTTTCGAAAAGAGGAAAATAAAATAAGACAGTTGGGGGGTTGGTTGTGATTTTAGTACTGGAAGTAAATAACTGAAAAATAAAGTGCTTGAAGGACAAGACTTGCGGAAATTAAAGTGCTTGAAGGACAAGACTTGCAAAAAGAAATTGCTTGAAGGACAAGACTTGCAGAAAGTAAGCAGTTGATAAGGACTGAAAGTAAAGTAACAGGTGATATTGCAATTAAAGGAAAGATTCGGTCTCAGGGGTCTTGTATCATAGTCTGTTTATCATCGACCTCTAATAATCATACTAAGTGTTCAAAGATGTATCAAGGCTATTTCTAGCACATGACTTGCCACATCATTTAGAACACTTGTTCTATTTAGACTAATTCCTCCTTTCGAAGTATCTTAGCCTTATGTGCATTCATTTGATCAATCAGTTACAATCAACCAAATGGTGTTTAAAAAAGGTCGAACTCCTCAGATAAGCTTTGCCCGTTGAAGCATCCACTTACCCGAGTATGTTCATAAACCCCACGGAAGAGCTTTGCCCGTTAAAGCATCCACTCAACCTTGGAAGTTCTAACCTAATATATGGCACATAGAACAAGTTTTGAACACAAAGAGGCACTAAGAGAAGGGTCTAAAACATTTTATGATACAAGCACACCCCTTCAACCGAATGAAGGGTTTAGCTACGAATATCCATGGAACAGGACATCATAGCTAAATACTTGAAAAGTAAAGGTTTTTGAAAGACAGTAAAGTAAAGTTTTTGAAAGTAAAGACGGGAAAGTAAAAGGAGAGTACTTCAAGAACCGACAAGAGTACTCAAGAATAACTGTAAAGTTTTTGATATCAAAGAGAAGTGTTTACATGGATTGTGCTCTCAATCTAGAGAGATAAGTGAAGGATTGTGGGATGGGATGATTTACAAAGGAGGGGAAGATGTCTTTTTATAGGCTAAGGGGAGGAATGAGAAGACACCACATGGCATAAGGGGAATGAAGAGCTCAAAAGCCATCGGAGGTGAGTCATCTATCTCCATAGCCGCCGGCCACATGGCTTGAGAGGAGAGGTGGAGGGCTTAGCCGCCCATGTGGTGGAGGAGGGGAGTGGTTGTGAGGTGTTTTGTGATCTTTTCAAAAAAGTCATCGGGTCTTTTCAGCTCCGGTCAGACTCTGGTTGCTCTTCGGTTGGACTTGTTTTGAGTGATTCCATTTCAGGTTTATCAAAGTTGTACAGTCGGAATTTGGTCGTGTCCTGGAGTGACTTGTAATTCATTTTCAGCTTTAAAACTCCTCCTTAGCTTGTATTCTCTCTAGACTTCAAAATACCCTGTAGATAAATATCGAAACTAACAAGCAAAAGTTAAATAGACAAAGAGTCTAATTTGGTGGGTTTAACTGTCTTAATGAATCATATAAATATGGTCCATCACTGCCCGACATAAACAGGGATGCTTTTTATATATCTCTTATGTTACTAGTATCTGATAATAATACCACCACGTACTTATACTGGCATCTGCCCGACAAAATCTACTTACGCGACTCACCACGTACTTATGAGGCATTTTTTAGGTACTGCCGCACTACATCTTGTATGACTGAGTACGATTAGTACTGTCACATTAAACTTAATGCCGCACAACTTATGTGACTTGTCTTTATGTGACTGACCGTTGTCACATAAAGTCTCATGTGACTTAAAACAAACTTATGCCTCTATTTTTTGTCAGTCACATAAATATAAATCTGGTGTAGTGATTGTACCCCTTCATCAAAAAAAAAAATGGCCGGACAAAGGCTTATTTAGATCCAACCTGATCGGCGAGAGCATGTGTGGAAGTGGATGTGATGAAACCCATTCCGGAGGGAGTCATGGGTTCATATGGCAAACATCAAGAATTTCTGGCCACCAATTTTTGTGGCAAGTAATTTGGCATTATGCGTCAAATGTACGTCGACTTAACGGCCACAATATTGTGTTTGTAGAAAGATGTGAGATATATAGACGGCTAGATCAACTGGCACAAAATATTCCAAAGAATGTCGACCATAAAAACAGTAAAGGACAACAACATATTCCTAATCACGGAGAGAAGTCCTCCCATCTAACTCGAACCTACCCCAAGAGTTGAGAAGGAGAGCAATATGTGCCCCAAGCCGGTGGAGGCATTTATATTCAAAGCCTTTTCTAAGCAGATCCCTAAAGAGATTCCTAAGGTGCCCTCGTATTCTGATGATGTAAACAAAAGAAGATTGGGTGTGAAGTCCCAAAGAAAATGATCACAAAAAAGCCCCTGAGATGCAAGCCAGTTAGAATCGTTAGCCGTACTTACTCAAGTGAGCTAAGAAGTGTCAGGCCTTGTCGCCCTGTCTATATGTATAATGGAAACGAGAGAAAAATAAATGTGGTAAAGGAAGGTGTTATGTGCAAGGAGATGCTGTGGTTTAAAATTCTTGTATGTAGGTGACACCCTTTGGTGCTTCTGAAGCTCTAGAGAATCTCCGTAAGGCTCATGCAGAACACCAACAATCTAGCTCTAACAATGCAGAAGAGGATGAAACCCCAAATGCCCAAGATAAGCCAGGAAGAAGCATGTTGCCAGAGACAGTGAGATTGATGCTACCCTCATATATGCAACTCTTCCGTATAACGAGCCTTTTAGTATCTCTAACGGCCTTAGGGGAATTGGCAATAGAGATACGCAAGATTATCTCTCACTTGTATATTTTTCTGACCAAGTGATTGACATGGTTATTATTCTGAAGCCCAACATTGATGGCTCAAGACTACATCGTATGACATTCTCTCTAAGTTTTTGGACTTTTCTATAAACACTCACATCCAGGCGCTTTTTGACTGACGAGAATAGAAGAGACAGCTTTGTCGTAGTTATTGTTATTATTTGTTATTTTGTGTATGCCTCCATCAGAAAGTAGAAGAGACAAAATTTGTACGAGAAGCTTGTTTCCTTGTGTAGTAGTACCTCTTCAAAATCCTGGACTGTTGTGGGTGTAAGAGCATCCCTCACCATGATAAAAAAAATCATGTCATCCATCTCTCTCATTCTTTTTCTCTCTCATCTAATCATCCCTCATGGTTTTTTCAATCACATGCATCCCACTCATGATCAAAAAAAAGTTTATCATCAATCTCTCTCATCACTACATAAATTATAGCTCATTAATGTTAAGATTAATAAAAATATATCAAAGTGTATCTCGTTTTATAGAGCTCAAAAAATTACGAATATTGGTATTTATTTTGATTTTTTTTACTTTGTAATTTAGAAGATATATTCGTTGCAAGATCAAAATAAAAATTGTACTGTTTCTTGCACAGGACACGTGTCGCGTTGCTATTGTTTCACGTCTCTTGATCAAAACTAAAAAAGACATGAGATGATATTTTTTACAAAAAATCATGGGATGATCAAAACTATGATAAAAAAGATCTTGGTGGGGGTGCATGATTTTTTTGATCATCTCTCATGATCATTTTCTATGATTCAAAAAAGCATGGTGGGGGATTGATGAGTCGTAGTTGTACGACTATTTTATGTGTTAAAACCCCGTCTTTTAGTGTTTGCCTGTATGTTATTTCACTACCTGTGTGTAGTTTTCGTTCTCAGGTACATTCGGAGACCATGGAAGGAATATCGGCTAAAGAGAGCCTGTAGAAGATGTTTTGCATCGAATGAATGAAGTCCAAGTGTTTGAAGGCTGACTCAGTCTTGGGGGCCGACGTCTGAACAATTACAGGTGCGGAGGTCTACTGATTTACGGTAATTGTTGAGACCTCCGCGGAGGATAAATGGAGAAGACGTCCGCGGATGACAGCTGGCAGTCGAAATCATTATTTCACATTTGCAATCTCGAAAGGAGAGAACATAGAACACGAGGGGACATAGAAGAGGGGCGGCTGGCTCTGGAATTGGGAAGAGAAATCAGATTCAATTAGGGTTAGTCGTTCGAAGTTCGGTTTGAAGAGAAGATTTCTTGGAGTAGGATTTCGATTGTGGATTCGTTGCTGGATTGGAGTGTTGGAGTTGAGCTGCAGCGTAGTGGAATAGTCGTCAACAGTATTTTCATTTCATTCCATTCAACTTGATGATGTATTCCATTACGATGAGTAGCTAAACTCATATGTGTAGGCTAGAACTCCAAATTGTGATGTATGGACTTGAGACTTCTATTGATTTCTATGTTTTGCGTCATATTACTATACTATGTTCATGGAATTGATGTGCTAGCATGAGTGGAACCCTAGCAGGGGAGCTTTTGTTTGTTTGTTGATTTCAATTGTCAAGTTTACCAGCAACCTAGCGGGGATAGCAAACTAGGACACGAGTAATATACCACTAGGATTAAGCACCCTAGGACAGCTTGTTTACATGTTTATGCAACTCTAGCGAGTTAGGGTCTTGATTATCGCTAGCGCGAGATTAAGTACTAGAACAAGAACGAGGAGTGTAACCCTAGCGGGGAAGCTCTAAGTTGTAGAACATTAGGAATCAAAACGGATTTGTCAATGATTTAGTCTTGCATCACATTCAAAAGTTCTAGCTTGCACTTCTCTTTGATATTACATACTTGAATTCGTGTGACGATTGCTTTCTTAATAAGTGATAATTGTTTCTTGTGTTTTTGTCTTCCATTAACTTCTTTGAATACTTAGTGAACAGATTCTCATATCAATCTCTGTGGATACGACCCGACTTACCACTTGCTAGTCGAAAATAAAGAAATAATTTATTTTTGACGGATACAACGACGCCCGTCAAATTTTGGCGCCGTTGCCGGGGATTGGTAACGAGTAATCTCACTACGTATTACTTTATTTTAGTTTTATTTTACTATCTTTTACCTTGTCACTTGATTATTTTCTGTTGAAGTAACAATGTCACAGAGAAGTGTTGAACGTGATCAAGAAGAGCGAAGTAGTGTGATAGGGGATAACATGCAAGAACAGAGGCAAGGACTGCCCCCTGTTAATCAAAGACTGCCACCCCCCAGAAATCAGCGAGGCAATGTGTTTGCTAGACATCGTGCAGCTAGACACGAGGATTACGAGGATGAGTTGGATCGACAATACCTCGGTTTATGCTTGAGGTTAAGGAACCGCGGAGTATGATCTGTGATAAGTCGAGATTCCGACTTATTAGTACCCGTTTTCACTATAGCTTTCGTTCGACTCCGACGATATTTTGATGTCATTTAATCCCTTTTCGTACGTTTCAGGTACAAAACAATATATTCTCAGTGTCAATGCCAAAATACGGAAACTCGGGAAAAACCGGAGGTTTGGAGCAAAATATGGACAGAGTTGCACCTCACCCGGTCGGGTGGGAATGTCCCCTGCCCCAACCGACCGGTTGAAAACTCGAGTCGATCGACTGGACCTCGAGTCGATCGACTAGAAGCAGTCTCAGGAGGGCCTGAAATCCATGTTTTCCCAGTCGATCGACTAGACCCTTCAGTCGGTCGACTGGGAACCCAACCGGTCGGGTGGATTTCGTCCAAATTTCCACCCGGTCGGGTGGACTGCTACAGTATCGATATTTCACCCCGAGGCTATAAATAGAAATTGGCGATTTTGACCGAGGGAGCTGGACTTTTGGGCAAAAATACTCATCAAAGGAGATCAAATCAAGGTCATCAATCCACAACCAACAAAGGAGGAGTGAAGATCAAAGGGAGACATCTAGGATTAACCATCCTATTTTCTATCCCTCTTCTCTTCTAAATTGTTGTATTCAAACCCTACTCACATCATGTTGTCTTACATGATGTGTGAGTAGTTCCCTTGTGTTTTGAGGGTGTTGGTACCCTCCTTGGTACTCTTGATCATGTATACACATGTTTGGTGATTAATCTATGGTGTTAAATTCACATGTGCTATGATCTTCATTATTGCATGCCACTAGGTGTTTGATGAAATGCCAAAGTGAATTGTTTATCCCAAAACTTGACCTAAGAATCTAACGACCTTAGGGATGGTTTAGATGTGGTAAATGTAATCATGTCTATGGACTTGAAGTGAACTAGAACTCGAGTTCATGATATTTATTGCTTGGGAGAGATTCTAACGCTAATAAATGTCATGGGATGAGCCAATATCTTGAGAAAGTGAGGTTCGAGCTATAAGAGAGCTTGACTAAGAATAGATTCGATTAGGATGGGATCTACCTTAGTCTAAGCTAGGTTCAACACTATCTAACACCTTGAATGCATTTAATTCTTGTATGCATGATCATGGGAAATGCCAAGGAGGGGCACAACCCCTTGAAACTCTCTTTTGATTGATATTCAACCCTTTAGTGCTATCTCATTGCTTGTTTTAGACTTGAAACCATTCTCATAATCGATTTGAAGGAATAGCTGAGTAGAAAACTTGATTCCCTAGCGTATAATCCAATTGCTCCCTTGGGTTCGACACCGGTCTTACCGGTCAAATTATAGATTGTTTTTGACTAATTGCATTGCTAAAATATTACAACGTCAAAATGGCGCCGTTGCCGGGGAGCAATGGCTAGATTGTCCCTAGGAAGAATCATTTAGAACTCCGACTATTCCATGTTTTACTTTATTTGCTTTGTTGCTTGTGATTCTTGAGTTTATTCCACTATTCTCACTTGCTTTAATTGTTCTCTCCTTGTAGGTGCATTCTCGTTTATGCCACCAAAGACAAAGAAGCTCACACAAATTGTGGATAGAGACTTGAATCAACCAATAAGGAATATTGTTAACCCTCACCTTACAAGGAGTAAGACAATCAAGGACAAAGGAACCACATCGAACGCTCAAGATATCATTCATCAAATCATGGGAGATAGAGATAGACTTCCTCCACCACCACCTCCCCCTCATCAATTACCCCATGGTCAACTACCACCATTGCCCCAAGCTAGAAGGGTTCTCAAGGACTATGCCGCTCCAAATGCTTATGGATACCGATCCCCAATCCTTGTCCCGGCGGTTGATAATCGGGATTTTGACTTAAAGACCTCAACAATTCAAATGGTTCAATCCAACCAATTCTCGGGGAGAGACCATGAGGATCCAAACTCACATTTGACCACATTCCTCGAAGTTTGTGCCACTTTCAAGATTAATGGGTTCTCCGAAGATGCAAAGCTTTTGAGGTTATTCCCCTTCTCCCTCACGGGAAGAGCAAGGGATTGGTTGAGGAGTCAAACTCCCGATAGCTTCACGACTTGGGAGGAGCTCGCCGTGGCATTTCTAAACAAATACTTCCCTCCTTCCAAGACGGCCTACTATAGGAATCAAATCACAAATTTCTCACAATTGGATGGGGAAAACCTCTATGAAGCATGTGAGAGATACAAAGAGTACCAAAGGCTTTGCCCCCATCACAACCTCGACGATCTCCAAGTCTTCCACACTTTCTACCATGGAGTAGATGGTCCCTCGCGGCTTGCACTTGATACCGCCGCGGGAGGAGCTATAATGGAGCTTGAACCCCATGAAGGATATGCGGTGATAGAGAAGATCACGAAGAACTACTTCATGTGGGGAAGTGAAAGAGGGAACCCAAGGAGGAGAGGAGAAAGACATGAAGTGAAAGCCGTGAGCACTAGTGACTACGATGCCCTAAAGAAAGATTTTGAGAAACTCTCGGATGAAGTATTCAAATTGAAACACCAAGATAAAGGCCACTCAACGAGTCAAGGGTGCGACATTTGTGAAGTATATGAGCACGAAACCAACTCATGCCCTTTGGTTCTAAGGGATGGATGGAGGAATGGGTATGAAGAAGCAAATTATGTCGGTGGAAATCAAGGGAGAGAGTACAATGGTAGCGCTTTTCAAGGCTAAACTTCCCAATCCAATTACACTACCCCAAAGTTTTCATCCGCTTGGAGAAATCATCCAAACTTCTCATACAAGACTACAAATCCTACACCTCCCGACTTTGGATTTAAAGCCACACCAACAAATCAAGCTTTCCCTCCGAGGAATCAATTTCAACCAAAGAACCAACATCAAGGCCAACAATATCAAGCTCAACCTCAAAGGCCTTACCAACAAGAGGATCATCCTCCTCAACCATCAAATGAGCCCTCAAACTCCGATATCATGCTTTCCGCAATCCTTGAGATGAGCAAAGAGTTGAAAGAAATGAAACAATCTCACCAAGGGTTGCAAACACATGTCAAGATGCTTGAGAACCAACTAGCTCAACAAGCCGAGTCCTCAACTAGAGCCCAAGGAAAGCTACCGGCACGACCCGAGCATGAAAAGAAGGAGTTTTGCAACGCCATCTACATTGAGGGATCATTCGAGGATGAATTATTTGAGGATGAATTTCTAGAGAGAAAAGAGCATTGTGAGGCGGTGACTCTTAGAAGTGGGAAAAGATTGGAGGGCGTTACACCAAAGAAATCCATTCAAATGCCTCCAAAACCCATTGGCCAAGCTAGAGCCGAAGAAAGAGAACTTAATGAAGAGGTCCCTAATCCTCCAACCGAAAAGGCAAAAGAAAATAAAGAAAAGAAAGAGGAATTGAAGCCCTATTCTCCACCTATTCCGTTTCCTCAAAGACTTGCAAGGCCCTCTAAGTTGGACAAAGAATACGAGGTCTTCACCAAGATGTTGAAAAAGCTATATGTCTACATACCATTTCATGAGCTCATCAAGAAGGCACCTCTATACAACAAGTTTCTAAAAGAGATCTTGTCCAAGAAGAGGACCATTGAAGAAGATGATCCCCACCTCCTCAACCACGAATGTAGTGCCCTCTTCTCAAAGCAAATTCTCCAAAAGATGGGAGACCCCGGCAAATTTACTATCCCTTGCTCGATAGGTGATATGAGCTTCTCAAGTCCACTAGCCGATCTTGGGGCTAGCGTGAGCGTCATGCCTCTCGCCATCTACCACAAGCTAAAATTGAATGGGGTGAAATCCGCTAAAATGACACTACAACTCGCGGATGGCACTACAAGGCGCCCTTGGGGGCTAGTGGAGAATGTCCCAATCAAAGTCGACAAATTCTACATTCCATGCGACTTTGTGGTAGTAGATATGGGAGATAACTTCAATTCATCGTTGATCCTTGGGCGTCCCTTCTTGGCCACCGCCGGTTTTAAAGTTGATGTTGGAAAAGGGAAATTGACCCTAAAGATTGGTGGAGAAAAGGTAAAGATAGAAAAGCCAAAGGAAAAACAAGTGGCTATTGTTGAGAAAAAGCTAGAGAAGGAGAGAACCGGAAGCATTGAGGGCGAGAAAGTTGATATGAAGGAGTGGCACAACATGTTTGAACCCGATGAAGACCCTCCCCTTGATCAATATGAATCATCATCCGATGATGAAATGGAAAAGAATGGAAAGGTAAAATCATCAAAGGGTGAGAAGCTACCATCACTTTGGAAAAGGGCTATTAAGCAAGTTGCTTGCAACTCTTCAAAGAACCCGGATTGAGTCTCCCAATATTCTACAAGTCCGCTTGAGGAGGGATCCTAGCAAAGGACTCCTCAAGTGTGTTTCTTAAACATGGAGAGATTCGGCTCGGTCTTGCCAAGACGTTAAACTAGGCCCTCACGGGAGGTACCCCGGTTTGTGAGTTGTCCATCTACGCGAAATTACTTTTATATATGTGTGGCATGCATGCTTTGAATGTTGAATGTGAACATGAGTGCTAGGATGATGAAAATGCATGATTAGGTGTGTTTGGTGTGATATGAGGCTTGAATGAAATTTCTAGGCGATGGTGATGTCTTAAGTGTGGAGTGTGTCATCCTAGCTTGTTTTCTTTTGTTGAAAATCATGTATACGCTAGTGATTTTATGTTGAGGTATGCCTTGAGTGTGAAATGACATTGTGTTTGAATATTGAGTGATGCTAGTTCATTTTGTGGAGTAAAAATTCATGAGTGTGGAGTTGGATTTGTGAAGAATGGATAGTCATTTTATATCAAAGCCTTGAAAATAGTCCAAGAACCCTGACCCCAACCGACCGGGTGAGGTCGCTATTATTTCCAACCGACCGGTTGAAGATACCCACAGGGTATCATTCGATTCAAATATCACCCGACCGGGTGCAAACATAAAAACCCCACCCGACCGGTTGGGGCGGGCCTAAATCAACCCACAACTCCATTTCGAAAATCACTCTTCCCACCCGACCTCACTCACCCGACCTCATCCGAACCTCCCTCACCCGACCTCCACTCTCCGACCCCATCCGGCCGTCCAAGCCTCGCCTCGCCGTCGCCACCACCATACCTGCCTCGCCTCAGCCCAACCAAACCACCCAAGCCTCCTACACACAGCCGCATCTCCGCCCAAACCGCCTAGTGCACCTCATACTGCCATATTGCCCATTATGCCGAGGGATGGACCTTTGGAGTCTCCTCTGCCCGAGCCTACGCCTTACCCCTTCACCGGGCCTCTTACATTCCGAGATGCCAGGCACACTGAGAGACTCGGAATCATCGCTGGGAAGAAAGCCGTGCCCACTCTCTACCCGGCCTTGGACTTACCTGACCACCTGCTAGTCGGCGGAGAGGTACTAGATTTATTATATAGATGTGGTTTAGGCTTCCTTTTGTTGGATGATCCGGGGACTTATCAGAGGGTTGTGGAGGAGTTCTTATGCTCCTTGGATGTTGTGAGGGAGGGTAGGAGAGTCACTCACTGGAGGTTTGTACTTGGTGGGAGGGAATTTTTGATTGGGGAGAGGATGATCCGAGAGTGGTTCAGTTTTCCAGTGTTGGGAGGGGAGGTGATCGTTAGGAATGAGCACCTTCAGAGCAGATTTTGGAGAGATATATCTGGGAGGCACGAGTGGTTTGCTCCCTCCTACAACGCCTCAGCCATCACCCTTCCGATTTGAAAGATCATTCACCACATCATAGCTATTGGGATTGACACCCGTGGGGATATGGCTAGAGCCTTGACTGGCCCTGATTATGAGCTGATGATGGCCATTAATGAGGGTGATGCGCTTGATTGGGTTTCCATCATATCCTCCCGCTTTGAGAGCTTTGTGAAGAAGTCGTCGAGGAATTCTGTTTTAGGGGGAGGCTCTATGATCACTCTTATTGCCATGAGGTGTAACTTCACCTTTGGCCATGATGGATGCCCCGAGCCATCCAGGATGATCCTCGATGTGCCTACCTTGAAGCACATGCGCCTCCTTAAGAAGGATGGCAAGACTTGGGAGGAGGATCGCAAGCCTCACAAGGAGACCCTTAGACTGGCAACGGAGAAGAGGAAGAGGAACTTCAAGGCTAGGAATCACCTATATTGCCTAGCCAACCTTACACCATCCCCTCCTTCCTCTCCTATTCCCCCATCTCCCGCGGCTTCCGAGCCCGAAGCTCCCATTGCTGAGGAGCCGCCCACTGTAGAACCTGCTATCGAGAGTGCCCCTCCCACTACAGATACTTGGACCGAGTGGAGAGAGCGAGTCTCCTCTGACATTGCTGATTTGAGGAGCGGGCTAGCTAGTCTGGAGGCCTTTACCAGAGCTGAGGCGTTGAGAGCTCGCCAGGAGTCGGAGTGGCTCCGTACCACACTTTTATCTATGATCAGAGGCCCGACTGCTCCAGGTGACCCAGGACCTTCTGCCCCTCGTGCCGCCTCTCCCTTGCCTCCCTCGCCATTTACTGATGCTATGGAGGAGGACGATGGAGATTCTACTAGAGTGACCACTTCTAGTGACGACGAGGCTACATCTTCAGCTTCTAGTACATTTTGATCATCCTTATATCGATGTTTTGATGCTTTCCTGCTTTAATCATGTACTTGGATGTTAAGTCGCCTTTTGGCGCAATTTTGGATGATGTATGTCATCCTTATGATGTACTCTTGACTTATCTTTGGTTGTATGCTATATTCTTATGTTATTGAAGGTGTTCTACCATTTTTTATTGTGGAAATTTCAGGATATTTATACTCATGCTCTTCTCATGCCAAAATCACATTCTTTACCTACATATGCAACCAAATGAATACATCTCATTCCCAAGAGTTATGTCATCGGCTCTACAAACGAGGGGAGTTCCTATGCGCCTTTGCCTTTATTTTATCATTCTTTGCGCTTAGGGACTAAGCTTGAATTAAGTGTGGAGTGGTTCATGCACATAGTTCACATGCCTTCATGCCATGCATATCATTTTTAGATGGACACTTGCATCTTTTGCACACTATCCCTACATGAGAGTGTTTTCAACCACATAGGCTTGTGACTATCGATTCTAAATTCCTATAAATCACATCTAGCCTATTTATCACATTTATTGGATCTTGAACTTAGAACCGACCTAGTCCTACGAATGTGTATTCTTGTGAATCAATATCATTGCTATCCCTTGTCTATCTAATTTTCTAAGTATTTTCGTTGAAATACCTTGGATTAAGTTTTAGCAAGCACTTTTAAAATTGTCACGAAAAACTTAGACCTTTTGAATGCTCCTTGGTGACTTGAGTTTTCCAATTTAGTGCCATGCTTATGATTGTTTCCCGCACATTCCATACACTTTTTGAGCATATTGTCAAGTTTTAAGTGTGGAGTCAAAAAAACAAAAGAGGGCGAAAAATAGGCCCCAACAAAAAAATGCTTCATTTTCATGGTCAAAAGAGGGCAAAGCCCCGACTAAAAACTTTCTCAAAGGCCACGAGAAGTTTTGCTCTTAAACATACAAATGCCGAGGGTTAGGGAGGTAAGTCCCCCCTCGAAAGCATTTGTAGGCCAAAGGCCATTTGAAAAGAAAATAAAAAGCGCTTAAAACTTGACTTTATGTCCTTCCATCATTCTTCCTTTGTGCGGGACTCATCATTTGCATTGTGTGCTAGTTAGATTAACTCTTGGACGATCCATGTGCTTGCACGGGAGCTATCATTTGGTTTATGCTTGTTTATTAAGAACTCATAGTGACGAACTCCTCTTCCCTTATGGATTATGGCTTAAGCGCCTATTACTTGGGAATGAGTTCCTTGTCGCAAGCCCATGGACTAGCCCTAGCTAGCATAGGTGAGCGGTTGACACTCTTTTGTGCAAAACTATTAGCTTTGCTTCATTGTATTGCCGTGAAAATGAGTGGAACTTTGGATGAGGCATTTGATAGCTCTAGTATTGATGATCTTGAATGCACAACCTCATGGGATACTTAAATGGTTCAAAAGTTCTTTTGATGATAATGTGATGGTAGTCCTAGTTTGGGGTGAGGGATTGGTCTTGAGAAATCCTCGCCTTGGTTGAGCACTTTTGCATTCATTCTCACGGGATATGTGCATATGGGATTTGTGAGTATTCCCTTTTCTGAAAACTCTCACGAGACTATAACTCGTCCACTAGGGTAGCCTAGGGGTTTAAAGGCTTAATGCATACGCTAAATGCATTCGTAACGCCTACGAAAAGGAGCTAGTTAGGTTGTGTATACTTTGATTTACTTTTCAATAACATGTTTAGGAATAACGATCGAGACCTTATGAAAGCTAGTGAGGGAAATAGACGAAAAACATAGCACCACTAGCATTTCGCCATTTGCACGACCTTGACATATTTGCATACTTTGTTCGGGACGAACAAAGCTTAAGTGTGGAGTGTTGATAAGTCGAGATTCCGACTTATTAGTACCCGTTTTCACTATAGCTTTCGTTCGACTCCGACGATATTTTGATGTCATTTAATCCCTTTTCGTACGTTTCAGGTACAAAACAATATATTCTCAGTGTCAATGCCAAAATACGGAAACTCGGGAAAAACCGGAGGTTTGGAGCAAAATATGGACAGAGTTGCACCTCACCCGGTCGGGTGGGAATGTCCCCTGCCCCAACCGACCGGTTGAAAACTCGAGTCGATCGACTGGACCTCGAGTCGATCGACTAGAAGCAGTCTCAGGAGGGCCTGAAATCCATGTTTTCCCAGTCGATCGACTGGACCCTTCAGTCGGTCGACTGGGAACCCAACCGGTCGGGTGGATTTCGTCCAAATTTCCACCCGGTCGGGTGGACTGCTACAGTATCGATATTTCACCCCGAGGCTATAAATAGAAATTGGCGATTTTGACCGAGGGAGCTGGACTTTTGGGCAAAAATACTCATCAAAGGAGATCAAATCAAGGTCATCAATCCACAACCAACAAAGGAGGAGTGACGATCAAAGGGAGACATCTAGGATTAACCATCCTATTTTCTATCCCTCTTCTCTTCTAAATTGTTGTATTCAAACCCTACTCACATCATGTTGTCTTACATGATGTGTGAGTAGTTCCCTTGTGTTTTGAGGGTGTTGGTACCCTCCTTGGTACTCTTGATCATATATACACATGTTTGGTGATTAATCTATGGTGTTAAATTCACATGTGCTATGATCTTCATTATTGCATGCCACTAGGTGTTTGATGAAATGCCAAAGTGAATTGTTTATCCCAAAACTTGACCTAAGAATCTAACGACCTTAGGGATGGTTTAGATGTGGTAAATGTGATCATGTCTACGGACTTGAAGTGAACTAGAACTCGAGTTCATGATATTTATTGCTTGGGAGAGATTCTAACGCTAATAAATGTCATGGAATGAGCCAATATCTTGAGAAAGTGAGGTTCGAGCTATAAGAGAGCTTGACTAAGAATAGATTCGATTAGGATGGGATCTACCTTAGTCTAAGCTAGGTTCAACACTATCTAACACCTTGAATTCATTTAATTCTTGTATGCATGATCATGGGAAATGCCAAGGAGGGGCACAACCCCTTGAAACTCTCTTTTGATTGATATTCAACCCTTTAGTGCTATCTCATTGCTTGTTTTAGACTTGAAACCATTCTCATAATCGATTTGAAGGAATAGCCGAGTAGAAAACTTGATTCCCTAGCGTATAATCCAATTGCTCCCTTGGGTTCGACACCGGTCTTACCGGTCAAATTATAAATTGTTTTTGACTAATTGCATTGCTAAAATATTACAACGTCACTTACCGGGAGGCAACCCGGTGTGTTTTTACTTTACACATGTTTTGAGTAGATTAATTAGTGGAATTGGTACATTGATAAGGCGCCCCAAGCGCATTTTTTATTTCTGGTGGTTTCAGGTGAATGAATGAAGCAAGGAATTCAACTCAGTGGTGTGGGCGCATGTCTGAACAATTAAATGCGCGAACGCCTCTACAATTAGGATAAATACGAAGACGTCCGCGGGATGTAAATTCAGAAGACGTCCGCGACTTTGCAAAACTTAAAGCACACTCGTGTTTCAGATCTCTAGTTTGGGCGAGGAGAAGAAAAACGGAACTGGACGAGAGCTGGGGCGATTTTCGCATTTTCCATGGCGATTCGGTGCTAGAGGAGTGCTCCATTGAAGATTTGACGCGGATTGAAGTGTGGGATTGTGGCGTTTGAAGAAGGTTGAGTCGGGTAAGAAATCTGAATCGATTTGAGCTCAGATCTGGGAATTTGTGAATTCCGCGGACGCCTATGGAATAACGGGCACGGACGTCTGAAGTATTACAGTAATTGGCAAGACCTCCGCGGAGCAGTAAATCAGAAGGGGTGCGCGAAATTTCAGGAAATTTCAGATTTTTGGCGTTTCAACTCAAGATGTCGCGTTCATCGAATCGTGCTAGTTCCTCCCGCTCTCGAAGAGCCCAGTCTCCGCCTGTTGACCATGAGGCACTAGTTCCGGATGTTGTCGATGACAGGCAACAAACATTTGAGAAATTCATGGCGTGTGTACATAAGCAACCCATGTGGGTCGAGCAGTTCTTTCTGGAGCATTTCGGACTCTTAGAGCGATTCAGGGAGCTGATGGACAGATGTGGTTGGCCTGGGTTGCTTACGCTCCGCAGCGATGCTGATAGGGATGATACTTGTGAGTTCCTCACTGGTTACCACTACGTTGGACCCAGGGAATTTGAGGGATTCAGATACACCTTCAGAGGCGTGGAGCACTATTGCACGATGACGCGGTTGCGTCAAATCTTTGGGTGGCCAGAGGTGGCAGATGGGACTTTTTGCGATTACAACAATACGATGGATATTAGCGACACTTACATGAGCCTTACGGGGACGAGACGCTACAGGCCGAGCGACGCTACAGCCTCAGCATTCACAGATCCTTTCTGGTATATGGTACATTTTATTTTGACGAGGACTTTGACTGCGAGGGCGAACAGAAATGATAAGCCGTCACTCCGAGATCTGACGCTTCTAGACTCTTTGGTGAGAGGGGTAGTCCCACACTGGGGACATTTTTTCTGTGAGCACTTGAAGCAGATTAGGCCTCGAGGGTCGCTTTGTGTGGGTGGCATGGTGACTTATCAGCTATGCAGTCTTCATCCGGACGTGGATGTACTTCCAGGCCACAGTATTCTTGCTTATGGACTGGCTGACAGTGAAAGAGGGGTGCAGTACGTTGGACCTATTTTGCTGATCCAGCTCTTAGGCCACCACCTAGCCCACCGCGACGGAGAGGGCGACCGCCAGGGTGTGGAGGACCCGCAGGGGGTAGGAGACGTCAGAGGGACGGGGTAGAGGTCCCGCTAAACGTAGTACCACCAAAGGAGCAGGCGCAGAGACAGCCCGGAGAGTATTCACAGGCACAAATTGACCATTTATTTAATGTGAACAGGGCTATGATGATGGCAATGGGTAGCGGCTTCTATCCGGTTTCAGCTCCTCCAGGATGGCGTCCAGGAGATGCCATTCCACCCGAGTACACACAGCCACCACTAGACTATTAGGGGAGTACCAGTTCCCTCTTTTATTTTTATTTTTATGTTGAGTCTGCTGAGTCTGTTTTGTTATACATCTCATCTCTTGAATTGTACCGTGAGGACACGGGTCCGTCTAAGTGTGGGGTGGGATGTTGTTGAGTCAGTTGTGTGTCGTGTCTGTTTTTTCAATTTTCATGTCGCATGTCATGTGTCGTGATGAACTGATGATGTACTGCTATGCTTTCCTTCTATGTCGAAATCTTATTTCCAGCTTTGTATGACTATTGTGCTCATTTGACTAAAAAATGCGAAAGTTCAAAATTTTCGATGCTTTGTTCTTGTGAGTTGAGATATGCAGGGATGTGGAGTTGACAGAAATGTCCTAGAAAGGTACGGCAAGTTGCAGGAAATTCTGAGTTTTGGTTCTGATGATTGAGAAAAGCGGTAGAGGTTGACGCTTCACTAGCCTAATCCTGAGAGTAGCTCTGTCACCAAGTATACAAGTTTATTCATGCGTTCGCAGTGGTGGCGGGACAGAGAAAACAAACTGTCCATCTCTAGTCGAAGTAGCTGGGAATGGGTGGGTAACCCCTACCTTGCCTCATGCAGAAAAGACGAGAATGAGAAAAGAGCGGGACGCACTCCTATGCTATTATTCGGAGGCTATGATTGGAGTGGTTCAAGGGCGCAAATGATTATGGGGACAAGAAACAAATTCAAAAGCCGAAGGCAACCCATCAAGTAAGAAAAAAATCAAAATCTGATTGATTCAAGCAAGATGTGTCGTTTATCAAAGTCCATACAAGTTAAGGAATTCAAGACTCAACGGTATGAAAGCGGTGAATTAATCACGTGTCAGAGAAAGCCGCTGACTCAATCAAAAGACCAAAACTCAGAAAAGAATGCAATGTCCGTGGTACCTATAGGGGACTATCTCCCAATCATCCAAGGTCATTTGAATTTCAACTCGCGAGGTAACAAGTATCGAAACATCTATGTTTGCTCGCATTGTTAGAATCTTAAGCATGATAGGATTATAGAATGGATTTAGGATTGAGATGTAAGGATTGACATGACTAGACGTTGTAGTTCTTTCTATGGCTTTGTTCTTGTTCGAGACGAACAAGTTCAAGTGTGGGGTAGTTTGATGAGTCGTAGTTGTACGACTATTTTATGTGTTAAAACCCCGTCTTTTAGTGTTTGCCTGTATGTTATTTCACTACATGTGTGTAGTTTTCGTTCTCAGGTACATTCGGAGACCATGGAAGGAATATCGGCTAAAGAGAGCCTGTAGAAGATGTTTTGCATCGAAGGAATGAAGTCCAAGTGTTTGAAGGCTGACTCAGCCTTGGGGGCGGACGTCTGAACAATTACAGGTGCGGAGGTCTACTGATTTACGGTAATTGTTGAGACCTCCGCGGAGGATAAATGGAGAAGACGTCCGCGGATGACAGCTGGCAGTCGAAATCATTATTTCACATTTGCAATCTCGAAAGGAGAGAACACAGAACACGAGGGGACAGAGAAGAGGGGCGGCTGGCTCTGGAATTGGGAAGAGAAATCAGATTCAATTAGGGTTAGTCGTTCGAAGTTCGGTTTGAAGAGAAGATTTCTTGGAGTAGGATTTCGATTGAGGATTCGTTGTTGGATTGGAGTGTTGGAGTTGAGCTGCAGCGTAGTGGAAAAGTCGTCAACAGTATTTTCATTTCATTCCATTCAACTTGATGATGTATTCCATTACGATGAGTAGCTAAACTCATATGTGTAGGCTAGAACTCTAAATTGTGATGTATTGACTTGAGACTTCTATTGATTTATATGTTTTGCGTCATATTACTATACTATGTTCATGGAATTGATGTGCTAGCATGAGTGGAACCCTAGCGGGGGAGCTTTTGTTTGTTTGTTGATTTCAATTGTCAAGTTTACTAGCAACCTAGCGGGGATAGCAAACTAGGACACGAGTAATATACCACTAGGATTAAGCACCCTAGGACAGCTTGTTTACATGTTTATGCAACTCTAGCGAGTTAGGGTCTTGATTATCGCTAGCGCGAGATTAAGTACTAGAACAAGAACGGGGAGTGTAACCCTAGCGGGGAAGCTCTAAGTTGTAGAACATTAGGAATCAAAACGGATTTGTCAATGTTTTGTCTTGCATCACAGTCGAAAGTTCTAGCTTGCACTTCTCTTTGATATTACATACTTGAATTCGTGTGACGATTGCTTTCTTAATAAGTGATAATTGTTGATTGTGTTTTTGTCTTCCATTAACTTGTTTGAATACTTAGTGAACAGATTCTCATATCAATCTCTGTGGATACGACCCGACTTACCACTTGCTAGTCGGAAATAAAGAAACAATTTATTTTTGACGGGTACAACGACCCCCGTCAAATTTTGAGAAAGAATGACTAATTGAATAATAGAATGATTTGTTATTGATAATAGTTAGCATCCTATTATATAAGGATGTACACATGACAAATATAAAAACTGCTAAAGACAAAATATTGCAACCAGATTTATTAAAATCGAATCGGAGATTGACCCGGTCCAGTCACTGGGTTAATGGTTCAACCGGGTTGACCCGGATTGAATCGCACATTCTAAAAAATAAAATAAAAATATTTACAATATGACATTGTAATTTAATATGTTTTTAACTTAATCGAATTTAACATGTTTATGATCTGAATACAACATCATAACAATAACTACGACAAATTTCAGAATTTAAATAGTACAAATCAATCTTTAAAAAAATAAAACAATAGCAAAAAATTTAGTCTCAAATCACAAGCAACATTTAAAGGCGGAGCCAGGTAATCACATTTTTAGAATTATACGTATCTTATAGAAAAAACATAGTGATATCCATTCAAAAATAAAATATTAGAAAATGTAAGATTTCAAATTTAAAGCTATTTGATAGTATATTATTTAAACTACTCAAACATGACTAATAACTGTGGTGCTACGATTTCTTTAAATCCTATCGGGGCATACGGCAAGGAGATCCATTATCGCCTACTTTATTTATCTCGGCTATGGAATGGCCCAACAGAGCTCTGAACTGTTCTATCCCGGAGGGATGCATATCAGCCTAGGGGTCGGCAATGGGCCGGGTCGAGTAGATCCGACCCTGATATGGGCTGGGCAGGGCAGGGCTTTAGTAAAATTTTGACGCCCAGTAAGATTGAACGGGCCGGGTAGGGCGAGGCATTCAAGTATTTTGCAGCCCAACGGGTGACTTAGGGCAGGGTAAAAATAGGGTCGGTCGGGTACGGGTCGGGTCGGGTCAAATTTCAATTTCATCCCGTCTCCTGTCATATGTTTTTTTTGTTGAATAAAGTGAGATTTCATCAATAATACAAAAACTCAAAACAGGCCCTGTATAACAGAAAAATAGCCAGGCTGAGTTACTCAGCATTAGCAACACAAAAAAATATGCCGAGTTACTCAGGCATTAGCAAATAGCAACACCAAAACATTACATCAACTCAGGCTGAGTTACTCAGCATTAGTGACAGATGACACTGCACTGTCGTTAAGGTGCAATGTTCTCTGTACAAACAAATTTATATTTTCCGCTACTCGCGACTACACTACTGGGTAGTAAGTGGTAAGTAGGGGTCGAACCCAAGGGAATTAGGGGAATAAGTTGTTCTTTAAGTTGGACAATTTTGGGATTGGTTGGTTGGTTTTAAAGCTACCAGCTAAGTGATTGATTGGTTGGTTGGTTGGTTTTAGTACTGGAAAGTAACTGATAATTATTACAATTAAAAGAAAGCGTTCGGTTTCAGGGGCCTTGTATTATATCCTGTCTATCATTGACCCTTAGTGAATCTTCTAAGTATTCAAATGTGTATCAAGGCCTTTTCCGGCGCTCAATTTGCCACACTGTCTAGTCTTTCGCAAAAGTGTTCGAAAGTGAGTCAAGGCCATTTCAAGCACTTGACTGTCTACTCTTTTGCAAAAAACGTAAAACCCTTGTTCTACTAAGACTAGCACCCCATTTCAAGGTATACTAGCATGTGTGCATCCATTTTGGGTTGTCTTTTCCGATTTACCCAAAATGGTGTTTGAGAGAGATCAAACTCCTCAGATAAGCTTTGCCATTTCAAGCATCCACTTACCCGAGTATGTTTACGAAGTTCCACAGAAGAGCTTTGCCATTTCAAGCATCCACTCAACCATGGACGTTCTGATCTAATATATGGCACATAGAACAAGTTTTGAATACAAAGACGAGACACTAAATTAACAGTCTAAAACATTTTATAATACAAGTCCACCCCTTTTACCGAACGACTAGTTTAGCTACTATTTATCGCGCTAAGCATTATAACTAAGGAATTGGAAATTAAAGATGGAAAATAAATATTGAAATACTTACAACCGTTGAAGCGCCAAGGGAGCAATCTTTTATTTCCAAAGCCAAACTTACAAACTTAGAGAGATAAGTGATTTTTGTATGAGATGTGGATGATATGAGATGATACAAATGAGGAGGGGATGCATGGTATTTATAGGCTAAGGGAGGAGAAATGGGTGGTGGAGATGAGGGGCAAGTGTCTTTGATCCAATGGAGGAGGAGGAGGAGCCGCAACATGGGGGAGGAGCAAAGCCGCCGGTCAAGGGAGGAGGAGCCGCCGGTTGCAGGTCACCATGGAGGGAGGAGCTCCTCCCTTGGCCACCTCCAAGCATGGTGGCCGGTCACCTTGGTCCATGCTTGCATTTGATAGTTTTTTTGGAATGGCCAAGTGATTCTAATACTAATGGTCGAGCCAGTTTTTCTAAATTCCATTGTTTGGTCGAGCAATTTGGTCTTGGTGCCTATGCGCGAGGCTTTTGCTTTGGACTTGGGCCAACTGCTAATCGGCTCGGGCGTTCTCCTTGGTTTTCCGACATCTTCCACCTTATTTTCCATTTTAAACACTTTGGTCGAGGCGGAATTGTTAGAAGAGGTGATTTGCTCGAGCAACTTGAATTGAGTGTTTGGTCAGCTCGGCGGAGGGCCTGGAATTGCTTCAACCGGTCGGGTGGTTTCTGCGTCATTTTCCTACCCGGTCGGTTGAGTCTTCAATGTGATATTTTTGGCCTAAAATCCTCTTTGGTTTGATTTGGAGTGATTCAAAGTCAGGATCCTTGAGATTTCTTCAGTCAGTGTCTGATCTTGACCTTGGAATGACTCTTGATATCTTTTCAGCTTAAAAACTCCTCCTTAGCCTGTATTCTCTCTAAGCTCTGAAATACCCTGTAGAAATATATCGGAACTAACAAGCAAAAGTTAAATAGACCAACAGTCTAATTAAGGGGGTTTTACTGTGTTTTTGATTCGTATAATTATGGTCCATCAGATCACCCCACACTTTTAGTTGTTCGTCCCGAACAATGCTATTAAAGGGCGGTACTCTAAGTTTGGCTTTAGAATATGAAAATTAGACTGTGGGACTCGATTTATCCTAATTCATGCATTACTTACTTATTACCGAATTGAACTGTGTAAATAAATAGAAGAAACTTAATACTTGTACCTCCGTGCCGAGATGCAAATTGTTCCGGATGTCTCGGGAGATAGCCCTTTTTTGGTTCCTGGACTGCAATTTCGGGATCGTCTCGCACTATATGGTTTTCTTGTAGCTTTCTCCAGCACGTGATTTGGTTCGGGTTTCACTGGTTTGAGTACTTTGATTTTTCTTTTGGCGAGGGACTGCTTTTGTAGTGAATCGGCCTTTGGCCTTTGATTTGACTCTTTGAGTACTTCACTTTTTTTTTGTTCGGTTAAAACCTTCACAATTTTGGGCCTTTGGCCTCTTGATTTGCTTCTTCGAGCTTTTCGCCTTTTTGTGGCTTTGCTAGTCCATTTTCTCAAGCCTTTTTGGGAGGTCCAATCATCGCCCGCAAGCCTATGGAAATACCTCCCCGCTCCTCTCATCGTTGTAGTTTCGCGCGGGTCAAGATGAGGGTCGCTGATCTATTTTCTCGGCTACTTTAACTAGAGAGAGGACGGTCTGATTCCCGTCCTCGCCTTTTCTTTTCTTTTTGCATAAACACTGCATGGCGGAGATGACTTCAATCTTCACTGAAACCCGAAGTGTAGCCTCCACTGACTTCGAAAACCATATAGTTTGATCCGATCCTTTGATTGCTTCCCAAGCCTTTCTAGGGCGATTTATGTCAACTCCACATCTCTAGTTAATCTCAGCACAAAGGACAAATGAAAAGTTACGTTCTAAGTTTTTAGACAGTTGAATTTTCACAAGGTAAATGCATGAATTTCGGTCTATCTTTTTCACATTCTTAAGTTCATATTTTCAAAAAGATACTATTACTAAAAAAAACAGCAAGCATGTTATTTATATACAACAGTGGTTCTCACCCCACACTTTTGAACGAAGGCGTGCCTTAGTTCAAAAGTCATGCAAGCTAATATATATATGTGAGAATTACTAAGACAGAAAATTAAATGACAGAATTTAAATGACAGAAAGTAAGATAGTGTCGGGTTACCTCCCGACCAGTGCCTTTGTTTAACGTCGTTGGCTCGACAGTACCTCATTCCTGGATCATAAGGTGGGATCCCATGGGTGCTTGAGGTCGAACTTCTTCTCGGTAGCTCTTTTGATTTGCCCAAAGAACACATATGGTAGCGGGCTCAATTCTGCTCTCCCTTGATCCGGAGACTTCTTTTTCACATATTCCCGAGAAAGCGAGGATTCCTTGACCATAGCTGCTGGTCCATGGAGCCGTGCTCTCTTACTTCTCCTTCCGGGTTTCCATTCCTTTGGCCCATGTCTTGGTCGTTTCTTCATGTTTGAATGGGTGGAACCTTTGCAATTCTGGAAGTTTAGTATTGTGCCATTGAACACGAGTGACCTTGAGCTTGTTCCCATGCCAAGCGTCTTCTTTGGGGCAGAGATGATTGGCCATCCTAGAACGAGTGAGTTTTCAGCCGGCTTTTCTTGGCTCATGACGAGTGAGTGCTCCATCTTCGGCTCTTTTGGCTCATGTTTTGCCTCCAACCCCCCTTGCACCTCACCATTGATCACTTCATCTTCGGGGGCTGTGATCCGCATACAAACCCAGGGGACAAGTTGGGGGACTTCTACCACAAGGGCCGGGTCATTCTCGAGCAGCACTTCAGTGAGGACCGGGCCTGCCGTGATTTTCTCGGTTAGTTCGGCAGTGAGGTCCGGGCATGTCTCGGGTGGTTTGGTAGTGAAGTTCGGGATTTCATTTGGCTCGTCAAGTAGGGCCAGGACTTCATTTGGCTCGTTGGTGATGAGGATCGGGCCAGATTTAGGCAGTTTTTCTTTGGTCATCCAAGAGTCCTCATCCTTTGTCGGCTCCGTGGGTTCCAATATTGGCTCCTTTTAGAGTCGCCTCCACATCCATTACTGCCCTTGTACTGATGTCTTCTCTCGGTTTTGTTGCGGGCAAGCTCATAATGGGTGTGGTGTCGGGCTCATTCTGTACTGAGTCCACTTCCATCGTTGGTGCCTTATCGTCAGTTTGGTGCCACTGACCCTGTTTTGTGTTCTTTGCCAAATCATTTATGAGGCGCCAGGCTTCAGTCACGGTTAACTTCATGAGTGAACATCCCGCTACATCATTAAGTCTTTTCCGCTCAAGTGGCATCATTCCACCGAGAAACCTTTGAATAAGATTGAATCTGGTGAATCCATGGTGTGGGCAGCTCGCCACAATGGAGTCAAAGTACGCCAAGTACTCGTCCAAAGTTTCGTCTCGGAATTGCTCAAGATTGAGAATCTTCTCGCGGGTTTCAAGTCGGAGAGATGGTGGGCAAAACTCTTCTAGGAAACGGGCTCGCAGCACAAGATAATCATTTTCACCATCAGCACATGAGTAATACCACTTTAATGCCGAGTCAGTTAAAGAAAATTTGAAGCATGTCAGCTTAAATTCCTCTAACGTCTCATTCTCAGGCTTCATGTGGCGGCAGATGTGGTGAAAATGTTGGCAATGTATCACAGGGTCCTCTTCAATGGTACCTCCGAATTGGGGGAGACAGTTAATCATTTTAAAGATAAGGTTGCTGCCCCCATTTTTCCAAGGTTCTATATCGTAGTATGAAGACATGGCGAATTATGTACAACAGACAAAAGAACAACTATCCGACGGCTAATTCCCCGGCAACGGCGCCAATTTGACAGATGACACTGCACTGTCGTTAAGGTGCAATGTTCTCTGTACAAATAAATTTATATTTTCCGCTACTCGCGACTACACTACTGGGTAGTAAGTGGTAAGTAGGGGTCGAACCCAAGGGAATTAGGGGAATAAGTTGTTCTTTAAGTTGGACAATTTTGGGATTGGTTGGTTGGTTTTAAAGCTACCAGCTAAGTGATTGATTGGTTGGTTGGTTGGTTTTAGTACTGGAAAGTAACTGATAATTATTACAATTAAAAGAAAGCGTTCGGTTTCAGGGGCCTTGTATTATATCATGTCTATCATTGACCCTTAGTGAATCTTCTAAGTATTCAAATGTGTATCAAAGGCCTTTTCCGGCGCTCAATTTGCCACACTGTCTAGTCTTTCGCAAAAGTGTTCGAAAGTGAGTCAAGGCCATTTCAAGCACTTGACTGTCTAATCTTTTGCAAAAAACGTAAAACCCTTGTTCTACTTAGACTAGCACCCCATTTCAAGGTATACTAGCCTGTGTGCATCCATTTTGGGTTGTCTTTTCCGATTTACCCAAAATGGTGTTTGAGAGAGATCAAACTCCTCAGATAAGCTTTGCCATTTCAAGCAGCCACTTACCCGAGTATGTTTACGAACTTCCACAGAAGAGCTTTGCCATTTCAAGCATCCAGTCAACCATGGACGTTCTGATCTAATATATGGCACATAGAACAAGTTTTGAATACAAAGACGAGACACTAAATTAACAGTCTAAAACATTTTATAATACAAGTCCACCCCTTTTACCGAACGACTAGTTTAGCTACTATTTATCGCGCTAAGCATTATAACTAAGGATTTGGAAATTAAAGACGGAAAATAAATATTGAAATACTTACAACCGTTGAAGCGCCAAGGGAGCAATCTTTTATTTCCAAAGCCAAACTTACAAACTTAGAGAGATAAGTGATTTTTGTATGAGATGTGGATGATATGAGATGATACAAATGAGGAGGGGATGCATGGTATTTATAGCCTAAGGGAGGAGAAATGGGTGGTGGAGATGAGGGGCAAGTGTCTTTGATCCAATGGAGGAGGAGGAGGAGCCGCAACATGGGGGAGGAGCAAAGCCGCCGGTCAAGGGAGGAGGAGCCGCCGGTTGCAGGTCACCATGGAGGGAGGAGCTCCTCCCTTGGCCACCTCCAAGCATGGTGGCCGGTCACCTTGGTCCATGCTTGCATTTGATAGTTGTTTTGGAATGGCCAAGTGATTCTAAGACTAATGGTCGAGCCAGTGTTTCCAAATTCCATGGTTTGGTCGAGCAATTTGGTCTTGGTGCCTATGCGCGAGGCTTTTGCTTCGGACTTGGGCCAACTGCTAATCGGCTTAGGCGTTCTCCTTGGTTTTCCGACATCTTCCACCTTATTTTCCATTTTAAACACTTTGGTCGAGGCGGAATTGTTAGAAGAGGTGATTTGCTCGAGCAACTTGAATTGAGTGTTTGGTCAGCTCGGCGGAGGGCCTGGAATTGCTTCAACCGGTCGGGTGGTTTCTGCGGCATTTTCCTACCCGGTCGGTTGAGTCTTCAATGTGATATTTTTGGCCTAAAATCCTCTTTGGTTTGATTTGGAGTGATTCTAAGTCAGGATCCTTGAGATTTCTTCAGTCAGTGTCTAATCTTGACCTTGGAATGACTCTTGATATCTTTTCAGCTTAAAAACTCCTCCTTAGCTTGTATTCTCTCTAAGCTCTGAAATACCCTGTAGAAATATATCGGAACTAACAAGCAAAAGTTAAATAGACCAACAGTCTAATTAAGGGGGTTTTACTGTGTTTTTTATTCGTATAATTATGGTCCATCAATTAGCAACACCAAAAATAGCCATAAGGCATCAGCAACTAAGGACGCTGTAACACTATAGTGTTTTGAGTTTCATTCAGCAACTCAGCACCAGGAATAGGAACTCAGCACCAGGAACATAAGGCATCAGGAACTCAGCACTACAACAACTCAGCACCAGGAACATAAGGCATCAGCAACTCTTTGTGCATCAATTGAGCACAACTCAGCATCAGCAACGCTAAACATCACAGCAACTCAGCAGTTTAATCTGTACATAAACAACATAAGAGAATGAGAGTTGGCTTGTTTTTAATCTGTACATAATCTGTACACTAAACATCACAGCAACTGCAATTTTTATGTCAAGACAGTTGGCTTGTTTTGAGTTTCATTCAGCAACTCAACGACATTTTGAGAAGACATGTTACTTTCAGAATTTCCGGCATAAGATTCAGACTCCATCGACGAATGACAAAACAATCCAGCCACAGGCAATCAATAAACAAAACAACAATATAAAATCACAAAACAAGAATAGAGTAAGAGATGATACGTCTCTTTGAAGTCAAGTCTTCACTATCATTAGTTTGTTATCCTTTTGTTATTTTAGATTCCTGTGAAACATAAAAATGAAAAAAAAAATAAGAGTTAAACGTGTAAAATCAAAATCATCAAGGCACAAATGAACAAACATCTGAGCTGGCATGTTATGAGAGGGTTTAGTTTTTAAATCTCCAAATGAACAAGTATTTTACCTGCAAACGAATGAAACGAATAAAGAGTGACCAAAACTTCAAATCTGAATATTGATTTCCAAATGAAATTCGATTAAGAGCTTCTATTTCAGAGTATCTCCAAATGAACTTCGATTTCCAAATGAACAAGCATCTACAAATGAACTTCGATTTCAAAGTACTAAAACTTCAAATCTGAATAAAACTTTATAAACGAATGAACGGAGAAGAAGAGCGATCAACCTCATGTGGAGACTGTAACGGACAAATCGCATATGCGAGTCTCGATTTTGATGAATGATGATGGAATGCGGGCGACATCCAATGATGACGCAGTCTTCACTCTTCAAGAGCGGCATCGGAATTCGGAAGTAGTCGCCAGGCGATTGATGCGGCGAATGGCGATTGAGTTCCTGAGGCGTGAGGCGGCTAAAAAAACTCATTAAAAAAATTAGGTTTATCTTTTTGTTTCAGGGTCTCTGGGCAGGGTAAACGGGTCTGGGTCGGGTAGGGTACTAACGGGCCGGGTAGAAGGGTCGGGTCGGGTCGGGTTTGAATTAAGAGACCCATACCCTGCCCAAGGGTAAACGGGTAAGGGCATGTCGGGTAGATTTTCGGGTCTGGTCAGATTTTGGGCAGGGTCAAAAACGGGTGGGTCGGGTCAGATTTTAGGGTCTGGTCAAATGGTGACTCCTATATCAGCCTACGCTAGAGGGGCATATAAATCTAATGTGGCCTACTCGTAATTTGCGGATGATGTTGTGTTTTTTACTAATGACTGCAAGCGTTCCGTTTTGCACCTTTATTACGCATGAAGGTCAGCCGATCTGACCTGGTTTTGGAGGGAAGGAGGCAATTGCGCTTTTATTTGTATTTAGGGTTGTGTAGTGTTGCAATTAGAAGTGTAGGGGTTCAATTGCTATTATTTTGTAACTATATAAACAGCCTTATGAATGGAAATCAGCAACAACGCGAGTTATCCCAAATATCCCTTTTCGTCGCTAAAGCTCCATCCTTGGCGCTCTTCGTTCTTCTTCTTCTCCGATCAATTTCGATCGGTTCTGCGGACGCTCCAGTACTCTGCTGGTGTTGTTTGACCTTCAGGCGATCTCGATTCTCATGGTATCAGAGCGAATCACGCGATCTTTGGCAAATTCTGGTATTTCCTTCGAATACTGATTCTCCGTTTGACCTAATTTTTGGCTAGTGTTTTTGTTTGATCTTTCTGCGGCGATCATGTCGAGTTCGTCTTCCGATATGTTTGCTATACCTGCCGACGATCCTCTGTATGTTAGTGGTAACGAAAATGTTGGTGCGTCGCTTGTTACTCAAGCTCTAACCGGCGCGGAGAACTACATACCTTGGAGAAAGTCAATGGAGGTTGCTTTTGCTGTTAAAACCAAGCTTGGTTTCGTTAAAGGTCATTTTCCCAAACCTACTGATCCTTATCAGCATGCTAGATGGGACAGATGTAATGCTGTGGTTCTTACTTGGATATTGAATTCTGTTTCAAAGGAAATAGCTGCTTCCTTAGTTCACTCAGGTAATTGTATGATAGCTTGGAATGATTTGAACTCGAGAGTTGCTGGTTCTGTTGATTCCAGTCTCTTTACTGTGCAACAAGCTATTGCTGAGTGTGTGCAGAGTGGTTCAAGTATTGCCAGTTATTATGGGAAGTTGATTCAGCTTTGGGGTGATGAGGACAGTTTGATTGATGAAGTATCTTGTACTCTTGGTGCTGCTTGTGGGGTTATTATGGATACCCTGCCAACTACAAGACTCAAAGATCTCAAAACAATGGGTTTAAAGGTAATGGCAAAGCTGTTGCTAATGCTGTTACATGTCCTGTTAATGATGCAGGTTCTGGAGGCAAATCTGACAATGGCAATGGAGGATCTACTCCCATGAGTTCTGTTCAGTTTACCAATGACCAGTTGAGCAAGTTATTCAGCTTTTTGAATTCCTCCAGCAATGAGAATACTCAGCATATTGCAGGTATTGCATGTTTAACTAGTTATAAAGCTAGTAAAGATGTTTGGACAATAGATAGTGGTGCTACTGATCACATCACATCCAATCCTCAGTTATTGATTCACTACTACAAAGCAGCCTTTATGCATCGGTTTTTTTTATATTATGCATCGGTTTTGGTTCCGTTGCATAATGTCCGAACATTATGGATCGGTTCATTAAAAACCGTTGCATAATGTATGACTTTATGCATCGGTTCTTTAAAAACCGATGCATAAAGTGTGACATTATGCATCACTTTTTCAAGAACTGATGCATAAAGTGTGACATTATGCTTCAGTTTTTTTAGAACTGATGCATAATGTTTGAATTTTTTTTAGCACATTTAGTCTCTAATAAATCAAATCCACCTTCAATTTCATTAATAAATTTTATTCAACCAAAACACAACATTTTATACATAATGTCACTTTCATTGTACAAAACATTTATCGATTCAACAAGTTTCATGTCTTTTTTTTAGTAATGGATAGCCAATACTAATCTATTTACCGAAAATATCCTTCTACATCTGTTTCCCTGCTCCAACTCTTGTGTATCCTATCTCTGGTCTTTTGCTTTCTTCCCTTTCATCCTGCATCGAATCGGAGATGACCAATAAATACTGGGTTCACAAAAGGCATAAATCATACATGTGACAACGATATAAAAAATCACAATTGTTTTTTGGAACAATATTGAAATCAAAACTCATATTACAAAACATAAACTAATTGAGGGTGATGGTGTAAGACAAACCTTCTCCAATTTTTCTGTGAGGATAAGGATAAATCTTTAGACTTTGCCTAAAAAAACAAACAAGACTAAGAAAACCAATGAAGCGTGTAAACTGATAATTCGACCTCAGGGGCACACCACAAATCAAACAGCAAGACAATGAGGTACTCGCTAACATGTTATTGCATATGAGTTTTTACCATCAGAAGACTTGTTTATACAAGGTCGCCACTCTGCACTTTTGTAAGATTGTTTCCATATAATTCATATCTGCAACATCAAGAACTTGTCTTAGCCCAGCATCAACCAGTAAAATGAAACACCTTAACAAACAGTTCAATATTATAAAGTGTAACTAAAGGCTATCATTATCTTAGAAAAGTTCTTTTAATCGGTTACCCAATTTATTCAACTCCTTGATCCGTTTCTTTGTAGGGGAGCGTGTTCCATGCCTAGCCTAAGAGGAAACAACAGAATTAAAGTTATGGACTTCAAATCTGTTTAATTGTCTTCATTTTCAGACATGAAAACATGCACTGTTTAAATGACACAGAAAACTAAAGACCACTCCAATATTAAGTTCTAAATAACTCCATAATGGAGAAGTATCAACTGTGCAAGCTCATCAATTCCACGGTGAATTGACTACTAAGCCCAAGAGTTCGCGTATTACCACAATGTTTAAGTGAATTGGAGTGCATCTTTCAGGTATACTAGAAGCCACAAATGAATTCTCAGCTATGTCCAGCACAGCACCATATCTGCCACATTAACATAAGTCAGTTAGCCTTACAATTCGAATCCAATTCCAATAGCAATTCAAATAAATTCACCACCAAATGCTCTCACATGCTACTAGTCAATAAATTGTCTTCCAAAATAAAATAGCATGCATTTTGCACTCGTTACCAGTAATCTCTCACTTCAAAACCAGAAGAAAAGCAGCAAACGAAGCCCTAAATTTGCACAAGTAATTTATTTTCGCTGAACCTCAGCACTAATCATTAATTTCAAAAATTCATTGTAGTAGTGAAATTCATAATCGGAATTGGGAGTAAGAATCGTACCTAGTCGCGGTTGAGAGATGCTTACGGACGTCGAATTCGTGCTCCTCCTCGGCTTTCAAAGTAAAAGATGAACATAAAAAACAGCACAGGGTCAACAGAAGCAGTGTATTTGTAGCTCGTGACCTCAAATACAGATTACCGGACTCCTAATCGACGCCAGATCTACAAACTACCAGACGAAATCGAACTTGAGCGCTGTAAGATTACCGGACGAAATACAGATTACCGGACTCCTACCGTCACCAATTCCGATACTTTATTATGCGAACAAGTTACTTGTCAGTGTTGTTTTGCATTTCAGGTGTTTTGGAAGCTCTAGGAGAAAACGCGCATTAAAGATGGCATTTTGTGCCAAAAATATCACAGTTTCAGATTAGACCTTTGGACAGTCGACGGAGTGCTGGGAATGGACCGCCGATCAGAAAAATACGATCCACATGCCATTGCAAAGGTGACTCAATTCTCTACAACTCTCTAGTTCACACCGAGAGCATCCGAGGTCATATAGAAGGTCAAATCCAGAGTCAAAGCCGAGTCCAAGGCGGTGCAAGCCGAGCCGGAACCGAGTCAGCCGAGTCAGAACCGAGTGGGGCCGAGCTAGCCGAGTCCAAGGCCATACAGATCTCGGCTCGTCCTTGCGTGGCGGTTTATGTGAATACTTGTTGGCCAAGTTTACTTGCAAGCCAAGCAAAGGCCAAGATTTGGACATGTTTCCTAATTCGTTTTTGGACTTGTTCCAAATCCAGACTTGGAAGCCCTAGGTTTTTGATATAAATAAGACCCTTGGGTCAAGGCATAACCATCAATCAACACAACACAATTCGGCCACAAGTCTTCCGGAGCTCTCTCCTTCATTCATCCGTGCCTTCAATCTTCGACGAGAGAAGAATTCCTCTACTTTCTTTCATAATTGTTTTTGTTATTTTCCATGGACATGAGTAGCTAAGTCCTTCATTCGGGCTAGGCTTATATATGGTGGCGATTGTTTTGAGACTTGGTTCTTAATGCTATTTTATGTTCCACTAGTTCTTGTGCTATTTATCTCGGATTAAATTGTGAAGCTAAGCAGATACTTGCAATGGTAAAACTTAGCCAAACAATTCAATCCATATATTCGCTGCTCGTTTGATACTAAACCGTTAGAATAAGTAGTTGCACTTAACCTATTATAACCTGAAACGGAGTATTAGGTTTGCTAGAACTAGAAGTCTATAACCTGAAACGGAGTAGATTGTGGCGTAGTGGCTTGAAACGGTCCTACCTTAGGTTATAACCTGAAACGGAGTAACCACACTTAGGAACACAAAATCATATTATTAGAAGTCAATGATAAACGAGTCACGATAAAAACCCTAGACCGAATGTACAGTTTCGTCCTCCAGACAAACAATCAACTAATACCCATCCCTCACACCCTCACCTGCTGGCTCATACCCTCTTGAAAATACCACATCTAATGAACCGCATATTGATGATGATGTTCCCCATGATCAAATAGCTACTGATGATGAGTTGTTCCCTGATGATGATCTGTTTCCTGATAATAAAAAAGAGTTGGCAACTGAAAATGAGTCTTTTATTGATGATACTGCTGGTGTTGATGATGTTCATCCCACTGCTGAAGCCTCTCAAGGAGTAGAGCACTCCGACGACCATCATCCAATTGACGAAGAGGAGGAGGAAGAAGAACCACTTAGCATCAGGTGCAAGAAGAGGGCATCTTCTCCATCTCCAGGTAAAATATTTGTTACATTAATTAACTGGTAATTTTACTAATATACTAATTTACTAAATGTACTAATATTTTTTTTTACCTTTGTGCAACAAGATGTGGGGGACTCTATCCCTGTTAGTGACTGGACCTAAAAAGAAGAGGAAGCGAGGTGTGGTTTGTGGCACGAAGATAGCCACTCAGGTGCACGCCCTTGGGATTAAGATCAAAGTGGACTGCTCCGTGGAGGCAAATGGGCATGTGGTTAAGGAACCGCGGAGTATGATCTGTCACTAAATTGGGGCATATGTGCGACTGAAGGTCCCAATGATAGCACCGACATACAGTCAGTTAGATGAAGTGCACTGGAATATTGTGGTTAACTATTTGAGCGTAAGTTCTCTTTCTCCTTTTGTTTGTTTGTATTTTGGTTATTTCATTTTTTTTGAAAAGTTAGATAACTTCTCCCTTTATAATTGTTTGTAGCCTCATTTTCAATTGCCAAAAAATGACACTCTACTGTGGGAGTATATAACAAGAATAGCAAGTAACCGGTATAAGGACTGGAAATCTGACTGCCACCAGCATTATCTGAAGAATGGAAATAAGGTCCCAAAGGAGTTCATCCACTGCAGAGAGGAGTGGACATGGCTTGTTAATCACTTCAACGAACCTGAACAACAAGTAATGTTTTTAAATACATGACTTTATTGTGCTAACTTTTATGTGCTTTGTTTAAGTTATAATATGAAACTTTCCTTTTCGTAATCTATCGACCACATGGAGAAAGGTCACAAAGCCCCTCATGTCGCAGCATATGCGGAAGTCTACAGCCAAGAACCTGAAAGTGGGGAAATAGTGGTAATCCTTTATATTATTTATTTCATTTATGTCTTCATAAGTAAATGAAGTTTATTTGATAATGTGAATGATAGTGGATTGCGGTCCTTTGGATTATCATTGGAGTCATGCAGCATGTGGATCATGATTGTACATGTATGATATCGTGATTTATGAATACTTGATGGATTTTGTGATTATGTGCAAGTGAACATATTATGTCATTGTCTAAAAGCATGTTAAAAGTTTGTTTGTGATGACAAAATATTTTATTTCTTTATACGAAACAATTGTAACCCTTTGGATTGTGATAAAGTGTAAGCTCATCCTTAACATGGATTGTTGGGTTTGTAGTCTTTTGGATTATGATTAAATATTGCCATGATTGATAATGTTAAATTTTATCTTGTTGTCACTGAGAGAATTATCTTATAGGAGGTTTTGTTGTTTCATTTGAGTAATTAATTTATTTGTGGCTTTGCCTAAGGAACAAATGAATGCAGAGGTGAAACATCTGATACAAGAGTAGCACTCCGATGACCCAAGCGTCATTCAGGACCCTCTCCTTACAAGTACCCAGCTGGATATAATTTGTAGAGCGGTGGGGCAAAAAAAGGGTACTATGGTTTCCGGAGCGGGTGGGAATCTAAGGAGGCCTCCGAAACCAAGAGGCGGTACATCTAACCAAGCGCTAAAGGAAGAGCTGATCAATCCCAGAGAAGAGGCCGCTAAAAAAGAAGCAGAGTTCAATTATAGGCTACACGGGCCCTTGAAGAGATGGTGCGCGGGGGAGGAGGATCTTCAGGACATGAGGCTAATGTCTCGGATGGGGAGAGTTTTGCCCTGCCAACTCTCTGAAGACTCGTTGTGTGGAAATCTTTTAAACTACAACTTTTTTAAGTTGTCACAATACTGGAAACTTTGAAACTAGGATGTTTTGATGTTGATGTTTAATACTACTGGAAACTTTTGACATGTTTTGTATCAAGGACAGGGATGCATTACATTTTCTTATGCAACCGAATTATAATTGTAATATCTGCCCGACATAAACAGGGATGCTTTTTATATATTCTCTTATGTTACTGGTATCTGATAATAATACCACCAAGTACTTATACTGGCATCTGCCCGACAAAATCTACTTACGCGACTCACCACGTACTTATACGGCATTTTTTAGGTACTGCCGCACTACATCATATATGACTGAGTACGATTAGTACTGTCACATTAAACTTAATGCGGCACAACTTATGTGACTTGTATTTATGTGACTGACCGTTGTCACATAAAGTCTTATGTGACTAAAAACGAACTTATGCGGCTATTTTTTGTCAGTCACATAAATATAAATCGGGCGTAGTGATTGTACCCCTTCATCAAAAAAAAATGGTCGGACAAAGGCTTATTTAGATCCAACCTGATCGGCGAGAGCATGTGTGGAAGTGGATGTGATGAAACCCATTTCGGAGGGAGTCATGGGTTCATATGGCAAACATCAAGAATTTCTGGCCACCAATTTTTGTGGCAAGTAATTTGGCATTATGCATCAAATGTCGACTTAACGGCCACAATATTTGTGTTTGTAGAAAGATGTCGACTTAACGGCCACAAGTTATCAGGAAGAAGCATGTTGCCAGAGACAGTGAGATTGATGCTACCCTCATATATGCAACTCTTCCGTATAACGAGCCTTTTAGTATCTCTAACGGCCTTAGGGGAATTGGCAATAGAGATACGCAAGATTATCTCTCACTTGTATATTTTTCTGACCAAGTGATTGACATGGTTATTATTCTGAAGCCCAACATTGATGGCTCAAAACTACATCGTATGACATTCTCTCTAAGTTTTTGGACTTTTCTATAAACACTCACATCCAGGCGCTTTTTGACTGACGAGAATAGAAGAGACAGCTTTGTCGTAGTTATTGTTATTATTTGTTATTTTGTGTATGCCTCCATCAGAAAATAGAAGAGACAAAATTTGTACGAGAAGCTTGTTTCCTTGTGTAGTAGTACCTCTTCAAAATCCTGGACTGTTGTGGGTGTAAGAGCATCCCTCACCATGATAAAAAAAATCATGTCATCCATCTCTCTCATCCATTTTCTCTCTCATCTAATCATCCCTTATGATTTTTTCAATCACATGCATCCCACTCATGATCAAAAAAAAGTTTATCATCAAATTATAGCTCATTAATGTTAAGATTAATAAAAATATATCAAAGTGTATCTCGTTTTATAGAGCTCCAAAAATTACGAATATTGGTATTTATTTTGATTTTTTTTACTTTGTAATTTAGAAGATATATTCGTTGCAAGATCAAAATAAAAATTGTACTGTTTCTTGCACAGGACACGTGTCGCGTTGCGATTGTTTCACGTCTCATGATCAAAACTAGAAAAGATCATGAGATGATCTTTTTTACAAAAAATCATGGGATGATCAAAACTATGATCAAAAAGATCTTGGTGGGGGTGCATGATTTTTTTGATCATCTCTCATGATCATTTTCTATGATTCAAAAAAGCATGGTGGGGGATGCTCTACGAATATAGAATGATTTGAGAAAGAATGACTAATTGAATAATAGAATGATTTGTTATTGATAATAGTTAGCATCCTATTGTAGAACCAGGAAAGGGGTGTCATGACCGAAATGAGCCCACCAGTAAGAACTGAAGTATGATTAGGAAGATATATGTGGGGAACATGGCTTTAGTTGACATTATAAGAAGAACAGTTCAAAGAAAATCACGTCTACTAGACAGTCAGTAATGAGAACATGTTTTCCCAAGGGAAGATTCAAGGGCGTTGCCTACCTATCTTATACAGATTTTGACCGTAGAAGCTATCACCACATTGAGTCGAGTCTTGATTATCGAGTTTATTTGTTTTATCGTTTTCACCACTCGTTTGTCTTCATGTGTGAGGTTATTGGAATGTGTGTGTTATAAGGTGTGAACAAAATGGTGGTGCGCCCCATTTGAGGCCGAAGTTTGAGCGTGGAGGACATCTCGAATTGTGTTGATAAAATTAGACTAAAATACCTTGCAGTGAGGGGTATGAAATCGAATGCAGAAATGCCAAAATCGAATCGATATCGAATGAGAAATTGATGCTCAAAGTGGGACCAAAATCAGTGAAAAACATGACTTTGGTAGGAATGGATGGGAGGATTGATTTCACTTTAGTGGAAACCAATTCTCCCACATTGGAAGATAAATGGGAATATTATATGTCATATATGATGTCAATGTCTTGCTTGGTAAGATATAAAGAAGAAACTCTCTCCCAACACCTACGCGGGCGCCCAGGGGGGAATGATCTGGTTCAAAGACGTCGGATTTGGCTTCCAATCTGTGCGCCCGCATTGTACGGGACACGAATGTAGCATCGATTGAGCCGTGGTTGCGTGGTTCGGTTTTGCAAAAATCAATTTTTGTTTGCAATTGTTTTTTTGTTTTTTTTGTGGGAATTTTCCACATATGCTTTCGGCAGGCGGATTTCCTTGGTTGCTGTCACATGTTGTCCTGCTTTTCTCAAGTTGTGAGTGACGAGGTGATGTGCCCACTCATAGGCAAAGTGGAGCAGCATGCTTATGTCTATTCACGTTTTAAGTTTTCCTGTATGTTCTGTTCCCAGCTGGATGTTCTTTTCCCGCTTTAAGTCCTATGTAAGCCTTTCTCTCTGTAACTTACAGCTTATAAAAAACCCTTAGATTATTTGATCCAATGGTGAAATGTGGGGATTCATGGATCCACCAAATAGTTATGGATCCTTTGACAGTACAGTTTGAAGATATTTTGTATGTTATGTCACTTGTCTCGACTTCAAAGTCTCTTCTTTACAAGCTTAGAGACGATGAATGTAGCAATTTAGTTGAAAAGATAAGATGTTAGAGGAAATGTGCATACAGAATTTGCTTGATTTGAAAACAAAATGTTCCTTGTTTTAATGTAACAGAACTGTATTAAAATATGTTAAATTTTTGCAACAATGCACCCCACTTGCTTTTGGGAAAATTTTCCAAATTTCATAAAAATCAACATTCAATTCCAATTTTAGACAATTTTTAGATTGGTTTCCCAATTTACACTAGTTTGCAAAGACGCGGTCCCGAACGGCATCTTAACATTAAGACGCTCCCAGCAACAGCGTCTTAAGCCGAGTGGTCTTTCGCGCCCCAAATACAAGTTATGTGGCATAATATTGCCAAAGTGGCATTAGCCGCTATAGAGAACAGCGGTCAAACCTAAGCCGCTCTCCTTAAGAGCATTTTAATTGATTTCAATCTCATTGGGATATTCAGTGGCTTGTGTTGTCACATGACTTAGCCGATGTCCGCCACAACGTCTTATTATTAAGACGCTGTCACTAGAAGCGTTTGAATAGATTTCAATCTCAGTGGGTTTGGTTTGTGGCTTGTGTTGTCACAGGACTAAGCCGATGTCCGCCACATCGTCTTATTATTAAGACGATGTCACTAGAAGCGTTTTAATAGATTTCAATCTCAGTGGGTTTGGTTTGTGGCTTGTGTTATCACAGGACTAAGACGCTGCTACTAACGGCGTCCTAAATATTACCCCAAGTGTTAAGCCGCTGTCTACAACAACGGCTTGTTGGTTTTAGATCAAGACGATGTCGTGGACAGCGTTTTAGCCTGAATTATAGGCAGATGAACACTGTTTCAATTTAAAACCCAATAACCCTGCAAAAACCCCACTGAAACATATAAAACCTGCGCACTCCATCACCGGTACACCAAATTACATAAGCCCATCAAACATAAGTGATGAATCAAAAATTACATGATAACATGTAACATAAAACCATCAACGATCCATTTTAGAATACATGAATGACTTGGGCACATAACATAAAACCCCTAACTACTTCCCGAAGTGAAACGCTGTGTTGTCTTTCTAGAGCGTGTCGACAACCTCCGTAATGGACTCCTTTGTGACTCTACTTGAGTCACTTGAGAAGGACCAACATCAAAAGTATCATAGGGCAAGTCAAGGTCTTCATCCGAATCTACATTAAATTGAAAATAGCCAGTTAGACTTAAGATGCATAAAATAAAGATTCAAAATTAAGAAAAGCCAAATTATACCACTAAGTAGATGAATCTGTGCGACATCAACATCTAATGCTCGACCCTCTCCAATTTTCAACAAGTCCGCATGACTAGCATGAAACATATCATGAAGTTGTCTCTTAACTTCCTTGTCGGTCGTCTCAAGGAACAAACTGGCACTTATCTTGCAAGTGCGCACTAGTGACGCGATCTGTATGAATAATTAACATTCAGTTAGTTACACATTTCATAAATATGAACAATTACACTATGAGCAGTAAGGATACTTACCAGTACATAATGCTCATGTCCTGATGGATGATATGGCTCTGGTGTATCTAAAGGTGGCTAAATACGCTTGCGAGTGACGGTATTGTACCATGAGTAGTACGGATCCAGATATGATCCGTCTATGTCTGGCTCACCGGTAACAATGGTCGCTGCACGATTATTCCAAAGATTTATGTAACCTTGCATTTCATCATCAACAAGGTGAGTAGTTCTTCGGATATGCATGTGCATCTCTCTATGACTTCTAGGTGGCAAAGCTGGTTCCGGCTGTCTCCATCCAAACTGGCGAAGAATAGATAGTTAGAATAATTTAATTCATAATGCATTAAAACTTGACATGAAATGTAATTATTGAATTTATAACTAACCGATGTTTCCCAAATCATCGTAGATTGATGCTTGTTTACTAGAAGCTTCGACATTTGAGGATCTTGGATCACGCCTTGCATTCATTTCGTTACGTCTCCGCTTTGTTGGATGCCTTCCTCTCTTGGTTCGTTTGAACTGCTTATTGGGAATGTGCTTGGGGCCAACATATTCCTTCCACTGTGTGATATCCGGTTGTGGATTAAACGTTTATGACCAAGTGTCGTTACACGATTGCGTGCTATATTCATGAGCCACGCAATCACGTATGGAGATTCCCTCTTCTTCACACGCCGCTAAAGCGTGACAACATGGATAGTGAAATAATTGCCATTTTCAGCAATCACATGTTTATTTTCCATAGAAACTTTATGTGCATGTTCCTTTGATTTGGTAAGAACAGACGTTATACCTTTACTCCGGTCAAACATTTGTACCTTGCATTGTGTCGATTTCACCAAGTTTGCATTGTTTTTGCTCTCGATCTTCGGAACAAAATACTTTTTGTGGTCCAACAGTGCATCACGTCGCTCGATAAATCAAGCATTGGCTTGCTTAAATGTGAAGCGGACAATAGCGGTGATAGGTAAATCACGACACGCCATAAGCACGTGATTGAAAGATTCGGACACATTAGTTGTCATGGACCCCCATCTTCGACCCCCAATATCATAGGATAAAGCCCATTTTTCCGCATTAAGTTTATCCAACCACTTCAGAGCATCTTGGTTATCCTTCAACAACTCTTTCAGTTCTTTAAAACTATTACAGAACTTTACTTGTTGATTCTCATAGCCAAAGCTAGTAAGTAATGCTTTTTTGTCCATACACTTCACCTTTAGATTAAAATTGGATGCAAAATGCCTTATGCAAATACGGTGATAAGCCTTTGGTGGCTTCCAATCATCTTCTTTCCTGACTCGCATTATTCCTGCGTGTCTATAGGAAATAATGCATAATCCTTCTCGTTGTGTGACGCCATTTCGAATGCACGTCATGAACCACTTCCAACTATCAATGTTTTCACTCTGTACCAATGCATAAGCAAGAGGGGGAATTTCATTTTCCGCATCGAGAGCGACCGCAATCATTAAAACCCTTTTCCACTTCCCATTCAAATGAGTTGCGTCAATAGAAATAATGGGACGACAATGGGTGAAGCCATTAATAGCCGGGCTAAATGCCCAAAATACTCTATTCACGCTTGCATTACAACTTTCAAGCGTCGATTTATCCCAATAAACAACACTACCGCGATTGGTCTCTTTAAGCACGTCCATGTAAGCCGGTAATTTTGCGAACGATTCATCACACTCTCCAAATAAATAAACGATTCATCGCACTCTTTAAGCATGTATGTGGTGATTCTCCTTATACCTTCCTTCTTCTTCATCGAAGCTCGTAATTCCCATTGACATTTATCCTTGCCTCTGCGACATTCGAGTAGCATTCGTTTTGTATCCGAATATCTCACGACATACTCACGATGTTGTTTAATGGAATATCTCTGACAAGCATATATTAGAGACACCTTGCTCAAAAACATTCCATCTTTGCGCAGCTCTTTCGTATTGAATTGTTTATTGTGAGACACGTGGTCGTCTATCGCTGGATGGTTAATCGAAGCCGAAACATCGTTGAACGGTGGGAAATCCCAAAGGCAGTTATTATCTTCAACAACGTCGATGGGTACTTCCATATACCCTTCCTCACCATCAATATCAAGTTTCTCTAAATAATCTCTATCAAACTCGTCGTGTGTGGGAATTTCAAATACTTCTATAGTTGACTTTGTCGTTTCATCGATTTCATCACTATCCATAGCTAAACATATAGGATAAAACAAAAACTTAGCCGAGATATCTATAGTTGAAAACTACATCGAGAAAACAACTAGAAACAATGAACCAACTAAAAATAACATGAAAGAAAACACCACATTGATTTTCGAACAAACACCAATAGCTTCTATCAACAAAACAAAAAACAACAAAACAAACATCAAGAGCTCACACTGATTTTCAAACACAATACCAAAATACAACATTGTGTCAAGAAGCTTACTGGAGATGGTGGAGGGACAGACAAGCAATGGAGCAGAGCAGTCCGGCGGAGATGGAGCAGACGAGTCGGACGATGGAGCAGTCGAGCGGAGATGGAGCACAGCCGAGCGATGGCGATGACGATGGATCAGTCAGGCGGACAGAGCAGAGCGGAGCGCGGAAGGAGCGGAGCGGATTCGATTTTGGGACGAAGCAGTGCGGAAGAGAAAAGTTAGGGCTCGAAACTTAGATCAAACTAAGCCGCTGTTTAGAACGGCGTCCAAATAAAAAAATAATTCAAATCATGCACATCAGCCTGCTGACTCATATAATAATGCCACTCAGCCTAAGACGCCGTTGTTGGGAGCGTATTAATGTTAAGACGCCGTTCGGGACGACGTCTTCGCAAACTAGTTTAAATTGGGAAACCAATCTAAAGATTGTGTAAAATTGGAATTGAATGTTGAACTTTATGCAATTTGGAAAACTTTCCTTGCTTTTGTAACCTTTATTGATTCTTAGGTTTGTCTCTGCTTATGACACTATAATAATTTAAGGAAAAGTACAGTTTGGGAACCTGAACTATCATCATTTTTCAAATTGTGGGTTGAACTATAAAAACTTCCAAACAAGGGGCGAACTATCGAATAATTTTCCAACAATGTGCATCGTCTAACGCCGTTGGACGGCGTTAACTCCTTTAGTTAATAAATTAATATATAAAAAATTTAAAATTGCCAAACTTTTTAAAAATATGTTAAAAAATTAAACGAATTTATAAAAAATTATAAAGAAATTGAAAACTTTAATTTTTAATAAAATGGATTATAATTTTTTTTTTATCCCTAATACCTCTTATATAGTTCAAACAACCTAGATAGGAACAATAATTAATATTTTCTTGAATTGTTTGTAGGGAAACTTTGTAAAAACAATTTTAAAATATTTTTCATTTTGTGTTTATTTTTTCTAAAGTTTGTAATTTTTATTTTTCAAAAATTTTATATTCTTTCTAATAAAAATTAAATTTTATAATTTTTATAAATTCGTTGAATTTTTTACAACTTTTTAACATTTAAAAAAGCTTGGCAATTTTAAATTTTTTTAAATTTTATATTAATTTATTAACTAACGGGGTGAAAACCCTAACGACGTTAGACAGTGCCCCTTGTTTGGAAAAAATTTTGGTCGTTCGCCATTTGTTTGGAAGTTTTTTTAGTTCAACCCACAAGTTAAAAAATGGTGATAGTTCATATCCTCAAACTGTACTTTTCTTATACAACATTATAACTGTATCGTGTATGATGGATCCGTGTTGGCTTATGCGACATAATGTATGCCATAGGTGCTCTTTCGGTTGCATCATATATAGGCCTCTATTATGGGTTCAGCCGATCTAATCCTATTTCAAGAGCTTAGGTTCAGTCAAACGGGTTTTTAAGTGACCAGTGACGGATCCGGGATTTATTGTGACTGGGGGCAACATTGTACAGTGAATTTTTTTTTTGGTGTTGTGAGCTGGAGAGAATGGTTATTTATTTTTTTGCTGGATGGCCAATAAACCCAGCTTAAGGACAGTTTAGTGGTTTCTTCAATCCGGTAAGTAATAGACTGGTGTCCTTGGCTTGTTTGTCAAGTTTCATGTTCCCGTCGACTGATTTTCGGATTGCTATAACTTGTGTTACTGTTGTGCGAAATGAGTACTTCTCAATTTTAAGTTGTTCTACACAAATAGATCTTTCTAACCATATAAGATACGCATATAGAACTTATGCGAGCATATCTGAATCAATTTTTGAAGTTAAATTTTGAAAACTGTTTTCTGAACCGGGCAGTTCTGTCGACTGATCTTTAAACACAAATAACTTCTGTTTCCGTTAGTCGAATTGACTTTTTCCAAATCCTAAATTGTTCTACACAAAAAGATCTTTCCTACGATATAAAGTACAAAATCTAGTTCAATCTGAGGAATTAGTTATGAATTATTAAAGTTTACAATCTGAATCTGCCAGTATGGATTATGGCTTTTCAGTGTGGGCATATTCGTATAATACACTACATTTAAGGATATTTTCGTAAAATAACTGGGGCAGCTGCCCCTCTCCATCCAACGTGCATCCGCCCCTGTAAGTGACTATAAAATAATAAGGGTCTGAGTCATAATGCACTTCAAGAAAAATTATAGGCAACCCATTTTTTTTACGATCGAAAACTTAAGACTTTTCTAAACAATGAATAGTAACAACCACGTAGTTTTATGTAATTCTTCAATACTAATATTAACTTTTTAATTCAAGTCTACGTAAATATATATATGTCGTGAAAAGTATGGATTTGTGGATGTGCAGGAGAAACTTAAGTGGAGAAGATGAACATGAACCACTACAAATTTTGACGTCAACATTTGTACGATAACAATACGTTAATATGTGCGATAACGAAATTATAAATTTTATTGTACGATAATAATGCGTTACTTGAACGACGACAATTTATACGATAACACCTAAGTGATGGCTGATTTATCATACAAAACGAATCTATTAATTCTCCTTTTCCTTCATTTTACATGTAAGGTACAACAAAAACGGCCGCACTCGCTCTCCTCCTCCTCCCATCCCACTGTCACCTCCAAACCCTAACCCTCCCTCCGCGTCTCCGACCTCAGCTCCCTCACCATCCTCTTCCCTTTTATTTCAACCCTCCTGGTTTCCGTCTCCGCCGTCCGATCGATTTCCTTCAGAGTCTTCCATGGCTTTTTCGGCCGGCCCATTAAGCTCGCCGACGCCCTTCACTGCCTCCTCCACTCCTTCCTCCCACTCTTTGTCACCACGCTCCTCTCCGACGTCATCCAGTTCGTCGTATAGCCTGGTCGCTTAGATCGTATTCGTCCCGATTGTGAAGGTTTTGAATTTCTAGGGTTTGGAAATGCAACATTCTATTTACCATGAATTTTGTTGTTGTGTTCTTTGACAGAATATTTTGAAGGAGACAACTGCCAAAGCTGCTACCGCTGCTGAAGCAGGGGATGAGGAAGAAGATAGGCTTTGATTTCTCATTGCTGTAAGCATTGATGATAGATGTGTGGATGTGAAACTGTTAAGGAATTTCTGGTGAAATGTTTCGATATTTAATCACTGATTTCAGCAATAATTGCAGGAAGAAAGTGTTTGAATTTGAAGAGCAAGTGTCCAGAGGCAATAAGAGAAAATTGTTTGGAAAACAATCAGTCTAATGGATGTGCACGCTCCTATGTAAATTGTAAAGTGTCCACGCTCCTACTGTAACAGATATGCACTTGGGAATTATAGCAAAAAGCACTATCTAATTCTCAGGTAAAACTAATTCCACTTTTTTCTGAGGATATTGAGAAATTTTCTAAGAAAGACGTTGTTTGGTTCTTGAAGCAAGATGAGTAACTGGAGTATATGGGTACTCAAATGTCACAAATCTGTTTATGAAACTGGCTTATATAATGGGGTTATCGAGTGTAGCTGATTGTAGCATTAGAAAAAGAAAAAGTCATGAAGAAATTAGAGACTGGATTCTGCTGATAAAGGAAGTTTTTCCGCTATTGTTGCATCACTTATCTTATTTTTTTCACATACCTCTCTTATTGTATTTTGGTTGCTGGTTATTATTGCTCACTGACAGATTCTTGGATACAAATGCATCGGTTGTTAATTTTCCATTTGAATTCATCTGTGGAGATGAATCTGCAACAAGTGGAAAAGTAGAGAGCTAAGGTCGGTTCACGAGAGAGATGTCCGCGATGCCTGGCACCGGAGATGGTCCTGAGGATGAGAAGAAGTCAAATGAGCAGCACATCAATCTCAAAGTGAGGGGCAGGTAAAATCTCAAAGTTATGGCGGTTGAAATGGTTTGTGAATTATACACCAATTATACAAGTAAACCAATATAGATCCACCAAAACTCGTTTACTCATTTGCCTCTCAATCTTCTAACAATTTACAAAGATGCTACCATGTCATTCCCCATATGGTGTCAAACTGACAAAAAGATGCTAAACCCTGTATTTTGCAGAGGACCTATGCATGGGTTCAGCAAGAATGAACAGAGTTGGGGTGATGTTGGGGTGATGTTGAGGTGATGTCCCTGACGTATCTCCGTTTTCCAAATCAACATTCAAAGGGCTGGCTGCATTTCGGGGACCTGCATTTCCTGAACGGATCGGGCGCAGAAGACCCTGCATTCTGAAGTAGCTCTGGCTGGCAGGCTGATATCTTGCATAGTGAGCTGTTGTGGCCGCAGTTGGGGTTGAGCGTACAGAGTCCGGTTGGAGATTGGAAATGGCACTCAGATCCAGGTTAGGAAAAACCAAGGAGCGGCAGCATGGACATTTCACATTCAACCGAAGCCACTCATCGATGAATATCGTTGCTTTAGGTGATGGATTATGGCATTATCGATGTGTGTCACTTATTTTCATTTTGCGTTAAATTTTCCGGTCATATATAATGTGCCTACGAAGTCGAAAATTATAATTGGTCTTGAGGATTAACGTGATGATTTCGTAGTTTTTTTTCCTGCTTTCTAGTCCTTAGATTTGAGAAGATTTTGACGAGATCATTGTTTTCTGAAGTGTAGAGACTCTTTGATGTTGTAAGTCAACGTTTGCGTGCCTATTGCTCACTCATGTCATTATGTGTTTGTGTAGAGGACTGAAGGAGTATGATGTTGAAGGTTTTGTCGAAGATGTTACTAGGCGTGGTGAACTATGGAGTACTGGACACAAGGAAGAAGTGGCTGGCACATACAAGTTTGTACAATTGTACTTGCTCGTGGCAGTCGTGACAAGAAATATGAGATATGGTGTTTGAGGCATGGTTCCATTAGACAAACTGAAAGATAGGCTGTGATTATTGATTAGTTTTTATATCTTATGTTATTTGAATTTCTATTATTTTTGTGTACATTTTAGAATAATTTTGTTGTTAAACGATATTATAATAGTATTATGGATTATGTGTTCGGATCAAATACAAACCAGAGTTATAAATAAAAACTACAAACCCACAAAAATAATGACACGTGTAAAAATCGACCAATCAGAATTAATCCCGTTCGGGGTTCTTTTTGTAAATAAACAAAAATACACGCGGACTTATTTAAAAATACATAAAAGACATTAGGGGTATAATCGTCCAAAAATTGATACAGTAATGTTCAGAAATCAGACATAACTAACATTGTTCAGACTTAAACCAGTAATGACAATACTTGAAAACACAATGTTCAGACTTAAAAAAACAATATTCAGACTTAAATAAATAATAATGAGACATAAACCAGTAATGTTCAGACTAAAATAACAATGTTCAGACTTAACTTACAATGTTCAGACTTAAACCAGTAATGACAATACTTGAAAAAACAATGTTCAGACTTAAAAAAACAATGTTCAGACTTAAACCAGTAAAGACAATACTTGAAAATCCAATGTTCAGACTTAAAAAAACAATGTTCAGACTTAAACCAGTAAAGACAATACTTGAAAACCCAATGTTCAGACTTAAAAAACCAATGTTCAGACTTAAATAAATAATAATGAGACTTAAACCATTAATGTTCAGACTGAAATAACAATGTTCAGACTTAAACCAGTAATGACAATACTTGAAAACCCAAGGTTCAGACTTAAAAAACCAATGTTCAGACTTAAATGAATAATAATGAGACTTAAACCATTAATGTTCAGACTTAAATAACAATGTTCAGACTTAACTAACAATGTTCAGACTTAAACCAGTAATGACAATACTCGAAAAAACAATCTTCAGACTTAAAAAAAATGTTCAGATTTAAACCAGTAAGGACAATACTTGAAAAAACAATGTTCAGACTTATATAAATAATAATGAGACTTAAACCATTAATGTTCAGACTTAAATTACAATGTTCAGACTTACTTACAATGTTCAGACTTAAACCAGTAATGACAATACTTGAAAACCCAAGGTTCAGACTTAAAGAACCAATGTTCAGACTTAAATAAATAATAATGAGACTTAAACTATTAATGTTCAGACTTAAAATATCAATGTTCAGACTTAAATAAATAATAATGAGACTTAAACCATTAATGTTCAGACTTAAATAACAAAGTTCAGACTTAACGAACAATGTTCAGACTTAAACCAGTAATGACAATACTTGAAAAAACAATGTTCAGACTTAAAAAACAATGTTCAGACTTAAACCAGTAAAGACAATACTTGAAAACCCAATGTTCAGACTTAAAAAAAAATGTTCGGACTTATATAAATAATTATGAGACTTAAACCATTAATGTTCAGACTTAACTAACAATGTTCAGACTTAACTAACAATGTTCAGACTTAAACCAGTAATGACAATACTCGAAAAAACAATCTTCAGACTTAAAAAAAAATGTTCAGACTTAAACCAGTAAGGACAATACTTGAAAAAACAATGTTCAGACTTATATAAATAATAATGAGACTTAAACCATTAATGTTCAGACTTAAATTACAATGTTCAGACTTAAACCAGTAATGACAATACTTGAAAACCCAAGGTTCAGACTTAAAGAACCAATGTTCAGACTTAAATAAATAATAATGAGACTTAAACTATTAATGTTCAGACTTAAAATATCAATGTTCAGACTTAAATAAATAATAATGAGACTTAAACTATTAATGTTCAGACTTAAAATATCAATGTTCAGACTTAAATAAATAATAATGAGACTTAAACCATTAATGTTCAGACTTAAATAACAAAGTTCAGACTTAACTAACAATGTTCAGACTTAAACCAGTAATGACAATACTTGAAAAAACAATGTTCAGACTTAAAAAACAATGTTCAGACTTAAATAAATAATAATGAGACTTAAACTATTAATGTTCAAACTTAAAATATCAATGTTCAGACTTAAACCAGTAATGATCATTGGCTATTTTTAAGTATTGATCATTACCATTTTTAAGTCTAATCTATAATTATTTTTAGTCTGATCATTGCCTATTTTTAAGTTTGATCATTAACTAAAAATTGTAATGATCAGACTAAAAATTGTAATGATCAGACGTAAAGATTGTAATGATCAGACGTAAAGATTGTGATGATTCAACTTAAAGATGGTAATGATCAGACAAATGTTAAGATATTTGGAATAATATTCAAGGATATCCAAAACAAAATGATAGTATTATCACATATTGTTCATTCAGTTTATATTTCAAAAATATCAGTCTCCTCATTTCTAATCGTCCTGCTCCACTTCTTTTTTCACAAGCAGATGATTATAAAGAGCTTCAGCTACTTTACATTTAAAAGGATTGGAATCAGCAAGCAACATTTTGTGTAGGTATCTTTTTCGGAGTCTTCTTATTTGATTTTTTTGCTGTAGAAAAATTAATTTGGTTATTCAAAAGTTAATTCACCAGTAATTTAGATAATTTGAAATGTATCTTATAATTTAGGATTACCTTTTCAGATTCAGGGGCAAATCCACTATACCAATCCCCAACTGTTTCCCCATAATAAGTTTCCATATGGCGCATTGCAAAGACGCCACAATCATTTCCATTAGAAAATGTACTCCATGACATTTCTAACTGATTCTTTGGCGTATCTACTGATATCCAAGATTTATCGGGATGCATAATCTTAAGAAGATAAGTTTTGAAAATTTTTATCTGAAAAATTAATCACTCAAAACAAAATATCATTAATATAAAGATTGTGATCAGACTTAATCAGGTATTGACCAGACTTAAATATGGTAATGATCAGACTTAAAAATGCTCATGTTCAGACTTAAAGATGGTAATGATCAGACTTAAAAATGGTAATGATCAGACTTAAAAAAGATAAGACTTCAAGATGTTAATGATAAAACTTAAAGATTGTTAACATCAGACTTAAAGATGAAATTGACAAGACTTATCCGACTTAAATTATATAGACATATCATACTATGCACAACAATGAAAATGAAAACATACCAGGTTTGGAAGACTTTTTCCATATTTTTTTTCAATGGATTCCTGTGCTCCTGAATTGTCTAATATATCTATAGTCCTTCCAGAGAAATTGAAACAGACAACAAAGTAGTGTGACAAATGACAGACGGGAAAGAAAACCTGATAAGAACAGAATAATTGTTAAAAAAAATAAATGGTTGTCTTTATTTAATCCTTTTCACATAATAGGAGATTAGTTTACCAGTGTAGCTTTCTTAATATCTAATTTAGGGAACGTCTCTGCTGTAAATATCATATTGCGTTCGAAATCCTTATATCTATCTCGCCGATATTCTTCATGCAGAGAGTAAAGCTAAAAAGAAAAGAAAAAGATTAGTAAACTGATAAGACATAAGGAAAATAAAAGCAATATACTTACAGTCTCACTGATAAGGCAGAAGTACCGCCGTATATTTGATGTATGAATACTTTGTAGTTCCATTTCATTCAAAAGAACTATCCAGGAATTGAGAGCATTCTCACTTATAAAATGATTCAATTTCAATGACTGAAAGTCAGATCTTAGCGAAAACATTCCACTTGAAGCGAAGATCACCTCATCTTGACTGTGTAAAAACAGAAAATCATAACATATATGGTAAAAATATTGTCCACAAAAATAAGATGAGTAATTCACGTAAAAAAAGGACTTACGAATCAGGTATGACAGTCGTCACCCAATCATAAATTTTAATTTCTTCTTCTGACAATTCATCATCAATAGGAATTACTCTATTGTTGTAGGGACATTCTATAGCCACTAAAGGCTTCTTTAATCGTTCAAGTATCTTGTCTGTCAGAACTGCTTTCTCCTGGGGTTTCAGTGATGTAGTTTTACTTGACTCATACATGGATTCAATTTTCGCAACCTCCACCAAAATTGCTTCAAGGTCATTTTCCATGCTATCTCCAAGTGTACTATAGTTGGTCCTTTCAAAACCTTCCTCGGCAGGTTGTGTAGCTTGTTTTTTCAATAAAGGAGAATTTATTACATCTCCTAAACTGAGATGAAAAAGGTCTTCCTCTGAAAAATTATCCAATGACCTTTTTCTGTTTGAAGACTCTGGTAAGTCATCATTTATTAAAGACTTGATCCTCCCATGTAAACTCTTCACTTCATCGTAAAAATGTACATCATTTTTCAGCATAATGTACAAATTTTTAAACTCAAGTAGGTTTTGTTCAAGCTTTCCATATAGACTCCTAAAAACTGTCATCATATCCTAAAAAAAAAATTGTCAGATTTATTACAAACTAGACTAGTCTGAAACACAAATGTTCAGACTTACCAATCAGACTTATACGGAAATGATCAGACTTTATAATCAGACTAAAAACAGCACGTTTAGACATTAATATTGATAATGATAAAACTTAAAAATTGATACTGATCAGACTTAAAATGATAATGATCAGACATAAAAAAATGATAATGATCAGACTTAAGTTTGTAGTGTTCAGACTTATCATATTTATCAGTCTTAGACAGCAATGATCAGAAATTAAATCAATAATGTTCAGAACGATCAGAAATAATTATTCAGGGTACCTCGCTTGAGATTTGATCAGTTGTTACTTCTGCTTGTTCGTCTAGTGTCTGGTCTTTTGGAGTTTCAACTTGTGTTTGCAAGGGCTAGATAAAAAGATAACAATGAATCACCAACTTAAGAAATAAAAAAATTCTTAGAATAACGAAATAAAAAATGTGATCCCCAGACAATGAATTACAATATTTAAACGTTTGCTACCTGAAATGTTTTATTTTCTATAGAATCTCTTTCAGAAAATGTTTCAAGGAGTTTAGACAGGACGACATTCACTTTCGAAGTATTGCTATCAGAAATGGGCCGTGGGCAAACATAAAGTATTGCAATTATCAATGTAAGAAAAAAAGCCGAGTAAAATTAGTTTGTATCGTTTATTGGTGATATTTATGTTTTATTACCTGCGCCCGGGCTGTCTTGTCTGATTCGGGTAGCTGTGTATTATTTTGCAAAGTGTTTTTTCTTTGCTGTGTAGCCTTTACAAATGACAAAGAGGGGACAATCTGAAGTCCCTTGTACAAACCATTGTATTCAGGTACAACGGCAAATTCTTCGCTATCTTCTATAACTTCATCACCATCAACACTGGTAACACGTTCTAATGCTTCAATATCGCCACTCTCACCTTCTACTCTTTCGGTTCCTCCACTCTCACCTTGTGCTATTTCAGTACCACCAGTCTGACCTTCCAATATTTCAGTATCACCACTCTCACCTTCTACTGTTTCGGTTCCTTCACTCTCCGCTTGTGCTAGTTCAATACCATCACTCTGCGCTTTCAATAATTCAGTATGACCAACTCCTTCAGCATTTGTAGTATCATCACTGTCAGATGTCAGGTGGATGATTTGTTGTTGTTGTCCTTCAGATTTGCAATATAGTAGAGATTAAAAATGATTCACAAAAACATTGATCTTTCTAGAAAAAGCTTAAACCCTAAAAAAATGAGTACCAGAATCCGAAATGGAGTCAGATGCTTTGATCTTCATGTTGAAAAATTTGTGTTCGAAACTCTACCCTTGGCGTTGTTTCTCTGCGACTTGGAACGATGATAGAAGAAGACGTTCGATGACGAAGTAGATTACGATTTTTTTTTCCGACATTTGAAATAAAAAAAAGTATTCAATTCCATAAAAGTATTAAGAATCTGATCAAATATATAATGATCAGACTTAACGAAAGAATGATCAGACTTAAAATTTTGTAATAATCACTAGTAAAAATGATATATGGTCAAATAGAATGAATGATCAGAGTTAAAATTGAGATTTATCACAATGTTCAGAGATAGATCAAATTCATTCATAAATACATCAAAATGTAGACATATAACATTGTTTTTTTTTATCCTTCAGTCCAAAAAAAATGAATGTTGTTTTCTTTATCTTCTTAAGTTGACTTCTTTTGCTTCAGATTCCTGCTGTTGGATGACTCTGGGAAGTCGTCATTCAAGAGTGATTTGATCCTCCCATATACATTATCAACATCAATTTGAAACTGCGTATTACTTTTTAGCATTGCGTACAACCTTTTAAACTGACATATGTCTCTTTCAAGTCTTCCAGATACGCCCCTAAAATTTACCATCATCTCCTAAAAATATACATAAAATCTAAAGATTAATAAAGCATAATTGGATGATAATTAATGTGAAAAAAAGTTTCAAATATTCACATTGGTCATTGAATCCAAAAAAAATATTGGAAGAGAAATAATCAAAATTATTTAAGCAATAATCTGTCAATTAAAATCCAATTCTGAATTCGTTAAATCAAAAAATTAAGTTGAATGGTGAAAAATGTAAAGAATTTAGATAAATAAAAAAATCAGGCGTACCTCATTGGACATTTGATTACTTACTTCATTAATATTTTTCCTTGGAGTTTCAAAAAGTCGATGCAACAGCTTCAGGCTACCAAATTTATTTTTGTAAATATCTGATTTTTGACGAGATATCAAATATTCATTGGTCATGTAGCTGATGGCTGGCCATTTTCTTGTCATATAACATTCACTGTTGTATAGTCGATCAGCATACAACATCTGCAAAAAAAATAAAAAATAAATATAGTAATACGCTAAATGATCAGAGATAACATTAAAAATGTTCAGATATAACAAAAAAATGTTTGCACATCATATGAGGTTGTTCAGATATAATTTTAATTTTTCAATCATGAAAGGGAAATAATAATAAATTTAAATAAAATTTTGCAGATAATAAAAAAATGCATAAATAAACTTTTAAATAGAACATACAGTGAGGAAGAGGATTGGTCCCTTGTAATTTGTCATTTTGTTTTTCATCCATTCAATCTTTGATTCCTTAAGTAGTTCAACAATGAACTTACACCAATTAAAGCGTGGTATCTCATCCCCAGACTCTAAACAGTTTATAATGTTTGAATGACACCAAGTATTCTTACTTGGTGATATCAGAATGGAGTAAAACAGGACTAGAAAGTCCAGCTTGAACCAATTGTCAACAAACTGCACATCTTTCAATCTCTGAGCAATCTCTGTATTTTTTGGATATAATCCTTTGGTTGTTATACCATATTTTTGAAGCCATCTCTTCTGTAATGCCTTATTGCTTTTTCCCTTTATTATGAGTGGCTCGCCGCCTAAATCAAATCCGAAAACATTGCTCACATCAAGTTCATCAATTTCCATTGTATCACAGTTAACCTTTAAACTGCATTCATTTGCGTCAAAACATTCAAGGACTTTCAATGAAAGTTTTGTTGGTAACTTGTTTATCTTTAATTCCAAAATGTGTTCTAGACCCATTGAAGCAACAGCAACTTTTTGAACTTCGCTTAAGCCATCAATGACATCCTTGAGAATTTGTGGAGTTCCTCTTACTTGTATTCCAGAAGTTGATTTTCGACGTTGTATAGGCTTAGCAGCAAATGCCAAATGGGGAACAATTTCAAATCCTTTGTTGTAATCATAACTGCTCTCTCTTTCAGTATCAATACTGTCTCTTTTGGTGTCACTACTCTCTCCTTCAATATCACTACTTACTCTCTCCTCTGGTGTCAGCAATCTTTGGCTGAAACTTTCTGAAATTACTTTTTTCCCTTTAGAGATGTCGTTCATCCATTTTGAGTATCCTTCATTTGGTGGTATGCAGCTTATATCATCATCATCAGAGGTAAGATCGATTATTTCTCCTTGTTTACCTTTATAATTACTGCATCTAGTCCGTAGTGCATAAGGTCTTCTATTTAAATCTGAAAGAAAACATACAATACAGATTCGTGTGCTGAAAAGAAAAATCCAACAAAAATTAAACCCTAAAAAAACGTACCCGAAACCGATTTGGAAACCCTAGTTGGGTTCGTCTTCATGTTAGAAAAATGCAAAGCAAAGAGCTTGTATCTTCGGAAACCCTAGTTGGGAACTTTGCAATTTAGACAATTGAGAGAGTCGCATTCGTACTGGGATTATAAAAGTATATGAGTTATGAAGTAAATAAAATAGGTAGGTAGCCGTACTCATAAAGCAAAACCTGATGAATGATAAAAGTAAATCAGTAATGACAATACTTGAAAAAACAATGTTCAGACTTAAAAAAACAATGTTCAGACTTAAACCAGTAAAGACAATACTTGAAAACCCAATGTTCAGACTTATATAAATAATAATGAGACTTAAACCATTAATGTTCAGACTTAAATAACAATGTTCAGACTTAACTAACAATGTTCAGACTTAAATCAGTAATGACAATACTTGAAAAAACAATGTTCAGACTTAAAAAAACAATGTTCAGACTTAAACCAGTAAAGACAATACTTGAAAACCCAATGTTCAGACTTAAAAAAACAATGTTCAGACTTATATAAATAATAATGAGACTTAAACCATTAATGTTCAGACTTAAATAACAATGTTCAGACTTAATTCAGTAATGACAATCCTTGAAAAAACAATGTTCAGACTTAAAAAAACAATGTTCAGACTTAAACCAGTAAAGACAATACTTGAAAACCCAATGTTCAGACTTAAAAAAACAATGTTCAGACTTATATAAATAATAATGAGACTTAAACCATTAATGTTCAGACTTAAATAACAATGTTCAGACTTAACTAACAATGTTCAGACTTAAATCAGTAATGACAATACTTGAAAAAACAATGTTCAGACTTAAACCAAAAAAAACAATACTTGAAAACCCAATGTTCAGACTTAAAAAAACAATGTTCAGACTTATATAAATAATAATGAGACTTAAACCATTAATGTTCAGACTTAAATAACAATGTTCAGACTTAACTGACAATGTTCAGACTTAACTAACATTGGTCTTCTGATCCTTCTATATACAGCACAGACTTGATTCTTCCATATACAAGAAATTGCATATTAGTTTTCTACCATTCTTTACAAAATTGTCTAATTTTTCTTAGGTCGACCTCTTTTCCTTTTGTTCTGATTTTCCTTTTCTGCAATATCTTCAACTTCTGATTTCTTAGGTCGACCTCTTTTCCGCTTGTTCTGATTTTCCTTTACTGCATATGGTTGAATCTGCTTTTGCTCTGTAATGTTTTCAACTTCTGGTGGATCCAAGTAAATATTTGGTTCTGGAATTGTGGGTGTATAAGTTGCCACGTCTCCCAATATTTCATATTTCTTAGTGTTAACATCATCCATAAGAATTGCATTAGCATATCTAACTCGCAACTTTCTTAATTGATCTCTTTGCTGAAAAAAATATATTTTACATTAATAAATAATTTTAATATGCAACCTATTATGAGATTTGAAAGTTTAGATTGCCTTACCTCTTTACTTTCAGTATCAAAGCCTGATGGCCATCCTTCTAATTCCCCAAAATATGTTTCCATGTGTCTCATTGAAAAGATACCACAATCAACGTGGTTGTATAGCGTCCTCCAAGACATTTCTACACGGAAGGGTTTTGCGTCTGCAATCCAATCGCTATCCGGAAAATTTATCTTTTCAAAAAGAGTTATGACATGACTTACCTGCAATTTATTAAGACATTAAGAAGAATTGTTCATGAATAAAAAAACTTCATCGAACATAAAAATACTATATTTCAGAATTAAAATAACACATACCAGGTTTGGCACAGTTTGTCCATACTTATCATTACTGGTTGGATTACTGGCTGAGTTGTCTAAAATTTCAATCTTCTTTGAAAGAAAATTGAAACACACCACAAAGAAATGATTGGAGAGCCAAATCGCGAAGAAAATCTGAAAAATAAAAAAACTTATTAAAAAATATACAAAAATGATTAATTAAATCTTTTATATAACATATAAGATTAGCTTTTACCAGTTTCGCTGTTAAAAACATCTTGACATTGAACAGTTTTACTATATTTTTGACATTGTCTTTGAAGTTCTTGTATCTTTTGTCCTTGTCGTTTTTGTCGTAACAAAGACAATAACTCTGACAGCAAAAAAATGAACTTAATTAGTTTATGTCTCAGATATAAAATAAAAAAACTATAGAGACTGCACTTACAGATGTTTTGATAGGGAAGAAAAACCGCTGGACAGTTGATGAATTTCTGGTTTGTTCACGTAAGTTCAACAAATATACCCAGCAGTCGATTATACTGCTTTCAATATAACTTCCAAAATCAAGTGTCTGAAAGTCACGCTTTGATACGTTTTCCGTTTCTATTTTATTACGAAACAGGAAATCATATTCTCTGCAAACAGAAAAACATAAAAGAAAATTGAGAATTACTCAATTATTATACACATATAAAACAAACTTAAAAGAATAATATCCATAAATGAAAACAGACTTAAAAACATAAATGTGCAGGCTTACCGTATATTTTTAACTACAGGGTCAAATATCCACTGCCATACTTTATTTTCAGGTTTTCTTAAATTCGAAATCAGAGGAGTTATTCTGATTTGGAATGGAGATTTCAATGAACGACCTGGCATCTTCAATCTTGGATTGACATTAGAAGGTATGATAGCATCTTGAGGATCCTCTGTAGTGATCAAACTTAAAATGTTAATCATTAGATTTAAAAATGACGAATTATAAGAATTAAAATTTCCAAAAGATCAGACTTAAAAGACAAATGATCAGACTAAAAAGCGATACACGTTCAGACTAAAAAAGAAGGAAACATGATTAAAGGAAATGACTAAAAAACCTAAGATAAATTCAGAGCTGAAAACATAAAAAAGAAATATATAGAGGACAAACTCTAAGAAAGAAAGAATTGTACCACTCTTTTCAGGCGTCTCCACCTGCTTGTTAGATTTACTAGGAGTCTCAACATTATTATGCTCCTCAGCAGCTAAGGTAGCTTCAACCACTGCTGGTTCCTCAATAGCCTCTGACTCCTTGGTGGGCATTTTTTCAGACTCATCGTCAAATGTACTCTCTTCCATTGCCGAAACTACATTTTCGACAAAATTGACTTCATTTGTCCCCTGATCAACCTCTAAAACAGGTGCCGACTCTTGTGGCATTGGCACATGCATTGGAGGTGTTGATTTAAAATCTGGAGACAATGTAAACATACTTTTATCTTGAAAGTAATCTTCTACCGGTTTTTTAACATTTTGGGAAGCATCTGTAGTAATTAAAATATTGAACAGAATTAAAAATCATAAAACTAGAAAATATATAAAATCTAAGAAAGAAAAATATCGTACCGCTCTGTTCAGTAGTTATATTTGGAACTACTGTTTTATCTGGTTCAAAAGCAGGCAGACTAGATGGGATATCAGTGTATTCTGCAGCTTCTTCACATAGATTTTGAACTTGTTCAACCGAAACGCAATGTTGTAAAGTATCTGAATTGATCAAGTAAAGTATCTGAGGAAACATGATTAAAGGAAACGACTAAAAAACCTAAGCAAAAATTCACAGCTGAAAACATAAAAAAGAAACATATAGAGGACAAACTCTAAGAAAGAATAAATCGTACCGCTCTGTTCAGTAGTCTTATTTCCAACTTCCTGAGCAGTCTCTTCAGTTGGAAGATTTGTATCAGCCAGGGCTTCAACTGTTTCTGTACCCTCATCAGTTGCTGGCATCTCCACCTCCTTGATAGATTCACCAGGAGTCTCAATATTATTATGCTCCTCAGCAGCTAAGGTAGCTTCAACCACTGCTGGTTCCTCAATAGCTTCTGACTCCTTAGTGGGCAAATCTGTGTTGATTAGGATGATCAGAATAAAAACCATGCTTTTAGAAATACACACATGACCAAACTTTAATTAGAAAAAATCCAGTCTTAAAAATAGGCAATGTGGACAATGATGAGACTTATACTTCCATTGATAATGATCAGACTTAAAAATAGGCAATGTGGACAATGATCAGACTTATACTTCCATTGATAATGATCAGAATAATAACAGACTCAAAGATTTAATTACAGAATGAAACGGCTGAAAAACCTAAAATAAATGAACACCTGAAAACATAAAAAAGAAAGATAAAGAGGACAAACTCTAAGAAAGAATAAATCGTACCACTCTGTTCAGTAGTTATATTTCCAACTTCCTGAGCAGCCTCTTCAGTTGGAAGATTTGTATCAGCCAGGGCTTCAACTGTTTCTGTACACTCATCAGTTGCTAGCATCTCCAAATAAAATCAAACTTAATAGAAATTAAACATAATAAACTGTAACAAAGAGAAATTCGTACCATCTTTTGTTGAGTTAATAAGACGATCTTGTATTGTTTGAAGGAGAATATCAGGATTTGCAAATGGTTGTAAAATTGGTAAATTAGGCAAAACAAACAATTGTTGATTATCATCTTGAGAAGAATCTGTATGATCATTATCTTGTTGATCATTATAAAAGTCTGAGAAAGAAGAAATTGTTGATCATCTTGTTGATCATTATAAAAATATATACATTATAAAAGTCTGAGAAAGAAGAAATTGTACCAGCTTGTATATCATCATCATCTTCAGAATGATCAGATTGTTGATCATCATCATTAACTGGTTCATTATGTTGCTTTTTGTGTACAATGGGCAAAATAGAAGTGTCATTTGCCCCATGTTCAACCAGATTTTGAACATGATCAACAATAACAGGATCTTGAAATGTAACTGTATTGAACAAGATTAAATTGATCAGACTAAATACGATGACTTTAGAAAATGCAAAACGTAATTAAACTTAATAGAAATCTCCAGACTTAAAATGACAATGATAAACAGTTATTTAAGTCTTAAACTTAATTGAAATCTCCAGACTTAAAACCCAAGTTTCAGACTTAAAAAACCAATGTTCAGACTTAAAAAAACAATGTTCAGACTTATATAAATAATAATGAGATTTAAACCATTAATGTTCAGACTTAACTAACAATGTTCAGAATTAAATCAGTAATGACAATACTTGAAAAAACAATGTTCAGACTTTAAAAAACAATGTTCAGACGTAAACCAGTAAAGACAATACTTGAAAACCCAATGTTCAGACTTAAAAAAACAATGTTCAGACTTATATAAATAATAATGAGACTTAAACCATTAATGTTCAGACTTAAAGAACAATGTTCACACTTAACTAACAATGTTCAGACTTTAACCAGTAATGACAATACTTGAAAACACAAGGTTCAGACTTAAAAAACCAATGTTCAGACTTAAATAAATAATAATGAGACTTAAACCATTAATGTTCAGACTTAAATAACAATGTTCAGACTTAACTAACAATGTTCAGACTTAAACCAATAATGACAATACTTGAAAAAACAATGTTCAGACTTAAAAAAACTATGTTCAGACTTAAACCAGTAAAGACAATACTTGAAAACCCAATGTTCAGACTTAAAAAAACAATGTTCAGACTTAAATAAATAATAATGAGACTTAAACCAGTAATGTTCAGACTTAAATATCATTGTTCAGAGTTAACTTACAATGTTCAGACTTAAACCAGTAATGACAATACTTGAAAACCCAATATTCAGACTTAAAAAAACAATGTTCAGACTTATATAAATAATAATGAGACTTAAACCACTAATGACAATACTTGAAAAAACAATGTTCAGACTTAAACCAGTAAAGACAATACTTGAAAACCCAATGTTCAGACTTAAAAAAACAATGTTCAGACTTAAAGAATAAGTGATCAGACTTAAAAATGACAATGATCAATCTTAAGAATGGCAATGATCAAACTTAGCTACAGCCACAGTTGAAACCATAAAAAAAATATATATACATTATAAAAGTCTGACAAAGAAGAAATTGTACCAGCTTGTTGATCATCATCATCTTCAGAATCATCAGATTGTTGATCCTCATTATTAACTGGTTCATTATGTTGCTCTGTGTGTACAATGGGGAAAATAGCACTGTCATATGCCCCATCTTCAACCAGATTTTGAACATGTTCAACAATAACAGGATCTTTTGATGTAACTGTATTGAACAAGATTAAATTGATCAGACTAAACACAATGACTTTAGAAAATGCAAAACGTAATTAAACTTAATAGAAATCTCCAGACTTAAAATGACAATGATAAACAGTTAAATGAACAATGATCAGACTTAAATAATCAATGATCAAACTTAATAGAAATTCCAAGACTTAAAATGAGAAAGATAACAGTTAATTGAACAATGATCATACTTAAAGGATAAATGATCAGACTTAAAAATGACAATGATCAATCTTAAGAATGGCAATGATCAAACTTAGATACAGCCACAGTTGAAACCATAAAAAAATATATACATTATAAAAGTCTGACAAAGAAGAAATTGTACCAGCTTGTTGATCATCATCATCTTCAGAATCATCAGATTGTTGATCAAATTTTCTCTTTTTCTTTGATGCTGAATGACATTGCTCAGTTGCAACCGCTATGAGAATACTTTTGTCAATCAACTGAACCTCATTTTTATATTTAGGATTATTTTTCAAAAGTCCGGACACTTCATGATATTGAGCCACATCTTCAAGAATTTTTGAAGCAATGATCCGTAATCTTGCAATTCAAAAAGACGTGGAAAGCATAATATGTAGAGTTTCCTATTAGAATTAATAATGTTTAGAAAGTACAATACAAACAGTGACGTGGAAAGCATAATATGCAGACCTAATCAAGTAATATTCATATTCAAAAACAGAATTAAAACATAATGTTCACACTTAAATAGACAATGATCAGACATAAATAGACATGATGAGACTAAAAAATTGGAAATGATCAGACTTAAAAATTCATAAAGATCAGACTTAAAAAATGGACAATGATCAGATAGAGAAAACATAATGCTCAGACGTAACCTATAATATTCAGACTTAAAACAGAATTAAAATCATAATGTTCATATTTAATATATAGTATCCAGACTTAAATACATAATTAATATGCATGGTAATTTAAGTACCTCGGGTAATTCCGTGCGAGTTAATTCTGTGTGGACTACTTCTGTGAGGGGTAATTCCGTGCATGGTAATTCCGTGGGAGGTGATTCTGTGTGGACTACTTCTGTGAGGGGTAATGGTATTTCATTGATTTTCTTCTTTTTTCTTGTATAACATAATCCTGCATCTTTGGGAGGGCTTTCTTGTTCGATCAACGCCCCTTTTCCAAATTGATTTAAGTAGAAATCATATTTTTCCCTAGCAGCAAAATAGTCATCAGTAATATACCTGATGACTGGACGTTGTCGTATGATGGGACACTCTTCATTATCGAATCTATCCACATAAAGCATCTGCATAATATGCAGAGTAAATCAGACTTAATAATAATTGATCAGACATCATTGAAAAAATGAATAAAAGAATTATTGCAAAATCAACTTACAGTAATGAAAGTAATGGGGCCCTTGTAGAAACTTGTGACAGGTCCAGATTTCCAAGCTATCGTTGCTTCTTTCAGTTGTGAAATTATGAACTTACACCAGTTGAACCTTGGAATTTGATCCTCCGAAACTATAAATTCAAGAATGTTTGCTCGGCAATTTTGATTATTCGGTGGATGTATCATGACAGAATAGAAGAGGACTAAGAAATCCACCTTGAACCAATAGTCAACCCCTTTCATACTTCGCAATCGTGCTGCGATATCAGTATTTTTCGGATATTTCTTATCATTACCAAACGCGTATGATGCTTTCCATCTCTTAAATAAGGACCCTTTCTTTATACGTGTGCGTATAGTAATATCCTCACCATTCAAATCAAATCCAAATACGCTGTGTACGTCCAATTCATTTATATGTAGAATTCCGGATTCAGTTGTTAAGGTTAGTGCATCCGGATCGAAAGACTGCAGAACTAAAAGGGCTAAAAATGTAGGGATTTTTTTAAATCTCATTTGCAAAATAGGTTCTAACCCCATCGAAGTCACAGCAGTTATTTGCTCATCGTTTAAGCCATCAATAACTTCCTTTAATAGAGATGGGTTTCCTCTTTGCCGAAGACCAGACTTTCTGTTCTTTTTTTTCTTTTTATCTTTCAGACGAACACCCGCCAAACTAAGCATCAACTGAGCAGATTCAATTTCACTATTAGAAGACGGCTGAGAATAAGAACTTGGTGATTCATCATTACATTGTAAATGCTGAGCAGAAGTAACACAATGCCTCTTTAACTCTGACAAAAATTAGCAGGATGAACAAAATGAATTTAGAAAAATAACCACATAATCAAAATTAAAAGATATATATACAGACATAATTTGTAAATGATCAGAGCTAACTTTGTAATGATTAGAGCTAATTTTATAATGAACAGAGCTCACTTAACTAAGTACTTATCATTAACTAGTTAATAATCAGACTTAAAATGATAACTAGTTAATGTTCAGAGTTAATTAGTAAACAATCAAACTTAAAGAGATAATGAGCACCCATAAAATGTTAATGTTCAGACTTAACTTCTTAATATTGTGCAGTAGTAGCGAGCTAAAACGAAACAGGATTATTGAAAACCCTAGAAAAAGACACATCTAACATAAGCAGCACAAACTCTTGAGAAAAAAGAAAACATACTGCCACGTTCATTGGACATATTGAAAAACAGCCAAACTTCGTTTCGCCTGAGCTTGTTGGTTGTTCGTTCGTCTGAACTTTTTTGTTGTTCGTTCGCCTGAACTTGAAGGTTTTTCGTTCTTTGTTGTTAACTGACGAAATGAAACGTACATCGTTACCCCTTATTTAAATTGAATTTTGAAAAAATAAAAAAGAGCCGAAAATTTAATATTTTTAAAAAGGCCCCGAAAAGTTCAGACTTAAAATGAGTAATGTTCAGACTTAAAAAACCAAAGTTCAGACTTAAATAAATAATAATGAGACTTAAACCATTAATGTTCAGACTGAAATAACAATGTTCAGACTTAAACCAGTAATGACAATACTTGAAAACCCAAGGTTCAGACTTAAAAAACCAATGTTCAGACTTAAATAAATAATAATGAGACTTAAACCATTAATGTTCAGACTTAAATAACAATGTTCAGACTTAACTAACAATGTACAGACTTAAACCAGTAATGACAATACTTGAAAAAACAATGTTCAGACTTAAAAAACCAATGTTCAGACTTAAACCAGTAATGACAATACTTGAAAACCCAAGGTTCAGACTTAAAAAACCAATGTTCAGACTTAAATAAATAATAATGAGACTTAAACCATTAATGTTCAGACTTAAATAACAATGTTCAGACTAAACTAACAATGTTCAGACTTAAACCAGTAATGACAATACTTGAAAAAACAATGTTCAGACTTAAAAAACAATGTTCAGACTTAAACCAGTAAAGACAATACTTGAAAACCCAATGTTCAGACTTTAAAAAACAATATTCAGACTTATATAAATAATTATGATCAGACTTATATAAATAATTATGAGACTTAAACCATTAATGTTCAGACTTAAATAACAATGTTCAGACTTAACTAACAATGTTCAGACTTAAACCAGTAATGACAATACATGAAAAAACAATGTTCAGACTTAAAAAACAATGTTCAGACTTAAACCAGTAAAGACAATACTTGAAAACCCAATGTTCAGACTTAAAAAAACAATGTTCAGACTTATATAAATAATTATGAGACTTAAACCAATAATGTTCAGACTTAAATAACAATGTTCAGACTTAACTAACAATGTTCAGACTTAAACCAGTAATGACAATACTCGAAAAAACAATCTTCAGACTTAAAAAAAAAATGTTCAGATTTAAACCAGTAAGGACAATACTTGAAAAAACAATGTTCAGACTTATATAAATAATAATGAGACTTAAACCATTAATGTTCAGACTTAAATTACAATGTTCAGACTTAACTAACAATGTTCAGACTTAAACCAGTAATGACAATACTCGAAAAAACAATCTTCAGACTTAAAAAAAAAATGTTCAGATTTAAACCAGTAAGGCCCCGAAAAGTTCAGACTTAAAATGAGTAATGTTCAGACTTAAAACTTAAAGAGAGATTGAACCCATCTTTAAGTCTGATCATTACCACTTTTTTCGAGTCTGAACTTTTAAATTTTGTTAAGTATCAAAAAAAAAATTGGGAATATTTTTTGACATAAACTAAAATGAATTAATAAGTAAAAACAAGTGTCTTCTTGTATATATATATATAAAAGAACAGAGAAATTATGAAATTTTGATTGGACTCTCTTCTTGAAAATTTGATTGGACTATCTCCTCTTCTTGACATGGCTCTTCTATGTTCTGTTCTTGACAAGCAGCAGATGCTCCTGCTTCTTGGTCACCAAGTTTCAATGGACAGGTTCGCTTATTATGAAAGGCTTTCGTACCACAATATGTGCATAACCTTTTCTTCTTTGATTCTTCTATGCATATTTCCCTTGTTGCTTTTATCCTTTTTCCGCGCCCTTTATTCCGTGCAACATTGGGTACTTGTATATTTACTTCTGTTGGTTGTGGAATACCAAGAACAGAAGTGAAAAAATCTGATCTAGATTTTGACTTGTCTGGTACTTCATCTGACTGAAACATTCCATGCAGATTCTTCACACTTTCCAATAAAATCTTTATTTTTTCCTCGTCATCTTTTACAAGCTGAACAATCGACCGGAATTCAGACCAAATCTCTGATACTAAGGATGATTGCATCACAATAGAAGAAGAATTCATAGATGTATCTTTTTCACTCAAATTTGATGCTTCCTTGCACCATCTTTTCATGATAAGACATTTGGGTATTTTGTCCACCGCATTTGAGTTCAAAACATGAAATATATGCCTGCATATAATACCGTATGACTGGAACTTGTTGCAACTGCAAACAGCGTTACTCGTTGACATTGCAAACGACACCTGATTATAAGAAAATGTCATCATAAAAAAAAGAAGAGAAAGTAGTGTTTAAACACTTTTCAGATATGTAACTGAACACACATTTAAATTAAAATTTAACTCACTTGGCAGCTTGATCTTGTCTGATTTCTCTCTTTTATTGTATACAATCTCATGTCTCCGTCTTTCAATACCTCTTCAATGGAACATTTGTACACACCAGCCTCAATCTCAATCTCAGTTTCTTTAAAAAATTTGTGTGTGAATATTTCCGCTGCGTGTCCAGCAATTTTAAGAGGACATTGAATAGGAGGAGATGTTGTATCATTTTCAATATTCAACTGAATTCTAGTTTTCCTTTGTTCCTTCATAGCAGTACGAAAGCCAAGGTAGAACTCAACAAATGTCATGTAATGATGAATATACCTTCCAAAGAATGAATTTTCACTTTCAGAACGGGAGGTTGTTCTTAATAGATTACCCATAATCACATGTTTTGAATAAACTGGAATCCAGGATGATCGTTTGTCAAATATATCAGCTAACCAATTGTTGTTCTCAAGTTTGTATTCTCGAATTACATTATCCCATCCATCTTCAAAATCAGATGGTTCATTGTGGTGTCCCCAAATTACAGAACCAATTTTTTTCAGAAAATCATTTACATTACATATAGGACCTACCTGCACATCATAAAACAACTAGTTATAATTAAAGTCTGATCATTCCCAAATTAAAGTGTGATCGTTAAAAAGTTAAGTATCCATATGTACACATTTTGTCATGCATAATTTAAAATTAATTACCTTTGCTTTCAATTTCTCTGCAATATGCCACATGCAAAATCTGTGATAGCTTTTATCAAATACTTGAGCAACTGCAGCTTTCATTGCAGGGTCTTGATCAGTAATAATAATATTTGGCTGTTCAGATACTAGATTCTTAAAGCAAGTCAATAGCCATATGTAAGAATCTATGTTTTCATTTGATATAAGCCCTGCTGCCAAAGTGATAGACCTACGGTGGTTGTCCACTCCAGTAAAAGGAACAAAAATCATATTATACCTGAAAGCAATGAATATTAAATAGGTAAATCACTCAGTATTTTACTGCACATGAATGATATTTGGACAGAAAAATTCAATGATTTACGATTTAAATTTCTTACTTGTTCATCCGGTATGTTGCATCAAAAGAAACCACATCAGCAAAAATTTTACAGTCTTCCATTGATATCTTGTCAGCAAAAAATAACCGAGACAGAGCCCCTTCTTCATTAGTATAATACTCAAAAAAAAATCCAGCAGCAGAACTCTTCTTCTCCGTTAAATAATTCACTAACATCTGAGCATCTCCTCCACCAATAAAACTTTTTAAATCCCTTTTAAAATTTTTGAAATCAACTACTAATGCCCCGACATTAGAACTCCCACCAGAAATTTCTGATACTATCCGATGAGCTTTTGTTGCTCCTATATTTATATTTCCTCCAGCAACAATGAAATGCTGATGTTCAAGACTTAATTGTCTATTATTTCGTAAAAACTGCTTCCCTAACTCAGTAACCAATCGATGATTATGCTTCTCTTCAAATACAAAGACCTCATATTTACCACCATCAACAAGCCTAACACGTATTTTAGCTAAACAACCACAACGAGTAGTCTTCCTGCCTCTTGTTTCCTTTTTTTTTTAAGAGGCTATCTTTGGGTTTTTTTTTCTTGTTAACACCCTCACGGTGACACAACATATGTTGAACAAGCACTGTAATGCCATCTTTATGTAATTTTTTGGTACCATGGCGCATTGTAAATCCACAGATATCTGCATATTTGTCATAGAATTTAAATGCCTCTTTCAATGTATCAAACAAAAGCCCTATGAATGGCTTATGCTCATCAGGACACAGAGGTGTGTAGAACTGCACATCAGAAGGTGTAGAAACAGTTTTATTTGAACATTCTGAATCAACAACTTCAATCTCAGTATCATAGCTAATGTTCCCTGTATTATCAAGTAAAGAATAATTTTAGTATAGATGTGAGAACAATATTATAACATTGGACCTCCTCAATGTAAAAAAGCGCAGATTAAGACTAAAAACACTGTATAAACTAAATAAAAATTCAGAAACCTATACAGAAATACAGAAACTAAAAAAGAATTCAAAACAATTTTTCTAACCTGCAACGACGCTGGCTAAATCGTCCATCTGTTACTACGACTAACCCTAAATTTGTAAATTGATGAAACAGTCAGACGGAATTTCAAACAAGAACCTAATTGAAAATAAAATTTAACCATATATGTAGAAAGACTAAAAAGCCCCTCCTTGTTTAAAAATACAAATAAATGTGAGTCTGATCATTGTTCAGACTTAAAAAACAATGTTCAGACTTAAACCAGTAATGACAATACTTGAAAAAACAATGTTCAGACTTAAAACAGTAATGACAATACTTGAAAATACAATGTTCAGACTCAATGTTCAGACTTAAACCAGTAATGACAATATTTGAAAATACAATGTTCAAACTTAAAAAACAATGTTCAGACTTAAACCAGTAATGAAAATAACAATTTTGAGACTTGCAAAACAATCTTCAGACTTAAAATACAATGTTCAGACTTAAAATACAATGTTCAAACTTAAAAAACAATTTTAAGACTTAAAAAATCAATGTTCAGACTTAAAAAAATAATTATGGGATTAAACCATTAATGTTCAGACTTAAAAAACAATGTTCAGACTAAAAAAATCAATGTTCAGACTAAAAAAATCAATGTTCAGACTAAAAAAAATAGTTATACGATTAAACCATTAATGTTCAGACTTAAAAAACAATGTTCAGACTTAAACCAGTAATGACAATATTTGAAAAAACAATGTTCAGACTTAAAAAACAAGTTCAGACTTAAACTAATAATGAAAATAACAATTTTCAGACTTGAAAAACAATGATCAGACTTAAAAAACAATGTTCAGACTTTATAAACAATTTTCAGACATAAAAAATAAAAGTTCAGACTTAGAAAAATAATTATGCGATTAAACCATTAATGTTCAGACTTAATAAACAATGTTCAGACTTAAACCAGTAATGACAATAACAATTTTCAGACTTGAAAAACAATGTTCAGACTTAAAAAGCAATGTTCAGAGGTTTTTAAGTCTGATCATTGTTTTTTTTAAGTCTGAACATCACCATTTTAAGTGTGAACATTAAGTATTTTTAGTATGATCATTACCTATTTTTTAAGTCTGAACATTACCATTTTAAGTCTGATCATTGCTTTTTTTTAAGTATGAACATTAGCATTTTAAGTCTGAACATTAAGTATTTTTAAGTCTTATCATTGCTTTTTTTTAAGTCTGAACATCACCATTTTAAGTCTGAACATTAAGTATTTTTAGTATGATTATTGCCTATTTTTAAGTCTGTACAATACCATTTTAAGTCTGATCATTAAGTATTTTTATTCTGATCATTGCTTTTTTTAAGTCTGAACATTAGTATTTTAAGTCTGATTATTAAGTATTTTTAAGTTTGAACATTGGTATTTTTAAGTCTGACCATTGCTTCTTTTTAAGTCTGAACATTACCATTTTTAAGTCTGATCATTGAGTATTTTTAGTCTGATCATTGGCTATTTTTAAGTCTGAACATTAAGTTTTTAAGTCTGATCATTGCTTTTTTTTTAAGTCTGAACATCACCATTTTAAGTCTGAACATTAAGTATTTTTAGTATGATCATTACCTATTTTTAAGTCTGAACAATACCATTTTAAGTCTGATCATTGCTTTTTTTAAGTCTGAACATCACCATTTTAAGTCTGAACATTAAGTATTTTTAGTATGATCATTGCCTATTTTTAAGTCTGAACATTACCATTTTAAGTCTGATCATTGCTTTTTTTTTAAGTCTGAACATTATCATTTTAAGTCTGAACATTAGTATTTTAAGTCTGATTATTAAGTATTTTTAAGTCTGAACATTAGTATTTTAAGTCTGAACACTAACAACTATTGGACTAAATTGAAAATAATATTATTATGTTTTATACCCATCCGTGTGGAAAGACTATTATACCCCTCCGTGTTTTCTCCGGGATTTCGACTCAAATGGGACACGTGTCGGCTTAATAAACGGTTTGTAGTTTTTATTTATAAAGCGGTTTGTACCTGAACCGCACCCATGGATTATTATATGCAATGATTTCCAATATTGTTGGATAATATTTCAGTTTTTAATTGCTAAAATAAACAAATCTGATTGTCTTTATTATTATAATTTAATTATATAAATATTTTTATTATATTAATTTAAATTATATTGTTATCGTATACTTGTGGTAAGTGTATCGTACAAAAATGTACGATGACTTTGCAATAAATACGAGTGCTTATCGCATGATTACAGTACGGTTATCGCAGGATGTTATCGTAAAATATACGACAACAAGACAAGTTATCAAATATATCGCATGTGCGACAACAAAGCAGCAACCTTACCATAATTTTAGGTTGTCGTACAAATGAGCCAAAATTTGTAGTGAACATGAATAGAAATATAAACAGGAAGATGAACTCTTATTGATATTGATGTTTACAAATGATCCCTTTTATATTGGGGTAGATGGACACAGGGCCGTGCCTGTAGTATGGGCAAGTGGGGCACCCGCACAGGGGTCCATTCTATGTGAGGGCCTATAAGTGGTACTACTTCACTATATACTCAATAATTTGATTTAAAAAAGTTAGTAGAGGAAGCTAATCCTAACCCTCAAACTTTAACCGTAGTCCGTAGATGAAAGTCATTAGCCATTTGGGCTACAATATTTTCCTGATTATGAATAGCCTTGACGCTTTATATCTAAATTTAAGGTTGAGATGTATGTCATTTCACTATCGATATTATATTAGACATAAAAATAGCTTATAATGAGTTAATATAATTGATTAATAAGTGTAAAGAAAATTGTAGAAGATAATAAAATAACTTTGAAAAATATATTTCATGATATTGATTATGGAAAATGGAAAAACATAAACCATATCTTTTTATTATATAAACTACAAGGGGGGCGTTCAATTGAGGACGCCTCCAGAAATGAGGTCGTGGGGACAAATTTGGACCATTTGATCAAATGATCCAACACTCCACAAGCTGCCACGTGTCCCACTCAACCAAAACGCGTTCACACTGCTTTTGTGAGTGGGACACGTGGCGCGCCCACAAAGCACGGGGGGTTTAGTGGGACACGTGGCGCGTTGTGGTTGGTTGTACTCACAACCTCATTTCTGGAGGGCGTCCTCAATTGAACGCTCCTCTAAACTATAAACCATGAAAAATGATGACAAATGTCAAGGGTAATATGGTCTTTTCTAATTCCCAGTTTTATTGTTTAGTGATTTGGTCATATCGATGAATATTTAGCTAAATGTTCATTGATATGACCAAATCATTATTTTTTGCTTCAGTTCATCTAAAATCATGAAATTTTAACTTAAAAAATATATTTAACTATGTGTATTTTTATTTAAATATGGGCCCAAATTTTGATGTTGCCCAAGGGACCCGAAAATCTCAGGAACGGCCCTGGATGGACAGATGAAAAGAGTAGCAGTCAATATAAGAGATTAAAGCTAAGAATTTATGGGTACGTGAAAGGCTAAGGGACATTGTCATATGAAAAGTTAAAGAGTCATACAATATTCATAACACTCCCCCTTTAGATGACTCGTACAAATATTATGCCTCATTTAGACCTTACTAGGAAAATCCTGTGGGAAAAAACGTAGTGAAGCAAAAAGAGTACATAATTTGTGTAGTACGCATAAATTTTACCTCATTAAAAACCTTGTTTAGGAAAACCCATAGGGATAAAACTTAGAATAAGGAAAAGAGTGGAACGCGTATTCTCCCCCTCAATGTGGCCTTTAATATAAATCTCTAAGCTTTCGCACGCAAATTTTATAGACCGAAATTTCATTGGGTGTTTTGGGAAGTGCCTTTGTAAATAGATCGGCTAAGTTGTCACAAGAACGAAGCTGGCAAATATCAATCTCTCCATTCTTATAAAGATCATGTATAAAGAAGAACTTTGGAGATATGTGCTTCTTTGTATCTCCCTTTATATAACCATTTTTTATTTGAGCTATACAAGCAGCATTATGCTCAAATAAGGTAGTGGGACTTTCTTTGTTGCCTGAAAGGCCACATGATCCTCTTATATGACGAATTAAAGATCTCAGCCACACACATTCGTGACTTGCTTCATGAAGTGCTAATAGTTTTTACATGCTTAGAAGAAGTGGCTGTAAGGGTCTATTTGGTAGATCGACAGATATAACAGTATCACCATATGCAAATACAAAACCCGAGTGTGATCGCGCTTTATGAGGGCCAGATAGATACCCGGCATTGGCATACCCATTTAATCATGATTTTGAGTCTTTTGAATAAAATAAGCTCATATTAGTTGTTCCTCGAATATATCTTAAATTTTGCTTAACGCCTGTTCAATGTCTTCGAGTTGAAGAATAACTATATCTTGCTAGTAAATGAACCGAAAATATAATATCGGGTTGTGTACAATCAGCAGGATACATTAGTTATCCAAGAGCACTAAGATATGGTACTTCAGGACCAAGTAGTTCTTCATCTTTTTCTCGAGAACGAAATGGAAATTTTGTCACATTAAGTGATCAAACAAGCATAGGCGAACTCACAACATATGATTCATCCATGTTAAGTACTTTGGGGAACCTTTCAATAAATAAGGACTGGCAAACAAAAATGCCCTTTGATAAATGCTCAATTTGTAAGCCAAGACAGAATTTTGTTTTTTCCAAAACTTTCATTTCAAATTCACTTTTTAAGAACGCAATCGTCTAAGTAAGCTCATCAGGGGTCCCACCACTACTACAGAACAGGCTTTATGCATCGGTTCAAAAATTACATTATGCATCGGTTCTACTTTATGCAACGGTTTTTAAATGAACCGTTACATAAGATACACATTATGCAACGGTTTTTAATGAACCGTTGCATATAGTGACATTATGCAACGGTTTAAATTAAACCGATGCCTATGGGTTAAGAATAAGCAACGGTTGTGAAGAAACCGTTGCATAAAGTGAACAAAACTTAGGTTTTATTTGAAATTTCGTCTGTGCGCCTGCTCGCCTGCCTCCGTCGACACTTGCCTCCGTCGTCATCGTCGCCCGCCTTCTCGATCGCTTCAGTCCGCCTGCTCGCGTCGCCGTTCCTTTGCTCGCGTCGCCGGTTCGCTTCGGTCCGCCTTCTCTACATCGCGAGTATGTGTACTTCGCGTCTTTGAATCTGTTTTTGTCAGATTTTACATCGTTTTCTAGCTTTTGGTTGTCTCGTTTTCGTTTTGAATGATGAATCTGACTTCGTCGGTAGAATCGCGCTTAAAACTTTGCTTCTATAGAATCTGATGGAGTAAAGTTCGATGAGATTGAAATATTCAAATACAGCGATTGATTGATTTGGTCTGAACTGCAGAAAACCTAATTTGAAAATTGGAGAGTAGAATGGGGAGAGGAAAAGTTGTGATTCAAAGGATCGACAACTCGACGAGCAGGCAGGTGACCTTCTCGAAGAGAAGGAATGGATTGTTGAAGAAGGGTAAGGAGCTTGCGATTTTTTGCGATGCGGAGGTGAGGTTGGGGTTATGGTTTTCTCCAGCACAGGACACCAGGTAATCAGCTTTAAATTTCTTAAGTTTATGCTTCTTTTTAATTATAACTTAGATTTTGTGTTTGGTTGATCACTAGCTTGCGTATCTCTTATGCTTTAATTCAGTATATTTACTTAATTTTCTGCCATGTTGTCACATTCCCTTCTTTGCACGACCATTTCGTGTTTTTGGATTTTGTGGTTCTTCTGTTGTTATTTCGTGCTTGGTCAGGAAGACTACAACAGATTAAGGCCGTTAAGCTATAGAGGAGTAGACATTTTTGTGGTGGAATTCTCATTGGTCAGTCGTCCAATCTATGAAAATGTTCTAAAGAAGGTGAGATCAGATAATTGGCTGTTTTAAAGCCTGATTAGAAGAAGTTCCTATCAATTATTAATGTTTCACATGTGATTGATCGTAAAGAATTTGCAGGTGATATATTGTTGTATAAGAAGTTCATGTATTAGGAATCTTGCAGATTGCTGATTTGTGTTTTTATTCATTGATTAATGTTTATTCAGTATGTACTGTAAACTTAGCAATTGTTTTACATAATTCATTGTTTTTTCAGGGAAGGCTACTTTTGTGTAGCGCCATCTGACTGGCGAGTTTGAGAAGATATGAGCGTGATTGTTCAACTTTCATTACCTTTTCATCCGGATTCTTGTTTGATTGTACGTGTTATTTGAAATTTATTTCATGGATATAGTGCTTTGTGTAGTCGTTCCTTCTTTATGACATTTTTTATGGCTTTGACAAATGCAGCAACCATTAGTGTTGAGGTCTAGCCACTGGATTTCTCCGCACTCCGGGAAGATCAGGTTTTACTGCTGGTACACTGCTGGCCAAGAGAAGTTTGGTAGTCTTTGTCATGGATACTAGTATGTCTACTTTTTTACTAAGTCTTTAGATACTAGTTTCAGTTGTCTTTATTAATCAGATTGAATGTTGTATATAGTCACAGCTGCGGACACTTGTTGGTGATGGTGTATCAATGGACTTGGTTCTGATGGTGAGCTTTTTATTGTGGAGATCCAATGATTTTCTTAGTACAGTTACTAATTAATTTCTTCTCTTTTGTGATTCAGAGTGAACTCTATATGAGCAGGTAGCAGTACTGAAGTTTGCTTATCTTTTCACTATTGATATAAGACTATTTTTGTGTACGAAATGTCTAGTGGCAGCTGTACTTTGTTTCAAGATATTTGCATCATGTCCTATTTTCATTTGTTTATTCCTCACTTGTCAGGACTGTTTGAAGGCCCTGCAGAACTAATTTTCATGAAGTAGAAGAGTTGGTATGTGTTCGTGGCACGCCTGAATGAAACTATGTATGCTTGGCAATGAATCACTAAAGTATGCTTGTTTTTACATGACATTTCATTCTTCTATTTATTATTTTTCATTCAACTCACCAACATTATGTATGTAACTATGTATCATGACTTTTTTCTTCAAAAGTTGTAGCATTAGTATTGCCTGTTGTGGCAATCTTTAAAAGTTGTCTCATTCCCACTTTTGTCCTATTTTAGTCTGCGAGTGATCAAGGTGTGATGATCCAGCAAGTGCGATGGGTGGCAGAGGTCGTGCGCGTGGAGGGCAAGGGATGAGAAGGCTCTAAGCTTCATTGTAAGCTTCAAGGAAGAAGAAGAAGGCTCTCCATTACTAGGAAAATAAATGAAACTTTTGTTGAATAAATAATGTTGTACATTAAAAGTGACATCATGTATGAAATTTTATATTTTGGTTCAATAAAAAGCATTTTAAGATTTGGATATGAGCAAGTGTATTTATGAAATTTATTTATGAATTTTCAGGTTGATTTGAGCAATTTATAGGCCAAAAATGCAAAAAAAAAACTGACATTATGCATCAGTTTTTTAAGAACCGATGCATAATGTATGACATTATGCATCAGTTTTTTTAAGAACCGATGCATAATGTATGACATTATGCAACGGTTTTTTGGAAAAACCGTTGCATAAAGTCTGACATTATGCAACGGTTTTAAGGAACCGATGCATAATGTTTGACATTATGCAACGCTTCATTATGCATCGGAACCCAAACCGATGCATAATATCAAAAAAAACCGATGCATAATGCATCGTTTGTAGTAGACTAATATTTGAATCATCAATATAAACCAATGATAATAGAAAATCCGATTTTTGTCCTTTTAATAACAACACATGGACAAATTGCATTGTTCATGGACCCCTCTTTCAAAAGATATTCACTTAGACGATTGTACCATATTCGATTGGATTGTTTTAAACCATATAAAATTCTTTGTAGCTTTATTGAGTACATTTTACCTGGTTTTGAGCTATATGTTTTGGTAATTTTAATCCTTCATGAATTTTGATGTAAATGTCATTCTCATGTGACCCATATAAATAGACTGTTACGACATCCATTAAACTCATTTGATGTTCTTCTAAGACTGAGAAACTCAACAAAAATCTGAATGTTATCGCATCCATGACCGCCAAATATGTCTCTTCATAATCAATGCCTGGTTTTTGCGAGAAGCCTTGGGCTACAAGTCGTGCTTTATATCTTACGACTTCATTTTTCTCATTTTGTTTGCGCACAAATATCCATTTATAACCAACCATCAGGTTTGACATTCTCGGATGTTAGAGAAAATTTTCCAAAGACTTGGCGTTTTTCAAGTTATTTCAATTCTGCCTCGATGGCACTTTTCCATTTTGGCAAATCATTTCTTCGTTGACATTCATTAACCGATCTTGGCTCATGATCCTCATTTTCTGTGATATCTTGACCCATAGAATAGACATATATATTATCCACTATAATTTTTTTTCTATTCCACTTTTTCCCTGAAATGACATAATTGATTAAAATTTATTCATTGACATCATTTTCAGCAGGTATCTCATTGTCTTTGGAAGATGTTTCTTCATGTATCACATCTATTTCTTTTGGAATAGTTGTTGATGCATTAATACGATTATCTTGAACCTTTCTTTTTCTAGGACTTTCCCCTTAAACCAAATTGGTCAAACACGCTTCTGTTGTGTTTTAGACTCACTTGCTTGTTTACTTCCAATATCCTCATCAAGAAGATTGATTTTGCAAGGCATTGACAGCTGGTATATGTGACTTTGTCATTGTCTTAACATTTGTAAATACATCTGGCAATGTGTTTGCAACCTTTTACAAGTGAATAATCTTTTGAACTTCTAGTTCACATTGATTTGTACAAGAATCAAAATGAGACAATGACTCTCCATTCCAAGATATCTCTTGTCTTTTTTCAGAGTTTATTTTATCTCCCCCTAATGGAGGGAAAATTGTCTCATCAAACTGATAGTCAGCAAGTCATGCCTTAAATATGTCACTTGTCATAAGATCCAAAAATTTAATAATTGATGGAGATTCAAATCCCACGTAAATCCCCAATCTTCGTTGGGGTCCCATATTAGTATGTTGGGGCGAAGATATTGGAATATAAACGGCACAACCAAAAACTCGTAAATGAGAAATATCTGGTTCTTAGCCACTGACAAGTTGCAATGGGGAATATTTATTATTTGCAGTTGGACTTATACGAATTGGTGATGCAGCATGCAAAATTGCATGTTCTCAAGTAGAATTTGACAATTTTGATCGCATAAGTAATGGTCTAGCTATTAATTTGGGCCTTTTAATAAATGATTCTGCTAGATCATTTCGAGTATGAACATGAGCAACTGGATGTTCAATTATAATTTCAGTTGACAAACAATAGTCATTATAGGATTGGAATGTTAATTCTACCGCATTATCCATACATATTTTCTTAATTGTATGATCAGGAAACTGTTCTCTTAATCGAATAATATTGTTCATATTACAAGCGGACAATAAACAAACATGCAACCAATAGGTCGATGCATCAATAAGTACCATAAAGTACTGAAATTGTCCACTCAATGGGGAAATATGTCCACATATATCTCCTTGAATCCGTTCTAAAAATGTTGGACATTCAGTTTCAACTTCCACTAGAGATGGTCTTGTAAACAGTTTTCCTTGGAAACAAGCAACACATGAGAGATCTTTGGATAAGAGAATATTTTTACTCTTTAATGGAAGTCCATGTGAATTTTCAATGATTCTTCGCATCATTATTGAACTCAGATGGCCTAAACGATCATGCCATATAAGAAAGTTTTTCGGCTCTGTTGAATTTTGGTGTATCACCATATATGATTCAACTGGATTTATAAAAGTATAATATAATCCAGAATTATATGATGGAAGTTTTTCCATCACTCTTTTCTTTCCTGAGACCATAGACGTGATATATAACTATTAAAAGTCATTTTCATTTGTTGTCTCAATATTATGCCATTTCGGCATATAACTTTGAAACTCAATTGGTTTCTTTTTGATCTGGTTGAGAATAGTGCATCATCAATGATAAATTGTGTGCCATTAGGTAACACCATTTCGACTCTTCCATAGCCTTCAATAAAATTTGATGCACCAGACATTTGTATTAACATTAGCTTTAGCTAATTTGAGATGCAAAAAATATATTATGTCTCTCTGAATTGTATGTGTTGTTGCACTAACCGCTAAACTTAGTGTTTTGCCACCATCTTTTATCGTAATTGAGAGACGATTATCTATGTCTCTTCAAAAGACTAATAAATAAATAAAATTAGAAATAAATAAATGAGAAGTGGAAACAAAGCATAAAATATAAAAAAACTTAAAACTAAACACTTAAATTTAATAAGAAAGGCAGCATCTTTTATGTCGTCTTCCCATCACTGATTAATTTGTCAAATTCTCCATTGGCCTCTTAAAAACGGTCTCCAACATTCAAATGGGTGAGAGTCATATAGGTCCAAATGGGCGATATCTTTATGATCATCACTTTGTTCGGTGAAATTTATTTTGACTCCTTTTGCTTTCAAAGAGGCTTGATAAAAATCAAGGTGTTCGGAAGTACGACAAGTACGACCCCAATGATATACTTTTTCATCATTTTACTGATGATATTTTGATCTCATAACTTCACTTGTGAAGTTATTTATAACATTGCGAAATTATACTCGCGCTCATTTTTTATAATCTTGTAATCGCAAGTGTATATAATCAAAGCACGTTTTATATCATTGTCTTTTGGTGATCGTACATTACTTCAAATCCTTTCAAAGGAGAGAGGGACTACTGATTCTCAAATTTTTATATACAATCTCTTATAGAGGTGATGTTGAAGGATATCATGGCTTTAGCCATCTTTTTATTTTAACAAGTGCTTTATTTCCTTGTTTTGTAGTATCTTAAAGTTACATGGCACTTATGCGGGTTTCAATATCAAGGATCAACGCCGAATAATCATTGCCACGCTCAAAAGTATTTAACTCGAGCTTCATAAGATTGACATTGCATAATAATATATGATAAATATATTATGAATTGATTTCAAGTAATAAAATGAAACAATGAACTAAAATATTAGCCACATGTAAAATTACACATGACATAGAACATGAATATAAACATGTTACAAACATAAGATAAAATCATTTTTCAACATATAAAATTAGGCATGAGAATGATTTAAACGAACATGATTAGATGAAATATACATGTTATAAACAAAATCATAAAAGGAAATGATTTTTCCAAATGCTAGGCTATTTTGAGATTTCTCTGAAAAAGACTCAATGTTGCCAGCATCGCGTCACAACCAGAAAAGGGAGGAAGATGTTTGTATCCCTACCTTAACCAGAAAAGGGAGGAAGATGTATGTATCCCTACCTTGAGCAACTCGTGCTGATAACGTATTGTGAAAAGTATGGATTTGTGGATGTGTAGGAGAAACTTAAATGGAGAAGATGAACATGAATAGAAATGTAGAGAGGAAGATGAATTCCTATGTGGCATGGAGTTTGGCAAAAAGACTTCAGAGTGTTAAAGTACAGAGTGTAGGAGCTGTTCAAGAAGAGTTGGAACCCAGGTGCTGCACAGAACTGACGCAAGATAGTTTCCATATGTCGGAGTTTCCAAGTTGTTGATGTCGGTTGGCTAGAAGATCGAAGAAAATATTCTGGAGATTACAATCTAGCAATATTATCAAGAATCGAGATTATCAAATGAATTTGAAGAAGCCAACTTGGGAGGAAAGCTAGAGAAGATATTTGAATATATTTCCAATATATTCGTGAATATCTTGGAGATTAAGATTATCTTAACCGAATAGGAAACCAGCCAAGTATCCTATAAATACGAGGCTAGGGTTTCTCATTCGATATCTGCATTTTGGAGAAGAAAAACAAGCCCACATTCTGCAGAGGAGAGGGACGATCGGTTGACTAGCTTTTCAAATCGGAAAGTTAATGGCGCTGAGATAGACTGTTCAGTGTGCTGATCAGTACTATCAGTAGAACACAGATGCTGCACACACACCGCTTGTTACTACACATTCAGGAGAAGGCGTCTGTCTTCAGGAGAAGGCATTGAGCTTCGGGCAAAGTTTTATTAAAGGTCGAGAGGGAGTCTCAGACCGTGCTACAGGAAGACGAGAGGGAGTCTCGGATCTAGGGGAGCCTCAGTCATAATTCTAAACGAGTGTTAGAGGCTAGGCGGTTTAAAGATGGAGTCTTGCAAACTATTTCAATTGGTATCAAAGCAGGCACTCGAGACACAGTGTGATCCGGTATCTGTTCAAGACGAGTATGAAGGAAGGGTAGATTATTGGCAGGCTTCCACTGCTAGAAGGGTCCAACTATGGCTACTAAAAATCTAAGATGAAGACATTCCTAAAGTCACCTGATGAAATGGCCTGTAGGGCCGCAATGGTTGGATGGACTCCACTAAAAATGACGAATGCTGAAGGAAAGCTGGTACAGAAACCTGAAGAGTAGTGTAGTGAGGCTGACAAGAAGGCTGTTGTAGCTAATTCAAGCCATGAACGTATATTATCAGGTGTAGATGAGTATTTGTTCAAGACGATTTCTAACTGTGAGATTGCTAAGGATGCGTGGGAAATACTCAGAACAGCTCATGAGGGGACATACAAAGTAAGGAACTCTCAGATAGAGATGCTCACCATAAAGTTTGAGGATCTGAAGATGAAGGAGGAAGAAACGATCGTTGAGTTTAATACAAGAGTTCTTGACCTTGCTGATGAATCAGCCGCTCTGGGAGATCCTATAAAAGAAGAGAAGCTTGCAAGAAAATTTCTGAGGTCGCTACCCCCACGTTTTGCTACGAAGGTTACTGCCATCGAGGAATAAAAGACATAACGAAGATGAAGTTTGACAAGCTTATGGGATCACTGAGAACATATGAGATGAAGATTCCAGAAGATATTCAAACAGAGAGAGCTAAAGGTGTAGCACTGAAGGCTGACCTGACTTAAGAACAGGATAACATTGATAACGCTTATGAACAACACCGTGATGGCACAAAACTTTGGCAGGATGGAGAAAAAGTGGAACAGACGTGGATTTGATCTAGGATAGCAATCCTCGTTTGGCTCTTAAAGTCTCAGAAAGGGAATTTTCAAAGAAAGAGGAAGACTGGAGAAGAGTTCAAGGGTGATAAAGGCAAAGGTATACAATGCGGAGACTGCGAAGACTTTGGACACATTCATTCTGAGTGTGCCAGTACTTTCAAGAAGCAGAAGGCTTATACTGCTAACATGAGTGACAGCGACACAGAGAATGACCAAGAAGGGGATGAGTCAAACTCTTTTGTTGCACTAGTCAACATTATAGAAGAAGACAGTGAGAAGAGTGATACCCAGTATTCTAGTGCAAAGTCCGAACACCCAGATGAAGACTCATTTAGCAGTGATGATGAATAGCCCAAGGAGGAACGTATAATTGAGAAATTTAAGGAGCTTTATTAGAAGTGGCTGATAATGATTAATGTAAACAAGAAGCTGCGTGACACTGTGACCAACCAGAAGGAAGAAAAGGACAAACTATGGGAGGGAGTAGAAGTTCTAGTTGCACAGAAGGTTTAACATCAGGAGGAAATAGCTGTCTTAAATGTTCTCGTGGAGGAATATAGAGAGGAGCATACAACACTATGAGCACAAAAGGTAGAGCTCTTTGGAACTGTTTCTTCATTGAAAGTACAGATGGAGAAACACAGAGACTTAGTTGAAGAAGAGATATGCAACTATGAGCCGAAGGGAAATAAGATTACTAGAAGAAGTTGAGTCCCTGAAACTGCAGATTGAAATGGAGAAACATAGTCATGCAGAAGCAGTGGACCAGCTAAATTAGTTTAAGAGGTCGATGAAGATGCTCAACTCTGGATAATATGGACTCCATTCTGAACTCACAACGAGTGGGTGGAGGACAAAGAGGTCTCGGCTATACAGGTGAAAGAAGTTTAGGCAAGACGAACTTTGTTAAAGCTGAATAGAAGATGAACAAGGTACTATACAGGATTCTACGACTACTCAAAGCAAAACCAATAGAAAGTGGGGTAGAGATACCAGAACCTGCTGGTATTGCTACAAAAGGGACACATCAAGCCTAGATGTTACCAATTTTGTGCGGATGCAAGAAAAAAGATCACCTCCACGTATGAAGCAAGTAAGGAGAGTGAAGCAAAAGGAGGAAGTGTTCTTTGTCGCGTTCAATTCAACCAACAATATGAAGAAAGGCCATTGGTACTTCGATAGTGGATGTTCAACTCACATGACAGGTAATCCTAGTCATCTTATTCATATTAAACCACTGAATAAGAGTCGGTTTGTTACGTTTGGAGATGGAGGAAAGGGCCAGGTGATCGGGTGTGGGACATTGAAGGTTCCAGATCTACCTGAGCTCCATGAAGTACTCCTTGTGGATGGATTGAAGGTGAACTTGATAAGCATCAGTCAGCTGTGTGATGGAGGACACCATGTGAAGTTTACACAGGACTCATGTCTGGTACTGGACAAGAATGGTCAATCTTTGATGGAATGCACCAGATCTTCAAACAACTACTACTTGCTAGGTGTTGTTAGAACTGTGCCTGAGACAGCTTGCCAAATCAGCCGTACAGATGATATGGAACTATGGCATAGACGGCTGGGGCATATTCATCTAAAGGCACTGAAGAATGTCTCTGCAGATGGTCTTGTGCGAGTTCTTCCCAAGGTACAAGGATATTTGGAAGTTGTGTGTGGAAAGTGTGAGATTGGGAAGCAAACGAAGGTAACTCATCAGAAGACAAATCAGATCAACACATGCACGCCTCTAAATCTTGTTCAAATGGATTTGATGGGGCCAATGCAAGTGGAAAGCTATGGTGGAAAGAAGTATGTCCTGGTGTGTGTGTGTGTAGACGACTTCACATGATTCAGTTGGACCAAGTACTTGCACGACAAATCAGATGCAGTCCAAGCCTTTGTTGAACTAGCCACTCAACTCCAGAGAGAATGTGAAGACGAAGGAGAGCCACTAGTGGCGATAAGGAGCGATCACGGAAGAGAATTTGAAAACAATATTCTCGCTGAATACTATGCTGAACATGGAGTGGCTCATCAGTTCTCATTCCCGATTCAGGAGTGCTACTCACGCTCGATTCATGGAGTGGCTCATCAATCTCTCCTTTTATCTTCAATCTCTACTTCTAGCTTCCCTTGTGTAGATGATCTTCCTTGGCCTTTTTCTCCACTTGTTTCTCTCCCAAAAAGCCCTCCCTTAGGTCAAAACCCTCATTTTCTATTTATAGGCTCGACCTGAGAAATCTGATTTAGGAGTGCTACTCAAGCGAGTACCAACTGCCCTCTGGCGTACTCGGGCGAGTACGAACCTCTGAGACATGTGTGGCTTTGGCTGAGATGCGTACTCGGGCGAGTACTGTGGTAGGCAAACTCGCAGGCAGACTCGTACTCGGACGAGTACTGCTATCCGAGGGTGCTTGGTGTAGGGGAAGCTGGTAATCGGGCGGGTTAGGCGTCGTACTTAGTCGAGTGACATGGTCAGAAGAATTTCAAAGTTTCAGGGCAGGTTGGTCCTCTGGCGAATCGGAGAGCGTACTCAGGCCAGCATGGGGCTCAGAGCAATTTGCCTTGGCTTCTGATTGTGGTACTCGGGCGAATACGCCCAGGCCAATTCGTACTCGGTCAAGTATGGCCCATAAGTGCTCAATTATCCCTGAATTTTCGATATTTTGTGCAAACTTGATCCTTGAGGGCTGGACATTGATGGGGAGTCATTTTGTACCTGAAATGTACGGATATGGTCAAATGACATCTAAATAATGTCGGAAATGACTCAAAGCTTTAGTGAAAATGGCTATTAATAATTCAAAAACTCGATTTATCAACAGACAATGGTGGACACCCGCACATCAAAGAAATCAATAGCTGCAACAGCTCCAGCCCCTGATATGGCGTCTTCGAAGAAAGCTATGGCAAAAGTAGGAACTGCTAACGCTAAGACTACCACGAAAGCAGCCAATGTTGAATCGGCGAAACCGAAGGAAAGGTCAGTTATGATTTTGCATCTGAACCCTCAATCAGCAACAACTGAAGTGAGCAAGGAGATTTCTAAGGAGAATCAGCCGTAAGTTGAACAATTGCTCAAAGAGGGGGTTATTCACTCGTTTGCCCCTGTTTCAAACTCATATCACTCGTTTACCCTCTTTCAAACTCAAATAACCAGATTGCCCCTTTTTTTTACAATCTCGGTTTCCCGAACCCCGGTAATATCAAATTTCCATAGTCTCGGTTCCATTGGTACCGGGAACCTAAAAGTTGAATATGTGGCCTGGTTAAGGGCCAATGTGGGACGTAAAGGATGTGAAGTGGCATCCACGTATGATATCGGTGTACCAGGAACCGGGAATATTATGATCCCGGTTTAAACGGAACCGAGAACAATCAAATTAAAAATCGGGGGTTTCTTCTTCTTCTTCATTCCGCGGATCTCTCTCCTCCAATTGCACTTCTCCCCGCCGCCGACCGCCGCCGCCTGGTGTGATTCTGGTTCGCAACAAAACGTTAATAAGTTGTATTATAGTGTTATATGTTAATTTGAGGGTTAATTGTTAATTTTTAATATAGATTAGGGTTTTAGAAGAATAGGCTTTGGTTAATTATTGAATTTGTTCTTTAAGTGTTGTATTTGATTGTTAATTGTTGTTTTTGATTGTCAATTGTTGATTTCAATAGTCGAAATTGATCGAATTGTTGGTTTTAATAATCTATTTTGATTGTTGGTGAAGAAATGGTGTAATTGGTGATGAAATGATGTAAATGATGAAATTGGTGATGAAATGATGTAAATGATGAAATTGTGTTGATATTGAATTTTTTATAATATTGAATTGATGAAATAATTATGAATTTTTGATTTTTGTGATGTAGCTATGGACCCATACAGACCCTCATCTTCACAAAGACCATCGCAAGCTATATTGCATCCGAATATGGATGCGGATAACATAATTCATCCTGGTCCAATTGACAACTCAGTCCTTAGTCGACAGCGTACTCATCGTACCGAGGCGATTTGGAAGCCAGAAGTTAGTATGTTAAATTATGTTAATTATCATTCATAATTTAATATGTTACTAATGTTGGATTACATTGTTGTTTCACAGTTGGATCCGAAAGGGATTGCCAATGTACCCCTTAAGGTTCATAAAGGGGGTGCATTGACCCTTGATGCTCGCATACGCCCTTATGTGGTAGCTGCTGGTTTTTATCCATGGACTCCGTTGTGCGATGTGAAGGTTGATCCGTCGCTATTGACAGCTGTGGTCGAGAGGTGGAGGCCAGAAACTCACACCTTTCATTTTAATGAAGGTGACGCGACAATCACATTACAGGACATGTCACTTCTTACCGGGCTGCCTATAGAAGGAATGTCCGTGACAGGCAAGTCGCAGTTCAACTTTGAAGAGGTTTGTCTGAGATTGCTGGAGGTATACCCCGATTGCGACAATAAATCGCCTATTATGGCGAAGAGAAGTTGGTTTACGAACTATTTGGCGGAGATTCCTGCTGATGCGGATGAGTAGATGTTGAAGAAATACGCTAGGGCGTATCTCCTCAATCTGATAGGAACCACATTGTTCTCTGACAAGAGCGGCAACACGATTCCGCTATACTTTCTTCCATTGCTAGAGGATCTCGATAGGATTCGCGATTATAGTTGGGAAGTGCTGTGTTGGCGTGTCTATATAGTAATATGTGCAGTGCATGTACGATCGGACACAGACAGTTGGCCGGGGCGCCCTTGATTATTCAGTTGTGGTCCTGGGAGAGACTATCTCGGATCGGTGTGCCTACGATCAGAGTTCCAGTCGTGGTACCGCCACCGGAAGCGGATTTTGATCCAGCTTTGCGAGGAGCGTGGTCGTACGTGTAAGTGTTTATATTTGAAAATTATATTTTATAAATTAATTTACTTTTACTGCTATTTTACTGAGAATTCATTTATATGTGCAGGAAATGGATTGGGCCTAAAAGTTGGGTAGGGGTACCTCACGGGAGTTTGTTGCAGTATCGTGATGCGATACAGAAGATGCTCACGGGAGATTTCATATGGAGACCGTATGATGAGATCATGCTTCAGTGGCTGAACCCGACTTGTCTCGCGGGTCGTGAAACTACTTGGGAGAGCTGATGTGCCTCTTAGTTGCTTCAATATTATCGAGTGGCATCATCCAGGACGTGTTGCGAGACATTACGGTTTCCGACAGGGTATCCCGCTGAATCCAATTGGATGTTCAGACCAATGTCATAGTATGGATAGGAAGAAAAATAGAGATTGGGCTGTCGTCCACGCGAGGTACATTGTCTTGTGGGTTACTCGACACGAGAGATTGCTCGATGGAGACATGGCGCACCCGGGTCACCAGATCAACATACCCACTGCACAGTATTATGAGTGGTATAGCCAGGCATACGCATCGATTATATCAGCCGAGGATTGACGATGAGGTGGAGGAGGTTGGGGAGGACGATGCGCATCAGACACGACCTAGTCATGCTTATCGTCCAGATTCTCATATCATAACTGATAATGTAAGTGTCCATTACTTGTTTAATTATTTATGAATGTATTCAAGTCGGAGTTATCGGTTCACTGACAAAAAAATATATGTATATTGCAGATACGTGCACTCGTCATGAATGCACGTGATGCCGGTGAGTTCTTCCTCAATTGCACGGATGATTATTCACGAAGGGGATTTCATAAAATTTTCCACACCGCTTACACGGAACTCGGAAAGCTTACGGATCCCACTATTGTGCGTGTTGATCCACGGACTATTACTCTCGATGCAGGTACTTTGTATACACAGTACTTTGTTGAAATATGAACAATTGCTAATTTAACATGTTAATTCAGGCGATGCAGTGGATGATTATGGAGGAGGAGAGGAGGCTTATGAAGAGCAGATGGATGTGGATGATACACATACCGAAGAGCAGATGGATGATCATAACCGACCATCTAGCTCTTCACAACCAGTGCGCGTTTCTGACCGGGTGCGTGTACTGTCAAGATGGTCGTTCATACGCAACTTTCCACGGATGATGTCACAGAGAGGGCGACGTGTTGGTTGAGCTTTTGTTGTCATGTTTTGTCATTTGATGGATGTTTTTGTGAACTTTAATAGTTGAATATTGGTTGTTTGTATGAATGTTCTTTATGGTTTGGACTGGAATTCTTTATTTGATAGAAAATAACTACAACTTGAACACATGACGTTAAGGAAACAGGTATTACAAACTTGATGGATGGCTTAATTCGGGTATCTAGTCGGACAAGCACATTTGTTGTGACCCACTAAGTGGCAGTGTGTGCATCGCTGAATTCACAGGGTCGGAGTTGATGAAGACGGTACTTGGCTGCTGGATTCCCCTAAATGTCGATGTCGCTGGTCCATCTCGTTACGCATTCTTCTGGTCGGGGGTTTGCCAGCTTTGTTACGTTTGAATCTTGTATTCGTAACATGAACAGGTCCATTATAATTTCTCCAAAAATCCTCGTGAAGTAAGGGGTTGAAAAAATAACTCCATGTCCCGTAGTACGCTTTGAGCGTATATTCTATGGGGACATAATCTGTGTCTTCAACCCGGGCGTATCTGCAAGCTACCATGGCATGAGAACAAGGATATTTGAATAATCTCCACTTTGCACATGAACAAGTTCGTGTATCTAGGCAAACCCTGTACGTGACATGGTTCTTTCTGGTCAGTAAATAAAAAACACGGCTTACTGGATTGTACATCGTAACTATGTGGAACTGAGCCCTAGCCCGTAGTTCTGCCAATCTGTCACTAATTTTCGGAGGACATATTGCTCCGTCGATGTTGTACGGGCTCGGGTTACGCTTCACGAAATAAGCAGCTATCTGCCTAAAAGTGTACATAACCAGTGAAGAAACTGGCAAATCACGACCATTCTTCAGATTTTTGTTCAAACATTCTGAAGCATTTGTAGTCATTGAGCCCCATCAAAATCCACCGTTCTACATCCATATCTTCCAACCATTTGCCAGCAAGTGGCTTATCATGCAATAGTTGTAAGAGCTCTGCAAACTTATTCTTGAACTTCAACTCCTTCTTCGCATATGCCACATCGCCAAGTTTAGCTTTCAAAACCTCATCTTTAACCTTCGTCATGAAATTGCTTTGCAGGTGACGAACGCATACACGATAGAATCCCCTAGGCTCCTGTCATTCAGGTTCGTGCATGGCAGCCAGTATTCCTTTGTGCCTGTCAGAAACAACGCACAAGCCCTCCCGTTGGGTCACTCCTTCTCGGATACAGGACATGAACCACTTCCAACTGGAATTTTTCTCGCTCTCCACAAGCGAAAATGCTACGGGCAGTATGTGGTTGTTCGCATCCAACCCGATTGCAACCAATAATTTCGCATTGTACTTCCCATACATGTGCGTGCAGTCAACAGATATTAATGGACGACAGTGATTGAATGCAAGGATGCATTCGGCAAAAGACCAAAAAATGTGATTTACCTGCATTCGGAAATAGGCCAAAAATAGATATTAATGGACGACAGTGATTGAATGCAAGGATGTATTCGAAAAAAGACCAAAAAATGTGATTTACCTGGACGGTACCATTCTCCATTGGTGTGACATCCCACTTAACAAAGTTGTTGTTGTTACTGCAATCATGTAAAGCCTGCATCAAATGTGGCAGTTTGTTGAATGATTCCTCCCATTTGCCGAATAAGTAGACCAATGCTTTCTATTGTCCTTTCCATGCCTTCCAGTAACTTATTTCGTACCCATAATCTCGCTGAATTAAATTCCGGATCTGTCCGGCGGAGAACCTCGTGTTTGCATTCCTCATCTCCCTCGCTATGAAATGCGCGTTCAAGTGGATGTTACTTTGTAGGATGTTGTTGTTATGGCATAAGTGGTCCCCTCCTTACGTGCGGACCGTCCATTAACTTGTTCGTTGCATCACAAAAATTCTAAGCCGCAACGGACATACTTCTTCACCCTTTCGAGATTCTAAAACCAATCTCGTAGAGTCAGATTTCCTTACCCTTTAAGAATTGAGTATTTCTGCACTGCAAGTATGACATCCTCTTTTTCCCCAAAAGTAGTACCCTTTTGAAGATCCGGGGAGTGAGGATGGTGGACCCTCACATTCTCATCGAATGGTCGATATATTTCCCACGCCGAGATAGCACTGAAACTCGGATGATTCCAGACGATTCGATCTTGAACTATTTCGGCATCGGGATTTTCATCGGCAACATTATCCAATTCCTCCATCTCATCGCGGTCATACTCGTCTATAATTTGATTATCCAATGTTGCCAATGTCGACATATGCATGTCATCAGAATCATCATTCATGTTAGCCATAGAATGGTATGAACAAGAGAGGTGGATTGAATTGTGTTTTGAAAATGAAGAAATCGAAGCTTAATTTATAGTAGAATATTACCGGTTGCAAAGAAACCGGTATTATTGTAGTACCGGTTTACCGAAAACCGGGACTTCTGTAATACCGGTGACACAGGAACCGTGATGTTATCGTCTAGTCATTTCCCAACCAGGTCCGTCGTCTCTGAAAAGCCTGTTCGGTGGTATCTTATGTTGGAAAAGGTACCGGTTTTCCCCAAACCGGTATTATTTTAGTTCAGTCACATCCCAATTGCCACGACCAGATCTGGAAAAGTCAGTTCGATTAGTTTCGGTTTCCCTTAAACCGGTAATGTAAGGTTCTCGGTTCACCAAGAATCGGGAATCCACGTGGTTGCCACGCTGGCGCGGAATGGTCCACGTCGGCCCCAAACCAAGCCACGCCTTTTTTTCGACACATTCTCGGTACGGGGGAACACGAGGACATTAAAAATTTATATTACCGGTTTTCAGTAAGCCGATATTTTTAAAACTTCACATTACCGGTTGCAAGTAAGCCGTGAATGTAAAAAATAGGGGCAATCCAGTTATTTGAGTGATATGAATTTCAAACAGGGGCATTTGGGTGAAAAACCCTCAAAGAGGTACACCCTAGTTCTCAATCTCAGATTTCTTTTCATAGTTTTGTGAATAAGGAAATGAGTGACGGTGTGAAGGAGACAGGTGAAGTACCAAGGGTTGTTGATAAGGGTAAGGAAGTGGTTATTGAGATTTTGAAAGAGGTTGAGGTTGCAAAAGTTGTTGAAGCTGAGAAAGCAGATGTAGTGAAAGAAGGACAAAGATTGAGGGAAAAGCTTCTTGCTGTACCTGGTTACATGTTCAAACCAAGAGGTTTGCACAGGAAAGCTATTGCCTACAAGGGTGGTTCTTCGAAGCAGTTTGCTGCTCGTTTTCGTGCAATCAGAGGAAGAATGGTGGTAAAGTCGGGCTCTGAGAGCAAATCTGCTATTAAATCTATTGAGGCTGGTGATGATGGCTCATAAAAGATCAAGGAGCAAGTGGGTATTCGTGCTATTGTAGAGGAAATTGATGATGTGGCTAAGCCAAATGCTGATTTCGACAATAAGGATGTAGTGGAAGACTTGCCTGCTGACGAGATGGTTCAGAATGAAGATGTTGACTCTGATCACATGGAAGAAGATGCAGAACTCAACAGAATGTTTTAGGAGATTGATGAGATAGCTCTATCTCAAACTCTGCAGAGAGAAACAACTGCGACTCAAGAAGGAGGTAAACCTGATGACACAAAGATGAGTCCCGAGGAAGAGGATCCATCTGAAGGAGATGATGCTGAAGCTACTGTTCAAGAGCAAGTTGAACGGCAAGAAGGTGATGTTGTACAGATGGGTGAAGCCGATCGAGTAAAGGATGATGTTCAGTGGTTGACCAAGGGGCATTACCGTGGACGGAACTGAAGAAGTCTGCAATATGGAAACCTAAAAAGAAGGTTACTGTGATGGTGGATGATCCAAAGAATGCTGAAACTGACGTGTTGATGACCCAAGATCCTGAGAGCTCAGAAGTAGGGGGAGCTGGTGAGTCCAGGAAGAGAAATCGGACAACCCCCGAATCTGCTGGAATTGTTCGAGATGATGTTTGGTTCGGCTCTGAAGAAATGTCCAAAATATGGAAAGTTGTTCAGAAGAGAAAGATCGTCCCTGAGCAAATCTTGGAAGATAATAAGTATAAGGAAACATAGATCATCAAACTACTGAAGGATACTAAACTGTTCTGGACTGTGAAGAGGTGCAAACCATACAACGAACGACTAGTGAGGGAAGCAATAGCTAATCTTCCAAATCAGTTTGGGACATTAGGTGATGAACAGTATGGACAGTTCCAAGTGACGGAGAAGAAGGTATTGATTATCCCGGAACTCATCAATGAATTCTATGGGATGGATGCTCCAGCAGAAGAACACGAGGAAGACATCATGGACAAGATAGTTGGTTGGTTCATTGATTGATGGGTCCTACCCCTCCTAAGATGGCGTGTCTATACTCGATGTTGATCTGTCGGTAAAGTACTCCTTACTGTTATTCATAGCTATAAGGAATTGGAAGCTTAGTTCTCACTGGACTACTGTCAACAAGGAGGTCGCTCAGCTGTCGTACCTGATCGGAAACAAGATAAATTTCAACATGGATCGAATCATGTTCGAACAGATAGCTGCTCATGCCACATCTACAAAGTCTTTTCCACCACTCATTTACGAGCTCATTATCTCTCAGCATCTAGACTTGAAGGCCAGCAAGGATAGGCTCACTAGCTCCCCAACACTCATATCAGATCACAAGCTCTTCCAAGGGAGGCATGTGAATGATCTCAGAGAGGAGACGAGTGGTATCAGAATGAAGCAGAAGGATGTTCCAGAGTCTTCTGTTTGAAGGACTGGCAGAATTTCTGCTGGTGAGAGAGGACAAATGCTGAGCAAGCCGGAGGAGATGCTAAAACTCAATGCTGACCAGAAGAAGATCATCACAAGCATGGTTCGCACACTAAGGTATCCAAGTTATGATGAGTCGAAAGAACCCGAGGAAGGTGCTAAAGAGGAATCTACTGCCTAAGGAGGTGAAGGCCAGATATCTTATTGCGCTAGACTTTTTCACTTTTTGTTCCTTGTCGTTGAACACTAGCTACATTTATGTTTTTTTAAACTGTTTGAACCGTCCTTACCTATTTTATGGCAAAAGGGGGGAGTAATTTTGAGGGTCGATTTGTTCCTCTCAATCTTACTGGTTACGACCTCTGAAGTCTGGTTAGCTGGGTGGAAGGTTTTGCCAAAAATGCCAAGGGGGAGATTGATAACTCCTATGTGGCATGGAGTTTGGCAAAACGACTTCAAAGTGTTCAAGTACAGAGTCAAGGACCTGTTCAAGAAGAGTTGGAACCCAGGTGATGCACAGAACTGACGCAAGACAGTTTCCATATTTCGGAGTTTCCAAGTTGCAGATGTCGGTCAGCTAGAAGATCGAAGAAAATATTCGGGAGATTACACTAAAAAATCTAGAATTATTATCAAGAACAGAGATTATCAAAAGAATATTTGAAGAAGCTAACTTGGGAGGAACGCTAGAGAAGATATTCGAATATATTTCTAACATATTCGTGAATATCTTGGAGGTTAAGATTATCTTAACCGAATAGGAAACCAGCCGAGTAACACGAGGCTAGGATTTCCCATTCGATATCTGTATGTTGGAGAAGAAAAACACGCCCACATTCTGCAGAGGAGAAGGACAATCGGCCGGCTAGCTTTTCACATCTAAAAGTTAACGGCGCTGAAATAGACTGTTTAGTGTACTGATCAGTACTGTCTGTGGAACACACACGCTGCACACATACTGCTTGTTACTGTGCATTCGGGAGAAGGCGTCTGTCTTGACACTGATCTTCGGGATAATTTCTACTAAAGGTCGAGAGGGAGTCTCGGACCGTGCAGCAGGAAGCCGAGAGAGAGTCTCGAATCTAGGGGAGCCTAGGTCGCAAATCTTGAAGAGTTTTAGAGGCTAGGCAGTTTAAAGAGCGAGTCTTGTAAACTATTTCATTATTGATATTGATCTTTACAAATGATCCCTTTATATAGAGGTAGATGAACACATGAAAAGACTAGCAATCAATAAAGAGATTAAAGCTAAGAATGTATAGAGTACATGAAAGACTAAGGGACATTGTCATATGAAAAGTTAAGAGTCATACAATATTAATATTAATATCAATATTCATAACGATATATGTATTATTCAGTTTTTAACATCCAGCCTTCTACTACAATCAACCACAAATTTGTTGGTTATATAAAATTTATAATTTAGTACCGATTTCTAAATATAATATAAATAAATAATGATTTTCATCTTTAGTTCTTTAAGTTTTAAGATACTTATTTATAAATATTAAATTAATTGAAGATAAATCATACTTGGCTACTAATATCATTGGATATAACATGTACATTAAATTCAATTAAACATATGAAGTTATAAGCTTACTAAGTCATATAGGCAGTCTGTTGTCTTTGAGATTTAAGATTCGACATACCCATTCGAAATGCCTTCAACTCTTTCGAAAATTTTGAGAACCGACAGGGCTAGAGAGCCGAGCTTTCTCGGGACAGGTCGTACCTAGCATACTAGGGGCTGAATAATGTCGGGTCAAGGATCGAGTCGAATTCAAAGTCATAGCTAGAGGTCAATAATGGGAAGAGTCGGGATTGGCCTTGCCTAATATCAGAGGTTAGGACAAGGTTCTAGGACTTTTTGTGTGGCCATGAATAGTGTGAGGGCAGGGTTATAATCCTTTTTAGTATTGAGGGTCATAGGGAAAGGTCATGGTAGGGTTGACTAGGCAGAGTCGAGCTCGAGCAGAGCCCACATCAAGAAAGCCAGGCAAGGTCAATTCTAAAATAATTTTTTAATTAGTTAGTTAAAAACTTTTAATAATGATTGCATCCTTACGGGCCTAAGAGACTTCGGGTCGGGCTAGACCTTTAAGAGCCTAAGAGGGCACAGCTCGAGAGACGGCCATGACCATACTTATTTGACTTCACCCAATCCCTTGGTCAAAGAGCAGGGCCAAAATCAGACCATCTTAGAACTATTTTGGGTTTCGGATCGGATCGAGTAATGGCCGCCCCTAGAACCAAATTTTTAAAGTTTAAGTTTATCTCTATGGTAATAGTATGTATTTTGCGTGAATATCGATTAAAGAAAACCTTTCTTTATTTGTCTGTTTTGTTGAGGAGCGTTCAAATGAGGCAAGGCAAATAAGAATGAGGCAACATGAGGCACGTTCTCATCCATCCATCAACCCACCCACCCGGACTCAGATCCCGTGCTGCACAGCAAGTTGCATCGAACTTCAAAACGACAGTGTTTCACTAATGAAAATATTAATTTTACCAATTTGACCTTTCCATTTGTTCTGTTCTCTCTCACGGCTTGAGATGGTGAAGCCACCACGACTGACAGAAATGGTGAAAGTCTAAGAACTAACGATTGATGCAAATTTATATTCTGTCTCTTTTCTACTTGCGGGCGGAGATCGAGCTTCCAGATGAAGACCAAATCTGATTCCGTCCCAGAGCTTTTACTACACTCTTCCCTTAGCGAAATCCTTCAATGAAAACTGTCGCAGCATCTTCGATTCGACCTCTTCGTCGGATTCAAGAGTCCGTTGCTAACACGTCGTCGTCTTCTATTTCTTCGTCGGATTCAGTGAATTTGACACTGGTGAAGAAAATGTTGACCATGGTTGTTAGGAATGTTAAATACACAACACTCCATTTCCAAAAGGTGTAAGTTTTTTGGATCTCCCCATAACCGAAACCATTGTTGAGTTTTATAACAAGGCGTATGCTCACCTCCAAATCGCTTATACATTTCATCACCAGAACTTTCATTGATTTAATTTTTAAAACGATCGTATAGAGAATTGTGAGAATTCGATGTATGAGAAAACTGTTTTGGATTTGGTGGAATTACGCAAGGAGGAGAATGAAGGCTTTGGGGAGTCGAAATGTGTAATTTGGATTTTGGAGATAGAACAAAACAGTGGAAAGGTGAAATAGGTAAAGTTAAGATTTTAATTAGTAAAAACACCGTCGTTTTGAATTTGCTGCAAAGTGATGTGCAGCATGGGATCCGATTCCCCCCCCCCCCCCCCCCTCACCGTGCATTGTGGGCGCGTCACGTGGCAAATAGTAAAACCCACTACGAACAGTAAAAAGTAAACAGTAAAATCCCACTACCAACACCTTTAAATCTCAACCATAAGATCAATATGATCAATGGCCAAGATCATGCCTCACTTGCCTCATTCTTACAACCTTGCCTCAACCGAGTGTTGTTACTAGCAAGTAACAACACGACATGGATATGTGAAAATTCATAAACAGTGTTAACTTTAACAAAACAAAAAAATTGTGCCTCTTAATGAAAGAAATTATTGTAATTAAAAACATGAGGAAAGTGGCCAACAAGGTGGTGGATGAGTTGGTTGAGCACTTGCCTTGAAATATGCGAGGTTTTGTGTTCAAATTCCACCGTGGCACTTTTCCTTTCCATATTTTTGTGGAATTTTCCTAGTTCCACCTGTGGTGCGGACTCTTCCTACATCCTTGCGGATGTTTTCCTGTTCCTCTTTCATTTCCTCTCCCTCGTCCCTTGTGGAAGCTTTGCAGGTACTACCCTCTCGCGGAGGCGTGCTTAAAACAGTGCTAAGATCATTCCATGGAGGTGTTTGTCGATTCGTGGACTTAAAGTTGGAGGTGCCGAAATGGACTGCGCTTCATCGAGTGACTCAATTCATGAGATGTAAACCCACATGAGGAAAGGGTAAAAGGTCATCTGTATTCATGTATTCATATGTATGTCCTATATGAGATGTAAATCCACTATCAAAAAAAAACATGAGGAAAGTGTAAAAGGTCATAGTATACTTTTCAAAAGCTTGTTACAAGATTATTTTTTCCTTTTTGTTTCTCCAATTCAAGGTTAATTCTTTTTTTAATAAAAAATACGGCAGCATCAAATAAAGAAAACCGAAAGTGCAGATCAATAAAAATGTCTCTAAATAGAATTTGAAATGAAAATGAATTTGAACGAAAAGTTTTGAATTCCTATTTAGTTTGGTAGCTAAAACCAAAGTAAATGGCAATGCTATAATAAGGGAATATTACTCTCCATAAATGCCAGTAAAACAAAGTAAATGTTTTAATATCAAATTTGACTTAAGACAGTCAAATCACAATTCTTCTTCACCAAAATCTTAAAGATATATATTATTAGAGCATTTATTAGTAACATAAACCCATACACACACTCCCAAACGTTTTTTCTTTCTTCCAATTCGATTCATCAGAAAAATGATGTGTCATAGAAGCAGTTTGGTGGTTGTGATTGCGATTATTCTGACGGTGACACAATGTGCAGTTGGTATACAATTTTACCTATGGAAGGAGGAATGCTTTTCTCAGAAAGTTGATCAGGAAGGAGATATTGTTCGTGTTTCCTTTGTGGTTATTCGCCGTAAATCCAAACTTCATGCCTCTACCGCTGCCATCGATCTCGTGGTATTTTTTTTAACATTCTGTTTTTTATTGACTTCATTTTTTATTTTGTCTATGTATGTGAACAAATAGATCGAAAGAAAGTTATTCATACTATTTCGTTTGGAAATGAATTTATGTAAAAATATTTTATGGCCTGATCAGTTTGATTTCAAAGGTGCAAAGGCTGGGTAAGACGCAAAATAAGAGAGCATTTTTTTTGCACTGTTTTGCAAACTCAATCTCGCTTTTGCCCTGTTTTAAACTCAAATATCGACTTTGCCCTGTTTTTAAATAAATCGGTTTGGGGAACCCGGTTTGTTTCATTTTTGATAAAAACCGGTTTCTCCCAAACCGGTTTGCTGACTGTGCACATATTTATTCCCACGTGGACCGAAAGAAATGTAATTACGATCACGTGTAAAACCGGTTTCCGTCAAACCGTTTTCCGCCAAACCGGTTTGACTGGTAAACAACAATTATTTTTGACAAATTTAACTAATTACCACCCAATTCAACTAATTATCACCCAATTCAAATAATTAACACCAAATTCAACACAAACATTTTAACTAATTAACACTCAAATCAACAATTCAACACAAACATTTCAACTAATTATGTTTGTGTTGAATTTGGTGTTAATTATTTGAATTGATGATAATTAATTGAATTGTTTGTGTTGAATTGGGTGGAATTGAGTGTTAATTAGTTGAAATATTTGTGTTGAATTGTTGAATTGAGTGTTAATTAGTTAAAATGTTTCTGTTGAATTTGGTGTTAATTATTTGAATTGAGTGATAATTAATTGAATTGTTTGTGTTGAATTGGGTGGTAATTAGTTACATTTGTCAAAAATAATTGTTGTTGACCAGTCAAACCGGTTTGGCGGAAACCGGTTTTACACGTGGTCGCAATTACATTTCTTTCGGTCCACGTAGGACCAAATATACGCACAGTCAGCAAACCGGTTTGGGAGAAACCGGTTTTATCAAAAATGAAACAAATCGGGTTCTTTAAAAACAGGGCAAAGTCGATATTTGAGTGTAAAACAAGGCAAAAACGAGATTGAGTTTGTAAAACAGGACAAAAAAAAACTCAAAATAAGAGAACAAAATTGGTAAAATGATATTTATATAACGAATGGGGGAAGGTGAAAAGTCAAACTCTATAAAGTTTGTTTGTTTAAAATATATAATATTGTTTGTTAAATAAGTTTACTATAATATACTCCCATCGTCTCGTTTTATAATTCATATTTTTCCTTTAAGTTGTCCCAAAAAGTTCTTTTGAATTATATATTTTTATTATTATCTAAACTCATACATCTTATTGTACTTAAATTTCCTTTGTTTTCATTGGCTGACAACAATCAGTGTTGTAATTTTATTGGTTGATAAAGCATCGACGAGTGATTAGACATTTCAAAAATTATGTAACCTTCATTTTATTCATTGTAAATTTTGATTGATTCACAGTTATGATTTTAGGTTAATTCTTGTGCAAAACAGTCACTATATAATGGGACAAGAGTAAAATACAACAAGAGTAAATGAAAAGGCTTTCATTTTTATGGTGTTATATAAAGTTAAGGGACTCCTTTCAACTCGAATTTTCACCCATTTCTTTATTAAATGAATGTGAACTTGTTTCAAACTGAAACTGTTGTTAACCAGTTCCACAACCTTCATATGCCCAAATTTCAGTTTTTTTTTTCTTTCTATTTTTTATTTTTGATTTGGCCCATCAGAATTCGAACATGGATGTTTTTAAGTATTTATCCGGTGAATGGTGACTGTTGTGGATGGGGCTTGCAGGTGAGAGGGCCTAACGGGGAGCAAGTGCATGACGACAGGGACAAAAAATCTGAACATTTTGAATTCATCGCCCGCCAAAAAGGAATGTACAAATTCTGCTTCAGTAGCAAAGCTGGATATTCGGAGATGGTAGATTTCAACGTAGCAATTAATCACCAGGAGCACCTGGAGCCTGTTAAAAATGGTACAACCTAAACCATAAAATCACAATATGACTGGGGCCCTTATGGAGTGAGTAGCTTTCTGTTTTTGCAGAACAACTGGCTGGCGTAAAAGTAAAGATAAATGAGCTAGAAAGTTGGCTTAAGGCCGTCGATTTCAAACTACGATGGCTGATATCAGACCAATTTCGCCTTGAAGAGAGTAAGCACATCTCAATACAAGTCTCTAGTATATAGATTCATGGTTTTTCTGCTTTCTTAAAGTTTCCTTGGTTATACATTGCAGTTAATCGAGCAATGAACTTTTGGGCAATTACAAAGGCAGGTGTGGAATCAGTTGCATTGGTGGGAAGCAGCATCCTCCAGGTCTACCTCCTGAAGCGCCTTTTCAGTGGAAGGCTTGGAGAGTAGTTTTTTTTTATCCTGCCAAGTTTCGGTTGGATAATAAAATTTAACCTTTATTTTAGTGGGTTCTAAAACGCAGCAATTAAGCTAAAAGTACCAAAGAGGGAACAAAAAGGACCAATATTTTTCTGTAAGGGATGTCAGTTCACCAGTTTGACTGTTGAAGGATTGACAAAAAAAATAGCCCACTTTTTCTGTCGCATAGGACCAGTTGCATCACAAAAGTACCTAAAACATACTTGTCGCATAATGTCTAGTGCGACAATACCTAAAATAGTTGCATAAGGAGTTCCCTTAGTCGCATTAGTATAATTTTGTGTTGTTTGGAAATCCTCATTACGTCACTAAAGTATGTCGTTTAAGTACTCGTTTACAATATTTGTTGCGAAAACGAAATTAAAGTAATAACTTATTCAGTCTTCTTGTCGCATAAGTTCGGTTACGGGTTTTTATTCACGATTTCAGTCGCATAAGAGTAAATTTCCTTGTTTTGTAAATTTAGCTAATATAACCACAAATCCCTTACATAAGCAAACAATTTAATTCATAAAGTACCCAAAGTAATTCAAAGAGTACAAATATATCCATCTTTCACTTAACATATCAAAACATGTCCCGATCAGAAAACATTAAGTTCCTAAATTTTCACTAAACCAGAATTCAGAGAATAGGTAGACCGAAACTCGCACCATCGGAGACATTACACTCATGTCTTGAAGCCCCTTCGCCCCCTCACACCATTTCTTCAAGCGCCCTGGGCCTATCCTCAATCTCAACATCATTTTTAGCGGCCTCCTCTTTTGCCTTAATGAACTTTTCTTTTTGCGCGTGGTTTGATGCCCCGCCTTTAGGGCGAGGGTGCCTCCTTAGATTGCCACCGACTCCGGATACCTGAGTTCCTTTCTTTTGCTTGACAGCTCTATATATCATATCTAGCGGTGTACTCGTTGACAGGGTCGACAATGATGCTGGGGTCATTGGATTGCTACTCATCCATCAGTAGCTTCACCTCGACATTCATTTGGTCCTATGCATAAGTCCCAAATAAATTAATAAATCAAATGTGTACTCTTTCATAAATCATAATCTGTAGTCATAAACAGATGGATTCGGATCCAGTGCAGCGAAGCTATTTTCTGCGAGCATCAAAACGACTTCGTTTGGATTGGAATAAAATTTACAACAGAGCGAACGACACCATTTTAATTGGAACAACGTCGTTTTGATACTCGTGGCAAATAGCTACGCTGCACCGGATCTTTTTCTTAAATAGATAATATTTTAAATGTTAGAAAACAAACATCAACAGAATCCACCATTTATCATGTTATAATACATGTTATAATCCACCATTCAACACCATTATGAGCAGTGTTCCAGAAATCGGCCGCATCGGCCGATTAATCGGGGATTAATCGGCAGATTTCTTGAATCCGATCCGATTTACCCAAATCGGATGAAAAAATCGGGTGGCACCTTGGTTCCAGAAATCGGCGGATTAATCGGCAATTAATCGGTTCAGGCAGCGATTAATCGGCGATTAATTGGTTCAGGCGGTGATTAATCGGTTCTGACGGCAATTAATCGGTTCGGACAGCTAAATGTTAAAGATTAAACTTGGAGGGCTTTATTGTAATAATTAGGATTTTTTAGATCAAATTTGATTGTTTAGTTTGTTAATGATGTAGTATCAAGTATGTATGGACTATGGATGATGTAGTTTGAATTTCTATGTAGATTACTAGCAATAGACTATTGAAAATTGAAAATTAAAACTAAAAATATGATAAAAATATAACTATTTTTCAATTATAAACATAAAAATATGATAAAAAAGATTTTTGCATCTATAGAAAACATTTATATAACTATTTTTCAATTATAAACATAAAAATATGATAAAAATAAAAAACCGATTAATCCCGATTAATCCCCGATTAATCCTCGAGGACCTTGTCCGCACGATTAGCGCATAGCGCTTTCTGTAACCTTGATTATGAGCATCAACACCATTCAACAGAATTCACCATCAACAGATAACATTTAACACAGTCGTAATCCAAATCATACGAATTCTATAACGAACATCAACATAATTCATATTAAGAAAAACTACCACTAACACATAAAACTTGACATGTTTTTACACAATAACAGAATATATTCACTTACACATGATCAAAAAATCCAACATTTATTCATAATCCACAATATGACTGCCATAATCGTAATCAACATAATCATTTACATAATCAAAATCCAAGAGATCATAATCCACAATATCAATCACATAATCAAAAACCACCATTTATTCAGCAAGACATATCTGAAAAATTAAACTTTTAAAAGATTACCGCTATACCACAACTTTCGGATTCTTGCGAATAGACTTCTTCATTTGTAGCAACATGGTATGCTTTGTGTCCCTTCTATAGGTGGTCGACTGCTCAGATGGTGAATGGAGTCTTTCCGGAGTGGTGATTCATCTTTTTTCTCGGACTTCTTTCATTCGTTTCGATTTTGCTTTCATAAGAAGGCAAAATTTCATGAAATCATAAGCATATTACAAAACTTTAACTAAAATTCAATGTGATCAAACAAACTTCACCTGCTGTGCAGGCTCCTTGAAGTGCTTAATAAGCCAATTCAATGTGAACTTCTTTGGTACCTTCTCCCCGTGCCTCAGATAGTGTTTATGGCAATCTAACTTCCAGCCCTTGTAGCGGGTATTTGCGATTCGTGTAATATACTCCCAGAGTAGACTGTAATCCTTTGGCAAAATGAAAGGAGCCTGCAGAACAAATGAATATCACATGTTAATTCACTATTTAAAAACATAATTCTGAAAGAGAAAATACTTGTAATTAAACAATTGCAACTTAAGCTTATATAGTTCACCACGATGTCCCAGTGCTTGGCCTCTAGCTCGCACTATATCGGTGCTAACATCGGTACCTTTTGTCAGACACAAGCCCTAAACAGACAGCAAACCATGGTTCAGATTTCCTTGATCAATGGGCCATTTGTCTCCACGGAGCAGACAACCTTTATCTTCGTCCTCAATGGGTGCACGAAATTAACTGTGGAGGCAAGTGAGCCCTCCAAAATAAAATAAAGTTACAAGATGAGTGCACAAATCATACCCCGGTGCTTCCTCTTTTTGGAGGCTTTAGCTTCACTAACAGGGGTTCTTCCTCCACCTCCTCTTGCATTAAGTTACAATAAAATTAAATTATTTAAACAGTAGTTAACCATACACAAATTACTGAATCAAGTTACAATAAATTTACCAATTAAGAGACGGAGAAGGCGACAACTTTTTGCAGCGGATGCTAAGTGGCTCTTCCGCCACCCCCCTCATCAGGGACAATGGGCTGACTGTTGTCACCAAAACATTCTTCAGCTTGTGGCTCTTGAGAGGGATCAGGAGTGATTTCTAGGGCAGGGGGTCTTCATTGTGAGACTCATCATCAGTTGGTTCTTCAATTCATCAGTAGTTGCTTTAATAGGTGTTTTTCAATGGAATTTGGTAGCCACCGGTATCAAATGTTCAAAAACTTAAATTACATCCCTTATTCAAGGTGACCTTAGCAATATGCATATTTTTTTACTTGTTGTGATTTGCATGCACCCGTCTCTATTTCGAACTATGTCAAGTTTTAATTGTGGAGTTAGAAAAAGTCAAAAAAGGCAAAAAGTAAGCCCCAATCAAGGACAAAGTTCTTCAAGTCAAAAGAGGGTGAAAAATTGACCCGAAGCAAAAGATGTTTTAGAAAAGATTTCATAAAAAAATATACTACAAAGGGCAAAGTGAGAAAAGTCACCCCCTGTGTAAGAAAACGAAAAAAACTATGAAATTTCATTGCGTGTGATTACGACGTCTTTAGATTTCGTGTATTAGATGCTAAGGGACGATCCTCGTGCCTTACATTTAATTTTTGATGTGGTTTTCGTACTCTTTTTCATAAAATTCTTAAGCCAGGCTCCTCTTCTCTTACGAGTAATTCACCAGTCCTTGGCACTTGAGAATGAGCTTTGCGCCAAGAGCCTGCTGACTATCCCTAGATAGCATAGGTGAATGGCGAGCATGTTTTGTTTAACTAGTGTCTTGTTCTTCATACATTGCTATAGAACTATTTAGAACTTGTGATTAGACATTTGCTATCCTTTTATAATGACTGTTTGATGCATATCTCATTTAAACTATGATTGTCTAAAAACTTTGATGAAGATGTTCGCTTTGAAGTCGAGGTAACACGATGAATCCGAGGTATGACATGACTTTATTATGAATTATTGAGTACTTATTCATGCATTCACGCTACATAGTTGCATAGGGGATTTGTAGGTATTCCCTCTTTTTAAAACCTTCACGATAATCATGAGTGGGTAACTATTCTGCAGTTTATTGAGTGGGTATCCACTAGGGTAGCCTAGGGGTTTAAAGGCTTGATGCATATGCGAAATGTATTCGTGACCTCTACGCCAGTGAGTTAGGACTTCCATGATAGTTTAGTTAGGATTGATCACATGAAACTTGACTGGGTAACTATTCTGCAGTTTATTGACTTAAGCTTAGTGTTTGTTCGGGACGAACAAATCCAAATTGGGGAGTATTTGTGTTGGTAGCAAGGTCACAAATCTGTGCAGCATACATTCGGTCCAAAATCCGTGCAGCATATGGTTGTGTATTTCATGGTGTTATTCAAAGTCGCATGTAGATGCAATTGTGCCTCAACTTCATTGTCTAGAGCAACTACAACTTCAGACTAGTGACAAGAATCTAAAATTATGATTCTGAGGCACCAACGACCTGGTTCTTCACTTAGTTTCTTATGTTCTAGATTGCTGTTAGACATGACACAACAAGCTGTGAAAAATAGAACATCAAACAACTTTGAAGTTGGGCTTACAATATGCTCCTCCGGATAATTTACTTTTGGATATCTTACTTTATTTCATTCTTATAAATTTGTTGGATAGTAATATTCCTTTTAAAAAGTAAAGTTTAAATATGATGAATAGTGATAGGAAGTCATATTTCTCAATCAGGTGCATAATCTCTATTAATAGGAAGTTCTATTTGGGTGAACATTAATTGGAAATTCTCGTTGAAGATGTCCTCGAGGAGATAGGACTTCCTCAACAAGCGCGGATGCCCTCATGACGAGAGCTATCAGAATGAGTGGCGCTAGTCAGATGGGACCCATCAAAGGGAAGAAGTCCTTGAAGGACCCTATCTGGTACCACTATCAGAGGAAGGGACACATGACAAAGGATTGCTACAACAAGAAGGCAGGAGAACCCCCAGCTCAAAAGGACACAAAAGCCATGTTAGCTGCTTGGGGACAATCCGAGGAAGAAATTAAGGGAGACGACCCCAATGACACCGTACGAGTAATGGCAAATAAGGAGGTAACTAAATTAGAAGCTCTATCTAGTTTATCTGATAATACTAACCATCAAATGCTGTCAATCTTAAGCAAACTCACTGAGAGGAATGAAGAACTTAGTGCAACTCTAGAAGAATAGGATGAACTGATTGCAGGGCTGAAGGATAATAGCAACCAGTGGTCAGCTAAAGCAATGAGACTTGAGGAGGAGCTGTTCATAACGAAGGCAATGTTGACAAAAAGGATCCGCTTCCTGGAAGGGAAACTATCCCAATTAAGGACAAACACTAATGTAGTGTCGGCACAAACCAGGACCCTCGAGGACAAGAAAACCCAGCTAGAGTCAGAAAATACCAAACTGTTGGCAGAGGTTGAGAATATCCAGATCAACAAGGAAGAAGAAAAGGAGACATGGCTAAAGGAACATACTGACTCCAAGCTCAAAGAAATCAAGGAAGATTTCTCAAAGCGGTTCGTGTCCAGACTAGGCTTAGTGAACATGAATTTAACACCATTCTTTGGGATTAATCGATGATTTGTTTAATGACCTAGTCCAAGACTTATGGAAATCAACTTTCGTTGACATTTCCTCAAGCCTTAGACCATCCAAGGTGGAGTCTCACTCTTTCAAGATATTAACTCATTTTAAGTCACCACTTAGTTCATAACTTTCATAACAAACCAAATCCAATGAATTAACCATTTAAGCCTAGTCAAACATGTTGGGTTGTGGAGCCTGATTAAATTAGTGGGCTAGTCAAGTTTAGGAAGTCCATAATTTTGGCAGTTAGGATTTCTATTTCCTAATTAGATAATTAGGGTTTAGATGATTATCCTATTTATACCCAACTTGATTATTGTAATTGTATCCAACATCATAGTGAAGAAAACCGTGGCTTGGTAGTGCCCCCAGACGTAGTCACGGTGTAGTGACGAACTGGGTATCAAAGTTTGGTGTCCTCGTATCGTTCCTTTTATTTTTCTCTCGGCATCGCTGCTTGCGCGATCCTAACAACTGGTATCAAGAGCTTGGGTTGTAGCAGTCATGCAGAGAGATGGAAAATATCTGGTGGAGAAATTCGATGGGTCGGATTTTGGGTTCTGGAAGATGCAGATTGAGGATTACCTGTATGGTAATGATTTACATCTACCAATGGACGACAAGAAACCAGAGGACATGAAGGACGATGTGTGGAAGCTGTTGAACGGGAAGGCGATGAGTGCGGTTTGTTTGTCGTTGTCCAGAGACGTAGCATATCACACGGTCAAGGCCAAAACGACGAAGGAGATGTTAGATACGTTGTCGGCACTGTATGAGAAACCATCCGCGGCGAACAAGGTTCACCTGATGCGGCGGCTTTTCAATCTCAGGATGGCAGAGGGTGCGGGGGTGGCTAAACACTTGAGCGAGTTTAATATGATAATCGCGCTGCTGAGCTCGGTTAATATTAAATTCGATGAGGAGGTACAAGCCCTAATTTTATTATCTTCCTTGCCAGAGAGTTGGAGCGGGACGGTTACAGCAGTAAGTGCGACATCAGGAAAGGAGAAACTTAAGCTTGATGAAGTTAGAGACTTGGTAGTGAGTGAAGGAACTCGCAGGAAAGAGTCGGAGTCTATTTCAGGATTAGCTTTGAAGGTTGGATGCAGAGGCAGGTCAAAGTTCAGAGGGAACGAGGGACCTGTGAAAGATAAGAGCAAAGTCAAGTGCTGGAATTGTGATAGGTTCGGTCATTACAAGGGTGAGTGTAAGGAACCGTCACGGGATATGTTAGGGAGTGCAACCACAGAAGACATTGCAGATGCATTGATATTGAGTGTCAAAGATCCAGTAGAGGCTTGGGTGTTGGATTCTGGAGCTTCGTTTCATTCGTGCAGTAGTGGCGGCGTAATGGAAAATTACATCTCTGGAGATTTCGGGAAGGTGTATCTTGGTGATGCTGAGCCTTTAGAAGTTGTGGGGAAAGGAGATGTTAGAATCAAAACACCAGATGGATCTATGCTGCAGTTGCGTGGAGTAAGGCACATTCCTGGGTTGAAGAAGAATTTGCTATCAGTTGGGCAGTTAGATGAAGATGGTTATGTTGTAACCTTCAGCTGCAAGGACTGGAAGATAGCAAAGGGAGCAAGGGTGATAGCTCAAGGAAAGAAGGAAGGAACGTTGTACAAGGTGAGGAACGTTCGGAACGGCATCGCAGGTTCAGGTGGGAGCGGTGATGCGGATTTGTGGCACGGTTGTTGTGGTCACAAGAAGGAGAAAGTTTCGCAGAGTAGCAAAACTTTGAAGAGGAAGAAGTTGAAGCTGTGCATTGCTTCAACGGGGCTCAAGACGTGAGCTGAAGGTGTGGCACTACCACCTGCATGGGTTGTTCAGGACGAAGACAATTACGATTGGAATCAGTCTCCAAGTGGGAGATTGTTGGGTTGTGGAGCCTGATTAAATTAGTGGGCTAGTCCAGTTTAGGAAGTCCATAATTTTGGCAGTTAGGATTTCTATTTCCTAATTAGATAATTAGGGTTTAGATGATTATCCTATTTATACCCAACTTGATTATTGTAATTGTATCCAACATCATAGTGAAGAAAACCCTGGCTTGGTAGTGCCCCCAGACGTAGTCACGGTGTAGTGACGAACTGGGTATCAAAGTTTGGTGTCCTCGCATCGTTCTTTTTTGTTTTTCTCTCGGCATCGCTGCTCGCGCGATCCTAACAAAACATCCATATTCTACAGCTCACTTTCATGATAAACTAAAATATAGATCTTTTTCTCTATACCAAATCCATTCCCTAGCTATTTCAAGTCTTAGGTTCAAGGTTGGGTTCATATTTTCACTTAGGCATTTTATCAAACACCTCGTAGCATAGCATTTCATAGCACAAGAGAAAATGAAATCAACAATCATCTACATGAATATCAATGTCCATTTGTGATTATAGAGTACCAAGGAGGGTTGTAGAACCCTCAAAATACAAGAACTACTCACACATCATCATGATAACATGTTTTTCAATATAAAACTACAAGGGGGAGGATAAATGAGTAGAGAAAACCCAAGTAGGAGATGTTGAGCAACCTTGAGATTCCTCCCTTGATCTTCTCTCTTCCCCCAAGCAATCCTTTGATGATGTTGAGTCTTCCTTAGCCTTTTTCTTACACTTTTTCTCTCTAAAACACCACCCCCTTAGGTTAAAAACCTCTCTTTCTATATATAGGTTCGAAGCTGAATTTTTGTGTTTTGGGCCCAACCGGTCGGTTAGGAGTGGCCGAGTACAATGCTTGACAATGGAGGTGCCCGACCGGTCTTACTTACGGGGGCTTTTTCGCTATCTAAAGTCTGAATTTGATCTTTGCGTAAACTAAAGAGTTGTATCCCTTTGAGTTAGCTTTCCAACAAGCTATATATCAACCAATTGAAACACTGTATGCGCATTGGGCATGCAAAATAAGTCGGAAAGGTCAATCTGCCCTATATTGCCCCGAAACTCCTTGTTTTGTGTCGAAACTTCAATTTTTCATGCAATCTTGATATTGAGGTCTTGAATTCATTGGGGTATCATTGTGTACCTAAAATGTGAAAGGCAATGGTCAAATGACATAAAAAAACGTCGGAAACGAATCAAAGCTTTAATAAAATATGGCGAAGAATAAGTCAAAAACTCGACTTATCAGAACCGAGAGGTGGAATTCGACTTGATAGATATACGGGCTTTAATCTAATCATTCAGAACAAGTATCTTGCATGAAATTCAATTCGTGGAATTTAAACACACTTATGAGTGCAATAGTTCCCCAGAATACACCTTTAGCCTTGGAGGTGACTTATCTCTCGATTTTTTAAATAGGTCAGATTCTTTATATAACTTAGCTTTAGTAACCTCACCAACCAGCCCTCCCGTAATTAGAATAGACAAATCGGAATAAAATTGAATAGTGGCCATAAGTTTAAACTTGCTCCCTTGGACGACTCGGTACTTACCGGTCTTATAAATTGTTTTTGAAGTGTAACAAATACTGCACGTCAAAATGGGGCGGTTGCCGGGGAGCAACGTATTAACTTGAGTCCCTAGAGTAGATTTTGTGAGATTTAGACTATTTATGTAGATATTTTCTTCTTTCTTATACTTGTATATCCTTCTTATACTATCTTCCCCTGCTAACCTTTGTTTTTCTTGCTTTACGAGGATGGACTCATACAACCAACAAGTTGTTTATACTCTCTTACAATGAAGAATATAACCAAGAGGAGGAGCGACAAAATGCTTATTGGGAAGATCATGGCTATCCGACACATTCATACTTTTCTTATTGGGATGATAGCCATTGCTCATTCGAAGATGACTCCTACCCTCAATATCCTTTGGATCCTCAAACTAATAGTGGACTCTCCAACATGAAAATGCTAACCATGATCAAAGCTAATCAATAGGCTCACCAAGCCAACACTGCCTCAAATTTTCTACATGTGCTACAAGTTTCCCAAGCCTTGTCTTAAAGCTGGATCAAACAAACAAATGGTTAGATGAGCTTTCTGAGCGAAACTGAGTTTTGGAAGCCATTTTAGCACAACAAGCAATGGAGAATGGGAACATGGATGGGGAAGAAGATGTTTCTGAGGTAGAAGTCTTTGAATCAAGTGATGATAAATTGTTAAATTGCTATTGAGAAGCTCGGCCAAGCTATCTAAGAGTTAAATGAAGATGAATCAAATATAAAAGACTACCCTCTTCACGCACTTTCACCTCCACCAATAGGTGAGCTTGAATCTCTTGATGGGGATTAATTAGAACTAGAGCATATGGAGCCACGAGGATTCCAAGAGTATGAAGACTTTGTTGAGTTATATTTGGACGAAACTGGAGAGCAACAACCTCGCATGCAAGAGAACACAAATTTAAAGAGGGAGATTGAGGATTGGGCACCCAATGACATAACTGAGATACCAAAGGAAGGTGTGCCCATCAAACTAGAGGCTAATTTTGAAGACCCTTTCTTCATCACAACTCCTCGGGACAAGTTTTGGAGATTCCTACCATATTTAACACAAGATCATTTGAAAGGAGCTCCCATGACCCCTCAATTTTAAAGGGTTCAACATTTATGAAGGGGTCAAACATGCATTTCAAAGTCCATTGTAGGCTTGATGGACGAAAGCTTAAATGGGATTTGAAGGTGGATTGGCACCTCGAATGTCCAAGGCCCCGTGAGAAGGGATCCTAGCAAAGGACTTCTCACGAGTGATTCTATAGGGCGCTTTGCTCATCTTTTCCATGACGTTAAACGAGGCCCTCACGAGAGGTACCCGGTTTGTAAGTTGTCCGTTTTTGTTCTTCATGATTAATTGTTTGGCGTGATAGTGTGACTTTTTGTGGCTTTGATTCTAAATGTGGAGTGTGTGTTTTACCTCTAGAGAGTTGAATTTAAGTGTGGAGTGTGAGGGCTATCTGATTGGTGTCAGGCAAACTTATGATTGAGTTTCTAAACTGCTCGAAACACCCAAGACACACTTGCGGGCGAGACACTCCTGTCTGGACCAACTCTTCATTGCCTTAAAATAGACCGAGACACCCGAGACGTATTTGTCTCGAGTGAAACACTCAACCCGCATTCCAATCTCGATTCCCATCGCCCAAACCCCTGCACCTCCCTTGATTTCTCTATTAATAATGATGTCGCCCATTAGTGTTCACATGCTTTGTTTGACATTGTTGTATTGGAAGCATTTTGTAGTACCATGCTATGACTCTAGTTTCATATTTTGGGTACCTAAGCACCTTTTGCACATTTTGAAGGATGTAGTATACTTTCCAGGTTGGAACTCTCTTAAACTTATGCCATGATATTATTTTCCCACTTGTGACACTATATTGCTCATGCTTGAGTTTGTTATTACCTTGTACATCACTTGTTGCCTTTAACCGCTCATATTCTCTTGTCATTAAGGAAAGTATTTGCATCATGTATGATCAAGCTAAGCACAATGGCGTCTATGTTATTGGTGGGGCACATCTATAAACGAGGGGAGTTCACATGCGCCTTTATCTCATTTTCTTTATTGTTTGCGCTTATGGACTAAGCTAGATTCTAAGTTTGGAGTGGGTAGTCGCATAATTCACTCATATTATGCCATACCTATCATTTTATGAATAGACACTTGCATACATGTAAATTATCCCTATTTCATGGTGTTGCTACTACTGAAGGCTTGTAACTATGATTTCTCAACTTCTATTAGTCACATCTAGCTAATATTTCACTTTTACTTGATTTAGAGTCAAGAACTGAATTAGTTCTAATGATTGCACATTCTTGTAAATTAATATTCATTGCTATTTTTTGCCTATCTAGCAATATAAGCATTTTTTCGCGCACGCTTTGAATTTCATTTTTAGCAAGCACACTTTAAAACCTTCATGAAAAACTTAAACTTCTTGATTGCTTTTAGGTGACTTCCGTTTCCTCACTTAGTGCCTTGCTTCTGGTTGTTTCTCGCGCATTCCATATTCACATTGGGCATATTATCAAGTTTTAAGTGTGGAGTCAAAAAAGGGCGAATAATAGGCTCCATCAAAAACATTTTCTATGGTCTAAGAGGGTTAAAAACAATCCCCGGCTAAAAACATTCTCGAAAAGAGAGGTATTGTGCTTGAAAATACATATGTCGGGGGTTAGGAAGAAAAGTTCCCCCTCGAAAGCATTTGTAGGCCAAAGGCCAAGTAGAAACCACTTAAAACTTGAATTTATGCCTTTCCATCATTTCACATGTGTGCGAGTTCATCATTTTTACTGTGTGCTAGTAAGTTAAACTTTAAAACGACCCTTGTGCTTGCACGTAAGCTATCAATTGGTTTATACTTGTTTTTCAGAACTCTTGACGTCGAACTTCTCTTTCCTTATGGATTATAACTATAATGTCTAAGACTTGGAAATAAGTTCTATATCGCTATCCCATGGACTAGGCCCAGCTGGCATATGTGAACGATTGACACTTTTTGTGCAAAATATTAACCATGTTTCAAATACCTTGCCTTGAAAATGAATGGACTCCTAGGTTAGGCGCTCAATAGCTCTAGTATTGACTTCCTTGAATGTACACCTTCATATGTTCTTAAATGGTTTGAAAACTCTTTTGATGGTATAGTAATTTTGGTGCTAGTTTGGGATGTGAAGTTGGTTTTGAGAAATCCTTGCCTTATTAGTTAAACACTCTCGCTTCCACTCTTATGGGATTAATGCATTTGGGATTTGTGAGTATTCCCTTCTCTGAAAACTCTCACAAGACTATAACTCATCCACTAGGGTAGCCTAGAGGTTTTAAGGCTTAATGCATACGCTAAGTGCACTAGTAACACCTACGAAAAGGAGTTAGGAGTAGTTTAATTTCTTAGGTTGTAAATACGTGTTAGAATAAGTAGAAATAATACTTCAAATTTTAAATAGATGTTGAGAACAAATGGGCGACAAAACATAATGACTTAGCTATCCACCATTTGTTTCTCTTTGGCTTACTCTAAGTGTGGAGTGTTTTGATAAGTCAAACTCGTGACTTATTTTCCTCCACTTTTGTTAGAGGTTTTGATTCGTTTTCCTATACTTTTAATGACATTTAACCTCTCTTTGGTCTTATAGGTACTCAACTGCATTCCATCTCACTTGGAGTCCTTGAAGATTGAAATTGAGCATAATTGGGACAATTGGAGTCAAAATGAGGAAAATATAGCTGCTAGAGACAAAAGTGTCTACGGAAACACTGTTAGAGACAAAAGTGTTTTGAGCAAAACACATCTGTTTCGAGGGAGACACTTCCTGAGAATATTCACTGACTTGAAGCAAAAACAAAATGTTTCGACCGACACACTTGTGTCTCGAGCACTAAAAATTGGACCTTTTCTCAGTGCACTATAAATAGAAGGCTCAAGATAGAAACAGACAGAAGGACCCCAGAGAGCAGATTTGAGAAAGGGTTTTTAGACCCCATTTTAGAGAGAAAAAGGCCAAGGCTCCAAAGGGAAGATCATTCATTGAAGATACCAAGGGTTCAAGAAGATCATCTACACTAGATTGGTTTATTCTTTCCTTGTATTTTATCTTTTGTGAACTCATACACTTGTGTTTGTCTATGAACATGATTTTGAGCAGTCCTTTGTATTCTAGGGTCCTATGGACGTCATATGTTTAAAGACTCCTTATCTATATGAATGAATGCTAGAATAACATGTTTTGAATGATTGTGGTTTACTTTGAATGAATGTTCAAAGTATGCACTCTTGGTGTTTGAGAAAATGCCTAAGTGTGTAATTTTGACATATCGCTCGAGTTAAGCACTCTAGATGTTTGAGAAAATGCCTAAGTGATTTATGATTATTTGGTAAAGTAGCCGAAGGGTGGGTGCCAAAGTATCTTGACAGCGAGTAAATAAGAAATCCTAGGCTAAGTAACCGAGAGGTGGATGCCAAAGGTTCTAGAAAGCAAGTAAATTACCCTTTCTAGGTGGTGTTCACGAGGGTGACCTATCCGCATTGAGATAGACTAGAGCGTAATAAATTCACATGACTTGGTCATGCAGAGAGTTGATGATTCAAGAGTGTGAGCTTAATGCGAGTCAATACATCGAGGGATTGAGATTCGCATGTATAAGATATATCTTCCTCTAGTCGGAGAAGGAACTAAGAGGTAGAATTCAACATGATAAATAAACGGGCTAATCTAATCATCTAGGACAAGTATCTTGCATGAAATTAAATTTTTGGAGCCTAAACACACTTATGAGTACAATAGTTCCATAGAATACACCTTTAGCCTTGGTAGTGACTTATCTCTTGATTCTGTAGATAGTTTAGATTCTTTAGATAGCTTAGCTTTAGTAACCACACCAACTAGTCCTCTGACAGGCGTCGTCGGTACCTGCAAATTTGTATTTATAATTCCTTACTCTTGGCTATGGGTTAGTACAGCGATAAGCAAGGGTCGAACCCTAGGGAGCTGGATGGTTACTTGTTGTTCTGAAAAAGGAAAGGCAATTGGTTGTGAGCAATTTAGGAAACAGCGCAAAATATGAAACAAGCGAGAGTTATTATCTGAGAGAATATTCAGACTAGGGTTTCTAATTGTGACTTTGTTTATCCTTGATTTCTAAGTATCTATTCCGCGTTCTTAAGTGTGGTAACCTAATACTCCGTTTCAGGTTATATTAGGTTTGGTGCAACTGCCTATTCTAACGGTTTAGTATCAAATAGGCAGTAAACATGGGGTATGAATTGCCCAGCTTAAGCTTTACCGTTTCGGGTCTCCACTTAACCTTGCAACTCAAATCGAAATTAATGTGCACAAGAACTAAAAGAATGCAAAGATAGTATTAAGCATGGAATCTCAAAACATTCGTTACAATAATTGAAACCCTAGCCCGAATAATGGGTTTAGCTACACATAGCCATTAGAACAAAAAACAATAAAAAGTAAAGAAACGATGTCTTCTCTATTGCCGAATGAAGGAGGACCGGAGGAGAGGGCAGAGCTCGAGTTCACGTTTTTGGATCTGATGGTATGAATTGCCCAGCTTAAGCTTTACCGTTTTGGGTCTCCACTTAAACTTGCAACTCAAACCGGAATTAACCTTGAATGTGAAACTCGAATTTTTTTTGGATGATGAAACCCTAGACCAAGAGGTCTTATTTATAGGAAGAGTCTAGGGTTTCGAAACTTCTATTTGGGCCTGGTCCATAATCATTTTTGCTTGGTGAGCAAGTAAGCAAACCGCCTCACTTTTGAGCCCACTGACCTGGCCCAGCGCGCGGAGCCTTCAACATCGTTTTGCCCATCTCGGCCAATCCCGCTCATGCGTTTTGCTTGGCTAGTGGTATCGTCCGAGTCATTTGGCATTTCGATCACTTTGGTCGAGCCAGATTTGCAAGATTCGTTCATCTGGTCGAGCAACTCGGATTCAGCGCTAGTCTGCTCGACAGGGCCTGCGGGCGCGGCCTGGAACTTGCTCGGCTTCTCATGGGCCATTCCACCCATGCGTTCTCCTTGAGTTTGTGACATTGTCGGACTTGTTGTCCATTTTAAGCAACTTAGTCGAGTCAGATTTGTCATCGGAGTCCGTCTGGTCGAGCAACTTGATTTCGGTGCCTAGCAGCGCGCGCGAGACCTTTGGAATTGAGCCAACTCAATCTGCTCGGGCGTTTTCCTTGGTTCTCAGACATTTTCCACCTTATTTGCTATTTTGATCACTTTGCTCGAAGTGGATTCGTCAGATCAGCTCCTTTGCCCGAGCAACTTGAATTTGGTGCTGGACAGCTCGGCTGGGGGCTGGATCTGCTCGGGCCAGAGTGGCCAAAAACTGCCTTGCAATGTCTTTTGGCACAAAATGCCATCTTTAACGCGCGTTTCCTCCTAGAGCTTCCAAAACACCTGAAATACAAAACAACACTAAGAAGTAACTGTTCGTATAATAAAGTGCCGGAATTGGTGGGAATTGATGACTCGATGAGTCGTATAAATACGGCTCATCATCCTCCCGTAATTAGAATAGACAAATCAGAAAAAATCGTATAGTTGCCACAAGTTTAAACTTGCTCCCTAGGACGACCCCGTACTTACCAGTCTCTTATAAATTGTTTTTGAAGTGTAACAAATATTGCACGTCAGTTTGTGTAGTTCAAAATCTGGATGAAGAATGTGGAAAGACAGCTGAACCATCCCTAACAAGTATACGTACTGATCATAGCACGGAGTTCGACAACTCATATTTTCTTAACTTGTGCAGGACCAAGGGTGTCAACCAGAATTTCTCTGCCCCTTGGACTCCTCAACAGAACATGGGGGTGGAGAGGAAAAATAGAACCTTGGAAGACATGACGAGAACCCTGTTACTGGCTAGCGATCTCACAAAGTGCTTCGGAGGGAAAGCACTCGATGCCCCGTGTCATTATTGAACCGAGCCTATCATTGACCTCTCTTAAACAAGACTCCATATGAACTGCTGGAGGGAACGAAGCCTAGTGTGTCACACTTTAGAGTATTCGGATGCAAGTGATATATCCACAACAAAGGTAATACTAGGTTGGAAAATTTGATGGCAAGAGCGAAGAAGGTGTGTTCGTGCGGCACTCGAACCACATTAAGGCGTACAAGGTCTATAACAAAATACAGAGAAAGATAGAGGAAATCATTCATGTGATCTTTGATGAGGATGTAATAGCAGGAGATCTAGTCTGAGACGATGGAGAGCCTCTTCTTGCATAAGAAGATGACTTTATTCTAATTGAGAATGATGATTAGTCACCAGGCCAGCTCGTACAGATTGATCAAGATAAACAAGATCTACCTTCGCCTACCTTAGAGGGAACACATAATGCAGATTTGAAAAATGACCCCACTCAAGCTCAGGAAAACATACAACGAGAACAAGAGGACGGCCAAATTCGAACCACACAAAAATCTAACAATGAGGACAAACATATGACATCTACCAGACATAGTGCAAGGAACCATATTCAGTTTGTATGACTTCGAGATTATTAGTGCTACAAGTTGGTTGGACCACAACAAGCTAGTCAGGTCACTTCTGCTCCATGATTGTCAATTAATAGCCATGCATCCATTGCCTTTGTTTGTCTCTTTGGGTCCATGAATATAGAAAAAGCCTTGAAGGATCCCGAATGGGTGAAGGCAATGCATGAAGAGCTTCACCAATTCGAGAGAAACAAGGTGTGCAGATTAGTCCCTCGCCCGGCAAATAGAACTGTAATTGGAACTAAGTGGGTGTTCAAGAACAGGCTGGATTACATGGTAGAAGTGGTCAGGAGCAAGGCACGGTTGGTGGTCAAGGGATACAACCAATAGGAGGGAATTGACTATGATGAAACGTTCGCCCCCGTAGCAAGGTTAGAGGCCATTAGAGTGGTAATTACTTATTCGGCTTACCATGGTTTCAAACTACAGAAGATGGACATGAAGACCGTTGTTTCTCAATGGAGTGCTAAAGGAGGAGGTATACGTAGCAAAAATCCCTAGGTTCGAGAACGCTACTTGATGGACTGATGGACCATAATTATACGAATCAAAAACACAGTAAAACCCCCTTAATTAGACTGTGGGTCTATTTAACTTTTGCTTGTTAGTTCCGATATATTTCTACAGGGTATTTCAGAGCTTAGAGAGAATACAGGCTAAGGAGGAGTTTTTAAGCTGAAAAGATATCAAGAGTCATTCCAAGGTCAAGATCAGACGCTGACTGAAGAAATCTCAAGGATCCTGACATGGAATCACTCCAAATCAAACCAAAGAGGTTTTTAGGCCAAAAATATCACATTGAAGACTCAACCGACCGGGTAGGAAAATGCCTCAGAACCACCCGACCGGTTGAAGCAATTTCAGGCCCTCCGCCGAGCTAACCAAACACTCAATTCAAGTTGCTCGAGTAAATCACCTCTTTTGACAATTCCGCCTCGACCAAAGTGTTTAAAATGGAAAATAAGATGGAAGATGTCGGAAAACCAAGGAGAACGCCCGAGCCGATTAGCAGTTGGCCCAAGTCCAAAGCAAAAGCCTCGCGCATAGGCACCAAGACCAAATTGCTCGACCAAACCATGGAATTTGGAAATTCTGGCTCGACCATTAGTCTTAAATTCACTTGGCCATTCCAAATCAACTATCAAATGCACTCATGGACTTGGTGACCGGCCACCTTGCTTGGAGGTGGCCAAGGGAGGAGCTCCTCCCTCCATGGTGACCGGCGACCGGCGGCTCCTCCACTCATGGTGACCGGTGGCTTTGCTCCTCCCCCATGTGGCGGCTCCTCCTTGCTCCTCCTCCTCCTCCATTGGATCAAAGACACTTGCCCCTCATCTCCACCACCCATTTCTCCTCCCTTAGCCTATAAATACAACCCATCCATCTCATTTGTAAATCATCCTCAAATCAAAATTTCACTTATCTCTCTAAAGTTTTTTAAAGTTTGGCTTTGGAAATAAAGATTGCTCCCTTGGCGCTTCAACGGTAGTAAGTTTTTAATATTTATTTTCCGTCTTTAATTTCTAGTCCCTTAGTTATAATGTTTAGCGCGATAAATAGTAGCTAAACTAGTCGTTCGGTAGAAGGGGTGGACTTGTATTATAAAATGTTTTAGACTATTAATTTAGTGTCTCGTCTTTGTATTCAAAACTTGTTCTATGTGCCATATATTAGATCACAACGTCCATGGTTGAGTGGATGCTTGAAATGGTAAAGCTCTTCTGTGGAAGTTCGTAAACATACTCGGGTAAGTGGATGCTTGAAATGGCAAAGCTTATCTGAGGAGTTTGATCTCTCTCAAACACCATTTTGGGTAAATCGGAAAAGACAACCCAAAATGGATGCACACAGGCTAGTATACCTTGAAATGGGGTGCTAGTCTAAGTAGAACAAGGGTTTTACGTTTTTTGCAAAAGATTAGACAGTCGAGTGCTTGAAATGGCCTTGACTCACTTTCGAACACTTTTGCGAAAGACTAGACAGTGTGGCAAATTGAGCGCCGGAAAAGGCCTTGATACACGTTTGAATACTTAGAAGATTCACTAAGGGTCAATGATAAACAGGATATAATACAAGGCCCCTGAAACCGAACGCTTTCTTTTAATTGTAATAATTATCAGTTACTTTCCAGTACTAAAACCAACCAACCAACCAATCAATCACTTAGCTGGTAGCTTTAAAACCAACCAACCAATCCCAAAATTGTCCAATTTAAAGAACAACTTATTCCCCTAATTCCCTTGGGTTCGACCCCTACTTACCACTTACTACCCAGTAGTTAAGTCGCGAGTAGCGGAAAATATAAATTTATTTGTACAGAGAACATTGCACCTTAACGACAGTGCAGTGTAATCTGTCAAATTGGCGCCGTTGCCGGGGAATTAGCCATCGGATAGTTGTTCTTTTTCATTTCCCTATGACACTACCCACTACGCATGCATGGACAACGCAATATCTGCCCCTGTTCGGAGGAACGGAGGGAGAAGACCCAGTACAGCACTGCCAAAACTTCCACCACGTTTGTCACCACATCAAACCTGAAAATGAGGGGTTAGAGGAATTTAAGCTTAAATGCTTTAAATTCTCTCTAACTCACTTCGCCACGATATGGTATTACACATCCACCGCTTGCAGTGCAGAACGTTACGTAGATCTCTGCGTTCCATTCCTGAAGGAATTCTCCCCACCATCCTTACGCCAAGAAACCCGTGAGAGAATCATGTGTCTTCAACAATCCCGGGATGAGACCTTGGACGAATACTACACGAACTATGATGCCATCGTCTCAGGCTGCCCGCACCATGGATTCACGAAGAAAGTTCTTCTCCAAAAATTTCTTCGTGGGATGAGGTCCGAAGAGCTGGGAAGAGTTAACGAAGCAATGAGGAGATCAGCCGGGAACTTCACCATTGCAGACATGTGGTACCTCATAATTGGCCTAGCCGCTGCCACAAGACGAGTACCCCAAACTGACGAGGAAATGCAGATAAATGAAGCTGACCCTGAGGCAGACAAAGAAGAAACTACCGAGCCGTCAGAAGAGACTCCTGAACCATCAGAAGAATCAGATATGGAAAGCACCGGAAGCAACGAGGTTGGAGTCCAGAACACCACTGACGAACTGCCCAATTCATACCCGACTATCATTACCCGGGAAGCCGAGACTATCTACGACCAGTTCCTCACTGACAATCATAACGAGGCAGAACCAAGCCTTAAGATGCAAGCTTCCCGACTTTTCCCTTCGATCAATAGACAAATCGCTGAAAACTATGTGATCCATGAAGAGGCTGAAAAGAGGATGGGAAAAGGGCCTCTGCAGAATGACTCCTCGATGGAGCAGTGTTACACCGTAGCTGGACTAAACCGTCCCAAATACAATAACTCCAAAAGGCTAGTTGTGGAAGGTCCCTCACCCCCTCCGGGGTATTGGAAAGAAAAGATCCCAAAACAAAGGAGTCCTGACCCAAGCACATCATCTCGCAAGAAATCGGGAAAGGGCAAGGCAAGAAGCAACACAGGAACGGTGGCAAAATACGACCTGAGCCACCCATGGGACCCAAACCAGTAATCCACAACGAGGTATCGTCGAGCCAACGACGTTAAACAAGTGCACTGGTCGGGAGGTAACCCGACACTATCTTACTTTCTGTCATTTAAATTCTGTCATTTAATTTTCTGTCTGAGTAATTCTCACATATATATATTAGCTTGCATGACTTTTGAACTAAGGCACGCCTTCGTTCAAAAATGTGGGGTGAGAACCACCGTTGTATACAAATAACATGCTTGCTGTTTTCTTTTTTTAGTAATAGTATCTTTTTGAAAATATGAACTTAAGAATGTGAAAAAGATTGATCTTAGTTCATGCATTAACCTTGTGAAAATTCAAACTGTCTAAAAGTTTAGAATGTAACTTTTCATTTGTCCTTTGTGCTGAGATAAACTAGGGATGTGGAGTTGACATAAATCGCCATAGAGAGGCTTGGCCAGCAATCAAAGGATCAGATCAAACTATATGGTTTTCGAAGTCAGTGGAGGCTGCACTTCGGGTTTCAGTGAAGATTGAAGTCATCTCCGCCATGCAGTGTTTATGCAAAAAGAAAAGAAAAGGCGAGGACGGGAATCAGACCGTCCTCTCTCTAGTTAAAGTAGCCGAGAAAATAGATGAGCGACCCTCACCTTGACCCGCGCGAAACGACAACGATGAGAGGAGCGGGGAAGTATTTCCATAGGCTTGCGGGCGATGATTGGACCTCCCAAAAAGGCTTGAGAAAATGGACTTGCAAAAGCCACAAAAAGGCGAAAATCTTGAAGAAGCAAATCAAGAGGCCAAATGCCCAAAATTGTGAAGGTCTTAACCGAACAAAAAAAGTGAAGTACTCAAAGAGTCAAATCAAGGGCCAAAGGCCGATTCACTACAAAAGCAGTCCCTCGCCAAAAGAAAAAAATCAAAGTACTCAAACCAGTGAAACCCGAACCAAATCACGTGCTAGAGAAAGCTACAAGGAAACCATATAGTGAGAGACGATCCCGAGGTTGCAGTCCAGGAACCTAAAAAGGGCTATCTCCCGAAACATCCGGAATAATTTGCATATCGGCACGGAGGTACAAGTTTTAAGTTTCTTCTATTTATTTACACAGTTCAATTCGGTAATAAGTAAGTAATGCATGAATTAGGATAAATCGAGTCCCACAGTCTAATTTTCATATTTTAAAGCCAAACTTAGAGTACCGCCCTTTAATAGCATTGTTCGGGACGAACAACTAAAAGTGTGGGGTGATCTGATGGACCATAATTATACGAATCAAAAACACAGTAAAACCCCCTTAATTAGACTGTGGGTCTATTTAACTTTTGCTTGTTAGTTCCGATATATTTCTACAGGGTATTTCAGAGCTTAGAGAGAATACAGGCTAAGGAGGAGTTTTTAAGCTGAAAAGATATCAAGAGTCATTCCAAGGTCAAGATCAGACGCTGACTGAAGAAATCTCAAGGATCCTGACATGGAATCACTCCAAATCAAAGCAAAGAGGTTTTTAGGCCAAAAATATCACATTGAAGACTCAACCGACAGGGTAGGAAAATGCCTCAGAACCACCCGACCGGTTGAAGCAATTCCAGGCCCTCCGCCGAGCTAACCAAACACTCAATTCAAGTTGCTCGAGCAAATCACCTCTTTTGACAATTCCGCCTCGACCAAAGTGTTTAAAATGGAAAATAAGGTGGAAGATGTCGGAAAACCAAGGAGAACGCCCGAGCCGATTAGCAGTTGGCCCAAGTCCAAAGCAAAAGGCTCGCGCATTGGCACCAAGACCAAATTGCTCGACCAACCCATGGAATTTGGAAATTCTGGCTCGACCATTAGTCTTAAACTCACTTGGCCATTCCAAATCAACTATCAAATGCACTCATGGACTTGGTGACCGGCCACCTTGCTTGGAGGTGGCCAAGGGAGGAGTTCCTCCCTCCATGGTGACCGGCGACCGGCGGCTCCTCCACTCATGGTGACCGGTGGCTTTGCTCCTCCCCCATGTGGCGGCTCCTCCTTGCTCCTCCTCCTCCTCCATTGGATCAAAGACACTTGCCCCTCATCTCCACCACCCATTTCTCCTCCCTTAGCCTATAAATACAACCCATCCATCTCATTTGTAAATCATCCTCAAATCAAAATTTCACTTATCTCTCTAAAGTTTTGTAAAGTTTGGCTTTGGAAATAAAGATTGCTCCCTTGGCGCTTCAACGGTAGTAAGTTTTTAATATTTATTTTCCGTCTTTAATTTCTAGTCCCTTAGTTATAATGTTTAGCGCGATAAATAGTAGCTAAACTAGTCGTTCGGTAGAAGGGGTGGACTTGTATTATAAAATGTTTTAGACTATTAATTTAGTGTCTCGTCTTTGTATTCAAAACTTGTTCTATGTGCCATATATTAGATCAGAACGTCCATGGTTGAGTGGATGCTTGAAATGGCAAAGCTCTTCTGTGGAAGTTCGTAAACATACTCGGGTAAGTGGATGCTTGAAATGGCAAAGCTTATCTGAGGAGTTTGATCTCTCTCAAACACCATTTTGGGTAAATCGGAAAAGACAACCCAAAATGGATGCACACAGGCTAGTATACCTTGAAATGGGGTGATTGTCTAAGTAGAACAAGGGTTTTACGTTTTTTGCAAAAGATTAGACAGTCGAGTGCTTGAAATGGCCTTGACTCACTTTCGAACACTTTTGCGAAAGACTAGACAGTGTGGCAAATTGAGCGCCGGAAAAGGCCTTGATACACGTTTGAATACTTAGAAGATTCACTAAGGGTCAATGATAAACATGATATAATACAAGGCCCCTGAAACCGAACGCTTTCTTTTAATTGTAATAATTATCAGTTACTTTCCAGTACTAAATCCAACCAACCAACCAATCAATCACTTAGCTGGTAGCTTTAAAACCAACCAACCAATCCCAAAATTGTCCAATTTAAAGAACAACTTATTCCCCTAATTCCCTTAGGTTCGACCCCTACTTACCACTTACTACCCAGTAGTTAAGTCGCGAGTAGCGGAAAATATAAATTTATTTGTACAGAGAACATTGCACCTTAACGACAGTGCAGTGTAATCTGTCAAATTGGCGCCGTTGCCGGGGAATTAGCCATCGGATAGTTGTTCTTTTTCATTTCCCTATGACACTACCCACTACGCATGCATGGACAACGCAATATCTGCCCCTGTTCGGAGGAACGGAGGGAGAAGACCCAGTACAGCACTGCCGAAACTTCCACCACGTCTGCCACCACATCAAACCTGAAAATGAAGTGTTAGAGGAATTTAAGCTCAAATGCTTTAAATTCTCTCTAACTGACTTTGCCACGATATGGTACTACACATCCACCGCTTGCAGTGCAGAACGTTACGTAGATCTCTGCGTTCCATTCCTGAAGGAATTCTCCCCACCATCCTTACGCCAAGAAAACCGTGAGAGAATCATGTGCCTTCAACAATCCCGGGATGAGACCTTGGACGAATACTACACGAACTATGATGCCATCGTCTCAAGCTGCCCGCACCATGGATTCACGAAGAAGGTTCTTCTCCAAAAATTTCTTCGTGGGATGAGGTCAGAAGAGCTGGGAAGAGTTAACGAAGCAATGAGGAGATCAGCCAGGAACCTAACCATTGCAGACATGTGGTACCTCATAATTGGCCTAGCCGCTGCCACAAGACGAGTACCCCAAACTGACGAGGAAATGCAGATAAATGAAGCTGACCCTGAGGCAGACAAAGAAGAAACTACCGAGCCGTCAGAAGAGACTCCTGAACCATCAGAAGAATCAGATATGGAAAGCACCGGAAGCAACGAGGTTGGAGTCCAGAACACCACTGACGAACTGCCCAATTCATACCCGACTATCATTACCCGGGAAGCCGAGACTATCTACGACCAGTTCCTCACTGACAATCATAACGAGGCAGAACCAAGCCTTAAGATGCAAGCTTCCCGACTTTTCCCTTCGATCAATAGACAAATCGCTGAAAACTATGTGATCCATGAAGAGGCTGAAAAGAGGATGGGAAAAGGGCCTCTGCAGAATGACTCCTCGATGGAGCAGTGTTACACCGTAGCTGGACAACTTTTGCTTGTTAGTTCCGATATTTATCTACAGGGTATTTTGGAGTCTAGAGAGAATACAGGCTAAGGAGGAGTTTTATAGTTAAAAATGAATTACGAGTCAGGACACGACCAGATTCCGACTGTACAACTTTCATGGAACCAACTTGGAATCATTCAAATATGCTAGAACAGTCGGCGTTTGGACAAGAACGCAATGCAAAGGCACCAAGCCCGGTAAAAGCCAAACAAGGGCAATTTCAGCCGATTTGGGATTTCGACCATGTTCCAAGCAGAATTTGGCTTAGGTTCCTTCTTGAGATCATCTTATAATGACATTTTCATTCAGAATACACTCTCGAAAATCCGAGAAGCTCCGGTCAAATTCCGGTCAAACCGATGGCTTTTGAGAAACAAATATCTTCCGATGGCTTTTGGAGTGGTGACTCACCCCGATAGCTTTTGCTCTCCTTATGCCATGTGTTGAGATCTCAAGCCACAAGCCTCTCCTCCCTTGACAAGTGTATGGCTCTCCTTGCCTCCCTTAGCCTATAAATAGACATCTTCTCTTCCCTTGTAAATCATCCACAATCCACAATTCCAACATCCCACAATCCACAAGTTACTTATCTCTCTAGATTTTGGCACTTTTGTAAGCTTGTTTGAAATCTATAATACTCCTGTTGGTTCTTGAGTATTCTAGTAGTCTTTGAGAATACTCCTGTTGGTTCTTGAGTATTCTCCTTTACTTACTGTCTTTCAAAAACCCTCGAGTACTTAGCTATGGTATCCACCTCTATGGATATTCGTAGCTAAACTCTTCATTCGGTTGAAGGGGTGTACTTGTATCATAAAATGTTTTAGGCTATACTCTTAGTGCCTCTTCTTTGTATTCAAAACTTGTTCTATGTGCCATATATTAGGTTAGAACTTCCAAGGTTGAGTGGATGCTTGGAATGGCAAAACTCTTCCCGTGGGGTTCGTAAACATACTCGGATAAGTGGATGCTTGGAATGGCAAAGCTTATCTGAGGAGTTTGACCTCTCTAAAAAACCATTTGGTTGATCGGGAATGACTGACCAAATGGATGCACACAGGCTAATATACCTTGGAATGGGGTATTAGTCTAAGTAGAACAAGTGCTCTACGACCTTGGAATGGGCTAGACAGTGTGGCAAATCGAGTGCTTGGAATGGCCCTGATACACGTTTGAATACTTAGTAAGATCACTAAGGGTCAATGATAAACAGGCTATGATACAAAGCCCCCAAAACCGAATGCTTTTCTTAGATTAAAACACTACCTGCACTTACTTCCTTAGTATAAACTGCCCTTTCAACTGCTGACGTTCCGCAAGACTTGCCGATCACGCAACAACCGCTGTAAGTCTTCTTTTTTACTTTCAGTATTTACTTTTATGTCATTTACTTTTCCGCACTAAAAACCAAAACCAACCAACCAATCACTTAGCTGTTAGTAGTAAAACCTCAATCAACCAAAAAACACGCTCCCCCGCTGTACGATCCCTCAAAGAACAACTTATCCCCCTAATTCCCTTGGGTTCGACCCCTACTTACCACTTGCTACCCAGTAGTGAAGTCGCGAGTAGCGGACTTATAAATTTATTTGTACATTTGCTCTGAAGACAAGCATCTGTCAAATTGGCGCCGTTGCCGGGGAATTAGCCGTCGGATTAGTTGTTCTTTCCTTTCCCTTCTCGTTTCTTCATCACGCTACACACTATGTATGCATGGACAACACGATATCTTCCTCTGTTCGGAGGTACGGATGGAGAAGACCCAGTACAACATTGCCAAAACTTTCACCACATTTGCCGCCACATAAAACCTGAAAATGAATTGTTAGAGGAATTTAAGCTTAAATGCTTCAAATTCTCTTTAACTGATTTTGCGACGATTTGGTATTACACATCAACCACTAGTCGTGCAGAACATTTTGTGGACCTTTGCGTCCCATTCCTGAAGGAATTCTCCCCCCATCCTTACGCCAAAAAACCCGTGAGAAGATCATGTGCCTGCAACAATCCCGGGATGAGACTTTGGACGAATACTTCACGAACTATGACACCATCGTCTCAAGCTGCCCGCACCATGGATTCACGAAGAAAGTTCTTCTTCAAAAATTTCTTCGTGGGATGAGGGCCGATGAGCTGACAAAGATTAACGAAGCAATGAGAAGATCAGCCGGGAACTTATCCATGGCAGACATGTGGAACCTCATAAATGACCTGGCCGCAGCCACAAAACGAATACCCCAAGCTGACAGAGGAATGCAGATAGAAGAGGCTGGTCCAGAGACAGATGAAGAAGATACTCCCGAGCCATCTGAAGAATCAGACATGGAAAGCATCGGAAGCAACGAGGAAAAATCCTCATGGGATCTCAAAGAGGTGCCAACAAGGGAAGAAGTCCAAAACACCACTGAAAACTACGTGATCCATGAAGAGGCTAAAAGGAGGATGGGAAAAGGGCCTGAGCAGAACGACTCCTCGATGGAGCATGTTTTCGCCATAACTGGACAAGGCAACCCTAAACACCAGAAAACCCAATTCAAGAAGCTAGTAGTAAAAGGTCCCTCACCTTCTCAGAGACGTTGGAAGGAGAAATCGGCAGAACCATTGGAACTGGACCCACGCCCATCATCCCCCAAAAACCCAGGAAGAGTCAAAGCAAGAATCAAGGTTGGCGCAATAAAGAAATTCGACCTGAGCCACCCATGGGATCCAAACCAGTGATCCAGGAATAAGGTACTGTCGAGCCAACGACGTTAAACAAAGGCACTGCACGGGAGGTAACCCGACACCTATCTTACTTTCAGTACTTTTATTTTCTGTCATTTAGTTTTTTCTCCAATAAGTCACTCTCACCCACTTGGTGCATAGAATGAAATGACTATTCAGGAATCGGTTATGGGTGCAACATCAAGCCAGTCAGGCCTATGCCAAGAGTTCAAAGCCCCTGTCGAACTCCCTTGATTATCTAGCCTCGAGCCATGTCGTTCACTCGACACCTTAAAGGGAGTTCTGTTCTTCCCTTTTCCTTAATATCATTTCCTTCTCGTATAATACCTGCTTGCATGGCTTTTGAACTAAGTCATTTCGTAAAGAATGCCTTCGTTCAAAAGTGTGGGGTGAGAACCACCTGTGTACATTAGTTAAATAACATGTTTTTCTTTTTTAATATTATCTTTTTGAAAATATGAACTTGAGAATGTGAAAAAGATAGATCATAATTCATGCATTTACCTTGTGAAAATTCAACTGTTTAAAAACTTAGAATGTAACTTCTCATTTGTCCCTTTGTGCTGAGATAAACTAGGGATGTGGAGTTGACATAAACTGCCCTAGAAAGGCTTGGCAAGCAATCGAAGGATCGAATCTAACTATATGGTTTTCAAAGTCAGTGGAGGCTGCACTTCGGGTTTCAGTGAAGATTGAAGTCATCTCCGCCATGCAGTGTTTATGCAAAAAAGAAAAGAAAAAAAAAGGCGAGGACGAGAATCAGACCGTCCTATCTCTAGTCAAAGTAGCCGAGAAAATAGATGAGCGACCCTCATTTTGACCCGCGCGAAACGGCAACGATGAGAGGAGCGGAGAGGTATTTCCATATGCTCGCGGGCGATGATTGGACCTCCCAAAAAGGCTTGAGAAAATGGACTAGCAAGCCACAAAAAGGGAAAAGCTCGAAGAAGCAAATCAAGAGGCCAAAGGCCCAAAATTGTGAAGGTTTTAACCGAACAAAAGTGAAGCACTCAAAGAGTCAAATCAAAGGCCAAAGGCCGATTCACTACAAAAAAAAGGCTGTCCCTCGCCAAAAAGAAAATCCAAGACCAAACCATTGAAACCCGAACCGAATCACGTGCTAGAGAAAGCTACAAGAAAACCATATAGTGCGAGACGGTCCCGAGGTTGCAGTCCAGGAGCCTAAAAAGGGCTATCTCCCGAAACATCCGAATTAATTTGCATCTCGGCACGAAGGTACAAGTATCAAGTTTCTTCTATTTATTTACACGGTTTAATTTGGTAATAAGTAAGTAATGCATGAATTAGGATAAATCTAGTCCCACAGTCTAACTTTCATATTTTAAAAGCTTACTTAGATAGTGTGTGCCGCCCTTTAATAGCATTGTTCGGGACGAACAACTAAAAGTGTGGGGTGATCTGATGGACCATAATTGTATGAATCTTAAACACATTTAAACCCACCAAATTAGACTGTTTGTCTATTTAACTTTTGCTTGTTAGTTCCGATATTTATCTACAGTGTATTTTGGAGTCTAGAGAGAATACAGGCTAAGCAGGAGTTTTAAAGCTAAAAATGAATTACGAGTCAGGACACGACCAGATTCCGACTGTACAACTTTCATGGAACCGACTTGGAATCATTCAAATATGCTAGAACAGTCGGCGTTTGGACAAGAACGCAATGCAAAGGCACCAAGCCCGGTAAAAGCCAAACAAGGGCAATTTCAGCCGATTTGGGATTTCGACCATGTTCCAAGCAGAATTTGGCTTAGGTTCCTTCTTGAGATCATCTTAGAATGACATTTTCATTTAGAATACACTCTCCAAAATCCGAGAAGCTCCGGTCAAATTCCGGTCAAACCGATGGCTTTTGAGAAACAAATATCTTCCGATGGCTTTTGGAGTGGTGACTCACCCCGATGACTTTTGCTCTCCTTATGCCATGTGTTGAGATCTCAAGCCACAAGCCTCTCCTCCCTTGACAAGTGTATGGCTCTCCTTGCCTCCCTTAGCCTATAAATAGACATCTTCTCTTCACTTGTAAATCATCCACAATCCACAATTCCAACATCCCACAATCCACAAGTTACTTATCTCTCTAGATTTTGGCACTTTTGTAAGCTTGTTTGAAATCTATAATACTCCTGTTGGTTCTTGAGTATTCTAGTAGTCTTTGAGAATACTCCTGTTGGTTCTTGAGTATTCTCCTTTACTTACTGTCTTTCAAAAACCCTAGAGTACTTAGCTATGGTATCCACCTCTATGGATATTCGTAGCTAAACTCTTCATTCGGTTGAAGGGGTGTACTTGTATCATAAAATGTTTTAGGCTATACTCTTAGTGCCTCTTCTTTGTATTCAAAACTTGTTCTATGTGCCATATATTAGGTTAGAACTTCCAAGGTTGAGTGGATCCTTGGAATGGCAAAACTCTTCCCGTGGGGTTCGTAAACATACTCGGATAAGTGGATGCTTGGAATGGCAAAGCTTATCTGAGGAGTTTGACCTCTTTAAAAAACCATTTGGTTGATCGGGAATGACTGACCAAATGGATGCACACAGGCGAATATACCTTGGAATGGGGTATTAGTCTAAGTAGAACAAGTGCTCTACGACCTTGGAATGGGCTAGACAGTGTGGCAAATCGAATGCTTGGAATGGCCTGATGCACGTTTGAATACTTAGTAAGATCACTAAGGGTCAATGATAAGCAGGCTATGATACAAAGCCCCCAAAACCGAATGCTTTTCTTAGATTAAAACACTACCTGCACTTACTTCCTTAGTATAAACTGCCCTTTCAACTGCTGACGTTTCGCAAGACTTGCCGATCACGCAACAACCGCTGTAAGTCTTCTTTTTACTTTCAGTATTTACTTTTATGTCATTTACTTTTCCGCACTAAAAACCAAAACCAACCAACCAATCACTTAGCTGTTAGTAGTAAAACCTCAATCAACCAAAAAACACGCTCCCCCGCTGTACAATCCCTCAAAGAACAACTTATCCCCCTAATTCCCTTGGGTTCGACCCCTACTTACCACTTGCTACCCAGTAGTGAAGTCGCGAGTAGCGGACTTATAAATTTATTTGTACATTTGCTCTGACGACAAGCATCTGTCAAATTGGCGCCGTTGCCGGGGAATTAGCCGTCGGATTAGTTGTTCTTTCCTTTCCCTTCTCGTTTCTTCATCACGCTACACACTATGTATGCATGGACAACACGATATCTTCCTCTGTTCGGAGGTACGGATGGAGAAGACCCAGTACAACATTGCCAAAAGTTTCACCACATTTGCCGCCACATAAAACCTGAAAATGAATTGTTAGAGGAATTTAAGCTTAAATGCTTCAAATTCTCTTTAACTGATTTTGCGACGATTTGGTATTACACATCAACCGCTAGTAGTGCAGAACATTTTGTGGACCTTTGCGTCCCATTCTTGAAGGAATTCTCCCCCCATCCTTACGCCAAAAAACCCGTGAGAAGATCATGTGCCTGCAACAATCCCGGGATGAGACTTTGGACGAATACTTCACGAACTATGACACCATCGTCTCAAGCTGCCCGCACCATGGATTCACGAAGAAAGTTCTTCTTCAAAAATTTCTTCGTGGGATGAGGGCCGATGAGCTGACAAAGATTAACGAAGCAATGAGAAGATCAGCCGGGAACTTATCCATGGCAGACATGTGGAACCTCATAAATGACCTGGCCGCAGCCACAAAACGAATACCCCAGTCTGACAGAGGAATGCAGATAGAAGAGGCTGGTCCAGAGACTGATGAAGAAGATACTCCCGAGCCATCTGAAGAATCAGACATGGAAAGCATCGGAAGCAACGAGGAAAAATCCTCATGGGATCTCAAAGAGGTGCCAACAAGGGAAGAAGTCCAAAACACCACTGAAAACTACGTGATCCATGAAGAGGCTAAAAGGAGGATGGGAAAAGGGCCTGAGCAGAACGACTCCTCGATGGAGCATGTTTTCGCCATAACTGGACAAGGCAACCCTAAACACCAGAAAACCCAATTCAAGAAGCTAGTAGTAAAAGGTCCCTCACCTTCTCAGAGACGTTGGAAGGAGAAACCGGCAGAACCATGGGAACTGGACCCACGCCCATCATCCCCCAAAAACCCAGGAAGAGTCAAAGCAAGAATCAAGGTTGGCGCAATAAAGAAATTCGACCTGAGCCACCCATGGGATCCAAACCAGTGATCCAGGAATAAGGTACTGTCGAGCCAACGACGTTAAACAAAGGCACTGCTCGGGAGGTAACGCGACACCTATCTTACTTTCAGTACTTTTATTTTCTGTCATTTAGTTTTTTCTCCAATAAGTCACTCTCACCCACTTGGTGCATAGAATGAAATGACTATTCAGGAATCGGTTATGGGTGCAACATCAAGCCAGTCAGGCCTATGCCAAGAGTTCAAAGCCCCTGCCGAACTCCCTTGATTATCCAGCCTCGAGCCATGTCGTTCACTCGACACCTTAAAGGGAGTTCTGTTCTTCCCTTTTCCTTAATATCATTTCCTTCTCGTATAATACCTGCTTGCATGGCTTTTGAACTAAGTCATTTCGTAAAGAATGCCTTCGTTCAAAAGTGTGGGGTGAGAACCACCGGTGTACATTAGTTAAATAACATGTTTTTCTTTTTTAATATTATCTTTTTGAAAATATGAACTTGAGAATGTGAAAAAGATAGATCATAATTCATGCATTTACCTTGTGAAAATTCAACTGTTTAAAAACTTAGAATGTAACTTCTCATTTGTCCCTTTGTGCTGAGATAAACTAGGGATGTGGAGTTGACATAAACTGCCCTAGAAAGGCTTGGCAAGCAATCGAAGGATCGAATCTAACTATATGGTTTTCAAAGTCAGTGGAGGCTGCACTTCGGATTTCAGTGAAGGTTGAAGTCATCTCCGCCATGCAGTGTTTATGCAAAAAAGAAAAGAAAAAAAAAGGCGAGGACGGGAATCAGACCGTCCTATCTCTAGTCAAAGTAGCCGAGAAAATAGATGAGCGACCCTCATTTTGACCAGCGCGAAACGGCAACGATGAGAGGAGCGGGGAGGTATTTCCATATGCTCGCGGGCGATGATTGGACCTCCCAAAAAGGCTTGAGAAAATGGACTAGCAAGCCACAAAAAGGGAAAAGCTCGAAGAAGCAAATCAAGAGGCCAAAGGCCCAAAATTGTGAAGGTTTTAACCGAACAAAAGTGAAGCACTCAAAGAGTCAAATCAAAGGCCAAAGGCCGATTCACTACAAAAAAAAGGCTGTCCCTCGCCAAAAAGAAAATCCAAGACCAAACCATTGAAACCCGAACCGAATCACGTGCTAGAGAAAGCTACAAGAAAATCATATAGTGCGAGACGGTCCCGAGGTTGCAGTCCAGGAGCCTAAAAAGGGCTATCTCCCGAAACATCTGAATTAATTTGCATCTCGGCGCGAAGGTACAAGTATCAAGTTTCTTCTATTTATTTACACGGTTTAATTTGGTAATAAGTAAGTAATGCATGAATTAGGATAAATCTAGTCCCACAGTCTAACTTTCATATTTTAAAAGCTTACTTAGATAGTGAGTGCCGCCCTTTAATAGCATTGTTCGGGACGAACAACTAAAAGTGTGGGGTGATCTGATGGACCATAATTGTATGAATCTTAAACACATTTAAACCCACCAAATTAGACTGTTTGTCTATTTAACTTTTGCTTGTTAGTTCCGATATTTATCTACAGTGTATTTTGGAGTCTAGAGAGAATACAGGCTAAGCAGGAGTTTTAAAGCTAAAAATGAATTACGAGTCAGGACACGACCAGATTCCGACTGTACAACTTTCATGGAACCGACTTGGAATCATTCAAATATGCTAGAACAGTCGGCGTTTGGACAAGAACGCAATGCAAAGGCACCAAGCCCGGTAAAAGCCAAACAAGGGCAATTTCAGCCGATTTGGGATTTCGACCATGTTCCAAGCAGAATTTGGCTTAGGTTCCTTCTTGAGATCATCTTAGAATGACATTTTCATTTAGAATATACTCTCCAAAATCCGAGAAGCTCCGGTCAAATTCCGGTCAAACCGATGGCTTTTGAGAAACAAATATCTTCCGATGGCTTTTGGAGTGGTGACTCACCCCGATGACTTTTGCTCTCCTTATGCCATGTGTTGAGATCTCAAGCCACAAGCCTCTCCTCCCTTGACAAGTGTATGGCTCTCCTTGCCTCCCTTAGCCTATAAATAGACATCTTCTCTTCACTTGTAAATCATCCACAATCCACAATTCCAACATCCCACAATCCACAAGTTACTTATCTCTCTAGATTTTGGCACTTTTGTAAGCTTGTTTGAAATCTATAATACTCCTGTTGGTTCTTGAGTATTCTAGTAGTCTTTGAGAATACTCCTGTTGGTTCTTGAGTATTCTCCTTTACTTACTGTCTTTCAAAAACCCTAGAGTACTTAGCTATGGTATCCACCTCTATGGATATTCGTAGCTAAACTCTTCATTCGGTTGAAGGGGTGTACTTGTATCATAAAATGTTTTAGGCTATACTCTTAGTGCCTCTTCTTTGTATTCAAAACTTGTTCTATGTGCCATATATTAGGTTAGAACTTCCAAGGTTGAGTGGATGCTTGGAATGGCAAAACTCTTCCGTGGGGTTCGTAAACATACTCGGATAAGTGGATGCTTGGAATGGCAAAGCTTATCTTAGGAGTTTGACCTCTCTAAAAAACCATTTGGTTGCTCGGGAATGACTGACCAAATGGATGCACACAGGCTAATATACCTTGGAATGGGGTATTAGTCTAAGTAGAACAAGTGCTCTATGACCTTGGAATGGGCTAGACAGTGTGGCAAATCGAGTGCTTGGAATGGCCTTGATACACGTTTGAATACTTAGTAAGATCACTAAGGGTCAATGATAAACAGGCTATGATACAAAGCCCCCAAAACCGAATGCTTTTCTTAGATTAAAACACTACCTGCACTTACTTCCTTAGTATAAACTGCCCTTTCAACTGCTAACGTTCCGCAAGACTTGCCGATCACGCAACAACCGCTGTAAGTCTTCTTTTTACTTTCAGTATTTACTTTTATGTCATTTACTTTTCCGCACTAAAAACCAAAACCAACCAACCAACCAATCACTTAGCTGTTAGTAGTAAAACCTCAATCAACCAAAAAACACGCTCCCCCGCTGTACGATCCCTCAAAGAACAACGTATCCCCCTAATTCCCTTGGGTTCGACCCCTACTTACCACTTGCTACCCAGTAGTGAAGTCGCGAGTAGCGGACTTATAAATTTATTTGTACATTTGCTCTTACGACAAGCATCTGTCACTACTCATCCCGGCCACGTATACATCCTCGACAAGGCACTGTACGGGTTAAAGCAGGCCCCTCGGGCCTAGTACGAAAGACTTTCTAAGTTCCTTCTATCTCATGGATACATATGAGGAGAAGTGGACAAGATACTATTCCTTCTGAGGGTAGGGAAGGACACTCTAGTTGTTCAGGTATATGTGGATGATATTATTTTTTGTTCCACTAACGAGTCTCTGGTCAGGAAGTTCACAAAGCTTGTGGAGAGTGAATTTAAGATGAGTATGGTCGGAGAGCTCAGATTCTTCTTAGGACTTCAAGTAGTTCAAGAGGATGATGGGACCAGAATTTACGAACTAAAATACCTCCGAGAGATGATAACCAAATTCGGTATGAAGGACTCAAGCACATTTACCACTCCCATATCTCCAAACGAATCCCTCGGGAGGAATGAGAACTCGCATCAAGGGGACCAGACTCTTTATCAAGAATGATAGGTTCACTTCTTTACCTTACTGCTAGTACACCCAATATTATGTGTAGTGTGTGCTTGTTTGCTCATTTTTAGGCAGATTCAAGACAGACACATCTAAAGACAGTAAAGCAAATCATATGATACCTCATGGCTACCAATACCCTGTGTCCATGGTATCCCAGGAATGGTGATCTCAGATTAGTAGGATACACAGATGTCGCCTTCGCAGGGAACATAGTGGATAGAAAGTCTACGCCAAGAATGGCATAATTCCTAGGATCATGTCTAGTGTCATGGGCATCCAAAAAGAAAAACTCGGTGGCCCTCTTGATTGCAGAGGCATTGTACATTGCAGCTGCAGCATGTTGTGCATAACTCCTAAGGGTTAAACAGCAGCTAAGTAACTATGGTATCTCATTTGCTATTATGTGATAATACCAGTGCTATAAACATTTCTGAAAATCCTGTGTAGCACTCTAGGAGTGGCACATTATAATAAAACATCACTTTCTGCGTGATTGTGTTAAGAAGGGAATGATGAGCATGGAATTCTGCAAACGGAGGATCAAATCGCTGACATATTCACCAAGGCACTCAATAAGGAACCCTTCGAGAAGCTACGCAAGGAACTGGGTATGACTTCCCTCAACTGACACTGCATCCCTCGTGAGGCCCCCTATAATTAGTGAGAAATGATTGACCGTGTTTAAGTCCATGATTATGTGAAAATGTTATTTCGTTCTTATTCAGTCTAACCTAGGAATATACTCGTGAACATGCATTTTATACGTTGATTGATCGTGTGACTTATGGTACACTAACAAGCAGATGAGAAATCTTTTCTTCTTGCCCAATAGAATATTCATCATGTTTTGATCCCTAACTATAAGCCCAAATGATGGAAGGTATCTACATCCGTCCATAGCCTACTCGTGGTGGAACACTCCTATGAGCCCTTTGACAAATCTCCAATAGTGGAGGTGCTCCCCATGAGAAACTTTCATCTTCATTTCAAATGTGTTATTGTCTGTTTTGTGTGTGACGCATTCTCTCATACCACTCGGGTAACACTACCGCATCATACCACTCCCTTGAAAGACCGTGAGAAATTACGCGGGAAATCTGTGTTGCGGGAATACGCGCTTGGGGAACTGTACAGAGAAAGTAGTTGATGATAGACAATCGTGACGAGGCACTATAGGTAATGATGGTATTGTGTACCGAGACAGTTGTGATACTCGAAGGATGGGATGTTGGGAACATGACACTTGGACACATTGTCCCCCATTGCCTAGAGGGACTATGGTTTAATTGGGTCATAAGGGACTATGGTTTAATTGGGCTAGAAAATCCTAAAACATGATATGATATCAGAGCACATGGTGCGGTCGGGTCAAGTATGTGGAGATGTGGGACACTGGTGGAGACACTCAAGTCAATATGCAAACCACGAGATACAGAGATTGCATAGATGCAAGTGGGAGTTGCACGGTGATAGATGTTTGTGGGTTAAGACACCCCAGTTAAGGGGGAGTCGCATAGCACCCCTAGTGGAGATGGGAGGTTGCGAGCGCATGAGTCGCATGAGTCGCATAGCATCTCTGGTGGAGAGGGGAGGTCGCGAGAATAGTACTCGCACGGCATCTCTGGTGGAGAGGTCACATGCGCACTTACAAAGAGTCTACGAGTAAGTAACAAAGTATTGATTGAGGGGAGAATGCCAAATTTCTCCAAGTGAGGGTGAGATTTTTGGGAATATGACGCTTGAACAAATTGTCCCACATTGTCTAGGGAATGGAAGATTTTCTGGCTTATATTAGATCATAAAACCATGATTCACAAGTATAGGCTTTTGGGTCATACGGGGATGTGGTGTAATTAGGCTAGCATATCCTAACATGGTAATGATAGCATTAAAGAAATTATGCTGAAGCATTAAAGATATATATCAAATACGGAAATCAACGAGGGAATTAACCACCAGGTTTGATTGCTATACCATCCGGGATACCATTCTGCTAAACAATCTCATCAAAAGAGAGGAGCTCAACCTACCTACGATAGTATTGCAGCACATGAATCATGCTGCCCCAGTGAGGTTAATCTCTCCCTTACCCAAGTGTCACTCCAAAAGAAAAAAGAGAGAAAAAAAGGTTAGGAGAGAAGGATGAAGTGGGTACTGGAAAAAAAATAAGGATGAAGTGGTATACTTCAGAAGGATGAATAAGAGCAACATGAGGACAATGAAGTTTATTCATGTCGACAAGGAAGGATGGATTAGATCCCCAGTGGTGGAAGTTCAGATGGGAACTGGTAAGGAGTTTGGTGTTGCTCACCAGGAGGTTGTACTTTGATGGCATGACAAGATGGCTGACACTCAGAAGGAGATGATTCAACTCAAATACATGCTCCAGATGATCCCTCTTTGAAACCCCAACTCATTAATCCCTGTTCTTGGTAATCTCATTTTCTTGCTTTCTATTCCTGTTGTTTGGACATTCAAGCTTTTCAATCAATGCCTACGATGTTTTGACTCCTTGTTCTTTCTGACGATTTAAAGAATTTACTACTTCATTGCAATGCGTATTTGTGCACTTACTACAATTGTTGAGATTTTTTATGATGCCAAAAGGAGGAAGATAAGGACGTGCACACTCTGAGAGGGAACAGTACCTACGATTATGACCTTTCTGGTGCTGAGGGATGGTTGGTGTGTTGTGAATCCGTGTCTATGAGCGACCAATCCAGATGGTGCATGGTGTAGGACATGCATTTCATGAGGGAGAATTTACTTCAAAATCATTTTCTTAAAACTTTGAACATACAGCTGATGGATGCTTGTGTAGAGACAGATGTGTGTGAGTGATTTGACATAATTATTATCTCTTGTGATTAGGATGTTTATCATCATCAAAAAGGGGGAAATTGTTGGAGTACATGTACTCCAATATGTTTTGATATCACAAACATACATACAACTGATATGTTACTTGAGTGTGCATATTAATGCAGAGGTACTTGGAAAGTAATGGTACCTCAGCGCGCAACTAGAGGAGGAGAATATCGATGGAGATATTCTCGGGAGGATCTTTGGCTCCGAAAGATCGTGTGATCAAGCTGATATATTTGCTGGATGACTCACAAAGATGAAATCAAATATTTTGCTACAAGTTAGGAAGCTCATCAAAGATTTTGTGAAGATTCTTTGTTATATTTTAGGAAACTGAAGATTTTAGGCATACATTTAGATCGGTATGGGACGATCTAATTGGCGAGTTGATCAGGTTATTATGAGATGACCTTGTCAACTGGAAGATCTTAGATCAGATTTGGCAACACGACCAGAGATTTTTTATTGAGAAAATCTAGGGTTACCCAATAGGGAGTCGCATTATATAAAGGATAATACGGTTGCCTTTCACACTTGCGGTTGAGTGCAAAATCATTGGCTTCAGAGTTTCTAACAGTGTAACGACAAAAGATAGAGTGATCGAGGAAAGTTGAGCATCTGCATACTGGACAGCATACTTCGATTGGAGCAGCATTGCGATCTGAGCTAGATGGAAAGTAGTTTCTTGTACTGCGGTGACAAACAAGTTAGATCACGACTAAGGTGCGTATGACAGTACGGCGGTATACCAATGAGTGTGGTAAGGTTAGTGATATAAATTATTGTAATCGAGAACACGTCAATACAAGATGTTATACCAAAATGCAAGAAGCTAGTAGTTTATCTCAAGTGCTGATGTAAGTATCTGAGTTTCCACTATACATCACTATGTTGGCACACTTTTACTTTCTGCATTTAGTTTCCGTTGTTTACATACCTAGCGAGGAACGTTACTCGCTAGGTATCGGTGATGAGTCGTATTAATACGTCTTGTCGGTCTAACTAATCCCATTTATTTTGACACTTTTATATGCGAACATTTACTTTTTAGTATGGATTTGCATTTCAGGTGTTTCGGAAGCTCTAGGAGAAAACACACAATAAAAGACGGTGTTTTGTGCCAAAATCACCACAGTGGCAGATCAGACCATTGGGGTTCGACTGAGTGCTGGGAGTTAACGAGTGGTCTGAAAATTATGAGTTAGGTATCGATACGAAGCTGACTCCAAGCTCTACAACTCTCTAGTTCACATCAAGAGCAGACAAAGTCGTTTAGATTGTCAAAACGAGAGTCGAAGTGAAGGCTAAAAATCTGACAGAAATTCCCACTTGCGGCTTACACTTTAGTTGCGCGATAAAATGCATCATAATGATGTCATCAACGATCTTGATTTCTAAAAAGCCCAAAATAACTTTTTTCCTTGCTGAATAAGCAAATGATATTGGGAGAATCAAATATCTAAATTTTGGGAAATTCATGGAGAGTAAAAAATCAAGATTTAGAAGGAGATCCTTATCAAGATTCTACCCATCAAGATTTGGAAACCCTAGACACTATATAAGAAGCTCTCCCTACATAATCATTCATTCATCAGTTCCAAGAATAAACATGACGACTCTGGAGAAGAACGCGAAGCTTTCGACGCAGAGAAGAATTTTCTACTACCTCCATTCTCAAAGATACTAGTGTTTTTCAGTTATGGTTATGTGTAGCTAAACACCTTTTTCAGTTTAGGGTTTCGTTTATTGTGACAAACGTTTTGAGACTTTATTCTTAATGCAATTTCTTGTTTCTCTAGTTCTAGCGTTGTATTTCAAGGATTGAATTGTGAAGCTAAGTGGATACTTTGCCATAAAGCTTAGCTTAACAATCAATCCCTACCTTAATACTTGTTTGATACTTTTTCGTAAGAATAAGTAGTAACGCCTATGCTTGATAATACCTTTGCCGAATTATTGTGTTTAGGAGAACTATAAGTTTAACACCTTTGTCGGGTTAAATTGTGGTGTTTCACCTTTGCCGGAACAACCACATTTAGAAACTTGAAGTTTGATTATTAGCAGTCTATGATAAACGTGTCATAAAATAGTAACCCTAAGAAACTTGAAGTTTGATTATTTTCTTTTTTTTCGTTTATCTTTTTTGATTCACTTGTCTTCGTCTTTTAGTGGAACATGTGGTGATGAAGAAGACGAGGAGGAAGATGATGGTTGCGGGGTAAAAAGAGGAGTGATTCGTCTTCTCCCAAATGTTTCTAGTGCCCCTGGAGAAAATTCTATAATGCACATGAAGGAATTTTACAATACTTGCAGGACTTTTAAACATAAAGGAGTAACACTGGAAGAGTTAACGTTTAAGGCTTTCGATTTCTCATTAACTGACTCTGCAAAATCTTGGTTTATCTTTTCATTCACAGATTATATGGGCACTTGGGAGCAATTACGAGATACGTTTTTATGGAATTATTCTCTACCTTCTAGCCATGAAATTCGCAGAGAGATTACTACTATTCGGCAGTTGCAAGGGGAGACATTGCATGATTACTTAGAGCGCTTCAAAGACCTTCTTGAACGATATCCGAATCATAAACAGACAGAGCTTAGTCTTATTGAGAGCTTTCTTGATGGAATGCTTCAACTATAGCGTTGTATGCTTGATGCTGCCGCAAGAGGCTCGATAATGAATTTCAGCATCAAGAACGCATGGAAGTTGATAGACACATTTTCTGAAGGTACGAGATGGTATACAGTACAAAACACAACCTATGAAACACAGACGATGAAAGCTGATTCACTACCGAAAATCACATGGAAACTCAAGCTGTAGATGCAGAGGATAACTCCACCGCCATCGATGAGATGCATGCAGAGGAAGAAACAATCATGCCTGCGGTAATCAGTGAACCAGCTCAAATTTTGCAAATTTTTGATGCACCTATTCCACTTCCTGTGAAGGACAAAATCATCCAAGATGATCATAAAGAGCAAGACGAAGAAGAGGAAAAAGTTAGTTCAATAGTGCCAGTCACATACCCGAAGGAAATATGTTCCAGCGAAGAAAACTCCACTCCTTACCTTTGCATGGACTTGACTATTAAAAATCCTGAGGTAAGCACCGAACTTAATATGCAGTTGCATATGACTGATATCTCTCTTGTATTATACTTGTAGGATGGTGACCCTAAAGAGTCACAAAACAAGGCGTGGGGGTTCATTATGCAGTATAACTATTGACATCCCAGTACGCAAGACTAGAAAATGGATTATCATCTACAGACAGTTAGTCAGAAACACATGCATGAGTTGGAACACTACTACAAACAGGACATTATGCATCGATTTTTGAAGGGATTATGCATCGGTTCTGCTCCGATGCGTAATCGAGCGATGCGTAATGCTCAGACATTACGCATCGGTTCTTTCACAAAATTGATGCATAATCCCAGACATTATGCATCGGTTTCTTAAGAACCCATGCATAAACCCAAACCTTATGCATCGATTATAGTAGAACCGATGCATAATCTCTTTACAAAATTGGCAGATTTGGCTTCTAATAGCTCAAATCCACCTGAAATTTTTCAAAACATCAATAAACCTACTGTTCTATTACAAATACACTACTGCTCAACATCGAGATACATTCATTTCAAAGATCAAAGAGACAATCATTTGATACAAGTAAATCTTCTTTCGTTCTATTAACAATCCCAACAAAGTTAATATTCAGAATACAATACAACAACATTAAAGTTGATGTCCTATACCCGTTGGGTAACGATCGCTTATATAGCCATACAAGTAGGCGAAACTTGGTTCCTTTACTTCATCGATCTTCCAGTCTTCGTATGAGTGTCTTCCATTTGGAAAACACTACAATGAAAAGCAAGAGAAAAGTAAATCAATACAATAAAGTTCCAATGAGTTCAAAACCATGCAACCAAAGTCAACTACAAATGTTTTTTGCCAATTAAACAACTTAATGAATAATACAAGTTTAAAAGCTTACTTGGCTAAGGTCATCAATCTCCGCTCCGTTATCAGCTCGTATAAACTGGATTATGTCCCAAAAATAATTCAAAACATAATAATCGCATAAATGACCCGGCGGTTTTTTGGACAATCAGCAGAACTTTCACCGAGATGCACGGGGGGACGAGAATGCAATACAAGACCTTAACCAAAAATATAATTAAATCAATAAAAGAAAACTATATAAAGTACAAGGATTAATATACGATAGTTGATAATGGTGAAAGTAGATATGCTTACATTAAAAACAAGTGGTTGATCAGAAGCACTTAATCGACTGTACTCCTACAAAGACGGCGGTAAAACTGAACAATGCCAATGAAACCAAACATGAATAACTAATAGGAAAAATTAATGTGACAGCACTTTAACTAATGACACTGAACCCTAATTGATTTGAACAGATAAATAAACCTATAAACCCTAATAAATCCATCATCAATACATACCTTTGAGTGTTGCTGGAGGACTGGTGAGATGAGCGAGGATGGAGTGACGAGCTACCACAGGTGAGACGACGAGCGACACACCAGAAGCAAGGTCGACGGGGCGCGCACGGACTGGCGAGACTACGAGCAAGACGTCAGAAGCGAGGTCGATAGGGTGCGCACAGACCGGCAAGATGACGACGATGACGAACGGGGAGACGGAGCGAGGTCGACGAGAAGTCGTGCATGGAAAGTTTAAAAATCTAGTAAATTCGATTTCGCTTTCGCATCGGAGGATGAAAATTGCAGAAGTAAAAACAAAATTAGGGTAAATTTGTATTTGACTTTATGCATCCGTTTACCTAAAACTGATGCATAAGCCTAACAATTACGCATCGGTTGGTCCAAAACGGATCCATAATTTCTACCTTATGCATCGGTTGGTCTAAAACTGATGCATAATGTCGAGATTATGCATCGGGTTGTCAAAAACCGATGCGTAAGGTCGAGATTATGTATTGGTTTTGGACCAACCGATGCGTAATGTCGAAACCGATGCGAAAAGTCGAACACGGAACCGATGCATAATGTCCTGTCTGTAGTAGTGGAAATTCATAAGGAGAATAAACTTGATATGTCTTGCAAGCATGTCTCTACAGTAGTTCCATTCGAGCTACCAAGACATGACACATTTGAATGGAAACCAGGATAGAGACCATGGATAAGCATATGCCTATTTTGAAAGTCTCGCACCACCATCAATCGCCGCTGAGGAATAGGGGAGTACATGTTCCCTTTTTTTTTCCTTTTATTGTGTATGCATTATTTGTTTTTGAACTAAAGTCGTTCCGTGAGGACACAGCTTGATGTAAAAGTGTTGGGTAGGAGAGTCAGTCTGTCAGTTGTGTCAGCATATTTATTTCTTTGCATTTGTACCGTGTCTGCACGAAAAAAATGAATTGATGAAGATCGGTGGAATTTCTCTTTGTTCTTTGGATATGTTGTATTGAATTATGAGTATGTGAAATTTATGATGCTAATTACATTGTATTTCTCTTGTGAAAACAGATTTATGTTATTACACTACGTGTCTTCTTGAGTTGAAATAAATAGGGGTGTGGAGTTGATAGAAACATCCTAGAGAGACTTGACGAGCATTCAAAAGACGGAGTTCCCAGTCATGTGGTTATATGAATTCAGTGGAGGCTGGTATTTCGAGGGTTATGGTTTATAGTTTGCTCCTTCACCGCAGCGCTTATGTGAGTATGCGGGATGGGAAAACAGACCGTCCTATCTCTAGTCTGGATTAATGGATAAAAGGTGGAGGGCCCCCATCTTGACTCGCGTCAAAAAAGACGATGATTAGAAAGAGCGGGGTTGTATATCCATATGCTTGAGGGCGATGATTGGACCACCTTCAGAAGAAAAAGAACCATCAACAAGCATAAAAAGAAGACAAAGTCTCAAAATTCAAAATTTCAAGAAAATTGTCAACAAAAGTGAAGTACCTCATACACAAGAGCCAAAGGCCCAAGAAAGTTCACCACAACAGAAGTTGTCCAAGAAAAGAAAAAAAGAATAACTCAAAGCCATTAAAGCTCGAATTAATCACGTGCCAGAAAAAGCGATGAAGTATAACCATATGGCTAGGGTTCGGGACAGCAAATGCAGATCATGGGTCTAAAAGGGACTATCTCCCAACTCCCATTCATCTGAAGTAATTTGAATTTCAGCTCAAATGTAACATGTATCAAGTTAATTCCATGTTAAGCGTAATGATGTGATTAACAATTGAGATATGCATTGGGAGAACTAGTTTAGAATAACATCTCATATTCATGTGGCATTTATTCAGGACATCGTAGAATAGATTATGGGCTTATGTTTGTTTTTTTCTATGACTTGTTCTTGTTCGGGACGAACAAGTTTAAGTGTGGGGTAGTTTGATGAGTCGTATTTATACGACTTTTTGGCTAACTAATCCCATTTATTTTGACACTTTTGTATGCGAACATTTACTTTTTAGTATGGTTTTGCATTTCAAGTGTTTCGGAAGCTCTAGGAGAAAACACAAATAAAAAGACAGTATTTTGAGCCAAAATCACAACAGTGGCAGAGGTTTGACGGAGTTCTGGGAGTTAACGAGTGGTCCAAAAATTATGAGCTAGGTATCGTTGCAAAGCTGACTCAAAGCTTTACAACTCTCTAGTTCACACCAAGAGCAGACAAAGTCGTTTAGATGGTCAAAACGAGAGTCGAAGTGAAGGCTGAAAATCTGGCAGAAATTCCCACTTGCGGCATGCACTTTAGCTGCGCGCTAAAATGCATCATGATGACATCATCAACACTCTTGATAACTAAAAAGCCCAAAATAACATATTTCCTTGCTGATTTAGAAGGAAATCCTTATCAAGATTGGGAGAATCAAAGATCTTAATTTTTGGAAATTCTTGGAGAGTAAGAAATCAAGATTTAGAAGGAGATCCTTATCAAGATTCTACCCATCAAGATTTGGAAACCCTAGACACTATATAAGAAGCTCTCCCTACATAATCATTCATTCATTAGTTCAAAAAATCAACACGACGTCTCTGGAGAAGAACGCGAAGCTTTCGACGCAGAGAAGAATTCTACTACTTCCATTCTCAAAGATACTTGTGTTTTTCTGTTATGGCTATGTTTAGCTAAACACCTTTTTTAGTTTAGGTTTCGTTTACTGTGACAAAAGTTTTGAGACTTTATTCTTAATGCAATTTTTTGTTTCTCTAGCTCTTGCGTTTTATTTCAAGGATTGAATTATGATGCTAAGTGGATACTTTGCCGTATAGCTTAGCCTAACAATCAATCCCTACCGTTAATACTGGTTTGATACTTTTCCGTAAGAATAAGTAGTAACACTGATCAGTCGATATTTTGACTAATTATTCACTACATTCGATGAAGGATAACACTTGTTCTCCCTGCAAATTGTCCCTATTTGATGTCTTTCTCTAGTGTTTCTGGACAAAAATACACATCATCGCTCCTCGGACTCGAAGTGCTGAAAGAACGGAAAGATTGATGAAAAAGGCCAAAAACAGCTCTGCACCAACAGTAGGCCGTGATAGCCGTGACATCTCATTAGTGTCACGGGTGTCACGACAGGCTTTTTCCGCAGAAGGAATCGAGTGATCTCAGACATGGCCGTGACTACCGTGACATGTCTATGTGTCACGGGTGTCACGACACCCTTATAACTCAGTGGATTTCCGCCTTGGCCGTGACTACCGTGACATCCTCCGAGTGTCACGGGTGTCACGGCACCCTTACAGATCAGTGAGTTTTCACCTAAGCCGTGACATGTCCGAATGTCACGGGTGTCACGGTACCTTCGCATGTTTCCAAATATCGGAGAAAAATTAGGAAATTCGGGCCTATAAATAGAAAAGTTGGTTTTTGGAAAAGAGAGCTTGATTTTGTAGAGAAAAAAAGACCTAACTTGGAGAAGAAGACAGAGCAGATCATCGCCAGAGATCGAGGATTCAACGAGCTACTTTGTGATTACGGTTTCCTTGTCCTTGATTTCTATGTCTCCACTATTTTTGGTTAACTTACCATGAGTAGTGAGTAGTCTTCTTTATTCCGGGATCCTACGGATCCCGTGCTATGTACCCAACTCTTCATGTGATCAATTGAACGTTTTTCATTAATGCAATTCGAATATTCAATTTCATCGTGCTTAATATTATCGTTCTTGCAAGCTTTACATTGAATGGGATGTTTGCATGCTAGAACGTATTTAGGTTAATTACCAAAAGATGAATGTGTCCTAGGTATTAACCGGATTGTATGAAATCGATATTAGGTCATGGTAGCTACAATGGTAGTACATGAATTAATAGGAAAGTTGACTTTTGTTTGAAAAAACCCTAGGCTTAACTAATCGAAATCATTGATAATCCGTGGATGGGCGGCGTTCAACGATTGAGATTAATCTAGACAATGATCCGTGGATGGGCGGCTTGTCTAGTGTTATTTCGGTTTATTTCCATATTCGATAGCATGATGAATTTACGTGACATGATTGCATGATTAGTGGGGTTAGCACGGGTGAAGTTTGATTCTGGGATTATTTCTCTGATCAAGTTCAAAACCTTTTATTTACTGCATTTAATTTCTGCTATTTTCATCACATCAAAACCTTTCACTGTTAATCAGAATAGCTAAATAGGTCACTTGTTAGCTAGTATTCACACACGTTGTTCCTTGGATCGACCCTTGGCTTACCAAGGTTTATTAATTTTGTTTTACTGCAACTAGACCCCTAAAACTCATAACTTGACGACTATAAAGGGTTAAAAATACGCTTGTCAAACACCTAGGCTTGATAACACCTTTGCCGGATTATTGCGTTTAGGAGAACTAGAAGTTTAACATCATTGCCGGGTTAAATTGTGGTGTATCACCTTTGTCGGGATACTTTAGGTCATTACCTTTGCTGGAATAACCACACTTAGAAACTTGAAGTTTGATTATTAGCAGTCTATGATAAACGTGTCACTAATAGAAATCCTAAGTTGAATCTCTTCTCTGATTGAAATCTTTACTCGCACGTTTCTCGCTTTTGCACTCGTAATTGCTAAAAACCCATGTTTCATTATTTGTCTATAGATTCAACTTCTACAAACCAGCTCTCTAGGATTCGACCCTGCTTGCCACTGACTAGTAGTTCGCAGGAGATATAAATTTAAATTTGACGCGTCAGACTACGCGCGTCAATCGATAACCAACGATCCAACAATGAGAATATACAGACTAGAGAGTAGAGACCTTGAAACCAATCTATCCAAAAATAAAAAGCTCAAACTTTTTGACATCTATCTATCAACCAATTCAGCGTGGCCAAAGTTTACTGCGGCAAGTGTCTGCACTGAAAGTAAGATAAATTGTTAGGTCGTAGTTAGCGTTCCCCAGCAAGTAATGTTCCTCGCTAGGTAAGTAAAACATTGAAAACTAAATACGGAAAGTAAAGTAAACTAACACATCGATTTATAGTAGAAACTTTAATAACTCAATCAGTACTTGAGAAAAACGACTACCTCCTATCGGAACTAGAAGAAATTCGGAATAGGTTCTTGTATTAATGTGTTTTCGGTTACAATCGTTATGATCACTAACCCAACCCACTAAGTGGTGTACTCTCATACTCTCAGATAAATATTAGTCGTGATCACACTTGGTGGTCGCCACACAACGAGAAGCTTCTTTCCTTCTGACTTAGATTGTTGCTTCGTTCCCAAGGAGGTACGCCGTCAATCTGCTCGCGTCGATAACACGATCTTTCGGATGTCGCTCTGTTAATAGCCACGGTGCAAAGGATTTCTGAACAGAACGAGTGCTATTGGCAGTCATAGCATCTTATTTGTATCTCGAATCCTTCATCAAGAAACCTTAGATTTTCTCAACCGAAAATCCAAGATCTTGCTTCGAAAACTCGCTTAGTAGCTTGGATAAGATCTTCCCATATTTGATAAGATTATTCTTATCATCTCATACCAATGTGGTTGGTCGTGCATAATTTTTAGTTTCCTAAAAGGTAGTGCAAAATCTTGATCAATTCTTTATCATACCTTTATCCGATTTTCGGTACCAAAGATCTTGATCTCATCTTTTTTGATCTCCAGCAAATATTTGACTGGATCATACGATCTTTTGGAACCAAAGATCTTACGGAGAATATCTTGACCATTCTCGCTCCCTACAGCAATGCGCTAAGGCAACGATACCTACCAAGTAACCTGCACATTAATCTACACACTCAAATAAATGTATTAGCATGATGAGTCTGCTCCAATCACCATCCAAAGCAATGAAAAATTATGCATTTGTTCTATAACGGAGTAGATTTTACTACAAGGACTTCATTAGACCAATCTGTCGGAGGGGCTTTCATGAGAGCGAGTGTTGAAGAAGGATTTACAACAATTGAGAAGTTGTCAACTAATTATTGACAATGGGCAAGCAAGAGATGTAGTCATCACTACACCATTTTACATCCTACGCGACAAATTTTGAACATTGTCGCAAAAATTTTGTCGCATATACCTGTTTATGGGACAACAGTTTGATATGTTTGTCGCAAAAACATTATTATGCGACAAAGTTTTAAGCGACGCAAAAATGTTGTCACATAAAGAGGTTAACCCGACATTAGTTTAAGCGACACTTAATTTATGTCACATTATACATTTTATGTGACATTTGTTTAAGCGACACACCAGAAATGTCACGTTACGTGTTTTATGCGACTTTAATCTAGGGACAAATTTAATTATGTCACGTTAACATGGCAATTACATGGAGTCATCCATATAGCTGGCATGACATGCCTTCAAGTTTGAAAATGAACCTACTGTTTTACCTTTAAGCGACGTTGGTATCCAAAAGTATGTCGCGTAAAAAGACAAAAATTAAATGCAGAACAAAATTGATCCAAAGTACACTGGTGTCATTTGAGTCTTAGGCGACTTTTATTCCATAATAAGTCGCATAAACGTAATTTTTTTATGCAGGTTTTTAAAGGTTGTTGTTTATGCAGTGTATAAAGCAGATTGGGGGGAAATCAATTTTTGGAGCGGGAAACTAAAATTTTGTTTTAAAGTTTTAAGTGACATATATTACAAAAAATGTCACTTAAATATACTTGCTTTGATTTTGACCCCAAAAAAAAAAAGTCCAAATCTAAATGCTATGCCTCAAAATGTTATTTCACCCCCAAATAACAGAATCTTTTTTTTCGCTAAGTGTTGTTTCCGACATGCCTTCACCTTCACCTCCCCTCCCCACCCTCCGCTCTCCGGTTTCTCTGCGACTTCGTCTCTGCCAACAAATCCTGTCTCATCTCCAACGCCATCCACCACTGGCCGGCCCTCGTCACTTAAAGATCTGTGAATCCAACAGGTGCCGATATGCGTCGCCGAAGTCTAGGGCTGTGGAGCCTGTTAAGCCGCTGATTGTCAAGGAGCCGGAGGTTGAGGTTGATGATGGGAAAAAGAAGTTTACTGTCTTCTAAGGCTAGATATGAAAAAGGATTTTGCCAATTTTGGCAGATGCAATTTTGGCAGGATATAAAGGATTTTGCCAATTTTCGGTTCTTGTGCTTGGGTATTGTTTTGGTTCACTTGAATGAGATTGATTGTTTGGTGTGGCCATAGTTGCAAGTCTTTTGTGAATTAGAGAGTTTGAAGCTAGCTTGGTTTCTTCCTGGGATGCCAGATGGTGGCCACGAAAATACATGGTAATCTTTTCTTCTTATTCTTGAGTGTGACATCGGTTAGTTGCTACTTGTAGATGCAACTGCTACTACTTTAATAAAAGAGAGGCTTACTCAGATAGGCATGGGCTTCACAATTACTCAGGCTTACTCTGCAATTGGTCTTGTGAGTTGTGACTGATGGTTGTTTATGAGTTGAACTATTTGCCTTCCCCTTGCAGGCATTTTGGTCTTCTATTGCGATGAAGAAATGGCTAAATATTAAGCCAAAGGTGTTTGACTTTAGTGAAGATGAGAATTACATAGAAACTGAGAGCGAAGATGATGGTAATGAATCGTGTATGTACCATTTAATCTTTGTTCCATTCATTGTCAGATTTCTATGAAACTCATTCATCTCGTCTTTTGAAGGTGAAAGCTTGAATACGAAGATGTGGCTATTAACACCGGAGTTCATGGAATGAGTAACGGAGTGTGGCTTCTTAAGTAGCAGCTTGAGTAATGAGTAATGCGTGAGATGAAGCAATTTTAGTATATGTATTAGTAATGTTTCTATAAATTTTTGGGATTCAAAATTTTGTATTGTTAGTTTTTTATTACAACAATACATGTATTTTTGGATTCTTAAGGTGCAATGAAAATGTTGTACGATACGTATTTATAATTTTTATGTAATTTTAAATTCGAATGAAAATATTATTTAGATTATTTAAGATATTGAAATACAGTAATAAATTATATTTTATGCGACAATTCTGTTTGCTACTTTTGTCCCGTTAAACAACTAATGTGACAAATTTTGGAAAATATGTTCATTATAAATGTAGCATATGTCCATAAAGAGCAAAACTCATTCCAGTTTTATGTGACGTACAAACGAAAATGTCGCATATGATTAAAACTTTAAGCGACATTTTTACATTACGCTACTAGGCTTACGCGACATATTTTACGCGACATTTATTTGGTCGCATAAAGGTTATGCGACAAATATAGGACATTATGCGACAGAAAAAAACCATCTCCTAATCTGTAAAATGGTGTAGTGCATAAAAGGCATGGATATAGGTACGATCTCCATGCCGTTAAATCCAAAGACCCAATTACTTCTCTTGCCAAGAAATTTAATCTTGTGATGGCAAAATTTTATTCTTTGAGTACCAACTTTTCTAACAATTCAAGTTAAAACATGTGACATGTTTGGTGTTACTACTCACAGAATAGAAGAGTGCTCGATTATTAGAGATAATAGGAGACAAGGCGTTTATGTTGAGAATGCTAACTATATTAGAAGAAATCAAGATCGGACCTTCATGGTTTGGTACAGTCCTACCTACAATCCTAATCCCCACCTCATCCCAACTTATCCTATAATTCGTAGAATGCAATCCCTCATGGTTTTTAGCTAGACAAAACCAAAACACCCAATATTCTCAGCCAAGAAACTAGTACCAAAATCAACAATCTCAACCACTACAAAGTAAGAAACCTTTGATTCCAGATCATACATGGTGGAAGATATTCATGACAATGAGGAAAATAAGGCGCTAGCTTTGATTCCAGATCAGAATGTAGGCGAGTAGAAACTGGATGAAGCAGATTTAATAATAAAGATATCCCAAGGTATCCTAAGGGAACTATGGTAGTGTACGAGTACCAATCACTACACCATTTTGACACAAATGCAACGAGGAATGACACGCTGTCGCATATATTACGTAGCATAAGCCATCTCGCAACGACGACACATTTGTTGTTGCATAAGCATCAAAATGCAACACAGACAAATCCAGCGTACCATTTTGCGTTGCGTAATGTACTAAATGCAACACATACGTTAGCAGCAGATCGAGCTTTGTTACGAAAAATCTGTTATGCAACAGAAGCAATAGCAACATGTATGTAGTCGTCGCATAAGTGTAATCATACAACATGGTCTAAAGTAACCAGCGACATACGTTGCGTACTATTACTTATGTAACTAAGTAAAAAGCAACGAGTACATGAACAACAGTAATAAGTTCATTTATGCAACACAATCTATAATAACGATTGTCCCTTGTTGCATAAGAAAACCTAACGTTACAATATATGAAGGTGAATATGAAGATGAAGGTGAATATGAAGATGAAGATGAATATGAAGGTGAAGATGAATATGAAGGTGAATATGAAAATAAAGATGATGGTGAGAATTAAATCAAGTCTTCATTAATGATTTATAGGACATATATGAAGGTGAATATGAAGATGAAGATGAAGGTGAATATGAAGGTGAAGATGAATATGAAGGTGAATATGAAAATAAAGATGATGGTGAGAATTAAATCAAGTCTTCATTAATGATTTATACAAAAGATGATTAATTTCAATATCAAGTGTGTTGTGTGTTCAATTTCAATTTCAATATCAAGTGTGTTGTGTGTTCAATTTCAATATCAAGTGTGTTGTGTGTTCAATTTCATGTGTTGTGTGTTCAATTTCAATACTAAGTTCACTTGCGCAACAACTCACGTTAATGATTGTTGCATAAGACAAATATGAATAGCGGGATGAAATTGAAAATGGAGGGACAAATTGAAAATTTTGAGGGGGAAAGGAAATATATGGCTACAAAATTTCATATTTCAATCCCACCAGATCCAATGCAACTGTGTCATACATGCAACAACGAAATGCTGTTGCGTTACTATGGACGAAACTTAATTTTCATTTCCCGCCTAAAAAAATTCAATTCCCTCTTACCAACCCTCTGTTGCATTTGACACAATGCAACTTGGTATTACAACCCTCTGTTGCATTTTATTCGAACCATAAACCCTCCGTTGCGTAAGTGGTTTATTCTTAATTAACCCTCCTCTAACACACTCAAAACCCTTAACAAAACATTACAAATGCAACGAAAGACAATTGTTTAAAGTTACGATAATTGATTGCAAGCATGGATTAAACATCACAATTGCAATGAAATTAAAGACAAATGTTCTAGGTTATGATCTTGATTGCGAGTGATACACAAGCATGGATTATACCCTAGAAATCATCTTAGGTATTCAAATCAATGACAAGAATATATCACATGTTCATAGAATACATTCATCTTAACATATTCATATCAATGACAAGATTATATTACATGTACATAAGAGTTATGTTATGCACTAATGAAATCATCTAATACATTCATATCATCTAATAAACCATCACGAATTCCTATCAAACACATTTGCTCATCATGTGTTCATAAATATACACAAGGGTTATGTTATGAGATAGTAGTTAGATCACAAATACATAAGCTTGTAAACTTGGTTAAGCATGATACAAGCATATCCCCCTTAAAATCATCTAACACGCATTCAAAGCAAACCATAAATCATCACAAGCACTATCAATCACAAGATTATATCATGTTTTCAATAGAATGTACATAATACCATCACCAATCCCTATCAAACACAATTGCTCACCATGTGTTCATAAATGTACACAAGGGTTATGTTATGAGATAGTAGTTAGATCACAAATACATAGGCTTGTAAACTTGGTTAAGTATAATACAAGCATATTCCCCTTAAAATCATCTAACACACATTCAAATCAAATCATAAATCAATACAAGCACTATCAATCACTAGATTATATCATGTTTTCAATAGAATGTACATAAGGATTATGTCACTAATGGTTAAATGTCAAATACATACATAATGTTGTATTTTAACTTATCTACTATACAAATTCACTTATGAATTCACTAAAGAAATCCTCTAATATATTCATCATATCATCTCATGAGGGTTATGTTATGAGATAATAGTTAGATCACAACTATATAATTGTTTGATGTTATATATGTTAATGCTATTTTATTATTATAGTTAATTTGATGTAAGTTAATGTTATGTTGGTATAACATAAATTATAGATGTTTTTATAAAAAAATAGATTTATAACTTTTTTTTGTTTTTTTAAATAGATTTATAACTTAAGAGTGATTTCGGTGACTAAGTAAGATTTAATGATAATAAAAATCTGAAATTTGTATAAAGTTATAATTTAATTTCAATTTGGTAAATGTAATTTGGGATTGCCGCCTACACATCCCAAATATTCATTTTCGCTCTTTCCCCAAACCAAGAAACCCTAAAAATCTGTAACCCAATTGAGGTTATACACAACAAATTGCCGCCTCTCCATCCTCGAGGACGAGTCCGTAACTCCTTGCTTCAATAATCAAAACCTAACACGGCTCGCTCGCTGCTCACCGTGAGAAATACAGCAGCCCAAGGAGGATGGGGGACTTCAACATCCAGAAACAACATTGTTTCTTTTGTCGCCGACAATTTGAGTGAGTTCTGTGAATATATCATGTTTTCATATTCATCTTGGTTACTATAATTTGAGGTGTCCAGTACTTATGGAGTCTCTGAATTCGCTGGATGCCATCAATCAAAAGAAAATTGATATGGATGTTCAATAAAGAAAAAGAGTTATGCAGACTACCTGCTTGATGAAATGCCTAGCAGAAGTTAGTACCTTTATGGAATACTGGGATTCAACTTTGTTACTGTCCTGTGCAGGAATAGTGTCATTCATGGAGTTAAGGCAGAAACTCGGCTGGTCTGAGGGTGACCTGATGAGGTCAGATTGCAAAACGTGCTCTCGTTTGATGAGACAGACTGCTGGCATTTGGAGTTTCGGCGGAGGAGTGGCGTTTTGGGTTCTCTGCAGGCTGCACTATGGTTGGTTTTTTTGCTTATTCACCGTCGTTTTTTGGCATCTCATTTTTGGTGTGTTAGATGATTGACTGTGGTATTGATTTTCTGTTGAAGAGATCTAATTCAGTTTTACAAATTAATATACTGAAAGCCGTAAGCACTTGTGTTAAAACTCAAACTTCACCTACTGGGATCCAGCTAGACTGCAAATCAATTAAATTTTACTCGGAAGTTATTGTTTTATATGAAAGTTTAGCTATCTACTTCAGGCATTTGATTTTTGTATATGATTGTCGGCGACAATTGAAACCTTAGCATTAACTATCTGATCTTGAGTGTATTCCGTTTCATATGAGTCTATGCAAATAAATTATTTAGTTTATAACTATCTGATCCAGAAACTAACTTCAACATTCAGTTATTTCAGCTCAATGTGAGAGGAATAAAACCTTAAGGTGTACGTAGAATCATCTAAACATTGTTTATTTTGTCTTGCAGGTTGACAGAGCAACAGCAAACTTAAAAAATACAAATGTCAGACTTAAAGAAACTCTCTTTAGGGTGATGTATATGTGTTTTTTTATTGGATATATGTGTTTTTATTCATCAGCTTTATGATATGAATTACTTGAATATCTGTTCCACTGCTATCTTGCATTTTCTATAATAGAAACTCATTTGGACATGTTCCAGGTGAGGTCTAGTGGCCATTTTACAAAAAAAATAAAAAATTGCGTCAAGCCCTGGTAACTTTCAAATCCTGGATTCGTCCCTTCTAAGGTGCCTAGTGCTGCTAGTTTATTTGGCAGGTGTTAGTGGTGGCTGCACATTTCCAGCTAGCTCAAGGTAAGCTGTTCTTATTGTTGCTTGTCAATTTCTGTATTAACTTTTTTTCACTTATCAATCTGACACATTCGCATTATTGAGTGATAGAGCACTATTGTTTCTCTTTTATTTGAGGTTATTATAGTTTCAATACTTGTTCTGCTATATTATTTGGAAATTTCATAGGTTGTTGGTATTTGAATATTTTAATAACATCAGCAACATCGAAATATTTGAAGTTTTTGTTTCAATAACATCAAACGAAAAGGCAACTTTCTCAGTAACTGTCTTTGTTTCTTTCAGATCTGAAGTTTGAAGCTTTGGGCATCTCAGCCCTGATGATGAGATTGGGGTATTCAGAGCTGACAAGTACTTCAATGAAGGATTAAAGGATGGGCAGAAACCCAATGAAAGTTCAAGGTTTTAGGAGATTTGAAGTGGAGGGGAACAAAGAGGATTATGTTTCGGGCCCTTGTGAGATCCAATATCAGCTTGGGGACTGCAAGTATTCGATCTCACGTGTATGAACTTTTGTTGAGATTATGAATGAAGTGTAGTCTTTTGGATGCTACAATAGACAGTGTTTGTTTGACAAGAGAAATATATTTACAAACCCCGTTGCATAAGTACTAAGTACCTCGTTGCATATGTTTTAATAATACTTGGTCTTCTAAACATCCGTTGCATAAGACGGCTGTTGCATTTTTCACATCGCAACTCAATGCTTGTTTTATTAGCCCGCGTTGCATATGCCTTGTTGCAAAAACAATTTGCAACGAAACCTTAAAATGTGTTGCTTAAGATTGATACTAACACAACATGACTTAGTGTTGCAACTGCATGTTGCATTAGAACTTGCTTACGCAACACAATTTTTTGTTCGTTGCAAATTGTTTTTGCAACAAGGCAAATGCAACGTGGTCTAATGCAACAGTAGCTTTGTTGCTCGTGACCATTGCAACGTATTTTGGATTAAAGCGACACATTTTTTGTTGTTGCATATGTGTCAAAATGGTGTAGTGCAATGGACCGACGATCACGTTGTGTTCCATTCAAGTGATGATGAGACTGAAGGTGACCCCATATATAGATGTTTTTTTTTTCCACAGGAAAGATTTCATTATAAAAGAATGAGAATGAAGAGTTAACAGAAAGATGCTACACATATATAGCATTAAGGAAGATGATGATCATCTGATAGCAGGCTGCTGAATGAATTACAAGACAAGGATGATGATCATATCAGTACAATGATCTCTCCCTCCCCCTTAAATTTCTTTCTTCTTATTCAGCCGTCAACTGTCAAGCTTTTGGCAGGAGACATGAATGCAACAGCTCCTCTCTCTGGGTTCGCATACTTCAACTTGCTATCAGCTGTTGATGCCGTCGAATGGAAGCCCACGAGTAGCTTTGCACAGTCCACCAACTGTGCCTCAGAATACCCAGTATGCAACTCAAGGGTGGCATCCCAAGCTGGAGACTTCGTTAGTGTACATCTAGCAGCATAGACAGCTGAAGCAGAAACTAGCGATGCATGGGCGGTACATTACAGCTACCACATAATGCATCATGCCTAGTTCACAAAGAAAATGTGACATCTCCTCCATCTCATTATCTGCAATAGAGGCCTTGATGAACCGCACCAGGAAAACATACGGTGTAGCGACGGTCAATGTCCATTCAAGCTGCCCAAGTATAGCTTTCTCCATATTTTCAGTATCTATTCATGACTGTAAGCCCTATCTGAAATGCACACAAAATCATTCACCTCTGGTGCCCAGATTTCCTCATATTTGGAGGCCATCAGCATTGCACTGATGCCAACCAACTGCAGTTCACGCCTCGGAACACTTTTTACAGCTAGGAATCGATCAACTATGTTTACAGTGAGGTATAAGAATTTCTGATGGACTTCAATCAACCTGTCAATTAGGATTGATCTCATCTTTTGGTTGATTTCAGGCTGTGTAGCCATATATATAATCACACACTTTGATTTCCTCCTCAATAAGTTTGTAGAACTTGTACATATCTTCAACATACTCAACTTGTTGGACCCTTTGTGTTTTGATGATAACAAACACTTAACTAATAATCCACTTGAGTGTGCAGAAATCACTGTCTGACAGGTAAGCTTGCTGGACATCTCTGAGAAAGAACGGCGCTGCGAAAGAGGTGCGATCTGTCCGAGAGATACACCGACACTATGACCAGATCGGATCTGGGTATATACGCACGGGTATATACGCACAATATATGACGAGAAACATTGATGGAAGTATATACACGGATACATATCAAATATATACACGAGGAGATGTATGTATATTCGACAGGAAGATTGAAGCCAGATTTGGTAAGCATATATGTGACAGAGTCAAGATATGGAAATATCTTGACTGTATCATATCTGCGAGATATCTATCGGATCTCTGATTGAGATAGACTCTGCCGACTTGAAGACTCTATAAAACAAAGAGAAGTCTTTAAACACATGCTCGGCTTTTTGGAGAGAACGAACCGGAGATTGAAGATCAATCAACACCAGAGCTGACGAAGTGCTGCTGTGTGCGGACGAGACAGATCGTGTTAGTTGATACTTTGAGTTGAGTAGAATTGTGAGCTGTCCCTGAGTGAGACAAAGTGTAACAATCTACAAGCACACTCTTTCATCAATAACATTGATCTTGAAGCCCTTCTGGAACTGTCCAGAAGGCAAAGTGGTTTTCAGCCTGCTGCAAAGGTTGCAGTAAGGTTTCCACTATAATTCTGTGAGTCCTTACTTTCCGTACGATTTCCTGTGTTAAAGTAAATTTTCGCTGCCATCTGTCTGAGGGATACCACTCTGGGATCTCCCTCACATAGTTGGCTAACCTAACGATCCAACAATTGGTATCAGAGCCAGACTCTAGATTGTGTGTTAGCCTTGCAGGAAATCATGTCTGGCGGAAACGATTCGTTCTGGAAGCCCCCACTGCTCAGCTCGGGAGAGTATGACTGGTGGAAGGATCAGTTCGAAGCCCATGTCTGTTCCCTGGATGGGAAGCTGTGGCGTGTGTTTGAAAAGGGTAACTTCCCTATTCTGGATGTGACAGATCCCGCCAATCCGAAAGAAAAGGAGAAAGATGAGTACACCGAAGCCGACTACAAAGCTCTCCAACAGAATGCCAGGGCCAAGAAAGTTTTAAACATGGCCCTCTCACCAGGAGATCAAGTGAAGATGGCTGTGTACAAGACTGCCAAAGAACAGTGGGATGGCCTCGCTAGGCTCTATGAAGGAAATGAGGACATAAAGAGGAACCGAATTCTAGCAGCCACAAAGGACTACGAGACAGTCGAGCAACGCAAAGACGAATCCCTGGAGGACTTCTACACCAGATTCCAAGTTATCATCGCTCAGCTGAACTCCCTGAATGAGAAACTCCCACAGTGGAAGATAACCCATCAGTTCATGCAAGCTCTCGGTGCCAGGTGGGATACAGTGACTACAGCCCTTCAGGCTCAAAAGGGAATCAAAGACATCACCCTGGAAGAGCTGGTGGCGAACCTGCAAAGCCAAGCTGGAATATCTGAGAGAAAGATGGCCAGGAGACAAACTGGAAAATCTCAAGCCATAGCACTGAAAGTGGAAAAAGCCTTGGACATAGCCCAAGTAAGCCTGCCATCCAAAGGTGAGGACGAAGAGATAGCTCTCCTCTCGAGGGCCTTCAAAATGGCGACCACAGGGAGAACACAAAACAGAGGTGGCTCTGGCGGAGGACAAAACAACCAAAGAGGGAACAAAGGAACTACCGCAGAGGAAAGCAAGACAAAGGGAGGAACAAAGGAAGAAAGAACCTGCTATCACTGCCAGAAAAAGGGGCATCTTGCTAAAGACTGCTACAGCAAGAAGAAGGGTGAACCACCAGCCCCGAAGGAAGCTCAAGCCATGTTCGCTGCCTGGGGTGACTCAGACGAGGAACACAGTGATGGGAAGCGAGCCAAGGAACCATGTCTGATGGCAAGATCTACGAACGATGAGGTAATTGAATCTGAGTCCTTTATAAATGAAGTCTTTAGTGAATCTGATTTTACCGAAACTATTGCTGAACTGCTGAAGAAAATCACGAGCCTAAAGGAACAGCTTGAGACCTTGGAAGATGAACATGAAGACGACATGGAAAACAACCGTCTCTGGTCAACTAAAGCTATGCGACTCGAGAGAGAAATAAAGGAACATGTCTGCAAATGCCACACTTGCGACGATAGAGACGCGCAGATGAACAAGTTGACAAATGATCTGAGCCGCATGAAAATTGATGACACCAGGTCAACAGAAGCTAGAACCAAGATGGTAGGATCCATTGAAGAGTCGGTCAGGATCAAGCTAGATAACGAAGAACTCAGTCAGACAGTCGCAGATCTCAGACAAAAGGAGTCAGAAAGAAAGAAGATCTGGCTGCGAGAACTAGAAGCCAAGAAGGCTGAAGAAGTTAGACAGGATTACAGAAGGAGGTTTGCCAGACCCGGACTCGGATATACGGAGGAGACTGGGAAAGAGGAAGAGAACAGAAGGATTGCCAAAGGAAAGGGATTGATGACTGAAGTCGGTGAGAGCTCGCACCAGGAGAAAAGGACGGAAGCCGCCCGACAATCGGAGAAAGTAGCCACATTCCCAACAGAGAGCCTTCTCCATGACAGAGACTCCGTACCTTTCAAGGCTTGGAAAGCCTTTGACATCTGGAAGAAGATGAGCTCCAACCCTCAACCATTCACTCTTGACCCTCACGCCAAAAGAGATAGGAGACCCACCCCCTTAGAAAGGAACAAGAAAACTGGGGTCCTCTACTATCGGGTCTGCTGGCACTGTGGTCAAACTGGCCACTACAGGGTGAATTGTAAGAAACTGGCAAATTCCAACGAGAGGCATCACAGTCATCAGAAGAAAGCTCCCCCCCATAGAAGGGACGACAGAGGTGAATGGGGACACTCCAACCACGACACAGCTACCTACGCACGACCAAGGAGAACCCCCAGAAAGAAAATCAATCTTACTGATGATAACAATTCACGACCTCAAAAGTTTCCTTCTGCTGCCAATACTGCTCCAAAACCCAGAGCCCAAGCTTGTCTGGGTTCGTAAAAACTGATTTCTCTCTTGCAGGACGGAGTGAGGAGCAAGCCATGGTATCTGGACAGCGGGTGCTCCAAACACATGACAGGAGATCCAGGATGGTTCATCTCACTCCAAGCCTACTCCGGAGGAAGCATTATCTTCGGAAACAAGAGTACAGGTAAGGTCGTTGCAACAGGAGAGGTAAGAATCTCAGAAACAATCAAAGTCCGACAAGTTAGTCTAGTTGAAAATCTGAATTACAACCTATTGAGTATATCACAATTGTGTCAACATGGTAAAAATCAAGTGATATTCAACTCTAATGATTGCTTTGTGAAATGCATTGAGACAGGAAAGGTAATTCTTAGAGGCGTCCGTGAAAATCAAATTTACACAGTGGACCCAGAGTTCGTTCCTGAGGAAGAGCTGTGCCTGGCTAGCATAGCTGCCGACACACTGCTGTGGCACAAAAGGTTTGGACATGCAAGCACGAAACTGATTCATAAGCTACATCAGAATGAGCTAGTGGATGGATTACCCAGGATAGAGAGCTCGATTGATCAGGTGTGCAGTGCATGTACCATGGGCAAGCAAGTACGCACTTCGTTCAAGTCAAAACAATCAGTGAGTACGTCAGGTCCTCTGGACCTGATCCACATGGATCTCTGTGGTCCAGTGAATGTCGTCAGCCGCGGAGGTAACAGGTATATACTAGTCATTGTAGACGACTACTCCAGGTACACTTGGACAATTTTCATATGCTCTAAAGATGAAACATACTCTGAATTTGTTTCATGGCGGAATTTAACTGAGAACAAGCTGAGTAAGAAGCTAGTATCCATTCGTACTGACAACGGAACCGAGTTCCGGAATTCCCAGTTTCTTTCGCTGTGCAGAACTGCAGGAATTGATCACAACTTCTCAGCACCACGTACTCCTCAGCAGAATGGAGTGGTAGAGAGAAAGAATAGAACGCTGGAAGACATGTCCAGAACAATGCTGATAGCCAGTGGCGTTCCCAAAGGGTTCTGGGCAGAGGCTGTGCATGCGGCCAGCTACATCCTGAACCGGGCATCTCTACGATTCCTGATAGGAAAGACACCGTATGAACTGCTGCACGGTAGAAAACCTAACATTGCTCATTTGAAAGTTTTTGGCTGCAGGTGCTACGTTCATAACAATGGAAAGGACAACCTGGGAAAATTCGACCCAAGGAGCGATGAAGGTGTGTTCGTAGGTTACTCAAGCCACAGCAGGGCTTATAAGGTGTATAACCTGAGGATGGAACGAGTGGAGGAGAGCATCCACATAACCTTTGATGAGAACTCTATGACAGGTCACAAGGTGAAAGATCCTTCATCACAGGACGATGGAGAACTTTCGTTCACCGACAGGGGTGACCCCGACTGGGAACCTTCTCAAAATGGGGACATGGAACCAGTTCAAGAGACTGTTCAGGGAGCCGGCCAGGAACCCGCAGATGATCAAGCAGAGTTGCTCGCTCAAGAACCTGTTCCTGATGTCCCTGTAACAGACATCACTGCGGAGACTCACAACGAAGAGGTAACTAACAATAATCCCCCACCTACAGTTACAGCGGTGGAACCCAGAGCTACAAGGAGCGGAAGGGTCGTCCAGCCACCGTCCAGGATGAGGGACTACCAGTGCTATACATCGCAGGATCAAGTAAGTCTGAATGACCTATGTCATTTCTGTGAATTTGCATCCTTTGTCTCTGTTACAGAACCAAGGACAATTGCTGAAGCATTGAAGGATCCGGAATGGGTAAATGCCATGCAAGAAGAACTTCATCAGTTCGAGAGGAATAAGGTATGGCACCTGGTCCCTAGGCCAAAGGACAAGAATGTGATTGGAACGAAGTGGGTCTTTCGCAACAAGATGGACGATAAAGGAGTCGTTGTAAGGAACAAAGCCCGCCTGGTAGTCAAAGGATACAACCAACAAGAAGGGATAGATTACGATGAAACCTTCGCCCCAGTTGCAAGGTTAGAAGCAATCAGATTACTAATTGCGTATTCGACTTACCATGGCTTTGTTTTACAGCAAATGGATGTGAAAACGGCCTTCTTGAATGGGGTTCTAAAGGAAGAGGTATATGTAAGTCAGACACCCGGTTTCGAGGATCACACTCACCCGGATCATGTCTATATCCTCGAGAAGGCGCTGTACGGACTGAAGCAAGCCCCTCGCGCCTGGTATGAGAGACTGTCACAGTTCCTACTATCTCACGGATATACCAGAGGAGAGGTGGACAAAACTCTCTTCCTTCTGAAGGAAGGGAAGGACACCCTGGTGGTGCAGGTATACGTGGATGATATCATTTTTGGTTCAACTAACCCTAAACTTGTCAAGAAGTTTACAGATTTGATGTCAAGCGAGTTCGAGATGAGCATGGTGGGAGAGCTCAAGTACTTCCTTGGACTTCAAGTCACTCAAGAGGAGGATGGAACCCGAATCCATCAGTAAAAATACGTAAAGGAAATCCTGAAGAAGTTTGGGATGGAGTCCGCCAAGACGTGTGCCACACTAATGTCCCCAAACGATGCCCTGACAAAGGACGAATCCTCAACTAGAGTGGATCCAACTCTGTATAGGGGAATGATCGGCTCACTACTTTATCTCACTGCTAGCAGACCCGATATCTTATTTAGTGTTTGTCTGTGTGCTAGGTTTCAGGCCGAGCCCAGGGAGACCCACGTGAAAGCTGTAAAGAGGATATTGCGGTATCTAAAGGGAACTGATGATTTGTGCCTGTTCTATCCAAGGGGAGGTGAATTGCGCCTGGAAGCATACACTGACGCAGACTATGCTGGGTGCAAGACAGACAGGAAGTCCACGTCAGGGATGGCTCAATATCTTGGACCATGTCTCATCTCTTGGGCTTCAAAGAAGCAGTCCTCAATTGCTCTCTCCACCGCAGAGGCAGAATATATTGCCGCCGCTGCTTGCTGGGCGCAGCTGCTGTGGATCAGGCAACAGCTAAGTGATTACGGTGTTATTACAAATTGTGCTAAGATTCTGTGTGATAACACTAGTGCTATTAACATCTCTAAAAATCCAGTGCAGTTCTCACGCACTAAGCACATTGAAATTCGATATCACTTCCTACGAGACTGTGTGGAGAAAGGAACAATTGAGATGGAATATTGTAGAACTGAGGAACAGATTGCAGACATATTCACAAAAGCTCTGCACAGAGAACCCTACGAAAAGCTGAGGCTCGAACTCGGTATGGTTTCTCTCCCTTAAAGCTATGTTCAAATAGTGCTCCCTCAGTGATTGGCTAGACTAGATACATATGAGTCACGTCTGATGGTGAGCTTAACATGACTGTTCTGTGCTAGTAAGAAAGTAAGTTGTGTTCATAATGTAGCCATGCATGCTTGCTATGTGATTGATAAATGCATTAGGGATCGAAGAACATGAAATTCTGATTTCTTTCTGCCCAAAAGAGACCTCCATATTTGATCCCACACTATAAGCCCAGGAGGTACTCTAGACCAACCATAGCCTCTTCTCCTGTGGGATGCTCTTGTGAGCCCGTCGTAATGTTACATTTCGGGAGCTCTCCCACATGAGGTATGAAGACATTATAACATGTTTGGTTGACTTCTTTTTGAATGACTGTGTGTGGTGTTATTTGTACCATTTGGGTAAAGTTAGCGCACCATACCCAAACCTTGCGTATCCATGAGACAATAAGATTGGGGTTTCACTATGAGCGAACCACCTTTGGACGGGAAACGGTCTCTGTGCCAGTTGTGAAGATAGGTCGATATGCGTCCTCTGTTGAAGTTGGACTTGGGAAGGAGTAAAGGGAAATTAAAAGGTGAACAGTCTCTGCAGCAGGGAGTTGTCGCGTCGGCTGCTTATGAGACAACACGCCTAACCAAATTGAAGCACGCAGGGTTTGAAAAGAGTTTATTTATTGGAAAGAAGCGTCGTTTGGGGTTTCTGGTGTCTCACAACTCCTAGGGTTTGAAAAGGGTACTTAAAGCACGCAGTAGAGTGCCTCGTCTCTCAAACTCAGACAATCAAATTGAAGGCCGGTTAATTCACTCTCTCTCTCCAATTTGTGCTTCCGAAAAGTTTAATGGCCTCCTCAAACCCTAAATCCAGCCTTTCTCCTACCGCCGCCGCAGCTATGGCCGCACAGTTGATCGCAAAGGGAGTAGATCCTCTAAGTTTGGAAAACATTCTACAGTCGGTTACGCCAACCGAATCTACTCCGACAAATTCTGCAGTGGCCAGGGACCGCGCTCTGCTCGAAGAACTCAGGGATGACTCCTGCTCTCAGCGCCCTGTCCGACCAGACTCCTCCGTTGCTGCTCGGTCCGCTGGCAAGCGTACAAGGAAATCTGCAACTCCCTCTGCCCGGAAAAGTCACAGATCTGTTAAGTCTTCCGCTCCACTGGTTGACGAAGACGGTGAGTCGGACGACAGTGCCAATGAGTCGGAAGAAGTCGGGAAGGGCTTTGTTCAAGAGTTGGTGTTAAATTATGAGTGGCTGGTGGAGTATAAGCTGGAGGATATTGTTGTTTTACTGGAGACCCAAGGGTGGGGCGCACTGTTCAGGAAGCCTGTCCAAGTGGACGAGAAGTTGGTGAGGGAATTCTACTCAAAGCTGAAAGTTGTGGAAAAGGAGAAGGGAAAGGGAAACTGGGAGCTGTCGGCTGTCATAGGTGGTGACGTGTTCACAGTAAGTATGAGGGAGCTGGCCACCATCCTACAAGTCCCCAAAGGTGGGTATGCCACTTACTCTAAGGGGACGTGGCCAAGCTCCGTGGCAAAATCGGAGGTGTTCGAACGACTTGGACTGGATCCTGCTGCCAAGGGTCAGAGGGAGATCTACGGCATGGCTGTGCTTCCGAGGATTCTCCACAGAATCCTTGTGTCAAACATCTCTCCGAGACGTCACAAGCATAATCTGGTGACCTTTCAGGACATGCTGCTCATAGATCAGATCCTGCAGAAGAAACAAGTCAATCTGGCCTTCCAAGTTATGCGCCATATGGAGAACAACAAGGAGATTCCATCCAACGGACTACCCTTTCCTGGATTTGTTAAGGAAATACTGAAGTACTGGGAGACATATGCCCCTGTGTTTGAGAAGGTGCTATCGTCTAACCTTGGTGATGAGCAGATTGTCAAATTAGGTCTTGAGTACAAAGCAGAGGTTGGTTGGATTGTCACGGTTGTTAAAGAAGAGGCTGATGATGAGGATGTTGTTGAGGTGGTCCCTATGAATGCTGTTGCTCCTGTTCGTGAAGGAGTGGCTTCCCCCACTGAGAATTCCGGTGTGCTGGTGGAAATGCTGAAAGAGGCCCTTGATGAGATAAAGGTGTTGCAAGCTGAGTTAAAAGATGCCAAGGATGAATTGAGGGAGGTGAAAACCGAGTTGGTAGATACAAAGATGGAGGTGACCAACGTGAAGGACAAAATGATCGCCCTGGAGTTGGCCATCACTGTTGATTCGGGTGCCATGTCGGTGGCAGTAGCAAGTTTCCTTAATCAGATGAAGGACCTTGCATCAGAGATTGTTGAACAGATGAAGGCCTCGTTCACGATTGATCCCACATCTTAACTGTCTCATGGAACTCCCATCCTTGCTAACCCCTCCCACATCTGCCCCCCCTGTTTGTTTGACGTGTTTTGCTTTGAATTTCATGTTTTAGATTTCTATGCACTTTGAATTCTCTGCCGCAGTGTGGTGTTTGACTGACACGCTTTTGACTTGCCGACATGAATGAAATGTTCTTCTTTCCATTACTCTGTGTTCTTATTTGCCTATGTTTTATGATGCCAAAAGGGGGAAGAACTAAATGAGCATTACACTAAGGGGGAATAATCAGTATCGAAGGTTGAGCGGATGTTCATCTGAGGGGGAACTATGCTAGCTAGACTTTAAATAAAAAGTTAATGAATAAATTCTGGAGTTGCTAGCGGTCCTAGGGGAATGTAGATTTGAATTCCGTACCATCGCTGTATGTGATTTCTCATTTGTGAAGAAGTGTTTGTCATCATCAAAAAGGGGATATTTGTTGGACCCTTTGTGTTTTGATGATAACAAACACTTAACTAATAATCCACTTGAGTGTGCAGAAATCACTGTCTGACAGGTAAGCTTGCTGGACATCTCTGAGAAAGAACGGCGCTGCGAAAGAGGTGCGATCTGTCCGAGAGATACACCGACACTATGACCAGATCGGATCTGGGTATATACGCACGGGTATATACGCACAATATATGACGAGAAACATTGATGGAAGTATATACACGGATACATATCAAATATATACACGAGGAGATGTATGTATATTCGACAGGAAGATTGAAGCCAGATTTGGTAAGCATATATGTGACAGAGTCAAGATATGGAAATATCTTGACTGTATCATATCTGCGAGATATCTATCGGATCTCTGATTGAGATAGACTCTGCCGACTTGAAGACTCTATAAAACAAAGAGAAGTCTTTAAACACATGCTCGGCTTTTTGGAGAGAACGAACCGGAGATTGAAGATCAATCAACACCAGAGCTGACGAAGTGCTGCTGTGTGCGGACGAGACATATCGTGTTAGTTGATACTTTGAGTTGAGTAGAATTGTGAGCTGTCCCTGAGTGAGACAAAGTGTAACAATCTACAAGCACACTCTTTCATCAATAACATTGATCTTGAAGCCCTTCTGGAACTGTCCAGAAGGCAAAGTGGTTTTCAGCCTGCTGCAAAGGTTGCAGTAAGGTTTCCACTATAATTCTGTGAGTCCTTACTTTCCGTACGATTTCCTGTGTTAAAGTAAATTTCCGCTGCCATCTGTCTGAGGGATACCACTCTGGGATCTCCCTCACATAGTTGGCTAACCTAACGATCCAACACAACTGCAGCCAGTTCATTTCCAGCATCTGCTGCATCTATATGTCTACTACACTTTCCTAAGGTTTATTAGTCAGACCACAAGCAGCCTTGCTTCTAGCAGTGAGCACTGAGGTGAGGCTGTTTGCTTTCTTCTTGTTCAACTGTTTCTTCCTCTCCTCTCCCTTCTGAGCCTTGTCTTCAGTGTCAGGGCTTATCTCAATGACTACCTTCGGCTTTGGCTTAACAGCTAGCTACTTTCTTTTGTGCCGCGGCAGCTCTATCAGCAGCTACAGGAGCAATAACATCCAAGAGCTTCTTGTTGTTATCAACAAGCGCTTTAGCTTGGGCATTTGCAACAAGTTGAGCACAGAAACCCCTTGTTACCGGGCGATTAGAGGTAGTTTGACATCAAGCCCTCTGATTGTTACAAGATTTCCATTATCACCAAGGGCCCTGCGGTTCTGCGCGTCAGCCCCATTCTTCTTCTGTTTGTTTCCCTCCATTGGATTCACCCTCGTCTCTATTTTGGGGATTGACTCCTCTGGTAGCCATTGCAGTAGATCGGGACTAGTGGAAGGCGAATCTCTGAGTAAAACTTGAACCGGAGAGACAGAGATCCACCTTGGCAGAGCATCTTGCAGTCGGTTTGAAGCAGATGGTTGTAGCGAAGCGAGAAGAATGAATCCATATATAGATGATCAGGCAGGTTATCTTAACAATCCTTCTCGGATGCCAACTAAAAATCTATTATGCCACTAAACTCGATACCTCAAGGTCTCTTTCAATGAGCCTAAAAATATGATTCGTGCTTCAGTTCGATCTTCACATAAGAAAAAAAGATACCAACTAAGTTTGGTCTTGTCTTTTTGCAATTTTTATGTTTGTCACTATAAAAACCAATGTTATTAAACTCGGACCGATCCGACCGGTTCGTTATCTATTCGGACCGGAAATGTTATTAACCGGTTGAACCAGGCGGTTTCCGGTTGAACCGTGGCCCGACCGGGTCGACCGGGTTGATGTATATTTCACAAAACACAGTCGTTTTGAATATTCATGTTTAAAAAACTTGGTCGTCGCTGCTCCTGGGCTTCTGGGCTCCTCCGGTGCTGCTCCTGCCCTTTCCTTAGTCGTCGCTGAGGATCCTGTGACGGTGGTTGAGGGGCTCGGTGTTGTTGTTGGTGATGGCGACTTGGGTTGGGTTTTGGGGCCGGGGGGTATGCTGATGCGGTGGTTCTGATGGTTTTGGTGAGGTTGTTGGAGGAAGGTTGGGAATTGGGGTGTAGATGTTGCTGGCGGTGTGGGCTGCTTTGGTGGTTTGGTGATGGACCATAATTATACGAATCAAAAACACAGTTAAACCCACTAAATTAGACTGTTTGTCTATTTAACTTCTGCTTGTTAGTCCCGATATATTTCTACAGGGTATTTTTGAGCTTAGAGAGAATACACGCTAAGGAGAGGATTTTACGCAGAAAAGATGTTACGAGTCATTCCAAGGTCACGATCAGACGCTGACTGAAGAAATCTAAAGATCCTGACATGGAATCATTCAAAACAAATCCAACCAAGGAACAATCAAAGTCAGACGGAGCGAAATTGGACTGATAGTTTTGTGAAAAGACTGCACAAAACTGTCAAAATGCACTCATGGACCAAGGTGACCGGCCACCTTGCTTGGAGGTGGCCAAAGCCACCCTTCTCCTCCCCTTGCAACCGGCAACCGGCGGCTCAACCTCCCCCAACCGGCGACTTTTGGCTCCCCCCATGTGTCATCTCCTCCTTGCTCCTCCCTTCTCCTCCCTTGGATCAAAAACACATGCCCCCCATCTCCACCCTCAATTTCTCTCAAGTTTGGCTATAAATACCAAGCCAAACCTCATTTGTAATCATCCCATTCACAACACAAAATCACTTATCTCTCTAAGTTTGGCAATTTGTAAGTTTGGTTTTGAAATAATACTCCTGTTGGTTCTTGAGTATTATAACGGTTTTAGAGAATACTCCTGTTGGTTCTTGAGTATTCAAGTAGAAATTGGGAATACTCCTGTTGGTTCTTGAGTATTCCCCTTTACTTACTGTCTTTCAAAAACCCCCGAGTATTTAGCTATGGTATCCACCTCTATGGATATTCGTAACTAAACTCTTCATTCGGTTGAAGGGGTGTACTTGTATCATAAAATGTTTTAGACTTTGCTTTAGTGTTTTTTCTCTGTATTCAAAACTTGTTCTATGTGCCATATATTAGGCCAGAACTTTCAAGGTTGAGTGGATGCTTGGAATGGCAAAGCTCTTCCGTGGAAGTTCGTAAACATACTCGGATAAGTGGATGCTTGGAATGGCAAAGCTTATCTGAGGAGTTTGACCTCTCTCAAACACCATTTGATTGCTCGGGAATGACTGATCAAATGGATGCACACAGGCTAATATACCTTGGAATGGGGTATTAGTCTAAGTAGAACAAGGGCTCTACGTTTTTTGCAAAAGTCTAGACAGTGTGTGCAAATCGAGTGCTTGGAATGGCCTTGATACACTTTCAAACATTTTTGCAAAAGACTAGACAGTGTGGCAAATCGAGTGCTTGGAATGGCCTTGATGCACGTTTGAATACTTAGAAGGATCACTAAAGGTCAATGATAAACAGGCTATGATACAAAGCCCCCGAAACTGAATGTTTTTTCCTTAAAATCAAACAACACCTGCACTTACTTTCGTAGTATAACTGCCTTAATCAACTGCACTCATCATCCGGAGGACTTGCCAATCACGCATCACCCGCTGTAAGTCTTCTTTGTATTTTCAGTATTTAATTTTCTGTCATTTACTTTTCCGCACTAAAACCAAAACCAACCAACCAGTCACTTACTTTTCCGCGCTAAAATCTCAATCAACTTAAAACACGCTCCCTCGCTGTATAAATCACCTCAAAGAGCAACTATCCCCCTAATTCCTTTGGGTTCGACCCCTACTTACCACTTGCTACCCAGTAGCGTAGTCGCGAGTAGCGGACTATTATAAATTTATTTGTACATTTGCTCTGACGACAAGCATCTGTCAAATTGGCGCCGTTGCCGGGGAATTAGTTAATTAATCGGATAAGTTCTTTGAATCAACACGCGCTTCGAAACAATCATGTCTCGCGAAGGGAGCCACCATGACTACCAGGATGACGACGAGATAAACCTGTACGATCAAAATGATGAGGTGCCACTTCCATTTATCGACGATCCGGAACAACTCATCAGAAACAGAAGAGCTCGTGATAGGGAGGCCATCAGAAGTAACCAAGAACCGCCCGAGGACCGAAATGCAGCTGGTCCAGTACAACAACCCCCTAGATATCCACCACCCCCCCAACCTCGACAAATGCCAAGACAAGAACCTGTCTACGATAACTACTATGGGGATAACAACTACCATGAACCTACTATGGGAGAATTAAACGCCCCCAATTTCGAAACACAGCCGTGGTGCATTTACGAGATCCCTGAACTAGAAAACATAACCATCAACGCATCAGTGGCCCACAGCTTGCCAAAATTCTCAGGAGCTCAAGGAGAATCTGCCACAACTCACCTCCAACGCCTGCATGGAATTTGCCAAAATCTAAAGCCCAATCGAGTGAATATGGACGACTTCAAGTTGAAGGCATTCTATTTTTCCCTCATAGACTCGGCAAACGATTGGTTCCTTTCATTGCCTTCGGGAAGCATCAGAACATGGGTTCAGATGCAAGGGAAATTCCTGGGCAAATACTACCCAGCAGGAAGAGCAATGCAAGTAAGAAGACAACTGCAGGACATAAGGCAAGGACCTAATGAGACCATGTACGACTACCTGGAGAAATTCAACCACCTGGAGAGAAGCTGCTGCACTCTTGGACTACCCGAGAAACTCACCATTGAGTATCTCATTAACGGATTAAGACCCTTAGACAAAATGCTCCTGGATGCCTCAGCTGGAGGATCCATAATGAATCTATCATTAAGAAGCATAAGGGATCTCATCACCAAGGTTGCTGAAAATGCCCGATTTAGAGAAGAGACAACTAGGCAGGAAGAATTTTCCCGAACAAAGAATGTGGCAAGAGCTGAAACACCGATGAGCTCTATTCCTGAAGAAATGAAACAGTTAAAGGAGATGATGATTCAGATCCTGTGAAGACAGCCAGTTCCAGTAAAACCTTGCGAGTTTTGTGGTTCTACTGACCACAAAACTGACGAATGCCCGACATTAATAGAAGAGGAACCGGCAGAAGTAGATGCAGTGGGAGGATACCAAGGATACAACAACAACAACAACAACGACAGAGCCGGACAAAACAGACAGTATGGTCAAGCAACCAACCCGAGCTGGCGTAACAACAACTATCCTCAGAAGGAAGCACAACCAGATGTCCCTCAACTAGCTCAGTCATTCTACCAACCCCCCCACCGACAGTATAACCAGAACGCTCCATCAGCAGGCCAATATCAGCAAAAAGGACCAAATCAGTACCAAACCGGCCCGAACAATCAGCAGGAACCAAGCAAGTCGCTCGATGACACGATAAAGGAGCTCGCAGGAAACATAAATCAATTGGGTGCTTCGCTACACCAATACCAGGCGAAAACTGACGGGGCAATTTCAGAATTGGCCAAACAGATGTCCCAGCTCGCCACCACAATGTCAACACTCTCCAATGAACCTGGCAGACTTCCTTCACAAACCATCCAAAATCCAAAGGCAAATATTAGCATGATAAGGAGGTCAAACATAAAGGCAACACTAGGAGAAGTAGCACGATCCCCAACTTACAAACTCACAAGCAAGCACTTCACACGTACGCATCGTTCTGATTGGAATCAAGAGGAAGACCGACCCAATGATGGCAAAACATGGGTCACGCATGCCGACAATGGACGGTATGCATTCACCGTCTGCATAACACCACCATCAATCATACACTCCGACATACCAGCATCTGGATGGGATGACAATGACAATTTAAGGTGGAACTCCCCAACTAATATTTATGCTTCAAAGCAAAATATTGAGGAGTCCAATTATACAAATCCTAAGCCAAGGAATGGTCAGAATGGCCCTACAATAGAAAGAGCCCTCACTTCAGATCATGAGTCACAACCGGAAAGAGATAAAGACCCAGGGGCCTTCACAGTCACCTGCGGTATTGGTGAAACCCAGATTCATAAGTGCTTAGTCGATTCTGGGGCTGCTGTCAATGCCATCCCTTCCTCCTTATACTACTTATTAGGACTTGGTCCATTGAAGCCGCCCAGGACAAATATCGAGCTAGGAGATAAGTCGTGCATCCGCCCGGTTGGAGTGCTGGAAGATGTAATACTCCATGTGGGAGAGCTCGTCGTTGCTGCAGACTTTTATGTGATACAAACAGGAGAGACCAGCGAGGACGACCCTCCAACAATAATATTAGGACGACCATTCCTCTACGCTACTAAAGCAAGAATCGATGTGGGCAAGGGCTCATTATCGCTTGAGTTCGGCGGCAAAATTGCAAATTTCTACATTGATATTAGCCGCGCAGATACAAAAAAGCCGCCAGATATTATACCTATCTCAGATCGCGGTACACGGATTTCTAACCTGACACAAGAAACCGAAAAAGCAACAAGACCAGCAGCTATGGTCAAAGGCTCCCCGCCTTCTCAGAAACAATGGAAAGAAAAAACACCAAAACCATGGAGTTCCAACCCAAACAAGAAATCAGGAAAAGGCAAGGCAAAAAGCAACACAGGAATGGTGGCGAAATTTGACCTGAGCCACCCATGGGACCCAAACCAGTAATCCACAACGAGGTACTGTCGAGCCAACGACGTTAAACAAGTGCACTGGTCGGGAGGTAACCCGACACTATCTTACTTTCTGTCATTTAAATTCTGTCATTTAATTTTCTGTCTTAGTCATTCTCACATATATATATTAGCTTGCATGACTTTTGAACTAAGGCACGCCTTCGTTCAAAAGTATGGGGTGAGAACCACCGTTGTATATAAATAACATGCTTGCTGTTTTTTTAATAGTATCTTTTTGAAAATATGAACTTAAGAATGTGAAAAAGATAGATCATAATTCATGCATCAACCTTGTGAAAATTCAACTGTTTAAAAACTTAGAATGTAACTTCTCATTTGTTCCTTTGTGCTGAGATAAACTAGGGATATGGAGTTGATAGAAAATGCCCTAGAGAGGCTTGGCAAGCAATCAAAGGATCGAATCTAACTATATGGTTTTCGAAGTCAGTGGAGGCTGCACTTCGGGTTTCAGTGAAGATTGAAGTCATCTCCGCCATGCAGTGTTTATGCAAAAAGAAAAAAAGGCGAGGACGGGAATCAGACCGTCCTCTCTCTAGTCAAAATAGCCGAGAAAATAGATGAGCGACCCTCATCTTGACCCGCGCGAAACGACAGCGATGAGAGGAGCGGGGAGGTATTTCCATATGCTCGCGGGCGATGATTGGACCTCCCAAAAAGACTTGAGAAAATGGACTAGCAAGTCACAAAGAAGCAAAAGCTCGAAGAAGCAAATCAAGAGGCCAAAGGCCCAAAATTGTGAAGGTTTTAACCGAACAAAAAGTGAAGAACTCAAAGAGTCAAATCAACGGCCAAAGGCCAATTCACTACAAAAGCAGTCCCTCGCCAAAAAGAAATCAAAAAGACCAAACCATTGAAACCCGAACCAAATCACGTGCTAGAGAAAGCTACAAGAAAACCATATAGTACGAGACGGTCCCGAGATTGCAGTCCAGGAGCCTAAAAAGGGCTATCTCCCGAAACATCCAAAATACTTTGCATCTCAGCACGGAGGTACAAGTATCAAGTTTCTTCTATTTATTTATACAGTTCAATTCGGTAATAAGTAGTAATGCATGAATTAGGATAAATCGAGTCCCACAGTCTAATTTTCATATTTTAACAAACTTACTTAGTGCCGCCCTTTAATAGCATTGTTCGGGACGAACAACTAAAAGTGTGGGGTGATCTGATGGACCATAATTATACGAATCAAAAACACAGTTAAACCCACTAAATTAGACTGTTTGTCTATTTAACTTCTGCTTGTTAGTCCCGATATATTTCTACAGGGTATTTTTGAGCTTAGAGAGAATACACGCTAAGGAGAGGATTTTACGCAGAAAAGATGTTACGAGTCATTCCAAGGTCACGATCAGACGCTGACTGAAGAAATCTAAAGATCCTGACATGGAATCATTCAAAACAAATCCAACCAAGGAACAATCAAAGTCAGACGGAGCGAAATTGGACTGATAGTTTTGTGAAAAGACTGCACAAAACTGTCAAAATGCACTCATGGACCAAGGTGACCGGCCACCTTGCTTGGAGGTGGCCAAAGCCACCCTTCTCCTCCCCTTGCAACCGGCAACCGGCGGCTCAACCTCCCCCAACCGGCGGCTTTTGGCTCCCCCCATGTGTCATCTCCTCCTTGCTCCTCCCTTCTCCTCCCTTGGATCAAAAATACATGCCCCCCATCTCCACCCTCCATTTCTCTCAAGTTTGGCTATAAATACCAAGCCAAACCTCATTTGTAATCATCCCATTCACAACACAAAATCACTTATCTCTCTAAGTTTGGCAATTTGTAAGTTTGGTTTTGAAATAATACTCCTGTTGGTTCTTGAGTATTATAACGGTTTTAGAGAATACTCCTGTTGGTTCTTGAGTATTCAAGTAGAAATTGGGAATACTCCTGTTGGTTCTTGAGTATTCCCCTTTACTTACTGTCTTTCAAAAACTCCCGAGTATTTAGCTATGGTATCCACCTCTATGGATATTCGTAACTAAACTCTTCATTCGGTTGAAGGGGTGTACTTGTATCATAAAATGTTTTAGACTTTGCTTTAGTATTTTTTCTCTGTATTCAAAACTTGTTCGATGTGCCATATATTAGGCCAGAACTTTCAAGGTTGAGTGGATGCTTGGAATGGCAAAGCTCTTCCGTGGAAGTTCGTAAACATACTCGGATAAGTGGATGCTTGGAATGACAAAGCTTATCTGAGGAGTTTGACCTCTCTCAAACACCATTTGATTGCTCGGGAATGACTGATCAAATGGATGCACACAGGCTAATATACCTTGGGATGGGGTATTAGTCTAAGTAGAACAAGGGCTCTACGTTTTTTGCAAAAGTCTAGACAGTGTGTGCAAATCGAGTGCTTGGATGGCCTTGATACACTTTCAAACATTTTTGCAAAAGACTAGACAGTGTGGCAAATCGAGTGCTTGGAATGGCCTTGATGCACGTTTGAATACTTAGAAGGATCACTAAAGGTCAATGATAAACAGGCTATGATACAAAGCCCCCGAAACTGAATGTTTTTTCCTTAAAATCAAACAACACCTGCACTTACTTTCGTAGTATAACTGCCTTAATCAACTGCACTCATCATCCGGAGGACTTGCCAATCACGCATCACCCGCTGTAAGTCTTCTTTGTATTTTCAGTATTTAATTTTCTGTCATTTACTTTTCCGCACTAAAACCAAAACCAACCAACCAGTCACTTACTTTTCCGCGCTAAAATCTCAATCAACTTAAAACACGCTCCCTCGCTGTATAAATCACCTCAAAGAGCAACTATCCCCCTAATTCCTTTGGGTTCGACCCCTACTTACCACTTGCTACCCAGTAGTGTAGTCGCGAGTAGCGGACTATTATAAATTTATTTGTACATTTGCTCTGACGACAAGCATCTGTCAAATTGGCGCCGTTGCCGGGGAATTAGTTAATTAATCGGATAAGTTCTTTGAATCAACACGCGCTTTGAAACAACCATGTCTCGCGAAGGGAGCCACCATGACTACCAGGATGACGACGAGATAAACCTATACGATCAAAATGATGAGGTGCCACTTCCATTTATCGACGATCCGGAACAACTCATCAGAAACAGAAGAGCTCGTGATAGGGAGGCCATCAGAAGAAACCAAGAACCGCCCGAGGACCGAAATGCAGCTACTCCAGTACAACAACCCCCTAGATATCCACCACCCCCCCCCAACCTCGACAAATGCCAAGACAAGAACCTGTCTACGATAACTACTATGGGGATAACAACTACCATGAACCTACTATGGGAGAATTAAACGCCCCCAATTTCGAAACACAACCGTGGTGCATTTACGAGAGCCCTGAACTAGAAAACATAACCATCAACGCATCAGTGGCCCACAGCTTGCAAAAATTCTCAGGAGCTTAAGGAGAATCTGCCACAACTCACCTCCAACGCATGCATGGAATTTGCCAAAATCTAAAGCCCAATCGAGTGAATATGGACGACTTCAAGTTGAAGGCATTCTATTTTTCCCTCATAGACTCGGCAAACGATTGGTTCCTTTCATTGCCTTCGGGAAGCATCAGAACATGGGTTCAGATGCAAGGGAAATTCCTGGGCAAATACTACCCAGCAGGAAGAGCAATGCAAGTAAGAAGACAACTGCAGGACATAAGGCAAGGACCTAATGAGACCATGTACGACTACCTGGAGAAATTCAACCACCTGGAGAGAAGCTGCTGCACTCTTGGACTACCCGAGAAACTCACCATTGAGTATCTCATTAACGGATTAAGACCCTTAGACAAAATGCTCCTGGATGCCTCAGCTGGAGGATCCATAATGAATCTATCATTAAGAAGCATAAGGGATCTCATCACCAAGGTTGCTGAAAATGCCCGATTTAGAGAAGAGACAACTAGGCAGGAAGAATTTTCCCGAACAAAGAATGTGGCAAGAGCTGAAACACCGATGAGCTCTATTCCTGAAGAAATGAAACAGTTAAAGGAGATGATGATTCAGATCCTGCGAAGACAGCCAGTTCCAGTAAAACCTTGCGAGTTTTGTGGTTCTACTGACCACAAAACTGACGAATGCCCGACATTAATAGAAGAGGAACCGGTAGAAGTAGATGCAGTGGGAGGATACCAAGGATACAACAACAACAACGACAGAGCCGGACAAAACAGACAGTATGGTCAAGCAACCAACCCGAGCTGGCGTAACAACAACTATCCTCAGAAGGAAGGACAACTAGCTGTCCCTCAACTAGCTCAGTCATTCTACCAACCCCCCACCGACAGTATAACCAGAACGCTCCATCAGCAGGCCAATATCAGCAAAATTATACGAATCATAAACACAGTAAAACCCCCTTAATTAGACACTTTGTCTATTTAACTTTTGCTTGTTAGTTCCGATATATTTCTACAGGGTATTTCAGAGCTTAGAGAGAATACATGCTAAAGAGGAGCTTTTAAAGCAGAAAAGATGTTACGAGTCATTCCGAGGTCAAGATCATATGCCGACTGAAGAAATATCAAGGATCCTGACGTTGAATCACTCATAACAAATTAAGCAGAAGAGGAATCAAGTCAGCCCAGGACGAAACACACTGATAGTTTTGTGAAAAGACTGCACAAAACTCACAAAACTCATCCATTTGCCTTGGTGACCGACCACTTGAAGAGAAGGTGGCCAAGGGAGGAGCTCCTCCCCTCCATGACCGGCGGCTCCTCCTCCCCACAACCGGCAACCGGCGGCTTTTGCTCCCCCCCATGTGGCGCCTCCTCCTTCTTCCTCCTTCTCCTCCCTTGGATCAAAAACCACATGGCATCATCTCCTCCATCCATTCCTCCCTTCTCCTCCCTATAAATGGAGCTCATCTCCTCCTCATTTGTATCATCACAAAATCAAAATCAAATCCATAAGTTTGTAAACACTTCTCTCTCTAAGTTTTGTAAGTTTGGTTTTGGAAATAAAGGATCGCTCCCTTGGCGCTTCAACGGTTGTAAGTATTTTAATATTTATTTACTGTCTTTAATTTCCAATTCCTTAGTTATAATGTTTAGCGCGATGAATAGTAGCTAAACTAGTCGTTCGGTAGAAGGGGTGGACTTGTATTATAAAATGTTTTAGACTATTAACTTAGTGTCTCGTCTTTGTATTCAAAACTTATTCTATGTGCCATATATAAGATTAGAACTTCCAAGGTTGAGTGGACGCTTTGACGGGCAAAGCTCTTCCTTGGGATTCGTGAACATACTCGGGTAAGTGGATGCTTTGACGGGCAAAGCTTATCTGAGGAGTTCGATCTATCTAAAAAACCATTTGGAAACTGGACCAAATGGACCAAATGGATGCACATAAGGCTAAGATACTTCGGAAGGAGAAATTAGTTGAAGTAGAATAAGTGCTCTACGACCTTAAAAAGGCTAGACGATGTTGCAAGTCTTGAGCTAGGAATAGCCTCGATTCATGTTTGAATACTTAGAAGATTCACTAAAGGTCAATGATAAACAGGATATAATACAAGGCCCCTGAAACCGAATGCTTTCTTTTAATTGTAATAATTATCAGTTACTTTCCAGTACTAAAACCAACCAACCAACCAATCAATCACTTAGTTGGTAGCTTTAAAACCAACCAACCTAAAACACGCTCTCTCGCTGAATAATCCCCTCAAAGAACAATTATCCCCCTAATTCCTTTGGGTTCGACCCCTACTTACCACTTACTACCCAGTAGTGAAGTCGCGAGTAGCGGACACTTATAAATTTATTCTTGACGATTGCGCATAACGACTGTGCAACCATCACAGAGAAACCAACAAAGGAGCTAAACTAGTTGAACCCCTTACTATTTAACCAATTCCTATCAAATAGACTAGTATAATTCCTTTCTAAACTAGCTAATTTCACTTTCAAACCCCAAATGATGAATCTAGAGATGTTACCCTGTATAAAACCTTCACCTCTAAAGATGATACTATTCTTTGCCTTCCATAATACCACCATTGTCGCTGTCACACCAGCAGCAATCATTCTAGTTTTCAAATGCCTTTGATTGAGGTTTTTAAACCAAGCTATGAGGAGGTGCCAACTAATAGGCACCCTCGACACCTTTAAAAAGTCCAAAACCTCTCCACAAATGGCACGCGACACCCTGCAGCAAATGAAAAGATGATCTCTTGTTTCATCCACCTCATTGCATAACACACTAATAAACTTGTTTAGCATGATTTAACATTAAGGTAAAGGACTAATAAACTTGAAGGGTGAAGTCTAGAACCAGAATTCAATAGAACTTCATTGAACAAGAGGGTAATCAGTCTTTCGATGGAATAGAAGACTAGTTTGTAATAACTAACTATTTTGGTTATTTACACAACGACGGTTGGTAGAGGATCAAACTGGCTTTAGATTATTATGTCCGCTCGAAGGAGAAACAATACATTGCTTAAATTCGTAGTTGACGAGTTTAGGCGCTACGAAGGTTGGTCTTGCTAGTCTTTTCCATTCAACGTCAGCATGAATTGCATGATAATTTATGCTGCATGACTTGTGTATAATTATATTGTACAATTTGGTGAAGGTTGTCTCTAAAATATCTCTTAAAATTGAACTTGAATTACTTTTCATTCCTTGAATTTGGCTACATAATAAGACAACTCTTTTGATTAGAATAGATGAGTTGAAAAGCAACTTCACATAGTACATAAGTTTACATTGCTCTTTTGGGTACGACTCGATCTTACCAAATTTCTAAGTTTTGGTTGACACTAAGACGATCCTCTTTATTGACATATCAAGATGATAAAAATAGACGTGTCGATTGGCAGTTTGCAAACTTTACAATCCAAATATTGTTGTGCGACGGGGTACGATTTTACTCTAAAACGACACCAAATCACATTGCGCCCACCTACAATCGAGTATTGAATTTATCTAAGTTATTACATTATAATACTAGTTTCATCAAGTTCAAGGTCAGTGCCTTTAGTGTCAAATTCAATATAAGAATTCATTCAAGTTTTCGTCACTTGTCTAAGATAATCCATTTTATTAGAAAAGAAAGATACTTCCAAGTAAGTCAAATCAGGTGCTAACCTATTTTATAATAATAATAATAATAATTCTAACTTGAGCAATAATTGAAGAGGTGAAGAGGTGAAGAGGTGAAGAGCAAGAATTGATATTCGTAGAACGGTATCTATCAAGTCCAAAATGAGGAGGGTGTATGCCTTCTCATTTATTTTTAGTTCTTCATTTATTGTTTTTCACTCCAATTATCTTCTCAGGCTTCAATAACGATGACTACCTTGTGATGATTCCATTAGTTAGAAGTTGGCCTTGTCAATTGCACCCTCTCAATTACCATGTGAGCAAGGTAAAAGACAACAAAAAAAATGCGTAAGTTTACTAATTCAAAGATTAGGCAAGAATCATACAAAAATAAACAACAATGGCTCTAGTACCATTACACTTATGCATGATCTCAGTAATTGACTATTTAGGTTTCTTTAGTTCTAAAAAAATTAACTTGCGATGTATTATCACAAATGATTTTGATTTGCGCATGTGATGTAGTTTTGTTTTGTTTTTTCTATTTTCAAAAATGTAGGTGCAGTTTACAGAGACTGCAGCCGAGAGCAAAGGTGAAATGACATTCATGATTCATGGAACCAAAAGTTCAGTTGAGAGATACACAGAGACGGAGTTGTGCAAATTTTCCCAAGTGCCATCTGACATCTGGTCTGATAAAATGTAGCAGCAGTTCATGAAAGCTTAAGAGCTAAAATACATGCAGAATAGCATCAGAATCAGATACATAGGCTTTGTTTCAGCAAGTAGGATGCTTGTTCCAATTAAATAGCTTATAGACACAAGCTGAAAAGGGTTCTTCTTTAAGGATTCTGCCTCATGGAATGTGAGTCCTTGCGTTGCGACTCTGATCTTGGAGAAGCATTGTACACATTTTTTATAATGTCTTGGATCTTGGAGTACATTGCTACCTGAGAAGGGTCACTGCTACTGCCAACATGCCCATTGCCTTGGGCAGCTGCTACTGCTCGTGAACTCTCCTGTAGTTTGATCATCTCTAGCAGATACTGCTTCTCAGCCTCTGCCTCACTCAGTCGCAGCTTTAGATAATTGCTGGCGTAGTCTTCTTCTGACTTATCTGACTTGGCGAGGGCAATTCTTTGGAGACGCTCAGACTCCCGCCTTGCATCATTGGCCTTGAGCTGGAACATGTCCGCCTCAGCTTGCTTTAGCCTCGCTAAGCTATCTAGTTCATCTAGCTGTTGCTTTTTGCGGTTTCTGTCTTGCTTGAGCTCATTCACTTCTCTGGCCTTGTCTTCCAACTCGCGTTCACAAGCCTCAAGCGAAAGTCTTGCCTTCTTCAGCATCCGCATCTTCTCATCCGCTACCATTTCCATCTTCCTAATGGCTTCTTGCACTACTTCAGCAATTCGGTTGCAAGCATCCTGAGGGGCTATTGGATGCCCGTTTTCTCCTATCTCCTGGTTATTTGGTGATTCCATCTCAAGCTCTACATGAAGAAGATCCAAACCATCAGAAAACATACAAAACATAATATGTATTTACCTTGTTAGCTTAGCACAAGTGAAAAAAAATCATCAAATCCCTTAAACACACTGGCAACCTCAGCTCTTTGCCACGCAGTAGACAAACATAGTATGTCTTTTAAAAATTTTAGATAAATGTTTGTCAATAATTTGCCCATGAGGACACCTTGGCACATGAGCACATTAACAACACTCGCATCCAGGGCACACAAATGGTAGGTATATACTCATGGAGGCATTATACATTTACAAAATACTATAAACCAATATTCACCTTGGAAGAAAATCAAAATGACACGGCATGCCATGGACTCTGCAACTCCACCCTTCAATTTTTCTATGATATCTTCACACTTCCAAAAAAGCTTTCTTCCTCTGGAATCCTGACTTCCTCTGAATATTCTACGAACGAAATCAAGCTCCCGTATCAGAGCCTCTCGATCCCAAACTGGAGCACAGTGTTGGAATACATCTTTAACCCAGCCTAGCAGCTCCGATGTTGCATTGCAAGCACGGCATCTAAATAGCATCTCGGCTGGCCCTGTTCCATTTTTTCCTGTTGGCCCCATACAGATCAACCCATCACGAATTGCGCAATCTGTGTGAGTCCAATGAGAGCATAAGTCACATCCAATCCAGCGGCAAGTATTGACTTCAAAGTCAAACTTGTTACAGATCACACACATGCACAGACTGCAAAAACCACTCCTGTTGGTGCAAACTCCGCAATTACAATCCTCAGCTGGAAGCGCATTAAAGCATGCGATATTTCTGCATCTCTTGTACATGAAAACCTCAATGAGCGACTTCTGAGAGAGATTTATATTCGGGTGCAAGAACCCCTGAATGCCAGTGTTAATGGCAACAATGATCTCCAACTGTGCTCGGTGTGCCCTCATCAAACTGTCGGCTGTCAAATCAGTCCTGCTCTGAATGAATTTCTGCAGGATCAAAAACTCTTCTCTGTGATGGGAACCACCATTACCTTCAAGTATGACACGAAGGGCATTCTTCAGATCCTCAATAGCCTCATCAGGCACATTGGTCATCTTTTCAGCAATGAAATCAATTCTCTCCCTAGCTATATCCCTGAGAGATACCTTATTTGGCTTTGAAACCCTGTGAACAGAATGTTCAGCTCCATCATTCTCCACCTTGTTTGAATCAAGCTTCTTTGCCATAACAGCATCACCAGTTGGCCAAGTTTCTCTTGAACTTGCACTCTCAGTAGGCGACTCGTGGTGATTGTCAGAGTTTGATCTGGGATCTTGTGGTTCAAGTGGACCTCGAGAATCAGAAGCGCCAAGGGACAGCGACGTCTGTAAACCCCCAGGTCTTGGATGCTGACGTGGAGGAAGCATTTTGGGCGAAGGTTGAGCGTGAATGTTAGAATCTGATGAAGCTCCCATCATAAATTCTTAGCTCTGACAAGTTATGAAAACTGGATCAGAAAAAGTTAAAAGGTACGAATGATACGGGAATGTTATTCATTTGAATTCACAACATGCCACACATAATGACAATTGTAACTTGAAGAAAGCTGCTAAGCTACTGTGATGCAACATTTCTCATCACACAACTTCTTTCACAGTTAACAAAGTTCGAAGCAAGTGACAGGTTTAGTTCCCAATTCAATACCAAAAATGTAATCTAGCGACTAATTTAATGTGATAAAATAGCATACACCTGTACCACTGAAATCGGCACATGATAAAATCACATAAACAGCATGCTAAATAAAACAAGAAAATTCCAAACACATGAAAACTCCCGTGCTCAGAAACAAGCCACAAAAACTGACAAAAGGAAACCCTAGTTTCTTCAAAGAATGTCTTATCCGAAACCAAATCCAGACTTCAACAGGCATATACGTTTACAAATACCTAATAGCTCAAATCAGGGAGCAGATCTTACTCTTACCTGAAAGAAAAAATAATGAATCAGCAGAATACTTACAAACCAATGGCTAATCGAACTCCGACCAAGGCGATGGACTTCACAACAGGATGATTATGATTGACAAAAAAAACATCCGACCGACGTCCACCTGAAGAAAGCCCTAATCTTTCGTGGCTCGAGGAGAGAGAGAATGGGAAAGTGGATTAGGGGAAGGTCATTCGAATTTCAAAGAAGCCGGCTGGCTGGCTCATTGAAGTGGAACGCGAGAGGGAGAGAGAGAGATTACGGGGTGGAGCCGGTAGCAGAACGTTTGTTGACCGGATGTAGCAGGTCGTAATTAGAAGGTGGGCTTTCGGTTGGGAGTCGGGTCAACTTGGCGAGGTTGTCATATGTGTGACAAGTTGACCACAGAGACATACATAAACATACATCATCCATGTGTTTTCTTTTTTAATTGGCTCGCTATTTTTTTTCTTATCGATGGGAAAAGAAAACATAATGTTACAAGAGGAACAAAACAACCAAAAAGGCTTTTGAAAACATGTTTAGAAAATTTCAAAACCTAGAAAAAAAATTTATTTCTAGTCCCTACCCGGTGTTCCCAATTTATTAAGGAAAAACTACAAATACATTACTCGAACTATCGCTCTGTTTCAAAATAAGTACCAAACTATTAATTTTTTCATATTCCGTACTCACTCTAGTACCAAATTTGAAATAAAAAAGCTTGAACAAATAAACGGCGTTGACGTCCGTTGCTTCATCTTATTTTGCTTCCAATTGAGCATCCACAAGGCACATTCTACAGCTTCACCGATTTGGCTGATGATCTTTCTTCTTCCCAGCTCTCATCGGGACTTTTATATGAGTAGTTTAAGTTCATGACCCATCCGAAATTCTCCACAGCCACCACATTCCTCTCCACCGCGCATCCCACCCTCTCTTTAGTTCGGTAGTACAGCCTCTTGAGACTTGGACTCTCAACCAATCCACTTGTCCTCCACCCATTCATCTCCGCCTTTGGCGCTTAGCAAGAATATATCTTCCACGAACCGTCGATTGGGCCTTGGAAGAAAAAGCCTCGAGGCAGAGAATGTCCTGGCCATGTCCATCACAGTTGAGTCAATGGCCAATCTCTCCTTTAACACAATTCTTGCAGTCATGAAATTGCAAGTAATTTTTTTGAATTTCAACATCTCAACATGTTTCAAGATCAAAAAACCGAAAGCACAGAGCAAAAAGAAAGCGAATTTGAGACGACGGGGGAAGCAAGAGCTGCAAGTAGCCCTTGTAGCTGAATGACAGAAAAAGGAAAGGTAAATGTCTCCTGAAGACTTCTTGTATATGGCCTGCTTAGGTGAAGTAGGAGAAAGCTTGTGGTTCAGTCCTCCTCCAATGCTTTTACAAGCCTTCATCTTTCTTCTGTAAAACGTTTCCATTCCACACTCATTACCTTTGATAGAGATATGAAAGACTGTGATTTCCTAATGTAGTTTTTGGACAAATCGTCAAATCCATTGCAGTTTCATCAGCCAAATCTGATGAAGCTGCAGATCTGGTTGTTCCATCGGAAGCAAAAGAAGCTGGGGGATGTGGGATGTTAACGACGTTTATTTGTTCAAGTTTTTTTATTTCAAATTTGACCGTAATTACTGAATTTGAAAAAATTAATAGTTGGGTACTTATTTTGAAACTGAACGGTAGTTCGAGTAATCAATTTGTAGTTTTCCCATTTATTAAAAAGGAGAGTTTGTATCGAAAAGAAATGTAGTATACTGTGTGGATATTATATGGAGACAGAAGTACATTTGTTCTTGGAGTGTTGGTGGACAAAATCTTTGTGGTAAAACATTATTATCTTTATATATTCAGACACATTACGTTGGGTTTCGATTGCAGATTGATTCAGACACATTACGTTGGGTTTCGATGGCAGATTGGTTATTTCGTGCATATTTACATCAAGATCCCACGGAGTTCTTTTATATCATACTAACTGTCTGGTATGTATGGATGAATAGGAACAGAGTCATGCATGGAAAAGAAGTGATCCCCTCAACTGTTGTTGCTATTCAAGTGAACGTTTTTGGCAAGAGAATTCATGAAGAAATGTGACGTGAATTGTCTAACGCGTCAACCTTAATAGGTTATTTTTCTACTACTGCTAGTATAGCGGTTAGCGGGGTCGAACTCAAGGGAACCGGTTGTTCAAGTTATAATCCTGTAAACAATTAAAGCAGAGGGTTTTTGTGAGTGTGATTGTGAAAGCGTAAAAGAACACGAAGAAAGGTTTTTTTTAATCAGAGACAATATTCAGCTAAATTTTTTTACATGTTCATCATTGGCAACTAATAATCATAATTCTTATTTGATTATGTGATTATTAATAACATATAGTATGTTGGCAAAGGTGATACATCATAAACCTATTCCGGCAACGACAATAAGTCTTCTAGTTCTCCTAAGCAAAATATTCCGGCAAAGGCAATAATATCAAACCTAGGTGTTACTATCTGTCTTTACGGTAAAGCTTCAAACAAGGGTTAACGATAAGAATTGGTTGTTCAATTAAGCTTTACGACAAGGTTTCCACTTACCCTAATAATTTAGTCCGTACTCCGTAGTATGAACAAGAACTAGTAAAACAAGAATCAAGCATTAAGTAAAAATTCTCAATATATTCGTCACAAAATCCAAACTCTAAACTGAAATAGAAATTTAGTTACTCATACCCATGGAATAAAACACAAATATTTTTGTATGATAAAAAAAGTAGAAATCTCGTAGTCTCGTCGAAAGCTTTGCGTTTTTTGTTCTTCTCCAGAGCTGTATTGCGATAGATGGAAAATCAGATGAAAGCCAAAGATATATTCCGATTGAGTTCCAAAAATTGATTCTAGGGTTCCAAATTTTCGATTTGCTGACGTCATCATCCGATTTGATGACTCTAGGGATATAAACACTTCATTGGTATTAAAGTGTTCTTTGCTCGCCGTGCTAAAGTGTTCTTCACTAGATGTGCTGAAATGTTCATCGTCTGTTGTTGTGTCTGCTAGATTTCACCCATTCTACGCATTTGTCTTTATTTTGATTCTTGATTCGACCTTCCGAACAACCTCTTCCGCTCTAGGCCTTTAGGTCTAGCTGGAATGCATCGGATCTCTGAGTAACTCCCATCACTTCTTTGAAGCTCCAAAAGTCTAAAATGGGTGTTTTGACACTGAAATGTCATCTTTTATTGTGTATTGTCTGCTAGAGCTTCCAACACACCTAAAATACTAAATCATACTAAAATGTAAATGTTCGCATATAAAAATATTGAAACAAATGAGATAAATTAATTTGACGAGTTGTATTAATACGTCTCAACAAGATACAATATTTACGAAGTAGGTGTAGTGAGCAACAATTTCAAGTGGGAAGCGCATACAAATGGTTACATAAAAATAATTGTGACGCGGCGTTCGATAAAAATAGAAATGCTGGAATAGCTTACACCGTCAGAGACCATACCGGAGTTGTTGTTGGAATGAAAGCTTTTTGTGTACATAATCTGGAGACGGTGATTGATGCTGAATGTCGTGCAGTACGGATGAGTTTACTTTTGTATGAGGATTTGCAGATTGAAAATGTAATAAATGAATCGGACTTTTACAATGTTGTGGATGGCTTTACTACAATGCTTTATTCAAACAATAGTTCCACAGACTGGGTAGCAACAAGCTACCATATGCTGGCAAACCATGAAAATCGGAAGCTGCATTCTATTAGGAGAGAGGCAAATGGATTGACGGGCGCACTGAAAGCAAAATCCTGATTGGATAGATGTCCTAGCTACACATAAATATAGTCCAACTGTTGTAAAGTCGTTGTGACTTCCTTTTTGGTGTAATATAATCACCAGTTTATCAAAGAAAAATAAAGAACGATTTTAGAACCAGAACTAACCATCGAGAAATCGCATCTATTATTGTTCAGTCCTAACACTGCATTCTAGCCTTTTCTACGACATCCAACCATTTGAATCCCTGCTCGCAGACCACACTTTCCATCAAGAGTTCAAGCAAAGAAGCTATAAAAGCTCTAAACCACGAGTCACACCAGTTTGCCAGCCTCGTCCCCATTGAAACCACTCAGTAGACTTTCAAACAAATTAGCTCAAAGGTAAGGTGCCTTCCTTAACACCCAGTCTATGCACCAGTCTTATACCCATCAGTAGAATATGACATTCTATCTCACTGAAATAGATACCGTGCTCCCATCAATCATCCCGGGACCATAATACCACACCAAGGTGATCCCTAGCATCAACCCCTATTCCGTCATCAGTGCCTTTGCCCACCAGCATTCCTTAATAACATGTAAAATCGTCTCGTTTGGGAAACCACGGAGTTTGCAGCATCTCTCCACGGCAAAGCCCTTTTTGTTCAGCAGGCGGTTATAATAGAATCTCTAGCAAAAAACCTTCAAAGGGACTTTTGCCGACCAAATTCTCATCTAGAATCTGTAAATTCCACAGTTATCATATTGTTCCCTTGTATCAGCCTTCTGGTACTCGATATTCGATTTGATAACATCACATGTAGATCTGAGTGAAAAAAATTCCATTACTCATATATTTCCATTTGAAAGTTGCACCTTGCTCATCCCACCATAAGCCATTCAAAAATACCTTAATAAATTTCACGATTCCCCTCCAAATATGAGAAGAGTTGCACCCATTCTTGCATGAAAAATACTTCCACCGTTACAATATTTTGCTAACAGACTCTTTGACATCAGCAGCCCGAAAAATTACAGCATCCTCCAGACAATCTTCATTACAACTGCATCATTAAAAACTGAGACGTCTTTGAAACAAAGACCACTTCTTTCTCTACATAATCTCCTATATGACCCAACTGATTCCCTTTTGTCCTTCTTTCGTGTCCTATCAAAACTGCTGCAATAACCTGTAGTTATTATAAATGGCTTCCGAAGGAAATAATAAACCGACATCATATAGACAGTGACTGCCGAAGAATTGCCTTTAGCAGGTTCTTCCTGCCACCAATAGAAAGTATCTTACTCTTTCGGTCATTAACCTTTCTCCAAATTTTATATACTGTACACCTAAAAGTTTCAGTAATTCTCTGGCCCACTAGTAAAGGTAATCCTAGATATCTTGAGTGAATCGAAACCTGAGGAACACTGAGAATATTACAAACTTCGACCATTATGTCTGCTGGCATATTTCTACTAAAACTGATCTCAGAATTCTCGAAATTAATCATCTGACTCAAAACTTGCTCATACTGATTGAGAATATGTTTAAGATTCATCGCTTCTTCAGAATACGCTTTCAACTAGAAAATAGAATCGTCGGCAAAGAATAAATATGTGACAGTCGGAGCCTTTCGACATATCTGGATACCACTGATCAAATTCATAGGAACACACAACTGCATCTTTGCATTCAACAGCTTTGTACAGAACAGAAATAGATAAGGAGACTGCGGATCCCCTTGTTAAGACCGCTTATTGGGTTGATGACACTTGAGATTCTATCATTAACTCTAACTAGATAAGAAACCGCAAAACCCAACCTCAAGAGCAATTTTTCCAAAAATATCCATTCCACACGATCGTATGCTTTGCTCATATCAATTTTCACTGGAGCATAATACTTATGTTGACCTCTATAATTTTTAAGAAGATTCGCGATCTCATGTGCCACCAAAAAATTATCAGTATTAATACGACCTTTGACAAAAGCACTTTGAAAAATACAAATTACCTGCTCCAGGAGGGGCTGCCATCTTGGAAGAATAACCTTAGTGATAATTTTCATAGCCACCGTGCAAAGACTAATAACTCTCCAATCCTCCATTCGCACAGCATCCTTCTTCTAGGGATAAGAACAATCGAAGTCCTATTAATCTCTTTATCCAGATTACCAGTTGCCCAGAATTCTTTGACTTCTCGGACTACACTGTCTTTAATTTTCTCCCAATGCTTCTGATAAAATAAAGGCACAGAAGCCATCTATACCCGAAAATTTCGAAGGCCATAAAGAGAAAACTGCTACCCTGACTTCTTCTTCAGATATATCTCTTAGTAGCCTTGACTTCGTATTCCCTCTAATAACGGGAGGTATACTTTCCAATTATTCCTCTAACTCAGAATAATTCTCATCGAAAATGGACTGAAATATATATCCAAAATAAGTTGTAAAAATTTCCTCCTATTATCTTGTTGCATAACTCCATGAGAGTCTTGTAGTTTATCGATCCAGTTATTCTTCCATCTTTGGCCAGCCCTGACATGGAAAAACTTCGTGCTTTTGTCTCCCTGATCCATCCACAGGACTCTCGACCTTTGTATCCACAACGTCTATTCTCTAGCCAACCATCAATCGAGCTCTTCTGTGATTTTTTCTGTCTATCATTTCTGTTGATATTGGTTGCTCTTTTGGTCTCCTCTAATTCTCTTTTAAGACTCTGAACCCTCTTCTGCACATTCCCAAAGGACGACGGATTACATGCCCTTAACACCTCTTTAAAATTTCTCAACTTTGAAGACCATTTCAAATCACCTCTCCCTTTTCTATCCCAAAAACCCTTCATCATTTTTCGTAGTCTGGATGATCAAGCCACATTACCTCAAATCTAAATAACTTTTTTATTTTCATCTTACAACTCTGACTTGTATCATATACAACAAACTGATAAACTAAAGCGTGAAGATGAACGTTGTTAATTGTCGCTCTCAGGTGCGCCCTCCTCCAATCATCTGTCGCCACCACCCTATCAAGCCTTCCTCTAAACTCAAATGCGCCCTCCCTATAATTTGAGAAAGTAAAGGGATGGCCTAAAAAACCTAGGTCTGGAAAATTATAATCCTCTAGGGCACTTTTTGAAGTCTCCATCTGCCAAATATGTTCAAACTTTCCTCCTTATGCCTCGTTAATGCTCAATATCTCATTGAAATCACCTAGGACCACCGGCTAAAGATTCAGATTATCTCGCAATCATCGTAGGTGGCTCCATCTCGCTCTTTTGTTACTGACGAAAGGATCTCCGTACAACAATGATAACCAGAACTCATGACGATCCCTCACAACTGCGTCAATGTGAAAGTGCATATAAACTCTTAATTGTTGGAAAAAGTGTTGTTAAGGGTGAATAAAATTAAGCAAGTAATGACTTACTTGTACATTAGTGTCATTAATGTGAGAGCTTATGTGATTAATGTGACACCTTATGGGTAGAGATAATTAAATAATTAAATATGGATTTAATTATTTAATTAATATTATTATCATACTATTGTGGGCTGATTTTAATTAGTGGGCCCATTATTGGTGGTCTCAAGATCGTGAGTTTTCTTTTATAAGAAAACCAGGATATGTTATTTGAAAGAGAGAGAAGAGAAAACCCTAAATACGTTCCCAACATTCCTGACATGAAGGCTAAGCCGGCCGACATGTTTATTTGAGTATTTCTTCGCGTGTGTTACGGTGATAGTTGAAGGCCAGAAATGTTCGATCGACGAAGCTTGAGGCTGCAATATAGTCAGCTCATCTATTTCACATCAACATTCAATACTGCATTTTCAAGAAACAGAAGAGAAATAAAATACTTCCAATTTTTTTTTAAAGAGGAAACGTGCTGACATAGTACAATATGAAAGAAAAATAAACGTGCAGACATAACTGACTGTATGACTCTCCCACCCCACACTCTTGAACCAAGCCGTGTCCTCATGGGACGACTTTAGTTCAAAAAAACAAACAAATGCAGACACAACGAAAAGGAAAGAAAAAAAACAAAGAAAAGCTGGAATCCCCTAGTCTGAATCCGAAGGCGGCGGAATAGGGTACTATGGGGGAATAGGCTAATCTAGTGTCCATCCCGGTGGGGCTGGGAATGGCTCAGCTCCAGGCATCACATGGAACAACACAGTATAAGTGTTGAACATTACGTTCAACTGCTCCTGAGAAAACCGTGCTGGCTGAGGTGGAGGCTGCAGGTGTGGCTGAACATCCGGGCAATGGAGACGAGGTGCAGAAAGTCTTGCCTCATCATCATTGCCTCGCCGGTCTCGCCTCTCTATAGGTGGCGGCTCTCGGGACTCAGTTACCGCATGGTATATCCACGCGAACTGGTCTCTGATGGTCCTCCTCTTCTTTATTGCATTCATAGAACTGAAGGCCTTCATATCCAGAAATGCGGCGGGGATGATCCGGTGGTCCAGAGCCGGCTACCCGTGCAGATGGCGCAGCAAATATGTGATCATCCCGCCACAAACGACTTGTCCGGTGGTCGGGCGGTGCTTCCAGAAAAGGCACAACAAATGACTGTAGTTAACCCGCCGCCCCTGGTCCATGGCATTAAGGAAGATCATGTCACTGTAGTTGAACTTGTCAATCCCATTCACCCGAGCAAATATTGTGTTCCCCAGCAACTTCTTAATGTAGAACAACACTGAAAGTACCTATCAGTAAAATCATCCATAAACACCTCAATGAAAGTACCTATCATGTCAAAAATATGCTGGTAAACCACCCACTGAAAAGTGCCCGGTGCGTTACACAATCCAAAAGACATACGTCGAAAAACAAAAGTACCAAAGGGACATGTGAAGGTAGTCTTTTCCTGATCCTCAAGTGCAATGGGAATTCGATTGTAGCCAGAAAATCCATCAAGAAAGCAAAATAAGGCTTACATGCCAGCCTGTCAAGCATCTGATCAATAAACGAAGAGGAAAATAATCCTTACGCGTCACGACATTCAGCTTCCTGTAGTCTTGCACATGCGCCTTCTGTTCTTAACTCTAGTAGTCACCATCTCACCTGCAACATTCTTCTCGAATATAATCTATGTCTTCTTCGGGACTACATGAACTAGACTCACCCACTGACTGTCTGAAATCGGGTAAATCACGTCAGCATCTAGCAGCTTCTGAATTTCCTTCTATACTACATCCATCATAATCGGGTTCAGCCTCCTCTGAGGCTCTCTAGAAGGCTTAGCTCCATCCTCCAATAAAATGCGGTGCATGCACACAGCCGGGCTAATTCCTCTTATATCAGCATGTGTCCATCCGATAGCTAGCTTATCGCGACTTTGCACCTTGATCAACCGCCTTTCATGTTCTGTCTCAAGCCCGTTTTTGATGATCACTGGCAGTGTATCATGCTCCCCCAAAGAATGCATACTTCAGGTGCCCAAGTAGACGTTTCAGCTCCAATTTAGGTGCCTGCACAGTAGAAGGTAGAAACACATTAGATTTAAATAATCGAACTTCATACCTGGGTTTCAGTGGTCTCGCGATTTCCAGCTGAGCTAGGGCATCAAGAATGGCCTCAGCGAACTCATACGAGTCCTCATACGAGAACACTGCTCTCTCTAGTGCGAGCTCGAGTGGGTCTGCTCCCCTCTCCGGTTCACCTCCTGGACTAGGTCTTCCAGTGTGTGCTCGAGTGGGTCTGCTCGAGACCACTGAAACCCAGGCATACACCGTTGCAAATTCTGGTGGGTGCTTCATAGCATGAAAAATATCAAAAGGAATTACTTCGCCCTCTACCTCCATTGAAAGAGTGCCACTGTCACAGTCGATCTTCATCTTTGAAGTCTTTAAGAATGGGCGACCTAGTAGAATATATGCATGATTTGTCAAGTCACTGCTGTCCATCTTTAGCACGTTGAAATAAGCCTCAATTTTGCCCTCTGGTTGCTTACACAATCTGTCTGCTAGCTGTATGTTCAGTCCTGCAGGTTCTAAAGGACCAATACGGAGACAAGAGTATATAGAATATGGCAAGACATTAATCGAAACACCAAGATCAAGCATGCAATTTTCAATGAATTTACCAATAGTGCAGGGAATAGTGTAGGTACCAGGATCACCACATTTAGGAGGTACCTTCCGCTGAATAACAGCTGAGACGTTCTTACTTAGTAGTTCCTGTTCAGTGCCAGTGGAACGCTTTCGGTTGGTGCACAACTCCTTTAAGAACTTCGCATAGCGCAGGATTTGTTTAATCGCCTCGAGCAATGGGATGTTGATTTCCACCTTGCTGAATAGTTTCCACATTTCCTTATCAATCATATACTTCTTCAGAGCCTTGACCTGCATAGGAAACGGAAGCGGAAGGTTAGCCTTAGGATTTTTGGCAGACCAGATCACGGGAGGTGAACACTTTAAGTGTTCCATCCACGGACCGATAAAATGATCATAGTCCACGCTTATTAAATGTTCAGCGACTGCGGATGATGAAGGAGCCACGGGTGAGGTGCAATTTTTCACCGTGGGTTGTGTTATTTACCGACCCGCGGATGACGCTAAAATGAACATCATCCGTGATCTTCTCGGGGGCAGAGTCCTTCGTGGCTTTATTTAAATCTTTTCCGCTTCACTACATCTTCCAGAGACTTGCTAGAATTTTGATTACTAGGGCCTGCTTGATTGTAGTTCTGCCCCCTTTGCTGGTACTGACTCTGGTTGTTATAGCCACCCAGACGGTTTGGTGGGCGGTAGTACTGCTGTTGCTGTTGAGGTTGTTGGGCTGGTTCTGTCACTGCATTGTTGTCATTTCTCTAGCTGAATCCATTGCCCACCAGCCCAAACTGTCGCTGTTGTGAGCGGTTGTTGTAGTTTTGATAACCTCCCACAGCATTGACATCCCCATGTTCCTCTTCCTGCAAACCAGGGCACGCATCTGTCTTATGGTCAGTAGCAGAACAGAATTCACATGCCCTTACCTGACCTACCTGATTAGTTATCAAAACCTTCATCATCTCCTTCAGCTCATCAGATGCTGGTGCAACTTCAGCCTTCGAGATATTTTTGCACCTGCTATCAAGTTTTGCACTCCAGCTGGGGACAGATTCATGATGGTTCCTCCAGCTGAGGCGTCTAGCAGCATTCTGTCGAGAGGCCTCAGACCATCAAGCAGGTAATCCATTACCAGCTTTTCTGGCACTCCCAAGTTACAGCAGCTCTGCTCCAGTTGATTGAATTTTTCCAGGTAGTCATACATCGACTCGTTCGGTCCCTGTCTGATATCCTGTACCTACCTGCGAACCTGTGCCTTCTTGGCAGCTGGGTAGTACTTGGCCAGGAACTTCTTTTGCATCTGGTCCCATGTCCTGATGCTACCTGGAGGAAGTGATAAAAACCAAGCTTGAGCCATGTCAGTTAAAGAGAAGTAAAAAGCTTTTAATTTAAAGTTCTCCACTGAGACTCCGTAACGGTCGGAGAGTTTGGCAGATGCCATGAAGGCTCTGCAGATGCTTGGTGGCTGACTCTCATGTTCGCCCTAAGAACTTTGGAAGATGATGTACTATTGGGGTCTTGATCTCTATCTCAGCTAGTTCTGACCCCTCATAGAAGCACCATGGCTGATTCTGAAAATTAGGAGCAGACATCTCCTTCATTGTCGGCTCGTAGCATTCTTCCTCTTCTTCTGGCTCCACATTTCGTGGCTGCTGTGGTGGTGGTGGAGGCAGCTGTCGTGTATTGCGCATCACCTGTGCTCCCTGATTTTGCTGAGCTCGTCTGACATTATTAGCACGGTTGCGAGCATGGAAGTTTGCTCATGATCCTCGTAGAATGGATGCATATTGTCTTCGCCTCCAAGCGGGGCGATCTCATGGTTTTCTTTGTGAACACTACCTGCACGAGACATTGCAAAGCAAGTAGCAAGGCACGAGAACTAAAAAAGTAAAAACAAAAATAAACAACTTCACCGAAGCGCAGTTCCCCGGCAACGACGCCAAAATTTGATGCGCGTCGTCTGACGCGTCAAATTTAATATTTATATTTTCCTACTAAAAGCTAGTGTAGCAGTAAGCATGGTCGAATCCAAGGGAGCTGGTGTTGTTGAAGCTGTCACTGAAAACAATTAAAGAAAAGGGGGTTGTGAGTGATTATGAGTGTAAAAGAGGCGAATAGAAAAGAAGATTTCAGTCAAAGAGAACATTCAACTTATGGTTTCTACTGTGACATGTTTATCATTGGCTGCTAAATATCAAATCTCAAGTTTCTAAGTGTGGAATTTGACGAACTAATTCTTTTTCACCTCTAGAATAGTATCTATGAAGAGAGGATCGAATGTAGTAGGTCAAAACATTTATAAAGACCGGTAAAGTACCGGGTCGAACCCAAAGGAGCAAGCCAAGCACATGCACTATTTAAGATTGTGTTTCCATTCGGCTATTCTAAACAAAATGTATAAAGATGTACATTCTAAATCCTATGTGGCTAGTAATTAGGGATAAAAGATAAGTAAGAGGTGTTTCGAGGGGTTACTCCCCTCCTTGGCAAATTTCCAATGATCACATACATGATATTCAAACATTTCATGATAGTCAAATAGCAATGAACCTAGTTTAGACTAGGATAGACCAACTGTCACTTGAATCTATTCCTAGCCAAACTCTCTTATAGCTCGAACCTCTCGGTTCATTCCATAGCAATAAATACCATGAACTCGACTCCTAGTTCACTTCCTACCTATGCATTGTCGAAAACCTAGCTTAGACTAAGGTAGACCAATGTTTATGTTAATCTAGTCTTAGCCAAGCTTTCTTATAGCTCGAACCTCACTCTCTCGATTTGGTTCATTCCATAGCACCATTATCCTTGGAATCTCTTCCTAAGGTAATGACTACTATGAACTCGAGTCCTAGTTAACAACCAATGCATACATTGGATAGGATCACATTCTCTATTATCCAAACTAGATTCAACATGTTACTTAGGCATTTTCACAAACACTTAGTAGCATGTCATATATGAAGTGCATAGAGAACATGAATTTGACACCATTAGATGGGATTAATTGATGATTCGCTTAATGACTAACTCCAATAAATCAAACATTCAATCCTTAGTCAAGCATCCATATCCTAAAGTTCACTTGCATGATTCAAGATATAGATCATTTTCTCCATCCTAGAACTATCCCCATGGGTTTCCAAGCCCTAGGTTCAAGTTTAGGTCCAAATTGTCACTTAGGCATTTTATCAAACACCTAGAGTGCGTAACATTCATAACACAAGAGAAAATGAAATCAACAATCATCCACATGAATATCAATGTATATATGTGATCAAAGAGTACCAAGGAGAGTCATTAGACCCTCAAAACACAAGATCCACTACTCACACCTCATGTAAGACAACATGGTGTGAGTAGGGTTTAATGGCAACAACAAGTAGAATAGGAAAAGTGCATAGGAAGGAGGATTGTCAATCCTAGAACTCCCTCTTGATCTTCTCTTCTTCCCCTTGGTTGGATTGTTGATTGATGACCTTGGATGAGCCTCTTTTCCAATCTTCTTCTCCCTAAAAACCTCCACATTTGGTCCAAAACCCTTGCTTTCTATTTATAGCCTCGGCAGAAATTTCGCACTGTAGCAGTCCCAGTCGGTCGACTGGCACATGCTGGTAGCCCAGTCGGTCGACTGGCAGTGAAGAAGCTGCCTGTTGAAGTGATCTCCCAGTCGACCGACTGCGGAAACGAAGAATGTGAGCCTCCTGAGTTGTTCAGTCAGTCGATCGACTCGAGGATCCCAGTCGACCGACTCGAGCTTTTGAGCACGATAAACTTCTTCTCAGTCGACCGACTCAGTGGGCAAGCTGAACTTCTTTCCTGTTTGATCATCCAGTCGATCAACTGGGGCAGGGGAGATATCCAGTCGACCGACTGGAGCTCTTTTTGCCATGTTTTGCTCCAAATCACCGGTTGACAGATGCTTGTCGTCAGAGTAAATGTACAAATATATTTATAGTCCGCTACTCGCGACTTCACTACTGGGTAGCAAGTGGTAAGTAGGGGTCGAACCCAAAGGAATTAGGGGGATAGTTGTTCTTTGAGGTGATTTGTACAGCAAGGGAGCGTGTTTTAGGTTGGTTGAGGTTTTAGAGCTAGTAACTACGTGACTTTTTGGTTGGTTTTGGTTTTTTTGTGCGAAAAGTAAATGACTGAAAATAAAATTAGGAGACTTACAGCGGGTGATGCGTGATTGGCAAGTCCTCCGGAAGGTGAGCAGTTGATTACGGCAGTTATACTAAGAAAGTAAGTGCAGGAGTTGTTTGATTTCAAGGAAAACATTCGATTTCGGGGGCCTTGTATCATAGCCTGTTTATCATTGACCTTTAGTGATCCTTCTAAGTATTCAAACGTGCATCAAGGCCATTCCAAGCAATCGATTTGCCACACTGTCTAGTCTTTTGCAAAAGTGTTCGAAAGAGTATCAAGGCCATTCCAAGCACTCGATTTGCACACACTGTCTAGACTTTTGCAAAAAACGTAGAGCCCTTGTTCTACTTAGACTAATACCCCATTCCAAGGTATATTAGCCTGTGTGCATCCATTTGATCAGTCATTCCCGAGCAATCAAATGGTGTTTTAGAGAGGTCAAACTCCTCAGATAAAATTTGCCATTCCAAGCATCCACTTATCCGAGTATGTTTACGAACTTCCACGGAAGAGCTTTGCCATTCCAAGCATCCACTCAACCTTGGAAGTTCTGGCCTAATATATGGCACATAGAACAAGTTTTGAAGGTCATCCATGGAGGAGAGCTTCCTCCTTTGGCCACCTCCTCCAAAAGCCGCTGGTCACCATGGGCAAATGTGGAGTTTTGTGACGTTTTCACAAAACTATCGGTGTATTTCAGCCCGGGATTGACTTTGATTGCTCTTCGCTTTGATTTGTTTTGAATGATTCCATGTCAGGATCTTTAGATTTCTTCAGTCAGCGTCTGATCGAGACCTTGGAATGACTCGTAACATCTTTTCTGCGTAAAATCCTCTCCTTAGCGTGTATTCTCTCTAAGCTCCAAAATACCCTGTAGATAAATATCGAAACTAACAAGCAAAAGTTAAATAGACAAACAGTCTAATTTAGTGGGTTTAACTGTGTTTTTGATTCGTATAATTATGGTCCATCAGATCACCCCACACTTTTAGTTGTTCGTCCCGAACAATGCTATTAAAGGGCGGCACTAAGTAAGCTTTTAAAATATGAAAGTTAGACTGTGGGACTAGACTTATCCTAATTCATGCATTACTACTTATTACCAAATTAAACTGCGTAAATAAATAGAAGAAACTTGATACTTGTACCTCCGTGCTGAGATGCAAAGTATTTTGGATGTTTCGGGAGATAGCCCTTTTTAGGCTCCTGGACTGCAATCTCGGGACCGTCTCGTACTATATGGTTTTCTTGTAGCTTTCTCTAGCACGTGATTTGGTTCGGGTTTCAATGGTTTGATCTTTGATTTTCTTTCTTTTTGGCGAGGGACAGCTTTTTTTGTAGTGAATCGGCCTTTGGCCTTGGATTTGACTTTTTGAGTACTTCACTTTTGTTCTGTTAAAACCTTCACACTTTTGGGCCTTTGGCCTCTTGATTTGCTTCTTCGAGCTTTTGCTTCTTTGTGACTTGCTAGTCCATTTTCTCAAGCCTTTTTGGGAGGTCCAATCATCGCCCGCGAGCATATGGAAATACCTCCCCGCTCCTCTCATCGTTGTCGTTTCGCGCGGGTCAAGATGAGGGTCGTTCATCTATTTTCTCGGCTACTTTGACTAGAGATAGGACGATCTGATTCCCGTCCTCGCCTTTTTTTCTCTTTTTTGCGTAAACACTGCATGGCGGAGATGACTTCAATCTTCACTGAAACCCGAAGTGCAGCCTCCACTGACTTCGAAAACCATATAGTTTGATTCGATCCTTCGATTGCTTGCCAAGCCCCTCTAGGGCATTTTCTATCAACTCCACATCCCTAGTTTATCTCAGCACAAAGGAACAAATGAGAAGTTACATTCTAAGTTTTTAAACAGTTGAATTTTCACAAGGTTGATGCATGAATTATGATCTATCTTTTTCACATTCTTAAGTTCATATTTTCAAAAAGATACTATTAAGAAAACAGCAAGCATGTTATTTAACTATATAAAAAGGTGGTTCTCACCCCACACTTTTGAACGAAGGCGTGCCTTAGTTCAAAAGTCATGCAAGCAGATATATACATGTGAGAATGACTTTAAACTAAATGACTGAAATTAAATGACAGAAAGTAAGATAGTGTCGGGTTACCTCCCGACCAGTGCACTTGTTTAACGTCGTTGGCTCGACGGTACCTCTTTCTTGGATCATTGGTTTGGATCCCATGGGTGGCTCAGGTCGAATTTCGCCACCATTCCTGTGTTGCTTTTTGCCTTGCCTTTTCCTGATTTCTTGTTTGGGTTGGAACTCCATGGTTTTGGTGTTTTTTCTTTCCATTGTTTCTGATGTTCCCTTGAGTGGCATGTATTTGGCAAAACGTGGTTAGACAGTTCGTGCAGGAGTTCAGGGGGAGTTCGAACATATCCTAGCACTCATGTACAGCGTGGAGCAGACGCAAGGATATTTTCCGGAAGATATTGGACAGCGAAGATATCGCCAAGTTAAGACGGTCAAGAGACTTTTTCGAGCAATAGATATTCGAATGAATATCTTCATTGATGGCGGCAAAGCTTACTTGGGCAAAGAGACTTCGTATATTCTTCCATCCGATTGGATAAGATATACATCAAATATCTAGGAGTATCTCCTGAATATTTGATGGGATTATCTTGTGCAGTTTAGGGTTTCGTCCGAAGCATTTAAATACATTGCTGAGGCGCCCTCATTCTGTATCGCTTTCAAGATCAAACATACACGAGAAACCCTACCGTTTGGAGAAGAAGAAAGCGACGGCCGTTTGTACTTTCCCCACTGGAAATACATCGGTGTGAGCTCAGTCTGATACGTGCCATTCAGACTGACCAGAGGTAATCACGTTCAGTGCACAAACAGAACAACCTGCTTTCGAGAGAAAGCAACCGAGCTTCAGGAGAAGATCGAGTACGTTTGGACAGAGAGTCTGGACGAAGGGGATCAAGGGGAGTTGCGACGAACCTTGGTTGCAAATCTGAGAGACGGAGGAATAGAGGCTAGGCAATTACAAGGTGTAAGTGTAAGTCCACGTGAAAGCTCTATACTCGTAATAAAGATTTGTTGTCCCTTTTCCGGGTGTGGGAAACCCCCCAGAGTAGGCCTGGCCGAACTGGGTTATCAACCTGTGCGTGCTCCTGTTTTACTGTTCTGTTTGATCTGTTTGTTGAACTGTTGTGGAGAGAGTTCAAGGTCTGTCGAAACACGACCTAGAACACTTGCTTGAACAGGGGATATAATTTCAATTGGTATCAGAGCAAACACTCGACACACTGAGTGGGATCCTGAACTGTTCAAGATGCCTCTGAGAGAAGGACAAAGCATCACCAGACCTCCGTTGCTTGAAGGATCGAACTATGCCACCTGGAAACCTATGATGCGATCCTTTCTGAAATCCCTTGACGAGAAAGCATGGATGACTGTTCAGAGAGGTTGGACTGAACCTATGATGAACAATCTCACTGGAGAACCAATACTGAAACCAGAAACCTTGTGGAGTGAAGAAGAGAACAAGGCATCCATGGGAAACTCAAAGGCGATGAACGCAATCTTCTCGGCAGTAGATGAGAACGTCATGAAGTTGATCATTAACTGTGAAGTAGCGAAGGATGCTTGGGATATTCTCCAAACGGCATATGAAGGCACGGACAAAGTTCGCAACTCGAGAATGCAGATTGTCACGGCATATGAAACTATCTCTGAGTACAACACTAGAGTTCTGGAACTGTCCAACGAGGCTGCTGCTCTAGGAAAGCCGATTGAGGAAGAGAGGATGGCCAGTAAAGTCTTGAGATCACTTCCTCCGAGATTTGCTATGAAAGTCACGGCTATTGAGGAAATGCACGACATCTCCAAACTGAAACTGGACGAGCTGATGGGGTCCCTCAGAACTTACGAGATTAACCGTGATTTCCAAACCGGAGATATGAAGGGAATCGCCCTGAAAGCAGAACTGTCTGAAGACAAAGTGGAGGCTGGCTGCACCACTGAGCAACTGGCCATGATGGCTCAAAACTTCGGCAGAATGGTGCGCAAGATAAATAGACGTGGTCCAGAACAAGGTCAGTCTTCATCAACTGGTTTCCGAAACTGGAAATCCGACAGATCAAGGTCCAGTGACTCAAGGCAAGACTCCTCTGACAGAAGAAAAGAAGAAATTCAGTGTCATGAATGCAGAGGTTTCGGTCATATTGCTTCACAATGTGCGAATACACTCATGAAAAAGAAGGCAATGGTCGCGAGCTTCAGCGATAGTGAGTCAGACGAAGATAAAGGAGGTGCAACCACCAACTTTGTGGCCTTTACTTCAACTCTGGATGGATACGGCCGCACCAATAAACCTGTTCTACCTCTGTTGGAACTCCCGGCTGAAGATGTCTCAGACAGTGATGGTGAAGAACTCACGCAGGAGGCTCTGGGTGAGACATATAAGGATCTGTATGAGAAGTGGCTGCTTCTGATCTGGATTAACAAAAAGCTGAATGACACAGTTGCAAGCGTCACTGACGGAGCACACTACACTGTCGTTAAGGTGCAATGTTCTCTGTACAAATAAATTTATATTTTCCGCTACTCGCGACTACACTACTGGGTAGTAAGTGGTAAGTAGGGGTCGAACCCAAGGGAGTCAGTGTGGATTAGTTGTTCTTTAATGAAGCTTATGCAGAAATTAAATGCGATTGGGGTTGAGTTTGAGTGTGATTTGAGAACTGAAAGTTAATTACAATAATAGACTGTAAGGAAAGGATTCGGTTTTAGGGGCCTTGTATCATATTTGTTTATCATCGACCGCTAATGATCATACCAAGTGTTCGAAGATGAATCGAGGCTATTCCTAACACAAGACTTGCAACATCGCGTAGAACACTTGAAATGATCATGCTAAGTATTCAAAGATGAATCGAGGCTATTTCTAGCGCAAGACTTGCAACACCATTTAAAACACTTGTTCTACTTTAGACTAATTCCTCCTTTCGAAGTATCTTAGCCTTATGTGCATCCATTTTGGGTTGTCTTTTCCGATTTACCCAAAATGGTGTTTGAGAGAGATCAAACTCCTCAGATAAGCTTTGCCATTTCAAGCATCCACTTACCCGAGTATGATTGCGAACTTCCACGGAAGAGCTTTGCCATTTCAAGCATCCACTCAACCTTGGAAGTTCTGATCTAATATATGGCACATAGAACAAGTTTTGAATACAGAGATACTCTTAAGAGTAGAGTCTAAAACATTTATAATACAAGTATACCCCTGCGACCGAGTACAAGCTTTTAGCTACTAGTATTCATGTTAAGGAATACAAGCAAACTAATGCCTTGCACAAGGGTACCAAATAATAAAATAACTTTACAGTAAAAACAAATAATACTGAAAGTAATTTTATACCTTACAATAAGCGGAGGAGAGGAGCTCCTAGGCAAGATCCACGCAAGAGAGTAGCTCCACAATGAAGAACAAAATATTTATTGAAAGTGAAGAGAAGAGGGTTAAGCCCTCTATCTCTCTAAAACATTTGTGAAGTGTGTATGATGATGATACAAATGAGGAGGGGAGGAGCTCCTTTTATAGCCAAAGGGAGGAGGAATGGAGGGTGGAGATGGTGGCATGTGGTGTTGCATCCAAGGGAGGAGGAGATGGGGATGAAGATGTGGTGGAGGAGCCACCACATGTCACATTCCTATGGTGAGGAGGAGGAGCCGCCGGCGGCTTTGGGAGGAGGGAGGAGGAGCCGCCAAGTGGAGGAGGGGGAGTGGAGGAGAGGAGTTGTGAGGGAGGAGCCGCCCATGTGAGGAGGAACCTCCCTTTTTGTGAGTTTTGTGAAGTTTTCACAAAACTATCGGTTCATTCCTACCCCGGACTGACTTTGGTTGTTCCTCGGTTGGATTTAATTTGAGTAATTCAATGTCAGGATCTTGATATTTCTTCGTTCAGCGTCTGATCTTGACCTTGGATTGACTCTTAATATCTTTTCAGCGTAAAATCCTCTCCTTAGCGTGTTTTCTCTCTAAGCGCCAAAATACCCTGTAGAAATATATCGGGACTAACAAGTAGAAGTTAAATAGACCAACAGTCTAATTTGGTGGGTTTTACTGTGTTTTTGATTCGTATAATTATGGTCCATCAGATCACCCCACACTTTTAGTTGTTCGTCCCGAACAATGCTATTAAAGGGCGGCACTCTAAGTTTGGCTTTAAAATATGAAAATTAGACTGTGGGACTCGATTTATCCTAATTCATGCATTACTTACTTATTACCGAATTGAACTGTGTAAATAAATAGAAGAAACTTAATACTTGTACCTCCGTGCTGAGATGCAATTCATATTGGATGTTTCGGGAGATAGCCCTTTTTTGGTTCCTGGACTGCAACTTCGGGATCGTCTCGCACTATATGGTTTCCTTGTAGCTTTCTCTAGCACGTGATTTGGTTCGGGTTTCACTGGTTTGAGTACTTTGATTTTTCTTTTGGCGAGGGACTGCTTTTTTAGTGAATCGGCCTTTGGCCTTTGATTTGACTCTTTGAGTACTTCACTTTTTTCGTTTGGTTAAAACCTTCACAATTTTGGGACTTTGGCCTCTTGATTTGCTTCTTCGAGCTTTTCGCCTTTTTGTGGCTTTGCTAGTCCATTTTCTCAAGCCTTTTTGGGAGGTCCAATCATCGCCCGCAAGCCTATGGAAATACCTCCCCGCTCCTCTCATCGTTGTTGTTTCGCGCGGGTCAAGATGAGGGTCGCTCATCTATTTTCTCGGCTACTTTAACTAGAGAGAGGACGGTTTGATTCCCGTCCTCGCCTTTTTTTTTTGCATAAACACTGCATGGCGGAGATGACTTCAATCTTCACTGAAACCCGAAGTGCAGCCTCCACTGACTTCGAAAACCATATAGTTTGATAAGATCCTTCGATTGCCTGCCAAGCCTTTTTAGGGCAGTTTATGTCAACTCCACATCTCTAGTTAATCTCAGCACAAAGGACAAATGAAAAGTTACGTCCTAAGTCTTTAAACAGTTGAATTTTCACAAGGTTGATGCATGAATTATGATCTATCTTTTTCACATTCTTAAGTTCATATTTTCAAAAAGATACTATTACTAAAAAAAAAAAAAACAGCAAGCATGTTATTTATATACAATGGTGGTTCTCACCCCACACTTTTGAACGAAGGCGTGCCTTAGTTCAAAAGTCATGCAAGCTAATATATATATGTGAGAATGACTAAGACAGAAAATTAAATGACAGAATTTAAATGACAGAAAGTAAGATAGTGTCGGGTTACCTCCCGACCAGTGCACTTGTTTAACGTCGTTGGCTCGACGATACCTCATTGTGGATTACTGGTTTGGGTCCCATGGGTGGCTCAGGTCGTATTTTGCCACCGTTCCTGTGTTGCTTCTTGCCTTGCCTTTACCTGATTTCTTGCGAGATGATGTGCTTGGGTCAGGACTCCTTTGTTTTGGGATCTTTTCTTTCCAATACCCCGGAGGGGGTGAGGGACCTTTCACTACTAGCCTTTTGAAGTTCTTGTGTTTGGGACTGCCTAGTCCAGCTACGGTGTAACACTGCTCCATCGAGGAGTCATTCTGCAGAGGCCCTTTTCCCATCCTCTTTTCAGCCTCTTCATGGATCACATAGTTTTCGGCGATTTGTTTATTGATCGAAGGGAAAAGTCGGGAAGCTTGCCTCTTAAGGCTTGGTTCTGCCTCGTTATGATTGTCAGTGAGGAATTGGTCGTAGATAGTCTCGGCTGCCCGGGTGATGACAGTCGGGTATGAATTGGGCAGTTCGTCAGTGGTATTCTGGACTCCAACCTCGTTGCTTCCGGTGCTTTCCATATCTGATTCTTCTGACGGTTCAGGTGTGATGTCCAATGTAGGCTCTTCTCTAGAGCTTTCTGCATCTGATTCGTCCATCTCGTCCTTTGTAATGCCTTCTTCATTCCTTTCTGGGCAAGCCTCTATCCTCTGTATTCCTCTATTAGGTCGGGGCATTTGCCTTCGTTTTGTGGCTTCGGCCAAGTCGTCTATAACATCCCATATTTGAGTCAGGGATAAGTGCATGGCTGATCCTCCCACTGCGTCATTGATCCTTGAGAACTCATCATGCCTCATTCCACAAAGGAATTTTTGAAGAAGGAATACTTCGGTGAATCCATGGTGCGGGCAGCGTGAGACGATGGTGTCATAGTACGTGTAGTATTCATCTAAAGTCTCATCTCGGGATTGCTGAAGGCAGATGATCTTCTCTCGGGTGTCATGTCGTAAGGACGGGGGGGAGAATTCTTTCAGGAATTTAGCGCGAAGGTCCACATAATATTTTGCACAATTAGCAGTTGATGTGTAATACCATACCGTCGCTAGGTCAGTCAAAGAGTGTTCAAAACATTTTAATTGAAACTCTTCTAACGTTACATTTTCAGGTTTCATGTGATGGCTTATATGGTGGAAATGTTGGCAGTGTATTACTGGGTCTTCTCCGGTGGTCCCTCCAAACTGAGGAAGATATCGTGTTGTCCATGCATACATAGTGTGTAGCGTGATGAAGAAACGAGAAGGGAAAGGAAAGAACAACTATCCGACGGCTAATTCCCCGGCAACGGCGCCAATTTGACGGAGCACACTACACTGTCGTTAAGGTGCAATGTTCTCTGTACAAATAAATTTATATTTTTCGCTACTCGCGACTACACTACTGGGTAGTAAGTGGTAAGTAGGGGTCGAACCCAAGGGAGTCAGTGTGGATTAGTTGTTCTTTAATGAAGCTTATGCAGAAATTAAATGCGATTGGGGTTGAGTTTGAGTGTGATTTGAGAACTGAAAGTTAATTACAATAATAGACTGTAAGGAAAGGATTCGGTTTTAGGGGCCTTGTATCATATTTGTTTATCATCGACCGCTAATGATCATACCAAGTGTTCGAAGATGAATCGAGGCTATTCCTAACACAAGACTTGCAACATCGCGTAGAACACTTGAAATGATCATGCTAAGTATTCAAAGATGAATCGAGGCTATTTCTAGCGCAATACTTGCAACACCATTTAAAACACTTGTTCTACTTTAGACTAATTCCTCCTTTCGAAGTATCTTAGCCTTATGTGCATCCATTTTGGGTTGTCTTTTCCGATTTACCCAAAATGGTGTTTGAGAGAGATCAAACTCCTCAGATAAGCTTTGCCATTTCAAGCATCCACTTACCCGAGTATGATTGCGAACTTCCACGGAAGAGCTTTGCCATTTCAAGCATCCACTCAACCTTGGAAGTTCTGATCTAATATATGGCACATAGAACAAGTTTTGAATACAGAGATACTCTTAAGAGTAGAGTCTAAAACATTTATAATACAAGTATACCCCTGCGACCGAGTACAAGCTTTTAGCTACTAGTATTCATGTTAAGGAATACAAGCAAACTAATGCCTTGCACAAGGGTACCAAATAATAAAATAACTTTACAGTAAAAACAAATAATACTGAAAGTAATTTTATACCTTACAATAAGCGGAGGAGAGGAGCTCCTAGGCAAGATCCACGCAAGAGAGTAGCTCCACAATGAAGAACAAAATATTTATTGAAAGTGAAGAGAAGAGGGTTAAGCCCTCTATCTCTCTAAAACATTTGTGAAGTGTGTATGATGATGATACAAATGAGGAGGGGAGGAGCTCCTTTTATAGCCAAAGGGAGGAGGAATGGAGGGTGGAGATGGTGGCATGTGGTGTTGCATCCAAGGGAGGAGGAGATGGGGATGAAGATGTGGTGGAGGAGCCACCACATGTCACATTCCTATGGTGAGGACGAGGAGCCGCCGGCGGCTTTGGGAGGAGGGAGGAGGAGCCGCCAAGTGGGGGAGGGGGAGTGGAGGAGAGGAGTTGTGAGGGAGGAGCCGCCCATGTGAGGAGGAGCCTCCCTTTTTGTGAGTTTTGTGAAGTTTTCACAAAACTATCGGTCCATTCCTACCCCGGACTGACTTTGGTTGTTCCTCGGTTGGATTTAATTTGAGTAATTCAATGTCAGGATCTTGATATTTCTTCGTTCAGCGTCTGATCTTGACCTTGGATTGACTCTTAATATCTTTTCAGCGTAAAATCCTCTCCTTAGCGTGTTTTCTCTCTAAGCGCCAAAATACCCTGTAGAAATATATCGGGACTAACAAGTAGAAGTTAAATAGACCAACAGTCTAATTTGGTGGGTTTTACTGTGTTTTTGATTCGTATAATTATGGTCCATCAGTCACCTTGGATAAGGACAAGGTCTGGCAGGAGGTTGAGATATTACTTACACAGAAGGTTGAGCTCGAAGGCACGGTAGACTCACTGAATACTCGACTAGCTGAGATGAAACAGGAAAGGCTGTGTCTCCTTGCTCAGAAAACAGAGCTCTTAGGTACTGTCTCCTCACTGAAAGTTGAAATGGAGAAGGACCGTGACACTCATCCTGTAGGCATGGTGGGTCTAAGAAAAACCATCACAGATCTGAAGCGCAAAGAGGTGTTCCAGTTAAGAAGGGTAGAACAGCTGGAACTTCAGCTAGAATCTGAAAGAATGGAGCACTCAACTACCAAGGAGGAACTCAATCACCTCAAACAGTCGGTAAGAATGCTCAACTCTGGCACTAAAGACTTAAATGATATTCTCAGATCTCAGAGAATGGAGTCTGGACATAGAGGATTGGGGTTCACAGGAGAAGGCAGTTCAAAAGGTACAACGTTTGTTAAAACAAAACCAGTGTCGGAACAGATGCCTGAACAGAAGGTGAGAAAGCACCCTAGACAGAAAGTGGATCTGTCCCAAGACAAAGCCAAAGGCAGGACTGGCAAAGCTCACTCCAGTTCAACCTCCAATCAAAAGAAAGATTTGCGCACATGTTGGTACTGCCTTCAGGATGGACACATCAGATCCAAGTGTCGGCTGTTACTCGCTGAACGTCGAGGGCATCAACAACAGATCAAGCCTCGACAGAAACAGGTATGGGTACCAAAGGTACAACAGACAGTATGCATGGTGGCCTGTTGCTCCTCGAGAGATACAGTGCAAAATAGTTGGTAATTTGACAGCGGATGCTCTGCCCACATAACAGGTAACTCTGAATATCTCTCTCATATTAGACCTGTTGAACAGATGCGGTTTGTCACCTTCGCGGATGGTAGGAAGAGTCAGGTGATCGGCTGTGGGACATTGAAGGTTCCGGATCTCCCTGCTCTCGAAGACACCCTTCTGGTTGAAGGTCTGACTATGAATCTCATTAGCATCAGTCAACTGTGCGACAATGGACACTATGTGTCATTCTCTCGTGACTCATGCTTGGTTCTAGACGAGAATGGTGATTCTGTGATGAAAGGCAAAAGGATGGCAAATAACTGTTACACCATCAGAATGGGAGTCGAAAGTCTTGACAAGCCCCGGTCTACTCTAGACTATGTTCCAGCCATACATCGAGTTATGCGAGGGGGAGTGAATAAGACCCTGCACACAAGGTCAGATAGGAGAACCGCACAAATCCATGTTGGCAAGAGTACCAGGAGACTGCTGGATCAAAGGGTGTCACAGTTACAGACACAGTTCGAACAGAAGATAACTCAGTTGAAGACGGAGTTCGAACTGTTTCCAAGAATGAATGCCATTTCACTGGATGAGGAATTGAATGAGTTTCCACAGTTTGGAACACCCAGATCCTCCTTGGGTCTGCGTGGTTTCATGAACTAAGTGTTCCAGGCAGTGGTCAGTCAAAGGCGAATCCCCAGCTACAACAGTTGGACTGACCACCTAAGAAAGAGAGCTGGAACAGATGGGACAATTCTTAAAAGTCAAATATTTATTCTGAAAGATTTGATTTACGCCGTTTTTATTTGGAAAGCGACTTGCCCCTTTTTGGGAAGTTGAAAAGGCAGAAAAGATTTTATTTTCAAATCACAACTGCTCAGCGTATCTTCTCTCCTGTCTCTAACCCTAGAACGGCGAACACTCTCTCGACTGCCCTCTCCAAAATCGACAATGGTGAATACCAGAAAGACAGCGAAATCAGGCATCAAATCCGCTGAGAAGAAGCAGGAGATCTTGCAGTCTTCCAAGGCACTGGCGGCAAAACCTAAAATTCCAAAGTCGAAAGCTCCGAAGGAGAAAAAGGCGGCACCTTTTCTCCCTGATTCTAAAGTCTTGGACGATACCAAGAAGATTGGCGAAGGAACTGCCAGTGAGGAGCTTCAGACGACCGCGGTGGACTCTATCGTCGCTTGTTCAACTCAAGCTTGTCCGCAATCGGAGGTAATTTCATCTATACCTTCAACTTCTGCAAGTATTCCGACAGTTGAAAATATTGTGTTGAAAGAAGTTGTGAATGTGAGTATTGGGGAGGCGGTGAAGTCTGCTGACTGTGATGAAGCCAGTAGGGCTGTTTTTGGTGGTGTTGGTAAAGACGGGACTGAATCTATTAAAGAAGGAGAGCCCAGTGTGCCGGTGACAAAAGGCACTGGTACTTCAGGAGTTTGGAGGGCAAAAATCCAAGCTTCCGGGTACATTCGTCCGGGAGGCGTTCAAAGAAAGAAGGGGACACGACGAGTTGCTTCACCAAGGCAATGTCTGGCCAAGATCAGTTCAATCAGAGGGAAGCTCTCTGCTATATCTGTTGAGGAAGCTCTTGATTCCCCAAGAAAGAGGGCGTTGGCGATTGATGAAGCATCTGTCGTTGGATCTGTGGCGAAACTTGGAGTTTCAGAGGGTAATCAAGTCTGTAAGGATGTTGAGATTATGACCAAGGAGGCTAATCCATCAGTGAAGGGTGATAGGTTGAAAGATGCAATTAGGGAAAGAAGAAGGTGGCTTTTGAAAAATCTGCTAAGGGAACAGTCCAAGAGATTGCGAAGGAGGGCAACCTGGCAGGGGGAGCTGATTCATCTAAGAAAAGAAAACGTGAAGCTCCTGTCCCTGTTTCAGTGGATGCTGGAAGATGTGAAGTCTCATCTCCTGAAGCTGATACTGTCCCAGTGGGTAAGGTCAAGAAAGGAGTATGGTTCGTTAATAAAGACGCTGCGTTGAAATGGAACTGTGTGCTGAAAAGAAAGATCATACCTGAGAAGTTACTAGAGGAGTCCCGGTACAAGGGAAAGGAAGTAATTGATGTGCTTAAGGAGTCGGACCTATTTTGGACATTGGACAGGTGCAAACCCTTCCATGAGCCGTTGGTGCGTGAGGCCATGGCGAACTTGCCCCCTCTCTTCGGGGTTGTTGGAGAATCTGAGTATGGGGTCTTCTACGTCAGAGGGAGAAGGATCAAGATTGATCCTGAGCTGATCAATGTATTCTTTGCCATGGACGACCCAGCTGTTGATGAATTGGAGTCAGATTTTGAAAAGGTAGTGAGCACCATCACTGCAGGCTCTGTTCAGTGGAGGCCTGAGTCAGTTGTGTATACAGCGGATCTTTCTACGTTCTATTCGATGCTGTTTTTCATTGCTGTTTTCAACTGGAGGCCGTCTACTCATCGCTCAACGGTCAACAAGGACATGGCTCATCTGCTTTATCAGATAGGGAATAAGCTGAAGTTCAACCTGGGCAGAGTGATGTTCAAACAGATTGCTGAACATGCCACTTCGACGAGATCTCTGCATCAGATTTGCTTCCCGTCTCTGATATACGAGCTGATCATCCATCAAGCTCCAGATTTGAAGGCTTCACCTGACCAACTCTCAAAGGCACCCAGCAAGTTCATCGTTGACCACAAGTTGTTTAAAGGGCGTCACGTGAACGATCTCAAGGAGAAAGGAAAAGATGTGGCGGAGTCCAGTCGAGGGGGAGCCAGAATGGCCGAGATGAGCGAAACAAGTTGCTCAGAGATCATAATACCATCATTGCTGCGGACAAGGTGCAACGCAGGTGCATCAATAAGCTTGCTCGTGCCCTTAGCTACTCAAGTGAAGATGAATCTGATGATGCAGATTCTGAAGATGCCACAGATGATGAGTCTGCATAAAGGTCCACTGACTTCAAACTCTCTGAACTCAGTTTTCATTTAAAACTGTAGTTTTTTTTTTGTGCTTGTTCTGGCACAGTTTGAAGTGCTGTTCGAACTAGATCGGACCCCTTGCCAGTTTGTGGCAAAAAGGGGGAGTATTTTGAGGTGGCAACAATTTCTGTTCCCTCAAGGTTGTCGACTGTCTAGATAGTTAGATAGATCTAGTTATCTAGTAGATTTGGTTTTGCCAAAATGCCAAGGGGGAGATTGATGTTCCCTTGAGTGGCATGTGTTTGGCAAAACGTGGTTAGACAGTTCGTGCAGGAGTTCAGGGGGAGTTCGAACATATCCTAGCACTCATGTACAGCGTGGAGCAGACGCAAGGATATTTTCCGGAAGATATTGGACAGCGAAGATATCGCCAAGTTAAGACGGTCAAGAGACTTTTTCGAGCAATAGATATTCGAATGAATATCTTCATTGATGGCGGCAAAGCTTACTTGGGCAAAGAGACTTCGTATATTCTTCCATCCGATTGGATAAGATATACATCAAATATCTAGGAGTGTCTCCTGAATATTTGATGGGATTATCTTGTGCAGTTTAGGGTTTCGTCCGAAGGATATAAATACATTGCTGAGGCGCCCTCATTCTGTATCGCTTTCAAGATCAAACATACACGAGAAACCCTACCGTTTGGAGAAGAAGAAAGCGACGGCCGTTTGTACTTTCCCCACTGGAAATACATCGGTGTGAGCTCAGTCTGATACGTGCCATTCAGACTGACCAGAGGTAATCACGTTCAGTGCACAAACAGAACAACCTGCTTTCGAGAGAAAGCGATCGAGCTTCAGGAGAAGATCGAGTACGTTCGGACAGAGAGTCTGGACGAAGGGGATCAAGGGGAGTTGCGACGAACCTTGGTTGCAAATCTGAGAGACGGAGGAATAGAGGCTAGGCAATTACAAGGTGTAAGTGTAAGTCCACGTGAAAGCTCTATACTCGTAATAAAGATTTGTTGTCCCTTTTCCGGGTGTGGGAAACACCCCAGAGTAGGCCTGGCCGAACTGGGTTATCAACCTGTGCGTGCTCCTGTTTTACTGTTCTGTTTGATCTGTTTGTTGAACTGTTGTGGAGAGAGTTCAAGGTCTGTCGAAACACGACCTAGAACACTTGCTTGAACAGGGGATATAATTTCAGTTTCTGAGAAGGCGGGGAGCCTTTGACCATAGCTGCTGGTCTTGTTGCTTTTTCGGTTTCTTGTGTCAGGTTAGAAATCCGTGTACCGCGATCTGAGATAGGTATAATATCTGGCGGCTTTTTTGTATCTGCGCGGCTAATATCAATGTAGAAATTTGCAATTTTGCCGCCGAACTCAAGCGATAATGAGCCCTTGCCCACATCGATTCTTGCTTTAGTAGCGTAGAGGAATGGTCGTCCCAATATTATTGTTGGAGGGTCGTCCTCGCTGGTCTCTCCTGTTTGTATCACATAAAAGTCTACAGCAACGACGAGCTCTCCCACATGGAGTATTACATCTTCCAGCACTCCAACCGGACGGATGCACGACTTATCTCCTAGCTCGATATTTGTCCTGGGCGGCTTCAATGGACCAAGTCCTAATAAGTAGTATAAGGAGGAAGGCATGGCATTGACAGCAGCCCCAAGATCGACTAAGCACTTATGAATCTGGGTTTCACCAATACCGCAGGTGACTGTGAAGGCCCCTGGGTCTTTATCTCTTTCCGGTTGTGACTCATGATCTGAAGTGAGGGCTCTTTCTATTGTAGGGCCATTCTGACCATTCCTTGGCTTAGGATTTGTATAATTGGACTTCTCAATATTTTGCTTTGAAGCATAAATATTAGTTGGGGAGTTCCACCTTAAATTGTTATTGTCATCCCATCCAGATGCTGGTATGTCGGAGTGTATGATCGATGGTGGTGTTATGCAGACGGTGAATGCATACCGTCCATTGTCGGCATGCGTGACCCATGTTTTGCCATCATTGGGTCGGTCTTCCTCTTGATTCCAATCAGGACGATGCCTACGTGTGAAGTGCTTGCTTGTGAGTTTGTAAGTTGGGGATCGTGCTACTTCTCCTAGTGTCGCCTTTATGTTTGACCTCCTTATCATGCTAATATTTGCCTTTGGATTTTGGATGGTTTGTGAAGGAAGTCTGCCAGGTTCATTGGAGAGTGTTGACATTGTGGTGGCGAGCTGGGACATCTGTTTGGCCAATTCTGAAATTGCCCCGTCAGTTTTCGCCTTGTATTGGTGTAGCGAAACACCCAATTGATTTATGTTTCCTGCGAGCTCCTTCATCGTGTCATCGAGTGACTTGCTCGGTTCCTGCTGATTGTTCGGGCCGATTTGGTACTGATTTGGTCCTTTTTGCTGATATTGGCCTGCTGATGGAGCGTTCTGGTTATACTGTCGGTGGGGGGGGGGGGGTTGGTAGAATGACTGAGCTAGTTGAGGGACAGCTGGTTGTGCTTCCTTCTGAGGATAGTTGTTGTTACGCCAGCTCGGGTTGGTTGCTTGACCATACTGTCTGTTTTGTCCGGCTCTGTCGTTGTTGTTTTTGTTGTTGTATCCTTGGTATCCTCCCACTGCATCTACTTCTGCCGGTTCCTCTTCTATTATTGTCGGGCATGCGTCAGTTTTGTGGTCAGTAGAACCACAAAACTCGCAAGGTTTTACTGGAACTGGCTGTCTTCGCAGGATCTGAATCATCATCTCCTTTAACTGTTTCATTTCTTCAGGAATAGAGCTCATCGGTGTTTCAGCTCTTGCCACATTCTTTGTTCGGGAAAATTCTTCCTGCCTAGTTGTCTCTTCTCTAAATCGGGCATTTTCAGCAACCTTGGTGATGAGATCCCTTATGCCTCTTAATGATAGATTCATTATGGACCCTCCAGCTGAGGCATCCAGGAGCATTTTGTCTAAGGGTCTTAATCCGTTAATGAGATACTCAATGGTGAGTTTCTCGGGTAGTCCAAGAGTGCAGCAGCTTCTCTCCAGGTGGTTGAATTTCTCCAGGTAGTCGTACATGGTCTCATTAGGTCCTTGCCTTATGTCCTGCAGTTGTCTTCTTACTTGCATTGCTCTTCCTGCTGGGTAGTATTTGCCCAGGAATTTCCCTTGCATCTGAACCCATGTTCTGATGCTTCCCGAAGGCAATGAAAGGAACCAATCGTTTGCCGAGTCTATGAGGGAAAAATAGAATGCCTTCAACTTGAAGTCGTCCATATTCACTCGATTGGGCTTTAGATTTTGGCAAATTCCATGCAGGCGTTGGAGGTGAGTTGTGGCAGATTCTCCTTGAGCTCCTGAGAATTTTGGCAAGCTGTGGGCCACTGATGCGTTGATGGTTATGTTTTCTAGTTCAGGGCCCTCGTAAATGCACCACGGCTGTGTTTCGAAATTGGGGGCGTTTAATTCTCCCATAGTAGGTTCATGGTAGTTGTTATCCCCATAGTAGTTATCGTAGACAGGTTCTTGTCTTGGCATTTGTCGAGGTTGGGGGGGTGGTGGATATCTAGGGGGTTGTTGTACTGGACCAGCTGCATTTCGGTCCTCGGGCGGTTCTTGGTTTCTTCTGATGGCCTCCCTATCACGAGCTCTTCTGTTTCTGATGAGTTGTTCCGGATCGTCGATAAATGGAAGTGGCACCTCATCATTTTGATCGTACAGGTTTATCTCGTCGTCATCCTGGTAGTCATGGTGGCTTCCTTCGCGAGACATGGTTGTTTCGAAGCGCGTGTTGATTCAAAGAACTTATCCGATTAATTAACTAATTCCCCGGCAACGGCGCCAATTTGACAGATGCTTGTCGTCAGAGCAAATGTACAAATAAATTTATAGTCCGCTACTCGCGACTTCACTACTGGGTAGCAAGTGGTAAGTAGGGGTCGAACCCAAAGGAATTAGGGGGATAGTTGTTCTTTGAGGTGATTTGTACAGCAAGGGAGCGTGTTTTAGGTTGGTTGAGGTTTTAGAGCTAGTAACTACGTGACTTTTTGGTTGGTTTTGGTTTTTTTGTGCGAAAAGTAAATAACTGAAAATAAAAGTAGGAGACTTACAGCGGGTGATGCGTGATTGGCAAGTCCTCCGGAAGGTGAGCAGTTGATTACGGCAGTTATACTAAGAAAGTAAGTGCAGGAGTTGTTTGATTTCAAGGAAAACATTCGATTTCGGGGGCCTTGTATCATAGCCTGTTTATCATTGACCTTTAGTGATCCTTCTAAGTATTCAAACGTGCATCAAGGCCATTCCAAGCACTCGATTTGCCACACTGTCTAGTCTTTTGCAAAAGTGTTCGAAAGAGTATCAAGGCCATTCCAAGCACTCGATTTGCACACACTGTCTAGACTTTTGCAAAAAACGTAGAGCCCTTGTTCTACTTAGACTAATACCCCATTCCAAGGTATATTAGCCTGTGTGCATCCATTTGATCTGTCATTCCCGAGCAATCAAATGGTGTTTTAGAGAGGTCAAACTCCTCAGATAAGCTTTGCCATTCCAAGCATCCACTTATCCGAGTATGTTTACGAACTTCCACGGAAGAGCTTTGCCATTCCAAGCATCCACTCAACCTTGGAAGTTCTGGCCTAATATATGGCACATAGAACAAGTTTTGAATACAGAGAAAAAACACTAAAGCAAAGTCTAAAACATTTTATGATACAAGTATACCCCTTCAACCGAATGAAGAGTTTAGCTACGAATATCCATAGAGGTGGATACCATAGCTAAATACTCGGGGGTTTTTGAAAGACAGTAAGTAAGGGGAATACTCAAGAACCAACAGGAGTATTCCCAATTCCTACTTGAATACTCAAGAACCAACAGGAATATTCTCTAAAACTGTTATAATACTCAAGAACCAACAAGAGTATTATTTCAAAACCAAACTTACAAATTGCCAAACTTAGAGAGATAAGTGATTTATGATTTTTTGGGATGTTTTACAAATGAGATGGAGGCATGTACTTATAGCCATGGAGGGAAGGAATGGAGGGCCAAGATGAGAGCATGTGGCTTCATCCAAGGGGAGCTCCATGGGAGGTAAGAGCCGCCGGTTGGAGGTCATCCATGGAGGAGAGCTTCCTCCTTTGGCCACCTCCTCCAAAAGCCGCCGGTCACCATGGGCAAATGTGGAGTTTTGTGACGTTTTCACAAAACTATCGGTGTATTTCAGCCCGGGATTGACTTTGATTGCTCTTCGCTTTGATTTGTTTTGAATGATTCCATGTCAGGATCTTTAGATTTCTTCAGTCAGCGTCTGATCGAGACCTTGGAATGACTCGTAACATCTTTTCTGCGTAAAATCCTCTCCTTAGCGTGTATTCTCTCTAAGCTCCAAAATACCCTGTAGATAAATATCGGAACTAACAAGCAAAAGTTAAATAGACAAACAGTCTAATTTAGTGGGTTTAACAGTGTTTTTGATTCGTATAATTATGGTCCATCAGATCACCCCACACTTTTAGTTGTTCGTCCCGAACAATGCTATTAAAGGGCGGCACTAAGTAAGCTTTTAAAATATGAAAGTTAGACTGTGGGACTAGACTTATCCTAATTCATGCATTACTACTTATTACCAAATTAAACTGCGTAAATAAATAGAAGAAACTTGATACTTGTACCTCCGTGCTGAGATGCAAAGTATTTTGGATGTTTCGGGAGATAGCCCTTTTTAGGCTCCTGGACTGCAATCTCGGGACCGTCTCGTACTATATGGTTTTCTTGTAGCTTTCTCTAGCACGTGATTTGGTTCGGGTTTCAATGGTTTGATCTTTGATTTTCTTTCTTTTTGGCAAGGGACAGCTTTTTTTGTAGTGAATCGGCCTTTGGCCTTGGATTTGACTTTTTGAGTACTTCACTTTTGTTCGGTTAAAACCTTCACACTTTTGGGCCTTTGGCCTCTTGATTTGCTTCTTCGAGCTTTTGCTTCTTTGTGACTTGCTAGTCCATTTTCTCAAGCCTTTTTGGGAGGTCCAATCATCGCCCGCGAGCATATGGAAATACCTCCCCGCTCCTCTCATCGTTGTCGTTTCGCGCGGGTCAAGATGAGGGTCGCTCATCTATTTTCTCGGCTACTTTGACTAGAGAGAGGACGGTCTGATTCCCGTCCTCGCCTTTTTTTTTCTTTTTTGCGTAAACACTGCATGGCGGAGATGACTTCAATCTTCACTGAAACCCGAAGTGCAGCCTCCACTGACTTCGAAAACCATATAGTTTGATTCGATCCTTCGATTGCTTGCCAAGCCCCTCTAGGGCATTTTCTATCAACTCCACATCCCTAGTTTATCTCAGCACAAAGGAACAAATGAGAAGTTACATTCTAAGTTTTTAAACAGTTGAATTTTCACAAGGTTGATGCATGAATTATGATCTATCTTTTTCACATTCTTAAGTTCATATTTTCAAAAAGATACTATTAAGAAAACAGCAAGCATGTTATTTAACTATATAAAAAGGTGGTTCTCAGCCCACACTTTTGAACGAAGGCGTGCCTTAGTTCAAAAGTCATGCAAGCAGATATATACATGTGAGAATGACTTTAAACTAAATGACTGAAATTAAATGACAGAAAGTAAGATAGTGTCGGGTTACCTCCCGACCAGTGCACTTGTTTAACGTCGTTGGCTCGACAGTACCTCTTTCTTGGATCATTGGTGTGGATCCCATGGGTGGCTCAGGTCGAATTTCGCCACCATTCCTGTGTTGCTTTTTGCCTTGCCTTTTCCTGATTTCTTGTTTGGGTTGGAACTCCATGGTTTTGGTGTTTTTTCTTTCCATTGTTTCTGAGAAGGCGGGGAGCCTTTGACCATAGCTGCTGGTCTTGTTGCTTTTTCGGTTTCTTGTGTCAGGTTAGAAATCCGTGTACCGCGATCTGAGATAGGTATAATATCTGTCGGCTTTTTTGTATCTGCGCGGCTAATATCAATGTAGAAATTTGCAATTTTGCCGCCGAACTCAAGCGATAATGAGCCCTTGCCCACATCGATTCTTGCTTTAGTAGCGTAGAGGAATGGTCATCCCAATATTATTGTTGGAGGGTCGTCCTCGCTGGTCTCTCCTGTTTGTATCACATAAAAGTCTACAGCAACGACGAGCTCTCCCACATGGAGTATTACATCTTCCAGCACTCCAACCGGACGGATGCACGACTTATCTCCCAGCTCGATATTTGTCCTGGGCGGCTTCAATGGACCAAGTCCTAATAAGTAGTATAAGGAGGAAGGCATGGCATTGACAGCAGCCCCAAGATCGACTAAGCACTTATGAATCTGGGTTTCACCAATACCGCAGGTGACTGTGAAGGCCCCTGGGTCTTTATCTCTTTCCGGTTGTGACTCATGATCTGAAGTGAGGGCTCTTTCTATTGTAGGGCCATTCTGACCATTCCTTGGCTTAGGATTTGTATAATTGGACTTCTCAATATTTTGCTTTGAAGCATAAATATTAGTTGGGGAGTTCTACCTTAAATTGTTATTGTCATCCCATCCAGATGCTGGTATGTCGGAGTGTATGATCGATGGTGGTGTTATGCAGACGGTGAATGCATACCGTCCATTGTCGGCATGCGTGACCCATGTTTTGCCATCATAGGGTCGGTCTTCCTCTTGATTCCAATCAGGACGATGCCTACGTGTGAAGTGCTTGCTTGTGAGTTTGTAAGTTGGGGATCGTGCTACTTCTCCTAGTGTCGCCTTTATGTTTGACCTCCTTATCATGCTAATATTTGCCTTTGGATTTTGGATGGTTTGTGAAGGAAGTCTGCCAGGTTCATTGGAGAGTGTTGACATTGTGGTGGCGAGCTGGGACATCTGTTTGGCCAATTCTGAAATTGCCCCGTCAGTTTTCGCCTGGTATTGGTGTAGCGAAACACCCAATTGATTTATGTTACCTGCGAGCTCCTTCATCGTGTCATCGAGTGACTTGCTCGGTTCCTGCTGATTGTTCGGGCCGATTTGGTACTGATTTGGTCCTTTTTGCTGATATTGGCCTGCTGATGGAGCGTTCTGGTTATACTGTCGGTGGGGGGGGGGGGGGGGGGGGTTGGTAGAATGACTGAGCTAGTTGAGGGACAGCTGGTTGTGCTTCCTTCTGAGGATAGTTGTTGTTACGCCAGCTCGGGTTGGTTGCTTGACCATACTGTCTGTTTTGTCCGGCTCTGTCGTTGTTGTTTTTGTTGTTGTATCCTTGGTATCCTCCCACTGCATCTACTTCTGCCGGTTCCTCTTCTATTATTGTCGGGCATGCGTCAGTTTTGTGGTCAGTAGAACCACAAAACTCGCAAGGTTTTACTGGAACTGGCTGTCTTCGCAGGATCTGAATCATCATCTCCTTTAACTGTTTCATTTCTTCAGGAATAGAGCTCATCGGTGTTTCAGCTCTTGCCACATTCTTTGTTCGGGAAAATTCTTCCTGCCTAGTTGTCTCTTCTCTAAATCGGGCATTTTCAGCAACCTTGGTGATGAGATCCCTTATGCCTCTTAATGATAGATTCATTATGGACCCTCCAGCTGAGGCATCCAGGAGCATTTTGTCTAAGGGTCTTAATCCGTTAATGAGATACTCAATGGTGAGTTTCTCGGGTAGTCCAAGAGTGCAGCAGCTTCTCTCCAGGTGGTTGAATTTCTCCAGGTAGTCGTACATGGTCTCATTAGGTCCTTGCCTTATGTCCTGCAGTTGTCTTCTTACTTGCATTGCTCTTCCTGCTGGGTAGTATTTGCCCAGGAATTTCCCTTGCATCTGAACCCATGTTCTGATGCTTCCCGAAGGCAATGAAAGGAACCAATCGTTTGCCGAGTCTATGAGGGAAAAATAGAATGCCTTCAACTTGAAGTCGTCCATATTCACTCGATTGGGCTTTAGATTTTGGCAAATTCCATGCAGGCGTTGGAGGTGAGTTGTGGCAGATTCTCCTTGAGCTCCTGAGAATTTTGGCAAGCTGTGGGCCACTGATGCGTTGATGGTTATGTTTTCTAGTTCAGGGCCCTCGTAAATGCACCACGGCTGTGTTTCGAAATTGGGGGCGTTTAATTCTCCCATAGTAGGTTCATGGTAGTTGTTATCCCCATAGTAGTTATCGTAGACAGGTTCTTGTCTTGGCATTTGTCGAGGTTGGGGGGGTGGTGGATATCTAGGGGGTTGTTGTACTGGACCAGCTGCATTTCGGTCCTCGGGCGGTTCTTGGTTTCTTCTGATGGCCTCCCTATCACGAGCTCTTCTGTTTCTGATGAGTTGTTCCGGATCGTCGATAAATGGAAGTGGCACCTCATCATTTTGATCGTACAGGTTTATCTCGTCGTCATCCTGGTAGTCATGGTGGCTTCCTTCGCGAGACATGGTTGTTTCGAAGCGCGTGTTGATTCAAAGAACTTATCCGATTAATTAACTAATTCACCGGCAACGGCGCCAATTTGACAGATGCTTGTCGTCAGAGCAAATGTACAAATAAATTTATAGTCCGCTACTCGCGACTTCACTACTGGGTAGCAAGTGGTAAGTAGGGGTCGAACCCAAAGGAATTAGGGGGATAGTTGTTCTTTGAGGTGATTTGTACAGCAAGGGAGCGTGTTTTAGGTTGGTTGAGGTTTTAGAGCTAGTAACTACGTGACTTTTTGGTTGGTTTTGGTTTTTTTGTGCGAAAAGTAAATGACTGAAAATAAAAGTAGGAGACTTACAGCGGGTGATGCGTGATTGGCAAGTCCTCCGGAAGGTGAGCAGTTGATTACGGCAGTTATACTAAGAAAGTAAGTGCAGGAGTTGTTTGATTTCAAGGAAAACATTCGATTTCGGGGGCCTTGTATCATAGCCTGTTTATCATTGACCTTTAGTGATCCTTCTAAGTATTCAAACGTGCATCAAGGCCATTCCAAGCACTCGATTTGCCACACTGTCTAGTCTTTTGCAAAAGTGTTCGAAAGAGTATCAAGGCCATTCCAAGCACTCGATTTACACACACTGTCTAGACTTTTGCAAAAAACGTAGAGCCCTTGTTCTACTTAGACTAATACCCCATTCCAAGGTATATTAGCCTGTGTGCATCCATTTGATCAGTCATTCCCGAGCAATCAAATGGTGCTTTAGAGAGGTCAAACTCCTCAGATAAGCTTTGCCATTCCAAGCATCCACTTATCCGAGTATGTTTACGAACTTCCACGGAAGAGCTTTGCCATTCCAAGCATCCACTCAACCTTGGAAGTTCTGGCCTAATATATGGCACATAGAACAAGTTTTGAATACAGAGAAAAAACACTAAAGCAAAGTCTAAAACATTTTATGATACAAGTACACCCCTTCAACCGAATGAAGAGTTTAGCTACGAATATCCATAGAGGTGGATACCATAGCTAAATACTCGGGGTTTTATGAAAGACAGTAAGTAAGGGGAATACTCAAGAACCAACAGGAGTATTCCCAATTCCTACTTGAATACTCAAGAACCAACAGGAGTATTCTCTAAAACTGTTATAATACTCAAGAACCAACAAGAGTATTATTTCAAAACCAAACTTACAAATTGCCAAACTTAGAGAGATAAGTGATTTATGATTTTTTGGGATGTTTTACAAATGAGATGGAGGCATGTATTTATAGCCATGGAGGGAAGGAATGGAGGGCCAAGATGAGAGCATGTGGCTTCATCCAAGGGGAGCTCCATGGGAGGTAAGAGCCGCCGGTTGGAGGTCATCCATGGAGGAGAGCTTCCTCCTTTGGCCACCTCCTCCAAAAGCCGCCGGTCACCATGGGCAAATGTGGAGTTTTGTGACGTTTTCACAAAACTATCGGTGTATTTCAGCCCGGGATTGACTTTGATTGCTCTTCGCTTTGATTTGTTTTGAATGATTCCATGTCAGGATCTTTAGATTTCTTCAGTTAGCGTCTGATCGAGACCTTGGAATGACTCGTAACATCTTTTCTGCGTAAAATCCTCTCCTTAGCGTGTATTCTCTCTAAGCTCCAAAATACTCTGTAGATAAATATCGGAACTAACAAGCAAAAGTTAAATAGACAAACAGTCTAATTTAGTGGGTTTAACTGTGTTTTTGATTCGTATAATTGTGGTCCATCACCGGTCTTTCCCCGAGTTCTCGTATTTTGGCTTTAACCATGGGGGAAACTTGTTTTCTACCTGGAATGTAGAGATAGAGATCAAATGACATCAAAATATCATCGGAAACGACCCAAAACTATAGTGAAGAATGGCCATAAATCAGTCGAAAACTCGCCTGATCAGAATTTCGCCAAAGGTAATATCTTAAAGTATCCCGGCAATGGTGATATACTACAATCTAACCGGGCAAAGGTGTTAGACTTCTAGTTCTTTCCTAAATTAACTAATCCGGCTAAGGTATTATTAAATCTAGGTGTTACTACCTGTCTTTACGTCAAAGTATCCAACAAGTATTAACGGTAGGGTTTGAATTGTTAGGCTAAGCTTTACGGCAAAGTATCCACTTAGCTTCACAATTCAATCCTTGAAATTAAACACAAGAATTAGAGAAACAAGAAATTGCATTGAGAATAAAATCTCAAAACGAATGTCACAAAGAACGAAACCCTAAACTGAACTAGGAGTTTAGTTACTCATGTCCATGGAAATTAAAACACAAAATATTATGAATGACGAAAGTAGGGAAATCACTTCTCTCTTGTTGAACGCTTGCGTCTTCTCCAGAGCCGTCTCTTCAAATTTGAGAATTCTTGGGCTGATTGCTGTGAAACACTAATTTATAAGAAAGTTGGGTTTCTTATTTCGTTTTTGGGCCAGATTTCCGAATCCCGATTCTGCTGAGGTCAGCCGCGGACGCTGTGCATATTAGCGCCACGGACTATGTGCGGTTTCCTATCCACAGACGCCACAGATAAAGTAGCCTGCGTTCGTGATCCGCTCAGAGGTGCGCCTCTTATTCTGCTCGTCAGTCTTGACTTTGGCTCTTGGGTCGACTTCCATGAACTCCATATGATGTATTTGGCACCGAATTGTCGTCTTTAAGCACGCATTCTCTCTAGAGCTTCCGAAACAGCTGAAACGCAAAACAATACTAAAAAGTAACTGTTTGCATAACAAAGTGTCTAATTAAATGGGATTAATTGATTCGACGATTCGTATAAATACGACTCATCAATACTTGTTGGATACTTTGTCGTAAAGACAAGTAGTAACACCTAGATTCGATAATACCTTTGCCGGATTATTGTGTTTAAGAAAGAACTAGAAGTCTAACACTTTTGTCGGGTTAGATTGTGGTTTATCACCTTTGCCGGAGTAACCACACTTAAAAACTTGAGATTGGATTTGTAGCAGTCAATGATAAACATGTCACAATAGAAACCCTAAGCTGAATGTTTTCTCTGATTGAAGTCTTCGTTAGTCTTTTCTCATGTGCTTTTGGAGTAATCACTCACAAAAACGCTTTTCTAATTATTTTCAGTTACAGCTTCAACAACCAGTTCCCTTGGGTTTGACTCTGCTTGCCGCTACACTAGCTTTTAGCAACAGAAATATATATATTAAATTTGATGCGTCAGACGACGCGCGTCAAATTTTGGCGCCATTGCCGGGGAACTGCACTTCGGTGAAGCTATTTTTTGTTTTTGTTTCTTATTTTTCCTTTTTTGTGTGCTTGTTACTTGTGTCGTGATGTCCCATGCAGGTAGTGAGGTTGGTGATAACAACAACGAGAACATCGAAGGTGGTGATGATCAGATGGAGCCTTATCAACCCACAATGAAGGTGCTATCTGCCCCTAATTTTCTGAATATACCTAGTGCGTCTACGAGGGGCCAGACACGCAGGAAATCGAGATGAAGACTGCGGTAGTGCACTATCTACCGAAGTTTTCGGGTATGCCAGGAGAATCAGCCACTAGACATCTGTAGGATTTTCATGGCATCTGCCAGACTCTCCGACCTTATGGAGTCACAGTGGAGAATTTCAAACTTAAAGCTTTCCACTTTTCTTTACATGACATGGCTGGATCTTGGTTTCTGTCTCTTCCTTCAGGTAGCATCAGGACATGGGACCAGATGCAGAAGACGTTTCTCGACAAATACTACCCAACAGCTAAGGCATGACAGGTTCGTAGACAGTTGCAGGATATTGGCAGGGGCCTAACGAGTCTATGTATGACTATCTGGAGAAGTTTAATGCCCTGAAGCAGAGCTGCTGCAACCTGGGAGTGCCTGAGAAGCTGGTAATCGAGTACTTGCTAGATAGGTTGAGACCACTCGATATGATGCTGCTTGATACCACGGCTATAGGCACGATCATGAATTTATCCCCAGCTAGAGTGAGGAAGTTGATCGCTGAAGTGGCCGAGAATGCTAGATACAGAGAGGAGGTCAGCCGCCAAGAGGAATTTAGCAGGACCAGAAACTTTGTAAAGGCTGATACCCCATTGAACTCGATGAGTGAGGAGCTAAAACAGATGAGAGACTTAATGCTGAAGCTCGTGATGAATCAGATGGTCCAGGTGAAGCCTTGTAAGTTTTGTGGTGCAACTAATCATAAGACGGACGCTTGCTCGACTCTACAGGAGGATACACAGGCCAATATCAATGCAGTGGGTGGATTCCAAAATTACAACAATCATGCACCCTAGCAACCTCATCAGCACCAGTACTATCACCCACCGTACCGTCAACAACAGGGAGGCTAAAGTAATCAGAATCAGTATCAGCAGCGAGGACAGAATTACAGTCAAGAAAACCCTAACAATAAGAGTTCCAGCAAGTCTCTAGAAGATGTGGGGAAGGAGCTGGCAGCTAGCACCCAGCAATTAGCCAACACTGTGTAGCAAAATCAGGCAAAGAACGATGGATCCTTAGCGGAGCTGGCTAAGCAGATGTCCCACTTAGCCCAGACTGTTTTTGAGCCGAAGAGAGATCCGGGAAAGCTATTGTCGCAGATAATGCCTAATCTAAAGGGAAGCATCAGTACGTTGGCCATAATAGACGAACCGGAGGTAGAAAACAAAGAAAACGAGTCGGAGTCCGTGAGAGTCGCGCCCAAAGACAACGTAAACGTTGGGCGCGCCGACCTAACATGTGAACTGGACGCGGCGCTAAAGATGTCAGCGGACGCGGTGAGCAAGTTGGTCACACTCAATGAGGAGATTAGAGCCGCACCCAAGAAAGACATTACAGCTGGGCACGGGGACTTAATGTCTTCGTCCGGCGCGACACTCTCGGAGGGGAGAAATTTATTTTCATGTTTTGGGACCCGCCTTCATTTTCTATGCAGGTAAGAGCTTCTGAAGAGCATATGATAGACAAGAATGAGCTAGGAGATGAGTTGGAGGCGAAGCATGTGCTAGAAAAGTCAACAGAGGAGCACCCGCTTGCTACGAGTCAAGAGGCACCACCGGAAAAGTTTAAGGACCCAGGTGCCTTCATAGTCACCTGTGGTGTTGGTGAGACTCTTATACATCAATGTTTAATCGATTTGGGTGCTGCTATTAATGCCATGCCGTACTCTTTATATTGTTCTTTGCAATTGGGAGTTTTGAAACCTCCGAAACTCTTGGTAGAGTTAGGAGATAAATCACGTATTCGTCATGTTGGCTTGTTAGAGGATTTAAAACTCCATGTTGGAGATCTTGTTGTTCCTGCAGACTTTTATGTTTTGCAGATGGGAGATGCTAGAGATGATGATACTCCAACACTTATTTTAGGACGTCCATTCCTCTTTGCCACAAAGACCAAGATTGTCATGGGAACGGGCTTGTTGTCACTTGCGTTTGCTGGTAAGAAATTGAACTTTCATATTTATGAGGATGTCGACCGTCCATGAATGAAGAATCCACCGGACATCGTGCACACACCATATCTTGGTGCCTTACTTCCTGACCTAGCAGATGAGGCCGGCCACACAAGAAACAAGGTGACCAAAGTGTCCTCGCAAACTCGGGAGGATGTGAAGGCTAACCCGCCTGATCGATGTAGGAGAGACACGAGAGTACCATTCTACCAGGGCTATGAGCAGACTGAAAGAGTAGCTGAGGTGAAGTTTGACCTCACACGTCCATGGGATCCCAACCTGTGATCCCTAATGAGGTATCGTCGAGCCAATGACGTAAAACAAAGGCGCTCGCAGGGAGGCAGCCCGGTAAATTTTTTTTCTTGTTTTTTGTCTTTTGTGTCCATTTGAGTCTTGGTTGGTCTATTGTCATCTAACCGTTCTATCTTCACTTGGTTTGTGTGGGAAAGAAGTCATGCTGCAGGTACAAAACAGGTCCAACTCAGTGAGGATCGCGTCGATCATTAACATAAGAGGTGCGCCCAAGCTTAACATTAGTGGCGCGTCCTAGGAGAACATTAAGGCGTTGACCACGCCCCTAACGTCTACACTGAGCGCGGCAGATGGTTGACCATGGCTGACTGTTGACTGACTCGTTTGACCAGAATTCTCACCATCACGCGACGAAACGAGGGGAGTGCCTCTTCACTTTTATTCTCTATTTGCTTTTTCCCTACGCATGTGTGTCTTGCATTGTTTGTCTTTGAACTGAAGTCGTACAGTTAGGACACGACTTGGTTCAAAAGTGTGGCGTGGGAGAGTCAGTCGGTCAATCGAGTGTGCACGTTTATTTTTTCTTGCATATTGTACCGTGTCAGCACGTTTTTTTGTGTTTTCCTTGTTAAATTTTTTTGGATGAAAGTATGAAATTTCTCTTCTATTCTTGAATATGCAGTATTGAATGTGGATGTGAAATACATGAGATGACTATATTGTATTTCTCTCGTGAAATCTGAATTGTGCTTTTACATGTAAATTTAACCTACTACGTGTCTTTTGAGTTGAGATAAACAGAGATGTGTAGTTGATAGAAACGTCCTAGAGAGACTTGACGAAGCACTCAAAGGACCGGATTTCTAACTGTATAGTTATATGAATTTAGTGAAGGCTAGCAGTTCGGGACTTTATGGTTTAGAGTTTACTCCGCCATTGCATTGTTTATGTAAGAAGGCGGGACGGGAAAACAGACCGTCCTATCTCTAGTATGAAGTAACCGGGAAACGGTAGAGGGCCCCCATCTTGACTCGCGTCAAAAAGGGCGAGGATGAGAAAGAGCGGGGAAGTATTTCCACATGCTTGCGGGCGATGATTGGACCTCCTTCAAAAGAAAAGAAGAAAAAGGACAAGCTATTGACAACAAAGGAGCAAAGCTCAAGAAAAAATCAGCTAGTTATGAAGGTTTATACAAAGAAAAGTGAAGTACATCACTCATACACAAGAGCCTAAGGCCAAAGAAGTTCACTACATCAAAGACTGTCCAACAAAAGAAGAAAGAAAAGCTCAAAAACCTTGAAGCTCGAATGAATCATGTGCTAGAAAAAGCAATGAAGTATAACCATATAGCAAGAGTTCGGGACAACGAATGCAGATCATGGTTCTAAAGAGGACTATCTCCCATTCATCCGAAGTCATTTTAATTTCAGCTCAAAGGTAACATGTATCAAGTTAATTCTGTGTTGAGCATGATTATTTGAGTAACGATTGAGTTTTACGTAGAAAAGCGAGTCTAGACTACTGACGCGCGTCGTCTGACGCGTTAAATTTAATATTTATATTTCTCCTGTTAAAAGCTAGTGTAGCGGCAAGCAGGGTCGAACCCAAGGGAGTTGGTGTTGTTAAAGCTGTAACTGTAAACAATTAAAGAAAGAGGGGGTTTTAAGCAGTTGTGAGTGCAAAAGAGGCGATTAGCAAGGAAGGATTCAATCAGAGAGAATATTCGGCTTAGGGTTTCGATTGTGGCATGTTTATCATCGACTGCTAAATATCAAATCTCTAGTTTCTAAGTGTGGTTGTTCCGACAAAGGTAACTACCCTAGTATCCCGACAAAGGTGATACACCACAATCTAACCCGACAAAGGTGTTAGACTTCTAGTTCTTTTCTAAACACAATAATCTGACAAAGGTATTATTAAGTCTAGGTGTTACGATCTACCTTTACGACAAAGTTTCCAGTAGATATTAACGATAAGAATTGGTTGTCAAACTAAGCTTTCCGACAAAGTTTCCACTTAACCTAACAATTCAATTCATGGGATGAAGAACAAGAACTAGAGAAACATGAAATCGCATTAAAAAAAGAGTCTCAAAACATATGTCACAATAAACGAAACCCTAAACTGAATTAAGAGTTTAGCTACACATGGCTTCGGTCGCCGGCTCCCTTGTCATCAGGACACCAACTTCCTTGACCTTCCGGCAGTGGGCAGGCGTCAGCCCCCATACATGGTCTTACGACTTTGCGAATATCGGTGTTTTTGGTAAACAGTCGACCGAGCCTGGTCACTGCGACCCCCTTTGTGAGGGGGAACCCCTTCTCCCGAAGTTACGGGGCTATTTTGCCGAGTTCCTTAGAGAGAGTTGTCTCGCACCCCTAGGTATTCTCTACCTACCCACCTGTGTCGGTTTCGGGTACATGTACCTTTTTTTGAAGGTCGTTCGAGCTTTTCCTGGGAGTATGACATGGGTTACTTCAGCGCCGTAGCGCCCGGTACTCGAACATTGGCTCGAGGCATTTTCTCTACCCCTTCTTACCCTGACATGGAAGTAAAACATATAATGAGTAGTAGTAAGAAAATCTCTTCTCTCGTCGAAAGCTTCGCCTTCACCTCCAGAGCCTTCTCGGTCTTCGTAGAATGATGAATGATAGAAACCCTACTACAAACATTTTATTTATAGCAAAACTGGGTTTCTAAATATGTTTTTGGGCTGAAACTGCTAATTTTCGGACTTGCTGACATCATCACCTCGTCGGATCTATCGCGCCCAAGGAAGACTTTAATGTCGCGCCCAAGGAAGTGATTATCGGTACTAAAATGGCCATTGGACGCGGTCTCTAAAATGGCCTACCAGCGCGACTCTCTCGGACAGCATTTTGCTCTTCTAGCGCAGCACTTCGACTCTTGATTCGGCTATCCAAATGACCTCGGCTCTCGGTGTGAACTAGGGAGTTGTAGGGAATTGAATCAGCTACGCAATGAAATGTAGCTCGTACTTTTGTGATTAGTGGTCAATTTCCATCACTCCGTCGAACCTCCAAAGGTCTGATCTGCCACTGTGGTGTTTCTAGAATGAAATGCCGTCTTTTATGCGCGTTTCCTCCTAGAGCTTCCGAAACACCTGAAATGCAAAACAACACTAAAAAGTAACTGTTCGCATAATAAAGTGTCGAAATAAATGGGAATAACTGACTCGACAAGTCGTATAAATACGACTCCTCAACTACCAACTCATATTCATGTGCATTTATTCAAGACGTCGAAGAATGAGTGGGATGTTCCTTTTGTTATTTCTGTGACTTATTTCTTGTTCGGGATGAACAAGTCTAAGTGTTGGGTAGTTTGATGAGTCGTATAATATGACTCATCGAGTCAGTTATTCCCATTTATTTTGAGACTTTCATATGCGAACAGATACTTTTTAGTGTTGTTTTGCGTTTTAGGTGTTTCCGAAGCCTTAGAAGGAATAAGCGCTTAAAGACGGCATTTCGGTGCCAAATACATCACATGGAGTACATAGACGATCAATTGGAGTGCCAGAGTCGAGATTCGAGCGAGAGGAAGGACTCCAGTCCCGAGAGCATCGCGCCCATGGAACACTTTAAGAGTGTTCAGGGCCGGATAAAGTACACTATGGGCGCGACGCTAACGTACTCGTTGGGCGCGGCAAACCCAACTAGGTAATGACGTCAGCAAGTCCGGGATTTGGTAATTCAACCCAAAAACAGACTTAGAAAACCAGTTTTGCTATAAATAAAAGGTTAGGAGAAGGGTTTCAATCATCCCATCATCCTATGAAGACCAAGAACGCGAAGCTTTCGCCGATACAGAGAATTTCTACTTCTATTTCATCAAAAATATTTGTGTTTAATTTTATGACGATGAGTAGCTAATTTTATATTTCAGTTTAGGGTTTCGCTCGTTGTGACACATGTTTTAAAACTTTTTACTTCATGCAATTTTTTGTGTCTCTAGTTCTTGTGCTTAATTTCAAGGATTGAATTGTGAAGCTAAGTGGATACTTTGCCGTAAAGCTTTGCCTAACAAGTCAAACTCTACCGTTAATACTTGTCGGATACTTTGCCATAAAGACAGGTAGTAACACCTATATTCGATAATACCTTTGCCGGATTATTGTGTTTAGGAAAGAACTAGAAGTCTAACACCTTTGCCGTGTTAGATTGTGGTGTATCACCTTTGCCGGGATACTTTAGGATATTACCTTTGCCGGAGTAACCACACTTAGAAACTTGAGATTTGATTTTTAGCAGTCAATGATAAACATGTCACAATAGAAACCCAAGCTGAATGTTTTCTCTAATTGAAGTCTTCCTTAGTGTTTTCTCTTGTGCTTTTGCAGCAATCACTCACAAAAACCCCCCTTCTAATTGTTTTGAGTTACAACTTCAACAACCAGTTTCCTTGGGCTCGACCCTGCTTGCCGCTACACTAGCTTTTAGCAGAAGAAATATAAATATTAAATTTGACGCGTCAGACGACGCGCGTCAATTATGATGATGAAGGTGATGGTGCTATGATGATGATGATATAATGATGATGGTGACGATGATGGTGGTGATGATATTGGTGATATGATGATGATGTTGATGGCGGTGATGAGGATTGTGATGATGATGATGATGATGATGAATGTGATGATGATATGATGATGATGGTCATAATGAGGATCATCGTCATGATTTTGTTGTTGTTGATGAAAAAATCAATTTAAATCGAACTTCACTTAACTTAATTTAAATTAAATTAACTGAAATTAACTTAAATTAACTGAACTCAACCTAATTTAATTAAAATTAACTTAACTTGACTTAACCGTCAAAAATATAAGTTCAAGTGGACATGCCCTTAGACTATACTAGACAAGAATATAGGAATAACATCTAACTTGGACCACGACCAATGCTTACAAAGGGTTTTCTTGCAAGGGTATCAGCCGATCCATTCGCTTCACGCCGAATGAGCTCAACTCTCCAATCATCATGAGCTTTTTGCAACTCCAAACAAATCTTTTACCACTGATGATAAGTCGAATTTTTGACTTATTCTTTGCCATATTTCACTAAGACTTTGATTTGTTGTCGACATATTTTGATGTCATTTGACCCTTGCATTGCACATTTCAGGTACAAAATGATTCTCTACCAATGTCAAGACCTCAAGATGAAGATTGCACAAAATGTCGAAGGTTCGGGACAAAATGAGCAGAATTGAAATGCTACTCGCCCGGATAGCATTGTGACCAAACACGTATAGTGGATAGGGAAAAGATGGGCAAAGCCAAAGAAAGAGTTATCAATGGCATAGAAGGGGGTACATGATATCCGCGCTCTTAACAGGTGCGAGTTTATGATCGAACGACTGCGTCATACAAAGGACGAACATGATAAAAACAAAGGGAATCCATAGACCGGGCCCATGCCATTTCTGATGGTAATCTGCTGGTAAAAATTCGTAACATTCTGCACATAATTCGTATCAAAGTAGGCACTGATTTCAAAAAAAAATTGTAGGCACTGTACCTGGATAGATTTCAAGATAGACTTGTTAAAGTCGAGAGAACAATTCCTGCAATAATAACAATCAATTATGATGCCATTGAAAACAGAATCAAATCTAAGTACAACCAAGGTGGATTTGGGAAGCATGTGATATTGCTAAAGCGAAATGCACCTCCTGGTCTTGTTAGGATGTTGAAAGCAGTGTCCGGCGTTGTAGAAGAAGAACAAGAAGCTAGTGACATCAAAAAAACTTGTTTTGTAAGTTTATACGCAAAGTAAATTTCATGTTATTTTTGTTAGCAACAGCTTCAAAATACGTATTATTTTCATAAAAACTAGTAGATATAATTCTTGTCACAAATATATATTTATAACACGTAGTAGTTAATTTAACATTCGTACCATTGATGATGTTGTGGAGTATTTCTTATATTGACATACAATTTATAATACGTAGGATTGTTTCTAAAATTTCTAGATATTAGTTCTGACAACATTCAGTGGGCATAAGTTTATAATACGTAGATTCATGAGTAAAATGTGTAGCAAAGGTAGTGAGTACCTGTTCTCATATAACAGTGTTATAAATGTATTTACAATACGTCGCAACTGTACTAAAATGTGTAGTGAGTATGCTGTTTTATAGGACAGTGATATGCATGTTCTTTTTTGCTTGTTATTGCTATAATAGTTTATCAAAGTTTTATCTTGAAAGTACTCACACATTGCTTAAATACCAGAAATTAGTAGCAGCGCAAGAAAAGGTCATAAAAATGTTGGTTGAAGCAATTAAAAATTATGATGAGGCTTACCAAGCAGCATTGAGGTCCCCTGATTTCAAAGGCAGAATCAAGAACGTATGGAAGATCTACGGAAGAGATGACTCAAGAACATATCAGTATTACCAACCCCACGACTATAACACCTACAATACCTATGCAATATCATCCACGTGTGATGGAACACATGACATTGCAATTTAAAAACCCGGTTACTATTCGCATTGAGGAATCCATTCAACACCCCATCCAGTCAGAACACCAGCAAAAACACTCTTCAACAAAAATAACTCAAGAAAAAACAACAGATCCATCTGCAAAACATGTAGACAGATCTGTTGGCGTGGCACCATTTAAACCGACATCGAACTCGATTGCATTTATTGTATTTTCTATAATTTCAGTGGTTTACTATTTGAGAATGGAATTGACGCTGTTGATTACATCGAATTGTAACCCTGCAGAAGGACGCATGACTGTCTAGTGTCATCATTGACTTTTGGGCACTATTGTTGAACAAAAACAAGAAATTAAGATCTTCAAAGAGTATATTAAGATTTTTTGTCACGACACAAACAACTGTGAGTGTAATCTACTTGTTTGAAAATTAATTTATCCAATCAGATGCATATTTTAAACACTATATTATCTTGCAGATGCATACCACAAAGGAAGACCGGGGAACACCAGAAAGTCGAGCTGCAACCTTCAAAACTTTACTTGAAAGGGAGCTTCGTAAATTTCCAAGATTAAATGTTTATGAGGTGACATTGGTAAGTCTGCGTTTCATCCATTTATATAATTCATATGGTTATCTGAAATGTTCTAAGTTTATGATATCATAATCTTGTAATTCATGTTCGCAATGTGCCACAACAACCATTTCTATTTGTTGTGCTATGACATGAACCGAGCCAAGATAGAGGTGATTGATAATTCTAAGAAGGTTCCAAGTTTAAAGCTAAAATACGACACCCACGTTGACAATCTGATAGTTAGTTCACTGTTCTTTTGATAATAAAAGTCGTAATCTCGTACTTAAAATGTGTAGCTACATATGTTAGGTATATTAGTTCTGGCTAAATTTATAATACGTAGATTCTTGTTTAAAATGCGTAGCATAAATAATGTTGTTGGTAGGCATTCATTTGTTGAGCATGTAATTAAAATACGTAGCAACTGTATTAAAATGCGTAGTAAGTATGTTGTTTCTTAGAACATTATTATGCATGTAATCACTAGCGTTGTCCACATAACTTTATAGACAAAGAACTTCTTGAATTACCTAAATGAAATCAAACACAAGAAGTGTGATATATTTGCCAAAGAAACACCAAAACGCCTAACAATGAGCTGGAGAACAAAGAATAATGATACAGATTTTGGGATCTTCACTATGTGCCACATGGAAACTTACTTTGGCAGTGGCCAAAAAGATTGGAAACGTGGCCTAGCGGACGAAGGCAATAAGGTGAGTCTTGTCTTAAACTCCAACTAATGAAAAAATGTCAATTTAACATATTTACATTAACATTGCAGCAACAAGGTCAACTAGTAGCGTTGCGTGACACTTACATGAACTTGATAATACGATCAAACCTAAACTCAAGAAGAAAGATAGTGTTGAAATGCGTCGTTGACTGGTGGAAAAATAATCCAGCAGAATATGATGGATATGAAATTTAGATTCAGGGCACTATCTGATTTGTATATGGTCCCAAGTGTTAACTACGCATTATATGCTTTATACTACTAATATTATGTACTTGACTACGTTAGTATGGTACGAATAATATGTTTCCATGTATGTTGCTCAGTATTTTTAATATGATAATTAGATTCAAGGCGATGTATTTGGATACCCATTGACAAGCGTATTTTTAACCCTTTATAGTTGTCAAGTTATTTGTTTTAGGGGTCAAATTGTAGTCAAAAACAATTTATAAACCTTGGTAAGCCAAGGGTCCATCCATGGAACAATGTGTGTGAATACTAGTTAACAAGTGACCTATTCAGCTATTCCAAATAATGAGAAATTTTTGGTGTGAAACAAATCGCAGAAATTAAATGCAGAAAATATAAAAGGTTTTGGCTTGATCAGAGAAAGAATCCCAAGATCAAACTTCACCCGTGCCAACCCAGAAATCAGGCATCAATATCACGTAAATTCGTCATGCTTTCGAATATAGAAATAAACCAAAATAGTACTAGACAAGCCGCCCATCCACGGATCATTGTCTAGATTATCTCAATCGTTGAACGCCGCCCATCAACGGATTATCAATAATTTCGATTAGTTGAGTTTAGGGTTTTTCAGACAAAGGTCAACTTTCCTATTAATTCATGTACTACCATTGTAGCTACCATAACCTAATATCAATTTCATGCAATCCGGTTCATACCTAGGACCCATCCATATTTTGGTAATTAACCTAAATACGTTCTAGCATGGAAACATCCCATTCAATGTAAAACTTGCAAGAACGATAAAATTAAGCACAATGAAATTGAATATTCGAATTGCATTAATGACAAACGTTCAATTGATCACATGACGAGTTGGGTACATAGCACGGGATCCGTAGGATCCCAGAATATGGAAGACTACTCACTACTCATGGTAAGTTAACCAAAAATAGTAAAGGTTGAGAAATCAAGGACGAGGAAACCGTGTAGACGATGTAGCTCGTTGAGTCGTTGATCTCTCTCGATGTTCGGCTCTGTCTTCTTCTCCAAGTCTGGTCAGAGAAAATCAAGCTCTCTAAAAATAGAACCTGAATTTCCTATTTATAATTTGGAAATTCCCGACGATGCCGCGACACCCGTGACATTCGAGCATGTCACGGCAGAGGCAAATCTCACTGAGCTGTAAGGGTGCCGTGAGACCCGTGACACACAGACATGTTACGTTTGTCACGGCCCGTCTTGATTTCTCTGTGGAAAATACATGCCGTGGCACCCGTGGTGTTGATGAGATTTCACGGCCGTCACGGCGCCTTTCAATGGTGCAGAGCCCGTTTTGGCCTTTTTCGTCAATCTTTTCTGTTCTTGCTGGCTCATGGAGCAATGATTCGTCTATTTTGTTATCCTTCATCGAATGAAGTGAATAATTAGTCCAAATATCGACTGATCACCCATCCCATTTGATCGTTACGCATTATATGGGTTGTACTACGAATATTAGATACTTGATCCGTTTTCATACGAATTTTGCTTACTAGTCTACGCATTATAAAATCAAAGTTCATGTTCTTCGAATTTTGACTAATATACTACGCATTATAAGATACAAGTTCATGTTCTTTGATGCGAATTATGAATGTAAAGCTATGAATTATAAACTCAGATACTGTAAGGTTGTTCTAAGCCAGCGACATCAAATTCATCTTAAGTGTTCAGAAGTGGAAACACGCATTTGTGACTCGTTCACTAGTCTCTTTGGAAAGGTACGCTTGTCATGTTGCCCTAACTCGGTGCACCACCTTCCACAGTTTATCTTTAATGCACGACGAAGGCCAACTTGAAGTGAAATAGCAATCAAAACCGGATATGAGTTTCCAGAACCCATATCGATCCTCATTAGTGTACTGACCACAAAAATCCTCTTCGTTGAATTCTCTGCGCACTATTCGCTTATCGTGCCATTTCTTTGTCCGCTCCTTATAAACACGAGCATTCTCGTAGGAGTCCAACCTGATCTCATCGAGCTCGTTTAGCTGTAGCAGTCTCTTTTCCCTAGCTGCTTTCATGTCCATGTCTAGCTCTCGAATGGCCCACAGAGCCTTGTACTCGAGCTCGACTGGTAGATGGCAGGTTTTTCCGTACACACGCCAGAAAGGACTCATCCCGATAGGAGTTTTGAATGCAGTTCTATATGCCCATAGCGCGTCATCTAGCTTGGACGCCCAATCTTTTCTGTGGCTAGAGACTGTCTTCCCTAGGATGCTCTTGATCTCTCTATTAGAGATTTCTACCTGCCCACTGGTCTGAGGGTGACATGGAGTGCCAACCTTGGGATAAACACAGTAGTTCTTCAGCAAGGTCTCGAAATTTCTTTCTTTGAAGTGGGAGCCTCCATCACTAATAACTGTTCTAGGAACTCCGAACCGAGGAAATATAACCTCCTGAAACATTTTCATAACTACCTTGGCGTCGCAAGTAGGAGTATCCACTGCTTCAACCCAGTTGGAAACATAGTCGACTGCTACCAAGATATACTGATTTGCATAAGAAGTTAGGAATGGTCCCATGAAATTGATGCCCCATACATCAAATAGTTCGACTGCAAGAATGCTCTGCTGGGGCATCTTCTGCTGCTTAGATATATTTCCAGTCCTCTGGCATTGATCACAAGCTTTGACAAACTCGTGGGCATCCTTAAATAGAGAGGGCCAAAAGAATCCGGACTGTAAAACTTTCGTGGCTATTTTCGAACCAGCCCCGTGGCCAACATATCGTGATGAATGGCAGCGCTCTAAGATCCATATTATTTGGTCCTCGTCGACACAAGTCCTGTAGAGACCGTCCGCACATAATCTGTATAGAAAAGGGTCATCCCAGAATTACCTCTTTACGTCGGACAAAAATTTCCTCTTCTGGTTGTGTGACAGGTCAGGAGGAATGATATCACAGGCCAAGTAATTGACGAAATCTGCGTGCCACGGGGCGACATCCACGTCGATACTCATAAGCTACTCACATGCTAGAGAGTCAATCATCTGGAGTTTGTCCTTTTCGCGATCGAGCTCTCCTAGCGCGAGGCGTGACAGGTGATCTGCAACTAGATTTTTAGCTCCTTTCTTGTCTCTAATCTCAATGTCAAATTCTTGAAGGAGGAGAACCCATCAAATCAACCAAGGCTTCGAATCCTTCTTGGATAGAAAATACTTAATGGCGGCATGGTCAGTGTACACTATGGTCTTCGAGCCTATCAAGTATTGCCTAAACTTCTCAAAAGCATAGACGATGGCTAGCATCTCCTTCTCTGTTGTAGTGTAGTTTGCTGCTGCGCCAGCCAAGACTTTACTGGCATAGTAGATCACATGTAGCTTCTTGTCATTGCGCTGCCCTAAGACTGCTCCCACTGCGAAATCGCTAGCATCAAACATTAGTTCAAATGGCAGCTCCCAGTCAGGGGCTGCACTACAGGGGCAGAAGTAAGAGCAGATTTCAGCATATGGAAAGCATTAAAACATGATTCATCAAAGTTAAACTCAGCTTCCAGGCATAGTAGATCAGTGAGTGGCTTGGCTATCTTCGAGAAATCTTTTATGAAGCGCCGATAAAATTCTGCATGCCCTAGAAAGCTTCTGATTCCTTTCACATCCTTAGGTGGGGGCCGCTTTTCAATCACCTCCACCTTAGCGCGATCGACCTCGATGCCTCTGTTGGAGACGAGGTGTCCCAACACAATGCCTTCCTGCACCATAAAGTGTCACTTCTCCCCGTTTAAAACTAGGTTGGTGTCAACACAACGACGAATAACATTAGTAATGTTAGAGAGGCATGTATCGAATGAAGAGCCATACACCGAAAAATCATCCATAAATACTTCCATGGTGTTTTCTATAAAATCAGAAAAAATGGCCATCATACAACGCTGAAAAGTAGCTGGTGCATTGCAAAGACCGAAAGGCATGCGTCTATAAGCAAATGTGCCAAAAGGGCAAGTGAAAGTGGTCTTCTCCTGGCCTTCGGGGTGTATAGGGATCTGGAAGAACCCACTATACCCGTCGAGGTAGCAGAAAAACTTATGTTTCGCAAGACGTTCTTACATTTGATCGATAAATGGCAAAGGAAAGTGATCCTTACTAGTAGCCTTATTCAACGTTCTATAATCTATGCACATGCGACAACCAGTCATAGTACGAGTAGGAATCAAATCATTATTATCATTATGAACAACAGTCAAACCTCCCTTCTTGGGGACAACATGCACAGGACTTACCCACTCACTATCAGCAATAGAATAAATAATGCCAGCATCCAGTAATTTTAGAATTTCATTCTTCACTAAATCATTTAGCTTAGGATTAAGACGTCTCAAGGCGTCCCTAGTGGGCCTAGCATCGCCCTCTAGATGGATACTATGCATGCACATATCTGGGCTGATCCTCTTAAGATCATCAATCGAATAACCGGGGGCTGGCCTATGCTCACTCGGGACATCTAGCAATCTCTGGGTCTCTACATCAGTCAAGGATGCATTCACAACTACCGGGTAGGTCGAGTTAGGGCCAAGAAATTCATACCTGAGACTTGTAGGCAGAGGCTTTAGGTTTACCTTGCAAGGTTCCTAACCTGAGTCGGTGGTCTGTTCTGCTTCAGCTTGAGCTGCTCCCTTAGTGCTCACTGCGCACACATCCATCGGTATAGGTAGCCTGGTACAACTCTGTAAGGCTCAACAGTGGTCAGTGTAATAGGGTCATCAATATCAGCAGAGTCCGGTACATCACAGTCAGCTGACAGACTAGGACTCTTACACATGTCAGGCAAACAAAAGACGACTCGTTCACTGCCAACTCGTAAAGCTATAAACCCTCTATCCATATCAATGACTACCTTAGCCGTGAAAAGGAATGGTCTACCAAGTATAATTGGGATATCTATGTCCTCTGAAATTTCTAGCACTATAAAATCAGCAGGGATGTAAATGTTCTTCACCCTGATGGGTACATCCTTTAGAACCCCTCTTGGGAGTCTACAAGAACAATCCGCCAGGCGAATAGTGACATTAGTAGGACAAAGATCACCCAAATTAAGTTTAGCATACAAAGAATATGGCATGATAGACACACTAGCACCTAGATCGCATAGAGCATGACGAATAGTAATACCGCCAATATCACAAGCGATAGAAAAACTCCCTGAGTCTTTAAGCTTAGGCGACATGGGCTGGTGCATGGCAGCACTACACTCCTCACTCAGAGCCACTGTCTCGGATCCTTCGATCTTCCTCTTTCCAGTAAGAATCTCCTTCATAAATTTGGCATAAGTAGGAATCTGAGTGATGGCATCAGTGAGTGGCAGCGTGATGTACATAGTACGAATTTTGTCAACAAACTGTTTGAAAGCCTTGTCTTTCCTTGTCGCTGTTAACCGCTGCGGGAATGGAACTATATGTCTATAAGGGGCAGGCTCCACCGTCTGCGTAGAATTTTCAGCTCGGTTTTTAGCGTCCTTCAATGTTTCCTCTTCAGCAGGTGTAGGATCAGGTGCTGATTTTGTAGCTGGAGATCGAGTGCCCCGAGCTGGCAGCATCTCAAGCTATTTTCCTCCTCGTAGTGTAATGGCATTCACTGATTCCCTATGATTTGGATCTGGCTTCGATGGGAGTTTCCCATGTTCTCTAGTCGCCGAGTTTGCTTACTGAGTCACCTGAGTCTCCAACATTCTATTTTGAATAGCGAGCTGCTCTACAGTCCTTCGCATGTCTCTTACCTCAACAACGGTTTGCTCAGATGCCTTTCGCTGATCCTCGAACGTCTTTCGGTGATCCTCAGACGTCTTTCGCTGGCCGGCTATGAAGCTAGATAGCATGGCTTTTATGTTTGACGTCGGTCCAGAGTTCTGAGCTCGCTGTGGCTGAGTTGGATTGTTATAGCTCCCTTAATTTTGATTTTGCTGCTGCCGGGGCTGGTTGTTATACCAGTTCCTTGGCTGGTATGGGGCATGGCTGCTGTCTGTATGGAACCCTGGCGGTGCCTGATTTTGTAGCTTATAGGAGAGGTTGGGATTATTCCTGTTCGGGTTATCCCACCAGTTCATGCCCGATCCGTAGGCAAAACGGTTTCCTTGATTGTTTTGCCCTACATAATTGGCATCCTCTTGGTTTCCATCGTTATCATCTTGTCCCATCACCGGACATCCATCTGCAAAATGAGAAGGAGAGACACAAATTTGACAATAGACAACCACATTAGCAACATCAGAAGACTTCATAGAGGATTCTGTCTTCAGATTTTTGATTTCAGTTGCAAGCATCTTTTTTGTGTTGGTCAACTCAATAATATCATTAGTGCCATCAGCGAGGTAGAGATCATGCACACCCTTCTTGTCCTTAGGATTACCTCGATCACTCGTCCAGAGGTGGTAGTCTTGAGCTGCTTTCTCTCCGATAGCATAGGTTTCTTCCAAGGGAACTCCAGTAAATCCTCCACCAGCTATTTGATTTATCAAGGTGCGCATCCCCTAGTCGATTCTTTGATAGAAGGTGTCCATGATCTGCCATAGCTCTAGGTTGTGGTGAGGGCACATCCTCATCAGATCTTTGTACCTCTCTGAATCTTCATAGAGAGTCTCACCATCCATAGAGCGGAACGAGATGATCTTGTTCCTGAAATGTGCTCTCTTTGATTGTGGGAAGTACTGTTGGAGAAAGGCCTCAGCCAACTTATCCCATGTAGTGAAAGTTCCCTCTGCATGACTGTCTAGCCACCTACTAGCCTTGTCAGAAATTGGGAATGAGAATATCATAAGGTAGTAGGATTCTGGAGGAACACCATTAGTCTTCACTGTGTTGCACATCTGAATGAAACGCTTAAGGTGCTTGTGGGAGTCTTCGTTCATCCTTCCCAAAAATTGGTTGTTCTGCACCATCTGAATGAGTCCCATTTTGAGTTCCCAGTTGTTGTTGTCTATACCAGGTGGTGCAATGGCGGAATGAAATCCTAAGACTCGTGGAGCAATGTAGTCTCCAAGAGTCCTGCGCACTGGTTGTTGCACGGGACGCTGCTGGTCATCTTGGATCTAATATCACACTAAGCGCTGCGCCGCGGCAACGACGTCATTTTGACAAGCGTATTTTTAACCCTTTATAGTTGTCAAGTTATTTGTTTTAGGGGTCAAATTATAGTAAAAAACAATTTATATACCTTGGTAAGCAAAGCGTCGATCCAAGGAACAACGTGTGTGAATACTAGTTAACAAGTGACCTATTCAGCTATTCCAAATAATGAGAAGTTTTGGTGTGAAACAAATTGCAGAAATTAAATGTAGAAAATATAAAAGGTTTTGGCTTGATCAGAGAAAGAATCCCAGGATCAAACTTCACCCGTGCCAACCCACAAATCATGCATCAATATCACGTAAATTCATCATGCTATCGAATATGGAAATAAACCAAAATAACACTAGACAGGACGCCCATCCACGGATCATTGTCTAGATTAATCTCAATCGTTGAACTCCGCCCATCCACAGATTATCAACGATTTCGATTAGTTGAGCTTAGAGTTTTTCAGACAAAGGTCAACTTTCCTATTAATTCACGTACTACCATTGTAGCTACCATGACCTAATATCAATTTCATGCAATCCGGTTAATACCTAGGACCCATCCATCTTTTGGTAATTAACCTAAATATGTTCTAGCATGCAAACATCCCATTCAATGTAAAACTTGCAAGAACGATAAAATTAAGCACAATGAAATTGAATATTCGAATTGCATTAATGAAAAACGTTCAACTGATCACATGAAGAGTTGGGTACATAGCACGGGATCCGTATGATCCCAGAATACGGAAGACTACTCACTAATCCTGGTAAGTTAACCAAAAATAGTAAAGGTTGAGAAATCAAGGACGAGGAAACCGTGTAGACGATGTAGCTCGTTGAGTCGTTGATCTCTCTCGATGTTCGGCTCTGTCTTCTTCTCCAAGTCTGGTCAGAGAAAATCAAGCTCTCTAAAAATAGAACCCGAATTTCATATTTATAATTTGGAAATTCCCGACGGTGCCTTGACACCCATGACATTCGAGCATGTCACGGCAGAGGTAAATCTCACTGAGCTGTAAGGGTGCCGTGACACCCGTGACACATAGACATGTCACGGTCGTGACGTTGATGAGATGTCACGGCCGTCACCGCCTATCAATGGTCCAGAGCCCTTTTTAGCCTTTTTCGTCAATCTTTTCTGTTCTTTCGTTCTTTCGGGCTCATGGAGAAATGATTAGTCTATTTTACCTGAAACGCTCAAGAAACACATCAAATAGGGACAATTTGCTGGGAGAACAAGTGTTATCCTTCATCGAATGTAGTGAATAATTAGTCAAAATATCGACTGATCACCCATCTCATTTGGTCGTTACGCATTATATGGGTTGTACTATGAATATTAGGTACTTGATCTGTTTTCATACGAATTTTGCTTACTAGTCTACGCATTATAAAATCAAAGTTCATGTTCTTCGAATTTTGACTAATATACTACGCATTATAAGATACAAGTTCATGTTCTTTGATACGAATTATGAATGTAAAAATATGAATTATAAACTAAGATACTGTAAGGTTGTTCTAAGCCAGAGACATCAAATTCATCTTAAGTCTTCAGAATTGACAACATGCATTCATGACTCGTTCACTAGTCTCTTTGGACAGGTACGCTTGTCAGGTTGCCCTAACTCATTGCAATATCCACATGATCTTATAGGTGTCTTTGATTTCTCTATGGCAATTTCTCGGGTGAATTTATGACTATTCTAAATAAAACAATCTTGAAAGGGTGCCTTCCCCATCCGGAAAGTACTCAAAGGAATACACTGGGCAAGTTTTTTTCATATCCTATAAATTGTCAGCAACCATTTGAGCACCATTAAGGCCAATATAGAGTTTCAAATCCCTCTTAATATTTTGTAGCACTTATACAAACTTTACCGCATTCCATGATCAGTTGCTTGTCAACAAGGGACAACTCTCTATGCGAAATCAAAAACTATTTACCTATGTTAGATTCCAAATAATGATTGTGGGTTTCTTCAAACACATAGAAACGATATCTACCACCATCAGTTATGTTAACCAAAAGTCTTGCTTCACACCCACAACGAGTGTCCCTCGTAGACCTCTCATTGCAATCGACAGAATTTATAGTATCAATCACTTTACTCTTTCCTTTGAAACCCTCCCTTCGACACACCAAATACTTTAGGGTAACCATCTTATCTGACCTGCTAGAGGTTGACAAACGCATAACAAATCCAGCGATACGTGCATATTGTTTGTAAAACAATATATCTTGATTGAGATTTGGTAATATCATCCCCACATGTGGCTTTAGCTCATCCGGACACTTAGGAATCCAATAGTTTCTCCCTGATATTGAAACAAATGTACGACTTTCATCATCAAGGATTGTAGTTTCTTTGTTGTTATTAGCTTCAAAACAAAAAAAAAGCACTAGGTTAAAGCTGTTACGAATTATAAAGTGTATATATACTACTAATTATACGCAAAGTAACAAACATGGGAAACAACCTACTTGGGTTTGAATAATGCATATACAGTACGAATAATACATTATACATTATGAAAGCAGCATACATGGGTACGAATAATACGTTATATAGTACAAGTAATACGTTATACAGGGGAAACTAACTGAAAAATTCATCAGAGGACATTAACATACTAACAACAACTGAAAATTGTAAAGAGGTGTACCTCGATTAACCTACGAATAATGCATATACAGTACGAATAATACATTATACAGTATGAAAGCAGCATACATGGGTACGAATAATACATTATACAGTATGGATAATACATTATATAGTATGAGTAATACGTTATACAGGGGAAACTAACTCACAAATTCATCAGAGGACATTAACTTAGTAACAACTGAAAATTGATCAAACCACGCAGAGGATCAAAACTTGATCAAAGTTGACTATCGGAAAAATCAAAACTTGATCAAATTGTAAAAAGATGTCATCCATTAACCGCCAAGATAATAAATTGATCAGAAATAACACACGATCGGGAATGAATTATTTACGTAAGGAGCATTGAGTGTACCTGCATGGGTGTCGTCTACCATATTCATCATGACGTCGAGTTGTGAACCACAAAAAACGAAGAAGATCGATCGCGTATGAGATGAATTGGAATCGCCTAGGGTGTGCGAGATTGTCCACGACTGATCGAATTAGTTATCGAAAAAATAGGAACGAATCAGCGGGCTTGCGCACGACTGAATCTTTAGTATTCCCATTATACCCTCTAAACCATAATTAACATTTAATTATATGTCAAATATATTGTTTATTAAGAACCGTAGGATCTTGGATCCAATAAGTGATATAATTTCTTATTTCTCATGGATAAAGTCACTTCTCATATGATCCTAATACTATTATCATTTTGGATATTTCAGAACGTAAATTGACAGAAATTGCTAGTTCAGAGACCACAAGTTGACGTTTTCCCTTTGACCATACACTTACTAGAAGTAAACGATTGGACAAGCTCCCTTACAAATCCTCTTATCGTTTTACATTGGATGTACACGTTTTAAATTAAAGGGAAAAATACAAAAAGGGGTATCGAACTACCACCAATTTCGAACTTCTTGTCCGAACTATTAAAATTTCCAAAAGCGGTGCGAACTATGTAGACTTTTCTAAAATGGGGTAAAAGCTAAAAGATTTAATGGAATTATAAACACCGTTAATTATAAACATCCTTAACGGCATTATAACTACGTCAACTACTCAATTTCAGATGCCAGTGAAGAAAACATGATCAAATTTGATTATCAAAATATCATATATGCTAAGAGATATCAATGGATGCTTTTCCAGCTATTATAAACCTTCTCTTTTCCATTGGCCTCACATGTTTTGGTCGGTGCTTCCTCTTTCTGGGATCTGTTGGGAATAAGTATTCTTGGATGTTCTAACACATGTTTTGAGATTTTTTTCTTAATGCTTAATTCTTGTTTTCACTAGTTCTTGTTCTTCATCATACGAATTGAATTGTTAAATTAAGTTGAAACCTTTCCATAAGCTTAATTGAACAACCAATTCTTGCCGTTAATACTTATTGTAAACTTTACCGTAAAAATAAGCAGTAACACTCTATTGTAGCATTACCTTTGCATGAATATTTTTCCTAGAAAAAATAGAAAATTTATCACCCTTCCCTAAAGTATCCCGTCTAAAAAAAAAATAACACCATGGGACAGGACGCGGCCCTCTCACTGGAAGCAGTTGGCAGCCTTTGTTTTACAGCCTGAATAATGTTGGACTCCCTTCTTTCTTTTTGGTTTTGTGAAATTCCAATCCTTAGAATGAGACTAACTTGGGTTTAGGGACAAAGAAATGGGTATCACCTCCGCGCATTTAATCCGGCAAAGATGTTAGACTTCTAGTTCTTTCCTAAATACAATAATCTGGCAAAGGTATTATTAATCTAGATGTCACTACCTGTCTTTACGGCAAAGTATCCAACGAGTATTAATGGTAGGGTTTGAATTGTTAGGCTAAGCTTTACGGCAAAGTATCCACTTAGCTTCACAATTCAATCCTTAAAATTAAGCACAAGAACTAGAGGGAATAAGAAATTGCATTAAGAATAAAGTCTCAAAACATAAGTCACAATATGCGAAACCCTAAACTGAATTAGGAATTTAGCTACACATGATTGAAACACAATGCATGATGAAAAGTAGAAAAATCGCTTATCTCGTTGAAAGCTTCATCTTCTCCTCTAGAGCCGTCTTCTGAATGATGTAATTCTGAGATGTTGGAAACCCTAACCCAAACATCTTATTTATAGCAAAAATTGGATTTCCAAATTTGATTTTTGGGCTGGACTTCCAAATCTCGGTTTTGCTGACGTCGGCCGCGGACCATGTACATTTTAGCATCCGCGGACACTATTCATAAATGGCCTGCATCCGCGGACATGTCTGAGTCTGCGCACCAATTCTGACTTTAACTCTGAATTTGACCTTCTAAATGATCTCAGCTGCTCTCGGTGTGAACCAGGGAGTTGTAGGAAATTGAGTAAGCTACGCAACGGCATGTAGGCCATATTTTTCTGAGCAGTGGTCACTTCCCAGCACTCCGCCGAACGTCCGAAGGTCTGATCTGTCATTGTGGTATTTTTGGCAGGAAATGCCATCTTTTATGCGCGTTTACTCCTAGAGCTTCCGAAACACCTGAAATGCAAAACCATACTAAAAAGTAAATGTTCGCATATTAAAGTGTCGAAATAAATGGAATTAGTTGATTCGACGAGTCGTATAAATACGACTCGTCAATGGGAGTTTTTTATTTCTGGATTGTCATCAAGCAAACGTGTGATTGGCATGTGTTTTCATGTGGTTGAGTTGTTGTCCGTGGGATTAGATTTTGCTTGTAAGGGTTGTTTTTGTTCATTGGCATGTGTTTTCATGTGGTTGAGTTGTTGTCCGGCTAGCGATTCCTGCATGGTCAAATTGGTTGACTAGACTTCTGCTTGGCTTTTTCCCAGCATTTGTGCTTTGCTTGGCCTGGTTGGGTCGGCCACACTTATGCTAAGGACCGAAAAAAAAATAATGCCAAGGACCGGGTTGCATTGCTGCCACATTCACATAGTTGCTTCACCATCAGTTTCTCCAACCGTTCTAAAGATCATCAATAGACTTGGATTGTGCTGATAATTCGGTGAAAGTCGCCGTGAGTGCTGCCATGAAATCAGTATTTTTGATATAGTCGTCATCTCTCAATGAAAGCACAAATTGTTACGACCGATGATAATTTGAGATAGTGAGTTGAGATAAGATATGAGAGGTTTGTGATTTGAGACAGAATGAGATGAGATTTAGATAGGCTTGAAATGAAATTGGGCAATTGGGGATAGATGAAAATGGATTGGAGATGAGGCAAAATGCAGAGAACAGGAATTTAACTAACCATTTTTCTTTCACCTTCATCCAACATGAACATGCTAATTTATAAGCCTAAAACATCAACGGTTAGACCCCAAACAGACACTACTACAGATTCTTAATTCTCGTTAATACTAACTGCACAAAACGATTATTAAAAACTAACATTTTTAACCGCCTCGTGTACTTGGATCGTATCATGATGATGATATGATGATTGTGATGGTGATGATGATGACGATGATGATGATTATGGTGATATGAGATAATGACGATATGATGAAGATGATGATATGATGATTTGATGATGTTGAGATGTTGATGATATGATGACGAAGATATGTTAATGATGATATGATGATGGTTATATGATGAAGATGATGAAATGATGATGGGGATATGATGATGATGATATGGTGACGTTTCTATGATGATGATGATGGGGATATGATGATGGTGATGATGTGAATTGATGTTGATGATATAATGATGATGATATTATGTCAATGTTGATGATATGATGATATTGAGATGTTGATGATGAAGATATGTTGATGGTTATATGATCATGATGATGAGATTTTGATGTTGATGATATGATGATGATGATGATGATGATGATGATGATGAAATGATGATGGGGATAAGATGATGATATGGTGACGTTCATATGAAGATGATGATGATGATTAGGGATGCGCAAATTTGAACCGCACCGTAAACCCGACACGAACAAAAAATTTACGATCCGGTGTGACCTGGACCGTAAAAATCCCAGTCTGGTCCACGGTCGATATTTTTGAAAATTTCCTATCCACCAATCTGACCCGGACCATAAAATTTTGATCCGGACAGTAAATTTAAGGTAATCCTATACGGTCCACTTTATACAAAAAAAATCTGGCCCACTGGCCCCGTCCACATAAATCTTAGTCCTATCCGGTTCACGGTCGATATTTTTTAAAATTTTAAGTCCACTGACAGGTGTCGTTGTACCCGTCAAAAATAATATTTCTTATTTCGACTAGCAAGTGGTAAGTCGGGTCGTATCCAAAGAGATTGATATGAGAATCTGTTCACTAATTATGAAAGTGACAATGGGAAATTCAATTAAATAAATAAAACAAAAGCACAAGCAACAATGATCACTTATCAAGAGAGCAATCGTCACACAAATTCAAGTATATAATATCAAAGAGAAGTGCAAGCTAGAACTTTCGACTGTGATGCAAGACCAAATCATTGACAAATCCGTTTTGATTTCTAATGTTCTACAACTTAGAGCTCCCCCGCTAAGGTTATACTCCCCGTTCTAGTTCTAGTACTTAATCTCGCGCTAGCGATAATCAAGACCCTAACTCGCAAGAGTTGCATGAAGATTTAAACAAGTTGTCCTAGGGTGTTTAATCCTAGTGGTATATTACTCGTGTCCCAGTTCGCTATCCCCGCTAGGTTGCTAGTAAACTTGACAATCGGAATCAACTAACAAACCAAAGCTCCCTCACTAGGGTTCCACTCGTGTTAACAGAATCAATTCAATAAACAATGCACAGTAATATGACACAAAACACAGAAATCAATATAGGTCTCAAGTCAAAACATCACAATGTCGAGTTCTAGCCTACACATATGAGTTTAGCTACTCATCGTAAGGGAATACATCATCAAGTTTATGAATGGGATGAAACGAAAATACTGATGACGAATTCTCCACCAAGCTGCAGCTCCACTCCAGTACTTGAATCCAGCAACAAATCCACGTTCAAGCTTCTTCAATTGGAATCCTACTCTGAGAGCTCTCTTCTCCAATCCTCTACTCTCAATTCCCAACTTCGAACGAACCCTAACCTTTCTGATTTTTCTCCTTAAGTCCAGAGCCAGCCGCCTCTCCTCTGTCTCTTCGAAATCTGTATGTTTTCTTTCGAGATTCGAAATCACAAATAATGAAATTTGACTGCCAGCTGGACTCCGCGGACGTCTTCGTCATTTAACTCCCGCGGAGGTCTGTACAATTATCGAAATCCAGTAGACCTCCGCGCATTTAATTCTTCAGGCCTTCGCACTCAGCACTGACTCAGACTTCAAGTACTTTGGACTTCATTCCTTCGACGCAAAACATCTTCTAACAGGCTCTCTTTAGTCGGTATTCCTTCCATGGTCTCCGAATGCACCTGAGAACGAAAACTACACACAGGTAGTGAAATAACATACATGCAAACACTAAGAGACGGGGTTTTATCACAGAAAATAGTCGTACAACTACGACTTATCAAACTACCCCACATTTGAACTTGTTCGTCCCGAACAAGAACAAAGTCATAGAAAGAATTACAACATACTAGTCATGTCAATCCTTACATCTCAATCCCAAATCCATCCTATAATCTTATCATGCCTAAGATTCTAACAATGCGAGTATAGATAGATTGTCGATACTTGTTACCTCGCGAGTTGAAATCCAAATGACCTTGGATGATTGGGAGATAGTCCCCTATAGGTACCACGGACATTGCATTCTTTTCTGAGTTCTGGTCTTTTGATTGAGTCAGCGGCTTTCTCTGACACATGATTAATTCACCGCTTTCATACCGTTGAGTCTTGAATTCCTTAAGTTGTATGGACTTTGATAAACGACACATTTTGCTTGAATCAATCAGATTTTGATTTTCTTCTTACTTGATGGTTTGCCTTCGGCTTTTGAATTTGTTTCGTGTCCACATAATCATTTGCGCCCTTGAACCACTCCAATCATAGCCTACGGATAACAGCATAGGAGTGCGTCCCGCTCTTTTCTCATCCTCGTCCTTTCTGCATGAGGCAAGGTTGGGGTTACCCACCCATTCCCAGCTACTCCGACTAGAGATGGACAGTTTGTTTTCTCTATCCCGCCACCACTGCGAACGCATGAATAAACGTATATAACTCGGTGATGGAGCTACTCTCAGGACTAGGCTAGTGAAGCGTCAACCTCCACCGCTTTTCTCAATCATCAGAACCAAAACTCAGAACTTCCTGCAACTTGCCGTACCTTTCTAGGACATTTCTGTCAACTCCACATCCCTTCATATCACAACTCACAAGAACAAAGCATCGAAATTTTTGAAATTTCGCATTTTTAGTCAAATGAGCACAATAGTCATACAAAGCTGGAAATGAGATTTCGACATAGGAGGAAAGCATAGCAGTACATCATCAGTTCATCACGAGTTCATCAAGACACAAAACATGAAACATAAAAATTTAAAACAGACACGACACACGACTGACACGACTGACTCTATAACATCCCACCCCACACTTAAATTGACCCGTGTCCTCACGGAACGACTCAAGAGATAAGATGGACAAACAAAACAGACTCAAATAAAAATAAAATAGAGGAACAGGTACTCCCCTAATAGTCTGGTGGCGGTGGCTGTGTGTACTCGGGCGGAATGGCATGTCCTGGGCGCCATCCTGGAGGAGCTGAAACCGGATAGAAGCCGCTACCCATCGCCATCATCATCGCCCTGTTCACATTAAATAAATGGTTAATCTGCACCTGTGAATACTCTCCGGGCTGTCTCGGTGCCTGCTCCTCTGGTGGTACTATGTTCAGCGGGACCTCTACCCCGTCCCTCTGACGTCTCCTACCCTCTGCGGGTCTTCCACGCACTGGCGGTCGCCCTCTCCGTCGCGGTAGGCTAGGCGGTGGCCTAAGAGCTGAATCTGCAAAATAAGTCCAACGAACTACACCTTCACTGCTGAGTCTGAATGTCCTCCCAGAACTAACTCTGTCACTGTCAGCTAATCCATAAGCAAGAATACTGTGGCCTGGAAGTGCATCCATATCCGGGTGCAGACTGCGTAGCAGATAAGTTACCATGCCACCTACATAAAGTGGCCCTCGAGGCCGAATATGCTTCCAGTGCTCATACAAAAAATGTCACCATTGTGGGACTACTCCTCTCACCAAAGAGCCTAGAAGCATCAGATCTCGGATAGCCGGCTTATCATTTTCGTTCGCCCTCGCAGTCAAAGTCCTCGTCAATAAGAAATGCACCATATACCGGAAAGGATCTGTGAATGCTGAGGCTGTAGCGTCACTCGGTCAGTAGCGCCTCGTCCCCGTAAGGATTAAGTAAGTGTCACTGAGATCCATCATATTACTGAAATCGGCAAAAATCCCCTCTGCCACCTCTGGCCACCCAAAGATTTGACGCAACCGCGTCATCGTGCAATAGTGCTCAACACCTCTGAAAGTGTACCTGAATCCCTCATGTTCCCTAGGTCCAATGTAATTGTAACCGGTGAGGAACTCACAAGTGTCATCCATATCAGCATCACTGCGTAGCGTAAGCAATTTAGGCCAACCACATCTGTCCAACAGCTCCCTGAACCTCTCTAAGAATCCGCAATGCTCCAGAAAGAACTGCTCAACCCACATGCGTTGCTTATGTGCAAGCGCCATGAATGCCTAAAATGTTTGCTGCCTTTCATCGACAACATCCGGAACTACTGCCTCATCAACAACAGGCGGAGACTGGGCTCTTCGAGAACGGGATGAACTAGCACGAGTCGATGGACGAGACATCTTGAGTTGAAACACAAAAATCTGAAATTGCCTGAAACCCGCGCACCCCTTCTGCAATTATGTTCCGCGGAGGCCTGGACTATTTCCCAAAATCCTCAGACGTGTGCACCTATTATTCTTCAGACGTCCGCGGTATCACCAGATTTCCAGATCTGAGCTCCACTCGACTTCTGTTCGCTAATCTGACCAATCTTCCTTCAAACGCCAAATATCCCAAACTCCAATCCGCACCAAACCTACAATCGAGCACTCCCTTAGCTGAGAATCGCCATGTGAACGCGAAAATCGCTCCAGCCTTTGTTTGAGCGAGAAACTCGCTGCAGCTTTGTATTTGGACGAGAAATTCCCAGATCTGAAAAACGTGCTCATTTAAATTTTGCGATGTACCGCGGACGTCTTCATCATTGTTTTCCGCGGAGGTCTTATGATTTAGCATAATTATATAGACGTCCGCGAATTAATTGTTCAGAAGTGCGCCCAATCCACTGAGGCTGAATTCCTTTCCTCATTCAATCACCTGAAACCACCAGAAACAAAGATGCACTCGAGGTGCATTATCAGGGTACCAATTCCACTAATTAATCTACTAAAAACATGTGTAAAGTAAAAACACACCGGGTTGCCTCCCGGTAAGCGCCTTTGTTTTACGTCCTTGGCTGGACATTACCTCTAGCTAGGTAGAATATACCGGCTCCGCCAGTTCAACGTCCTCCGTGACTGCCTCAAACCCATCATAGTATGGCTTGACTCTTTGCCCATTCACTTTGAAACTCTCTCCTCCTTCGGGTCTTCGCAATTCCAATGCCCCATGATTGTACACCTTTACAACGACGTATGGACCTGTCCAACGAGAACGCAATTTTCCAGGCATAAATCTTAATCTTGAGGAAAATAAAAGTACCTTTTGCCCTACTTCATAGTTTCGCCTCAGTATGTACTTGTCATGGTACATTTTCGCTCTCGCTTTGTAGTCTGACTGGCTCTCGTAAGCCTCTAAGTGGAGCTCCTCCAACTCACTCAACTGTAGCTTTCTTTCATCCCCTGCATTGGTTAGATCAAAGTTGCATGTTTTAATTGCCCAGAAAGCTTTATGTTGTACCTCAACCGGGAGATGACAAGCCTTCCCATATACCAGTCTAAAAGGCGACATTCCAATAGGCGTCTTGTAGGCGGTCCTGTAAGCCCACAACGCCTCTTCAAGTCTTATTGGCCAATCCTTTCTCGACGGCTTCACCATCTTCTCTAGTATAGACTTGATCTCTCGGTTCGACACTTCAGCTTGTCCATTAGTTTGAGGGTGGTAGGAGGTGGATACTCGATGATAAACTGATGAGCCGTATTTATACGACTCATCGAGTCATTAAATCCCACCATTTCATTCACTTTATTATGCGAACAGTTACTTTTTAGTGTTGTTTCGTATTTCAGGTGATTTGGAAGCTCTAGGAGGAATTGCGCTTAAAGATGGCATTTTAGGCCATAAATGCATCACAAGATGATTTTGGAGTCAAGCGGAGTCAAGGAACTTCATTCGGGAGCAAAAGGGCGCAAATCGGACGCTCCGGCAGATTTTTGGGCCCGGTGCACCATGACTGAGACCCCTACTTTGGAAGCCTCCCCGGCCTAAACCGTCCACACATGGGGGTGATTTCAAGGTCCAGGAATCAAGTATGCATGTCCTGCTAGTGCTCCAGCTCAAGATCCCGGCCAGAAGAGTGTCCGAAGGCGAGTCAAATCGGCCCCAAAGTACCCAGTACGATCAGCATTCATCCGAGTTCCAGCCGAGTTGAAACTGAGTTGAGTCCGAGTTTGACCGAGTTTGACCGAGTTTAAAGCCCAAAATTCGTCCAGCCCAATGTCATATTAGGGCAAACTTACATCTAGGGTTTCGGAATATTCAAGAAGGTTTAAGGTGGCTTAATTATCAAGCAAAGGAGTAGCTTAAAGATAAAGCAAGGAAGATATGGGAATATTTCCTAAATAATCTTTTGGGATTATTTAGGGAACTTTGGGGCATTCTCAAACTCTATAAATAAGAGCTCTCCTCAGCCTTCTAAAGCATCCCAAAAAGTAGAGAGCTCCTCTCTTTACAAAAATTCTCTCTTCTCACTCACGGCCGAGCCCTAGTTCTCTCCACCGTCCGCCCTTGCTCCGCCCATTCTGCCTCCGTGCGCCGCTGCTGCTCCACCCTCATCAGCTAGCTCAGCCGTGCCTTGTTCCCTTGTTACTCGGTTCATAGTGAAGTTCTTGTTCCCTTTTATTACTTGCATTGTTCTTCATGAGTATGTGTAACTAAACCCTCTATTCGGGTTAGGGTTAAATAATTGTGACGATGTTTGAGATTTTGTTCTTCACTATTATTATTGCATTCTATTTAGTTCTTGTGCAAATTATCAGTTTGAATTATTAGGTTAAGGGGAGATCCGAAAGGGTACAACTTAACCTAGTAATACTTACTATCTATTCACTACTTATTTGATACTGACCCGTTAGAATAAGTAGTTGCACTAAACCTAATATAACCAGACCAGGAGTATTAGGTTTGCTAGAATTAAACGGTTATAACCAGACCAGGAGTAACCCTAAGAAAGCAAGAATAAATATTTAGAAATCAAGGATAAACTTAGTCACAATTGAATAAAACCCTAACCTGAATATCTTCTCTGATTGATACATCTCACTTATTTTCGTGCCTTACTATTGTTTCTTAAACTGTTTACTCTCACAATTCATCTTTTCTCTCTCTTACAGAACAAAGTAGTAACCATCTAGCTTCCTTGGGTTCGATCCTTGCTTGCCGCTGTACTAACCCACAGTTTAGAGTGAGGAAATTATAAATTCAAATTTGCAGGTACAAACGACGCCTGTCAAATTTTGGCGCCGTTGCCGGGGAGCTAAGCACGGTGAAATTTGTTCTTTCTTTAATTTTTCTTTTATTTTCTCTTTGCTTATTTCGAAATTTGCCTATTTCGGTGTTATTCAAATTTCAACTGTTCGATTTCCGATTTCCATTCTATTCGATTTCCAATTTCTAGCTCTCAGAGGGTTCTGTCACCAAGACTTACGAGTCTAAGGATTTTGGGTTTTAAGTGGGACCGCTGTGACCCCTCCAATCTCCTGGGGACCCTTTGTTGCTAGTCTGTTCTTGTTATTCGGCGCTTGATATTCGGTGCTTGCTATTCTCGTAACATGTCTCACGCAGGCAGTGTAGTTGGTGGCAATAGTCACAATGAAGAAGTAGAACAGGTTGTCCGAAACGGAGAAGGAGTGCTGCCACAACAACAGGGACCGATGGTCCAGAATGGAGAGATCCGGGGGGCTATCCCGGGACAATTTCAACAACAACCAATCCAACCACAACCGTACCGGCAATACCCACAATATCCACCTCCATGTCCACAGTATCCACAACCGCCCTACCCACAATATCCACCACAATATCCACAACTTCCATACATCCCACACCAGCAATACCCACCACCCCCACGGCCACTACAACAGCCGGCCGACAGAGAGGATGATCACGAGGAGGACGAGGATCCAGAGCCAACCATGGGAGAGCTCTCGGCCCCCAACTTCAGAGACCAAGCTTGGTGCATCTACGAAGGGCCAGACCTCGAAGCCATCACCATCAACACCTCGGTCGTCCATCACCTGCCCAAGTTCTCGGGAATGAAAGGAGAGTCTGCCACAGGCCATCTGCAACGCTACCATGGCAGCTGCCAGAACCTCAAATCCTACGGAGTCAGAGTGGACGATTTTAAACTAAAGGCGTTCTATTTTTCACTTACAGACTCGGCTACCGACTGGTTTTTGTCCTTGCCTTCAGGTAGTATCTACACATGGGAACAGATGCAGAGGAGCTTCCTCACCAAGTACTACCCAGCAGGGAGGGCAATGCAGGTTCGAAGACAGTTGCAAGAGCTCAGGCAGGGACCCAACGAGACCATGTACGAGTACGTGGAGAAATTCAACGCCCTGGAGAAGAGCTGCTGCAATCTTGGACTCCCAGAGAAGCTGCTGGTAGAGTATATGCTAGACGGACTGAGACGACTGGACAGGAAGCTACTAGATGCCTCGGCTGGGGGCAACCTTATGAACTTGTCCCCAGCAGGTGTGAGACGCAAGATCATGGCAGTGGCAGAAAGTGAACGGTTCCAGGACGAGTCCAATAAAGAAGAAGAATTCAGTCGAGCCAGGAACGTGTCGAAGGTTGAGCCCCCGTCCAATGCAATGGCCGAAGAGATCAGGCAGCTCAAGGAGATGATGCAGCAAGTGATCAGAAGGCAACCAGTCCAGGTCAAGCCGTGCGGTTTCTGTGCTGCCACGAACCACAAAACAGACGAGTGCCCAACCATAGTGGAGGATGACCAGGCCGAAGTCAACGCAGTAGGCGATTACCAGGGCCATAGCAACCAGACCGGGCCAGTCAGACAATATGGACCGACCGGGAACGGGCAAGGAGCGAACGGGCCGCACTGGAGGAACAACAATCAGAATAACCACTTGCAGAGGGAGCCAGCACAGCAGCCCATACCTCACCAGGCTCAACCGTACTACAAACCTCCGTTTCGCCAGCAGCAGGGACAGAATGGGCCGAGTCAGTATCAGCAGAACCGTAATCAGCCAGGTCCGCCCCAGCACAGCTCGAGCAAGTCCTTAGAAGATGTTGTGAAGGACTTGGCCGCATCAGTTCACCAGTTCCAGGCCAAAACCGATGGGACTTTAGCAGAGCTTGGTAAACAGATGTCCAACCTAGCCCAGACAGTTTCTGAGCTGAAGGGAGATTCAGGAAGACTCCCATCACAGACAGTGCAGAATCCGAGAGGGAATGTCAGCATGGTGGAAGTAGTGGACGTGGACGCAGCCTTAAAGGAGTCTGCTTATTGGGTGAACAAAATGCTCAACACGAAGGCAAGGGATAGCGAGGACAAGCCTAACTCAGATTACACCAGGCCTACAGAAGACTTCGGCCTGCTAGCATCCGAAGAAGAACTGGCTGAAACACTCAGCCCAGACGAAATCAGCCAGGACACAATCATCCCAGGACCAACTCCAGCTGAGACGGCCCGGCCAGACCCGGCCCCCGTGACCGAGAAATCCGAGACTCACAATTTAGCGTGTTCCATGCAGGTCGTTGCTTCCGAAGGACGTATGACCAACAAAGATGAGCCAGAAGGGAGATTGGTGGCAAGGCCCACGCAGAACGACCCAATAATGGAGCACCCAGTTTCAGCAAGTCCCGAAGCACCACTTGAAAAGAGTAAGGACCCAGGGGCCTTCACGGTCACCTGTGGTATCGGTGAGGCTCAGATACATCACTGTTTGATTGACTTGGGCGCTGCCATTAATGTTATGCCATATTCTCTTTATTGTTCACTGAACCTTGGTCCATTGAAACCACCTAGGTTGTCGATAGAATTAGGGGACAAATCTTGTGTTCGCCCTACTGGTTTACTTGAGGACCTAACCCTTCGAATAGGAGATCTTGTTGTTCCTGCAGATTTCTATGTCTTGCAGATGGGAAGAGCTAGAAACGACGAGCCGCCAGGGCTAATTTTGGGGCGACCATTCCTTCACACCACCAAGACCAAGATTGACATGGGCATAGGCCTACTATCATTAGCATTCGGTGGGAAGGAGGCAGATTTCTACGTTTATGAGGATGCCGACCATACATGCACGAGGAAGCCGCCAGACATTATGCACACATCAGATTACGATGCCCTAGTTCCGGACCCACCAGAGCAGACCATACATACCACTGGGCCAGCAGCTATGACCGAGACATCCTCACCTTCTCGGGAATATGTGAAGAAGAACCCGCCTGATCGATGGAGAGCAGAACCGAGTGCGCGGGCATACGAGCATTTTGGACAGATTGAAGGAGTTGCTGAAGGGAAGTATGACCTCACACGCCCATGGGATCCTAACTTGTGATCCCTAGATGAGGTACCGTCGAGCTAACGACGTAAAACAAAGGCGCTCGCAGGGAGGCAGCCCTGCACTATCTGCATTTCAATTTTCATCATTTATTTTACTATGTTTTGAGTCTTATTGTCACATTGTACTTGGGAAAGAAGATGATTTTCATGCAGGGACAGAGGCGAACGTATCAGAGATGTTAGCAACAGACTGTATCCGGCATGAGTAGTTCACACCTTGAATAAGTTGCGTCGAGAAACATGAGCGTTTACAGATTTTGTCACAAAGACTTACGAGTCTAAGGAGGTTGGGTTTTAAGTGAGACCGATGTGACTCCTCCAACCTCCTGGGAATCTGTTATTCGTCTTAATGCCATTGACGCAGACCTTTTGGTGTGCAACAAACTCACGCTACGATGCAAGCTCCAATGGTGCTCTTCGAGGACTCACAGGAGAATTATCAGTAGTCTCTGATTGTCACGCACGCACGAGGGAAGTGCTTGTCCTTACTCTATTCCCTTTATTTATTGCATGCATTCGTGAGTCTAGATTTGAGTCGTGCCGTGAGGACACGGCTCATTTCAAAAGTGTGGGGTGGGAGAGTCAGTTATCGAGTCAGTTATCGAGTCAGCATGCCCACCACACAGAGTCAGCACGTTTCTCATTTTTTTAAAAATTTTTTGTACATGATTCTTCACTATTTCCTAGACTTGCAGTATTGGATAGTGATTAGGCGAAATAGATAGAGCCGATTACATGCATGTCTTTGGTGAAACTTGATTTGTGCGACTAACATGTGATCTTAAAATCTTTGCGTGCCTTTGTTAGTTGAGATAAACAGGGATGTGGAGTTGATAGCAATGCCCTAGAGAGACTTGACAGATCATTCGGAGACCAGACTCAGGATATATGGTTATGTGGAGCTTGTGGAGGCTAGCACTTCGAGGCAAACATAGTACGAGTCTGCTCCGCCACTGCGGCACACTTTGCGGTGGTTGGGACGGGAATACTTCACACCGTCCAGACTCTAGTTCAAGTAGCCGGGAAAATAGACAAGCGACCCTTGGATTGACCGCAAAAGGACGATGATGAGCGAGAGCAAGTAGGTTTGAGCAAGTCACAATCGGCACTACAAAGAAAAATCCACTACCATTGTGATAGTCCACACGTCCCACATGTGAAAAGCGTCATTGAGAATGCCAAATCATATGACGCTATAGCTAGCTGAAAAGCACTCCATTACTTGAGCCCGAATGAATCACGTGCAAGAAAAAGCAGCAAAGCATAACCATATAGCAGCGAGTTCGAGTCCGAGAAAGAGGGTTCATGGGTCTAAAAAGGGCTATCTCCAGATACATTCGAATTGATTTGCATCTCGACTTCAAAGGTAACACGTATCTTTAGCCCTTGTTTTTTCGCACAATGACATTAGTAACAAGCATGCATAACAGGCGAGGTCAATAGTAGCCAAAGTCACGTCCATGTAGCTCGTCTAGGATGACCGAAGCTTTGTGGTGTTACATTAGTTCGTTCCTCCTATGACCTAGTTCTTGTTCGGGACGAACAAGTTTAAGTGTGGGGTGGTTTGATGAGCCGTATTTATACGACTCATCGAGTCATTAAATCCCACCATTTCATTCACTTTATTATGCGAACAGTTACTTTTTAGTGTTGTTTCGTATTTCAGGTGATTTGGAAGCTCTAGGAGGAATTGCGCTTAAAGATGGCATTTTAGGCCATAAATGCATCACAAGATGATTTTGGAGTCAAGCGGAGTCAAGGAACTTCATTCGGGAGCAAAAGGGCGCAAATCGGACGCTCCGGCAGATTTTTGGGCCCGGTGCACCATGACTGAGACCCCTACTTTGGAAGCCTCCCCGGCCTAAACCGTCCACACATGGGGGTGATTTCAAGGTCCAGGAATCAAGTATGCATGTCCACCTAGTGCCCCAGGTCAAGAGCCCGGCCAAAAGCTTGTCCGAGGCCGGAGTAAATAATCGCCGAAGTCACTAGTCCAATCAGCGCAGATTTCAGGACTTAGCCAAATTCAGGGCCTGTTTTCCGGCTGGCTGAGATGCCAACTTTGAGAGCCGCCCCGGCCTAATCCGTCTACACAATGGGGTGATTTAAAGGTTTGGACATCAAGTATACATGTCCTGCTAGTGCTCCAGCTCAAGAACCCGGCCAGAGAAGTGTCCGAAGGCGAGTCAAATCGGCCCCAAAGTACCCAGTACGATCAGCATTCATCCGAGTTCCAGCCGAGTTGAAACTGAGTTGAGTCCGAGTTTGACCGAGTTTAAAGCCCAAAATTCGTCCAGCCCAATGTCATATTAGGGCAAACTTACATCTAGGGTTTCGGAATATTCAAGAAGGTTTAAGGTGGCTTAATTATCAAGCAAAGGAGTAGCTTAAAGATAAAGCAAGGAAGATATGGGAATATTTCCTAAATAATCTTTTGGGATTATTTAGGGAACTTTGGGGCATTCTCAAACTCTATAAATAAGAGCTCTCCTCAGCCTTCTAAAGCATCCCAAAAAGTAGAGAGCTCCTCTCTTTACAAAAATTCTCTCTTCTCACTCACGGCCGAGCCCTAGTTCTCTCCACCGTCCGCCCTTGCTCCGCCCATTCTGCCTCCGTGCGCCGCTGCTGCTCCACCCTCATCAGCTAGCTCAGCCGTGCCTTGTTCCCTTGTTACTCGGTTCATAGTGAAGTTCTTGTTCCCTTTTATTACTTGCATTGTTCTTCATGAGTATGTGTAACTAAACCCTCTATTCGGGTTAGGGTTAAATAATTGTGACGATGTTTGAGATTTTGTTCTTCACTATTATTATTGCATTCTATTTAGTTCTTGTGCAAATTATCAGTTTGAATTATTAGGTTAAGGGGAGATCCGAAAGGGTACAACTTAACCTAGTAATACTTACTATCTATTCACTACTTATTTGATACTGACCCGTTAGAATAAGTAGTTGCACTAAACCTAATATAACCAGACCAGGAGTATTAGGTTTGCTAGAATTAAACGGTTATAACCAGACCAGGAGTAACCCTAAGAAAGCAAGAATAAATATTTAGAAATCAAGGATAAACTTAGTCACAATTGAATAAAACCCTAACCTGAATATCTTCTCTGATTGATACATCTCACTTATTTTCGTGCCTTACTATTGTTTCTTAAACTGTTTACTCTCACAATTCATCTTTTCTCTCTCTTACAGAACAAAGTAGTAACCATCTAGCTTCCTTGGGTTCGATCCTTGCTTGCCGCTGTACTAACCCACAGTTTAGAGTGAGGAAATTATAAATTCAAATTTGCAGGTACAAACGACGCCTATCATAAACACCAAAGTGTTTGAACACCGACGCGACGGAACGATTGGAAAGGTGTGACCCTTGGTCACTGATCACCGCCTTTGGTACTCCATACCTACAAAAGATATTAGTACGCAAGAAATCCACCACCGTCTTACCATCATCATGTTTGGTGGCCTTAGCTTCAACCCACTTAGATACATAATCAACAACAACCAATATATATTGAAAATTATACGCAGGGGGAAACGGTCCCATAAAATCAATACCCCATATATCAAATATCTCATCAACAACAATGGGCATTTGAGGCATTTCATTTCTAGCAGAAATATTCCCTACGCGTTGACATATATCGCATGCTTTGCAATGGCTATATGCATCCTTAAACAAATGTGGCCAATAGAAGCCACTATCAAGTATTTTCCTAGATGTTCTCTTCGGTCCAAAATGACCACCGCACGCATGTTCATGACAGAAAGCAAGCATAGAAGAAATCTCAGAATCAGGCACACACTTTCTAACAACTTGATCCGAACCAATTTTCCACAAATAAGGGTCATCCCAAATATAATATCTCGAATCATGCTTAAGCCTCAAACGGTTAGCAATAGTGAATGACGAAGGAAACTTACCTCCCACCAGGTAATTAACTATGTTAGCGTACCATGGTGTTTTTTCTTTGACAGCAAATAAATACTCGTCCGGGAATGTTTCGGTTATAGCTCCGGTTTCCTCCTCTCTCACTATTCGGCTCAAGTGATCGGCCACGGTGTTCTCAATGCCCTTCTTGTCCTTTATTTCCACATCAAACTCTTGTAGCAAGAGGATCCATCTAATCAGCCGCGGCTTGGACTCCTTTTTCATCATCAAATAGCGAATAGCTGCATGATCAGAAAAGACAACAATTTTAGAACCAAGCAAATATGGGCGAAATTTTTCTAAAGCAAATGTAACTGCTAAAAGCTCTTTTTCGGTTGTGGAATAATTTCCCTGAGCCGCATCAAGCGTCCTAGACGCATAATGGATCACCACAGGCTTCTTTTCCTTCCTTTGCCCGAGCACCGCTCCAACTGCGTAGTCGCTAGCATCACACATTATCTCGAAGGGTTGTGTCCAATCCGGTGCTTGAATGATGGGTGCACTAGTCAGTGCCGCCTTAAGATCATCGAATGCCGCCTTGCATTCCTCCGTAAACTCAAATGGTGCATCCTTTTGTAGCAATCTAGAGAGAGGCAGCGCCCTTTTTGAGAAGTCCTTTAAAAACCTGCGATAAAATCCTGCATGTCCCAAAAAAGACTTCACGCCACGCTGATCAGAAGGGTAAGGCAAGCTAATAATCAAGTCAATTTTAGCCTTATCTACTTGTATTCCGTCTCCAGAAACAACATGTCCCAATACTATTCCGTGAGTGACCATAAAATGACATTTTTCATAATTCAAAACCAAGTTTGTCTCCTCACAACGTGCAAGCACTCTACCAACATTAAGCAAGCATTCATCAAAAGTATTTCCGTACACAGTGAAGTCATCCATGAACACTTCAACACAGTCACTAATCAATTCCAAAAAAATACTCATTACAACACGCTGGAAGGTACCAGGCGCGTTGCACAAACCAAAAGACATGCGTCGAAATGCAAATGTACCGAATGGGCACGTGAAAGTAGTCTTGTCCTGGTCTTCGGCTGCAATCGGAATTTGATTATACCCAGAAAATCCATCTAAAAACAAAAGTAAGGCTTACCTGCGAGCCTATCCAACATCTGGTCAATGAACGGCAAAGGAAAGTGATCCTTGCGTGTCACTGCATTTAGCTTTCTGTAGTCGATGCACACGCGCCATCCATTCTGGATTCTCTTTGTCACCAACTCACCTTGAGCATTAAGCTCCATTGTAATTCCTGTCTTCTTCGGTACTACATGTACGGGGCTTACCCATTGACTATTTGAAATGGGATAAATCACGTCAGCATCTAAGAGCTTTTGTACCTTATTTTGAACCACCTCCATCATCAGTGGGTTCAATCTACGATGCGGCTGCCTCACAGGTTTGGCTCCATCCTCGAGTAAAATCCGGTGCATGCACACGGTAGGGCTCACTCCCTTGATGTCCGCAAGTGTCCATCCAATCGCGGTCTTATGTTTCTTCAGTACCGCTGCCAATCTCTCCTCCTGATTAGGCTCCAAGCCTTTATTGATTATGACCGGCAACGTCTCACCATCTCCCAAAAAGATATACTTTAAATTCTCGGGTAAGGGCTTAAGCTGCAACTCAGGTGCCTGTACAACAGATGGTACATGTGTAGATTTATTAGTTAAAGTAACTTGATGGGGTTAATGGTCCCGAAACTCTAAGCTCCTGTAGCATGTCACTAATATCACGAAGCATCCCTATTGATGCGCCACGTGACTCAATAGCCTCCCTCAAAATTATTTCAATCACATCATTCCCACATGGAATATCGAAAGATTCCACTAGCTCATCGATCGCATCCAAAGCGTGTACTCCTACATCATCAGGTGGATATTGCATAGCTTGATATATATTAAAGTTTATTACCTCACCTTCCACCTCCATGGAAAGCGTGCCACGATCCACATCGATCTTAGCTCTAGCCGTCTTCATGAATGGCCTACCAAATAGAATTGGTGGCTGATCTTGTGCTCCCTCATCATCCATTTTCAGCACATAGAAATCTGCAGGAAAAATAAGATTTTCTACCTGCACCAAAACATCCTCGATCACACCCAAAGGTTGGGTGCATGATCGGTCAGCCAATTGAATGGTCAAACCCGCGGGTTTCAGTGGACCAATACGCAAAGATATGTACAAAGAGTAAGGAAGAACATTTATGGAAGCACCAAGATCAAGCATACAATTTTCGATCCTTACGTTACCAATAACACATGGAATAGTAAAAGTTCAGGGATCCTTACACTTTTTAGGCACCTTCCTTCGTATCGCTGCTGATACACTCTCTCCAAGCATGACCTGCTCATTCTTATTCGTACGCCTACGGTTAGTACATAATTCCTTAAGAAATTTTGCGTACCTTGGAATTTGCCGAATAGCTTCAATGAGTGGAATGTTGATTTCCACCTTGCTAAACAACTCCCAAACCTCATTGTCTGTGATAGACTTCTTGTTGGTCTTAGAAACCTGCATTGGGAATGGTAGGGGAGTGTTAGAATTTGGAATTTCCTTACCAAAGTCTGAGGAACACGCGGACGTCTTCTGATTATCTTCCGCGGACGTCTCTTTATTTTGTAATTCATCAGGCGTCCGCGATTTAAATGTTGAGACGTCCGCCTGCACCACTGAGTTGGAATCTTCATTCAGCTCTTCTCCTCCATTCTTCAACTGCTTTCCACTCCTAAGCATTACAGCGCTAATGTTGGACTTTGGGTTGGGAATCGTTTGTGACGGCAGCTTCCCTTTGTCTTCTCGCTTTTCATAAACGGCGCTGGCAATTTGAGACACTTGCTTTTTTAGCTCGTTAACGTCTCCAGCTTGTTGGCCCATCTTTTGAGTTAGTTCCTTGAACATGCCTCTCATTTCCTCTCTCAATTCCTTGATCGGGTCCTCGTCTCCTTGTTTGATGTGTGGGGGTTTGTACGGCGGCTTTTGTGAGTACGAGGATTGCCCCACATCGTAATTGTTGTTCCTTTGCCAACCACCATCATTTTGCCTAGGTTGCCATTTGTTGTTGCCTTGGTATCCATCATACCTCCTTGGTGGCAAATCTCCCTTGTTCACGTAGCTCACTACATTCACGTCTTCTGTTCTTTCCTGAAAAACAGCGTTATCATTATTCATTGGATTAAAAGTGGACTTGTTTACCTTACACTCCACTTGTTGATTGCCTTGTGGTTTCTGCGTCACTATTTGAGCCATCATATTCTTCAGCTCCTGCAGTTCAGAATGTACATTCACGTTAGCAACTGGTGCAGGTTTATATGTTTCTTCTAAATACCTTGTGCTCTCGGCGACTCTCTCAATCAACTCCCATATCTCCTCGGGGTACATGTCAAGGATAGACCCTTGAGCGAAGGCATCTAGCATTCTTCTTTCCATTAGAATCATCCCATCCATGAAGTATTCAAGCAACATCCTTTGTGGGATTCCATGATTCGGACAATTCTCTTCCAATAGCCTAAACCTCTCCAAATAATCGAACAACATTTCTCCACGTCCTTGTCTAAGCATAGAGAGCTCCTTTCTTGTTTGAGCCGCCTTCGAATGGGAGTAGTACTTGTCCATCAACTTCCTTTGCATTTGTTCCCATGAAATAATCGAATCTGAAGGCAAAGACATTAACCAAGATTTAGCTTGACTTACTAAAGAAAAAGGGAATGCCTTTAATTTAAAAAGACTTTCCGGAACCGATGCCAATTTCATGGACGTGCAAACTCCATGAAATTCCTTCAAATGCCTTAGGGGGTTCTCATCGGGCATTCCTCCAAACTTGGGCAAGTGGTGTATCACCCCACCCTTTATCTCGATATCTTCTGCGTCCTCATCCAACCTAAGGCACCAAGGTGCCTCATCAATATACGGAGCACAAACTCCTCTCATAGTGCGTCCCAAATCCCGACGCCTCGCTAACTGTCCATATTGGTTTCCTCCACCGAGGTATTCTCGATCCAACTCATCCTCGTAATCCTCGTGTCTAGCTCCACGAGGTCTAGCATACTCATTCACAAATCGCTGATTTCTGGGGGGTGGTACTCTTTGATTAACAGGGGGCAGTCCTTGCCTCCGTTCTTGCATGTTATCTCCTATTACACTACTTCGCTCTTCTTGATCACGTTCAACACTTCTCTGTGACATTGTTACTTAAACAGAAAATAATCAAGTGACAAAGTAAAAGACAGTAAAATAAAACCAAGAGAAAGAAATACGTAGTGAGATTCTTCGTTACCAATCCCCGGCAACGGCGCTAAAATTTGACAGGTGTCGTTGTACCCGTCAAAAATAATATTTCTTATTCCGACTAGCAAGTGGTAAGTCGGGTCGTATCCACAGAGATTGATATGAGAATTTGTTCACTAAGTATGAAAGTGACAATGGGAAATTCAATTAAATAAATAAAACAAAAGCACAAGCAACAATGATCACTTATCAAGAGAGCAATAGTCACACAAATTCAAGTATATAATATCAAAGAGAAGTGCAAGCTAGAACTTTTGACTGTGATGCAAGACCAAATCATTGACAAATCCGTTTTGATTTCTAATGTTCTACAACTTAGAGCTCCCCCGCTAAGGTTATACTCCCCGTTCTAGTTCTAGTACTTAATCTCGCGCTAGCGATAATCAAGACCCTAACTCGCTAGAGTTGCATGAAGATTTAAACAAGTTGTCCTAGGGTGTTTAATCTTAGTGGTATATTACATGTGTCCCAGTTCGCTATCCCCGCTAGGTTGCTAGTAAACTTGACAATCGGAATCAACTAACAAACCAAAGCTCCCCCGGTAGGGTTCCACTCGTGTTAACAGAATCAATTCCATAAACAATGCACAGTAATATGACACAAAACACAGAAATCAATATAGGTCTCAAGTCAAAACATCACAATGTCGAGTTCTAGCCTACACATATGAGTTTAGCTACTCATCGTAAGGGAATACATCATCAAGTTTATGAATAGGATGAAACGAAAATACTGATGACGAATTCTCCACCAAGCTGCAGCTCCACTCCAGTACTTGAATCCAGCAACGAATCCACGTTCAAGCTTCTTCAATTGGAATCCTACTCCGAGAGCTCTCTTCTCCAATCCTCTACTCTCAATTCCCAACTTCGAACGAACCCTAACCTTTCTGATTTTCTCCTTAAGTCCAGAGCCAGCTGACGGAGATCACTGCACTGTCATTAAGGTGCAATGTTCTCTGTACAAATAAATTTATATTTTCCGCTACTCGCGACTATACTACTGGGTAGCAAGTGGTAAGTAGGGGTTGAACCCAAAGGAATTAGGGGGATAAGTTGTTCTTTAAGTTGGACGATTTTGGGATTGGTTGGTTGGTTTTAAAGCTACCAGCTAAGTGATTGATTGGTTGATTGGTTGGTTGGTTTTAGTACTGGAAAGTAACTGATAACTATTACAATTAAAAGAACGTGTTCGGTTTCAGGGGCCTTGTATTATATCCTGTTTATCATTGACTCTTAGTGAACCTTCTAAGTATTCAAACATGAATCGAGGCTATTCCTAGCTCAAGACTTGCAACATCGTCTAGCCTTTTTAAGGTCGTAGAGCACTTATTCTACTTCAACTAATTCCTCCTTCCGAAGTATCTTAGCTTTATGTGCATCCATTTGGTCCCTTTGGTCCAGTTTCCAAATGGTTTTTTAGATAGATCGAACTCCTCGGATAAGCTTGCCCATTTGGTCCCCTTGGTCCGGTTACAAATGGTTCACTTACCCGAGTATGATCACGAACCCCCAAGGAAGAGCTTGCCCATTTGGTCCCTTTGGTCCAGTTACAAATGGTCCACTCAACCTTGGAAATTCTAATCTTATATATGGCACATAGAATAAGTTTTGAATACAAAGACGAGACACTAAGTTAATAGTCTAAAACATTTTACAATACAAGTCCACCCCTTCTACCGAACGACTAGTTTAGCTACTATTTATCGCGCTAAACATTATAACTAAAGAACTGGAAATTAAAGACGGTAAATAAATATTAGAATACTTACTACCGTTGAAGCGCCAAGGGAGCAATCTTTATTTCCAAAGCCAAACTTACAAAATCTAGAGAGATAAGTGATTTTTGATTTGAGGATGATTTACAAATGAGATGGATGGGTTGTATTTATAGGCTAAGGGAGGAGAAATGGGTGGTGGAGATGAGGGGCAAGTGTCTTTGATCCAATGGAGGAGGAGGAGGAGCTGCCACATGGGGGAGGAGCAAAGCCGCCGGTCAAGGGAGGAGGAGCCGCCGGTTGCAGGTCACCATGGAGGGAGGAGCTCCTCCCTTGGCCACCTCCAAGCATGGTGGCCGGTCACCTTGGTCCATGCTTGCATTTGATAGTTGATTTGGAATGGCCAAGTGATTCTAAGACTAATGGTCGAGCCAGTTTTTCCAAATTCCATGTTTTGGTCGAGCAACTTGGTTTTGGTGCCTATGCGCGCGGGGCCTTTACTATGGAATTGGGCCAATCTGCCAATCTGCTCGAGCGTTTTGTCTGGGAAGCGAGATTGTCCGACTTGTTGGGCATTCCAAACATCTTGGGCGAGCCAGATTTTCCAGATGCATCGGTCGGGTCGAGCGACTTGGTTTGGGTGCCTAAGCGCGCCGGGCCTTTGCCTTGGAATTGAGCTAACTGCCAATCTGCTCGAGCATTCTCCTTGGTTTTCCGACATTGTCCACTTTATTTTCCATTTGGAATATTTTGGTCGAGGCGGAATGGTCAGATGAGATGGTTTGCTCGGGCAACTTGATTTGAGTGTTTGGTCAGCTCGGCGGAGGGCCTGGAACTGCTTCAACCGGTCGGGTGGTTTCTGCGGCATTTTCTCACCCGGTCGGTTGAGTCTTCAATGCAAATTCCTCTTTGGTTTGATTTGTTTGGAGTGATTCCATGTCAGGATCCTTGAGATTTCTTCAGTCAGCGTCTGATCTTGACCTTGGAATAACTCTTAACATCTTTTCAGCGTAAAATCCTCTCCTTAGCGTGTTTTCTCTCTAAGCGCCAAAATACCCTGTAGAAATATATCGGGACTAACAAGCAAAAGTTAAATAGACCAACAGTCTAATTTGGTGGGTTTTACGGTGTTTATGATTCGTATAATTTGGGTCCATCATATCACCCCACACTTTTAGTTGTTCGTCCCGAACAATGCTATTAAAGGGCGGCACTCTAAGTTTGGTTTTGGATTATATGAAAATTAGACTGTGGGACTCGATTTATCCTAATTCATGCATTACTTACTTATTACCAAATTGAACTGTGTAAATAAATAGAAGAAACTTAATACTTGTACCTCCGTGCCGAGATGCAAATTGTTCCGGATGTCTCGGGAGATAGCCCTTTTTAGGTTCCTGGACTGCAATTTCGGGACCGTCTCGCACTATATGGTTTTCTTGTAGCTTTCTCTAGCACGTGATTTGGTTCGGGTTTCACTGGTTTGAGTACTTTGATTTTTCTTTTGGCGAGGGACTGCTTTTGTAGTGAATCGGCCTTTGGCCTTTGATTTGACTTTTTTGAGTACTTCACTTTTTTGTTCGGTTAAAACCTTCACAATGTTGGGCCTTTGGCCTCTTGAATTGCTTCTTCGAGCTTTTCGCCTTTTTGTGGCTTTGCTAGTCCATTTTCTCAAGCCTTTTTGGGAGGTCCAATCATCGCCCGCAAGCCTATGGAAATACCTCCCCGCTCCTCTCATCGTTGTTGTTTCGCGCGGGTCAAGATGAGGGTCGCTCATCTATTTTCTCGGCTACTTTAACTAGAGAGAGGACGGTCTGATTCCCGTCCTCGCCTTTTCTTTTCTTTTTGCATAAACACTGCATGGCGGAAATGACTTCAATCTTCATTGAAACCCGAAGTGTAGCCTCCACTGACTTCGAAAACCATATAGTTTGATAAGATCCTTCGATTGCCTGCCAAGCCTTTCTAGGGCAGTTTATGTCAACTCCACATCTCTAGTTAATCTCAGCACAAAGGACAAATGAAAAGTTACGTCCTAAGTCTTTAAACAGTTGAATTTTCACAAGGTAAATGCATGAATTTCGGTCTATCTTTTTCACATTCTTAAGTTCATATTTTCAAAAAGATACTATTACTAAAAAAGAAAATAGCAAGCATGTTATTTATATACAACGGTGGTTCTCACCCCACACTTTTGAACGAAGGCGTGCCTTAGTTCAAAAGTCATGCAAGCTAATATATATATGTGAGAATTACTAAGACAGAAAATTAAATGACAGAATTTAAATGACAGAAAGTAAGATAGTGTCGGGTTACCTCCCGACCAGTACCTTTGTTTAACGTCGTTGGCTCGACAGTACCTCAATCATGGTTCATAAGGTGGGATCCCATGGGTGTGTGAGGTCGAACTTCCCCACGGCTGCCCTTTTGATTCGCCCAAAGAACTCATATGGCAACGGGCTAAGTTCTGCTCTCCCTTGATCCTGTGGTTTCTTCTTCACATATCCCTGAGAAGGCGAGGATTCCTTGACCATAGCTGCTGGTCCATGGAGCCGTGCTCTCTTACTTCTCCTTCCGGGTTTCCATTCCTTTGGCCCATGTCTTGGTCGTTTCTTCATGTTTGAATGGGTGGCACCTTTGCAATTCTGGAAGTTTAGTATTGTGCCATTGAACACGAGCGACCTTGAGCTTGTTCCCATGCCAAGCCTCTTCTTTGTGGCAGAGATGATTGGCCATCCTAGAACGAGTGAGTTTTCAGCCGGCTTTTCTTGGCTCATGACGAGTGAGTGCTCCATCTTCGGCTCTTTTGGCTCATGTTTTGCCTCCAACCCCCCTTGCACCTCATCATTGATCACTTCATCTTCAGGGGCTGTGATCCGCATACAAACCGAGGGAACAAGTTGGGGGACTTCTACCACAAGGGCCGGGTCGTTCTCGAGCAGGACTTCAGTGAGGACCGGGCCTGCCGTGATTTTCTCGGTTAGTTCGGCAGTGAGGTCCATGTATGTCTCAGCTGATTGGTACGGGACTTCCTCGGGCAGATTGCATGGGCTCGTGTTGGGTGCTTCGACAGTGAGGACTGGGCCTGTCCTGGCCGGTTCTTCTTCGGTTATTTGTGAGTCTTCATCCTCTGTCGGTGCTTCGTCATCAGTTTGGTGCATCGGCCCTTGTTTTGTGCTTTCTGCCAACTCGTCTATGAGGTCCCAAGTTTCAGCCATGGTTAACTTCATGATTGAGCCTCCTGCCGCATCGTTAAGTTTTTTCCACTCAAGGGGCGTCATTCCAGCAAGAAACCTTTGAATGAGATAGTGGTCGGTGAATCCATGGTGCGGGCAGCTTGCCACAATGGAGTCGAAGTACGCCAAGTACTCGTCCAAAGTTTCGTCCCGGGATTGTTCAAGATTGAGAATTTTCTCGCGGGTTTCAAGTCGGAGAGATGGTGGGCAAAACTTTTCTAGAAATTTGGTTCGTAGATCCCCATAATTGCCTTCATAAACATCACATGAGTAATACCAGTCTATTACGGAGTTCGTTAAAGAAAATTTAAAGCATTTAAGTTTAAACTCCTCTAGCGATTCATTTTTAGGCCTCATGTGGCTGCATATGGAGTGGAACGTCTGTGTATGCTTCACGGGATCTTCTCCAAAAGCACCTCCGAATTTGGGGAGACAGTCGAGCATTTTAAACATAAGGTTGCTGCCCCCATCATTCCAAGGTTCTATGTCGTAGTATGAAGACATGGCGAATTATGTATAACAGACAAAAGAACAACTATCCATTCGCTAACTCCCCGGCAACGGCGCCAATTTGACGGAGATCACTGCACTGTCATTAAGGTGCAATGTTCTCTGTACAAATAAATTTATATTTTCCGCTACTCGCGACTATACTACTGGGTAGCAAGTGGTAAGTAGGGGTCGAACCCAAAGGAATTAGGGGGATAAGTTGTTCTTTAAGTTGGACGATTTTGGGATTGGTTGGTTGGTTTTAAAGCTACCAGCTAAGTGATTGATTGGTTGATTGGTTGGTTGGTTTTAGTACTGGAAAGTAACTGATAACTATTACAATTAAAAGAACGTGTTCGGTTTCAGGGGCCTTGTATTATATCCTGTTTATCATTGACTCTTAGTGAACCTTCTAAGTATTCAAACATGAATCGAGGCTATTCCTAGCTCAAGACTTGCAACATCGTCTAGCCTTTTTAAGGTCGTAGAGCACTTATTCTACTTCAACTAATTCCTCCTTCCGAAGTATCTTAGCTTTATGTGCATCCATTTGGTCCCTTTGGTCCAGTTTCCAAATGGTTTTTTAGATAGATCGAACTCCTCGGATAAGCTTGCCCATTTGGTCCCCTTGGTCCCCTTGGTCCGGTTACAAATGGTTCACTTACCCGAGTATGATCACGAACCCCCAAGGAAGAGCTTGCCCATTTGGTCCCTTTGGTCCAGTTACAAATGGTCCACTCAACCTTGGAAATTCTAATCTTATATATGGCACATAGAATAAGTTTTGAATACAAAGACGAGACACTAAGTTAATAGTCTAAAACATTTTACAATACAAGTCCACCCCTTCTACCGAACGACTAGTTTAGCTACTATTTATCGCGCTAAACATTATAACTAAAGAACTGGAAATTAAAGACGGTAAATAAATATTAGAATACTTACTACGGTTGAAGCGCCAAGGGAGCAATCTTTATTTCCAAAGCCAAACTTACAAAATCTAGAGAGATAAGTGATTTTTGATTTGAGGATGATTTACAAATGAGATGGATGGGTTATATTTATAGGCTAACGGAGGAGAAATGGGTGGTGGAGATGAGGGGCAAGTGTCTTTGATCCAATGGAGGAGGAGGAGGAGCTGCCACATGGGGGAGGAGCAAAGCCGCCGGTCAAGGGAGGAGGAGCCGCCGGTTGCAGGTCACCATGGAGGGAGGAGCTCCTCCCTTGGCCACCTCCAAATTCCATGTTTTGGTCGAGCAACTTGGTTTTGGTGCCTATGCGCGCGGGGCCTTTACTATGGAATTGGGCCAATCTGCCAATCTGCTCGAGCGTTTTGTCTGGGAAGCGAGATTGTCCGACTTGTTGGGCATTCCAAACATCTTGGTCGAGCCAGATTTTCCAGATGCATCGGTCGGGTCGAGCGACTTGGTTTGGGTGCCTAAGCGCGCCGGGCCTTTGCCTTGGAATTGAGCTAACTGCCAATCTGCTCGAGCTTTCTCCTTGGTTTTCCGACATTGTCCACTTTATTTTCCATTTGGAATATTTTGGTCGAGGCGGAATTGTCAGATGAGATGGTTTGCTCGGGCAACTTGATTTGAGTGTTTGGTCAGCTCGGCGGAGGGCCTGGAACTGCTTCAACCGGTCGGGTGGTTTCTGCGGCATTTTCTCACCCGGTCGGTTGAGTCTTCAATGCAAATTCCTCTTTGGTTTGATTTGTTTGGAGTGATTCCATGTCAGGATCCTTGAGATTTCTTCAGTCAGCGTCTGATCTTGACCTTGGAATAACTCTTAACATCTTTTCAGCGTAAAATCCTCTCATTAGCGTGTTTTCTCTCTAAGCGCCAAAATACCCTGTAGAAATATATCGGGACTAGCAAGCAAAAGTTAAATAGACCAACAGTCTAATTTGGTGGGTTTTACGGTGTTTATGATTCGTATAATTTGGGTCCATCACCAGCCGCCTCTCCTCTGTCTCTTCGAAATCTGTATGTTTTCTTTCGGGATTGCAAATCAAAATAATGAAATTTGACTGCCAGCTGGACTCCGCGGACGTCTTCGTCATTTAACTCCCGCGGAGGTCTGTACAATTATCGAAATTCAGTAGACCTCCGCGCATTTAATTCTTCAGGCCTACGCGCTCAGCACTGACTCAGACTTCAAGTACTTTGGACTTCATTCCTTCGACGCAAAACATCTTTTAACAGGCTCTCTTTAGCCGGTATTCCTTCTATGGTCTCCGAATGCACCTCAGAACGAAAACTACACACAGGTAGTGAAATAACATACAGGCAAACACTAAGAGACGGGGTTTTATCACAGAAAATAGTCATACAACTACGACTTATCATCCACCGATCTGACCCGGACCGAAGTTCAGATCCGGTCCGGTCCAGGTCGGACCGGTTGTGCATCCCTAATATTGATGATGATGATGATGATGATGATGATGTTGATGATATTATGATGATGTTGATTATGATATGATGATGGTGATGGTGATATTATGAGAATGATATGACGATGGTGATATTATGAGGATGATTATGATGATATGATAATGACGATATGATGAAGAAGATGATATGACGATGGTGATATGATGATTATGATAATGACGATATGATAAAGATGATGATATGATGATGTTGAGATGTTGACGATATGATGACGAAGATATGTTGACCTAGGCTCTCTTCTAAATCAGCTTGGGAATATCTAGTGGGTAACCTAGGCTCTCTTTTAGGCCTATCTCTGGCAAGCTGCCAGTCACCTAACACATCCTGGGTAGCTATTTCATATTCCTCCACCTGATCTACATTCTCAGCATGTTCATTAGGTTCATTTTGGTCATTGCCTGGTTCTGGTTGGGGCATATCTGGCTCTGGTTGGTGCTCTACGTGATCAGGGTGCTCATGGTTTTCAGGAGGGTCAATATCAAACAAGGATCTATCAGATGGTGGTGTAGGGGGGGACTCATTATTTGCATTACTGTTATTGTTATATGGGAAGGCATTCTCATCAAAATAACATCTCTACTGATTAGTATTTTAATTCCCCTAGCATTCATATCCCACAACCTATATCCCTTGGTCCCCATTGATCTTTGATAACCTAAGAAGATGCACTTAGTTGATCTAGGATCAAGTTTTCCCTCCCTAGTATGAGCATAAGCAGCACACCAAAAAATCTTTAATTCCTTCAGATCAGGTTTCTTATCATTCCATGGTTCCATAGGACATTTGAAGTCAAGCATCCTATTAGGACTTTTATTAACAAGATATGAAGCAGTATATAATGCTTCACCCCAAAAAGACTTAGGTAAACCAGAAGTGAACAACAAACATCTCAGTTTTTCAAGTAAAGTTCTGTTCATTCTCTCAGCCACTCCATTTTGTTGTGGAGTTAATCTCACAGTTTTGTGTCTCAAAATGCCATGTTCAATGCAGAAATTATCAAATTCAGCATTACAAAATTCCAATCCATTATCAGTCCTTAATGCCTTAACCTTTTTACTAGTCTGATTTTCCTCTAACAGTTTCCAATCTCTAAACTTAGTGAAAGCCTCATCTTTGGTTTTTAACACGAAGGTCCACACTCTCCTAGAGTAGTCATCTACAATGCTCAGAAAATACCTATTCCCACCATGAGTTCCATTAGACTCAGGTCCCCACAAATCAGCATGTAAATACTCTAGAATTGCCTTACTTGAGTGAACTCCACTAGTGAACTTCAGCGTGTGCTGTTTGGCCAGGACACAAGGTTCACAAAAGGGCAACTGAGTCACCTTTTCAGCAAGGATACCTCGCTTATTCAGGCACTCAAGTCCCTTCTGGCTCATGTGTCCTAGTCTAAGATGCCACTTTACAGTTGCATCTTCACAAACAGCAGGGCAGGCTTCCTTAGCTCCACCATGGTATGAACCATCAAGTATATAAACACTGCCAGCTTTATTACCAGTTAATACTTGCTTATACTTCTAAAACACAGTAATAACACCATTCATAGCAGTATAGGAACAACCAGAATCATCAAGAAAACCAAGGGAAATCAAATTTCTTCTCAGGCCAGGTACATATCTCACTTTGGTTAAAGTAACCAACTTACCATTGTTTAATTTCAGGTTTATGCTACCTATTCCCATGACCTTACACACATTATTATTTCCCATGTATACATTTTTGCTGGAAGTGGGAGTTAGGCCATCAAACAAGTGTTTGTTTGGGAACATATGAAAAGAACTGCCTGAATCTAATACCCATTCACCACCTGAGTCCCCACTGGTGACAGTTAGGACCTCTGGTGTTGAGTTTGTGTTATCAGATGTCAAGGCCAAGTTGTTTTCAGAGTTTCCAGGGTTCTTTGGCCTAGCTAACCACTTATGGCAATTACTCCTAAAGTGACCTATTTTCCCACAGTGATAACACTTAACCTGAGATGACTGACCTTGTTTGGAAATGTTATCATTTGAGTTAATAGCATTTCTATCAAACTTGGACTTAGACTGGAACTTATTTTATTTGACTGAAATGAGGGCTTCCCGGACTTAACAAACAAACCAGAGGCAGACTTAGCTTTTTGATTTTTAAGATCTAGTTCTCTAGTTTTCAAAACAACACAGAATCTATCAAAAGTAGGCACATCACCAGTGTACTGAAATGCATCCTTAACAACATGATAAGAATCAGGAATGGAGTTCATTAAGATCATCACAAGACTAACATCATCAAGTGCATGTGGAGTATCCCTAAGCATTAGAGACATTTTCAAGAACTCGTCCAAGTTTTCATCAACAGTCTTAGTAGCATTCATTTTGAAATCAAACAAGGATGCTTTTAAATAAGACAGATTGGGTGCTACTTGATTAGCATGCAAAGACTCAAGTTTCTTCCACATAGCAATGGGAGTTTTGCAGGCACATATCTTTCTAATAATAATGTGCCCAAGGCTCAGTATGATCAGATTGTAAGCCTCCGCCTCAATGTCAGCCTTTCTCTTCTTGTCCTCAGCGGACCATTTAGTGGCTTCCTCCTCAAGCGCCACCAACACCTTGTGCTGGGACAGGATAGCCTTCATTTTGAGACACCCGACTTGGAAGTCTTCCTTGCCATCATACGGCGCAATCTCAACCCTTGCTTGAACCATTTTCACCTCACAAACAAAAACAGTCAAGTATGAGTATCAAGACAATCAAACAGGGTGGAATCAACAATAAGATTAACCAAGGATCAACAAGAACGGCTCTGATACCACTGTTGTAAATCGGGACTAAAAGCTTAATCCAATTCCTTGCTTAGATTCAATTAACAAACCCTAAATTTGATTTGAGATTGAGAAATTGCGGAAATATAAACAACACCAAGATTTATAGTGGTTCACCTCTAGGTGAGAGGCTAATCCACTTGAGCTCACTAGCTTAGCCGATTTCACTATGTAAATGACTCGGAACCGACCAAATCGTCGCCGGAGTACAAAATCGGATTACAAGCTTCGGAACGAAGCCGACGAACTGTGATCTCTTTGTGGACCGATTCACTTGCTTCAATCGAAGGCCAAACTGAGCGGAATCCTCTTGCGAGACGAAGCCCTCAATCAATTGCCAAGTACGATCACGACTGGACTACGAACGAAATCAATTTGTGTTTCTGCGCTTGAATGTACGAATACAGCTTAAGTACTGATTTCTCCAGATTGCATCTCGACCGTCTATCGCGTCTAATCCCGCGCGTCCAATTCGAAACAAACTCGCGCCACGGATTCGTCCTCCGTGTCACGCTCCTATTCGTTCTCGCTGCAACAGCTTCCAACGACTCGTACGAGCTATAGCAACGGACTCCAGCTCTTCAGCGACGACTGCCTATCCGCGCACACATTTGAACTAGCTTCAGCGATGACCGCTTCAGCTCTTCTGCAACGACACGTCTGATCTTTAGCGACGACTCTGAATCCCAGCAGCAAAATACCAGCTTTAATTCCTTCAGATAACGTACAATTAATCTTAATCAATAATAATTCTAATTAATGAATGGATGAAATGAATGAGAAACAAAATGCAATTTAACATTTATTTTACCTCAATACTACAGAATTGACATAATGGTTCGAAAAAAAGGCATATACATCGTTTATCACTTTTCACTTTCGGCCGACAAAACTCATTCCCCAGCAGCTTCTTTACAAAACCTCCTATAGTTTTCTGGTCATACACATCTTCCTTGTTGCTCAAAAAGTCAAAATCCCTTCGATCGATTGCTGGGCTGACCAAAATGTTAGAAAACATATCATATACTCAGGGACGTAAATCCAAATCATGTTAACCAAGCAGACATAAATTATAGAAGAGAACAAATCCACATTGATGACGCTAAACTCTTCGATTATCACCGTAGTGGATCTTCTACTTTTTTCGTACAACCCTTCGCCAGTAAGATTTTGAGAGTTAAACGATACTTAAGTTGATGCTTAAGACCGAGTACCACTACCTCTCCAATATAGCATTTTACATAACCGCTATACTTATTGATAATTATTAGTCATTCCCCTCAAAAGAAACGTAATTGTCTAAACAGGTATCTACACATATCATAATTTCATGATCATAACTTTAATTATACCCGAAAGTCACTTGTATAATAGATCACTTTAGTAGATGACTTATAAATTATGATAACATACCCATCATATAATATTTACATTATGATCTCAATATTAGATTACTGGATCATACATGTAAATTCAAATAGATGTGTGACCTTTTGAGCTCAAAATTTGCTATCATATAAAGTATACCCGGAATAATCTCGTCCATACATTATACTAATATAGGATCAAGCCCGCATTCATAGTATTAATCGTTACGGGACAGATCTTGTCACGTATAATAGCAAAATCGAATGTCACAAATCAATCATGAATGTGTAGCATAAAAATTACCTGAACTGTGATCTACACATGCATATTTCCAACTGGTCACCATAACTTTATCGAGAGTAAACCTTTAACCAAATTATAACAGAGTGCAATATACACTTTATTTCTGCAGAACATATATGTATTGTATCCATATACAACATATAGCAAGACATAGTCGTAACACAAACTCCCACTAAATCAGGATATTCTCTTATTTGACTACACACATATGAGCAGCATGCTAATGAAAGACCTTAAGTGCTAATCTTGGAATTTTGTTCCAAAGTGCTATATGAAATTCTAACCACTATGTACTTTGATGGAATATATTGTTGATCTATTGTCACAGTATCCTTAATGGTCTTTTAATACCTTGTATGAAGTGTAGTCTTGAGGCAAAAATATTCATAGTCAGATTCCCTAATTAGATGCCTGATAACAGAACGTGGATCTATAACCATATTGGCATCCCGTGAAATCAGAATACACAATAATCTCCAACTGATCCGATGTCCTGTATCTGAGCATATAGTCTCCTATTCTCTTTTTAGAACCCAACAACTTTCTTGACTGCTACCCAATGATCCACTCATGGGTTACTTGTATGTCTGCCTAACACACCAACAATATACGCAATAACTTAATACGTACATACCTTAGTATACATAAAATTTCCTATAGCTGAAGCTGAGGAATTTTCTATATTTCTTGGATTTTTATAGTATTTCACGGGCATTAACTGAGAATGAAATTGTTTGCGATCGGGGAATAAGAAAATGAATTTATAACCACTGAACTTGTGATACACACATTCTAGAAGCCTGCATATATACATCAATGGATTCCCATATATTCTAGAGGTTGCTGAGTTTGTACTTCAGAAGTAATGTCTTAATTCTCAGTATGGATTAATCAATATTTCTAACATGATTTCTCCCCCCCCCCCCCCCCCCCCCCCCGAAATGAGCTCATTAAGAGACCACTTCTTCCTCAGACGGTTATCAGAAATCCTAAACTGACTGTACTTTGCAGGGAGAGAGATCAACACCAAATGCATAAGTAGCTTCTTAGATAACTCGAGCATCAGAGCCTTAATTTTTGAAGCAAGATGAGACATTACAGTAATATGCACCCTAACATTAGCCTTGCCGAAATACTTCATTGAAATTAATTTTCTAAAAGCTCACTTGTTTTGGCTTTATCGTTTTCAACAAAACGCTTTTCAAATTTTGCATGGTAATCTTTCGCACCGGTAGTCTCACAAGACACTATACCCCATAATGTCTTTGGAATGCCGCGACAAATGATTATCAAACTTGGCTTGTTAGAACGCTCCCACGATCTCAAATAAGCACGATCATACGCACTCCTTCAATTAGTGGAATGAATCGACTTTTGCTCTCGCAATGCTAAGTCAAGATCCATGCAGCACAAGAAAGTCTAAATACTTTCTTTCCAATCCTCAAAGTTTGTCTAGTTGAGTACAGGGACATTATAGAGATTGGCAGCAGCTGGAGTGGCAGACATGTAAGCTGAAAGAGAACAAGACATAAGTCAGCTTTTCATGCTTACATAGACCAAATAAATATGAAATATCATGATACCTAGCACAACATTAATAACAACTTTTGGATAGTACCGTTAACTGTAAGTGGTACTCTTGTTGCACTAATCAAACATTGATGATAAGTGATGTCAAATAAAGAGTCATCTTTGGATGTACTAATCATTCACACCAAGTTATCTTGCGATCATCACATGTCAATACCACAAATATGCATGTAATCACATTAGATGATAATTTTTCTTTTGGGCGAATTAATATCCATGTAAGCTCCATACATATTCCTTTCCAACACCCATCATGTTCTAATCTACACATAAGAGGTCACTTATGCGACGATTATGCTTCAATTAATATGCTCTAAGTGTTGCCTTAAATTAAATCATATGTCATATATGCATGTACAATATGATTTTTAGAAATACACCCCACTTTAGTTAAATCAAAACATATTTAATTAATTCAGTGTATTTTTAAACCAAAATTGAATTGTGCCGCATAACCAAAGTGACGGCCCAAATCACTTTAATTGAACCCAGTTCAATTAGACCGAATAACCAAAACGGACAACATTAAACCGATTTCCATAATGGACCAAATCAAGTCAAATTCTAATTAAACCAAATTCGTTCGATCTGAACTAAATCGTGACCGGCTCAATTCAACCAAATTTGAAATCGCTAGAATTTCATTGTAATAATTGTTCTCTGCAACCCAAAATTTTGCGCATGCGGAGATAATGTGAAAGCGGCCCGTGCCGAAATTTCATTAAATAGTATTGCGCACGCGAAGATAATGTGTAGGCAGCCTGCGCCGAAATTTTGAGATTGTCCAACAGTTCCTTTTATCTGTTTAACTGCCTTATCCAGTTTTAATTCAATCTATACATATCGATACACAATTAAGGGCTGGAAAACAAAAGAAAGAAGAACAAAAAAAATTCTTCTCATTTTAAGTTATTCTCTATGTTTTGAGACAAAGTATTCGACTTTCTTGTTCCAATTCAATTTCTAGAAACCTTACAAGAGCAGCAATACTGAATTTAGAAAGTGCTACGCACGATTCATTTGATATCTACGCATCCATACATTGATTTGAAGCCCTTGAAGTTGATGGCTATACAACATTCAAATTCAATATTTTCTTAAATTAATGGCGGCTGCATCAGTGCGAGAAATGACATCCAAATTTGGGAAACTAGAGAAGTTTAAGGTGTTGATTTTAGTAGATGGCAAAAGAAGATGCAATTCGTCCTCGCTACGCTTGAAGTGCGTATGTGCTGAGTACACCAATGCCTCCTTTGCCAGCCAGAAGGAGTGAATGAATCAGTGGAGGAGACAAGGAAGCACAACAAATGGGAGAATGATAATTACATTTGTCGTGGTCATATTTTGAATGGTATGCCTGACTCTCTTTTTGATGTTTATCAAAACATGGAATCAATAAAGGAGTTCTGGGATGCATTAGAATCGAAATATATGGACGAGGATGCTTCCAACAAGATGTAAGTTGTGAGTAACTTTAATAGTTATACGATGATTGATTCTAGGCTTGGGATGGAGCAATTAAATGAGTTGCTACGCATCCTTGGGCAATTTGCTCAACACAACATGAAATTGGATGAATCCATTTTGGTGTCTAACATTATAAACATGTTGCCACCTTCATGGAAGGACTCTAAGCACATGCTTCAGCACAAGAAGGAAGAGTTGTCTCTTGTACAACTTGGTAGCCACTGGCGTGTAGAAGAATCTATAAGGACGCAAGAGGGTGGAAAGAAAAAGGAGACTATTGAATCCTTGTCTGTTAATATGGTGGAAGAAAGAGGAGGTTTTAAGAAGTTCAAAGGGAAGAAACGTCATAATGAAAACACTTTTAGCAAATTCAAAAAGAAACCTAAGAGTTCTTGTTGGATATGTCATAACCGGGACACTACAAGAGTGACTGCCGGTTGGCTAAGGATGCTAAAAGAGTTGTGCATAAGAATGTTGGTCAAAGGGCTAAAGAACAAGGCCCTTCCAATCTCAAGGTCAGATTTTTAATTTTGATTATATTTTAAGTGTGAATTATGTGCTACTAATATATCTGAAGTTTTTTGTGTTCAGGATGATGAAGTGGCTTGGTTGATTGACTCGGGTGCTACAAAGCACGTGTGGAAAGATCATCAATGGTTCAAGATATATGAACCTGTGAAAGATGAATATGTCCTTCATATGGGAAACGAGTCAACTGCTCCTGTTGGCCATGGAAGTGTTAGAATTTAGTTCAGGAAAAACCCTTGAACTAAGTGGTGTGTTACATGTACTTGTATTTAGAAAGAACTTGGTTTCCGGTAGTCTTCTAAACAAGTTTGGATTTAAGAAAGTGTATGAGTCCGATAAGTATGTGTGTCTTTGTTGGATTTGGCTACCTTTGTAATGACATGTTTATGCTTAATGTAAATAAAGTTGTGAATTCTATTTACATGGCATGTTCTAGTGATAAATCTTATTTATGGCGTGCTAGATTAAGACATGTTCATTATAAGCGATTACATGAAATGTCTAAAGGAGGTTTAATTCCTACATTCGATATGAATATTGAAAAATGTAATACTTGCTTGCTACAATAATAACTAGATTGTCATTTAAAGTATTTCAAGACATTCAAATCTAGTAGAACTTGTTCATAGTGACATAGGTGGTATGCATGCTACTCCATCCTTCGGAAATTAAAAGTATTGCATAACTTTTATTGATGATCGTTCACGTTATTGTTATGTGTACTTGTTGCATGTTAAAGATGAAGCTTTAAATATATTTAAAGTATTCAAAGCTGAAGTGGAATTGCAACATGATTTGATTAAGAAACTTAGAACCGATAGAGGTGGAGAATTTTATGATCCTGTTTATTTCCAGTTGAATGGTATGATTCATGAGACCACAACTCCTTATACACCTCAACAAAATGGTGTAGCTGGGAGGAGGAATAGAGTCTGAAAAGAAACAGTTAATTGCATATTTTCTACTCTGATTTCAGTGAAGGATTTTGGGGTGAAGCCATATTGACGACTTGTTTCTTTATAAATATATTTCCTAAAAAACGGAATAAGATTGCCCCTTATAAGCTTTGACACAAAAAGAAATCAAATCTGAATTATCTTCGGGTTAAGGGATGTATATCGGTAGTTAGGCAACCTGCACCCAAAATAAGAACTTTGGGAGAAAGAGGTATTGATTGCATCTTTATTGGATATGTTGAACATTCTAAAGAATATAGGTTTTATGTAATAAAACCTAATGATTCTATTTCGGCTCACACCTTAATTGAATCAAGAGATGCAATAATCGATGAGAATCATTTCTCAACCATTCCTATACCTCAAGATTTGATTTCTAGCTCTAATAGAGCTGAACTTAAAGAAGACGCAAACAAATCTCTTGATAATAGCTCATTTGATCCTCGTACAAGCAAACAAGGAAGGATTCAAAATACTTTCGGTCTAGATTTTCAAATTTATTTGATTGAAGGATCTAGAAAGGATATTGAGTATCAATACTCATATACTTATCATACTGATGATGATCCTAGAACTTTTGACGAGGCTATGAGGTCTCAAGGTGTTGCTTTCTGGAAACAAGCATTCAATGATGAAATGGATTCAATCATTGGAAATAATACATGGGTATTATCAGATCTCCCAACTAGTTGTAAGCCTCTAGGCTGCAAGTGTATTTTTAAAAAGAAAAAGAAGGTTGATGAATTAGTAGATAAGTTTTTTTTATATAGATTAGTAGATAAGTTTAAAGCTCGATTGGTTATCCCAGGTTTTAGACAAAAGTAGGATATTGATTATTTCGATACATATGCTCCGATTGCTAGAATTTCCACCATTAGGTTGTTAATTACATTCGATGCAATTAACAATCTTGTTGTTCAGAAATGGATGTCAAGGCAGCATTCTTGAATGGTTATTTAGAGGAAGATTATATGAAGATACCAGAAGGATTCATTATGCCTGGAAAAAGGTTTGTAAGTTGTCAAATCATTGTATGGGCTAAAGCAAACACCAAAGCAATTGTATCAAAAGTTTGATGATGTTGTCTTGTCTAGTGGATTCAAGTTGAATCAATCTGACAAGTGTATTTATAGCAAGTTTGATAAATCCGGCAATAGAGTAATCATTTGCATATATGTTAATGATATGTTGATCTTTGGTACTAACCAAAGATAAGTAGACCTCACCACGGCCTTTATCATCAAGCTTTGCCATGAAAGACATGAAAGAAGCAGATGTGATTCTTTGTATTACAACCAAGTGTGAGAACAAAGGACTAGCACTACAATCTCATTATTATTTTTAAATAATAAATTTCACTATTATAAGCAAAGAATAGACAAACCCCAAAGTCATGACGGTGCATCCGAGGGAGTTGGAACCGTCGACCTCCTGGTCATTCGACCGGGATTGTGACGGCTAACACAAGCTCATTATATTGAGAAAGTGCTCATGAAATTTAATTGTTTGAATCGTTGCACGGTAAGTACTCTCATGGATCCAAGTTTGAAGCTTATGCCTAATACGGGGGAAGTTGTTTCACAACTTGAAAACTCACATGTGATTGTTGCTTAACGTATGTTATGATAAGCACACGAGGCATGACATAGTCTATGCAGTAGGCCAACTAACTAGATATACTAGTATTCATTGTACTCATAATTGGGAAGCGATAAGGTAAGTACTTACGATCTTAAGGGAACCATGAATTAGGGTTTGACTTATGTTGGATTTCCCTCAGTTTTGGAAGGATATTCAGATGCAAGTTGGATTACTAACTTAAAAGATCATCTTCTACAAATGGTTGGATATTTTGGTTTGGGGAGGTGCCATCTCGTGGGCCTCGAAAAAGAAAACTTGCATTACAAGCTCTACTATGTAATTTGAATTCAAAGCTTTAGCTGCTGCCGATAAAGAGGCAGAATGGCTACGGAATTTCATACATGAAATTCCTTTGTGGCCAAACCAATAGCACCCATATATATCCATTGTGATAGTAAGGCAACCTTGGCTAGGGCATATAGCCAAATGTATAATGGTAAGTCGCGACACCTAGACATTAAACATAGCGCGGTACGGGAGCTATTTGGGTAGTATATCTTAATGAAATGAAGTTTTCGCACAAATCAAGTTTTAGCACTTTAACAGCCTGCGTGCAGCTTACGCATTAGCTGCTAATGTGTAAGCAGCGCACAACTCATAATGTGCAATATGGGCACGGGCATACTGCTCATCGTGTTCTCTATACACATTATTTGTGTGCCGCGCGACACTTAAAGTGTATTGTGAACGCGGGGATAATGTGAAGGAAGTCCGCACATAAATCCTTTAATTCCCCAACAGGTGGTTTTATCTATTTAATTGTCTTATCATTTTTTTAATTCAGTCGACACATATCGTACAATAAAAGGCTGAAAAACAGAATTGATATTATATGCGTCTTAGGAACATGTATTTCGACTCTCTTATCCCAATTCAATTTCTTGAAATCCTAAAAGTGCTAAATACTAAATTTGAAGTGCTAAGCACAATTCATTCGATATCCAAGCATCCATACATTGATTTGAAGCCCTTGAAGTTGACGGCTATACTACACACGGGTACGTGCAACAACCAGGGACGGAACTACAGCTACAGTGGGGTGGCTGATGTCACCCCATGTTTTCTCAAAATGTTTTTACATAATATATAACATAAATCATAAATATAATATAATATATATTATTATTAAATTAGATGATTATATTTATAAAACTTGTCAAAATTGAAAAGCCACTGAAATAAATCACAAATTTATACGCGGATACCTCCCACGGCATCGGCAGTGGCCGACTTCCTTTAGGTATTTTTCTTCGTCTTATGTTCTTTTATTTATAAAATTTTGTGACGAGTATGTGTGTTGGAGTCATCTGTGATGGTTTTGGAATTGTGACTTGTATTATTTTGACTTTCGTTTGTGTGGATTGCGAGAATTAGGGTTTGTCAATTTGTGTTATTTTGACCTTGAAATAAATCATGTTACTTCTGATCTCTGATTTTTCGTATTTTATAGATGAAAACGCCAACTATTGATTCATTCTTTTAAAAGAAAAACTACAGATACTTCATAGAAAGACAGTCATGTACACAGTGAGGAAATCGGATTGCTTGGTTGTCAATATTGAGAAAGAAATAGCTAAAACGTTTAGTATGGATTCAATAATAGATGATTTCCGCGATATGGAAACAAGACGCTCTTTATTTTAATGTAATAGTTCTTTTTTAACCATCAATTTTTTTTTCTTTGTTACCCCCTACTAAAATTGCTGGTCCGTCCCTGGCAACAACGTCAGCACAATCTAGTCTGGTCCAGACGCAACAACCAAGTAGCCTAGACGTAAAGCTCATATCTGAATCCATGGCACAAGACCAACGCAGAACACTGTCACGAAGCAATCAGATGCCTTTTCCAGTTAGGCAAAGCATCAACGCGGAGCAGATGCGTAGCCTGTTAGATTTGCAGTGAGTGATCTGAATTGATGGTCGAGATTGAGCAACGACGATAGAGGGTCGATGCGGGACCGAGCAACCACAAGGAGAAAACGCCGCGAAGTTGCTTAGGGTAGCGGAGACTGAGGCGCATCCGCGCAGGATGGGCGACGGTGGCTGGGAAGGGCGGAGCAGGACAAGATCCAAGCGGTTCTGAGCAGTTATTGACGGTTGCTGACGGTTAAGTGATGGTTATGGCCAGTTGTCAGCAGTTGTGAAGAGGTTGAGAGCACTTTAAGCCACAAATGTTTGCAGTTCACCGTCGTTTTCACGCCGGAATCAATGAAGGGGTAACTCGGCAGCAAACTTAGCAATAAAACAGCCCAGATTTTTAATTTTAATCATATTTCTGAACTGTATAATGCTCAATTAATACAAAATTGCCCAATGAAAAAAATACACGAAATTGGGTGGCTACCGCTACCAATTGTTAGAGTACATTTCATATAGCCAGGAACGTATATCCAAATCATGTTAATCTAGCTCACAGAAATTACAGATGAAAACAAACATACTGATAATGTGAAATACTATGTTAATTATTAGCTTTATTGATTGAGCAAAAATATACACAAATTGTTCAAGAAGTGACTCATAGAACCCTAGTCCACTTCCAATCCGAATTATACAAATTGAGCAACAAAATTTGAATTAAACGAAACTGAAACTGAAATTTCCCTGATCGAAGACGAACAGAAGCCCTCTGTTAGCTTACTGCAATCGCCACCAGAATCTCTCCTACGACTTCACCCTGCAGCAGCTTTACGACCAGTTCACTTCGACTGGAATCTCACACTCGCTGCAACGATTGTCAACACTCGATTTCAAATCACTCTTGGTCTGTCACTCTCTGACTCTCAGTGCTCACACTCGTCAAGAATCGCTCTCGATCGGATTCCCAAAATCGAACTAAAACCCCTAATTCGATTTCCAAGCGGCTTTAAACGAGTTCAACTTGAGCTCGAAACGCAGTCGTTCGTGTGTAACGAACTTAACTGCCAATCCCGCGCCTCGCCATTTAATGGAACGTCGTCGTCTTGATCTGAACGAACTCAGTTTTCTTCTTACTCGAAACGCTGTCGTTTCCTTTGTCAGAGACGCTAGACAACGTCGTTTGAGTCCTGGACATGCAGACTTGAGAACTTGATCTGGACTCAAACCAAACTTGCAATTTTCCACCAAAAACAACCAAAACGAAACACCAGCTTCCCTGAACAATAAACTCACTAATCTTTGCTCAATTCATAAATGCTTTGTGAGCAATGTTAGGATTATAAACTAAACAATTGCCCTCCTAATCCTAACATGCTCTAATAAAACCAATTCAACCTAAAGGGCAATAACAAACTGAAATTGGTAATGACAGAAAATGAAGAGCAAGGACATGAAATACCTGACTTTACCATATGCCTGAGTGTAACTGCTTCAGGTCACAGCTTCTATAAACAAAGCATCTCTACAAAACTGAAACTTGTTAGCAGTCACAATTTTAGTTCCAAAATCTGCAGGATTCTTTTCCCCTAGGATTTTTCTGATCTCAAACTCTTTTGATTCAATCATATCCCTAATAAAATGGTACCTAACATCAATATGTTTGGACCTTTCATGATAGACATGTTCTTTACACAAGCACAAAGCACTTTGGGAATCCATAAAAATTATAGGCACATAAGCATTTTTATCAATTTCTTGCAAAATACCCTTTAACCAAATAACTTCCTTGGATGCCTCAGTTGCAGCTATGTACTCTACTTCTGTAGAACAAAGAGCAACAATAGGTTGCAATTGAGATTTATAAGAAACACAATTCCCAGCCCAAGTAAAGAAGAAACCAGTAGGGAATTTTCTGTTATCCTTATTACTCGCATAATCGCTGTCTATATAACCATACAGAGGAGCGCTCAAATGAGAACCCCTTTAAATTTCGAGATCTTGAGACCCCAATCTTCACCATCCAAAATGTAAGATGTATTTTCTAAGATGCATTTTGGTTGTGACACATGTCCCATGTGCATTTTCCAATATGCATTTAATGCAAAATCAAAGCCACCTTTTTTTACTTTGCTTTTTGGACATGTGTCACATGCAGATTCAAAGATACATCATGATCTAATGGTGAGATTTGGGTTCTCAAGTTCTCGAATTTTTAAGGGTTCTCAACGGAGCGCTCCCGTAACCATACAACTCGGTTTTAGGGGCATGTGAACCATAGATCAATCCTAGATTTCTAGTCCCTGATATGTACTTAAGCAAATATTTCATAGCAGTCCAATGTTTATTTCGTGGGTTAGCTAGACATAAACCTACTATGAACGCTCACACCAAAAGCCAAATCAGGACTAGTACAAAGCATGGCATATATTATAGAACCAACAGTCATATGATATGAAACTTTACTCATTTTCTATTTTTCCTCATCAGTCACAGAGCAATCATGCTCGGATAATTCAAGGTGCCCTCCTAAGGGCACCCGAGAGGGCTTAGCATTTTTCAGTTGAAATTTGTCTAACACCTTATCCAAATAATCAGATTGAGACAAGTACATGATTCTTTTATTTTTGTCCCTGATTATCCTAACACCCAGAATTCTTTGGGCAACACCTAAGTCCTTCATGAATGCTTCTGTAAATCAGACTTGACTCACTAATAACCAGCTGATGAGTCGAGTTTTCGACTCGTTAATGCCCGTTTTCACTATAGCTTTAGTTCGTTTCCGACGATTATTTGATGTCATTTGATCCCCCTTTCATGCATTTCAGGTACAAAACAAGATGTCTCAGTGTCAAAAGCCAATAGAAGGAAACTCGGTGAAAATCGGAGATTAGAGCAAAAAGTGGGCAGAATTGGTCCCCAGTCAATCGACTGGGAAGCTCCCCTGCTCCAGTCGATCGACTGGAAGCAGTCTCAGCAGGGCCTGCAATCCATGTTTCCGTAGTCGATCGACTGGACCTTTCAGTCGATCGACTGTCGAGTACCTCATCTAGAGCATGCAGGCCACGTGATCTCAGTCGGTCGATTGGGACTCCAGTCGGTCGATTGGATGGAGCATCAGGAGGACCAAAATTCCACATTACCGCAGTCGATCGACTGGGAACCTACCCTGTGCCAGTCGATCGACTGAGAATCTGCCAGCCAAACGACATTTCTTCCTCCAGTCGATCGACTGGGCCACAAGCACAACGCCAGTCGATCGACTGGGACTGCTACAGTTCCGGAATTTCAGCGAGCCTATAAATAGAAAGTGATAAGTTTGACCTAGCATCTTGGCTTCTTTGGGGAAAAAGACAAGGAAAAGTGAGCTTAATCAAGGGGTCCATCATCATCTAATCAAGGAGGATTGAAGATCAAGGGAGTTCATTAGGATTAATCATCCTACTCTATTCCTCTTCTCTTCTCTTAGATTTTGTTAGAAACCCTACTCACATCATGTTGTCTTACATGATGTGTGAGTAGTCCCTTTGTGTTTTGAGGGTCTTATGATCCTCCTTGGTACTCAATGATCATTGTATACACATTGACATGTAATTTATGAAGTTGATTTCATTTTACTATGGTTTCCATTTTAGACATGTTGCTAAGTGTTTGATAAAATGCCTAAGTGACATGTTTGTGTTAGAACTATGATCTAAGTATTGAGAGAGCTTAGTGATGGTTTGGATATAGTAAAATTGAACTTAACCAACATTTATGAGAGTAAATGCATGGTGAGAGGTTAACTAGAACTTTATGCATATATCACTTGTGAGAATAAATGCTATATAGTGAATCAATACCCTTTAATTAGTGAGATTCTAATTAAGATGACTTGACTAGGATTAGACTTGCGTGATAGTTTGTCTAGTCCTAGCCTAAGTTAGGTTTTAAACCTATCAACTCATAATTAATTGAACTCTTGTATGCATGATCATTGGGAAATTGCCAAGGAGGGGAATAATCCCTCGAAACTCGCTTTTAATTGATTTTAATCCCCTAAAACCATTTCATTACTTGTTTTCATCATTGATAATCATCATCACACTTGAATTGAAGGAATAGCCGAGTTAGAAATTGATAGACCTAGCGTATAATCCGTTTGCTCCCTTGGGTTCGACACCGGTCTTACAGGTCATTTATAAATTGTTTTTGACTAATTGCATTGCTAAAATCTACAACGTCACCAGCATATCATCCACATATAAAAGAACAAAGGTAGATATTTAGCATTCATATTTTTCAAATAAAGACAAGTATCATACTTGCTTTTAGAGAAACCAAGAGCACTCATGCAAGCATCAAACTTCCTATTCCATTACCTTGGGGATTGTTTTAAGCCTTAAATTGATTTATTCAGATAACATATATGATCAGAGAATTTCCTATCAACAAAATTGTTTGGTTGTTTCATAGAAATAGTTTCCTCTAGGTCTCCATTCAAGAAGGCAGTTTTAACATCTATTTGATCAATTTCCCAGTTAAAACATTAGACATAGCTTATAAAAGCCTCATGGTTTTATATTTAACAACTGGAGCAAAGATGTCATTATAGTCAATTCATTCTTTTTGAGAAAAACCTTTTGCAACAAGCCTTGCTTTGAACCTTGGCGGTTAAGCGGGGTTGTTACCATCTTTTAATCTGAAAATCCATTTACAATCAATAGCTCTAGTGACACCTTAGTTTTTAGCAGCAGGTCCATAACTAGTGGCACCTTCCGAAAATATTATGGCTTGCCAGATTTGCTGAACCACCTCGCACCACCAAGTCCTCGAGCACACATATCTTTTTTTCAAATGCAGCCTTCATTTCCTGAAACTCATCTTTTTGCTGTTGCAGTTGATCTTTCAGTTCGGAGTTTCTTACACCTCCTCTAGGAAGGGGTGGTCTCTTCAAGGCTTTACCAGTCCCAGATACATATGTCCCACACGTCTGCCCAGTCACTTTGCTTATAATGTCAATCTGATCGTGCTGATATGCTTTGGATCATGTACGGGTTCGCCCCTCAAATATGGTGATTCCATAGATCCATCAGTCATCCACCAACAATATCATAAAACCAGCACATACGAAATTCTAATCTACTAGACATAATTCTGATAGCCAGCATTTAATCTACTGGTCTAGGAAAAGGGATGTCTATTCCCCCAAGTGTAACGATGAGAACTTTAGTTCAAGTTACTATTGTGGAAAAAAGTTCTGGGTAATCCCACATAGGGACACCCAAGATTAAGTGGATCATTGATGTCCTTCTTTTTCCCCCAAGAATTGAAATGAAACTTTTCTTTCATTCTGTTACATCATTTTAAATTGCTTGATCATTTTGGTCTTCTGATGTTTTTGTGTCGACAATGGTGTTATGTTACTACCCTGTCAGATAAAAAGAGGAGACTAGGAAAGACGATACTATCAGATTGATGATGCTAATGCTGGTCTTACTACTGTCTGTCAGCCATTACCTTGGCTAAGGCTTTGGCTGCGGCTATGATGACTATGGGTGCCGCTGCTCCCTGGTTTCTGAGACTCACAACGGAGCACGCCTTCTCGTATCATCTTCTCCTCCTGGGCATTTCTGCAGAACACAACCCACCCATTAACCTCCAGAGCTACACAGATTCCTACAAGTGTTGACAGACCTAAACAGTATGCCAGCATTGAGTAACTCCACTCTTCACCCATTGCCTGGAACCCTTTAAAACAGTTTAGTACCCCTATAACCACACAACCATATCCAACAAAGTGGTGGTATGACTTCCAGTATTTCCTAAAGTTTGTCGTCGTCTTTGGCCTGAACAGCAAAGCTAGAGTTTGCAATGATCCTAGGCAAAACACTGCTATCCCTAGTTTCCTATGGAGCCCATAGACAACCCCTGGTGACAGTTGGCCAAGGCGAATTCCAATCCCAAATCCGACTGTTCCTATGATGAAAGCGGAGAGTTGTACCCCAGCATGGGCATAGAACCAAATGGGGCCTATTGTTCGCATGTGTCTGAGGTATCGTGCCAAGACAGCGCCAACTGGGAGCAGGAATCCCCAGGATATCGCGTTTAAGATGCCGTGGACTGTTTTTAATGTTTTCAGGTAGCTGTTGCCTGATTTAGAAATCCCTGATTGGACATCAATGGTTGCTACTGAGGAAAGGTCATTGATGGTTGTGGGATGGATAGTTGGTGAGTAACCCTGCACATACAGTCCTCTGTTCCAAACAATGTGGATCCTGGTCTTGTTAGCCGCAAGCTTGAGAGTAGCGTAGATTTGAACTGCTGCGCCATTGTGGATGGTTGCCATTTTTCCACCATATAAAACGGCTGACGAGGAGACTAGATGTATATCAAGAGGCTGGGACAAAAGGGGTGACTTTTGGAGTTTGACTGATGGGTCTAAAATGTAAGGTAGCAGAACCAGCTGGCCTGAGTTGGAATCAGGAAAGGCTATAAGAGTCCGTGTGCCGGTCATTTCAGCTGAGGTGGGGTTGATTCCCCAAGCAACCCAGCCAGATGGGGAGATGAAGTTGCCAAAGAAGACGAGGTCCAGGGTCGCGTTGTGGGTGTGGAATGTCCATGCCATAGAGGCTTGTTGTGTGGGAAATGTCATGCATTTCTGGAAGGTCTTAAAGGTTGTGGTTGTAGTGCAGTGGGCAGAGCTGGCTGGTTTAGTAACAAAGTGAACTAGGAGAACAAGGAAGATATGAAGAAGCATTTCTGAGGAAAAATGAGATCAGGAGGAGGCTATCCAATGGAGATCACATCTCCTCATATATAAAAAAAAAGAGAAGATCAATTTGGTGTCCCTCTGTCTTTCAAAACATGATGATTTGGTGACTGGAATGGAAGATGGCCTATGTCATCGCTTTGCTTTCAAGTCAAGGCAAATGATAGTGTTTGGATGGAGTGAAAGAGAGCGAGAGATATAACACTCATTACAGACATGAAGATCTGTTTATGGCCATAATATAAATAATTAATTAGTATACAATAATGGATTATGCCTGTCTTGCAAGCCAAGTCTTGTTTTGGGAAAGTAGCTTTTTGGCCTCCTGCAGTCACTTTTACCCTCTCTTGGAGTCTTGTGCCCATTGTAGCCCACAGCTAATTCAGAACATGTTTTTGTATTAACATTGGTTATAAATGCTACAAGTATTAACATTGGTTGTTGTTCATTCATAATCCTATAAATGCCAAGCCCCCTTCAAAACTCAAATCAACTTTTAGAATCACATGAAACACAAAAATGGCCTGCAAGTTTGACCTCAATATTTCCATCACTGTGTTTTTACTTGTAGCATGCACCATATTACCGACTAGAGCCCAAGATGGGATTTTTGATATCACCAAGTACGGTGCAAAGCCGAATGCAGATGCAACTGCGGTGAGAAATCAAGGAAAACATGCTTCATTTGTTCAATAGAAATGAGTTGAAGTGTGTAGTTATTGTTTGGCTTATAGAGAAGATTGATTTGCTTTGCAGGCACTTACGAGTGCTTGGAAAGAGGCCTGTGCGTCAACGACTCCTGCCAAAGTAGTGGTGCCTAAAGGGACATTTATTCTCGGGATAATAAAACTTGATGGCCCTTGTAAGGCGCCGATTGAGTTCAATGTTGAAGGCACATTGCAGTCGCCAAGCGACCTTGAATCGTTTAAAGGAGCTGATGGTTGGTTAGTTCTCGGAAAGATCGATCATTTCACAATGTCTGGTAATGGTGTCATTGATGGTCAAGGAGATATTGCTTGGCAAAAAAATGATTGCAACAAAAACAGCAAATGCTCTGGCCTCTCAATGGTAAAACAGTGACGAAATTCCTTCCCATTCAGGATTAAATCATTCTTCTGTCACATTTTAGTTGATTTTTTTGCTTTTGATTTGTGTGAATGTATTACATGAGGTTTAATTTTCTGACGAACTCAACTATCAAAGATGTAACGACCAAAGATAGCAAGAATTTTCACGTCAATGTCTTGGGATGCAAGAATTTCACATTCCAAAATTTCAAGGTATCAGCTAGGGCTGGGCACGGGTCGGTTCGGGCCTATTTTTTGTAAAAACCGACCCGAAACCCGAAATTTCGGTTCGGGTCGGTTTCGGTCTTTTTGAAAACGAAAACCGAAAAAAGCCCGATTTTCGGGTTTCGGGTCGGGTCGGTCCATTTCGGTCTTATCGGGCTTTTTTACCGACCTCCAGCTCGGCTACACGCTCGGACCTCCGCTCGGACCTCCTGGCGGCTACCCGACCTCCAGCTCGGCTACACGCTCGGACCTCCGCTCGGACCTCCTGGCGGCTACCCGACCTCCAGCTCGGCTACACGCTCGGACCTCCGCTCGGACCTCCTGGCGGCTACCCGACCTAATTCCAAGCTTATTTCCAGTTCCTGCAAATCCTTTGTATTCTTGCCAAAAACCATATGTGATTGAAGAATCAAAACTAAACATACATTTCCTGGTTTGCATACGAGACAACAGTACAACAACATAGCTATGAATACAGTGACAACAGTACAACAACATAGTTATGCAAGTATGCATCCATGAACGAAGAACAAACAACAAACGACAACAACAGGAGCCAGGCAGCACTGCAGCAGCACTTCAGCAGGCATCATTGCGGCATTGCCTATCACAGCCACACCCTGCATTCTGCATTGTAAAGAGCAGCGTGTTAGAATGTATTTTATCTTTTATGGCTATAAAAATTAAAATGCATTCGCATTGTAAAGACTAAAGAGCATTCTGCATTGATAAATCTCTATAAAAAACATGATATGCATTGATAGTTTCCTGTGTTGTAGCCATTTAAGTATAAAACAATGCTTACATATTCAAAGAAAAAAAATGTATGGATTCACATTCAACTTACCAACTATCAAATATCAAATATCAACAACAAGGATTCAATTATCAAGTAAGCCAAATTTAGAAATAAGTACCTTAGGTCCTTAACCCCTCATGAATAAATTTTTGCTCCCTTGATTCCCTTTCTTCAAGGTTGTGGTACTTGTAACTTTACCTTTCCCCTTATCAATTTGAGAAACTTTAGTTGATTTTGAGGTAGAAGGCATCTCTTGATTCTCTTCATTCTCTTGTTGATCAACTGTAGCATTATCTTCTTCTCTTGCTTGTTCTATCATTAAACAAGATAACAAGTTAACAACCAAAATCAAAATCAAACTCAAATATAAACAAAATTCAGATAACAAGTTAATTACCTTCCTCCAAAGCTTCATAAAACTCAATGTCCTCAACAGTTGGAATGTATTGAAGGTTATGGATACTGTCAGACCGTATCCAGTTTTGGTAGCAGATTAATGCTTCCACTGTTTTGGGAGATAGAGAGCTCCGAAATGGATCAATGACCCTTCTGCTGGTGCTAAATGAAGACTCGCTTGCTACTGTACTCACTTGAATTGCCATAATATCTTTGGTAAGAGCGGCAAGGCCAGGATACTTGTCACCATTTGTCTTCCACCATTCCAATATGTCATAATCTAAAGGGTTTACAGCCTTCACAATCGGGTCTAGAAGATACCTGTCCACTTCATGTCCTACAACTCCCTCATCAGAGTCTTCCAATTCTCTCTCCCAATCTTCTTCCATGTCCTTCATAATTCCAGTAGGCTCTATAGTCCTCTTCTTAGATGAGGATTTGTTCCCTTGGCTATCTCCACTCCGGGATTTTGTTACCTTTGAGGATGCCTCAACAATCATGGAGTTGTAAGCATCACAAAGCTGAATCAGAAGATCTTTAAGCTCAGCTGACTTCTTTCTAATATCATCAATCTCCATCTTCAGCCATTTCTTGCATGTAGATTCGAAGTTTCTGAGCTTGTACCTTGGGTTTAACACCAAGGCAATCAACAAAAGCTGATTGCAGTCCTCTAAGGTGGCAAAGTATTTCTCATACTTCCTCTTCATACCTACTGCCATATCCATTAAAATCATTTCAGTCTCCGACCCGGTGCTCATTCCCTCCTGAGGAAATAGTCCATCAATCTCAGCTTTGATACACACAATATCATGAAAAGCTTTCCACGATGTTGGTTTGGTTGAGGCGCTGATCCTCATTGTCACATCGTAGAATATCTTCAAAAACCTCACAAAAGTTTCAGCCTTCTCCCAATCATGTGTAACCGGTGGTCCTACTCTTTTCCCCTTCCCTTTCTTCCTTGCCTGAGTTCCCTCTGCTGCATTACTTGCAACACCAGTCAAGTTCACTTCTCCCAACCCAAGCACCAAGTCTTCTTCGAATTCAAGGTCTTCATCCTCCTCAAAGTAACCCCTGTACTTCGTGCCTTCTTCCCTTGCCAATCTATCAAAAGCCTTTCTGAGTTCTAATGCAGTTGATAACATTAGATAGGTGGAGTTCCACCTTGTTGGCACATCGAGGATGCACACCTTCTTACACTCCACCTTCTCTTTCTCCATACACTTTTTGAACTGCTGAAGTCTTGCCCCACTGCTCCTCACATATCTCACAGCATTCCTAATTGAACCAACTGAATTTCCCATTATCAAAAGACCAGCTCGGACAATGAGATTCAGAGTGTGTGCAAAGCACTTGATATGCAAATAAATCCCACCAACCAGAGGTGCTATCTCCCACCCTAACATCCTCTCCCTGACGTAATCAATCGCCACTTTGTTGGCGCTAGCATTATCAACTGATATGGTCAATACTCTATCCACTCCCCATTCTAGCAAACAATCCTCCAACAAACACCCTATGCTTTCTCCACGATGGTTAGGAATCACCTTAAAACTAAGAATCCTCTTCTGCATTTTCCAAGCTGAATCAACGAAATGGGCAGTCACCACCATGTAGTTGATGTTCTGCACCGATGTCCAAGTATCGGTGGTTAAGCACAAGCAATGCCCCTTAAGCTCTTTCGTCAGCTTCGTCTTTTCAGCAGCATACATCTTCAAAAACTGCTTGCAAATCACCCTCCTCGAAGGTACATGCCAATCAGGCACAGCATACTTGAAAAAACAATTCAGTCCAATTCAGTCCAACAACATATAATTCAGTCCAACAACATACAATTCAATCCAACAACATATAAACATTTAAACATGTTCAGTCCAAGCATAAAAAATTAAAAGTTAAAAACAATTCATACAAGTTCACACTTCATCAATGTGAGTATGTGACAATATACCTGCAAAAATATCTAAACCCTTCTTTCTCGATGAAGCTAAACGAAAGCTCATCCATGACTATCATCTTCACAACTGCTTCTCTACACCCTTGATCACTCCACTTAACAGTAACCAACTCCTTAGCCCCACTACGGCCAGTAGAAGTGAGTTTTTGCTGCCCATCATTTATCTTCACTCTCCCTGAATACTTCTTGCAAACATTATCGATATGTCGCTTTAGAGTACTAGTCCCGTTCCCATACGAATCGCAAGCGAAATCCTTAGCACAGTAGTTACACTTAGCTCTAACCACTTCATTAGTTTGCAACCTCTTACCATTCTTCATCTCATATACTGGCTTTTTAATCTTCTTGAAGTGCCCCCAAACCCACGATCTTCCATCACGCTTTTCAGCAGCTTCTGGCGCTTCAGCAGGTTCACCAAGCTGTTCAGCTTCTTCAAATTGTTCAGCTTCATCAATGTTCTGCATTGCTACTGAAGAAGGACGCTTCCTTTTAGTTCCAGAGACTCCGGTAGCGGTACTATCGACTGTCAGAACATTTTTTGAAGCATCCGCACCCAAATTTGAATCCTCTTCTGAATTGGAGCTCGAATATTGTGATGCATCCATCTCTGCACAATATTCAAATCACTGAATGAACAAATGGATTCAAGTATTCAACAATCAAAAGGATTCGATTTAACTGAATTCACTGAATTCAATTCACTGATCAACATTCAAAACAATCAAAAGGATTCGAATTCACTGAATTCAATTCAGGACTGAGAGTCTGAGACCAAAAATTTAATAAATGGAATTCAACGAATTCGAATTCGAATTACCTTCGATCGGGTCGGAGAGAGCAGGCGTCGGCGAGACCGCGAGAGAGCAGGCGACAGTCGACACAGCGAGAGAGCAGGCGAGCGACACTGCGAGACGCCGAGAGCCGAGAGCGACACTGCGAGAGCTGATTGCCGAAATGAGAATGAAGTGTGAGGCGAGACTGCGAGAGCCGAGAGCGAAATGAAAATGAAGTTAGACTGAGTTGGTGTGACCGTGTTAGTCAAAATCGAAGTAGGGTTTTTTTTTGTTAAGCATTCGGGTCGGTTCGGGCTATCGGGCCAAAAAAATTTCAAAACCGGGACCGAACCGAATTAAGCCAATCGGGTCGGGTTTTTTTCGGGTCGGTTTTCGATCAGATGAAAACCGACTCGTTCGGGCTTTTTCGGGTCGGGTCGGGTCGGTTTTTCGGGTTTTCGGGTTTTTCGCCCACCCCTAGTATCAGCCCCAGAAGAAAGCCTTAACACGGATGGGATTCACATCGGTAGGTCAACGGGAATCAACATATTAGACACAACCATCCAAACAGGAGACGACTGCATATCTATTGGTGATGGAAGCCAATATGTGAATATTGAAAAAGTTACATGCGGACCAGGTCATGGCATCAGCGTTGGCAGTTTGGGAAAGTACAAAAACGAAGAGGATGTTATAGGGATTACAGTTAAGAATTGCACTCTTTCTAACACCCAGAACGGCGTGAGGATCAAGACGTGGCCCGCGTCGGAGCCTGGGACGGCATCAGACATGCACTTTGAGGATATCATAATGAATAATGTCAGCAACCCTGTGCTCATTGATCAAGAATATTGCCCATGGAACCAATGCACACTAGGAGTACGTACACTCCTTTCTCGGATTATATTGTATCCACGACATTTCATTTTTTGATCGCTGAAGTTGTTTCGATAGCTTGAATGATTTCTTTCAATGAATTTTATGCAGGTTCCGTCAAAGGTGAGGATAAGCAAAGTGAGCTTTAAAAACATTATAGGCACGACTGCGACACGAGAAGCGGTGAAGCTTATTTGCAGCAAAGGAATTCCGTGTCAGAACGTGGAAGTCGGGGACATAGATCTCAAGTATAGCGGCCGTGAAGGATCAGCTATTGCTGTTTGTAAGAATCTAAAGCCCACCATATTAGGAAAACTATTCCCTGATGGTTGCACTGCTTGAGATGAGCTTCATTCAAACATTGTACTAGCATTTGGCGGAAGCTCAACACATAATGTGAATTGTGGCACGTAGTTATTTTTTTATTTATTCATTGTATATTTAGATTTCACCCAAATAGGTTCAAGGCACAAAATCTCCAAATCCAAGTCTAATTCTAAACAGACTTATCCAGCACAATTAGTGCTGAGAATGAAGACCTCGGAGCTGGCGCAATGTCGAAGTGAGAAGAGTTAGGGCAAGCTCAATTTCAATTTAGGGATGCTTTTAGATGACCCGAGGGGTATTTCGAATGATTGTAATAGGGTCGAACATGAATGATTAGCTTGTAACTTGTGAAAAGTCGAAAGTTTGTTATAACAGACTTTCGCACCAGAAGAAATACATTTTCTTCAAAATTTCTGTTTCGTTTTCCGTCCTTGATTTTGTGTGATTATGGCAGACCTGATGTGGCATTTCGACATGATATCAGTTACAGGTTCTTACAACATACTCTGATCTGTGTTTTTGGTCTCCGGTTGTTGCATCTCGCTTGGTCCACTTTACATGTGAGGTTTTCAGAAGCGGATGGTCCAGTCCAAGATTGTTTGCCCTACATAGAGAAATTGCTACTAGGTCTAGGGAGAGATGGACGTTTCTACTTATCATGGGAAACTGATGCAGCTATGGGGAGAAGAGGATGCTCTTGAGGAAAAGATGAACACTGTGATCTTGGTGCAAGTCAATCAAGGCCATGGATGCAGACAAAATAAGATCAGGAAATCTTTCAATTTTTAAATGGTTTTAATGAAGTTGATGCTGCTGCCTGATCTCAAATTACTGCAACACATCCTCTGCCTATTCTTGATAGAGTTTATTATTTGATATTGCAAGATGCAACACACAGAAAAGAATTACTAGCCCAATTGTCATTGAAGTTTTAGCAATGTATTTTTCTCACCAGCCTAATTCTTCTCTTCCAACATCTCAACTTGTCACTTCTCAGCTTCCTGGAAATTATTGTTTAAGACAGGCAGGCAAGAGCAATAATCAGGTTAAATATGGGAGAGGAAAAAAAAACAGGAGAACCTTGTTCTGTACGCATTGCCAGGTTGAAGGGCTTAGTAAAGAAACATGCTATAAACTTCTTGGTTATCCGTCAAGACATAAGTTCTACAGGGGAGCGTTCGGTTGAGAACCCTTAAAAATTCGAGAACTTGAGACCCCACCATTAGATCATGATGCATATTTGAATCTGCATGTGACACATGTCCAAAAAGCAAAGTAAAAAATGGTGGCTTTGACTTTGCATTAAATGCATCTTGGAAGATGCACATGAGACACATGTCACCACCACAATTACTTGATGATGCATTTTGGAAGGTGAAGATTGGGGTCTCAAATTCTCGAAAAAATAAAGGGTTCTCATTTGAGCGCTCCTCGGGGGAGCAATACTAATACTTCTTCTAATTTCAGAACTAATAAAGGTGTTGTTAACAATGTTATCACTGAGAATCATGCCTCAGGTTATGGTGAGCAGAACTATTTTGAAAGTCAAGATGAAAATATGCAGATAAGTTCTCTAAAGATGACTCAGAATCAGCTGACAAAGTTAATGGAGTTCCTCAATACTGGAGAAAATCACACTAATCATACGGCTTGTATGATTTTCCTTGCATCTTTGAAAGTGAATCCTGATATTTGGATCTTAGATAGTTGAGTTACATATCATATTACTCCCTAGGAGAGCGCTCGGTTGAGAATCCCTAAAAATTCGAGAACCTGAGACCTCAAATCTCACCATTGGATCAAGTTGTATCTTTGAATGTGGAGGTGACAAGTGTCCCACTCACTTTTTTCCTTCATTGTGCAGTTTCGAGCATTATTTTTGCCTAGATGCATTTTCAAGTTTCGGAAAGTACACTTAGGCAAAAACGAAAATGTATAAAGAAGGTTCTCAAAATTCTCGAAAAAAGAGAGGTTCTCATTTGACGCTCCTCTTATATTGATTTAGTCTCAAACATTTAAGTCGTGTCTACTCCTTAACATGTGCTGATGCGTAGCGGGGATTGAGTAACAGTGCAGCCAAGGACGGACCTACGTTTGGGGCTTATTGGGCCATTGCCCAAGTAACTTTTGGTGAAGAAAAAAAAACCTAATGTAAAGTGTGGGAAGTAAGCATCGAACCTCAACCTCTCTACTCTTTCTTAGAAGACCAAACCATCTCAGCCAAGCTAAATATAATGATATTTATGATCCTTTTTATATATAACTTGTTGTGTTCCCACAAAAAAATTCTGCCCCATTACCCATAAAAAAAAAATTCTGCCCCAGTAGTTTTCGAATCCTGGGTCCGTCCCTGAGTGCAGCATACTAGTTCTTATATGTTAAACAGACATATAATATTGAAAGATGTTGTCCTTGTCCTTGACATCATCAAGTTTAATCTTATTTTAGTATCCTCATATAGCACCTACCTTAACAAGTTTCAAGTACTTCCTAACTTGTGTTGAAGATATGTCTAAAAGTACTTGGACAATTCAGCTGAATCATAAAGGTGAAGCTGCTGATTTTATCATCAAGTTTTTTAGATGGTATCTACGTACACATTTTGGGCAGCAGATGAAAATTTTCAGATCAGATAATGAAAGTGAATTCATGAGTACAAAGATCTCAAATTTCGTGGCATCAAAAGGCTGCTTACAACAGACATCTTGTATTTACACAACAACAAAATGGCGTGGTAGAGAGAAGCATAAATATATTATGGAGACTGCAAGGACCATGAAATTTCAATCCAAATTACCAGATTGTCTATGGGGAGAATGCATATTGACAGCAACATATAATATATATCATGAATATAATTCCTTCTACAAAGTTGCAAGGTCAAACACCTTTTGAAATTTTATTCAACATACTGCCAAACTATGATCACATGATAGTTTTTGGTTGTCTATGTTACTAATGTAGGAGCGTTTAGGGTAATGCAGGGCAGATTGAGGATCAGAGGGCGCGCAAAAAGGGCAATATCGGAAAAATACAGATTTGGCGTTCGGCGTCTAGAAATCCGCCGTGAGACCTTATTTCGAGTGGAAACGGGCCAACAAACGCAACTCACTCCTCAAGTTGTGACATCTGGGCTTTTAGGCCTTTCGGGCTCGTTTATCAGGCCGAATCAGCATATTTATCTTTTAGCAGCATTATCTTTTAGCAACATTATCTTTTTAGCAGCATTATCTTTTTTAGCAGCATAGCATTATCTTTCAGATTTGTGTTTTCCTACCTAAACCCACCTTAGGGTTATTGTTAATCATCTTTTATCGTATCAATAAACACTCATTTTTCGTTTTTGGTGGATTCCAAAACTTTCTTGGTGGATTCCAAGCTTATCACGAATTCATTGCTGGTGAATTCGTTTATCCTATTTGTCACGCTGCGTCAGTTGGTATCAGAAGCAGGTCTTTCCCTGTCTATCTTCTAACTTGATCAGATGGCAGATCAACACGTACCCAGAGCAGATTGTGAGAGGTCAACGCGGACATAGCCGCAACCCTGGCTGCTTTGTCAACACAGATGGCTGCTATGTTAACCCAGTTGGCGGAAGTGGCGATGTGATTCAATCAGAATGGCGGAGAGGAGAGAGCCCAGAGGGAAGCACCAGTTAGAGTTTCTCGTGGTAGGCGTAACTGTGTAGCGGTCGCTGAGAACTCAAGCTTGACTGAGGAGGATCCCGAGGAGGAGATTGAGCTGAAGAAGAAAGATATTACTGTGGCGGAGGAGGCATTGGTAGAGATTGATGAACTAGCGATGCTGAGGATTCTGGCTGATAATTTTGAGGAGGAAAGTGAGGAGGTTAAGAATGTGGTTGGTGAGACTAATGGCGATATCATCAAGGCCTCATTGTTGGAGGACCATCAAGAACTTATGATGTTTTCATGTGTCTCGGGGAACTCGACAGAACCATTAAGGACTTATGATGTTTACGGGTGTCTTGGGGAACTCGCAAACTCTAAAGTGCCAAATCACACAGCGAAGGAGGAATATGCCAATGGAAAGATTGGAGTGAAATCTCAAGTGCTAATAGAAGATTGTTTCGATATGTGTTGTTTTTTTGGATGTGCCTGTGGTAACCTTTGGAATGGAGAATGAGGCTACTGGTGTGCACCCACTCAAGTATGGATTACCATTATTTGAGACACAAGTGTTGGTCAGTGAACTACAAGGCATATTAGAGATATCATCAGGGTTGCTTGGAAGGCATCACATCTACAATATCCTTGGTGCAATCACTGTGGGAATCGAAGTAGGAGCTCATTTGGAGGATATAGTGAGAGGGATTACAGAGGTGGAAACAGTTCCTAGTGAGAAAGATAGAGGTAAAGACCTGTGTTGACAAAATTAGCCACAGATAAGAGTGATGTCAAGGCTCGATTGGAGGTTACGGGGAAGAAGAACAATGCAGTGGCTTACAAGTGCAGGATGGTCAAAGTTTTAAAGGTAGGTGATGATGTGATACAGCCTCACAAGCATGGTCCATTCAAGGTGGATGGTGTCCTATATTTAGAAGAGAACTCGGGGTCGAGTTCTTTGGAAGTGGAGGAGACTGATGTAGGAGCGTTTAGGGTGATGCAGGGCAGATTGAGGATCAGATGGCGCGCAAAAAGGGCACTGTCAGGAAAATAAAGATTTGGCGTTCGGCGTCTAGAAATCCGCCGTGAGACCTTATTTCGAGGGTAAACGGGCCAACAAACGCAACTCACTCCTCAGGTGGTGACATCTGGGCTTTTAGGCCTTCCGGGCTCGTTTATCAGGCCGAATCAGCATATTTATCTTTTAGCAGCATTATCTTTTAGCAACATTATCTTTTTGGCAGCATTATCTTTTTTAGCAGCATAGCATTATCTTTTAGATTTATGTTTTCCTATTTAAACCCACCTTAGGGTTATTGTTAATCATCTTTTATCGTATCAATAAACACTCGTTTTTCCGTTTTTGGTGGATTCCAAAACTTTCTTGGTGGATTCCAAGCTTTCTTGGTGGATTCCAAGCTTATCACGAATTCATTGCTGGTGAATTCGTTATTATAAATAATTGAGCCAAGAAGTTTTTATTTAAGGCCAGTAAAAGTCAGCAATGCAAGCACAATTATTAGCGTTACAATAAAAGATTATCAAACTTGGACTATTACTATTTTACCAGCTAGAATGAAACCTATTGGAAGCAATTGGGTTTACAGAATAAAGAGAAACTCAGAAGGTTCAATAATGAGATTTAAAGCAAGACTAGTTGCAAAAGGATACACACAACTTGAAGGTTTGGACTTTAATGAAAATTTTGCACCATTGGTAAAAATGGATATTGTGACGAGTCTTTTACCAATCGCAGCTGTGAAAAATTGGACATTATACCAGTTGGATGTCAATAATGCTTTTCTACATGGTTCCTTAGAAGAGTAAGTGTATATGACATTAAAATCTAGACAATGGTATAACGAACTAAATGATAAACTTTTAAGTTTTGGTTTTCAGACCTACTTAAATGATTATTCACTCTTCACATACAACAGATCTGGGGAATTCTTGGCTCTATTGGTTTACGTAGATGATATTATTTTAGCTGGCACACCAACAAAGCTCATGGCAAGTGTCAAATAGTTTATATACTCCATGTTCAAAATAAAAGACATGGGGTACCTTGAGATTTTATATGGTTAATGAAGTGGCTAGATCTAGTTCAGGAATATTTATAAATCAAAGGAAATACGTACTAGATTTGATAACTGAAGCTAGGGATGCACAACCGGACCGGACCTAAACCCGAAATTTACGGTCCGGTGGACCGAAATTTTTCAAAACTTTGAACCGTGGACTGGACTGGTGGACCGATTTTTTTTTGTGAAAAGTGGACCGGACCGGACCGAATCCCCTTAAATTTACGGACCGGACCCGGACCGGATTTATACGGTTCGGGTTGGACCGATGAACCGGAAATTCTGAAAATTATGGACCGTGGACCGGACCGGACCGTAAAATTTTGGTCCGGTTCGGTTCGGGTTTACGGTCCGGTCCCAATTTGTGCATCCCTAACTAAAGCTGGCTTACTTGACTGCCAACCTTGTGCTTCTCTTATCGACACCGGACATAAATTTGCTCTATTTACTGCTCTCGCATTGTCTGATCCTACACCATATAGAAGACTTGTTGGTCAACTCATCTATTTGAAAGTAACAAGACCAGTATTAGAGATATAATTGGATACTTATGTTAAGATATACATCAGAATATTTGATTATTAACTGATGTACATATTTGATATTATCTGTATCTTTATGTGCTATATATAAAGGTTGTTTAGCCTTCTATCAATACAAACAATCATTCATATTAACATGACATCAAGAGCTTTCTTTTGATCAAGTTCTTTTAGGTGGTGGTGTGTCATTATTTGCACACCACAGCTCGCAAACAGCTTCTGTAATTTTTAGTTTTTTTTCCTAGAAGAAAAACTGTCATCGCATTCACTTTACTTCGACGATAAATGTAGGCCATATCTGCATGTTGTCGTTGTTGCCTAGATCTTCTGTCGCCGCTTTCAAAAAATTGACGCCGCATTCTACATGCCGCCGCGTTCTATATGCCGACGTCACGATCTAAAGCCGCATTGCCATCAAAATCTTTCCATCGCCGTCACTTCTGCTCAGATCTGACAGCCACTGCAAGCAGTCCTCAGAACAAGGGGAGACACAATGCTACAGTTTTGGCCAGCTTCTTTACTAGTTCAGCCTTTGATACATCACTACTTTTGTCATTCCAAACTCGTCGTGGTTAACCATCATAAGTTTGAGGGAGGGTATGTATAAATTTGATATTATCTGTATCTCTATGTGCTTTATATAAAGTTTTTTTAGCCTTACATTACAACAAACAATCATTCATATTCACAACTTGTTCTAGCATATTCAGCCAACATTTGTGAAAAAGCCTAATGAAAAACATATCCAAGAAGCTTATAAAGTTCTTAGATATATCAAAAAAGCTCCAGCATAAGGCCTGTTCTATCTGAGTAATCAGTAACATAAACTTACAACATTTTGTGACTCTGATGGAGGTTCGTCCCCTCCTAGAAAGAAGTCCTTGCATTTTTCTTGAATGCTCATTAATCTCTTGGAATACAAAAAAGCAAACTATTATCTCCAGTTCCTCTGATGAAGCTGAGTATAGAGCTATGGCTCTTGTCTCATGTGAACTTATTTAATTGACTTGGTTGCTTAAAGACTTGATCATTGATGCTGTCATATCCATTTCCCTGCACCGTGATGTTGGGGAATTTCTTCAAATATGGCAGCAAGCAGTGAATTCTTCTGAACAGCAAACAACAAACGGTGGTGCAGCAAATTGGCAGGAGATGAACAACTTCTTTCTTCTTCTTCTTCTAATGATGATTCTCGGAGGAATCTGAATGATCTGGATATCACAATTGATCGCGTTGTCGCTTTCCGAATTCAATATTTCGACCCTGTATATTAGTTGAGGGTTGCACGAAATTTGAACGGGGATAATCAATCTGAACAATTTCTATTCTCGACTAAAGAAATAGAAATCAACTTAGGTTTGAGGTTTTGGAAATCAAACGAGGTTACGAATCAAAGAGCGATTCTCTGTGTAAGTGAGTGTTTTTCTAAGTGCCCATCACGACGTCGACGACCTCAAATTTATAGGAGATTGATGAGCCGTATTTATACGACTCATCGAGTCATCAAATCCCACCAATTCCGACGCTTTATCATGCAAACAGTTACTTCTTAGTGTTGTTTTGCATTTCAGGTGCTTCGGAAGCTCTAGGAGGAAACACGCTTAAAAGACGGCATTTCATGCCAAAAACAGCACAATGGAGGTTTCACCCGACCTGGTGGGAAAGCGGCACCAAATCCACCCGACCGGTTGGCGGCAGATTCTCGGCCCCAGTAAGGCCCCGAGCGCGCTGATAGGCACCAAAATCAAGTCGCTCGACCAGACCGACTCCGATGACGAATCTGACTCGACCAAGTTGCTCAAAATGGAAAACTAGTCGACAATGTCACCAAGCCAAGGCGAACGCACGAGTGGAATGGCCAAGGAACAGCCGAGCAAAGTTCCAGGCCAGCGCCCGAAGGCCCTGTCGAGCAGACCAGCACTGAATCCAAGTTGCTCGACCAAACGAACGAATCTAGCAAATCTGGCTCGACCAAAGTGATCGAAATGACAAATGACTTGGACGACATCACCTTCCAGACAAAACGCACGAGCGGGATTGGCCGAGATGAGCAAAACGAAGATTTAAGGCCCCGCGCGTTGGGCCAAGTCAGTGGGCTCGAGTGAGGCGGTTTGAAGGCCTCCATGAAGTTCCCAGCAGGTTCTGGAAGGCCCTAGAAGGCGCTGGAAGACTTGCATAAGAAGTTAACTTGAAGATCAAGCAAAGTCGGTTTTAGGACATGTTTCCTAAAACCGTTTATGGGCCAAACTCAATTTGGAAACTTCGAAGCCCCATTCTACACTATAAATACAGCCTCTCCTCAACCTTTCAAATCATCCAACAACATCCCATCATCCCAAAACGTGGAGAGCTCCTCTCTCTACAAAATTCCTCTCTCGGCCGAAGCTTTCCACTCGGCGTTCCTCAGCCCTCCTGGCCCGGTTCTTCATCATTCTCTCAGCTATAGAGAAGTTCATTCATCCCTTTTATTATCGTCTTTCTTTAATGGCCATGTGTAACTAAGTCCTTTATTCGGGCTAGGGTTTTAAACATTGTGACTACTGTTTTTGAGACTTGTTACTTAATGCTTATTTCATTATTCCACTAGTCCTTGTGCTGAATTATTTGGATTGAATTGTAAAGTTAAGTGGATGCTTGGAATGGCAAAGCTTAACCGAACAATTCAACTCCCCTATTTACTGTTTGTTTGATACTAGACCGTTGAGAACAAATAGAGCACTAATTTGATATATCTTGGAATGGAGTATTAAATTGCTAGGGCTAGAATTCTACAACCCGGAAAGGAAGTAGATTGTGGTGTAGGCGTCCGGAAAGACCCTACTTTAGGTTATAACTTGGAATGGAAGTAACCACACTTAGGAATTAGAAATCTGATATTTAGAAGTCAAGGATAAAACAAGTCACAATTAGAAACCCTAGTCTGAATATTTTCTCTCATTGATACTCACTTGTCTTATTTCCTTATTTACACTTATTTCTTAAATTGCTCACAAAACTCAATTGTCTTTTCTTTCCTTTTTAAGAACAAATAGTAACCATCTAGCTCCCTTGGGTTCGACCCCTTGCTTGCCGCTATACTAGCCAAGAGTAAGTGGAATTATAAATTTAAATTTGCAGGTACCGACGACGACCTGTCAAATTTTGGCGCCGTTGCCGGGGAGCTACGCACGGTGAATTTGTTCTTTTTATTTTTATTTTCTGTTTTTCTTTAGTTAGTTTTGTTGTGATGCACCATGTCTACTTATTATAGTAGAGAGCCTTGGAACTATGAGGAGTTTTCCCCACCATCCTTCCAACTTGAAGTCCGCGAGAAGATCATCAACCTCAAGCAATCCCGGGACGACACATTGGACGAGTACTTGTCGTACTTCGATTCCATTGTGACGAGCTGCCCGCACCATGGATTCACAAACCTCTATCTTCTTCAAAGGTTTCTCGGTGGAATGATGCCACATGACTGGAATTGGCTTAATGATGCGGCGGGAGGCTCGGTGAATAACTTAGGCATGGACGATCTTTGGCACTTGATAGATGATTTGGCCGAGAGGTCAAGACAAGATCAGGACATGCGACTCGAGGAACTGGCCAACATTATACACCAAAACCAGGCCGAATCCGAGGAATCCTGGGCAAAAGTACAGGCGGGGCTAAAAGAAACTGCATATTTGATCAATGAGATGCTCAACACCAAGCCAAGGATCAGCGAGGAAGAGCCTATATTGGAGCCCGCCGGGCCATCAGAAGACCTAGACCCGCTGTTCATCGATGATCCTACCGAGACGAGCCCCGACCTTATTGCTGAGATGGCTGAAACATGCCCGATCACATCCACCGAAGATCATGTAATCAATGATGATGCGGTTCAAGGCGAGTTGGAGGCGAAGCATGAGCAAGAGATAGACCAACAAGCTGGAGTCATTAACGAGCTAAAAGAGCAAGTGTCTCAAATTTCCAGCGCATTTTACGACAGACGAGAAGAAGAGCTGAACGAAGATTCTACCTCAGTGCAGGACGCGGACGCGTCTACAATTGATGCGCGAACGGATGAAGAATTACCGATAAAGCAAGAGACGTCCGCGGAAGATAAACAGGAGACGTCCGCGGGCGGCACTAATTCAGGTAAGGAAATTCCAATTTCTAACACCCCTCTACCATTCCCAATGCAGGTGATAGCTCCTAAGGACCACATGATCGACAAAGATGAGCTAGGAGGCAGATTGGAGGCGAGGAATGAACAAAAGGATCCAAAGATGGAGCGCCCAGCTGCAACAAGTCAAGTAGCACCACCCAAAATGTGTAAGGACCCAGGTACTCTCACAATCATCCGTGATGTTGACTCTTATATTTTGCAGATGGGAGATGCCAGCGATAACGGTTCTCTTGCACGCATTCTGGGACAATCAATCCTCTTGGCCAAAAGGACAACGAATGACATGGGAACACGCTCGTTGTCTCTCACACTTGCTAACAAGACACCAAACTTCCATATTCGCGAGGATTCCGACCGTCCGTACATGAAGAAGCGGCCGAGACTTGGCACGTTTGAGTGGAAACCCGGATGGAGAGGCACGAGAGGACCACCAGATGAAACGACGCATGCGATTAGGTCAGTAGCTATGAGCAAAGTGTCCTCGCCAACTTGGAAGGATGTAAGGGCAAACCCACCTGATCAATGGAGAGCAGAGCCGAGCGCACAGCCATATGAGCATTTCGGGCAGATTGAAGGAGTCGCTGAGGCGAAGTATGACCTCACACGCCCATGGGATCCTAACTTGTGATCCCTAAAGAGGTAACGTCGAGCCAACGACGTAAAACAAAGGCGCTCGCAGGGAGGCAGCCCGGCACTTTTATCGTTTTTTTTCAGCTTATTCTCTTATTTTGTTTTCTGTTTATTTGAGTCTTGAGTCATATTCATCACATTGTACTTGGGAAAGAAGATGATTTTCATGCAGGGGCAGAGGCGGACGTATCCAAGATATTGCATAAGACTGCATCCAACGTGAGTAGTTCACACCTTGAATAAATTGTGTCAAGAAACATGAGCGTTTAAAGATTCTGTCACAAAGACTTACGAGTCTAAGGAGGTTGGGTTTTAAGTGAGACCATTGTGACTCCTCCAACCTCCTGGGAATCCTTTATTCGTCTTAATGTCATTGACACAGACCTTTCATTTGGTGGCTTCGATGGTGCTCTCTTCGAGGACTCATAGGAGAATACTCAGTTATTTCTGATCGTCACGCACGCACGAGGGAAGTGCCTGTCCAACGTTACTCTCTTCTTATTTCCCTTATATTTATTGCATGCATTGTGAGTCTAGATTTGAGTCGTGCCGTGAGGACACGGCTTATTTCAAAAGTGTGGGGTGGGAGAGTCAGTCATTGAGTCAGCACGTCTATTTTACTGCACCCTGCACAGAGTCAGCACGTTTCCCATGATTTTTAAAATTTTTGTACATGATACTTCACTATTTCCTAGACTTGCAGTATTGGATAATGATATGGTGAAATAGATAGAGCCGATTACATGCATGTCTTTGGTGAAAATTGATTTGTGCGACTAACATCTGATCTTAAAATCTTTGCGTGCCTTTGTTAGTTGAGATAAACAGGGATGTGGAGTTGATAGAAATGCCCTAGAGAGACTTGACAGATCATTCAAAGACCGAACTCAGGATATATGGTTATGTAGAGCTTGTGGAGGCTAGCACTTCGAGGCAACATCGTACGAGTCTGCTCCGCCACTGCGTCACCTTTGCGGTTGGTTGGGACGGGAATACTTCACACCGTCCAAACTCTAGTCCGAGTAGCCGAGAAAATAGACAAGCGACCCTTGGCTTGACCCGAGTCAAAGGACGATGATGAGTGAGAGCAAGTAGGTTCGAGCAAGTCACAATCCGCACCTCAAGCAACAAATCCATCATCTTTGTGATAGTTTACACCAAAATCGAGTGCCTTGTAGCCGATTGAAATATTCCATCCGTTGACACTATAGCTGGCCGAAAAAGCACTCCATTACTTTGAAGCTCGAATCAATCACGTGCAAGAAAAAGCAGCAAAGCATAAACCATATAGCAGCGAGTTCGAGTCCGAGAATGCAGTTCATGGGTCTAAAAGGGCTATCTCCAGATACATCCGAATTGATTTGCATCTCGACCCAAAGGTAACACGTATCTTTAACCCATGTTTTCGCACAAGGATATTAGTAACGAGCATGCATAGAAGGTGGGATCTAGAGTAACCGATTCATGTCCATGTAGCACGTCTAGGAAGACCGAAGCATTGTGGTGTTTGCATTATTCGTTCCTCTTATGACCTAGTTCTTGTTCGGGACGAACAAGTTTAAGTGTGGGGTGGTTTGATGAGCCGTATTTATACGACTCATCGAGTCATCAAATCCCACCAATTCCGACACTTTATCATGCAAACAGTTACTTCTTAGTGTTGTTTTGCATTTCAGGTGCTTCGGAAGCTCTAGGAGGAAACGCGCTTAAAAGACGGCATTTCATGCCAAAAACAGCACAATGGAGGTTTCACCCGACCGGGTGGGAAAGCGGCACCAAATCCACCCGACCGGTTGGCGGCAGATTCTCGGCCCCAGTAAGGCCTCGAGCGCGCTGATAGGCACCAAAATCAAGTCGCTCGACCAGACGGACTCCGATGACAAATCTGACTCGACCAAGTTGCTCAAAATGGAAAACTAGTCAGACAATGTCACCAAGCCAAGGCGAACGCACGAGTGGAATGGCCCAGGAGCAGCCGAGCAGAGTTCCAGGCCAGCGCCCGAAGGCCCTGTCGAGCAGACCAGCACTGAATCCAAGTTGCTCGACCAAACGAACGAATCTAGCAAATCTGGCTCGACCAAAGTGATCGAAATGACAGATGACTTGGACGACATCACTTTCCAGACAAAACGCACGAGCGGGATTGGCCGAGATGAGCAAAACGACGATTTAAGGCCCCGCGCGTTGGGCCAAGTCAGTGGGCTCGAGTGAGGCGGTTTGGAGGCCTCCATGAAGTTCCCAGCAGGTTCTGGAAGGCCCTAGAAGGCGCTGGAAGACTTGCATAAGAAGTTAACTTGAAGATCAAGCAAAGTCGGTTTTAGGACATGTTTCCTAAAACCGTTTATGGGCCAAACTCAATTTGGAAACTTCGAAGCCCCATTCTACACTATAAATACAGCCTCTCCTCAACCTTTCAAATCATCCTACAACATCCCATCATCCCAAAACGTGGAGAGCTCCTCTCTCTACAAAATTCCTCTCTCGGCCGAAGCTTTCCACTCGGCGTTCCTCAGCCCTCCTGGCCCGGTTCTTCATCATTCTCTCAGCTATAGAGAAGTTCATTCATCCCTTTTATTATTGTCTTTCTTTAATGGCCATGTGTAACTAATTCCTTTATTCGGGCTAGGGTTTTAAACATTGTGACTACTGTTTTTGAGACTTGTTACTTAATGCTTATTTCATTATTCCACTAGTCCTTGTGCTGAATTATTTGGATTGAATTGTAAAGTTAAGTGGATGCTTGGAATGGCAAAGCTTAACCGAACAATTCAACTCCCCTATTTACTGTTTGTTTGATACTAGACCGTTGAGAACAAATAGAGCACTAATTTGATATATCTTGGAATGGAGTATTAAATTGCTAGGGCTAGAATTCTACAACCCGGAAAGGAAGTAGATTGTGGTGTAGGCGTCCGGAAAGACCCTACTTTAGGTTATAACTTGGAATGGAAGTAACCACACTTAGGAATTAGAAATCTGATATTTAGAAGTCAAGGATAAAACAAGTCACAATTAGAAACCCTAGTCTGAATATTTTCTCTCATTGATGCTCACTTGTCTTATTTCCTTATTTACACTTATTTCTTAAATTGCTCACAAAACTCAATTGTCTTTTCTTTCCTTTTTAAGAACAAATAGTAACCATCTAGCTCCCTTGGGTTCGACCCCTTGCTTGCCGCTATACTAGCCAAGAGTAAGTGGAATTATAAATTTAAATTTGCAGGTACCGACGACGACCTGTCAGAGATCAATCGGGAGGAAGAGCGAAAGCGACTGAGCTGAGCAGCCGCGTCTGTCAGATGTGCCGCGCGCCTCCTTCAGACATTATGCGCCGCGTCTTGCTTAGACATTACGTTAATGTCTATACAGAACACGGTGATGATAATGTCTGAACAAAACCCGGCATGCTCTCCGCGCGCTCTATATTGACGTTATGAGCCGCGCCTGGTTAAGACATTATCTTAATGTCTAGTCTAAATGCGCCCAACTTAACGTCTAAGCGAGGCGCGGTACCCACTGAGTTCCATACTCAATCGATCTTCTAAACCTCTCATATCATTAGGGCATGCTACCCTAACATGTTATAACGTAGTTTTAGGTCCGAAACCCTAAAATTACCAACATGTGATAATAAAGTTGCTATCCATATAGCTCGTAACCTAGTTTTCTCCAAATGAACCAAGCACGTAGAGCTGGATTGCCATGTTGTGGCTTAACACATCTACTCTGGTTTCATCTCGCCCTAGTTTGTGACTTCATTTGAGTAATATACTGATCTCTTTACTAAAAACTTATCTGTTGAACATCTCCCACACATATGCTCCAAACTCAACACCTCCAACTTCTTGAAAACACTGAGCTTGCGTGGGGGGTGTTGATTATGAACAACGACGGATGGTGAGCCGGGCTGATTTTGGTGATCGAATCGAGTTGATTTTGGTGATCGGAGCTGGAGCAATGGCTAAGTGAGAAGAGTTAGGGCACCCACTAGCTTAATTTCAATTTAGGGATGCTTAGTGTAATTCATATGTCCCGATGGGATCTCTTGTGATTCAAATGTTTGTAATAGGGTTGAACATAAAGGTCTAGTTTGTAATTGTTATGAAATACTTAAAAAGCTTTGCCGGACTTCGATGCAGCGAGTCGCTGAGTGAATAGAACTAGAGGCTTATGAGGATCTGGCTCTACTTGTTGTTCAGAATTTTCTGATCGATTTTCAGCTTGCTTCGGTGTTTCCTCTTCAGCGGGTGTAGGATCAAATGGTTTCATAGTCGGCTGTCTAGTACACAGAACATGGAGCATCTCGATCTGTCTTCCACCTCTAAGACTAATGACATCCACCGACTCTCTATGGTTTGGATTAGGCTTTGAAGAGAGTCTTCGTGCCTCTTTACCCGCAGCATTAGATAGCTGGGCCACTTGATCTTTTAGCATTTTGTTTTTGATGACCTGCTCTGAAACCTTCCCGTGTATGTTGAGATGTTGTTCTAGTCTGAGTATAGAAGAATATCTTGAACAACTTATGCCAAAATAAATGCAGTGCGGAAAATAAATGACACGCAAAGTTGTTACCCAGTTCAGCGTTAACGAGCCTACGTCTGAGAGGCTGTCTCCTTAGCCCGGTGGATAGCAATTCACTAATATTGAGTATTGCAAGTACATGTGCTTAGGTTTACAGAATCCCTCTTAAACTGCCGGAGCCTCTAATACTCTAGTAATCGCTAACTAGGTCTCCCCCTAGATCAGCGCCTTCCGCAGAATGCGCAGTAACACCAACAATGCGTGTATCATCAAGTTGTTCTACGATCAGTCTGCCGAGCACTAGAACATACTGAACCCGAGCGCCGTGAATTAATCGGAATGATTAGTTCACCGACCGTTTGCCTCCACCTCCCTTCAGTGAGTATGCGTGAATAATATCTCCGTGAGTGCTGAGTATTGTGAATAATATCTCCGTGAGTCCTTATATAGTGCGGTAGGAACCCTAAATGAATAGGATTTCCAATCTTCAACCGCCTATCTCTTTAGGAAATGTTTCCTAAATCTTTTAGGGAATCTTTCCTAAATCCCTGCGCATCTCTGTTGTAGATAATCTCCAATATATCTTCAACTCCGTTTAAGAAACTCCTTTGATTATCTTCTTTGCCAAGTTATCTTCAAGCGCAAGTCTTCCCTAATATCTCTCAACCGACTTCTTGATATGCATCTGATATTTGAATCCACCGACTTCAATATTAGCATCATATCTTCAATGTGTCACAGCACCGACTTGCCTAATCTGTTTTAGGAAACATCTTCTGCATCTAACTTGTTCCACGTTGGTTGACTCTCTCTGGTCTTGAACTCTTCCTTGAACAACAGCTTGAACAACTACACAGAGTTTTGCCAAACTACATGCCTTAAGATCTAACAATCTCTCCCTTGGCATTTTTTGGCAAAACTATTACCTGTATTCTACCTATACTACTATTACAGTTGAATCTTTGAAGGAGGTTTCAAACTCCAAAAATTTTAAGCACATACGAATCTTTTAAGGAGCTTTCATACTCCAATACTACTCCCCCTTTTTGCCATAAAGTGACAAGAGAGTGCAAAAAGTAGCAATTGTTTAACAATAATACCAGAGTTCAACAAACTGAAAAACAAAACATCATAATTGTTTGTAGGAGAGAGCAAATAGTGCGTTCAGTACCAGGACAAGTAGTCAGACTCCTCACTTTCTTCATCACCAGCGGAGTCGATGTCTTCCTCTTCCTCAGGATAGCGAAAGGCCACCAATAGCTTTGTGATCTTTTTCTTCCTTGCCTTGAGCATCACGATCATCTCGTTAGCATCTGCTAGTTCCTCTTCAAGATGTGTGCGAATTTTTCTTCGAATGGCAGAGGGAACATGAGCACTTAGATCACTAAGGGATTGTTCAGACACGTTCTTCTTTGGCTTTATAGGAGCATCCTGGTCCAGATCCATAGTATGCTTTCCTGTGAAGTGCTTGTGATTGGCAAGAAAAACCTTCGGAGCATTCGTCAACTTGTCTTGACTGGTCATAATATCAGGGTGTTGTGCCAGCACAAGCTGACGAATTAGGGATGGAAACCCAATAGGATGATTGATCTTCACAGAGATAGCATGGGAGGCAATTTGATAAAAAATCAGCTGTCCGAGATCAATCTTTTCTCTACATCCTAGAATCTTCAATAAAGCTCCCATGGCACGACCCAGTGTAGTACGGTGATTGTTGGGCAACAATATCTACACAATAATGCTGTGAAGCAATGAGTGCTTTGATGATAGGTCTGTCTTGGGCAAGTGACAAGCGTATTTTTAACCCTTTATACTTGTCAAATTATGTGTTTTAGGGGTCAAATCGTAGTCAAACAAAATTTATAAACCTCGGTAAGCCAAGGGTCGATCCAAGGAACAGGTGTGTGATTACTAGCAAACAATGTGACCTATTTAGCTACTCTGATTAAAAGAGGTTTGTTTTGGTGTGAAAATCACAGAAATTAAATAACAGAAAATAAAAGGTTTGTACTTATCAGAGAAAGAATTCCAGAATCCATACTTCACCCGTGCTAACCCCACTAATCATGCAATCATTATCATGTAATTCGTCATGCTATCGAATATCGAATTAAACCAAAATAATTCTAGATAAGCCGCCCATCCACGGATCTTTATCTAGATTAATCTCAATCGTTGAACGCCGCCCATCCACGGATTATCAACGATCTCGATTATTTAAACTAAAGGTTCTCATACAATTTCATACAATCCGGTTAATCCCTAGGGCCCATCCACCTTTCGGTATATAACCTAAATACGATCTCGCATGCAAACATACCCTTTGATGTAAATACTTGCATAGAACGATAAATTAAGCACGATGAAATTGAATATTCGATTTGCATAAATAAAAACGTTAATTGATCACATGAGAGTTGGGTACATAGCACGGGATCCGTAGGATCCCAGAATTAAGAAGACTACTCGCTATTCATGGCGATTAAACCACAAACAGTGTAATAAGAGAGAAATAAGGACGAGTTAACCGTAGACGATGTAGCTCGTTGATCCTCAATCTCTCGCGATCTTCTCCCCCAAGTTAGGGTTGTCTTCTCTAAAAATAAGCACACTAAATTCATTCTTGTCGTTGCTCTTTTATAGCCCAATCGATCGATTTCCAAAAAGGCCCAGAAAACTTCCAAAATTAAATTAGGAAACTTCTGATAATTTTGCACTGACGATGCCTGTGACACCCGTAACGCCCGTGACCATAGGGGGACGTCACGGGGCAAACGCCCATGTCCTGAGGTCGTCACGGTCCGTCACGGGGTCTTCAATTTTCACAACTTTCTGAGTTGGCCCGTAGCGCCCGTAACGCCCGTGACCAAAGTCGTCACGGGCAGTCACGGGACCTGACTTCCATTGCCTTTTTGGAGGTCGAAACCTTTGATTCTACTCTTAGTGTCAACTACACAGTTGTAGGCCTTCGAGTTAGCTTTCCAACAAGCTAAATTTCGACTCATTTGGACACCGTATGCGCCCTGGGCATGGATAATACGTCGCAAAGGTCTGTCTGCCCTGTTTTGTCCTGTTTTTGCTCAAATCTTCACCAATTGCTTTGCTTTGCTTTGTTTCGGATCAATCCAAAAGTATTAGGTATATGATAAATGACCTGAAACACTAGAAAAGAGGTTAAATAATGACAATTAGCCGGGAGAACGAGTGATAACCTTCATCGTATGGTGCAATTAACTAGTCGAAATCTCAACTGATCAAAACATTCCACACTTAGGATTTGTTCGTCCCGAAAATATGTCAAACAATTGGTAAAATAAATATTCAAACGACTGTACTGCTTAACGACCATAAATATCCAAGCTACCCACTCAAGTGTCATGTGATCAATTCTAACTAAAACAAAAACAATAAGATAACTCTTTGCCGTAGAGGACACGAATGCATTTAGCGTATGCATCAAGCCTTTAAACCTCCAGGCTGTCCTAGTAGGACGAGTATTGTCTCGTGAAGGTTTTCAGGAACGAGACTACCTACAAATCCCCTGTACAACTAACTAACGTGTATGCATGAATGATGCTCAACAAGTCTCAGTAAAGTCATGTCATACCTCGGATTCTTCGTGTTACCTCAACTTCAAGTCAAACATCTTCATCAACGTTTTCAGACAATCATAGATTAAATGAGTTATGCATTCAAACGGTCAGTACACACGGCTAGCAATCGACTAATCACACGTTCTAAATAGCTCTATAGCAACGTATAAAGAACATGAATAGTTACACAAAACATGCTCGCCATTCACCTATGCTATCTAGGGATAGTCTACGGGTTCCTGGTGCAAAGCTTATTATCAAGTGCCAAGGCAGGCAATGACCCATAAGAGAAGAGGAGCCTGGCAAAAGGATTTTCTGAAAAATAGTACAAAAATTTGCATCGAAATTTCAGTGCAAGCACGAGGATCGTCCCTTAGACTCTAGCACATGAATTCTGAAGACAGGTCATGATTGCACGCAATGAAGAGGTGGAACTACACTACATCAAGTAAAAAGGGGGCAAAAATTCTTTTTTTTTCATACACAAGGGGTGACTTTTCTCACTTTGCCCGTGGTAATATTTTTCTGTTTTTTTTACACAAGGGGTGACTTTTCTCACTTTGCCCTTGGTATTTTTCTGCTCTAAAAAACAACTATGCTTGGGGAACAACTTTTCACCCTGTTTTGAAAATTCAGAACTTCGTCTTGATCGAAAATATACTGCAGAAACTTTTTTTTTCTAACTCCACACTTAAAACTTGACATAGTGTATATATGAAGGCGGGTGCATTCAAATCACAACGAGCACAGAGAAATACATACTAGTACTAAGGTCACCTAGAAAAAGAGATGCATATTTAAGTTTTTGTAATTTTCGAACCGGTGCCTACTAATATCAAGTCTCAAACATGCTTCAAGAAATACGTAGAGCATGTGATAGTCAAAGGCTAGCAATGGTACTGACTCAAGAGTGACAATCAATCAAGGAGTATCGTAGAAGACGAGGATTTCAATCGCAATACATAGACAGTTGAGCATATGCAAGAGTGAATGTGTGACATGTGATGTATGTGACTATGTGCTAACCACTCCACACTTAGTCCCTAAGCGAAGAAATAGAAAATAAGAAAAGGCGCATATGAACTTTCCTCGTGTGTGATAGCTCGATATCCATAGAGATTAAGCGATGCATGGGGAGTGAAACAGGACATGTGAGCTGGTAGATATATAGATAAAAACACAGAGCTTCACAAGTGATAGGTTAGCATCGAAAATCGAGGAGGGGCACTCCACACTTAGAACCTTGAAATGTCCACACATAATGCAAATGAAAAATGCAAATAACAAAAACTTACAATGCGGGTTACTCCCCGAAGAGGCCTAGTTTAACCTCTTGGCGAGACTCAGCAAGGGAGGTAGTGTCAGTCCACCTTCAAATCCCGTTGAAATTTACGTCCATCTAGTATGACATGAACGTTGAGTAGAGCATGCAGTCCCTTCAAAAATTCGAGACCCTTAAAAATCAAGGGACTGTAGAAGCTCCCTAATAACAGTTTCAAGACGTAAGGCAAGAACTGTTGAAACTTGTCGGGAGGCGGTGTATCAAGATATATATCTTCAGAGCTAGCTCCAGCAAGAACACTTCCTTTATACCCTTTAGATAAGATCTTAGGTGCATATACTTCAGAATTTTCCTTCACCATCATATTTAGGCGTATGCGAGGGTCCTCTTTAAATGAGATCATGTACACATCAACAAAGTTTTCGTAACTATGATCCCTTGATGGCTCTTCAGCGTCTAGAAAACCTGAAAGAATGAAGCTCTCTTCCATCTGCTCATGTAAATGACCTTTAGAGGCGCTCGTAACAGAGGGAGATGCATCTTCATGTTCTGAGACGTCGTCAATACAAGACTCATCATCCTCCAACTCAGTGTAAGCCCTGGCAACCGTTATCAATGCCTTAAAATCATCCTCACAAACTGGTTGTTCTGCTTTAGAGAGCATTCTCGTATCCTGATCATCTTCGACGTGGATTGGAAATAAAACTGAAGATGAATATGCTTCATAGGCTTGAACTTCTTGATGATTGGCCATTGTCATCTCGATGTCCTCGTCTTCGCATGCATTGGTGGCTGCAATAGCTTGTTGCTCTAATTGGTCCATAAGTATTTTGTTCCGGATGCCGATCTGCTCGAGTGTCTGCTCCAATCCTTTCATTCGCCTATCCTGCTCAGCCATAAAACTAGCCATCATGGATTCCATGCTAGATGAGCTGCCAGACTCCTGTTGCTTGGGCTGCTGCGGCTGATAGTTGTACTGCTGATCATAAAACTTATGTTGCTGCTGCGACTGGTCCTCATAACTCTCATAGTAGTGGTCATTTTTATAAAAGGGTCCTGGTAATTCCACCGTCTTCCGAAGGTCACTTATTGTCGCAGCATGTCACTTATAGTAGTGATTACTAGCAAACAATGTGACCTATTTAGCTACTCCGATTAAAAGAGGTTTGTTTTGGTGTGAAAATCGCAGAAATTAAATAACAGAAAATAAAAGGTTTGTACTTATCAGAGAAAGAATTCCAGAATCCATACTTCACCCGTGCTAACCCCACTAATCATGCAATCATTATCATGTAATTCGTCATGCTATCGAATATCGATTTAAACCAAAATAACACTAGATAAGCCGCCTATCCACGGATCTTTATCTAGATTAATCTCAATCGTTGAACACCGCCCATCCACGGATTATCAACGATCTCGATTATTTAAACTAAAGGTTCTCATACAATTTCTTACAATCCGGTTAATCCCCAGGGCCCATCCACCTTTCGGTATATAACCTAAATACGATCTAGCATGCAAACATACCCTTTAATGTAAATACTTGCATAGAACGATAAATTAAGCACGATGAAATTGAATATTCGATTTGCATAAATAAAAACGTTAATTGATCACATGAGAGTTGGGTACATAGCACGGGATCCGTAGGATCCCAGAATTAAGAAGACTACTCGCTATTCGTGGCGATTAAACCACAAAGAGTGTAATAAGAGAGAAATAAGGACGAGTTAACCGTAGACGATGTAGCTCGTTGATCCTCAATCTCTCGCCATCTTCTCCCCCAAGTTAGGGTTGTCTTCTCTCCAAATAAGCACACTAAATTTGTTCTGGTCGTTGCTCTTTTATAGCCCAATCGATCGATTGCCAAAAAGGCCCAGAAAACTTCCAAAATTAAATTAGGAAACTTCTGATAATTTTGCACTGACGATGCCCGTGACACCCGTAACGCCCGTGACCATAGGGGGACGTCACGGGCCGTCACGGGGTCTTCAATTTTCACAACTTTCTGAGTTGGCCCGTAGCGCCCGTAACGCCCGTGACCAAAGTCGTTGCGGGCAGTCACGGGACTTGACTTCCATTGCCTTTTTCGAGGTCTAAACCTTCGACTCTGCTCTTGGTGTCAACTACAAAGTTGTAGACCTTCGAGTTAGCTTTCCAACAAGCTAAATTTTGACTCATTTAAACACCGTATGCGCCATGGGCATGCATAAAACGTCGCAAAGCTCTGTCTGCCCTGTTTTGTCCTGTTTTTGCTCAAATCTTCACCAATTGCTTTGCTTTGCTTCGGATCAATCCAAAAGTATTATGTATATGATAAATGACCTGAAACACTAGAAAAGAGATTAAATAATGACAATTGGCCGGGAGAACGAGTGATAACCTTCATCGTATGGAGCAATTAACTAGTCGAAATCTCGACTGATCAGCAAGGTCATCTTGTTCCACCTCCTTCGAACTCCAGCGGTGATCACTTCTGCTATCTTGTGTGTATTTTATTCACCAACGATAATCTCTCGCCCCTCGACTCCGTATTAGTCATTGATAAATGCTAGGAGTGATAGTCACTTCCTTTCCTCTTATGCTCACCTTCCCATATGCCTCACTTTTGACATCAGCTAACTTTTCTGGCAGATTCACAATCATTTCTCTTACAACATTGGCTGCAAATGGTTTGGCCATTGTCCCAGATGACCATAGATCCAGCTCCTTGATTAAGCTGACAATCTCTTTTACACCATACCTGTCTGCCTCTAGCACACGTTCTGCGACAATCTTTCACTTCTGAACTGCTTCCCACTTCTTGACATGGTTGTTTTTCACGAACCAAACTCCATGTGCGACAACTCCAGTCTCAAACTGTACCTTTTTCTCAGTACCAGAATTTATCTTAGCCTTCTTTGATGCTGGTGTAGCAACCTTCTTTTGGCTAGTAGCTTCCTCCTCAACTGTATTTTCTACTGGGGTAGGGGCAGAAGCCTTCCTCTTCTTTGACACATTCTTTTCAGCAGCAGCTGGAACATCCTTCTGAATCTCTTTGACCAAATCTCATAGCTTGATTGATTCATCTTTTGAACCTTCACTCAGTTCCTCTATCTCTTCATCAATATTAGCTTTGTCTGGTTGATCAACCTCACCTTTAGCAGCTACATTAGTAGGACTCTCTTATTCTTCATATTGTTCAACAACATCAAACAACTCTTGTAGAGATTCATCTACCTTGTTGGACTCATTTTGCGAATGCTCTTCTTCCTCATTGTTTGTCACTTCAACATCTTCTTTTGTAGATTTAGCCATGCTCTTAGCAGGAGACTCAGCTTGCTCCTGTGCATCAGAACCTTCATCTTCTTCTGGTTCTTCCTCATCTGTACTCTCAGCAGAAGCCTCACTCTGCTTCTCTTCAATAACTTCCTCCTCTTTAGGATCACTAACATTTTTATCAGCCACTTCTACATTCTTTTTTGAAGATTTTTCTATAGAGACTGTACCCTTCCTCTTTTGATCAGTTTTGCTGGACACTTCAACATGCCGTTCTACAGCTACTTTCTTAGCAACATCAACTTCATCATCTTTTTCATCAGATCCTTCTTCATCTGATTCAGAAACGACTACTCTACGTTTCACAACCCTAAACTTCTCTTATAATGGGATTTTCTTTTGTGCAACCATCTTCATCCTAGAACCCTTCACCACAGGAGAACTCCCCCCTGCACCGTAGCCACTACCTTTAGCTTTTCTATAACAACTTTCAAACCCTCCATCGACACACCAGGCACATTCGGACTACTCGCATTAATAGATTTAGAAATTTTTGAGATCACCTCTTGTGCCGTTTTCTTTGCTGGTTCCTTGATCAAAGTGGATTTTGAAGCAGTCGGCTTCTTAGGGTTTTACTCTGGAATAGATTTGGAATCTACTTTTCCTTTGCCGGGATGGCAAATTCTGTCTCCTTCACCGGTTTTTCAGACATCGTCTTCTCATGAACAGATGCCTTCTTCGCCATAGTTGCTTTAGATTTTGGTTTTGCTGTTACTGCTTTGTCGCTCGTCGGTTTAGGGTTTCCTTCGATAATCTCTGTATTTTCAACTTCCTTAGATGATGTTTCAGTCGTCGATACTTTAGGCACCTTGTTCTTCCTCGTGTCCACCATCACTTCATGCCGTTTAAAAGTATTTGAATATCTTTGGTAGACCAATCGTTTCTTCTCGCACCAGTATTTGAATTCTTCTACCTTCCTACCACGTCAGCCTTTAAGATAACTCGTTTAAAGCTCCGGCTGACCAACTTGTACTGGAACAACTTAGTTGTCAATGACACACAGACCCAGTGAGGATCTTAGTGTCTCGAACTGTAGGTTGTCTAAGCCTATGGTGAGGATGTCTGCTAGCTGTTTCTCAGTGGATACATGCTTCAGTGTGATTATTTTCTTCTCAACTAGCTCTCGAATGAAGTGTTGCTTGGTGTCGATATGCAGCCTTAACATCTGGGTACAACAACTACTACAAAAACTTCCAGCGTGTTTGACGAAAAGCGTCTTGTCTACTCCCCCTCGAACATAGCCATGGTTGAGACGTTCGTACCATGCTCTTGGCGCCCGCTTGAGTCCATATAGAGCTTTCTTCAGACGATACACATGGTCAGGATGATGACGATCTTCAAATCTTTTCGGTTGTGTCACATACACTTCATCACTTAGAAGACTATTCAGAAACTCACTCTTGATATTTTTGGGCTTGACAGTGGACATAAAACATGTAAGACCATCCGATTCTCAAAGGTGTACTTGGTTACCTCGAAGTCTTTATACCTTCAGTTTTGCTCAACAGGCAGGTTGTTTCAGATGTGGGTTGACCAAGATTCAGCTGGTAACAGTTGCTCGAGGATCTTCTTCCAGTGAGAACTGGTTCATTCTTGTTGTTCATCACAACACACTCAACCTATGTGAACTGGACATAATGTTCTCCGTCGCACAACTGGCTTATGCTAATTAGATTTGCCTGCAATCCTTTGACAAGAAGGACCTCCTTCAATCTGGGTAAGCCTTGAACGTTCAAGGTTCCTCTTCCAAGTATTCTGCCTTCTACACCATCTCCAAATGTCACAGACCTCCCTTTGAATTCCTCTACATTGGTCAGAAACTCCGAATTTCCAGTCTTGTGTCTAGAACAGCCACTGTCAAAGTACCATCTTTCCTTCTTTAGATGACTAGTTGAACTGAAGGCAACATGGCAAACCTCACTTGTTTGCTTAACTCTCCCGACTTTCTTCGCATGAGGTTTCGGCGCTTGATCCATCTTTCTGAGAAACTTATGGAAATCTTGACATCTTGGCTTGATGTGTCCCACTCGGTTGCAGTAAAAGCACCTTCGACTGTCTAGCCTTCTTGAGGGATACCAGGTTGGTCTTCTTTACGAAGGATGTTCAGCTGGTACATTGGAAGATCGTGGCTCAGCTTTCACAAACGTTTTCTTTCCGGAGCCAGATGCACCAGTGAAGCCTAGCCCTTTGTAACTGCCAGTTGTCCTTTGGGCTCTCAGAATAGAGTCTAGATCTTTCGTTCCAGAATTGAGCATCTTGACAGACTTCTTCAAGTTGTTCAACTCCTCTAATGTCTCGTCATGAACAAGTTTATCTGTCTCAATCTCACACAGCCATCCACAATATTAAGAAGATTTACCTCTCTTTGTCTTAGAGCAGCTTTCTTCCTCTTTAGATCATCAATGTTTCCTGGGTGTTCGCCTTGACTTTTTTCAATCTGAATCTTCAGTGATGACACAACCTTCAATAGCTCGGCTTTCTTTGCAACAAGTTCAACTTGCTCATTTTTTACTTCAATCAGCTAGGCTTTAAGGTCAGTGATTGTCTGTTGATGTTCCACCTTCAGAGCTACTAGGAAAGCAACTTCTTCCCATAGCTTTTCTTTTTCTTCTTTCAGATCAGCAAGGTTGCAACGAAGTTTTTTGTTCCGCTCAACTTCATTCAGGCACTGTTGGAACAACTCCTTGTACTTGTTAGCAATATCTTCTTCAGTGACTTCTTCATCATCACTACAACTTGAGTACTGTGTGTGATCCTTAGAAGATGACTTTGACTCTACTCCTTTACTTCGTTCTCCTGCCAGGTTGACACAGCTCGCAAGGGCCACAAAGTTATTGGACTCACCTTCCTGATCCGATTCACCGTCACTCTAGTTGACAGCATAGGCATTCTTTTCTTCTGTGTGTTGACACATTCTGCCTGAATATGTCCGAAACCTGCACATTCTCTGCATTGTATCCCCTTGCCTTTGTTGTCGTGATTGAAGTCTCCAGATCTGTTTTTCTTTTGAAAATTTTCATCCTTCTGGAATCTTGAGCTAGATGACTGGCCTAGATCAGACCCTCTATTGTACTGTCTTCTCATAAACTTCCCGAAGTTCTTTGCCACCATTGCATATTTTTGTTCAGACATCTCCCCTGCTTTATCCTGAACATTAGAAACTTCAGTTTTCAGACCAACACTTTTAACCTTCATGTGTTGTTCCTCTTCATTCATCTCCATCTCATGAGTCTGCAGAGATCCTATCAGTTCATCCAGCCTCATGGTTGTCACATCTTGTGCTTCTTTGACTGCGAGTGCCTTCATGGCATATCGCTTAGGTAGAGACCTTATCACCTTTCTTACCAGCGTCTCTTCGCTCATGGGTTCTCTAAGTGCAAACGATTCATTAGAGATGTTAAGTACCCTTGTGTTGAAGTCTGCAATGGTCTCGTCCTCCTGCATTCTTAGATTTTCGAATTTTGACGTGACCGTCTCCATTCTGGATATTTTGACCTTTTTCGTACCTTCGTGAGCCGTTTGCAATATGTCCCAAGCTGTCTTCACAAATTCACAGGTTGAAATCATCTTGAAGTTCTTCCCATCAACTCCTGAGAATCTATCATTCATTGCTTTGGAGTTTGCAGCTTCAGCATTCTTCTGTCCTTCAGTCCATCTGATTTTGGAGAGGGGAGAGGCTTTGCCAGCTTCGTCGACAGTTACTGGTTGTGTCGACCCTTGTTCAACAGCTTCCCAAACTGATTCATCCTGTGATTTTAGGAACGCCTTCATTCGTACTCTCCAGTATCCATACTTATTTCCTTCTAGCAATAGTGGTCGCGTGATGTTCTGCCCTGCCCTCAAATCCATCTCAACAAACTTCGGATCTCACTCTGTGTGTTGAGTGTTTGCTCTGATACCAATTGAAACCTTCCCGTGTATGTTGAGGTGTTGTTCTAGTCGAGTATAGAATAATATCTGGAACAACTTATGCAAAAATAAATGCAGTACGGAAAATAAATGACACGCAAAGTTGTTACCCAGTTCGGCGTTAACGAGCCTACGTCTGGGGGCTGTCTCCTTAGCTCGGTGGATAGCAATTCACTAATATTGAGTATTGCGAGTACATGTGCTTAGGTTTACAGAATCACTCTTAAACTGCCGGAGCCTCTAATACTCTAGTAATTGTTAACTAGGTCTCCCCTTGATAAGAGCCTCTCCTCCGATTCCACCAGATGATCCTCCACGAGAATCAGCACCTTCCGCAGAATGCGCAGCAACACCAACAATGCGTGTATCGTCAAGTTGTTCTACGATCAGTCTATCGAGCATTAGAACCGACTGAATCCGAGCGCCGTGATTTAATCAGAATGATTAGTTCACCGGCCGTTTGCCTCCACCTCCCTTCAGTGAGTGTGCATGAATAATATCTCCGTGAGTGCTGAGTATTGCGAATGCATCAGCCCTCCTTATATAGTACGGTAGAAACCCTAAATGAATAGGATTTCCAATCTTCAACCGCCTATCTCTTTAGGAGGTCTTTCTTAATCTTTTAGGGAATCTTTCCTAAATCCTTGCGCATCTCTCTTGTAGATAATCTTCAATATATTTTCGACTCCGTTTAAGAAACTCCTTTGGTTATCTTCTTTTCCAAGTTATCTTCAAGCGCAAGTCTTCCCTAATATCTCTCAACCGACTTCTTGATATGGATCTGATATTTGAATCCACCGACTTCAATATTAGCATCATAAATTTAATGTGTCACAGCACCGACTTGCCTAATATATTTTAGGAAACATCTGATACGTCTAACTGGTTCCACGTCGGTTGACTCGGTCTGGTCTTGAACTCTTCCTTGAACAATAACTTGAACAACTACACAGAATTTTGCCAAACTACATGCCATAAGATCTAACCTGCTCTATTGATCAGTCGAGTTTTCGACTGATTTATGGCCATTCTTCACTATAGTTTTGGGTCGTTTCCGATATTATTTTGATGTCATTTGACCTCTATCTCTAAATTTCAGGTAGAAAACCAGTCTCCCTCAAGGTCAAAGCCAAAATACGAAAACTCGGGGAAAACCAAAGATTTAGAACCAAACCGAGCTGATTGACCTTTGCGGCTTGTTCTGGACGCCTAGGGCGCATACGGTGTCCGAATTGGCTGAACTTTAACTTGTTCGAAAGCTAACCCAAATTCGGACGGGAAGACCACCAAAATGGCCTGGGAAGGTTCCGCCGACCGACTGAAATTAGTCAGCCGACTGACTGACTAAAGGAGCAGAACTTGATGACATTCGGCCACTTTGAGTCAGTCGACTGAGTATCCAGCCGACCGGCTGAACTCTGCTGCTTCAAAAATTCCCCCCGAGGCTATAAATAGAAAGATGGGTTTTTGACCTAGGTGTGGAGGTTTTTGGGAGAAGAAGATTGGAAAAGAGGCTCAACCAAGGTCATCAATCATCAAAAGATCCAACTAAGGGGAAGAAGAGAAGACTAAAGGGAGTTCAAGGATTGACAACCCTCCTTCCTCTACATCTTTTCCATTCTACTCGTTGTGTGCTATAAACCCTACTCACACCATGTTGTCTTACATGATGTGGGAGTAGTGTGATCTTGTGTTTTGAGGGTCTTATGACTCTCCTTGGTACTATTTGATCACAAATATACATTGATATTTATATGGATGATTGTTGATTTCATTTTCTCTTGTGTTATGAATATTATGTACTCTAGGTGTTTGCTAAAATGCCTAAGTGGCAACTTAGACTAAAACTTGAACCTATGCATTGGAAAAGCGACTGGATAGTTCTAGGAAGGAGAAAATGATCTTATCTTAAGCATGAAAGTGAACCTTATGATATGATGCTTGACTAAGGATTGAATGTTTAATTCATTGGAGTTGGTCAATTAGCAAATCATCAATTAATCCCATTAAATGGTGTCAAATTCATGTTCACTATGCTCTTTATACATGTCATGCTACTAAGTGTTTGATGAAATGCCTAAGTAACATGTTGAATCTTAAAACTAGACTTAAGAACCGAACGACCTTAGGGATAGTTTGGATGTAGTGAATATGATAATTTCTAAGGATATGAAGTGAACTAGGTTCAACACTTTTTGACTACCATGAAATGTTTGAATATCATGTATGTGATCATTGGAAAATTGCCTAGGAGGGGAGTAACCCCTCGAAACACCTCCTATCTATCTTTTATCCTTAATTACTCGCCACATAGGATTTAGAATATACACCTTTATACATTTTTTTGGTTAGAATAGCCGAACGGAAACACGATCTTACATAGTGCATGTGCTTGGCTTCCTCATTTGGGTTCGACCTGGTACTTTACCGGTCTTTATAAATGTTTTTGATCATATAGAGATTCTAATCGCAATTCATTTGCGTGTGAAAATCTACAGCGTTCAACGTCTTCTCCACCCGTTGCATTTCCCTATCTTGCTTTTGAATTTGCTTGTCAATGTCTTGATTCCACTCCTCCTGCTTTGTGAAGAAACCAATCAATAAGAACTTCATGTTTCGAGAGCTGCCTGAATTTTGATAAAAATATTCCTGTTGCTAGTTGGTGTATTGTCCAGAATTTTTGTTTTGATGTTACTGCGATTGACTGTTGTACTGATTCCTTGGTTGGTAAGGTGCGTTGTTTTGCTATTGTGTGTAGGAAAAGCCTGGAGCTATTGGATTCTGTGTTCTATAGAAGCGGTTAGGATTGTGTTTTGTTTGGATTATACGTCGTGTACGTAGAGGAGCTCGCCGCGAAATGGTTTCCTTGGTTTATACTCCCTACACAATTAGCTTTCTCCTAGTCTTCTCCCGTGGCTTCTAATATCATCAACGGATAGAAATCTACAAAATGATAAGGAGAACCACAAATTTGACAGTAGAATGTCAACACGAAATTGTAATAAACGAGCAACCGAAGGTTCAACCTTTAGTGTACTGAATTGAGATGCTAGGCTCTCTATCTTACTGGTCAAATTAGCTATCAGATCATTAGAATTAGCATAGTGAAAATCATTTATACCTTTCTTATCTCTCACGTTACCTTGTTCGCTCGTTGACAGGCGTCGTCGGTACCTGCAAATTTGTATTTATAGTTCCTTACTCTTGGCTATGGGTTAGTACAGCGGCAAGCAAGGGTCGAACCCTAGGGAGCTAGATGGTTACTTGTTGTTCTGTAATAAGGAAACAGTTGGGTTTGAGCAATTTAGGAAACAGTGTAAAAAGGAAATAAAACGAGTGTGTATCAATGAGAGAGAATATTCAGAATAGGGTTTCTTAATTGTGACTTGGTTTATCCTTGATTTCTAAGTATTTAATTCTGCGTTCTTAAGTGTGGTTACTCCGGGTCAGGTTATAGCCTAAGGTAGGACCGTTTCGAGTCACTACGCCACAATCTACTCCTGGTCAGGTTATAGAATTCTAGCTCTAGCAAACCTAATACTCCTGGTCAGGTTATATTAGGTTTAGTGAGACTACTTATTCTAACGGGTCAGTATCAAATAAGCAGTAAATAGAGGGTATGGATTGCCCAGCTTAAGCTTTACCGTTTCGGGTCTCCACTTAAACTTGCAACTCAAACCGAAATTAATGTGCACAAGAACTAGTAGAATGCAAGAATAATATTAAGCATGGAATCTCAAAACATTCGTCACAATAAATTAAAACCCTAGCCCGAATAACGGGTTTAGTTACACATGGCCATTAAAGCAAAATAATAAATAAAAAGGGAACAAGGTGACTTCTCTATGCCGAGTGGGACTAAGGACCGGGCCGTGAGGGCTGAGTGCCGAGGATGCTAGAAACGCCGGACAGTTCAGCCGAGAGGAGGAGAGGTGAGCTCGCTTGTGAGAAGGAATGCTCGATTGTGGGATGATTATTGGCCTTGGGGAGAGGTCTTATTTATAGTCTAAATATGGGCCAGGCCTGATCTCGTTTGTTTCCAAATCCGGTTTGCTTGGTCTGTAAGCTAACTTGGGGAGCAAGTTAACTTAGATTGTAAGCTAACTCGGGGAGCAAGTTAACTTAGATTGTAAGCTAACTTGGCCAACAAGTCTTCCAGATTCTTCCAGGAGGTTCTAGGAGCCTCTAAACCGCCAAGGACGAAATTGGGAAATTTCCCGAAAATCACTGTTCACGACCCGAAAATACTGTTCATCCCAGACACTGTTCACGCCAGAATTACTGTGCACGAGCCGAATTACTGTTCACGAGCCGAAAAATACTGTTCACGACGCTCCTCTGGCTTTGTTCTTCAACTGCGATGCTTCTGGCATGAAAATGCCGTCTTTTAAGCGCGTTTCCTCCTAGAGCTTCCGAAACACCTAAAATGCAAAACAACACTAAGAAGTAACTGTTTGCATGATAAAGTGCCGAAATCGGTGGGATTTGATGACTCGATGAGTCGTATAAATAAGGCTCATCAAACCACCCCACACTTAAACTTGTTCGTCCCGAACAAGGAGTAGGTCATAAGAGGAAAATAAATTGAAACATAACAATTCCTTCGGCATCCTAGATATTGCTACATGAATATGACTCGCTAATTTAGACTTCACTTTTCCATGCATATCTCGTTACTAAAAGTCTTGTGCTCAAACATTGAAGTAATTGATACGTGTTACCTTTGGGCCGAGATGCAAATCAATTCGGATGTCTGGGAGATAGTCCTTTTTAGACCCATGAACTGCACTCTCGGTTCCGAACTCTTGCTATATGGTTATACTTCATTGCTTTTTCTTGCACGTGATTTGTTCGAGCTTCAAGGTGTTGAGTTCTTTTGCTTGGACAGCCTTTGTAGTGAGTTGTCTTTTGATGGATCAGTGGTGTACTTCACTTCGTTGCGTGTAAAACTTCACAAATAACTGATTTTCTTTTCTTTTGCTACTAGTTGTGAACTGCTCGTCCGTGATTCCTCTTTTGATGGAGGTCCAATCATCGCCCGCAAGCATATGGAAATACCTCCCTGCTCTCCCTCATCCTCGTCCTTTTGACGCGAGTCAAGCCGAGGGTCGCTCGTCTGTTTTCCCGGCTACTCGGACTAGAGATTGGACGGTGTGTTGTTTTCCCGTCCCACCTGACCGCATAAGCACTGCAGTGGTGGAGCAGACTCTTAACCATGTTGCCTCGAAGTGCTAGCTTCCACGAAATCCATATAACCATATAGTTTGAAGCTCGGTCCTTTGAGTGCTTTGTCAAGTCTCTCTAGGACGTTTCTATCAACTCCACATCCCTGTTTATCTCAACTCAAAAGCACGTAAAGGGATAAGGTCACATGTAATCGCACAATTCTAATTTCACAAGAGACACGCATGTAATTGGTTCTATCTATTTCACATCATCAAGATTCAATATCGCAAGTCTAGGAAAATAGAGAGAAATCTGTACAAACTTTTTAAATTTTAAGGGAAACGTGCTGACTCTATGTAGGTGCAAGGAAATAAACGTGCTGACACGACATACTGACTCTCCCACCCCACACTTTTGAACTGACGTGTCCTTACGGCACATCTTAAGTTCAAAGACACGACTATGCAAGCAAACAAACAATAGGGAAAATAAGAGAGAGTTAAGAGTGAACAGGCACTTCCCTCGTGCGGCTGCGAAGTTGGCTCGCCCTTCCAAAGTTATTTGTTGTTCTGAACACTTCCGTCGAGCCAGAATTTCCAGACAATGAGTTATGCTCGAAGATTCTCACAGCGTGCCCATTCTGCGCGCACATCAATGAGTTGGCTGACCATTCTCCTCTGAGTCCAAGAAGAGCACCATTGCGCATGCCTTCTTTTGGTAGAGACTTGTATCGCAACGTGAGGTCGTCACAAAATGAAAGGACTATGTCGGAGAAATTAAGACAAGTAAAGAATTCCCAGGAGATTGGTGGAGTCACAAGCGGTTCCGCTTAAGAACCAATCTCCTTAGACTCGTAAGTCTTGGTGACAGAATCTTCAAAAGCTTATTTTTCTTGACATAATGTATTCAAAGTGCGAAACTACCCCCGATGGATAGCAGTCTTACGCAAAGAAGGATAGCGGGTTGGTCCACTCTGCGCGCACAAGGCTCGCTCGGTCGGGACCTCTCGACGACTCCGCACTGAGGTGCATGTTTCCTGCGAAAAGAGCATCTCTTTCCCAAATACAATGTGATGAATATGACTCAAGACTCAAATAAAACATAAAGTAAAACAAGTAAATAGACTGAAAAGTAATGCCGGGCTGCCTCCCTGCAAGCGCCTTTGTTTTACGTCGTTGGCTCGACGTTACCTCTTTAGGGATCACAAGTTAGGATCCCATGGACGTGTGAGGTCAAATTTCGCCTCAGCTGTTCCTTCAATCTGCCCGAAATCATCGTGTAATGATGTGCTTGATTCGGCTCTCCATCGGTCAGGCGGGTTCGCCTTCACATCCTCTCGAATCCGCGAGGACACCTTGACCATAGCTGCTGGTCCATCGAGTCGTGCTCTAGTGTTTCTCCATCCTGGTTTCCATTCAAACATGCCATGTCTCGGTCGCTTCTTCATGTATGAACGTTTGGCATCCTCGTAAAATTTGAAGTTCAGCATCTTGCCATCAAACACAAGCGACATCAAGCATGTTCCCATTTCAATCTTTGTCCTTGTAGCAGAGATGAATGGTCGTCCAACACTAAGTGATCGAGGATCGTTATCTCTAGTATCTCCTATCTGCAAAACATAAGAGTCTACAGGAACAACAAGATCTCCAACATGGAGCATTAGATCCTCAAGTAAACCATTAGGGTGAACATGTGATGTATTTCCTAACTCTTTCAACAGTTTAGGACGTTTCAATGGTACTAGTCTCAGCAAACGGCATGGAGAATATGGCATAGCATTACTATCAGCACCCAAATCGATTAAACAGTGGTGTATGAGGGTCTTACCAACACCATGGGTGACTGTCAAGGCACCTGAGTTCTTACACTTTTCAAGTGGCTCTTCTTGACTCATAGCGAGTGAGTGCTCCATCGTTGGCTTTTCTGGCTCATGCTTCACCTCCAACTCGCCATCTAGCTCATTCTCGTCTATCACGTGCTTTTCCGGAGCTATTACCTGCATAGAAAATGAAGGAAAAAAATCAGTTTTGGAATATGCATCAGTGGCGACCGCGTGTGGCTTAGACATTAGGGGCGCGTCTGCTTCGGGTGCTCTGACAGTGAGGATCGGTTCTGCCTCGGGTGCTCCGATAGTAAGGAGCGGGCTTGTCTCGGCCAGATCGGCAATGAAGTCTGGGCACGTCTCGGGCATTTCGGCAGCGAGCACCGGGACTGTCTCGGGCAGCTCGGTAATGAGGTCCGATTCGAGTGGCTCGGCCGGATCTTCTTCAGGCGCCAGTGGGCCGACTTCTTCTAAATGCCCGGGGTAATCTGAATTGAGCTCTTCTTCAGTCAACCATGGGTCCTCATCCTCTGCCGGCTCCGTGGGCTCCATTGTAAGCTCTTCTTTGATGACCATTGGCTTGTGAGCCGTGTTGGCCAGTTCGGCCTGAATTTGGTGCACCATGTTGGCCAGTTCTTCGAGCCGCTTGGCCTGATCTTGTTTCGAGCTTTCTGCCATATCTTCTATCAAGTCCCACAGATCGGACATGGTTAAATTATTCACCGAGCCTCCTGCCGCAGCATCATTAAGCCTATTCCACTCATGTGGCATCATCCTACCGAGAAACCTTTGAAGAAGATAGAAGTTTGTGAATCCATGGTGCGGGCAGCTCGTCACAATGGATTCGAAGTACGACAAGTACTCGTCCAATGTTTCGTCCCGGAATTGCTCAAGGTTGATGATCTTCTCGCGGACTTCAAGTTGGAGGGATGGTGGGGAAAACTCCTCGTCGTTCCAAGACTCTCTTCCGTAATAGGAAGACATAGCAAACCATAAAAAAACAAAAAAACAAAAAAAAAATAGAAAAACAAAAAACAAAAAGAACAACTTCACCGTGCGTAGCTCCCCGGCAACGGCGCCAAAATTTCACAGGCGTCGTCGGTACCTGCAAATTTGTATTTATAGTTCCTTACTCTTGGCTATGGGTTAGTACAGCGGCAAGCAAGGGTCGAACCCTAGGGAGCTAGATGGTTACTTGTTGTTCTGTAATAAGGAAACAGTTGGGTTTGAGCAATTTAGGAAACAGTGTAAAAAGGAAATAAAACGAGTATGTATCAATGAGAGAGAATATTCAGACTAGGGTTTCTTAATTGTGACTTGGTTTATCCTTGATTTCTAAGTATTTAATTCTGCGTGCTTAAGTGTGGTTACTCCGGGTCAGGTTATAGCCTAAGGTAGGACCGTTTCGAGTCACTACGCCACAATCTACTCCTGGTCAGGTTATAGAATTCTAGCACTAGCAAACCTAATACTCCTGGTCAGGTTATATTAGGTTTAGTGCGACTACTTATTCTAACGGATCAGTATCAAATAAGCAGTAAATAGAGGGTATGGATTGCCCAGCTTAAGCTTTACCGTTTCGGGTCTCCACTTAAACTTGCAACTCAAACCGAAATTAATGTGCACAAGAACTAGTAGAATGCAAGAATAATATTAAGCATGGAATCTCAAAACATTCGTCACAATAAATTAAAACCCTAGCCCGAATAACGGGTTTAGTTACACATGGCCATTAAAGCAAAATAATAAATAAAAAGGGAACAAGGTGACTTCTCTATGCCGAGTGGGACTAAGGACCGGGCCGTGAGGGCTGAGTGCCGAGGATGCTAGAAACGCCGGACAGTTTCAGCCGAGAGGAGGAGAGGTGAGCTCGCTTGTGAGATGGAATGCTCGATTGTGGGATGATTTTGGCCTTGGGGAGAGGTCTTATTTATAGTCTAAATATGGGCCAGGCCTGATCTCGTTTGTTTCCAAATCCGGTTTGCTTGGTATGTAAGCTAACTTGGGGAGCAAGTTAACTTAGATTGTAAGCTAACTTGGCCAACAAGTCTTCCAGATTCTTCCAGGAGGTTCTATGAGCCTCTAAACCGCCAAGGACGAAATTGGGAAATTTCCCGAAAATCACTGTTCACGACCCGAAAATACTGTTCATCCCGGACACTGTTCTTGCCGGAATTACTGTTCACGAGCCGAAAAATACTGGTCACGCCGGAATTACTGTTCACGACGCTCCTCTGGCTTTGTTCTTCAACTGCGATGCATCTGGCATGAAAATGCCGTCTTTTAAGCGCGTTTCCTCCTAGAGCTTCCGAAACACCTGAAATGCAAAACAACACTAAGAAGTAACTGTTTGCATGATAAAGTGCCGAAATCGGTGGGATTTGATGACTCGATGAGTCGTATAAATACGGCTCATCACTCGTCGAGAGGCGATAATTATGGGCCAACTTCTCGATGTTGTTATAGGCATCTTCTAGATCAACTCCTGTGAGTGCTCCACCAGCTGTCTGCTCTATCTAGGAAAGCATAGCTTGATCAACCCCAAAATGTGTTGACATGCCACATCTCGAGGTTGTGGTGTTGGTACAGCCTCATCAGCTCTTTGAACCACTCACATGCTTCATGTAATGTCTTTCCGTCTTGTGTTTGGAATGATATGATCTTATTTCTCAAGTGAGCCGTCGAAGGCAGAAAGTACTGATTCAGGAAAGTTGTGGCAGCTTCCTCATAGTTGGTGAAAGTGACCTTAGTTTGACTGTTTAGTCACCCGCGAGCTTTGTCAATGAAAGAGAATGAAAAAGCCTCATGTAATAGGCTTCTTAAGGGACGGTGTTCGTCGTCAATGTCTCCCACAACTTCATGATATTTGCAAGTGCTGGTGAAGGACTTTGTTAAGCCTCCTAAAGAATGGGCTAGCTGCCACCATCTGGATGAGTCCAGTCTTGATTTTAGACGAATTGTCATTAACCCCAAGTAATGCAGTAGCAAACAGAAATTCTGAGGTGCGCCGGGTGGTGCAATAAGTGATGGCATGGCGAACTAGTTGTTGCTCAGGACGTGGTGCACTAGTACAGAACATGGAATAGACAGCGCTTCAAATAAGCGATGTCTTTAAAAATAAACTATTAGACATCGTTTCATTGAAAAGCGCTGTCTAATGTGAATTTAGACAGCACTTGTTTCCAAACGCTGTCTAAAATGGACTTCAGACAGCGCTTATTTTAGAAACGTTGTCTAATGTGCAACACTTTAGACAACGCTTGTTGCCAAACGCTGTCTAAAGTGGACTTTAGACAGCGCCTGTTGCTAAACGCTGTCTAAAGTGGACTTTAGACAGCGCCTGTTGCTAAACGCTGTCTAAAATGACTTTAGATAGCGCCTGTTGCCAAACGCTGTATAAAGTTGACTTTAGATAGCGCCTGTTGCCAAACGTTGTCTTTAGACAGCGTCTATTGCCAAACGTTGTCTAAAATTGACTTTAGACATCGCCTGTTGCCAAACGCTGTCTAAAGTGTAGCACATTAGACATGGGCCTGGCCAAGTTAGGCCCAACAACATCCATACGTGTAAATTAAACCCTAATAATCCATATTTTTATATAATCAACATGTTTCTCAAATTTAAAACACCCCCCGAAAACCCTTTCCTCTTTGTTTCAACTTTCTCCGTCTTCGACTTATAAAAAAAATTTCTCCGTCTTTGCAGCATCTTCTTCCTCCTTCTATTTCATCGCAGGTATGTGGTTTGACTTTGAAGCAGGTATGTGGTTATGTGATTTGAGTTTTCATATTAGTGTGATTCTGATGTGTTCCGGGGTGGATTTGCCTGGAGTTTTCATTTGAAGTGTTCCAGGGAGGAATTGTCTGGAGTTTTCATCTGAAGTGTTCCGGGGAGGATTGTAGATCTTGTGGATTGTAGATTGATGGACCATAATTATACGAATCAAAAACACAGTAAAACCCCCTTAATTAGACTGTTGGTCTATTTAACTTTTGCTTGTTAGTTCCGATATATTTCTACAGGGTATTTCAGAGCTTAGAGAGAATACAGGCTAAGGAGGAGTTTTTAAGCTGAAAAGATATCAAGAGTCATTCCAAGGTCAAGATCAGACGCTGACTGAAGAAATCTCAAGGATCCTGACATTGAATCACTCCAAATCAAACCAAAGAGGATTTTAGGCCAAAAATATCACATTGAAGACTCAACCGACCGGGTAGGAAAATGCCTCAGAACCACCCGACCGGTTGAAGCAATTCCAGGCCCTCCGCCGAGCTGACCAAACACTCAATTCAAGTTGCTCGAGCAAACCATCTGATCTGACAATTCCGCCTCGACCTAAGTGTTTAAAATGGAAAATAAGGTGGAAGATGTCGGAAAACCAAGGAGAATGCTCGAACAGATTGGCAGTTAGCTCAATTCCAAGGCAAAGGCCCGGCGCGCAAAGGCACCAAGACCAAATTGCTCGACCAAACAATGAAATTTGGAAATTCTGGCTCGACCATTAGTCTTAAAATCACTTGGCCATTCCAAATCAACTATCAAATGCACTCATGGACTTGGTGACCGGCCACCTTGCTTGGAGGTGGTCAAGGGAGGAGCTCCTCCCTCCATGGTGACCGGCGACCGGCGGCTCCTCCACTCATGGTGACCGGTGGCTTTCCTCCTCCCCCATGTGGCGGCTCCTCCTTGCTCCTCCTCCTCCTCCATTGGATCAAAGACACTTGCCCCTCATCTCCACCACCCATTTCTCCTCCCTTAGCCTATAAATACAACCCATCCATCTCATTTGTAAATCATCCTCAAATCAAAATTTCACTTATCTCTCTAAGTTTTGTAAAGTTTGGCTTTGGAAATAAAGATTGCTCCCTTGGCGCTTCAACGGTAGTAAGTTTTTAATATTTATTTTCCGTCTTTAATTTCTAGTTCCTTAGTTATAATGTTTAGCGCGATAAATAGTAGCTAAACTAGTCGTTCGGTAGAAGGGGTGGACTTGTATTATAATGTGTTTTAGACTGTTAATTTAGTGTCTCGTCTTTGTATTCAAAACTTGTTCTATGTGCCATATATTAGATCAGAACGTCCATGGTTGAGTGGATGCTTGAAATGGCAAAGCTCTTCTGTGGAAGTTCGTAAACATACTCGGGTAAGTGGATGCTTGAAATGACAAAGTTTATCTGAGGAGTTTGATCTCTCTCAAACACCATTTTGGGTAAATCGGAAAAGACAACCCAAAATGGATGCACACAGGCTAGTATACCTTGAAATGGGGTGCTAGTCTAAGTAGAACAAGGGTTTAACGTTTTTTTGCAAAAGATTAGACAGTGTTGCAAGTCGAGTGCTTGAAATGGCCTTGATTCACTTTCGAACACTTTTGCAAAAGACTAGACAGTGTGGCAAATCGAGCGCCGGAAAAGGCCTTGATACACGTTTGAATACTTAGAAGATTCACTAAAGGTCAATGATAAACAGGATATAATACAAGGCCCCTGAAACCGAACGCTTTCTTTTAATTGTAATAATTATCAGTTACTTTCCCGTACTAAAACCAACCAACCAACTAATCAATCACTTAGCTGGTAGCTTTAAAACCAACCAACCAATCCCAAAATTGTCCAACTTAAAGAGCAACTTATTCCCCTAATTCCCTTGGGTTCGACCCCTACTTACCACTTACTACCCAGTAGTTAAGTCGCGAGTAGCGGACTTATAAATTTATTTACACATTTGCTCTGACGACAAGCATCTGTCAAATTGGCGCCGTTGCCGGGGAATTAGCCATCGGATAGTTGTTCTTTTTTCATTTCCCTATGACACTACCCACTACGCATGCATGGACAACGCAATATCTGCCCCTGTTCGGAGGAACGGAGGGAGAAGACCCAGTACAGCACTGCCGAAACTTCCACCACGTTTGTCACCACATCAAACCTGAAAATGAGGGGTTAGTGGAATTTAAGCTTAAATGCTTTAAATTCTCTCTAACTGACTTCGCCACGATATGGTATTACACATCCACCGCTTGCAGTGCAGAACGTTACGTAGATCTCTGCGTTCCATTCCTGAAGGAATTCTCCCCACCATCCTTACGCCAAGAAACCCGTGAGAAAATCTTGAGTCTTCAACAATCCCGGGATGAGGCCTTGGACGAATACTACACGAACTATGATGCCATCGTCTCAAGCTGCCCGCACCATGGATTCACGAAGAAAGTTCTTCTCCAAAAATTTCTTCGTGGGATGAGGTCCGAAGAGCTGGGAAGAGTTAACGAAGCAATGAGGAGATCAGCCAGGAACTTCACCATTGCAGACATGTGGTACCTCATAATTGGCCTAGCCACTGCCACAAGACAAGTACCCCAAACTGACGAGGAAATGCAGATAAATGAAGCTGACCCTGAGGCAGACAAAGAAGAAACTACCGAGCCGTCAGAAGAGACTCCTGAACCATCAGAAGAATCAGATATGGAAAGCACCGGAAGCAACGAGGTTGGAGTCCAGAACACCACTGACGAACTGCCCAATTCATACCCGACTATCATTACTCGGGCAGCCGAGACTATCTACGACCAGTTCCTCACTGACAATCATAACGAGGCAGAACCAAGCCTTAAGATGCAAGCTTGCCGACTTTTCCCTTCGATCAATAGACAAATCGCTGAAAACTATGTGATCCATGAAGAAACTCAAAAGAGGATGGGAAAAGGGCCTCTGCAGAATGACTCATCGATGGAGCAGTGTTACACCGTAGCTGGACAAGGTAGTCCCAAATACAAGAACTTCAAAAGTCTAGTGGTCAAGGTTCCCTCACCTTCTCAGAGACGTTGGAAGGAGACACCATCAGAACAAAGGGAACTGGACCCAAGCACATCATCTCGCAAGAAATCAGGAAAAGGCAAGGCAAAAAGCAACACAGGAACGGTGGCAAAATTCGACCTGAGCCACCCATGGGACCCAAACCAGTAATCCACAACGAGGTATCGTCGAGCCAACGACGTTAAACAAGTGCACTGGTCGGGAGGTAACCCGACACTATCTTACTTTCTGTCATTTAAATTCTGTCATTTAATTTTCTGTCTTAGTAATTCTCACATATATATATTAGCTTGCATGACTTTTGAACTAAGGCACGCCTTCGTTCAAAAGTGTGGGGTGAGAACCACCGTTGTATATAAATAACATGCTTGCTGTTTTCTTTTTTTTAGTAATAGTATCTTTTTGAAAATATGAACTTAAGAATGTGAAAAAGATAGACCGAAATTCATGCATTTACCTTGTGAAAATTCAACTGTCTAAAAACTTAGAACGTAACTTTTCATTTGTCCTTTGTGCTGAGATTAACTAGAGATGTGGAGTTGACATAAACTGCCCTAGAAAGGCTTGGCAAGCAATCGAAGGATCTGATCAAACTATATGGTTTTTGAAGTCAGTGGAGGCTGCACTTCGGGTTTCAGTGAAGATTGAAGTCATCTCCGCCATGCAGTGTTTATGCAAAGAGAAAAGAAAAGGCGAGGACGGGAATCAGACCGTCCTCTCTCTAGTTAAAGTAGCCGAGAAAATAGATGAGCGACCCTCATCTTGACCCGCGCGAAACAACAACGATGAGAGGAGCGGGGAGGTATTTCCATAGGCTTGCGAGCGATGATTGGACCTCCCAAAAAGGGCTTGAGAAAATGGACTTGCGAAAGCCACAAAAAGGCGAAAAGCTCGAAGAAGCAAATCAAGAGGCCAAAGGCCCAAAATTGTGAAGGTTTTAACCGAACAAAAAAAAGTGAAGTACTCAAAGAGTCAAATCAAAGGCCAAAGGCCGATTCACTACAAAAGCAGTCCCTCGCCAAAAGAAAAATCTAAGTACTCAAACCAGTGAAACCCGAACCAAATCACGTGCTAGAGAAAGCTACAAGGAAACCATATAGTGCGAGACGATCCCGAAGTTGCAGTCCAGGAACCAAAAAAAAAGGGCTATCTCCCGAAACATCCAATATGAATTGCATCTCAGCACGGAGGTACAAGTATTAAGTTTCTTCTATTTATTTACACAGTTCAATTCGGTAATAAGTAAGTAATGCATGAATTAGGATAAATCGAGTCCCACAGTCTAATTTTCATATTTTAAAGCCAAACTTAGAGTACCGCCCTTTAATAGCATTGTTCGGGACGAACAACTAAAAGTGTGGGGTGATCTGATGGACCATAATTATACGAATCAAAAACACAGTAAAACCCCCTTAATTAGACTGTTGGTCTATTTAACTTTTGCTTGTTAGTTCCGATATATTTCTACATGGTATTTCAGAGCTTAGATAGAATACAGGCTAAGGAGGAGTTTTTAAGCTGAAAAGATATCAAGAGTCATTCCAAGGTCAAGATCAGACGCTGACTGAAGAAATCTCAAGGATCCTGACATTGAATCACTCCAAATCAAACCAAAGAGGATTTTAGGCCAAAAATATCACATTGAAGACTCAACCGACCGGGTAGGAAAATGCCTCAGAACCACCCGACCGGTTGAAGCAATTCCAGGCCCTCCGCCGAGCTGACCAAACACTCAATTCAAGTTGCTCGAGCAAACCATCTGATCTGACAATTCCGCCTCGACCAAAGTGTTTAAAATGGAAAATAAGGTGGAAGATGTCGGAAAACCAAGGAGAATGCTCGAACAGATTGGCAGTTAGCTCAATTCCAAGGCAAAGGCCCGGCGCGCAAAGGCACCAAGACCAAATTGCTCGACCAAACCATGGAATTTGGAAATTCTGGCTCGACCATTAGTCTTAAAATCACTTGGACATTCCAAATCAACTATCAAATGCACTCATGGACTTGGTGACCGGCCACCTTGCTTGGAGGTGGTCAAGGGAGGAGCTCCTCCCTCCATGGTGACCGGCGACCGGCGGCTCCTCCACTCATGGTGACCGGTGGCTTTCCTCCTCCCCCATGTGGCGGCTCCTCCTTGCTCCTCCTCCTCCTCCATTGGATCAGAGACACTTGCCCCTCATCTCCACCACCCATTTCTCCTCCCTTAGCCTATAAATACAACCCATCCATCTCATTTGTAAATCATCCTCAAATCAAAATTTCACTTATCTCTCTAAGTTTTGTAAAGTTTGGCTTTGGAAATAAAGATTGCTCCCTTGGCGCTTCAACGGTAGTAAGTTTTTAATATTTATTTTCTGTCTTTAATTTCTAGTTCCTTAGTTATAATGTTTAGCGCGATAAATAGTAGCTAAACTAGTCGTTCGGTAGAAGGGGTGGACTTGTATTATAAAATGTTTTAGACTGTTAATTTAGTGTCTCGTCTTTGTATTCAAAACTTGTTCTATGTGCCATATATTAGATCAGAACGTCCATGGTTGAGTGGATGCTTGAAATGGCAAAGCTCTTCTGTGGAAGTTCGTAAACATACTCGGGTAAGTGGATGCTTGAAATGGCAAAGCTTATCTGAGGAGTTTGATCTCTCTCAAGCACCATTTTGGGTAAATCGGAAAAGACAACCCAAAATGGATGCACACAAGCTAGTATACCTTGAAATGGGGTGCTACTCTAAGTAGAACAAGGGTTTTACGTTTTTTTGCAAAAGATTAGACAGTGTTGCAAGTCGAGTGCTTGAAATGGCCTTGATTCACTTTCGAACACTTTTGCAAAAGACTAGACAGTGTGGCAAATCGAGCGCCGAAAAAGGCCTTGATACACGTTTGAATACTTAGAAGATTCACTAAAGGTCAATGATAAACAGGATATAATACAAGGCCCCTGAAACCGAACGCTTTCTTTTAATTGTAATAATTATCAGTTACTTTCCAGTACTAAAACCAACCAACCAACCAATCAATCACTTAGCTGGTAGCTTTAAAACCAACCAACCAATCCCAAAATTGTCCAACTTAAAGAGCAACTTATTCCCCTAATTCCCTTGGGTTCGACCCCTACTTACCACTTACTACCCAGTAGTTAAGTCGCGAGTAGCGGATTTATAAATTTATTTGCACATTTGCTCTGACGACAAGCATCTGTCATAGAGCTTCAGTTTCTGAGGAAATAAGTTTGTCTAACAACTGATACCTTGTGGATTGTAGATTAATATGAAGTTGAAGATTAGCGGATTCGGGGAGGCGATTTACTTAAGAAGTTTTTCATCTGAAGTGTTCCGGGGAGGTGATTCACTTAAGAAGTTGTTGAAGAAGATTCCTGTTTCTTGTGACTTGAAGGTTGTTTATGCACTAAAGTTTCAATGTGTATGTCAGTTGTATTAGCTTGTGGATTCACTTAAGAAATTGCAATATAAATCTTCATAATGCAAGACGACAAAAAGAGCATTATATTAGTTCAATGTATTATTTGTTGAGAACATGAATAAAAATGTATTATTTTGAATGCTCCAATATTAAATTTAATATAATGCATTTATGATATGTGAAAAATATGCAAATTGAATGTAACAGATGTTGAATATGTGAATATTTTATCAAAAAAGTACTCCACATTAGACGTCGCTTTTTCGAACAAAAGACATCGCTTCTTTGAAAAGCGCTGTCTAATGTGGAGAAACGACAACGCTTTTTCAAAAAGTGTTGTTTAATGTCAGGACAAAAGACATCGTTTCTTATAAAAAAAACGTTGTCTAATGTCAAGACAAAAGACAACGCTTTATAAAAAAGCGCTATCTAAAGTCTCGACATTAGACAGCGGTCGAATAGACAGCGCATGAAGAAGCACTGTCTAATATCCAAAATAAGCGCTGTCTAAAGTCTATCAGTACTAGTTGTCGTCCACCGCAAACAAATCCGGCTAGTGTAGCTGGATCCATTTGAACTGCTGTGAATATAGGATTCTATCCGCGAGTTAGTCACACGTCGTCTCTGACTTCTCGAAGCGTTCGTAGGTTGGCTAGTGAGCTACTTTGATGGATTTCTCGTGCCTTCTTTTTGTTTCTGGGTGCTTGTTTTTGCATGAACTAAGTAGTACATGCGGAAGCCAAGAAAAGCAATGAGTGAAACAAAATAGGCAGTCAGGGTTAAGCAATGAAAAAGTATAATAGTCTAATCTATACTTATTAGGTCTAATGACACATGAAGCATTGTATCTCGACAAGGACGCCATTTTGAGAAGCGTATTTTCAACCCTTTATAGTTGTCAGGATTGAGTTTGAGGGGATCAATTACTGTAATTTTTTTTTTGTAAATCTAGGTAAGCCAAAGGCCGATCCTCGGAACAGTTGTGTGTGTATATTAATTAAAAAGTGATATATTTAGATACTCCAACGAATTTTCTGGTGTTCTAACAAATCAAAAGTCCTAATTAAGCTAAACATAAGATGTTAATTTTCATCAGAAAAGTAATCCAAGGATCAAATTTCACACATGCACCCCACAAATCACGCAATAACACTACGCAGTTCAATCTTGCTGTCATGTATGGAAATAACCGAAATAAATTTAGACAAAGCGCCCATCCACGGTTCATTGTCAAAATTAACCTAGATCGTTGAACGCCACCCGTCCATGGTTTTTCAATGATTACAATTTATTAGGTCTAGGTTTTTTTCCAGATGACAAACATCAACTTTCCTATTAATTCATGTACTACCCGCGTAGCTACCTTGACCAAATTCAATTTGACTTAATATGGTTAACTACGTTAGACACATCCATCTTATTGGTTATTAACCTAATTTCTTGCTAGCATGCAAACATCCCATTCAATGTATACCTTGCAAAAATGGTAAAATTACGCACAATGAAAACGAATTTTCGAATTACAGTTGTGAAAATTGTTTCTAGAAATCGCATGAAGAGTTGGGTACAAGCACAAGATCCGTAAGATCCCGGAATATAGAGACTACTTACTACTCATGGCAAAGACAACAAAGAATAGTGTCCTTGTATGATTATTTAGAACGCTTCAAAGACCTTCTTGTAAGATATCCGAATCATAAACTGACAGAGCTTAGTCTTATTGAGAGCTTTCTTGATGGAATGCTTCCACTAGAGCGTTGTATGATTGAAGCTGCTGCAAGAGGCTCGATAATGAATTTCAGCATCAAGAAAGCATGGAAGCTGATAAACACATTTTCTGAAGGTACGAGATGGTATACCGTACACAACAAGACCTATGAAACACAGACGATGAAAGCTGATTCACTGCCGAACATCGCATGCAACTATATAGTCACAGGATTACCCGCTGAGGAAACTCAAGCTTTAGAGGCAGAGGATAACTCCACCACCATCGACGAGCTACACACAGAGAAAGAAATAATAATGCCCGCGGTAATCTCTGAACCACCTCAAATTATACAAAATTTTGATACACCTCTTCCACTTCTTGTGTAGGATAACATCATCCAAGATGATCATAAAGAGCCAGAAGAAGAAGTAGGAGAAGAAGAAGATGAGAATAAATTCAGTCGAATAGTGCCAGTCACATACGAGGAGGAAATATGTTCTAGCGAAGAAAACTCCACTGCTTACCTTTGCACAGAATCGACTACTAAAAACCCTGAAGTAAGCAGTGAATCTGAGATGGAGTTTCATATGACTAATATCCCTATTATATTGTACTTGCAGGATGGTGAACTTAAAGAGTCACAAAACTATGCGCGAGGTTCACTTTCCAGTATTGTTATTGATGTCCCTCTACGCAAGACTAGAAACTGGATCGCCAACTACAAACTGTCATTCAAAAACACAATCGTGAGTTGGAAGCATCATAAGGAGAAAAAAAAAGCTATGTCTTGCAAGCATGTCTCGACAGTAGTTTCATTCGAGCTACCAAGGCGTGACACATTTGGATGGAAACCAGGATGGAGAACATGAATAAGCACATGGCTTTTTTGGAAGTTTCGCACCACCATCACCGCTGATGAGGAATAGGGGAGTACCTGTTCACTTTTTTTTCTCTTTTCCCTATGTTTGTGTATCTTGCATTGTTATGTCTTTGAGCTTAAGTCGTACCGTGAGGACACGGCTTGGTTCAAAAGTGTGGGGTGGGAGAGTCAGCCAGTCTGTTGTGTCAGCATATTTATTTTTCTTGCATATTGCACTGTGTCAGCACGTTTCCTTTAAAAATTTTTTTTTGAAAAGTAGAAAGTTTCTCTCTATTTCCTGGATATACAGTATTGAATTTTGATGATGTGAAACAGACGATGCTAATTAGATGTGTTTCTCTCGTGAAATCTGAATTGTGCTTTTATATGTGAATTTAACCCAGTACGTGTCTTTCTGAGTTGAAATAAACAGGGATGTGGAGTTGATAGCAATGTCCTAGAGAGACTTGACGAAGCATTCAAAGGACCGAATTTCAAGTTATATGGTTACGTGGATTTCGTGAAGGCTAGAACTTTGAGACTTATTGGTTCAGAGTTTGCTCCGCCACTGCAGCGTTTATGTAGGTAGGCGGGGTGGGAAAACAGACCGTCCTATCTCTAGTCTGAAGTAACCGGGAAAATAGGTGTAGGGCCCCCATATTGACTCGCGTCAAAAAGGTCGAGGATGAGAAAGAGCGGGGAGGTATTTCCATATGCTTGCGGGCGATGATTGAACCTCCTTCAAAAAATGGAAGAAACGAACAAGCTATTCACAACAAAGGAGCAAAGCTCAAGAAAAATCAGCCACTTGTGAAGGTTTATACAAAAAAAGAAGAAGTGAAGTACATCATTCTTACATCAAGAGCCAAAGGCCAAAGAAAGTCACTACAAAAGCTGTCCAACAAAAGAAGAAAGAAGAACTCAAAAACCTTGAAGCTCGAATGAATCATGTGCCAGAAAAAGCAATGAAGTATAACCATATAGCTAGAGTTCAGTACAGCGAATGCTGATCATGGGTCTAAAGAGACTATCTCCCATTCATCCGAATTGGTTTGAATTTCAGCTCAAAGGTAACATGTATCAAGTTTATTCCACGTTGAGCATGATGATTGTAGTAGCGATTGAGTTATGCATAGAAAAGCGAGTCTAGACTAGCAACTCATATTCATGTGCATCTATTCAGGACGTCATATTTGTTTTCCTTCTATTATTTAGTTCTTGTTCGGGACGAACAAGTTTAAGTGTGGGGTGGTTTGATGAGTCGTATTTATACGACTCCTCGAATCAACTAATCCCGTTTATTTCGACGCTTTTATATGCAAACATTTACTTTTTAGTATGCTTTTGCATTTCAGGTGTTTCGGAAGCTCTAGGAGAAAACGCGCATAAAAGACGGCATTTAATGCTGAAAACACCACAATGGCTGATCAGACCTTTGGACGCTCAACAGAGTGCTGGGAATGGACCACTGATCAGAAAAAAACGAGCTACATGCCGTTGCGTAGCTGACTCAATTCCCTACAACTCTGTAGTTCCCATAAAGAGCATCTGATGTCATTTGGATGGTCAAATCAATAGCCGAAGTCAGGACACAGTGGGTACCGCGCCCACAGTAGACATTAGCGCAGTGCTAACAATAAGGCTGGGCGCGGTTCTAACGTCAATGCCGGACGTGCCCACTACTGTCAGCACGCATTTTGATGACGTCAGCAAGCCCGAAATTTGGAAATCAAGCCCAAAAACAGACTTAGAAACCCAGTTTTGCTATAAATAAAGGTTTGAGTTAGGGTTTTGAATTATCTCATCATCCTAGACGGCTCTGAAGGAGAACGCGAAGCTTTCGACGAAGAGAAGATTTTTCTACTTTCATTCCAAAAATATTTGTGTTTTTGTTATGGCTATGAGTAGCTAAATTTCTGTTTCAGTTTAGGGTTTTGTACATTGTGAACACGTTTTGAGATTTTCGTTCTTAATGCAATTTTATATTTTACTAGTTCTTGTGCTCATTCTTATGAATTAAATTGTTAGACTAAGTGGAAGCTTTGTCGCAAAGCTTAGTCGAACAACTAATTCTTACCTTTAATATCTACTGGATACTTTGTCGTAAAGGTCGATAGTAACACCTAAGCTAAATAATACCTTTGTCGGATTAGTTAGTTTAGGAAAGAACTAGAAGTCTAACACCGTTGTCGGGTTAGATTGTGGCGTATCACCTTTGTCGGGATACTTGGGTTGTTACCTTTGTCGGAACAACCACACTTTAAAATAAAAGATTGATCATCAGATATCTATGATAAACGTGTCACAATAGAAACCCTAAGCTGAATACTCTCACGGATTGGAATCTTTTCGTTATTTCTCTCTTGCACTCATAAATACTCACAACCCCCTTTTTCTTATTTGTTTTCAGTTACATCTTCAACAACACCAGCTCCCTTGGGTTCGACCCTGCTTGCCGCTATACTAGCTCATTGCAGGAGAATTATAAATATTAAATTTGACGCGTCAGACGATGCGCGCCACGTGGTCATCACGACCTTGGTGAATTATTATTGGGAAATTGAGTTCTGTGACTACCGTGACGTGTGTGGTGTTTCACGTCCGTCACGACCCTTGGCTTGGACATAACTCTTTTGCTCTTTTAGCTTGGTCTTTTCCATCCTTTCGATCTTTCGGGCTTGTGATTAGTCATGGTTCGTCTTTCGAACTGAAACGCTCAAGAAACGTCAAATAACACCAAATGTCAGGAGAATGAGTACTATCCTTTGTCGAATGGAGTCACTAATAGGTCTAGATATTGACCGAACACCCATTTATTAAAAATCTCATCAACTACTACGAGCATCTGGGAATCTCATTCCTAGCAGAGATACTACCTACTCTCTAGCATCTATCACATCGTTTGCAATGTTAATACGCATCTCTAAAAATATCTGGTCATTAAAAACCAATGCCTAGAGTATCTCGACTTGTCCTCTTGGGGCACAAAGACCACCACATGAATCTTATGATAAATACTAAGCGCCAATTTTATTTCATCATCGTAGTATTTGATACAGTATTTTGCAATGCCTAAGTACTTGACCATTTTTCTACAAATAGTCTTAAAGCTAGTATTATGCATCGTGCTTTAACTTCAAAAATTGACCTTTTGTGTGAGAGGGTGGAAATTTATGTCTTAGCAGATAGTTCACGATGGGAGAATACCATAGTAATTTACCTGTAATGGCGTAGAGATGCTTATCAGGAAAGGTCTCAATAATTTGTCCACTATCTTCCTCTCTCACTAGTTGACTCAGGTCGTCTGCTACGATGTTTTATATACCCTTTTTTATCTTTGATTTCCAATTCGAACACTTGCAATACTAGAATCCATTTGATTAGGCGCTGGTTGGGCTCCTCTTTGACATTAAATACCTTATAATTGCATAGACAGAGAATACACCAACTTTAGTGCCCAACAAATAATGACAAAACTTCTCCAAAGCAAAAACTACAGCTAATAGTTCTTTTTAGTGCTAGAATGGTTCATTGAATTGCATCTAGAGTCCTTGAGGTGTAATATAACTACTAGCTTTTTGTCCACCCTCTGGCCTGATACACAATTCTTACTGCATAGTCGCCCACATCGTACAAAATCTGAAAAGGCTAGTTCCAATCTAGTGTTTGAATACTGGGGAGGATGGTTACAGCCTTTTCAGGTCATCACAAGCCTCCCTACATGTATCTGTGAACTTAAAATGAACATCTTTTTGCAAAAGATTAGATGAAGGCAATGCCTTCTTTGAGAGAAAATCCTCAATGAATTTATGGTAAAACCAACATGCCCGAGATATGATTTAATATCACACACTGTAAAAGGGTAAGGAAGACTAAGAATTAAATCTAGTTTCACCTTGTCAACCAGAATACCGTCGTGTGAAATTATATGACCTAGAACCACAACATGAGTAACCATAAATTGACACTTTTCATATTTGAACACCAAATTCATAGAAAAAAACATTCTAGTACTCTACTCAAATTTTCCAAGCATGCATCAAAAGTTTCAGCATAATAGTGAAGTCATCCACGAAAACATATATAACACTACTAATAGTGTTAGAAAAATACAGTTAACCACCTGTTGATAGGTGCTAGGAGCAATATGAAATCCAAATGACGTGCGTTAAAAAGTGCCAAAGGGGTAGGTTAAAGTAGAGGTTTCCTAATCCTCTAGTGCATTAGGAATTTGATTATAGCTAGAAAAACCATCTAGGAAACCTAAAATAAGATATACCTACCAATTTGTCAAGCATCTGATCAATTAATGGAAGAGGAAAGTGATCCTTACACTTCATGTCATTCAGCTTCCTCTAGTCGGTGCACATGCGTCATCCATTCTTTACCCTCGTATTGACCATCTCCCCTTCAATATTCTTCTCAAGTGTGACACCCATCTTTTTGGGCACTACATGTATTAGACTTACCCACTGGCTATCTGAAATTGGGTAAATCACATCAGCATCTAGCAGCTTCTGAATTTTGTTCCACAGTACCTCCATTATTTATGGGTTCAGACGCCATTTGGGTTCTTGTGAGGGTTTAGCTCCATCCTTTAGTAGTTTATAGTGTATTCAAAATGCATGGATGATCCTCTTAATATCTGCTAGCGTCCAACCAATATCTAGCTTGTGGGGTGCTCAACCTATCAACCAAGCCCCTTTCGCATTCTTCATCTAATCCAATCCAAATGATGACTGGTAGTCTGTCATTCTCTCTACGGAACACATACTTCAAATGCTCAGGTCGAGGCTTCAACTCCAAAACCGGTGCCTGCACACTAGAAGGCCACAACAAATTAGGTTTAAATAATTTAACTTCATTAACCTCATACTTGCATGTTAACGGTTTGGAGGCTTGAAGTTGTGCTAGGGCATCTATGGTCTCCTTACTAAATTCATAGGAGCCCTTCAAAGGAGCCCTCATGCGAGAAGTTAGTATTCTCTAGTGCATGCTCCAATGATTTTCTCCAACCTTCAGTCTCACCTCCTGGACTAGGTCATCTAGTGTGTTTAGGGCATGTGCTGATGGTCGCTTTGGTTGATGGCTTGATAGATATCAAAGTGAATCACCTCGCCTTCTATTTCCATAGTCAATGTGCTACTGTGAACATTAATCTTTGTTTTGGAAGTCTTCAAAAATGGGCTATCCAGTAGATTGGGTGGCCCAATGAATTGGGTGGATGATCCCTTGTGCCGCTCCTATCCATTTCATGCACTTAGAAGTCTGCTAAAAACACCAGTCACCCTACTTGCACGAGAAAATCCTCAACCATGCCCCCTACCTGCTTGCATGATCTATCTGCCAATTGTATAGTAAGACCTACAGATTTGAGTGATCCAATATGCAAGCAAGAGTACAAAGAATACAATAATACGTTTATGGATGCACCATGATCAAGCATGCAGTTATTAATGCGAATATTACCAATGGTGCAAGGGATAGAGAAGGTATCAAGATCATCAAATTTTGGGTGTACATTGAGCCAAATTACTTCATAGACATTCCGCTAAAGAACACATGCTCGACGCGAGTAGAACGTCTTGGTGCGTAACTCCTTTGGGAACCTCACATAGCGCGAGATTTTCTTTATCGCATCTGGTAGTGGGATATTCACTTCCACCTTACTAAGTAGTTCCTACACTTCTATGTCGATCACCTACTTCCTAGGAGCTTTTACCTACACGGGAGAGGGAAACAAGGGGTTAGAAATTTATTTTTTCTCAAACGTTTCCGCGCGCAGTTTACACTTAAACTTTGCGAGCGGGAGTATGTCTTCACAAACGTTTAACGGGTTGACCGTGCCCTCAAAACATTTCAGGATTGCGACCTGCTGCACTTTAGCATTTCATGCGGGATTTTAAAGTGTTCTTTGCTCGCTAATTTCACTATTTCTTCCTTAATTTGTGTGCCACTGAGATCCTTTTCACCATCACTGCCTGTGCGCAAGAACTAGAAAAACCTACGAGTGGAGACCGTTTCAAGGTCAATAAACAACGAGTGAAGCACTACTAGGGCGAGATGGAGCAACATGTTTAAGATTTGAGCTCGCCGAACCTCCAACTGTCAGATAAATTGAGGTACCGTTGACCAAATGACGTAAGCTGTGCGAGATGCAACCCGATATGTTTTTTAGTTATTTAGAGTCTTTTGAGTGTGTGCTCGTGTCTGTCTAGATAATCGAGTCATGTTCAATCCCTACTTATTTTTTGGGGAAATATAATCACATTTGCTATAAGTAAAGAAAACATGGTTAATATAAATATATTCAAAATCTCCCAATGAATCCTGCAAGTAAATCAAAACAATTGTGAAACCTTATGAGCTCATGGATGTGTATATTGAAATTACATGTAAATTGATCGACACATCCCTATTTCCAGTTTGTCACAATAACTTAATTCATAGTAACACACTTAATGCTAAATACAACATAGTTCAATGTACACTTTATTTTTACAGAACGTAACTTAAATGTATCGGAGATCCACATACATCGTAGGTCAATGCATAACCGCAACACAAGTTCCCATTAAATCTGACTATCCTCTAACGGGTAACCCTCATGTAAGCTATATGCTTGTTCAAGACCTCGAGTGGTAGCCAGATCCTCTATCTTGGTGTTTTTCCCAATATGCTCATGTTTTATTCGATTCATACATAGCCGATATATTGTCACAATATAACATTCATTTACCTTTCTATAATGCTTCATCTCGTGACATTCTTGTACTATTATTCTCTGGTTAGATGATATTTGGATAGGTTTATTGCATTGCATACGAGAGAATGTTGCTGATGTTCCAATGAATGGCATGGTTTTGGCAAAACGCTGTTCGAGAGTTCAAACAAGAGTTCAAGAAGAGTTTAACCAACGTCTGGAACAGAAGTACCGCATGGATCAGGCGTACAGATATTTCCTAAATCGGAAGATTCTGAAGATCGAAGATCTGATCAAGTTGAAGTTGGCTAGCGATAAATTAGAGGTTAGATATTCAAACGAATATACTATCCTATCAGTTAGAAGTTGGTGAAGAAGATTCGGATGTCGTGATGAGGAAGAAATCATAAGATATAATTCAAAGATTGGATTGGAAATATCTAACAAATATTTAGGAATATTTCCTAAATATTTGACAGATTTTCTAGGTCTGATTTGGGAACCGCCCATGCATATAAATAGAATGATAGGTCGTCCATATCAGTATCGCTTTTTGAGAGAAATGCACACGAGTGCAAACGTGAGATTGGAGAAGAAGAGCGACGGCCGGCTGAGTTTTTCCCCACTAGAAAATCACCGGCGCTGAAGTAGTCTGTTCAGTGTGCTGATCAGACTGTTCGTGTTGAACTGATCGCTGCACACACAGAAGACCTCTACAAGCTTTCGGGAGAAGATCGAGTTCGTTCGGAAGGGAGTTTCGGACCAAGGGGATCGACGGAGAGCCGAGATACAAAATCTGAGTGAAGTAGTGATAGAAGCTAGGTGTTTACATTCGAGAGATTGTAAGAGTAAGTCCACGTGTTGCTCTATACTATTCAATAAAGATTTGCATCCCTTTAGGGCGTGGGAAGCCCCCCAGAGTAGGCTGTTGCCGAACTGGGAATTACAATGCGTGTCCGCTTCGTATTCAAGTCTTCTATTGAACACCACCTGGATCTGGTCTTGAACAGACAACATAATTTCAGTTACAAATCAGAATCAAGTACGCATAATTTTGGATGGACAGGAGGGAATCTTGCACGACATGCTAATTGCTAACACCTGACCGAACCTTTGCTTGTGATTTCCAACAATTCCGTGTTAGAAATTTGGGGAGTAGCATCAATTTGAAAGCTAAAGATTCGAAGCTGAAGAAGAAAGTTGGTCGTTTATATTGGAGCTTAAACCTAGCTAATCGACCATGGAAGGAGTGAGAGATCAACATCTAAACGGCATCGTTTTGCAGAGGCGCGAAGTGTTTAACAGAACGTCGTCGTTTCATTCAGGCGCGAGGAGTTCGAGTTTGGCAAAGACGACAACGTTTGGCTCAGGGTGTTCTTTGTAATTTAGTTTTGGTTTGATTGTACTTTTGTTAACTAAGGGGGTCAGTTAGTATTTAAGGTTTAGTATAAATGCTGCATATCAATTCAACTTGAATTTTCCCCCAAATACTCTCCCCGCCATTCTTTCCGCCGTTAACTAGGGTTCGCGATGAAAATGCAGTTCGACCTAAGAACGTTGTCCAACTGATCAATTGGTGGAAGATCTTTACCATTCCAACAGTAATGAGATCATTGGTTCCACAATTGTGAGTGAAGTTCTACTCGGTTGACAGAATTTTATCTCTTGGCAAAATCCATGGAGATAGCACTCTCCGTTCAATCCAAGTTTGAATTCGTTTTAGGTGAGCGTATTAAATCAACTGATCATGTTTTGAACAGACAACAGAATTTCAATTGGTATCAGAGCAGACACTCGACATACAGAGTGTGATCCTAGATCTGTTCAAGATGAGTTTGAAGGAAGGACAGAGCACCAACCGACCCCCGTTACTTGAAGGGCCGAACTATGGATATTGGAAATCCAAGATGAAGGCTTTTCTGAAATCTCTGGATGAGAACGCATGGAGAGCCGTTCTGATCGGTTGGACACCCCCCGTGATGACCAACACAGAAGGAGCAGTGGTGGTGAAACCTGAAGCCCTATGGACAGACGCAGACGAGCAGGCGTCTTTTGGCAATGCTAAGGCCATGGATGCAATCTTCTCTGGAGTGGATGAGAATGTGTTCAAATTGATTGCTAACTGTGAAGATGCCAAAGAAGCATGGGACATTCTCAGAACTGCTTATGAAGGAACATACAAGGTAAGACACTCGCGAATGCAGATGGTAACTACCAAATTCGAAGACCTCAGAATGAAAGAAGAGGAAACTGTTCCTGAATACAATGCTAGAGTTCTAGACCTGTCCAACGAAGCTGCAGCACTGGGGAAACCCATTGACGAGGAAAGAATGGCCAGCAAGGTCCTAAGATCTCTGCCTCCGAGGTTCGCCATAAAGGTCACTACAATTGAAGAAGTACATGATCTTGCTACTTTAAAGCTGGAAGATCTCATGGGCTCACTGAGAACCTACGAGCTCAACCAACTGTAGGACTATCACCCCAAGGGAGGCAAAGGAATTGCCCTGTAGGCAGAAGTGTCAGATGACAAATATGAATCTGGTGTTCAACTGAACAATTAGCTATGATGGCACAGAACTTCGGTGAAATGGTAAGGAGAATCAATAGACGTGGTCCTGAGCAGAGCCAGTCATCATCTAGCAACTTCCGTAACTGGAAGAAAGGGAAAACAAGGACAAGTGAAAACAGGCTGAAGTGTTCAACTGAAAAAGAGAAAGACATACAGTGTCGGGAATGCAGAGGCTACGGTCATATCAGGCAGAATGCGCCAACACCCTCAAGAAGAAAAAGTTGTTGGTTGCAAATCAGGGTGACAGCGAGTATGATGATGAGGAGGAAGATGATGAGACTACGAACTTTGTCGCATTCTTCACCACGATTGAAGACTGCAGTGAATCCAGGGAGAGTAAATACTCTAGCCCTCAGTCCGTACAGCCAGCTGACGACACATCTGACAGTGATGATGAAGAACTCACTTAGGAGACTCTGGCCGAAACTTACAAAGAGCTATATGAGAAATGACTGATGGTGATCAATCTGAACAAGAAGCTTACATAAACAGTCTCTAGTCTGACTGAAGAAAAGGACAAGACGTGGCACGAAGTAGAAATCTTGGTAACTCAGAAAGTGGAACTCCAGGATGAGGTCATGTCTCTGAAAATTCAACTTACTGAGATGAAACAGGAAAGGGCATCACTGCTTGCACAGAAGGCTGAACTTCGGAGTACCGTGTCCTCACTGAAAATTGAGATGGAAAAAAATCTCGATATGGATCCAACCGACATGGTGGAGCTGAGGAAGAAAATAGAAGATCTGAAACGCAAAGAAGTTTTTCTCTTGAACAAAGTTGAGTCACTGGAACTCCTGATAGAGTCAGAGAAAATGGATCATGCACCTACCTTGAAGGAATTCTTTCAAATTAAGAAATCAGTGAAGATGCTGAATTCTGGGTCAAAAGATCTGAATGACATTCTCAAGTCTCAAAGAATGGAGGTCGGGCACTGAGATCTTGGCTTCACGGAAGCAGGCAGCTCGAAAGGAACAACATTTGTTAAGGCCAAACTAGGGGTGGTACAGCTTCATAGACATAAGGTGCTACAGAATCGAGAAAAGACCCCAGCATATCGAAGAAAGGTTCGTGATGCTCAAACCAGACCTTACTTAGAACAGAAGAGAGACACTTGCACGTGCTGGTACTGTTATCAGATTGGACACATCAAACCAAAGTGTCGTCTGTTTCTTGCCGAACGGAAGGCTATTGAGTTCAGAGCTAAACCTCGAATACGACGAGTCTGGGTACCAAAAGCAAGCGAGAATGTGTGCATGGCCGCCTTCAGTTCGTCAAGTCACATGGAGAAAGATCATTGGTACTTCGACAGTGGATGCGCAGCTCACATGATAGGTAACTCTAAGTATCTTACACATATTAGACCTGCTAACAAACGCCAGTTTGTCACTTTTGGCGATGGAGGAAAGGGCCAGGTGATCGGCTGTGGGACATTGAAGGTTCCGGATCTACCTGTGCTCAAGGATACCCTCCTTATTGAAGGATTAAAGGTGAACCTGATTAGTATTAGTCAATTGTGTGATGGCGGATTTCATGTACATATCACCCACAATTCATGTAAAGTCCTGGATAAGAAAGGAGGTACACTGATGAAAGGAAGCACGGCAGCCAATAACTGCTATCTCCTAGGATCTGATGGAACAGTTGCTGCCTCCGCATGCTTGACATGTCAAATTGAAGAGATGGAGCTGTGGCATAAACGTCTGGGACATCTGAATCTCAATCCACAGCTGGACTCATCCGAGGAATGCCCGCGGTTAAGGGAGATCTGGGTTTAGTCTGTGGAGAATGTTAGATTGGCAAGCAGACAAAGACCCCACATCCGAAGACCTCTCAGATCAGTACCAGTAGACCACTAGAACTCATTCATATGGATTTGATGGGACCAATGCAAGTTGAGAGCTACGGGGGTAAGAAGTATGTTCTCGTATGTGTGGATGACTACACCAGATTCACTTGGACTAGATTTCTTCGAGACAAGTCTGAAGCCGCACATCAATTTATTGATCTAGCTACCTATCTTCAGAGAGAAAGGGGGACAAAGGAGAACGCATGGTCGCTTTCAGAAGTGATCACGGCAAAGAGTTCGAGAACAACACTATGGCTACCTACTGTGCTGAACATAGCGTCGCACATCAGTTTGCATCTTCTATCACTCCAAAGTAGAATGGTGTTGTGGAATGTAAGAATCGCACAATCCAGGAGATGGCTCGAGTGATGCTGCATGCAAAGAAGGTTTCTCTCAAGTTCTGGTCTGAAGCAATGAACACGGCGTGTCACATCATCAACCGTGTTACAGTACGCACTGGAACAGAGATGACTTGTTATGAACTTTGAAAGGGGAAGAAGCCTACTGTTAAATACTTCCACATATTTGGGAGTGTGTGCTACATCCTGAATGATAGAGAGTATAGACAGAAGTTAGATCCGTAGAATGATGAGGGATTCTATCTAGGGTACTCCACTAACAGTCACGCATACCGGGTGTTCAACAAGCGTACAGGCTCCGTCATGGAATTCGTTAACGTCAAGGTGAAGGATGAAGTGTTTGAGAAATCTGTCTCAGACGATGATGACTGTGGCAGTGGAACGGTAAGTGATACACCATTCTCGTCTCAGTCGGCTGGAGAAGATGGTCAAAGAGGACTGCAAGCGAGGACAATAACACCTCGGACTCCTCATCTGACGACGCTGAGGACCCTAGTGAACCCTCCAGCACATCGGAGGATACAGCTGATTTACAGCCATCCCGACGTGTTGCCAAGAACCATCCGATTTCTGAGGTTATAGGTGAACCAAGTGAAGGGATGAAGAGTCGGGGCAAGGAGATTAACTGCCGAGAACTGGTGGCTTGCTCATGTTTTGTGTCTATGATAGAGCCAAAGAATGTCAAAGAAGCGCTGCTTGATGAGTACTGGGTCCTGGCAATGCAGAAAGAACTGGAAGAGTTCACCAAAAATGATGTGTGGGACTCAGTTTCACGACCTGACGACGTCAATGCCATCGGAACAAAATGGATTTTCAAAAACAAATCCGATGCGACGGGTAACATTACCAGAAACAAAGCTAGATTGGTAGCACAAGGCTACACTCAGATTGAGGGCATCGACTTCGATGAAACATTTGCTCCTGTTGCACGCCTTCAGGCCATTCGCCAACTTCTTGCCTTGGCCTGTCATCTGAAGTTTCGTCTATTCCAGATGGATGTGAAGAGTGCGTTCTTGAACGGCTTCCTGAACGAGGAGGTATATGTTGCTCAACCCAAGGGATTTGAGGATCCACATCACCCTACTCATGTGTATCGGCTGAAGAAGGCCTTGTATGGCCTCAAACAGGCACCCAGAGCATGGTATGAGCGTCTCACGGCGTTTCTCGTCGACCATGGCTATGTGCGAGGGGGAATTGATAAGACCCTATTCGTCAAACGCGCAAGGTCAGACTTCATTATAGCACAAATACATGTTGATGATATACTGTTTGGATCCAGCACACCGAAGCTGGTGGACTAGTTTGTGGAACAGATGCAGAGGGAGTTTAAGATGAGCATGGTTGGAGAGCTGAACTACTTTCTTGGACTCCAGGTGACTCAGAAGGAGGATGGTATATTCATTTCTCAAAGTAAGTATGCCAAAAACCTAATCAAAAAGTTTGATCTCGAAAAGGCAAGTCACAAGAGGACACCGGCTGCCACCCACTTGAAAATCACCAAAGACGATGCTGGAACAAAGGTGGACCAGACACTATACAGAAGTATGATTGGAAGTCTCCTATACCTAACAGCCAGCAGACTGGATATCGCTTATACAGTAGGAGTCTGTGCAAGATACCAGGCAAATCCGAAAGAAAGTCATCTATTGTAGATGAAAAGGGTTATCAAATACATCAGTGGAACTGCAGATTTTGGGATCTGGTACACCAAGGACACAAATCCATTCTTGGTCGGCTATTGTAACGCAGACTGGGCAGGAAACGCTGAAGATCGAAAAAGCACGTCCGGAGGTTGCTTCTTCTTGGGAAACAACCTGGTTTCTTGGTTCTGCAAAAAGCAAAATAGCATCTCTCTATTTACGGCCGAAGCAGAATATATAGCTGCAGGAAGTTGCTGCACTCAACTACTATGGATGAAGCAGATGCTGTCTGAATACGGAGTGGAACATGAAGAGATGACCTTGTACTGTGACAACATGAGCGCTATCAGCATATCCAAAAACCCAGTACTGCACTCCCGGACGAAGCACCTATATATCAGACATCACTTCATCAGAGAACTGGTGGAAGAAAAAGCGGTTACCCTGAAGCATGTAACAACTAACAAACAACTTGCTGATATCTTCACCAAGCCACTAGATGCCACTCAGTTTGAGACACTAAGATCCTCGTTGGGTCTATGTGTTGTCAACGACTAACTGTTCCAGGCAGTGGTCAGCAAGAGCAGAACTCCAGCAAAACCGTTGGACTGACCAAACGAAGAAAGAAGCTGGAACAGATGGTGTATACCTAGAAGGTAATTTTCATTCAAAATCTTTTCAGAGATATTTTCGAGCCGTTATGAGGAGAGATGACAAAATATCTCAAGCAAATATACTCAAGTCAGTTTTGGGAAAGTGAGAAGTCCATAATTTTTGAAAATCAAATCACTCATCTATTGCCGTTCTCGCACAAGCTTCCGAACCCCTAGAACACCAAATTTCTTCCAAATCTCTCAAATCATTAGCTTATCGGCAACTATGGTGAACACAAGAAAAACTGCCAAGAATGCTGTCAAGACACCACCGAAACCTAAAGGAGCAGTCAAGGCATCGTCTAAAGCGTTAGCAGTAAAATCCCAAATCGTGAAGTCGGAGAAACCGAAGATGCCAAAGGAGAAAAATGCGACATCTTTTGACAGCGAAACTCCAACAACAACTGTTGCCGAAGAAGCGGCTAAAGCACCAGTTCCAGTAAACCCTAAGATCGGAGTGGAGAAAAAGAAAGAGAAAGGAACTGCTGCAAAGAAGAAGGATGTGCCTTCAAAGACATCGGAGGGGAGTCCTATGCCTAACAATGCTAAGTCACCGTCAATAGAGCAAAGTCTACCAACGACTGAGCCGCCACACACTGAGGTAATCTCTGGTCCTCAAACTCAGGTTCCTATTCCATTACCTGTGGAAGTGGTAACTGTGAAACATAAGAAGAATGATAAGGGAGAAACAGTGGTGGATGATGCGGTTGTGGAGATTGTGAAAGAAAAGGGAGCCAGTAGGGCTGAGTCTGTGGTAAACATGGTTGGAGTATTGAAAGAAGTTGGACCGAGCATAGCCGAGTCCAATGCCGCTACGAGATAGAATGGGCTGAAAGACAAACTGCATTCAACCAGATTTGTGCTGAAAAAGGAGGGACTGCGTCAGAAACTGGTGGTTAAAAGAAAATTTTCTCCAAGAAAGTTTGTACCAAAAATTAGTGCCATTAGAGAGTGGATGAAATCCACATCAGAGTCTGAGACTGAACGGCTTGTGAAAAGTCCGGGCAAGAGAAAACTAATTCTTGATGAAGAGACTGACGAAGGATCAGTAGAAAAGGCAGAGGACTTTGTTGATGAGCAGCAAGAAAAGCAAGCCGATGTTGAGTCTGAAGAGTTTGATCCGTCTGAGAAGGATGGAGAGCTTGATGACATGTATAAGGAGATTGATGAAGTGGTTTCTAAGTTGCAGAAGGAAGGGTCTCTTGAAAAAGAAGACAACGAGTCCGACAAAGGTTCTGAATCTAAGGAAGCAGATGTTGGAGAAAGGTCAGTTCCAGAGCGAACATCAGATGGAGAGCAAGCTGGTGTGCAAGTCCGTGTTGAACCAAAGAATCGACAGGTGGATGAGCAGATCAATGTCGAAATGTCTGAGGCTACTCCGACACAGGCTAATCCACTTGATGTACAAGACTCAGTTCTCTTGTCTGACCTAAAGAAGGCTAAGAAAACAATAGGCAAGAAGAAAGTAGAACCAGTGGATGAGAACCATACTAGACAGGCTAAAGGGAGTACAATTACAGGGGGAGTCAATGCAACCAAGAAGAGAAAACGTGAAGTTCCATCTCCTCTATCAGCAGATGCTCCAACTAGGTTCACAAAAGGTGGTATATGGTTCGCAAGTAAGGATGCCGCACGAAAGTGGAAGGCAGTACAGAAGAGAAAGATAAATCCTGAGAAACTCCTTAATGAGAAATGCTATAAGGGTAAGGAAGTTGTGCACGTATTAAAGGAGACGTGTCTGATTCGGACTCTGACAAAAAGCAAACCATTCAACGAGCAGCTCATTCGAGAGGCGATTGCAAACTTACCAAAACAGTTTGGAGTTGTTGGGGACAAGGATTATGGAGTTGTCTATGTACGAGGGAAAAGGGTCGAACATGATCCTGATCTTATCCACATTTACTATGCTATGGATGATCCAGCAGTGGACGAAGAGGAACCTCACTACGACAAGATTGCCAACTGCATTACTGCAGGTTCATACCCTTTCTGGGGAGATACTGCCATTCCTATCACAGATTTGACAACTATCTACTCCATGCTCTTCTTCATTGCTATTGTCAACTCGAAACTGACGTCACACCGTTCTTCAGTCAGCAAGGAGATGGGACAGCTGTTGTATCCAATTGGAAACAGGGTGCACTTCAATCTGGGCAGAGTCATGTTCAAGCAGATTGCTGAACATGCTACTTCCAGCCGATCCTTGCATCAGATTGGCTTTCCATCTCTCATCTATGAGCTTATCATATATAAGAACCCAGAACTAAAGACGCCGCATGATAATCTATCCAAAGCCCCGCAAAGGTTCACAGTGGATCATAAGCTATATAAAGGACGTCATGTGAATGACCTTAAGGATCCAGAACAGAGAAGGAAGGACATCCCAGAGTCATCAATGAGAGGAGTAGATGCTGGTGTTGAAATGCCTCATGCTGAGAAGGCAAAGCTGCTGAAGGAACTGGCGATCATCCTCGCAGTGGAACTGGAGCAGAAGAAACGCATCAACCGCTTGGTTTGTGCATTGAGATATCCCAGCGATGATGAGGATGATGCAGCTGAAGCAGAGGATAGTCACTCCGGTGACACCTCGTGAACATGAAGGTCCATGGTTTGAACAAACTCTGAACCTTGACATTTTTTTGTTTGTTGTTTGCTTTTGTACTTGTTCTGGTACGCTTTTCATTCAGTTTGAACTATGATTGGACCCCTTGCCAGTTTGTGGCAAAAAGGGGGAGTAATTTGAGGTGGCACTATTTTGTTCCCTCAAGTATCTCCAAGGTCTAGATAGAACTAGAAGATCTGGTTTTGCCAAAAATGCCAAGGGGGGAGATTGATGTTCGTATGAATGGCATGGTTTTGGCAAAACCCTGTAAGAGAGTTCAAACAAGAGTTCAAGAAGAGTTCAACCAAAGGCTGGAACATAAGTACCGCGTGGATCAGGCGTACGGATGTTTCCTAAACCGGAAGATTCTGAAGATCGAAGATCTGATCAAGTTGAAGTCGGCTAGCGATAAATTAGAGGTTAGATATTCAAATGAATATACTATCCTATCAGTGAGAAGTCGGTGAAGAAGATTCGGATGTCGTGATGAGGAAGAAATCATAAGATCTTCTTCAAAGATTAGATTGGAAATATATAGCAAATATTTAGGAATATTTCCTAAATATTTGACAGATTTTCTAGGTTTGATTTGGGAACCGCCCATGCATATAAATAGAATGCTAGGGCGTCTAAATCATTATCGCTTTCTGAGAGAAATACACACGAGTGCATACGTGAGATTGGAGAAAAAGAGCGACGGCCGGCTGAGTTTTTCCCCACTGGAAAATCACCGGCACTGAAGCAGTCTGTTCAGTGTGCTGATAAGACTGTCCATGTTGAACTGACCACTGCACACACAGAAGACATCTACAAGCTTTCGGGAGAAAGCATCCGAACTTCGGGAGAAGATCAAGTTCGTTCGGAAGGGAGTTTCGAACCAAGCGGATCGAGGGGAGCCGAGAGCACAAGTCTGAGTGAAGTAGTGATAGAAGCGAGGCGTTTACATTCCGGAGATTGTAAGAGTAAGTCCACGTGTTGCTCTATACTATTCAATAAAGATTTGCATCCCTTTATGGCGTGGGAAGTCCCCCCAGAGTAGGCTGTTGCCGAACTGAGAATTACACTGCGTGTCCGCTTCGTATTCTATCCCAGTTACTGTTTGCTAAGTTGTTCAAGTCTCCTGTCGAACACCACCTGGATCTGGTTTTGAAAGACAACAGAATTTCTGTTACAAATCAGAATCAAGTAAGCATAATTTTGGATGGACAGGAGGGAATCTCGCACGACATGCTAATTGCTAACACCTGACCGAACCTTTGCTTGTGATTTCCAACAATTCCATGTTAGACATTTGGGGAGTAGCATCAATTTGAAAGCTAACGATTCGAGGCTGAAGAAGAAAGTTGGTCATTTGTATTGGAGCTTAAACCTAGCTAATAGACCATTGAAGGAGTGAGAGATCAACATCTAAACGACATCATTTTGCAGAGGCGCGAAGTGTTTAACCGAACGACGTCGTTTCGTTCTGGCGCGAGGAGTTTGAGTTTGGCAAAGACAACAGCGTTTGGCTCAGGTTATTTTTTGTAATTTAGTTTTGGTTTGATTTTACTTTTGTTAACTAAGGGGGTCAGTTAGTATTTAAGATTTAGTATAAAAACTCAGCATTTGCTGCGTATCAATTCAACTCGTATTTTTGCCCCAAATACTCTCCCCGCCATTCTTTCCGGCCTTCTCACCTGAGCTGTGTTTTTCGTCGATCGGACTCCGGATCGTGGTCTTCTTCATGGTATCAGAGCGGAAATTTTGATCCGTTTCGTTTCTTGAAGATCACAGTTCATTTGGTGCAGTTTGCCTATTTTGATTCTCGACTGAAAATGACAAGGGTTCGCGATGAAAATGCAGTTCGACCTAAGAACGTTGTCCAACCTGATCATTTGGTGGAAGATCTTTACCATTCCAATAGTAATGAGATCATTGGTTCCTCAATTGTGAGTGAAGTTCTACTTGGTAGACAGAATTTTATCTCTTGGCAAAATCCATGGAGATAGCACTCTCCGTTCAATCCAAGGTTCAATTCGTTTTAGGTAAGCGTCCTAAATCGACTGATCATATTTTACGTGCTAAATGGAAACTTTGCAATGATGTTATTGACGTTGCAAGTTTTTTAAACTTTTTTTAGTCAGAAGAATTTATAGATTTTCGATAAGACCGATTCGAACCCAAAGGAGCAAACACGATTATGCGCTAGGACACTTTTGCATACGTTACTTGGCTACTTCTACAAATCAAGTATGGGATGATTTTCAACTAAACACTAACAATACAAGAGTTTCAAGGGTTTAAACTTCAACTAAAAGAGAGTTTCGAGGGGTTACTCCCCTCCTTGGCATTCCTCATTGATCATGTACACAAGAACTATGCATATCAAGGTGTCAAATAGTTTAGAACCTATGTTAGACTAAGGTAGACCAATTTTCATATGAATCTATTCTTAGCCAAACCGTCTTATCAAGAATCTGACTCCATCGAGATTGTTGGTTCACTCTATAGTCTTTATTATCCTTGGAACATCTCCCAAGGTAATAAGAACTAGTTCACTTCATATCTATGCATTTACCGTTGTAGACACTAGATATGATCATATTCACTACATCCAAACCTTTCTTAAGGTCCATTGATACTTCGGTCAAGTTTTAAGATCAACATGTTACTTGGTGTAGAGGAAATAGGATGGTGTAAGTAGGGTTTATAGAAAACAACAAAGGGAATGGAAAAGGTGTAGAGGAAGTAAGATGGTTAGTCCTAGAATCTCCGTTTGATCTTCTCTTCTCCTCCTTGGTTGAATTCTAGTTGATAACCTTGATTGAGCCTCTTTTTCTGACAATTTTCTCCCAAGAACTCAGCTCACTAGGTCAAACCTTCATTCTTCTATTTATAGCCTTGGGTAAAAATCCTAAAGTAGTAGGTCCAGTCGGTCGGCTGGCTTGATGCCCGAAATCCAGCAGGTCGGCTGATGGCTAAAATCCACACTACTTCTGTTGTAAACGTCCAGCCGATATGTTGGATTGGTCAACCGACCGACTCAAAGTGAGCGGTTGCATTGCTTGTACAGAGCAAGGACCAGCCGATCGGTTGGATTGGCCAACCGATCGACTCAAAGTGAACGGTGGTCGTTTGGAATTCCCTTATCGTCATCCAACCGGTTGACCAGGAGGCCAAGCATTTGTATATCTCTCTTCAACTGTCCGGTTGGATGCTCAGCCGACCAACTCAAAGTGAGCGGTTGTGAGCATCCTTAAGTCCTTCAGCCAGCCAGTCGGCTAGTGAGTCCAACCGACCAACTCAAAGTGGGTGATTGCGCTCAAGTCCAGATCTTTCATCCAGCCGACCGGATGGTTCAAGGTGATTTTCGAATCGGTCGACTAAGAGTCCTTTTTGCTCTAAATCTTTGATTTTTCGCCAAGTGTTCGTATTTACGCTTTGACTTTAAGGGAGACTTTTTTTTCTACCTGAAACGTAGCGATAGAGGTCAAATTACATCAAAATAATGCCGGAAACGACCCATTTCAACACTCCACACTTAAGCCTTGTTCGTCCCGAACAAAGTATGCAAATATGTCAAGGTCATGCAAATGGCTAAATGCTAGTGGTGCTATGTTTTTTGTCTATTTGCCTTACTAGCTTTCACAAGGTCTCGATCATTATTTCTAAACATGTTATTGAAAGGCAAATGAAAGTATATACATCCTAAACTAGCTCCTTTTCGTAGGCGTTACGAATGCATTTAGCACATGCATTAATAAGCCTTTAAACCGCTAAGATACCCTAGTGGACGAGTTATAGTCTCGTGAGAGTTTTCAGAAAATGGAATACTCACAAATCCCAAATCCACCTATCCCATGAGAATGAATTTAAGAGTGCTCAACCAAGGCGAGGATTTCTCAAAACAATTTCCTCACCCCAAACTCGGACTACCGTCACATTGTCATCAAAAGAACTTTTCAACCATTTAAGTACCCATGAGGTTGCGCATTCAAGATCATCGATACTAGAGCAATCAAATGTCTAATCAGATAATTTACTCATTTTCAAGGCAATACAATAGAATAAAAGTTGGTAGTTTGCACAAAAAAGTGTCAATCGCTCACCTATCCTAGCTAGGGCTAGTCCATTGGTTCGCGACATGGAACTCATTTCCAAGTCTTAGGCGCTTAAGCCGTAATCCATAAGGGAAGAGGATTTCGACACCACAAGTTCTTACAAAATGAGCATAGACCAAATAAGAGCTCTCGTGCAAGCATAAGGATCGTCCAAGAATTAATCCAACTTGCACACATTACAAATGATGCACCCGCACAAATGTAGAATGATGGAAGAACATAAAGTCAAGTTTTTAGTGCTTTTTATTTTCTTTTCAAATGGCCTTTGGCCTACAAATCCTTTCGAGAGGGAACTTTTCTTCCTAACCCCCGACATTTGTATATCTTGGAGTAAAACTTTTCTTGGCCTTCGAGAATGTTTTAGTCGGGTTTTTGCCCTCTTTTGACCATAAAAGCGAAGCATTTTTTTTGTTGGGGCCTATTTTTCACCCTCTTTTGACTACACACTTAAAACTTGACAATATGTTCAAGGAATGTATGAAATGCACGGGAAACAATCACAAGCAAGGTGCTAAATTAGAAACCTCAAGTCACCAAGGACCATTCAAAAGGTCTAAGTTTTTCGTGAAAATTTTAAAAGTGCTCGCTAAAACTTAATCCATGGTATTTCAATGAAAATACTTAGAAAATTAGATAAACAAGAGATAGTAATGACATTGATTCAAAAGAATGCATATTCAAAGAACTAGGTCGGTTTTAAGTTCAAGATCCAATAATTATGACAAGCAGGCTAGATGTGATTTATAGGGATTTAGACTTGATAATCACAAGCCTTTGTGGTTAAAAACTATCTCATGTTAGGGATAAGGTGTAGAAGATGCAAGTGTCCATCTAATAATGAGATGCATAGCATCAAAGCAAGTGAATTATGCGCATTAACCCACTCCACACTTGCTTAGTCCCTAAGCGCAAAGCATGATAAAATAAAGGCAAAGGTGCATAAGAACTCCCCCCGTTCGTAGAATGGTTTTAAATCGAATGATTTAACTCTTGGGAATGAGAAATAGTCGTTTGGTTGTATATGTAGATAAAGAAGATGAATTTGGCATGAAAACAACATGTATATATATCCTGCAGAGTTCACAACCATAAATGGTAAAATACCTCCAATATCATAAGAGTGTAGCATACAACCAAAGGCAAGTCAAGAGTACATCATCGAAATAGCATACATCATCCAAAATTGTGCCCAAAGGAGACTTAACATCCAAATGCATGATCCAATGTAACAAATCAACAAAGTAACAATACATGTACGATCATGATGGAATACAAGCTCAGGATGTAGCATCACAGCCTCTCAGAGTGGCCTCTCTAGTGGTGGCTCCATCAACCTCTCCATGGCATCGGTGAATGGTGTGCCCGCCACCTCAGGTCTAGTTGATGGTGTGGAAGGGAAAGGGGCGACGACACGAGGGACAGAAAGCCCTGGATCAACGGAGCATCAACGGGAGACGGGAGCACTCGTGCCTCCAATCATTGACATCAAAGTAGTACGGAGCCACTCCGACTCCTGGCGAACTCTCAAATCGGGAAGCGAGGATGGCGAGCCAATTTAGAACATCTCCATGATCAGTGGCCATCATTAACTCAATTTCAGGAATCGTTATCGCTCTAGCTTTCTCCTTACGAGTATTTATCCCTATAGCGATGTTGTGATGGATAACCTTCCAAACTGGAAGGGTGATGGCCGATGAGTTGTAGGAAGATACAAACCACTCTTGCCTTCCCGAAATCCTCTTCCAAAATCTATTTCGTTCATGCTCGGTAAATCGATGCACCTCTACACCATGGACAGAGAGACCTAACCACTCCCAAATCAGATTTTTCATTATCTTGAATTCCCTCCCCCCCCCAATGTATATCTCCAAAAGTAATCCTCATAATCATTTTCTATTGACTCAAACGAGCACACAAACTCCTTTACTACTCTTTGGTAGGACCCCGTATCATCCAAAAATAAGAAATCAAGTCCACTACGATGGAGTTTTGCATGTACCGCGTCGGCGACACCAAGGTCCCCAAGGATTCCCATATCGGGGTAGAGAGTTGGCACGGCTTCATTTCCCTTCCAAATAATGTACTCATGGTGCTTTTGGTGCTTCGCGTCTCTAAATGTGAGAGGCTCAGAAAAAGGGAAAGGGGTGGGAAGTGGCAATGGGCCTTCCAATGGACCACCACTTGCCATGATAGGCACTAGTGCTCTAGTAGGAGGAACACTAAGAGAAGGTAGGGGTGAAGGCGCTCTAGTGGTGGTGGGTGCCGGAGTCTTCTTCTTCTTGGGCTTCTTTGGCGTGGAGGATGCGTGGCTTGCTTTTTTTCTTGGGAGGAGGGATGGGAGAAGGTGGTGGTGACTCTAATTCCTCGCTCGAGGATGAGCTAGGCTCCCTAATAGTAGCAATCATGGGCTGTCTCTTGCAAGTGAGAGTGAGCCTTGCATCCTCGTCGCTTTAGTACCTTTCCTCGATGGGAATGTCTTGAGAAGGTTCCTGGGCTATTTCATTGCTCTTTGATTTGGATGAGGAAGTGTCCTTAGGCATGGTTGGAATTGAGAGGGAAGTTGAGATTTTGAAGGAGGCTGTAAAAAAAGCTGATCAGTTGGCTGAGGAGCAAATTTTCAGCCGGTTGTCTAACTGGCGATTTGGGTAGAAATCGGGGTTGAGAGATTTCGTTTCGGCAGATGAAATCGGAGCTCAGGGGTTGCAATATGGATGATGAGGAGTGGACTGAGCAGTTGAACAGGCGTTGTTGATGGAGGTCGGAGGAGATCAGAGCAAGTGGAGGTTCGTCGACCTAGGGGTTCCGACGAAGAGGATTGGCTGTAGGTGCGACCGGCTAGTAATGGGGAGGCGATGGCGCGGATGGGAACGGTGGTCAGATGCGAGGCAAAGGCTGGGGTGAGGACTGGGGTCGGATTCGGTCGGGTGAGGGGCAGCAGATAAGGTGATATTAAATGAGTTTTAAAAATTGAAATGAGTTTTTAGATAAGTAATTGCCAGCCGGTTGGTTGATTTGTGAGCCGACCAACTGAAATCGAGCGAGTTGAATACATTCTGAGTGGGGGGCGAGCCGGTCAGTTGAAATTTTGATCGACCGGTTGAAACTGAGCGGTTGGAGTGAGATTAAATGGGAATAGCCAGTCAGTCGGCTGAACACAGGCGAATTGTTAACCGACCGGCTGAGAACAGGGTTTTAGCAATTTTTCCAAGTTTTGATTCCAAAGATATTTCGATTCTAGCTTGACCCCAACTCCACACTTAAACACTTTCACTCCTTAAAATGAATGAGCACCACTCAAGATTCTCAACAAAAACTCAATCGAAACTCAAAGCATGCTCCAACACCAAGAAATCACTAGCGTACACATAGTTTTCAACAAAAGCAAGCTAGGCTCATACACTCCACACTTAAGATGTCTCACACCACCTACTAGTCACGCGCAATCATCACTCCACACCGAGCACATTCAATCATGCAATTTCATCATCCTAACACCCAAGTTCACCCTCAATGTTTAATACATGCATGCCAAGCTTATATGAAATTATTTGTGCATAGATGAACAACTCACAAATCGAGTTACCTTCCGTGAGGGCCTAGTTTAATGTCTTGGCAAAGACCGAGCCGGATTTCCATGTAATAAACACACTTGAGGAGTCTTTTGCTAAGATCCCTCCTCAAGCGGACTTGTAGTTTTTTCATGGTTTGGTCAAGGAATAATGTGCCCCACTCTCATCCAGAGCTTCTCCATAATAGTGTTTAAGTCTTGTATTCACCTTGAAGATTGTCTCTTCTTTGTTTACAAGTTCTACGTGCCCATCTCCATAGGGCTTGTGGACAACAAACGAACCACTCCATCGGCTTTTTGGTTTGCCCGGGAAGAGCTTGAGTCTAGAATTGAAGACTAAGACCTTGTCTCCTTCCTTGAATTCACGGCCAATGATCTTTTTGTCATGCCATCTTTTTGTTTTCTTTTTTGTAGATTCTCGCATTTTCATAGGCTTCATTCCTTATCTCCTCTAGTTCCTCGAGTTGGAGGATTCTATTCCCCCCTTTTTTTTGGAGGTCCATATTCAAGAACTGAATAGCCCACATGGCTCTATACTCCAACTCAACCGGCAAGTGACATGGCTTTCCATAGATGAGACTATATGGGGACATACCAATGGGGGTCTTGTTAGCGGTTCGATAGGCCCATAATGCATCACCGAACTATGACGACCAATCCTTTATTGAGCTTCCCACCGTCTTCATCCATATAGCTTTGATTTCACGATTGGAAATCTCAACTTGCCCACTAGTTTGGGGTGGTACAGCGTCGCCATCTTGTAACTAACCCCATACATGCGTAGCATGGCCTCAAAGTGCTTTTCCTTGAAATGAGAGCCTCCATCAATAATGACGGTCCTTGGGACTCCAAATCTAGGGAAGATAGTCATTTTGAAGAGTTTCGTGACAACCTTAGCATCGTAAGTGTGAGAAGCCACGACTTCTACCCATTTCGAGACGTAGTCAACCGCGACCAAGATATATTGATTTCCGTAGGGCGACGGGAATGGTCCCATGTAGTCTACGCCCCATACGTCAAAGATCTCTACTAGTAGGATGCCTTGTTGGGGCATTTCATTCCTTTTCGAAATGCTCCCCATCCTTTGGCATTGGTCACAAGCTTGTACGAACTCGTAGGCATCTCCGAAAAGTTTGGGCCAATAAAAAGTCACTTTGTAAGACTTTAGACGCCGTCTTTGCCCCACTACCATGTCCTCCATATTCTGTGGCATGGCAACTATGTAGAATTCCTCTCATATCGTCCTCCGCGACACAAGTCCTATAAGCTCCATCCGCGCAAAGCTTGTATAAGATGGATTCATCCCAATAGTATATCTTGGCATCTGATAGGAACTCCCTTCTTTGATGAGGGTTCAAGTCATGAGGGTTAATTGCACACACAACATAATTCACCATGTCCGCGTACCATGGGAGAGACTCCGCTTCTACACTCATGAGTTGTTCCCCAATAAAAGAATCATCAACAAGGGTGTGTCTTTATAAAGTTCTTCACTCTCTTCAAGTCTTGATAAATGGTCGGCCACTAGGTTTTCTACTCTCTTTTTGTCCTTGATCTCGAAGTCGAATTCTTGGAGTAGGATAATCCACCTTATGAATCTCGGTTTGGAATCCTTTTTAGAAAGATGATACTTGATAGTCACATGGTCGGTGAAAATCGTGATCTTTGAGCCCACTAGGTATTGGCGAAACTTGTCAAAGGCATATATTATAACTAGAAGCTCCTTCTCGGTTGTGGTGTAATTGGATTGAGCCCCATTTAGGACCTTGCTAGCATAGTATATTGCATGCAGTTTCTTGTCGACTCTTTGCCCTAGGACCGCCCCAATGGCATGGTCACTAGCATCGCACATGAGCTCAAATGGCAATTCCCAATTAGGAGGTTGCATAATGGGAGCCGAGGCCAATGCTTTCTTCAATGTTTCAAAGGCCAACAAGCATTCTCCATCGAAGAGGAACTTGGTGTCATCGCATAATAAGTTTGTCAAAGGCGTCCCAATCTTTGATGAATCCTTAATTAATCTTCTATAGAAATCCGCATGGCCTAAGAAACTCCTTATTCCTTTGACATCTCTTGGGGGAGGCAATTTTTCAATAACTTCCACTTTAGCCTTGTCCACCTAGATCCTCTTTTGGAGACCAAATGCCCAAGAACAATACCTTCCTGCACCATAAAATGATATTTTTCCCAATTTAGCACAAGGTTTGTCTCAATACGTCTATTCAAGAATTTGGCCAAATTGGCCAAGCAATCATCAAAATGAGAACCATAGAAAGAAAAACCATCCATAAACACTTCCATTATGTCCTCAATGAAGTCGAAGAATATAGCCATCATGCACCTTTGAAATGTGCCCGGCGCATTACATAGCTCAAAGGGCATTCACCGGTAGGCAAATGTACCATAAGGGCATGTAAACGTGGTCTTTTCTTGATCTTGAGGGTGTATAGGTATTTGGAAAAACACACTATACCCATTGATGGGCCGTATTTATACGACTCATCGAGCCAACTAAACCCACCAAAAACGACACTTAATCCTTTGAACATTTACTTGTTAGTGGTGTTTTGTATTGCAGGCAATTTGGAGGCCTAAAGAAGAATCAAGCTTAAAAGGGGCGTTTTGTGCCAAAAAGGAGCGCAAGTCATTTCTGGCCAGTCGGGTCCGATAAAATTCCAGCCGGGTCTAAAGAAATGATCGCCCAGGCCGCGCCCAGCGCACCAGTCGAGATGTCTAGCACTGAATTCAAGTTGCCCGGGGAAACCAGATCTGACGATTCCGACTCGAGCAAGTTGATCTAAATTGAAAATAAAGTGGACAATGTCGGAAGACCAAGGAAACGCCCGAGCAGATTGGCAGTTGGTCCAATTCCAAAGCAAAGGGGCGCGCTGATAGGCACCGAAACCAAGTCGCTCGACCAAACCAGCTAATCTGGCAAATCTGGCTCGACCTAGTTGTTTGAAATGCCCAACAACTCGGACGATCTCACTTTCCAGGCAAAACGCCCCAGTGGAACCAGCTCAAGCCCGCTCAAGACCAAACTAGGGCAAATCCGGCCATTTTGGGATTCCGACCAGATCCCAGCCGGATTCCGGCAAAACGACTTCGACCATTAGGTGTAGAATTGCCTCAGCATTCCAAATCCGCTATCCAAAAGCCAAGAGCCTCCGACCAAAATTCCGGCCAAACTCCGGCCAACTCCGGCCAAACTCCGATCTAGCTCCGACCTAGCGCCGACCAAGAACCAGCCATACTCTGATTTAGTTCCGGCCAAAGCTCCGATCAAGTCCAGGTACTTGCTTCTCAAGTCCGGTGGCCCTTGGGTGGAACCAAAGTCAAGTCGGTTGGCTCCAACTAGCTCAAAGGCGGCTGGCCTTTGGGAAGAGCCAAGCTCCAAGACGGCTGGCCTTTGGGGAGAACCAAGTCCAAGTCGGTTGGCCTTTCCCTCTTGCCATGGCCAAAGCTTATCCACATCCATTGCCTATAAATAGAGGAGCATGGCCCTTGAAAATACATGCTTGATCACTTGTATCTCTTGTAACACTTATCATACTCACAATCTTGAATACACTTAATACCAAAAGCTCCAACTTCTCTCTACTTGTTCTTGTTTCATTTTCGTGATCTTACTTTCCTTTAGCAATTTTCGATATCTATACTTTTTTTTAGTAATGGCTCTTGTATTCTTTGACATGAATACAAGCGGCTAAAACTCATATTCGGTATAGGGTTCTCATCCTTGTACCGACATCCTGAGACTTGTGTTTTTAATGCTTTTTACACTTCTCTAGTCCTTAAGCTTATTTCAAGGATCATTCGGAAAGACTAAGTGGATGTTTTGCCACAAAGCTTAGTCGAGCTAATGGTTCATATAGTCAATATCTACTGGATGCCTTGCAGCAAAGGTAGATAGTGACATCTAGTTCTAGCAACACCTTTGTCGGGTTGTTCATTCTAGTAGAGGACTAGAAGCCTAAAACTTTGTCAAGCTTAGTTGTGGAGTACCACCTTTGTCGGGGTACTAGGGTTGTCATCTTTGTCGGGACAACAACATAACACCTTGACAGGTTGAAGGTGTGGAGTACCACCTTCGTCGGGGTATTTGGGTTGTCACCTTTGTCGGGACAACCACACTTAGAATTGTAAAAGAGATCATTTGAAGTCTATGATGGAAGTGTCACAAGTTGAGACCCTAGACTGAATATTACTCTCCCTAAGTTACCTTTCAATTATCATTCGTGCACTTACTCTTATCGCATTACTTTCAGCCCTTACTTTCAAGCACTTAATTTCAGCTCCTTACTTTCTCGCACTTACTTTCAGTCATTTACCTTTCAGTATTTCCTTTCAACTCTTTACTTTCTCGCACTTACTTTCAGTCATTTACCTTTCAGTATTTCCTTTCAGCTCTTTACTTTCTCGCACTTACTTTCAGTAATTTACTTACGCATTTACTTTCAGTCTAAAACTCACAAAACCCAATCTGTCTTTATTTTCTTTACTGCTTTTCAAGAACAACTACTCCACACGACTCTCTTGGGTTCGACCCCTACTTGCCGCTCTACTAATCCAATAGTGAGCCAACAGTAGTGGACACTTATAAATGTAAATTTTGCAGCGCCTCAACGACGGCCTGTCACCCATCAAGATAACAAAAATACTAGTGATTAGCCAATCTTTCTAGCATTTGATCAATGAATGGAAGTGAAAATGGTCCTTTTTAGTGGCCTTGTTGAATTTCCTAAAATCAATGCACATTCGCCAACCGGTGACGGTTCTAGTTGGGATAAACTTATTTTTATCATTTTTCACCACTGTTATACCACCCTTTTCTGGCACCACATGAATGGGACTCACCCATTTCGAATCTGCTATGGGAAAAATGATTACCGCATCTAGAATCTTTAAAATCTCTTTTTTAACAACTTCACCAACAATGGGATTAAGTCCCCTAGTATGCTCCCTTGAAGGTACACTATCATCTGCCAAATTAATTCTATGCATGCACAAATTAGGACTTATCTCTTTCAAATCATCAATGGAATAACCAATGACACCTTTATGCTTTCTAATCACATCCAACAATTTTGAAGTTTCAATATCATTCAATGAAGCATTCACAATAACGGGCAATGTAGAACTGGGACCTAAGAATTCATACCTTAGGCTTGTTGGTAGAGTTTTTAACTCTGCCGAACAAGACTCCTTAGCTTTGCCGCTTTGAGATCTCTCTTTCCCTTTGTCATCCGAGATATCTCAACAATCATCATGCTCGGGGAGATCATTTTCAAGGTCAATATCATGTGTAGGCAATATAGGTATATCATGTAATTCAAAGCCATCAACAAAGTCAATATAATTGCAACTCATGGTAGAACTAGGACTTTTTTGTGCTTTATCTAGATTAAATTCAACCTCTTCATCACCTACTCTCATTGTAATTGAACCTTTAGTTGTGTCAAATATAGCTCCCTCCATATAGAGGAAGGGTCTCCCTAAAAGAATAGGGATCTCCGTGTCCTCCTCCATTTCTAGCACCACAAAATCTCCGGGAATGTGATCTGGGAATCGACCAGGGGATGCGCACCTTGATAAATCAAACAACTGGTGCAGGACTTACAGGAGTTCCACTGGAAGAGACATATGCTATCGTAGAGAAAGTAGCTCAAGATTACCACCTCTGGACGAGTGACCGAGGTAATCCTAAGGACCAGGTGTGCAAGGCCTTTACCTCGTTGATGGAACTAATGACATTGCTAAGTTAACCACCACAGTGAAGATGCTTGCAGCTGAAATCAAAAATTTGAAGACAGACTCCTCTATGAAGTCATCTGTTGTTGCTAATGTGGACGTCTACTGTCAGATATGTGGCTCTCCTTCTCATTTCGCTGATAGCTACCCGGTGATGGGACAAGACAGTAACGAAGGAAATCAGGAGGATGCTAATTATGTAGGCCGAAACAATCAAGGTAATGGTTTCGCTTCTGGATCAGCCACGAGTTGGTGGGATAATCTGACCATGAATCACCCTAACCTCTCGTATAAGCCACATAATTAGGCACTTACGGGGTTCCCTTAAAGACTACAGCAAAACAATGCTCCCTACCAGCCGAGGAATCAGTACAACAATCTGCCCCAACAACAGCAGAACCAAAATTCAGAGAGCTATAACAATCCACCTCAGCCACAGCGAGATCAGAACTCTGGAACAACGTCAAATATAAAAGCCATGCAAGCTAGCTTCATAGCCAACCAATGAAAGACATCTGAGGAGACTGCTGTAGAGGTGAGACGCCTGTGAAGGACCGTCGAGCAGCTGGCCATTCAGAATAGAATGCTGGAAACTCAAGTAGCTCGTAAGCAAACTCGGTAAATAGAGAACATGGGAAGCTCCCGTCGAAACCAGATCTTAATCTTAGGGCATCATTGAATGCCATCACACTCCGAGGATGAAAACAGATAGAGATGCTCCCAGCTCAAGCCACTCGACCTCCAGCTGCAACATCAGCACCTGATCCTACACCTGCTAAAGAGGAAACATCCAAGGAAGCTTAAAACCAAGCTAAAAATTCTACGCAGACAGTGGAACCAGCCCCCTATAGGCCTCAAGTTCCATTCCCTAAGTGCCTAGCTGCAACAAAGTCTGACAAAACATTCAAGCAGTTCGTTGATAGGATTCGTACTCTGTACATCACTCTGCCACTCACGGATGCCATCACCCAGATTCCTACGTATGCCAAATTCATAAATGAGATTCTGACTGGGAAAAGGAAAATTGAAGGAATCGAGACAGTGGCTCTCAGTGAGGAGTGTAGTGCTGCCATGCACCAGCCCATGCCGCCCAAACTTCAAGACTCCGGGAGTTTTTCTATCCCTTGTGATATTGGTGGTATTACTATTCATCGTGCTCTATGTGATCTAGGTGCTAGTGTGTCTATCATGCCATATTCCTTGTATGCTAAACTGAATTTGGGTGATATTTGTCATACAAATGTCACTATTCACCTTGCGGATCATTCTTGTAGACTCCCAAGAGGGATTCTGAAGGATGTACCAGTCAAGGTGAAGAATATTTACATTCCTGCTGATTTTATAGTGCTAGAGATTTCAGAGGTGAAAGATATCCCAATTATACTTGGTAGACCATTTCTTTACACGGCTAAGGTAGTCATTGACATGGATAGAGGTTGTATAGCTCTGCGAGTAGGCAGTGAAAGAGTTTTCTTTTATTTGCCGGACATGTGTAAGAGTCCTAGTCTGTTAGCTGACTGTGATGTACTAGACTCTGCTGATGTTGATGACCCTATTACACTGACCTATGTTGAGTCTTCCAGAGTTGTACTAGGCTACCCAATACCGATGGATATCTACGCAGTGAGCATTGAGGGCGCAGCTGAAGCTAAATAGACCACCGGCTCAGGTAAGGAACCTTGCAAGGTAGAGCTAAAACCTCTGCCTGCAAGTCTCAGGTATGAATTTCTTGGCCCCGATTCGACCTACCCGGTGATTGTGAATGCATCCTTGACTGATGTAGAGACCCAGAATTGCTAGATGTCATGAGAGACCAAATGCCAGCCCTAGGATACTCGATCGATGATCATAAGGGGATTAGCCCAGATATGTGCATGCATAGAATCCATCTAGAGGGTGATGTTAGGCCCACTAGGGACGCCTTGAGACGTTTGAATCCTAAGCTGAATGATGTAGTGAAGAAATAGATTCTAAAATTATTGGATGCTGGCATCATTTATTCTATTGCTGATAGTGAGTGGGTAAGTTGTGCATGTTGTCCCTAAGAAGGGAGGTTTGACTGTAGTACGTAATGAGAATAATGATCTGATTCCTACTCGTACTGTGACTGGTTGGCGTATGTGCATAGACTATATGAAGTTTAATAAGGCTACTCGTAAGGATAACTTTCCTTTGCCTTTTATTGATCAAATGTTAGAGCGTCTTGCGAAGCATAAGTTTTTCTGCTACCTCGACGATTATAGTGGGTTCTTCCAGATCCCTATACACCCCAAGGACCAGGAGAAGACAACTTTCACTTGCCCTTTTGGCACATTTGCTTATAGACGCATGCATTTCGGTTATTGCAATGCACCAGCTACCTTTCAGCGTTGTATGATGGCCATTTTTTCTGATTTTATAGAAAACACCATGGAAGTATTTATGGATGATTTTTCGGTGTATGGCTCTTCATTCGATTCATGCCTCTCTAACCTTACTAATGTTCTTAGTCATTGTGTTGACACTAACCTGGTTTTAAACTGGGAGAAGTGTCACTTTATGGTGTAGAAAGGTATTGTGTTGGGACACCTAGTCTCCCACAGAGGCATCAAAGTCGATCGCGCAAAGGTGGAGGTGATTGAGAAACTGCCCCCTCCGAAAGATGAGAAAGAAATCAGTAGTTTTGTTGGGCATGCAGGGTTCTACCGGTGTTTCATCAAGGATTTCTCCAAGATAGCTAAGCCACTCGCTGACCTACTCTGCCATGACACTAAGTTTAATTTCGATGATTCGTGTTTTAATGCTTTCCACACTCTGAAATCTGCTCTTACTTCTGCTCTTGTAGTGCAGCCCCCTAACAGGGTGCTGCCATTTGAACTAATGTGTGATGCTAGTGATTTCGCAGTGGGAGAAGTCTTAGGGCAGCGCATTGACAAGAAGCTACACATGATTTACTATGCAAGTAAAGTCTTAGCTGGCGCCGCATCGAATTACACTATAACAGAGAAGGAGACCGTAGTAAAGTATGCTTTTGAGAATTTCAGGCAGTATCTGATAGGCTCGAAGACCGTAGTATTTATTGACCAAGCTGTGATTAAGTATTTGCTGTCCAAGAAGGATTCGAAGCCTAGATTGATTCGATGAGTTCTCCTCCTCCAGGAATTCGACATTGAGATTAGAGACAAGAAGGGAGCTGAAAATCTGGTTGCAGACCACCTGTCATGCCTCGAGTTAGAAGAGCTCGACCGCCAAGAGGACAAACTCCTGATGACATACTCTCTAGCAGGTGAGCAGCTTATGAATGTCGATGTAGACATCGCCCCGTGGTAAGCAGATTTCGTTAACTACTTGGCCTGCGGTATTCTTCCTCCTGACCTGTCACACAACCAGAAGAAGAAATTGATGTCCGGCGTAAAGAGGTACTTCTGGGATGACCCTTTTTATATAAATTATGTGCTGACGGTCTCTACATGACTTGTGTTGATGAGGACCAGATCAGATGGATCCTACAGCGCTGCCATTCATCCCAGTATGGTGGACACGGGGCCGGTTCAAAAATAGCTGCTAAAGTTCTACAGTCCGGGTTCTACTGGCCTACTTTATTTAAGGATACCCACGAATTTGTCAAGGCTTGTGATCAGTGCCAGAGGACTGGAAACATTTCTAAGCAGCAGGAGATGCCCCAGCAGAGCATTCTTGCAGTCGAGCTATTTGATGTATGGGGCATCGATTTCATGGGACCATTCTCACCTTCTTATGGAAATCAGTATATCTTTGTAGCAGTCGACTAGGTTTCCAAGTGGGTTGAAGCAGTGGTTACTCCTATTTGCGACGCCAAGGTAGAAGTCGACTATGTTTCAGAAGGTTATATTCCGTCGGTTTGGAGTTCCCAGAATAGTTATTAGTGATGGAGGCTACCACTTCAAAGAAAGAAATTTCGAGACCTTGCTGAAGAAATATGGTGTTTATCACAAGGTTGGCACTCAATATCACCCTCAGACTAGCGGGCAGGTAGAGATCTCTAACCGAGAGATAAAGAGCATACTGGGAAAGACAGTCTTCAGCCACAGGAAAGACTGGGCGTCCAAGCTAGATGATGCGTTGTGGACCTATAGGACTGCATTCAAAACATCTGTCTGGAAGAGTCCTTTTAGGCTTGTTTACGGAGAGACCTGCCATCTACCAGTCGAGCTCGAGTACAAGGCTCTGTGGGCAATCAGGGAGCTGAATATGGACATGAAAAGAGCTGGGGAAAAGAGACTACTGCAGCTAAACGAGCTTGATGAGATCAAAGTGGACTCCTACGAGAATGCTCATATCTACAAGGAGAGGACTAAGAAATGGCGTGACAAATGAATAGTGCACAGAGAATTCAATGAAGGTGAGCGAGTTCTTCTCTACAACTCCCGCCTTAGATTATTTCCTGGGAAGCTGCGCACCAAGTAAAGTGGTCCATGCACAGTGGAGAGAGCGTACCTAGACGGCCACGTGGAGCTCAGCATTGAGGGAGGAAAATCAATGGTGGTCAACGGACAGCGCCTTAAGCATTACCACGTTCTGAAGCACATGGCACCACTTGAAGGCATTGATGATAACATACTTCTCGGGAAGGGATCTCAGCAATGGACTTCCGGAGAATGCTTCTAGTTCTACCTTCCTAGCTATGTCTCGCCAAGACGTTAAACTAGGCCTCTTCGGGGAGTAACCCGCGCTGTAAGTATTAGTTAGTTGCATTTTTTCATTTGCATTGTGTGCTTTGTGTGTGGACATTTCATGATTCTAAATGTGTAGTGCGCCAATGATGGACCCAAATTATACGAATCATAAACACCGTAAAACCCCCTTAATTAGACTGTTGGTCTATTTAACTTTTGCTTGTTAGTACCGATATATTTCTACAGGGTATTTTGGCGCTTAGAGAGAAAACACGCTAAGGAGAGGATTTTACGCTGAAAAGATATTTAGAGTTATTCCAAGGTCAAGATCAGACGCTGACTGAAGAAATCTCAAGGATCCTGACATGGAATCACTCCAAACAAATCAAGTCAAAGAGGAATTTGCATTGAAGACTCAACCGACCGGGTGAGAAAATGCCGCAGAAACCACCCGACCGGTTGAGGCAGTTCCAGGCTCTCCGCCGAGCTAACCAAGCACTCAATTCAAGTCGCTCGAGCAAACCACCTCATCTGACAATTCCACCTCGACCAAAATGTTCCAAATGGAAAATAAGGTGGAAGTTGTCGAGACTCCAAGGCAAATGCTCGAGCAGATTGGCAGTTAGCTCAATGCAAAGGCAAAGGCCCGGCGCGCATTGGCACCCAAACCAAGTCGCTCGACCCAACTGATGCATCTGGCGATTCTGGCTCGACCAAGATGTTTGGAATGCCCAACAAGTAGGACAATCTCGCTTCCCGGACAAAACGCTCGAGCAGATTAGCAGATTGGCCCAATTCCAAGTAAAAGCCTCGCGCATAAACATCAAGACCACATTGCTCGACCAAACCATGGAATTTGGACAATCTGGCTCGACCATTAGTCTTAGAATCACTTGTACATTCCAAATCAACTATCAAAATGCATGTTTGGACAAGATGACCGGCAACCACCCTTGAAGGTGGCCAAGGGAGGAGCTCCTCCCCATTCCACCACCTGCTACCGGCGGCTGCTCCTCCATGTGACCGGCAGCTCCTCCACCCCCCATGTGGCAGCTCCTCCTTGCTCCTCCTCCTCAACCCTTGGATCAAAGGACACTTGCCACCATCTCCACCACCCATCTCCTCCCCTTTTGGCTATAAATACAACCCTCCTCCTCCTCATTTCAAACATCCAAAAATTGTAATTCACTTCTCTCTCTAAATTTTGTAAGTGTGGTTTTGGAAATAAAGCTTGCTTCCTTGGCGCTTCAACGGTTGTAAGTCTTTCTTTGTATTTAATTTACTATTTTTATAATGTTTAGCGCGATAAATAGTAGCTAAACTAGTCGTTCGGTAAAAGGGGCGAACTTGTATTATAAAATGTTTTAGACTATTAACTTAGTGTCTCGTCTGTGTATTCAAAACTTATTCTATGTGCCATATATAAGATTAGAATCTCCAAGGTTGAGTGGACCATTTGTAACTGGACCAAAGGGACCAAATGGGCAAGCTCTTCCTTGGGGGTTCGTGATCATACTCGGGTAAGTGGACCATTTGTAACTGGACCAAAGGGACCAAATGGGCAAGCTTATCCGAGGAGTTCGATCTATCTAAAAAACCATTTGGAAACTGGACCAAAGGGACCAAATGGATGCACATAGACTAGTATACCTTGAAATGGGGTGCTAGTCTAAGTAGAACAAGGGTCTTACGTTTTCTGCAAAAAGTGTTGCGAGTCGAGTGCTTGAAATGGCCTAGATTCACTTATGCACACTTTTGCAAAAGACTAGAAAGTGTGGCAAATCGAGCGCCGGAAAAGGCCTTGATACACGTTTGAATACTTAGAAGATTCACTAAGGGTCAATGATAAACAGGATATAATACAAAGCCCCTGAAACCGAACGCTTTCTTTTAATAATTATCAGTTTACTTTCCAGTACTAAAACCAACCAACCAACCAATCAATCACTTAGCTGGTAGCTTTAAAACCAACCAACCAATCCCAAAATCGTCCAACTTAAAGAACCACTTATCCCCCTAATTCCCTTGGGTTCGACCCCTACTTACCACTTACTACCCAGTAGTGTAGTCGCGAGTAGCAGATATTATAAATTTATTTGTACAGAGAACACTGCACCTTAACGACAGTGCAGTGCGCTCCGTCAAATTGGCGCCGTTGCCGGGGAATTAGCCTTCGGATAGTTATTCTTTTTTCCATTATACATAATCCGCCATGTCTTCCTACTACGAAAACGAGCCTTGGAACAATGAGGAGTTTTTCTCGCTACTCCGCGAAGAGATCATCAACATTAAGCAATCCCAGGACGAAACTTTGGACGAGTACTTGGCGTACTTTAACTCCATTATGGAGAACTGCCCACACCATGGATTCACCAGATCCAATCTTATTCAAAGGTTTCTCGGGGGAATGATGCCACTTGAGCGGAAAAGACTTAATGATGTAGCGGGATGTTCACTCATGAAGTTAACCGTGACTGAAGCCTGGCGCCTCATAAATGATTTGGCAAAGAACACAAAACAGGGTCAGTGGCACCAAACTGACGATAAGGCACCAACGATGGAAGTGGACTCAGTACAGAACGAGCCCGACACCATACCCATTATGAGCTTGCCCACAACAAAACCGAGAGAGGACATCAGTACAAGGGCAGTAATGGATGTGGAGGCGACTCTAAAGGAGCCAATATTGGAACCCACGGAGCCGACAAAGGATGAGGACTCTTGGATGACCAAAGAAAAACTGCCTAAATCTGGCCCGATCCTCATCACCAACGAGCCAAATGAAGTCCCGGCCCTACTTGACGAGCCAAATGAAATCCCGGACTTCACTGCCAAACCACCCGAGACATGCCCGGACCTCACTGAAGAGCTGCTCGAGAAAGACCTGGCCCTTGTGGTGGAAGTCCCCCAACTTGTCCCTTCGGTTTGTATGCAGATCACAGCCCCTGAAGATGAAGTGATCAATAATGAGGTGCAAGGGGAGTTGGAGGCAAAACATGAGCTAAAAGAGCCGAAGATGGAACACTCGCTCGTCATGAACCAAGAAAAGCCGGCTGAAAACTCACTCGTTCTAGGATGGCCAATCATCTCTGTCACAAAGAAGAGGCTTTGCATGGGAACAGGCTCAAGGTCGCTCATGTTCAATGGTACAATACTAAACTTCCAGAATTACAAAGGTGCCACCCGTTCAAACATGAAGAAACGGCCAAGACATGGGCCAAAGGAATGGAAACCCGGAAGGAGAGGCAAGAGAGCTCGACTTGATGGACCAGCAGCTATGGTCAAGGAGTCCTCGCTTTCTCGGGGATATGTGAAAAAGAAGCCTCCGGATCAAGGGAGAGCAGAACTGAGCCCGCTGCCATATGTGTTTTTTGGGCAAGTCAAAAGAGCTACCGAGAAGAAGTTCGACCTCAAGCACCCATGGGATCCCACCTTATGATCCACAAATGAGGTACTGTCGAGCCAACGACGTTAAACAAGTGCACTGGTCGGGAGGTAACCCGACACTATCTTACTTTCTGTCATTTAAATTCTGTCATTTAATTTTCTGTCTTAGTAATTCTCACATATATATATTAGCTTGCATGACTTTTGAACTAAGGCACGCCTTCGTTCAAAAGTGTGGGGTGAGAACCACCGTTGTATATAAATAACATGCTTGCTGTTTTCTTTTTTAGTAATAGTATCTTTTTGAAAATATGAACTTAAGAATGTGAAAAAGATAGACCGAAATTCATGCATTTACCTTGTGAAAATTCAACTGTCTAAAAACTTAGGACGTAAATTTTCATTTGTCCTTTGTGCTGAGATTAACTAGAGATGTGGAGTTGACATAAATCGCCCTAGAAAGGCTTGGCAGGCAATCAAAGGATCTTATCAAACTATATGGTTTTCGAAGTCAGTAGAGGCTGCACTTCGGGTTTCAGTGAAGATTGAAGTCATCTCCGCCATGCAGTGTTTATGCAAAAAGAAAAGAAAAGGCGAGGACGGGAATCAGACCGTCCTCTCTCTAGTTAAAGTAGCCGAGAAAATAGATGAGCGACCCTCATCTTGACCCGCGCGAAACAACAACGATGAGAGGAGCGGGGAGGTATTTCCATAGGCTTGCGGGCGATGATTGGACCTCCCAAAAAAGGCTTGAGAAAATGGACTTGCAAAAGCCCCAAAAAGGCGAAAAGCTCGAAGAAGCAAATCAAGAGGCCAAAGGCCCAAAATTGTGAAGGTTTTAACCGAACAAAAAAAGTGAAGTACTCAAAAAAGTCAAATCAAAGGCCAAAGGCCGATTCACTAAAAAAGCAGTCCCTCGCCAAAAGAAAAATCAAAGTACTCAAACCAGTGAAACCCGAACCAAATCACGTACTAGAGAAAGCTACAAGGAAACCATATAGTGCGAGACGATCCCGAAATTGCAGTCCAGGAACCAAAAAAGGGCTATCTCCTGAGACATCCGGAACAATTTGCATCTCAGCACGGAGGTACAAGTATCAAGTTACTTCTATTTATTTACACAGTTCAATTTGGTAATAAGTAAGTAATGCATGAACTAGGATAAATCGAGTCCCACAGTCTAATTTTCATATTCCAAAGCCAACTTAGAATGCCGCCCTTTAATAGCATTGTTCGGGACGAACAACTAAAAGTGTGGGGTGATATGATGGACCCAAATTATACGAATCATAAACATCGTAAAACCCCCTTAATTAGACTGTTGGTCTATTTAACTTTTTCTTGTTAGTACCGATATATTTCTACAGGGTATTTTGGCGCTTAGAGAGAAAACACGCTAAGGAGAGGATTTTACGCTGAAAAGATGTTTATAGTTATTCCAAGGTCAAGATCAGACGCTGACTGAAGAAATCTCAAGGATCCTGACATGGAATCACTCCAAACAAATCAAGTCAAATAGGAATTTGCATTGAAGACTCAACCGACCGGGTGAGAAAATGCCGCAGAAACCACCCGACCGGTTGAGGCAGTTCCAGGCTCTCCGCCGAGCTAACCAAGCGCTCAATTCAAGTCGCTCGAGCAAACCACCTCATCGGACAATTCCACCTCGACCACAATGTTCCAAATGGACAATAAGGTGGATGTTGTCGAGACTCCAAGGCAAATGCTCGAGCAGATTGGCCGTTAGCTCAATGCAAAGGCAAAGGCCCGGCGCGCATTGGCACCCAAACCAAGTCGCTCGACCCAACGGATGCATCTGGAGATTCTGGCTCGACCAAGATGTTTGGAATGCACAACAAGTCGGACAATCCCGCTTCCCGGACAAAACGCTCGAGTAGATTAGCAGATTGGCCCAATTCCAAGTAAAAGCCTCGCGCATAGGCATCAAGACCAAATTGCTCAACCAAAGCATGGAATTTGGAAAATCTGGCTCGACCATTAGTCTTAGAATCACTTTTACATTCCAAATCAACTATCAAAATGCATGTTTGGACAAGATGACCGGCAACCACCCTTGAAGGTGGCCAAGGGAGGAGCTCCTCCCCATTCCACCACCTGCTACCGGCGGCTGCTCCTCCATGTGACCGGCTGCTCCTCCACCACCCATGTGGCAGCTCCTCCTTGCTCCTCCTCCTCAACCCTTGGATCAAAGGACACTTGCCACCATCTCCACCACCCATCTCCTCCCGTTTTGGCTATAAATACAACCCTCCTCCTCCTCATTTCAAACATCCAAAAACTGTAATTCACTTCTCTCTCTAAATTTTGTAAGTGTGGTTTTGGAAATAAAGCTTGCTTCCTTGGCGCTTCAACGGTTGTAAGTCTTTCTTTGTATTTAATTTACTGTTTTTATAATGTTTAGCGCGATAAATAGTAGCTAAACTAGTCGTTCGGTAAAAGGGGCGAACTTGTATTATAAAATGTTTTAGACTATTAACTTAGTGTCTCGTCTGTGTATTCAAAACTTATTCTATGTGCCATATATAAGATTAGAATCTCCAAGATTGAGTGGACCATTTGTAACTGGACCAAAGGGACCAAATGGGCAAGCTCTTCCTTGGGGGTTCGTGATCATACTCGGGTAAGTGGACCATTTGTAACTGGACCAAAGGGACCAAATGGGAAAGCTTATCCGAGGAGTTCGATCTATCTAAAAAACCATTTGGAAACTGGACCAAAGGGACCAAATGGATGCACATAGACTAGTATACCTTGAAATGGGGTGCTAGTCTAAGTAGAACAAGGGTCTTACGTTTTCTGCAAAAAGTGTTGCGAGTCGAGTGCTTGAAATGGCCTAGATTCACTTATGCACACTTTTGCAAAAGACTAGAAAGTGTGGCAAATCGAGCGCCGGAAAAGGCCTTGATACACGTTTGAATACTTAGAAGATTCACTAAGGGTCAATGATAAACAGGATATAATACAAAGCCCCTGAAACCGAACGCTTTCTTTTAATAATTATCAGTTTACTTTCCAGTACTAAAACCAACCAACCAACCAATCCCAAAATCGTCCAACTTAAAGAACCACTTATCCCCCTAATTCCCTTGGGTTCGACCCCTACTTACCACTTACTACCCAGTAGTGTAGTCGCGAGTAGCGGATATTTTTAAATTTATTTGTACAGAGAACACTGCACCTTAACGACAGTGCAGTGCGCTCCGTCAAATTGGCGCCGTTGCCGGGGAATTAGCCTTCGGATAGTTGTTCTTTTTTCCGTTATACATAATCCGCCATGTCTTTTTCTAGGTGACCTTAGTACTGATACATGTTTCTCTATACTTTTTGTGATTTGCAAGCACGCCCCTCTATTCATACACTATGGCAGGTCTTAGGTGTGAAGTTAGAAAAAAAATAGTCAAAAGAGGGGCGAACAACAAACCCCCAATCAAGAAAAAAGTTCTGAAATTTCAAAAGATGGTGAAAAATTGACCCCAAGCATAGTTGTTTTTGAAAAAAAACAAATTTTATGAAAAAATAATACCAAGGGTAAAGTGAGAAAAGTCACCCCTTGTGTATGAAAAAAAAATGAAATTTCTGCCCCTTTTTGATTGATGTAGTTCAATCCCACATTTTCATTGCGTGTAATCATGACTTGTCTTGCGAATTCATGTATTAGAAACTAAGGGATGATCCTTGTGCTTGCACTGAAATTTTGATGTGATTTTCGTACTATTTTTCAGAAAATTCTTAAGCCAAACTCGTCTTCTTTTACGGGTCATTGCCTAATCCTTGGCACTTGAGAATGAGCTTTGCGCCAAGGGCCCGTGGATTATCCCTAGATAGCATAGGCGAATGGCGAGCATGTTTTGTGTAACTGTTCATGTTCTTATTATTTGCTATAGAACTATTTAGAACATGTGATTAGTCGCTTGCTAGTCGTGTGTACTGACCGTTTGAATGCATGACTCGTTTAATATATGATTGTCTGACAACTTTGATGAAGATGTTTGACTTGAAGTCGCGGTAACACGATGAATCCGAGGTATGACATGACTTTACTGTGACTCATTGAGCATCATTTCATGCATACACATTAGTTAGTTGTACAGGGGATTTGTAGGTAGTCCCATTCCTGAAAACCTTCACGAGACTATATTCATCCTACTAGGGCATCCTAGAGGTTTAAAGGCTTGATGCATATGCTAAATGCATTCGTATCCTCTACGATAGTGAGTTATGATTCTTATTTTAGTTAGGATTGATCACATGACACTTGAGTGGGTAGCTTAGAAACATATGGTTGTTGAGCTATACATGGACTTGTGTATATATTCTGCCATTTGTTCGACATTTGTTCGAGACGAACAAATCCTAGTTGTGGAGTGTTTTGATCAGTCAATATTTCGACTGGTTATTTTCTCCATACGATGATGGATAGCACCTGTTCTCCGGACAAATTGTCTCTATTTGATGTTTTCCTTGAGTGTTTCAGGATAAAAAGTCATATCATCTCTTGTTGGAGTCGAAGTGCTGAAAGAACGGAAAAATCTCAGTTTTGGGCTAGAAAAGGAGGGAATTTCACACGAGTGTAGTCTAGACCCGCTGGGGTCCCATCGCACCCGCCCGGGACCCAAGTGTTACCTACTCAGCTCCATTTCACACCCGCACGGGCGCAACACACTCCATCGAGTCCCAATCTTCACAGCCTCGGATCATCATGGCACCCGGCCGAGTCTCCTCGCACCACGCACGAGTCTCGTCCATCTTTTCCGTGGTTAAGTCCCGGACCCGCCCGAGTCTCCAGTGCAACTCCTCCGGCCCAATCTCGCACCCGGCCGAGCTTGGCCAGACCCGCTCCGGTCTCCCCTGAAAGAGAGAATTTCTAACTTTCTATAAATAGAAAGCCATGGATTTCTAAAACGAGGTTTTTGGGCTTTTGGTCTTTTTGTGAGCAATAAAGAGGCGACCTGAATTCTTTGGAGAGAGGCTTGATTTTGGAGATTTAGAGGCCTAACTTGGAGAAGAAGACATAGCAGAACATCACCAGAGAATGAGGATTCAACGAGACACATCGGCTACACGGTTTCCTCGTCCTTGATTTCTATTTCTACATTATTTTTGGTTAACTTACCATGAGTAGTGAGTAGTCTTCCATATTCTGGGATCCTACGGATCCCATGCCTTGTACCCAACTCTTCATGTGATCAATTAAACGTTTGTTAATTATGCAATTCGAATGTATAATTTCATTGTGCTTAATTTTATCGTTCTTGTAAGTTTCACATTGAATGGGATGTTTGCATGCTATAACGTATTTGGGTTAATTACCAAAAGATGAATGGATCCTAGGTATTAACCAGATCGTATGAAATTAATATTAGGTCATGGTAGCTACGCTGGTAGTACATGAATTAATAGGAGAGTTGACTTTATTGTATGAAAACCCTAGGCTTAACTAATCGAAATCGTTGATAATCCGTGGATGGGCGGCGTTCAACGATTGAGATTAATTTAGACAATGATCTGTGGTGGTTTATTTCTATATTCGACGGCATGATTAATTTACGCAAATTTATTGCATGATTTGCGGGTTGGCACGGGTAAAGTTTGATCCTGAGATTCTTTCTCTGATCAAGCCAAAATCTTTTGATTTCTCTACATTTAATTTTTCCTATTTGTTTCACACCAAAACACTTCATTATTTGGAATAGCTGAATAGGTCACTTATTAGCTATTAATCACACACGTTGTTCCTTGGATCGACCCTTGGCTTACTAAGGTTTAAAAATTGTTTTTGACTGCAACTTGACCCCTAAAACTTATAACTTGACAACTATAAAGAGTTAAAAATACGCCTGTCACCTATCTCTAGTTTGAAGTAACCGGGAAAAGGTGAAGAGCTCCCATCTTGACTAGCCTAAAAAGGTCGAGGATGAGAAAGAGCGGGGAGGTATTTCTATATGCTTGCGGGCAATGATTGGGCCTTGACGGGCGTCGTTGTACCCGTCAAAAATAAATTGTTTACTTTTTATCTCCGACTAGCAAGTGGTAAGTCGGGTCGTATCCACGGAGATTGATATGAGAATCTGTTCACTAAGTATTCAAACAAGTAAATGAAAAACGAAAACACAAGCAACAGTTATCACTTATTAAGAAAGCAATCGTCACACGAATTCAGGTATGTAATATCAAAGAGAAGTGCAAGCTAGAACTTTCAACTGTGATGCAAGACTAAATCATTGACAAATCCGTTTTGATCCTAATGTTCTACAACTTAGAGCTTCCTCGCTAGGGTTACACTCCCCGTTCTTGTTCTAGTACTTAATCTCGCGCTAGCGATAATCAAGACCCTAACTCGCTAGAGTTGCATGAACATGTAAACAAGTTGTCCTAGGGTGTTTAATCCTAGTGGTATATTACTCGTGTCCTAGTTTGCTATCCCCGCTAGGTTGCTAGAAAACTTGACAATCGAAATCAACAAACAAACAAAAGCTCCCCCGCTAGGGTTCCACTCATGCTAGCACATCAATTCCATGAACATAGTATAGTAATATGACGCAAAACATAGAAATCAATAGAAGTCTCAAGTCAATACATCACAATTTGGAGTTCTAGCCTACACATATGAGTTTAGCTACTCATCGTAATGGAATACATCATCAAGTTGAATGGAATGAAATGAAAATACTGTTGACGACTTTTCCACTACGCTGCAGCTCTACTCCAACACTCGAATCCAGCAACGAAGCCTCAATCGGAATCCTACTCCAAGAGCTCTTCTCTCCAAAAACGAACTTCGAACTTGTCTCTTGTTTCTTCCCAAACCGTGTCTCTTTTCCACACTGAAAATCGAGGTCTGGCCGCTGATGGCGCATATTTATACGATTCATCGAATCAGCTAAACCCACCAAATTAGACATTTGGTCATACGAACATGTGCTTGTTGATGTCGTTTTATGTATACAGGCAATTTTGGAGTCTAAAGAGGAATCGGGCTTAAAAGATGGCTTTTTGCTTGAAAGATCCAAGCGATGGCTTTTTGCTTAAAATATCCTAGTGATGGCTTTTGGCTAAACCAATCAAAATGAAGTGCTTTTGGGATATTTCCATGCCATAAACTTAGCCCCCAAGTCTTCCCTTGCCTATAAATAGAGGGCTTGCCTCATGTAATATGTGTGCCACAAACCTTAGAGAGTTGAGAGCTTTTCTCTCTTCTCTTCATTTTCAATACAAACACACTTTGTTCTTACTTTGTTCTTGATTTTCAAAGCTTTTGTTCACTTGTTCTTGAGCTTCAAGCTCTTACTTTCCAGCAGCACACTTTACTTTCCCTTGTCTTGATTTGGAGCTCCTCTCCCTTACTTACTTGTTGTTCTCTTTCACTTGTTCTTGTTTCGGTTTCGTGTTGTTTTCCTTGTTTTCTTTTCGGTTTGCATTACTTTTCTTGCACTTAGCTATGGTATCCACTTCCATGGATACTCGTAGCTAAACCCTTCATTCGGTTGAAGGGGGGTGCTTGTATCATAAAACCGTTTTTAGACCCTTTTCTTAGTGCTTCTTCGTGTTCAAACTTGTTCTACGTGCCATATATTAGGTTAGAACATACATGGTTGAGTGGAGGCTCGAAAGAGCAAAGCTCTTCCATGGGGTTCGTGAACATACATGGTTAAGTGGAGGCTCAAAAGAGCAAAGCTTTTTCCATGGAGTTCAACCTCTTTAAAACGCCACTTGGTTGATCGGAAATGATTGATCAAGTGGATACACATAGGCTAAGATACTTCGAAAGGAGGAATTAGCCTAACTAGAACAAGTGCTCTATGTCTTGAAAAGGACTAGACGGTGTGGCAATCGAGTGCTAGAAATGGCCTTGATACATCTTTGAACACTTAGTATGATCATTAGAGGTCAATGATGAACGGAACTATGATACAAGGCCCCTGAAAACCGAATCCTTCCCTAAATCAAAGCACCACTTGTAATTTTACTTCATTCTCATTATCAACTGTTTACTTTCAGTACCCTTTACTTTTCAGTACTTTACTTTACGCACTTTACTTTTCAGCACTTTGCTTTTCGCACTTATTTTCAGTACCTTTACTTTTCAGTCTTTACATTTCCGTACGCTTACTACAGACTTGCTCAATATCAATCCAACATAACTTTGGCACGTATTGCGCTTGAAATACAGCGTGCGACAAACCAAAAGTATGTTGTTTGGTTAATATTGAACTCGACAGTTCCAGCAATTTACTTTACAGTATTACTTTCAGTTTAAACGACTCAAACCCAACCTGTATTTACTTTTATTTTCTTTCTTTTCAAAGAACAACCATTCCACACTGACTCTCTTGGGTTCGACCCCTACTTACCGCTTGCTAGCCAATAGTGAGCCACTAAAGTAGTGAAACTATAAATGTAAATTTTGCAGCGCACAACGACGCGCTGTCAGCCGCCTAGGGTTTGCCTCTTCTTACTCTCCTTTTATTCTTCCCGAGATGCAAATACGAAATTAAGAAATTCGACTGCCAGCTGTCCTCCGCGGACGTCTCTTGATTTATGCTCCGCGGAGGTCTCAACAATTATGGAAATTCAGAAGACGTAAGTGACCGTAATTCTTCAGACGTAAGCAAACTGCACTGACTCAAACTTCAGCACTTCGGACTTTATTTCTTCGATGCAAAACATCTTCTAATGGGCTCCCTTTAGCCTATATTCCTTCCACGATCTCCGAATGCACCTGAGAACGAAAACTACACACAGGTAGTGAAATAACATACATGCAAACACTAAAAGACGGGGTTTTAACACATAAAATAGTCGTACAACTACGATTCATCAGGCCTCCTTCAAAAGAAAAAGAAAAAGAAAAAAAAGACAAGTAATTCACAATAAAGGAGCAAAGCTCAAGAAAAATCAGCCAAGTTGTGTAGGCTTATACAGAAAAACTGAAGTACATCATTCATACACATCAATAGCCAATGGCCAAAGAAAGTCTCAAAAGCTGTCCAACAAAAGAAAAAAAAGCTCAAAACTTTGAAGCTCGAATGAATCACATGCCATAAAAAGCAATGACATATAACCATATAGCTAGAGCTCGGGACATCGAATGCAGATCATGGGTCTAAAGAGGGATATCTCCCATTCATCAGCAATCATTTGAATTTCAGCTCAAAGGTAACATGTATCAAGTTAATTTTATGTTGAGCATAATGATTTGAGTAACGATTGAGTTATTCGTAGAAAAGCTGAATCCAGACTAGCAACTAATATTCATGTGCATCTATTCAGGACGTCGAAGAAATTGTGGTGTCATAATTGTTTTCCTTCTATGACTTGTTCTTGTTCGGGAGGAACAAGTTTGAGTGTAGGGTGGTTTGATGAGTCGTATTTATACGACTTGTCAAACTAATTAATCCTATTTATTTTGACACTTTTATATGCAAACATTTACTTTTTAGTATGGTTTTGCATTTCAGGTGTTTTCGGAAGCTCTAGGAGGAAACGCGCATAAAAGGCGGCGTTTCATGCCAAATACACCACAGTGGCAGATCAGACCTTTGGACGTTCGACGGAGTGCTGGGAATTGACCGCTGAGCAGAAAAATATGTGCCGCATGTCATTGAGTTGGTGACTCAATTCATCACAACTTTCAAGTTCACACAGAGAGCAGCCGAGGTCGTTTAGAGGGTCAAATCGAGAGCCGAATGAAACTGACACGCAGAATGGGTGAACTCCTTCCGAAAGGATCACGGACCGTGTGCATTTTATGTACATTTTCCGCGCCGCTGATATGCACAGCGTCCGTGGAGACCCGAAGACATGATGATGTCAGCAAGTCCGAGAATTGGAAATTTCAGCCCAAAACATATTTAGAAACCCAGTTTTCTTATAAATAAAGGTTTAGAGAGGGGTTTCATCATTCGAAGGTTGAGAGAATCAACAAGATGGCTCTGGAGGAGGACGCGACGCTTTCGACGAGAGACGAGATTTTTCCACTTTTATCATTCATGAATACTTACAGTTTTCTTTCAATGATTATGTGTAGCTAAATTCTTAATTTAGTTTAGGGTTTCTTTTGTTGTGACACTGTTTTGAGATTCTTTTCTTAATGCAATTTCATGTTTCACTAGTTCTTGTTCTTCATCCCATGAATTGAATTGTTAGGTTAAGTGGAAACTTTGCCGTAAAGCTTAGTCTAACAACCCATTCTTACCGTTAACATCTACTGGAAACTTTGCCGTAAAGGTAGATAGTAACACCTAGACTTAATAATACTTATGTCGGATTATTGTGTTTAGGAAAGAACTAGAAGTCTAACATCTTTGCCGGGTTAGATTGTGGTGTATCACCTTTGTCGGGATACTTTAGGATATTACCTTTGCCGGAATAACCACACTCGGAAACTTGAGATTTGATCATTAGCTTTCTATGATAAACGTGTCACAATAGAAACCCTAAGCTGAATATCTTCTCTGATGGAATCTTTATTCGTGTTTTTCTCTTTTGCACTCACAACTGCCTAAAACCCCCTGTTTCTTAATTTGTCCGCAGATACAACTTCCAAAACCAGCTCTCTTGGGTTCGACCCTGCTTAGCACTTGCTAGTTGTTGCAGGAGTATATAAATTTAAGTTTGACGCGTCAGACGATGCGCGTCAATGTTTCGATGGGAGTTGGAGCAATTTTGACAGGTGGAAAGAAGTCAAGCTCCTTCTAGGTACAACTAAACTAATGAAGATTGAAACTGAATTGAATGAGGCAGCTATAGCTTTGTGCTCTCCAGAGACGTTAGCTGGAACTTTTTATTATAGTAGGGAGTTGCCACAACCGGTTCGAGTAGCTCTTATTGGGGATTACCTCAAGCTGCCCATTTGGTGCAGAGTACCTTTAAAATAGCCTATTTCGTATTATGGTCATCATGATGAAACCTGAGCATTTTTTCTTCTGGTTTATCAGCTACAACAGGTGCTGGGAAATGCCAACAAAGGTGATGTTTGTGTTGTCCATGTTCAGGGCTACCTTTGCGTTATTAGGGAGATCTTTGCTCCAATTGTGTTCAGGTTTCTAGTGTCCATCCTCATGAAGATAGATACTTTCAAATGCAAGGTGCTGATGTTTTCTTCCGAGAAGAGATCACGCTGCCAGCTTTATTTGAACTTAATGTTTATGCTACTTTTTGAGAGCCTTGTCAAGTTCCCAATGAGGCCTTCTGCAAGAGTGTCGAGGGTCTACTGTTTTGTGGTCAAGTTTTTTGTTCACAAATCGGTTCACGTCCAAGTTGTCATCTCGATGATGGCTACTGCATCAGCCGGAGGGTGGACCTTTGATTATTTGTTTCGTACCAAGCACTCGTTTTAGTCTAGTCCGTTCGGCGTTATTAAGGGATTAGAGTTTATAACTAACCTCTGGTGCTTGAGGACTCTTTTGTATGAGCCACGACTCAGGCTTTTTTGGTCATATTTTTGAATAAAGGTGCTGGCACCGACCAGCTTTAAAAAAAAGTAATTGTCAGTAGAGATGTGACCTTTCTTGAAGAAAATTTCCCATACAAGGAACTATCAAAGGAAAAAAACATGCAGAAAACACTGTTCATTTACCCTTCACTGTTCCTCTACCTATTATTCCAGATAACGGTTTTGATGTTGCTGATGCTGACTATACTCCATACTTTGAGGCTCCTGAAGTTGTTCCACCTGAACCAGCTGATGTTACCCTTGTTGCTAATGATAATATAGCACTTGCTAGTAAATTCAACCAGTAAGCAGATCAGCCAGACAACATCAACCTCCTTCTTGGCAAGCTGATTATATGTGCAACAACCTTCAGGTCAGAAAATCACTTCATCAGTTACAGTTTTTTTTGAGAAACTTTAACTATTCTACTACACATGCTGCTTTCTCTGCTGTTGTTTCTAACATGAAGGAACCTCAAACTTACCAAGCCAAAGGGGATAAGAAATGGTGTGAAGCTATGAACAAGGAGATAGCTGCTCTTGAGTTTAATAACACTTGGGTCATAACAGATCTACCTGAAAATCAGTTTGTTGTTCATTCCAAATGGATATTTAGAATCAAACTCAAATCTGATGGCACCATTGAAAGATATAAGGCACGCTTCGTAGCAAAAGGGTTCACTCAGATTGAAGGCTTGGACTACACAGAGATATTTGCCCCAGTTGCAAAGATGACAAGTATCATATGTTTGCTAACTGTTGCTGCTATAAAACAATGGCCCATTTTTAAACTTGATGTAGACAAAGCCTTCTTGCATGGATCTTTAGAAGAAGAAGTGTATATGAAACTTTCCACTGGCTTCTATGAGAATGAAAGAGAAGCATGCAAAGTATGTAAACTTACAAAGAGAATCTATGGCTTAAAACAAGCATCTCGCCAATGGTTTTCCAAATTTAGTGAGGCATTGCTCCAGTTTGGCTTTGTTCAATCCTTGAATGACTACTCCCTATTCACTCTACAATCTGGAGGTGACTTTATATTACTACTGGTATATGTAGATGATGTGGTCGTCACAGGCACATCATTGCAAATCATTGAAGAAATCAATGCCTTTATACGTGATAAATTCAGAATCAAAGACTTAGGCACCCTGAAGTACTTCCTTGGGCTTGAGGTTGCACGAAATCCCATTGGCATATTTCTCCATCAGAGGAAGTATGCCCTTCATCTCTTAGCTGATAATGACATGCTTGAATGCAAACCTGCAAAGACACCACTACCTGTGAAACACCAACTCAGTCTTTCCACAGCTGAGCCCCTACCTGATCCAATGGTGTACAGGAAACTAGTTGGAAAATTGATTTACTTCAATATTACAAGGCCTGACCTCGCACACTCAGTCTATATTCTAAGCCAGTACATGATTACTCCTAGTGAAGATTACCTCAAAGCAGCTCATAGACTATTGAGATACATCAAGAAAGCTCCAGCTCAAGGCTTTTTCTTTGATGCAACTTCTCAGCTCAAGATGACATCTTATTGTGATGCAGATTAGGCTGCATGCCCCCTACTAGACGTTCAGTCACTGGGTTTTGTATTCTCATTGGAAAACCCCTGGTCTCATGGAGAACAAAGAAACATGCCATAATATCAAGATCATCAGCTGAAGCAAAATTTAGAGCAATGGCCGCAGTTTGCTCAGAAATTTTATGGCTTCTAAGACTCTTTTCAGACATGCATTCTGAAATTCCTACACATGTGCATCTCTACTGGGATAATCAAGCCACATTCACATTGCAAAGAACCCATTATTCTACGAGAGGACCAAACATAAAGAGCTTGACTACCACTTTGTTTGCCTTCACACCAGCAACAAGGTCTTGCATGCTCCCTTTTCATGTGTCGACTCAAGAACAATCCGCGGACCTTTTCACAAAACCACTGGCTTCTGAACAACTTCAATATCTCCTCTGCCAGCTGGAAGAATCCAATTTCCTCCACTTGCCAGCTTGGGGGGGTATTGGAGCTTAAACCTAGCTGATCGACCATGGAAGGAGTGAGAGATAAGCATTTAAACGATAGTGTTTTGTAGAGGCGCGAAGTGTTTAACGGAGCGACGTCGTTTTGTTCTGGCGCAGGAGTTAGAGTTGGGCAAAGACGATGGCGTGTGGTTGAAGGTCTTCTTTGTAATTTAGTTTTGGATTGATTGTACTTTTGTTAACTAAGGGGGTCAGTTTGTAGTTAGGGCTAAGTATAAAAACTCAGCATTTGCTGCATATCAATTCCACTATAAATTTTCAAAGATGCATCATGATCTAATGATAAGATTTGGATTCTCAAATTCTCAAAATTTTAAGGGTTCTCAACCGATCGCTCCCGTAACACCGAGCGCTCCCCTAACACCGAGAGCATATAAAACATTTAGAACGATCGAAATGAGAGTCAAAGTCAGAGGTTCTGTGCAGAGTGGACAACAGGATCAGTTCGAACCGAGTGACATACAAGGTTTTACTAGCCGATCGCGGGTAGCAAACTTTCAAGCAGCGCGTTGGCAAGTGAGATGAGGCTCGCAGACGCGACTTGGAAACCTTAATTTACTTTCAGAAAGCGAGAAATGAACTTTGGCGTGATGGCTCACAAATTGTTCTACAGAAGCCAAGAGCACGGAAGCAGCGCACTAACATCTAAGAATCCTCCATTATTCCTATTGGTTTTTATTAAATATGATGTGTGTGATACGACCAAGGGACCAAGTCAGTGTTTCATGGGCGCTGCCCACGCTGCCGTATCAGGCCTGCAGGCCATACACCCCAACCATTTTAGTATTCGGATGTTGGAGGTGGGAATCGACCCCAGGCTCCCTTTGACACATATCCTTTTGGTGTGGGAATGTGACACCAATTGAGCTGCAGCTTAATTGGTGTCACATTCCCACACCAAAAGGATATGTGTCAAAGGGAGCCTGGGGTCGATTTCCACCTCCAACATCTGAATACTAAAACGGTTGGGGTGTATGGCCTGCAGGCCTGATACGGCAGCGTGGGTAGCGCCCATAAAACAGTGGCTTGGTCCCTTGCTCGTATCAGTGTGCTCTATAGAAATGATGTCATAAGTTACAAAAGCTACTAACATTTGAACTGTTTCCTCATTTGATAGTCTGTAAATTATGTTGATCCCGAGTGTTGTATATTCTCAATGATTTCTTTTAAAAACCGAAAATATTTTCATTTTTGTTTCCTTGTGAGCATTGCACTACATGCATCATATAGATTAGTTGCATCCACGGATTTGTGGATATGCCATTTCAGTAAAATCATTTGGAGATAACACTTCTCCACTAGGTTTGCCGAGAGGTTTAACGGCTTGATGCATATGCTAAATGCATCAACAATTATTGTGAAAGAGAGTAATCCCAATTTCGGTAATTTGTATTTCTAATAAATTGCATAATTCACCTCTTCATAATTCTTAATTCTTTCATTCGCTCGCGATGAACGATTCTTTAGTGTGTTGTGTTTGATTTGTAAATTTTGTGTCACTTTCTCGATACCATTTCTTATAGATTTTAGGGTGGTTTTGAACTATATCTGTTGTTCTATTGTATCTGTTGAATATTTGAGTTCACATCGATTAGAAGAGGGTCAAAATACCAAAAACAAGTAAAATAAAGCCAAAATTGACTTAAGGTGTTGCCTGCCTAAGGAGGCGCCGCCTCCTCTGGATATGAAACAAACAATCAAGGAGACATGGGGACATGGAGGCGCCGCCAGATGTGATTTTTGCGACTGCAAAAGGAGTTTCATGGCTCATTTCAAAAGCAACTCCGAAACTGATGATCCAGTTCGAAAAAAGAAGCAGAGCATTATGAAGCACAAAAGAGCACCTTCAGGGTAGTAGAGTGGGACAATGACGATAGTGTCGAATAGCTCTACGTTTTGCATCGTTTAAGCCTAGCATAACAATGTAGGATTATTATTTGTTTCGTGGTCCACTGTCGTTGTTGTTGTATTCGCCTTGCAGACCACTATCGTTTAAGCTTATCATGATAATGAAGGATTAATATTCGTCTTGCAGTCCGGCCATTTCGTGCATATTCCACTATAATTTTATCCGTTTAATTTTGTACTGTTTAGTCGAAGAACCCAACCAAATCAAGAGTGCGGATATAACGATTATTCGAATCTAATACTATCTTAGTGTTTCATGCTAGTAGTAGCTCTTTCGACGACCCTAGACTTATGTCGGCTATTATAAATTGTTTTTGACCGAGTACTAACATGTCAGGTACCTAGGGTATTATTGTTTCGACGACCCTAGACTTAGTGTTCTGTGTCAGGTACCTAGGATATTATTAGAATCTAATACAACAGCAACCTCACGTTTCAAATTTACGACAACATTCATTTAATTCGCATGCAATTTTTAACTATCAAAATATGTTCTTGGCTTTACACAATTCACGATATTTCGCTACATGCTTGTGCTACTATGGAGGGTAGTACATGGGCATGTTGGCTCCAAGCTCATTCTCAAGTGCAAAGGTTTCAGCCTATTCTTGTAAGAGAAGAAGAGCTCAAATTCAATAATAGCAGAACATGTTTAAGCTTTGTTTATTCATAGGAAATAATCATTTCTAGTTTTATACAAAAGCTAACATTTTTTTTCCAGTTTTGTCTAGAGGACTGCTAAAATGAGATCCTCTCTTTTTCGAGAACTTGAGACCCCAATCTTCACCTTCCAAAATGCATCATATATAAGTGACACGTGTCCCATGTGCATTTTCTAAGATGCATTTAATGCAAAATCAAAGCCACCAACTATGACTTTGCTTTTTAGACATCTGTCACATGCAGATTTACAGATGCATCATGATCTAATTGTGAGATTTATGTCTCAATTTCTTGAATTTTCGAGAGTTCTCAACCGAGCGCTCCCCATAATATATACAGATATGAATCTCATATTCCTAGCTGCTACAAGACTGAATGAAAATTAAAATGGGAAGTATAAAATTGCTAAGTACCTCCAAAATGTGTGGCTTTTACATGAAGATCTCAACAACAAAAGCTATAAAAAAGCAGTCCCTATAGTAGCAGAGGATGTTTTCCTACAGATGGGCCGCTTGTTGTTGGTTTCCTAAGGATATATTGTTAAAAATTGTATGGGCGGGGTGTACTGAACACTGATGTGTTCTGTTATGCATTAAGTATTTAATGTTTACGCGACTTAATATGGAACAACTATCGCCCAAGACGCAAACGATAGGTCGACCTCCTTAAATGTGAATTCAATTTCAATCCGAAAATGGTGGGGTTAATGCAGGGACGGAATTACATGCAAGTGTCACCCCAAAGTTTTTTCAATTATTTTTTTGCAATATAATATTATTAATCCATACTTAAATAATTAGTTTAAAAAACAATTATTTATATAATTAAATTACATTGAATTTTATTTTTAAAAGTGTACAAACTGCTCTCAACTTCAAACTAGAAGTTTGTATCAAAATTGTATGTTGATAAGTTTGTATTTTGAGCGAGTTATACGGTTCTAATATTTGATTTAAAAAAGAACAAATTTTAAAATTTTAGAACAAGACAGTTTACATAGTGAATAACATCATACTCCAAAATTATAAAGGCCTCAAACTAATCATGCTTTTGGAACATGACGCGATTTACAGTAAAAATATGTAAGTATCTCATTAGCAAGCTTGAGTTTCAATTAATTACTTATTGTATTGCCTAATGATATGTTTAGGCTATATGATTATCGTGCTTTCTGTTAATGATTTTACACTAACAATGATTGTGATTTTTTCTTTCTGTCCATTTATAATAATTACAACAGTTCCAACGTGATTTGAGGAATTCCTCCACCTTTTCATGTTTATTTTGTATTATTGATTTGATCGAGTATTGGATGTCTCGTTGTATCAATTTGTTTGTTTATGAAATATATATAACGTGCTCCTCACAAGTCACAACATACAAATGAAAAAATGAGGATTTAATGGGATCTTTCAGGATAACAAATCCTTTATGATGAAAATAATGAGTTTGAAAAACTATCCCGAGAAGGGTGGTCGAGGAGTGGGCATTTAATATTAACTGTGGAAGGTGATAAGTTTGATTCTCATGTTAATTAATTTTAAAAGCTAAAATACTTAAATTCGACCGAACCAGTGACGCCGTAGTTGTATGAGAACGCCGGATTGACTTCATTTGTAGGCTATTGTATTTCAGTAAATGTTTACCCGATCTTGACTTCGATTACCCTTTCAAAAAAAACAATTATATGCTTGTAGACAACATCATTAAGAAATTTAGAAGCTAGCGAGAATAATATAGGATCCACTGTGATCTAGTCATTTAGCAAGCTAAGCTTTACTACTACGGGTATAAAATATTGCGTGACAGCTTTCTAAGATTAATGCTGGCCAACCGACCCTATACTATCTTTGCTCTCGTATTAAAATTTCAATGCAATTTAATAAAGTAAACGACAGATTCGTCGATTCACTTATTATTCCAATAATAACTCTCTGTTAGGATCCACTGTGATGTAGTCATTTAACAAGCTAAGCTTTACTAGGGGTGGGCAAAAATCGGTCCGAATGTAAAAATCGTTCACACCGCACCGCCAAAGCGTGTTCTATTAACCACACCGTTTTTGGAAAAAATCGATTTGTCAAAAACCGCACCACAACCAAATAAAGGGTGCGGAACCGGTTCTTTATCTCAAACCACCCGGTTTAAACCGCACCGCACCGCACCGCATATATAATTAATTATTAAATAATTAAATAATCAAAATTATTTTTTTTGACACAATTATAATCAAAATTATTACGTTTAAAAAAACAAATCATAATTTCAGGCCCAAGCCCATGCCCAAAACACAAAAATTAATTAAATTTTGGTTGGCTCTTATGTTTAGGGTTTGATTTGTACATCTTTTGTCATTTGAATGTTTCAGCATTGTTTATAACATCCGATTTTAATGTTTGAAGCTTTGTTGTTGCAGGTAAACAAGTCAAATAATTGTAGCAGAAGCATATAAGTTTTGATTATGGAGGTACTCTTGAAGTTAAAGCGTATAATTTTGATGCTGCTAAGCTTACATTGATCAAGATGATAGTTAAAGATGAGCTACCATTTTCATTCGTTGATGGGGAAGGATTTCAAGAGTATATTCATACTTTACAACCTCAGTTTAGTATCTCCAGCCGTAGAAAAATAACAAGGGACATTTGAGATTTATTTTTATGTGAGAAGGAGAAAATAAAGAATTTTAAACTTTTGTAATGCGATTTTTAAACCAAACCGGCCCGCACCGCACCACATTATTTGGTTTTTACTTTTGTAATGCGGTTTGCGGTTTGAAAAATTTCCAAACCAGGTTATGCGGTGCGGTTGCGAATTTGCCCTTAAACCGCACCAACCCGCACCGCACCCACCCCTACGCTTTACTACTACTGGTATAAAATATTGCGTGACAGCTTTCTAAGATTAATGCTGGCCAACCGACCCTATACTATCTTTGCTCTCGTATTAAAATTTCAATGCAATTTAATAAAGTAAACGACAGATTCGTCGATTCACTTCCAATAATAACTCTCTGTTAATACTTGACGAATTCATTTTCCTTGTATTGAGGCCTATGTAGTCGGTTATTCATTGGTCAAAATTGAAGTTAGACGTTATGTATCGGTTCAAAAATGGCATTATGCAACGATTTGCTATTATGCACCGGGTCTTAAGGAAATCGATGCATAAACTACACATTATGCATCAATTCGACCAGATGTATAATGTGTAGTTTATACAACAGTTTTGGCTAAACCGATGCATACGATCAATTAAAAACTAATTTAGGTTTTCCCTCGCTTAGATTTTCCTACTTCGACCGACTTGCGTACTCCTTCGTCTGACTTCCCTCGGCTTTGCTAGACTTTGTTAGAATTAGACGCTACTGACTATCCTTCACTCGTCGACTTTGCTCGACACCACTCATTGTCCGTCGAATTCGACTTCGCTCGACGTCGGTCACTGTCTGATGCCACTCGTCTTCGTCCACTTGCCTTTGCTCATTCCTCCACTCGCCTCCGATTCAGCAGGTTAGGGCTCTCAGGTTTGAAATTTTGGTATGTGATAGTAAGGTTATTTTTCAGCTGTATATTCTCAGTTTGTCTCCTGCAAAATTAGTCTTTGTATATTGCATTCAGTTTTCCAACTTGTTTTGGCATTGTGATTGTTTGGATATATGAATATTATAGTAACATGTTGAATCAGTTTGTTGTCAATGTCTTACTTGTATTCGTTAACTACAGTGATACTTAGTGACCAAGTACATATTCAAGTTTAAATACAAAGACAAAGTTCGCAATTATTGCTACTTTCTGCCTTATGTGAATGGTGACGAGTAAGTACAAAAGTTACTTGTAATGTATTAACTGGTTTTTGAAACACGGGTTGATTAAATTTAGTTCGTTATTGTAATTTTCATTGGATGTTGTGCGTTATCTTCCCAAAACAAGGTGTAGTCCATTGGTTTAACTCCTTAAAAGGCGCCACCGTTGTACACAGCTGATGAGGCGTATTTATACGATTCGTCGAATCAACTAATCCCATTTATTTCGACACTTTTATATGCGAACAATTACTTTTTAGTGTTGTTTTGCATTTCAGGTGCTTCGGAAGCTTTAGGAGAGAATGCACAATAAAAGACGGTGTTTCATGCCGAAAACACCACAATGACATATCAGACCTTCGGTGGTTCTACGGAGTGCTGGGAATCGACCACTGATCCGAAAAATACGAGCTACATGCCAATGCGTAGCTAACTCAATTCCCTACAACTCTCTAGTGGAGAGCAGCCGAGGTCATTTGAACAGTCAAATCAAGAGCCGAAGTCAAAACTGACGCCAGAAAGGAGAAACCAAGTCAGCGTGGGTCGCGTCCAACGTAGACATTAGCTTTGTCGCTATTGTCAACGCTGGGCTCGGCTCTAATGTCAAAGCTGGGAGCGGCAAGCCGACGAGGTGATGACGTCAGCAACGCGTTTGATGACGTCAGCAGCCCGAGATTTGGTAATTCAGCCCAAAAACAGACTTAGAAACCCAGTTTTGCTATAAATAAAAGCTTTGGAGAAGGGTTTCAAGGATCCCATCATTCTACGAAGATCAGAAGACGGCTCTGGAGGAGAAGGCGAAGCTTTCGATGAGAGAAGATATTTTCTTGCTACTTTTCATTATGTGTTTTTCCATGATTATGTGTAGCTAAACTCTAAATTCAGTTTAGAGTTTCGTTCGTTATGACTTATGTTTTGAGACTCTTTTCTTAATGCAATTTCTTGTTTCTCTAGTTCTTGTGCTTCATCATATGAATGGAATTGTTAGGTTAAGTGGAAACTTTGCCGTAAAGCTTAATTTGATAACCAATTCTTATTGTTAATATCTATTGGAAACTTTGCCATAAAGGTAGACCGTAACACCTATATTTAATAATACCTTTGCCGGATTATTTAGTTTAGGAAAGAACTAGAAGTCTAACACCTTTTTCGGGTTAGATTGTGGTGTATCACCTTTGCTGGCATACTTTAGGATATTACCTTTGCCGGAATTCCACACTTAGAAACTTGAGATTTGATATTTAGCAGTCGATGATAAACATGTCACAATAGAAACCCTAAGCTGAATGTTCTCTCTGATTGAAACTTCTCTACTATTTTCTCTTTTGCACTCACAATCACTTAAAACCCCCCCTTTGTTCTTGCTTTCAGTTATAGCTTCAACAACACCAGCTCCCTTAGATTCGATCCTGGTTGCCGCTACACTAGCTTTTAGCTGGAGAAATATAAATATTTGAAATTACTCTGATGTGTGAGTACCGAGATATTCAACTAGCTAGTGTTCGAACTACTGGTTGAACTTCTTGGGAAGATTAAGTTAGCATGCAAGTAAGTGCAGTTAGAACAGAAACTAGCACACCGGAAATGATACCCAGTTCGGCATTAACTAGCCTACGTCTGGGGGGCTTATCCCAAGCCCAGTGGAAAGCAATTCACTATATGAGTTTAGGGTACAAGGACTTATGTTTGCAAACTCCCTCTCAAACAGCCGACACTCTAACACTCCAGTGACATTGCGATCAAAGCTCCCCTTTGATCTGAGATCCCTCACTTTGTCCACCAAATCTTCTCCCGAAGATTGCAGTCCTCTCCCGAAGACTGAGCAACACCTAGTTTGAACTTGTGAAGCTTTAGTTTGTGCAACAGTCAATCTGGAACATCAGCTTGAACAGATTGACTCGTGTTGAGTTCATAGGCAGTGGTCACCTTCTACGGAATGAAGAACTCAGCACCGATCGATCTACCTCTCTCTCTCTCTCAGTGTGTATGAGTGTTTAGCTTCTGAGATCGGTATGTTCAACAGTCACTCTGAACGGCAGGTTGAACGGATCGACTCGTACATGTTGAGCTCGTCTAAGGTAGTCACCTTTGAAGGAATGAACAGCTCAACAATGATCTTCCTCTCTCTAAGTGTGTATATGTGTTTTTCTTCTTGTAAGATCGACATCTTCAAATGAAACCCATCAAGGCTTTTTATAGGAGGATGTTGAATAATATCTTCTATTATTCTTTAACCAATCACAGTGTCCTACGTCTGTTGTGATATCCTCTGGAACTGTCAGCGCAGAAATCTTTATCTAGAAACAGAGTCCACCGCCCAAATTGGTCCAGTAGTAGTTCATCTGCCCTCGTCAGAACATTCTAATGTCAGAATTGTCAGCGCCGTATATTTGTTCCACAAGCAGTTCCACCGCCCTTGTTAGAACAGCTGTCAGTCCACAAGTAGTTCCACCGCCCTTGTTAGAACAGCTGTCAGTCCACATGCAGTTCCACCGCCCTTGTCAGAACAGCTGTAACTCCACAAGCAGTTCCACCGCCCTTGTCAGAACAGCTGTCAGAACAGCTGTCAGAAATGTCAACGCAGTATAACTTGAACCACTAGCACTTTTACCGCCCTTGTCAGAACAGCTGTCAGAACTGTCAGAGTTGTCAGAACTTGTCAGCGCCGTATATCTTGAACAAGACTTCCTAAACCTTCTTCGACATCATGTCTTGTAAGCAGTTTGGTTTAGGAACTTCAAATAGCAGCTACTGGAGTTCCATCTTAGAGCTTGAACACCTTGTTGAACAACTTGATGTCGTTTTGCCAAAATTCATGCCACAAGAACTAACAATCTCCCCCTTGACATTTTTGGCAAAACATATATGCCTTTAAGACTTCTCCCCTTTTTTGCCATAAACTCGCAAGGCAAAAAGAATTTGTGATTCACCAAGCTCCCCCTGAATGACCATGTCACGCTTTTCGTTGTTCCAGCTCTCTTCTTTAACTGGTCAGCCCAACTGTCTAAGAACTGTTCTGCTTCTGACTGACCACGACCTGGAACACTTAGTTGTCAATGATACACAGACCCAAAGAGGATCTAAGTGTCTCGAACTGAGCATTATCCAATGGTTTGGTGAAGATATCAGATTATTGATTGTCAGTTGTAACGTGCTTCATGGTGATTTCCTTCTTCTCCACGAGTTCTCGAATAAAGTGGTGTCTGATGTCGATGTGCTTAGTCCTTGAGTGTTGTACTTGATTTTTTGATATGTTAATTGCACTCAAATTATCACAGTACAACACCATCTCATTCTGTTCCACTCCATATTCAGACAGCATCTGCTTCATCCATAGCATCTATGTGCAACAACTCCCAGGAGCAATGTACTCTGCCTCGGCTGTAGATAAGGATATACTGTTCTGCTTTTTGCTGAACCATGATACTAGGTTGTTGCCTAAGAAAAAGTAACCTCCAGATGTACTCTTTCGATCTTCGACGTTTCCTGCCCAATCAGCATCGCAATACCCCACCAGGCATGAACTCGTATCTTTTGTGTACCAGATGCCGTAGTCAGCTGTTCCACAAATGTACTTGATAATTCTTTTGACAATTAGCAGATGACTTTCTTTGGGGTTTGCCTGATACCTTGCACAAACTCCTACAGCATATGTAATATCTGGTCTGCTGGCAGTTAGGTAGAGCAAACTGCCTATCATGCTTCTGTACAGAGTTTGGTCAACACATGTTCCAGCTTCGTCCTTCGTAATCTTCACATATGTAGCAGTAGGAGTCCTTTTCTGGCTTGCTTTTCCTAGATCAAACTTCTTGATCAGATTTCTTGCATACTTGGACTAAGATATGAAGATTCCATCGACCTTCTGCTTTACTTGTAGACCAAGAAAGTATGACATTTCTCCCACCATGCTCATTTTGAACTCTTTTTGCATTTGTTCCACAAACTGGTCGACCATCTTTTGAGTAGAAGATCCGAACACTATGTCATCAACATATATCTGAGCAATGATAAAATCTGACCAGATATGCTTAACGAACAAGGTCTTGTCTACTCCCCCTCGATTATAGCCATGATCAATAAGGAACACCGTGAGTCTTTCGTATCATGCCCTGGGTGCCTGCTTTATGCCGTATAATGCCTTCTTCAATCGATACACGTGGTCAGGGTGGTGTGGATCTTCGAACCCTTTGGGTTGAGTCACGTACACTTCTTCGTTCAGCAGTCCGTTCAAGAACGCGCTCTTGACATCCATCTGAAACAGTTTGAACTTGACATCCAAGTGGCAGGCAAGAGCAAGTAATAGTCTAACAGCTTCCAGACGTGCTACCGGGGCAAAGGTCTCTGACAAAGCCTTGTCGTGAGGCAATGTGAAAAATAAATTTATAAGTCCGCTACTCGTGACTTCACTATTGGGTAGTAAAGCGGTAAGTAGGGGTCGAACCCAAGGGAATTAGTGGATAGTTGTTCTTTCGAGAATGGGAAATTAAATAAGACAGTTGGGGGTTGGTTGTGATTTTAGTACTGAAAAGTAAATGACTGAAAGTAAAGAAAGTAAATACAGGACTAAAAGTAAATACTGAAAAGTAAAGTGCTGGAACAGTCAAGTTCAATATCGACTAATCAACATACTTTTGGTATGGACTGATATTGAAAGGGTCTGTAATAAGCGACAGAAAGTAAATTACTGAAAGTAAATGTGCGGAAATTAAAGTACTGAAAGTAAATGACTGAAAATAAGCAGTTGATAGTGAGACTGAAAGTAGAGTGACAGGTGATGTTTTAATTAAAGGAAAGGATTCTGTTTATCATCGACCTCTAATGATCATACTACGTGTTCAAAGATGTATCAAGGCTATTTCTAGCACTCGACTTGCGACATCGTCTAGTCCTTTTCAAGACATAGAACACTTGTTCTACTTATGCTAATTCCTCCTTTCGAAGTATCTTAGCTTATGTGCATCCACCTGATCAATCATTTCCGATCAACCAAGTGGTGTTTAAGAAAGGTTGAACTCCTCGAATAAGCTTTGCTCTTTCGAGCCTCCACTTACCCGAGTATGTTCACGAACCTCATGGAAAAGCTTTGCTCTTTCGAGCCTCCACTCATCCATGACTGTTCTAACCTAATATGTGGCACATAGAACAAGTTTAAACACTATAGAAGCACTAAGAAAAGGGTCTAAAACATGTTTTGATACAAACACACCCCTTCAACCGAATGAAGGGTTTAGCTACGATTATCCATGGAAGAGGACATCATAGCTAAGTGCTTCAAAAGTAAAGGTTTTCGAAAGACAAAAAGTAAAGTTTTTGAAAGTAAAAGACAAGGAAAAGCTTGAGCACTTCAAGAACCAACAAGAGTACTCAAGAACAAGCTTGGAGCTTTCAATATCAAAGTAAAGTGTTTACAAGGATTGTGCCTAAAATCTAGAGACATTGGAACATGGAACTCAAACTAGAACTATGGGACTAGAACTTGGGATTAGAACTTGGGACATTGAACAAAGAAGAGGGAGCTCTCTATTCATAGGCAAGGGGAGAAGCAAATCAACAAGGCATGGGTACTCCAAGTCAAGCCGCCGGCCATAGGTGGCACTTCCCCCTTGGTTGAGGTGTCCTCCCAAAAGCCGCCGGTTAGGTAGCTCCAAAAGCCGCCGGCCAGCTGTCCTCTTCTCAAAGCCGCCGGCCATTTGCCCTAGTTTGGTCTTGATCGGGCTTGAGCTGATTCCACTTGGGTGCTTTGTCTAAGAAGTGAGATTGTCAGACTTGTTGGGCATTCCAAACAACGTGGTCGAGCCAGATTTTCCAGATTCACCCGTTTGGCCGAGCAACCTGGTTTGGTGCCTAGTGCGCGCGGGGCCTTTGCTTTGGACTTGGGCCAACTGCTAATCGGCTCGGGCGTTCTCCTTGGTTTTCCGACATTGTCCACCTCATTTTCCATTTTAATCATTTTGCTCGAGGCGGATTCGTCAGATCAGATGATTTGTTCGGGCAACTTGAATTTGGACTTGGACAGCTCGGCAGGTGCGCTGGAACGCTGGGGCGCGGCCTGGTTCTGCTTCAGCCAGTCGGGTGGATCTGAGGCATTTTCCCAGTCGGTCGGGTGAATGTCCAATGCGATTCTTTTGGGCGCAATTCTCCCCTTTTAGGCATGTTTCTTCTCTAAACCTCAAAATGGCCTGTAGAGCAAAAAATGGAACTAACAAGTAAACGTTGTTAAGACAAAGCGTCTAATTTGGTGGGTTTAATTGTCTTAATAAATCATATAAATATGGTCCATCAGTCTCATCCAAATCAATACCTTCTATCTGCGCATATCCTTGTGTCACCAATCTTGCTTTATTCCTGGTGATGTTACCCTTCTCATCAGATTTATTCTTGAAAATCCACTTCGTTCCTATGACATTTGCTTCATCAGGTCGTGGAACAAGATCCCAAACGTCATTCCTTGAAAATTCAGCAAGCTCTTCCTGCATGGCCATCAACAATTGCTTCTTTGATGTTCTTTGGTTCCATAGTAGATAGGAAACATGATCCAGCGACTAACTCTCGAAAGTTAACATCCTTGCCTCAAGTCCTTATCCCATCGGTCGGTTCTCCAATAACTTCAGAGATAGGATGATTCTTTTCGACCCTCCGTGATGGTTGAAGAATTCGTGTGGGAGTTCTTGAGACATCCAGAGTAGAGTCTTCTCTATTCTGGTAAGAGTCTGAACAGTCCTCATCTTCAGCTTGTTGCAGAACACCTCCTTGCTCAGCATGCGTAGGTGAGATAAAATCTTCAGACTATGTATCAACACTTTCTTCATCTTTACTTGGGACTGAACTAGTCACGACTTCATCCTTCACTTTTACGTTGATCGACTCCATTACAGCACCAGTTCATTTGTTATAAACTAGATAAGCACGGCTGGTTATGGAGTATCCAAGAAAAATACCTTCATCACTCTTCGGATCAAGTTTCTGTCTGTACTAACGATCATTCCGAACGTAGCACACACTACCGAATATGTGAAAGTACTTCCCAGTTGGTTTCTTTCCTTTCCATAGCTCATAGCATGTTGTCTCAGTACCTGTTCGAACAGTCACTCTGTTTAAGATGTAACAGGCGGTGTTCATTGCTTCGGACCAGAACTTCATTGGTACTTTCTTTGCATGTAGCATCACTCGGACCATCTCCTGAATGGTGTGATTCTTGCGCTCCACCACTCCATTTTGTTGAGGTGTTATGGGGGACGAGAATTGATGAAAGATTTCATGTTTAGCACAGTAGTCAGAGATGGCACTGTTCTCAAATTCTCGACCACGATCGCTTCGTATTGCCACTAGTCGCTCTCCTCTGTCTTCTCTTTGGAACTGGGTGCACAGTTGAACAAATGCTTGAACAACATCTGATTTTTCTCGCAAGAAGATTGTCCAAGAGAATCGTGAGAAATCATCCACACACACCAGAACATATCTCTTTCCACCATAGCTCTCCACTTGCATTGGCCCCATCAAATCCATATGAATGAGTTCCAGAGGTCTCCTGGTACTGATCTGGTTTGTTCCTTTATGGACAGCCTTCGTTTGTTTCCCAATTTGACATTCTCCACAAACGACATCAAGATCTCCTTGTACTTTAGGAAGGCCTCGCACAATACCTCCTGCAGAGACTTTCTTTAGTGCTTTTAAGTGTAGATGTCCCATACGTTTATGCCACAGTTCCATCTCCTCGCTCTGACTGATCAGGCATGTTGTTCCAGAAACTGTTTCATCAGCGCCTATCAAATAACAATTATTTGACGATCTGGTTCCTACCATCAGTGATTCTCCACTCTTGTTGAGCACCCGGCATGCGTCCTGGGTGAACATAACATGGTGTCCTCCATCACACAATTGACTGATGCTTATGAGATTTGCCTTCAATCCGTCAACGAGAAGTATATCCTTAAGTTCAGGTAGACCCGGAACCTTCAATATCCCATAGCCGGTCACCTGACCCCAAATGTAATAAAATGACCATGTTCCACTGGTTTAGTATGAATGAGATGATTTGGGTTACCTGTCATGTGAGCAAAGCATCCACTATCGAAATACCAACGGCCTTTCTTCATGTTGCTAGTTGAGCTGAATGCGACGAAGCATACTTCCTCTTTTTGTTTTACTCTCCATACTTGTTTCATTCGTGGAGTAGCTCTTTGTTTAGCCCTTCTACGCTCAGCTAGGAACTCATGGCACCTCGGTTTGATATGTCCCTTCATGTAGCAGTACCACCAGGTTCTTGTGTCTCTTCTCCATTCTCTGTTGAACCTTCTCTGACAAGTCATAGAACATTTGTTCAACCCTCTGTTCGACTGCTGTTTGGCCTTAACAAAGACAATCTTGCCTGAACTGCTTCCACCTGTGAAACCGAGACCTTTACTGCTTCCAGATCTTCTTTGGGACATGAGGATGTAATCCAGGTCAGTAGTTCCAGAGTTTAACATCTTGAGAGATTTCTTGAACTGGTTCAGCTCATCTGCTACTGTTGCACGCTCAACTTGTTCTGTAGTAATCTACAATTTTAAGGATTTGATGACATCACGTAGGTGTACCTCTCTTCGGCTTAGGATATCATGTCTTTTCTTCAGCTCTTCCATGCCTACTGGATGTTTGTCTCTATCTTTCTCCATTTGCATCTTCAACGATGAAACAACTCCAAGCAGTTCTGCTTTTTGTTCAAACAGGTTCCCATGCTCATCCTTAATTTCCTTCATTTGAAGTTTCAGAGAGTCAATCTCTTTCTGGTGTTCAACCTTCTGTGCAACCAGGAAAGCAGCTTCCCCCCATAAGTTTTCCTTTTCAATCATCAGTTCAGCCACTTTTGCGTTGAGTTTCTTGTTTAGATCAATCACCATCAGCCACTTTTCAGGGAGCAACTTGTAGCTTTCAGCAATCGATGCATCAGTAAGTTCTTCAGCATCACTGCTGCAAGACTCGTCAGACGAGTGTTCGGACTTAGCGCTTGAACAGTGGCTGTCACTCTTGTTACTTCTTTCTTCATTTCTGCTGGTGAAAGCAACAAACTTGTTTGACTCATCTTCTTGCTGACTGTCCACAGATTCACTGTCACTCCAGTTGGCAGCATAAGCCTTCTTATTTGTCTTGAGGGTGTTAACACATTCAGCTTGGATGTGTCCGAATCCTTCGCTCCCTACATTGGATTCCTTTGCTTTTATCGCCCTTGAACTCTTGTTTGTTTTCTCCATGCATGTTTCTCCACTGGAAGTTTCCACCTTTTCGATTATGAAAATTTGAAGTTGATTGCTGTCCTTGACCAGATCTACTTCTGTTCAGCTTCTTTATGATCCTTCCAAAGTTCTTGGCCATCATTGCAAGTTGTTCATACAGGTCGTTGACCTATGCCTGGTCCTCTGTCAGAACAGCCTTCAGAGCAACACCTTTAGCTCTCTTTTCTTGCATATCCTCTGGAAGGTTCATCTCATATGCTCTTAGGGAACCCATGAGCTCGTCAAGCCTCATCTTAGTAATGTCTTGTGCTTCCTCAATGGCCGTAACCTTCATAGCAAAGCGTTGAGGGAGCGACCTTACGACTTTTCTCACAAGCTTCTCTTCTTTCATGGAAACTCCCAACGCGGCTGACTCATTTGAGAGGTCCAGAACTCTAGCGTTGAACACTGCAATCGTTTCCTCCTCTTTCATCTTCAGATCTTCGAATTTTGAAGTGATCATTTGTAAGCGAGAGTTCCTCACTTTTTCCGTGCCTTCATGAGTAGTTTTGAGAATCTCCCATGCATTCTTTGCGATCTCGCAGTTTGCAATGAGCTTGAAGATATTCTCATCCACGGCCGAGAATATTGCGTTCATTGCTTTTGCGTTCCCAACAGCATCCTTCTCATCCACCTCAGTCCACAACTCTTCGGGTTTAGGCACATCCTTTCCTTCATGATCCTTCATAGATGGAGGAGTCTATCCAATCAACACAGCCTTCCAGGCCTTCTCATTGAGGGATTTTAGGAAAGCCTTCATCTTGAATTTCCAGTAGCCATAGTTCGGCCCTTCTAGCAGCGGAGGTCTGCTGATGTTCTGCCCTTCCTTCGTACTCATCTTGAACGAAAGCTGGAACACACTCTTTATGTTGAGTGTCCCGCTTTGATACCAATTGAAATTACTCAGATGTGTGAGTACCGAGATATTCAACTAGCTAGTGTTCGAACTACTGGTTGAACTTCTTAGGCAGATTAAGTTAGCATGCAAGTAAGTGCAGTTAGAACAGAAACTAGCACACAGGAAATGATACCCAGTTCGGCGTTAACTAGCCCACGTCTGGGGGGCTTATCCCAAGCCCGGTGGAAAGCAATTCACTATATGAGTTTAGGGTACAAGGACTTATGTTTGCAGACTCCCGTTAAACAGCCGACACTCTAACACTCCAGTGACATTGCGATCAAAGCTCCCCTTTGATCTGAGATCCCTCTCTTTGTCAACCAAATCTTCTCCCGAAGATTGCAGTCCTCTCCCGAACATTGAGCAACAGCTAGTTTGAACTTGTGCATATTTAGTTTGTGCAGCAGTCAATCTGAACAGGAGCTTAAACAGATTGACTCGTGTTGAGTTCGTAGGCAGTGGTCACCTTCTACGGAATGAAGAACTCAGCACCGATCGATCTACCTCTCTCTCTCAGTGTGTATGAGTGTTGACGTGTAATAATTTGCATATATAGTCAAAAAAACAATTTATAGTGATGACCGGTAAGACCGTTGTCGAACCCAAGGGAGCAAACGTGATTATACGCTAGGGAATCAAATTTTAACTCGGCTATTCCTTCAGATCAATTATGAGGTGATTATCAAACAAGAAACAAGTAATGAAATGTTTTCAAGGGGTTTCAATTCAATTAAAGAGAGTTTCGAGGGGATACTCCCCTCCTTGGCAATTTCCCGATGATCATGCACACAATAGTTAAGTCATTCATAGGTGTCAATTGGCTTAAAACCTAGGTTGGACTAAGGTAGATAAACTCTCGTTTGAATCTAGTCCTAATCAAGCTCTCTCCATTAGAATCTCACTTTCTCAATTTATTGATTCAGTCTATAGCACTATTATCCTTGGAATCTCTCCCTAAGGCAATAAATGTTATAGGCTTTAAGTTCTAGTCAACCTCACACCATGCATTTACTCTCATAAACACTAGATATGATCATTTTCTCCTTATCCAAACCATCACTAAGCCCTCTCGATACTTAGATCAAAATTCTAATACTAACTTGTCACTTAAGCATTTTCTCAAACACTTGATGACATGTCATAGAATAAGCATAGGAGGAAATGAAATAAACACCATAGATTACATGTTCAATGTAAGACAAGGAGGGTTGTAAAACCCTCAAAACACAAGGGAACTACTCACACATCATGTAAGACAACATGATGTGTGTAGGATTTAAGCACAATCAAAGAGAAGAGAAGAGGAATAGAAATAGGATGGTTAATCCTAGTTATCTCCCTTGATCTTCAATCCTCTTTGGTTGGATGGTGATGGATGACCTTGATTTGATCTCTTTTTCTTGTATTTTTCCCCCAAGATGCCAAGTGCCTAGGTCAAACTTGCCTCTTTCTATTTATAGCCTCGGCAGAAATTCGCACTATAGCAGTCCCAGTCGGTCGACTGGGCAGTGCTGGCGGCCCAGTCGGTCGACTGGAGGTAGAAAAGGCAATCTCGAGTAGTGATCTCCCAGTCGACCGACTGGTGCAGGGGAGCTTTCCAGTCGACCGACTGCGTAAATGAAGAAGGTGAGGCTCCTGAGTAGCTTGGCCAGTCGACCGATTGGTGACCTTAGTCAAGCGACTGGGCATCTGAAGCTCCTGGTCAGTCGACCGACTGGAGGGTCCAGTCGACCGACTGCGTAAGTGAAGAATGTGAAGCTCCTGAGGCCTTTTGCCAGTCGACCGACTGGTTCAGGGGATCTTCCCAGTCGATCGACTGGAGGTCTTTTTGCCCAAATTTTGCTCTAGTCTTCGATTTCTCCCCGAGTTTTCGTATTTTGGCTTTGACACTAAGATATCTTGTTTTGTACCTGAAACGTACGAAAAGAGATCAAATGACATCGAATTATTGCCGGAAACGAACTAAAGCTATAGTGAAAACGGGTACTAAAAGGTTGAAAACTCGACTTATCAAGTGTTTAGCTTCTGAGATCGGTATGTTCAACAGTCACTCTGAACGGCAGGTTGAACAGATCGACTCGTACATGTTGAGCTCGTCTAAGGTAGTCACCTTTGAAGGAATGAACAGCTCAACAATGATCATCCTCTCTCTAAGTGTGTATATGTGTTTTTCTTCTTGTAAGATCGACATCTTCAAATGAAAACCATCAAGGCTTTTTATAGGGGGATGTTGAACAATATCTTCTATTATTCTTTAACCAGTCACAGTGTCCAACGTCTGTTGTGGCATCCTCTGGAACTGTCAGCGCCGAAATCTTTATCTAGAAACAGAGTCCACCGCCCAAATTGGTCCAGTAGCACTTCATCTGCCCTCGTCAGAACATTCTAATGTCAGAATTGTCAGCGCCGTATATTTGTTCCACAAGCAGTTCCACCGCCCTTGTTAGAACATCTGTCAGCCCACAAGTAGTTCCACCGCCCTTGTTAGAACAGCTGTCAGAAATGTCAACGCAGTATAACTTGAACCACTAGCAGTTTTACCGCCCTTGTCAAAACAGTTGTCAGAACTGTCAGAGTTGTCAGAACTTGTCAGCGCCGTATATCTTGAACAAGACTTCCTAAACCTCCTTCGACATCATGTTTTGTAAGCAGTTTGGTTTAGGAACTTCAAAGAGCAGCTACTGGAGTTCCATCTTAGAGCTTGAACACCTTGTTGAACAACTTGATGTCGTTTTGCCAAAATTCATGCCACAAGAACTAAGAATATTATATTTGACGCGTCAGACGACGCGCGTCAACAGTGACGCGAAAGCTTTGGTGGACTCGTAAGTTTTGAAGTCACTATTGTATTGTAACTTGTATTGACATTCACTAATTACAAAGTGTTATTTATTTTAGGGGATTGCGCCGATACTATCAAGAATGTCAACTGAGGAGTAATCATCGAATCGAGTGGAAGATAGTGACGGTATTCACAGATGAAACATTTCCTTTAGTATTCTTAAACTTTTCAGTAATAAAGTGTTAAATGAGATTATTTATTGTGTAGTGTCCGAAACAACCCACCGAAATTAATTTGTGCGGTTATTATGTTCTGAGATTTATTCGGGACGTAATCGAATTTCTTCGTGCTAATAACAGGGCATATGTGGAAGAGTTTGACCAAATAAGCTTTTTGAGAATTTATCATTTAGTTGTTGTTTTTTAGTTAGTCGAATTTACACTTCATTGTATATATTTAATTAGTCGTCTTCTTATTTGTTCTACGTTTTTTCTAATGGGGTAGAACCATATGAAATTGGAAAAATACAAGGCGTGTGAGATGAGATCGCTGGTTACTTGCACAACTACTTGTTCGAACATGATCATATGGCGGCACAAGACATTGTAGTGTTTAGATTGTTATGTGAAGTTGTATGATTGGTTGTGCTTATGACACGTATCATTGGTTATATTTTGAGTGAAATGAAAGTATTTTGATGTTTGGAAAATGAGTAATAGGGTGTTAAATTTGCAATTTGTGTTCAATTTTTCAGGTGGATTTGAGCTATAAAATAGCCCAAATCTGCCATAATTTTTCCTTATTTTATGCATCGGTTAGAAGGAAAACCAATGCGTAAAGTAAGGTTACATGCATGCCGGTGCATAATGTCAGGACATTATGCATAGGCAGATTATGCATCGGATAAGGAACCGATGTGTAATGCCTCAAAACCGATGCCTAATGTCCTTACTGTAGTAGTGTTAGCCTGAATGAAAAATTGATGCTCGATCAAAGAGTGCTCTTGGAGATGAAGTTTGTGAAGGGAATATCAAATGCATCGTTCATAAGTTTGTTATTTCTATTTATTTTAACAAAAGTAAATATCACTTGGAGAAGCATCAAGATTTCACATTAAAACATTAAAATTTGGAATGTTACAAAATTTTCACATTGCTTACATAAGTAAAAGATCTCGTCAAAAGTGGGTTATAATTTGCCGGTGAAAAACCAGAAGAACGACATAGTTCATCAAAAGTGATTTATAATTCATCGCCAAAAAATCATCCATACGACGGGATCTAATCCCATCCGTCCAAATGACCAAATCAAATACTGTCATTGGTTTGTACTTTTTACAAAAATATGTTGTGTGCACCGAATACTTTTTCTTGCTTACATTTGTAAAAAAGTATACTTAAAATTTAATTTATAAGGTGATGGTCTGATGGTTGAGGTGTTGGTCGACAATATTTCAGGTCTCACATTCAATTCTTAATGACTGCACCAATTTTGTTGGCTTCTGTTACTTTTGTTGCTTCCATTACTTCAGTTAGGCACATAATCCTTCTGTTGTGCCACCGTGCAGGTGTGCCACCTCAAGCTTTGATGGTAAATGTGGAGTTCTGAAACTGCGCACTGCGGACGTTGATACATCGGTAAAGCATGGTCTTCGGATGGGAAGAGGAGTTTGATATGAAAGACATGCGCTTCAATTAATAGAAAGTATACTAGATAGTGCTTATATGTACTAATTCTGTATTAAAACACTCAAGCATCAAAATTTTGATCACTTGAACTTGGATTTAAAAAAAAATTGAATATTCATTTTTATACCTATCATTGCACGGTACTTAACTAGGATTATATTCGTTCATATATAGGTGTTCTTCAGCACCGAATTTTTATACCTATCATTGCACGGTACTTAACCGATGCATCGGATAAGGAACCGATGTATAATTCTTAGTGAAGTTCGTAATTGTTATGGATTTTAGTCATCAATGACAGTTAAAGACTAATATGCGTAATTATTTAAGTTTTACGCTACGAATTTTGTTCTTTAAGGGTACAATTTTGATTTTCTAATCACGAATGATAGGTCGCAGCTGGAATCTGATTTGTATATATGCAAGTCGAAATCGTCGCCGTCGCACAGTATGCCAGAGAGTCACAATTGTCGTTCGATTGAATTCTTAGAGAGATTTGTGCGTTGTTTAGGTCGTGTGATCGTTTACGAGAAAAAACAAGATTACGGTTGAGTTTTGATATTTTGTCTGCCTAATTTGCCCTTTATGTTGTATTAATTGTGTTTAAATTATGCATCTTGAAATAAATCGCTTTTAATCTTGGCCCTAGATGTTTAAGGATGAGCGGATTTGATAACTTCCCATTTCGCACCTAAACTAAGCTTCTCATGAGATCCGCTCACATTAACCTTATATGATAAACCTAAACCTTATATTATACACACATAAACCTTAATATACACCTAATATTATATTCTACACGTCTGAACAATACATTAAACACCAAGATAAGTAACCTTTCACACTTAACATTACTTTAAAATGAACATGACTCTTATGTACATACATTTTAAATAATATTTTAAATGACTTGTGTATTTGTGATCGAATCATTAACTCATAACATAACCCTTATGTACATTTTATGAACACATGATATACACTTTTCATTGATATATGGTTTATGATGTGATTTGTTAGAGGATTTCAAGGGTAATTCTTGCTTGTATTTCTCTTAATCAAGATCACATCCGTATGTATTGTTGATCTAACGACTATCTCATAACACAACCCTCGTGTATATTTATGAACACGTGATATATAAATGTCTTTGATAGGATTTGTGAAGCCTTATGAGGTGATTTGAATGTGTTAGACGATTACAAAGGGAATTCATTAGTGCATTGCCAATAACCAAGATCACAACCATATGTAGATCTAACCACTATCTCATAACATAACCCTTCTGTGTTTTTGTCTCTGATTGGATTTGTGATGGTTTATGAGGTAATTTGAATGTGTTAGAGGATTTCACGGGAAATTCATTAGTGAATTACCCGTAATCAAGATCACAGCCTTATGTATTTGTGGTTTAACGATTATCTCGTAACGGACATCTTATTTACACTTCGTATGAACACATGGTATGGATTGTCTTTAATATATTTGATGATGGTTTTTGTGTGATTTGTATGTGTCGGAGAATTTTAAAGGGATTTTCGGCATGTATTACTCGTAATCAAGATCACAAGTTACACTACACCAAAATGTATATTATACGACTCACTTTGCTACAGTCGTATATGTCGCAGTCACATATGAAGTGTTATCCGACATTATTCTTTGTGGTGTGTCGTATAAGGAAACCATACGCGACATCCCTAATGTGACAAACCAATCGATATCGCATAATAGATCCTTTGCGACAAATACATAAATGACAACTAAAAACTTGTCGCGTAAGTTGTGTTATGAGACATCATGTTAAGCGACATATCAAAAGGTGTCCCTAAAGTGCGACATTCTGACAAGCTTCTTTTTGAATAATTAAAAAAAGTAATATCGTGGTGACATTTAGTGTGTCGTACACAGTGGTTGGTCAACTACTTTTATGTTGTGCGACACCAATAGACTATCTATGTCGTATAAGAGGTGTCCCATTTAATGAAAAAATCAGATGTCCTGTACATCTCTCCCATTTGACAGGAACAATATTAAGAATGTTTTTGAGCTCGGGGCCCCTCCTTTCAGCACACTTAGAAACAGTGAGTTACTATTTCATTTTGGGTCCTCACATGTTTTAATCTTCCCATTTTCATGTAGTTTAATCTAGAGAATTTGTTGTGTTTGTAATCTAGATTTGATGAAATGGAGCTTGAGTACAAAGTTTGAGGAGCTGCAACATCATACACTCCTCCATTTTTTAGCAAGGACCTTCCTTACTGGTGATTTGGACAATTATGGTGAGACATGAACATCCAAAGAAGAATTTGCAAGCTTTGGATTTCTATATGATTTTTGTGAAACATTATTTGTTTAATTATACGATGGAAATGGATTAACTTAATTATGTGTTTTTCCTTTCTATTTTCAGGCACTTATGGATAAAAGTTGGATGGAAATGGAAAGAGGTTCTAAAGCTTACTACAAAGGGAATATAAATTGTATTGAATTTGTGAAGGAAAATAGGGTCGACGACCTTATGCATGTGTGCCCATGTAGACGTTGTAAGTTGCGCAAACCAAAGATTACATTGGGTGAAATCAAAGTACACTTGATACAACATGGGATGAAGCGAGACTATATTATATAGACATCACATGGTGAAGTTAATGATAGGTGTAACACCTCGTATCAAATTAATAAAATAAAAATTAGACCGATATAATTTCTATATCAAATGTGGGGCTGATTTTAAATTGGGCTGAGAAAATATAAGAGAAAAAGAAGTTGGTTAGTAAAACGTGGGATGTTTAGGAGAAGGTTAGGGTTTGAGGGGAGAGCAAAATTCGGTAAATTACCGTTTACCGAATTAAATTTACCGTCCGGAATCGATTCGGTTCGATAAATTTACCAACGGTAAAAATAAGTCGGTAAACGGAATAAATTTTGAAATCGTTAAATTTAAAAATTTATCGAAATATTAATAAATATATATATTATAAAGAAAAATTTTAAAAACATTTTATATATATATTAAAAATCAACATATATATTTATAAGATTTATAATATATATTTAAAAAATTAGAAAAATAATAAATTTTGGTAAATTCGGTTAATTCGGTAATTTGAGATGGATACTTTTTGGGCGTTAGTGAAGAATTGAATTTTCACTGAAGGTTGCAGTCAAATTGGTGTTTTGGTGGTTAATTAAAGGTGAGTTAACTATCCTGATTTGTGATTCATCAGTAATTGTTGATTTGTATATAGATTTTAGCTGAGGATGATTTGTTAGACAGAATATGGGAGCAAAACAGGTCATTGGGCATGGTTGCCAATGGCTGATTTTTCACTGATTTGCGAAATCTTTTTGTTGCACTGTTTGTTTGAGTGTGGTGAGAGAGAATGACGTTGTATGGTTGCCAATGGCTAATCATGCTATCAGCATGAACATGGGGAATGTTGACAAATTATGGAGAATCCCGTAGCTGAATTGGATCTCATTTGAGCAATTTATGAGATTAAAGTATGAGTAAAAGGAATAAGGTTGTAGTTAGTCGAGGATGTGAAGCTGTGGTGCCAGACTAGAATTACATTGAATGTTATAAACTAAGCTATTGGGATTAGTATGAGCCTACCTTGTGACAAACGCCCTACTTATATTGCGAATGGATTGTGAATTTTTTTTAGTATAATTTCTATGTATAGGTTTATTGAGCAATTGGGTACGGGAGATCAAGTAACCAAGTGTCGGGATTGCCTTAAAATTTGGGAAGTTTATAATATATTTTATTACCGTATCACTTAATTATATATTAAAGGTTATACTTGGTTAATGACGAAAACAATAAGAGATCGAAACTCCTTTCGTCTTGACAAAGACGTTAGACTATACGACGCTTATAAATATGTACATGGTGATTTGTGGAGACACGAAATGTAACGATATGCAGGGATTGTATTTCATATGCATCACTACTAACATGGCCTTACACGCGCATTACTGCATTCACGACATGCATGCCACCGACATGATATGAGATTTGGCGTGGTTCAGTCCGCCCACCGATAGTCTAGACCGGCAGTGACGACTGCCCACCGTTTGATATGTTACCGATGAGATATGACTTGGCGAGCCTCAGCCGCCCACCGATATGATGGTCTGGACAGGCAATGATGACTGCCCACCGACAGTTAATCGATCGACATGTGCATCAACGTGCATTCATCAATATATGTGCATTTATAATACATTTACAGTTGAAACTAGATACATAAAAAGAAAAGACACGTTAAACTAAACTAATCCACGGTGATAGAATATATAATTTACTTACTGAGTCTCTCGACTCACCCCCTTATTTACCCTAATTTTCAGATTAGTGATGAGTCGAGTTTTCGACTCATTTATGGTCATTCTTCACTATAGTTTTTGGTCGTTTCCGACATTATTTTGATGTCATTTGACCTCTATCTCTACATTTCAGGTAGAAAACAAGTATCCCTCAAGGTCAAAGCCCAAATACGAAAACTCGGGGAAAAACCGAAGATTTCGGGGCAAAACAGAGCAGATTGACTTTTGCAGCTTGGTTTGGACGCCCTGGGCGCATACGGTGTCCGAATTGGTTGATTCAAAGCTCGTTGGAAAGCTAACTCAAAGGGCTACAACTCCCCAGTTGACGCCAAGACCACATTCGGACGGGATAACCACCAAAAAGGCCCCAGTCGGTCGACTGAACGACTCAATGAAATCCCAGAAGGCACTGAAATATCACCCAATCCAGTCGACCGACTGGATCAAAAACCCAGAAATTTTAGTTTCGGAGCTATAAATAGAAAGAGGGCTTTTGACCTAAAGTGTGGAGGTTTTTGGGGAGAAGAATATCAAGAAAAAAGGTCAAAGCAAGGTCATCAATCATCAAAGATCCAACCAAGGGGAAGAAGAGAAGATCAAAAGGGAGTTCATGGATTGACAATCCTCCTTCCTTTGTACTTTTCCTATTCTACTTGTTGTTGCCATTAAACCCTACTCACACCATGTTGTCTTACATGATGTGTGAGTAGTGATTTGTGTTTTGAGGGTCTTATGACTGTCCTTGGTACTATATGATCATGTATACACATTGAATATACAATCTATGGTGTTGATTTCATTTTCTCTTGTGTTATGAATGTTATGCACTCTAGGTGTTTGATAAAATACCTAAGTGACATGTTGAATCTTAAAACTTGGCCTAAGTATTGAAAAAGCTTAGTGATGGTTTGGATATGGTGGAAATGATCATATCTAGTGTTTATGAGAGTAAATGCATGGATGTGAGGTTAGCTAGAGCTTCATGCCTATATCACTTATTACCTTGGGAGAGGTTCCCAGGATAGTAGTGCTATAGAGTGAATCAATATCTTGAGAAAGCGAGGTTCTAATTAGGATGTCTTGATTAGAATTAGATTCAAATGAGAATCTATCTTAGTCTAAGCTAGGTTCTAAACAAATTAACACTTAAAAATGACTTAACTCTTGTGTATGTGATCATTGGGAAATTGCCAAGGAGGGGAATAACCCCTCGAAACACCTCCTATCTATCTTTCATCCCTAATTACTCGCCACATAGGATTTAGAATATACTTACACCTTTATACATTTTGGTTTAGAATAGCCGATCGGAAACACGATCTTACATAGTAGTGCATATGCTTGGCTTGCTCCTCTTGGTTCGACCCGGTACTTTACCGGTATTATAAATGTTTTGACACTACGACGACCCTCTTCAAAACCGACATGATAGACGTTGTCAATTAGTGATCTACTAGTTTGGGAGCTGTCATTCTTCTTCGCGCAAGAGTCTCACGTTCACGTATAGTGCCATCGAACTAGTTCCCTCATTCAAGTCCTTTCAATTATTTCTTTCTTTTCATTTAGACTATTGCTCCGTGGTACTTGAGCAGGATTCTAGATATTGCTATTTTGTTTCCGCAATGTTATTTTGCTACTCAGTTATATTATCTCGTTAATGAATAATTTATCAATATTTGTTAAGACCGATATAGAGGCTTGCTTGGCAATTGGCATAAGTGTCAAGCGCCGGTCTCGACTCTTTTATCCGGTTGTGACAATAGGCCATCATTATCTTCACAAAGGCGTCAATATCTTATGGAAAGGAATGAAGAATCAAGCTCCCAGTACTCTAGTGCCAACCATTATGTAAATCCGACCATGGAAATGTTGGATAATGCTTTTCCATTTCGAGAAAACTTTGAGATGGGTGTAGAATCAAGCTCCCAGTACTCTAGTGCCCACCGATATGATGAATGAGGACAATATTGATCCTTTTCAGAAGGAGGCTTATGATAAGTATCATAGTCTTGTAGTTGAAGCCCAGACTCCTATATACAGTGGTAGCGACATAACTGTTTTAGAGATTATTTTAAAAGCAATGCAAGTGAAGGTTGCCAATCGATGGTCGGATAAGAGTTTCAATGATCATCTACGGCTGTGTAAAGAAATACTTCCTCCGGAAAACAGCTTCCCTAGTTGTTATCGAGACGTAAAAAAACTTTTGAAGAGCATGGGCTTACTTTTGAAGAACATGGGCTTGGGTTACAGACTATACATACGTGCGAGCATGGTTGTATGTTAATCTACAAAGAAATTAAAGATCTTCAGAACTGTCTCGTGTGTAATGAAGCGAGATTTGATGATACACATTAGAAAGCTCCAAAGAAGGTGGTTAAGTATTTTCCTTTGACTCCAAAATTACAACGTCTATACATGTCACCACATATTGCAAAAGAAATGCGATGGCTTAAAGAAAGATATGTTGCTAAAGGTGACTATCTCAGACACGCCGCAGATGGAGATACATGGCAAAAGTTTAACATGGACTTTCCAAGTTTTGCAACTGAGTTCCGATATGTGCGTCTCGGTTTATCAACTGATGTGTTGAACCCTTTTGGAGCATCGGGGTTAACGCATAGCAGTTGGCCTATTGTGGTCATTCCTTATAATTTACCACCTTCGATGTGCATGAGAAAGGAGTTCAACATTCTCACTTTATTGATATCTAGTCCGAAATCTCCTGGAAAGTGTTTAAACATATTCATGAGACAATTAATCGATGAGCTGAAGATTCTATGGGAATTTGGGGTTCTCACTTATGATCGTCACGATGGATCTTCATTTGTGATGAAAACAGTGATAAGTCGAGTTTTTGACTTATTAATAGACGTTTTTCACTATAGCTTTGGGTCGTTTTCGACGATATTTTGATGTCATTTGACCTCTTACCCTACATTTAGAGGTGGCAAAATGGATGGATTAAACGGTTCGCGGTTTAAATGGATTTAAGCCGTTAAGATTCTTTAGTGTTAATGGGTTAAACGGATGGATCACTAACGGTTCGCGGATTAGCGGATGAATCCATTTGATCCATTTAATCCGTTTCATTCATTTGCCCTTTTAATCCATTTAGTGCATTTACTCATTTAATCCATTTATTTTAAATGTGTATCAAAACTTTTTATGAATGGTATGATGTATAAAGATCATTTTAAATGTGTCGTTCTTTGAATAAATCCAATTGGTGGATGGATTTATGATTCAGGATTCAAGATTGTTGCTTGTGCATCATTTTCTTATTTTTACTTTTTTTTTCACTGATTGAATACAATTATAAAAGGTTGATGAAGATGAATTTAATTAATGTTGTGGGGGCCGTTGGGATTGTGAATAATCAAATTGGTTATGTGAGCTTTTTTTATTTCTCTGTTTTCTTTGAAGTTTGAACCTTTTACCAAATCTGTGATGAACAACTTTTTAGTAGGTGGCCTTTTAAGTTAAATCATTCCCAGTGATTAAGATTAAGAGGCTTTAATTATAGGGTATAATGCTGCTACAGGCCTTCAACACTTGAAATAAGTTTAGCGCTGACAAGCAATACCTTATAACAAAATATAACAAGCTATAAATATTTGATTGGCCGCAAAGCATAGTTGATTCATATGCCTTAGATAGCAAGAGAAGTTCAACACATGGGTTATAAATAACAAATCCACGGATCCAATTTCAACCTCTGAACAATTAGTAAACTGAAATTCGATCTCCAATAAAACACCCTAAATGAATCTAACCTCAGTAGTGCCGTGACGGGGAGATCGTTGAGGTCGATGGAGCGAGGAGATGCGGAGCGAGGTTCAGGCTTCGGGAGTCGGCTTCGTGCGTTCACTGTGTTGTTTAATTTTGTGAGTTTTACTTTAGAAAATATATATTGATTAATGGTTGCTTAATGGATTAATGGATTAAACCATTTACTAATGGATTAAACCATTTAATCCATTTACTAATGGATTGTTAATGGATTTGGATTGATTCAATCCATTAAGTAAATGGATGGATAACGGATGGATTTTCATGGATGGTTACTCGATGGTTAATGGATAAATTTGCCACCTCTACCTACATTTCAGGTAGAAAACAAGGCCTTCTCAATGTCGAAGCCTCGATACGAAAATTCGGGGAAAAACCGAAGATTAGAGCAAAGGTGGGCAGAAAAGGGACCCCCAGCCGATTGGTTCGGAATCTACTCTGAACCAGCCGGTCGGCTGGAATGAAAGAGCAGACATAAGAGCAACATCCCACATTGAGTCGATCAGTTGGACTCACCAGCCGACCGTCTGGCAATAGATTTCAAAGGGCTCACAATTGCTCAACTTTGAGCCGGTCGGCTGAGAGTTCCAACCGGTCGGCTGGAGAGGAGTTATCACAGGGCTTACCCAAGCACATACTCAACCGGTCGGTTGGACTTACCAGCCGATCGGCTCGAAAAGGACCTGAGAAGACTCACAATTGCTCACCTTTGAGTCGGTCGGTTGGCCAATCAAAGCGGTCGGCTGGACTTTCACAACAGAAACCTCTGGATTTAGCCACCAGCCGGCCGGCTGGACCTACTACTTCGGGAATTTCTACCCGAGGCTATAAATAGAAAGAGGGTTTTTTGACCTAAGTGTACTGGGTTTTTGGGTAGAAGAAGATCATAAAAAGAGGTTCAACCAAGGTCATCAATCAAAGATCCAACTAAGGAGAGGAAGAGAATATCAAAATGAGATTCTAGGACAAACCATCCTACTTCCTCTACACCTTTTCCATTCTCTTTGTTGTTTATTATAAACCCTCAATCAAAGATCCAACTAAGGAGTGGAAGAGAATATCAAAGGGAGATTCTAGGACTAACCATCCTACTTCCTCTACACCTTTTCCATTCTCTTTGTTTTTTGCTATAAACCCTACTCACACCATGTTGTCTTACATGATGTGTGAGTAGTAATCTTATGTTTTGAGGGTCTTTCAACCCTCCTTGGTACTCTATGATCATGTATATACATTTGATTCTACAATCTATAGTGTTAAATTCCCCTTCATAAATGACATGTAGCTAAGTGTTTGATGAAATGCCTAAGTGACATGTTGATCTTAAAACTTGACCTAAGTATCGATAGACCTTAGGAAAAGTTCGGATGTAGTGAATATGATCTTATCTAGTGTTAACGATGGTAAATGCATGGGTAGGAAGTGAACTAGTCCCTATGTGTATTGCATTTATTACCTTGGGAGATGTTCCAAGGATGATAAAGGCAATGGAATGAACCAACAATCTCGATGAAAGTGAGGTTCTAGCTAAGACGGGTTGGCTAAGAATAGATACACATGAAAGTTGGTCTACCTTAGTCTAAACTAGGTTCAAAACTACTTGACATCATGAAATGCTTGAATATTGTGTATGTGAGCATTGAGAAATGCCAAGGAGGGGAGTAACCCCTCGAAACACCTTTTAATCTATCTTTTATCTCTATTTACTCTCCACCTAGGATTTAAACATACACCTTTATACATTTTTTGTTAGAATAGCCGAACGGAAACACGATCTTATATAGTGCATGTGCTTAGCTTGCTCCTTTGGGTTTGACCTGGTATTACTGGTTAATCTATAAATTCTTTTGACTAAAAAAGGGTGTGAAAACCTACAACGTCAAGAAGCAGTAATGTGGACCATTAGTGACTTTCTGGGTTTGGGTATGCTCGGTGGTCTGAAGACTAAAGGCTACAAAGTTTGTCCATTATGTTTGGATGGAATTGAGGCTAACCATTTATGTGGCAGAATGTCATACCAAGGGCACCGTAGGTGGCTTCCAAGTAGTCACACTTGGTGAAATGCAGCTAATATAATGGTCAAGTTGAGCCGAGGAATGCCCCTTCATCCCTTTCGGGTTCACAAATTTTATATGAGATACATTGCCATGAATTCCCGACATTAGCTTACATCCAAAGTTCAAGGCTAGAGGCACTTCAGAGAAGCTCAGTTGGACACACAAGACTATTTTTTATGAGTTACCCTATTGGGAAACATTTAGTCAGCCATAGTCACTCGATGTCATGCACATTGAAAAGAATGTATTTGATAACATAATTGGCACCGTACTTGGACTTGAAGGAAAAACTAAGGACGATTTAAAGGCACGTGCAGCCTTGCAGAAACAAGGTGTACGTAAGTACTTATGACTAAAGTTCACCGGATCATCTTCAAGGAAAGAGAAAGTGTCTCAAGCAACATACACCATGTTGCCTAATGAAAAGGTTGAAATACTTGAGATGATGAGAGACGCAGAATATCCACATGGTTATGCCGGATGTTTGAAAAATAAGATTAATGTTGGTGATAAAAAGTTTATCGAGCTAAAGACACATGATTGCCATGTCATGCTACAGCCTGTTGTTATTCGACCCTACTTGCCTAAGACTGTACTAGACCTATTGACCTCATTATCCATATGGTTCCAAAAGTTATGATGTAGAGAGTTGAAGAAGGCAGATGTTATAGAGATGAAGACGGATATAGTGATAATCCTTTGTAAGTTGGAGCAAATCTTTCCGCCAGCTTTCTTCATTATAATTGTACATCTCTTGATTCGTCTTCCAGATCAAGTCTTACTAAAAAGTCCCGTGCATTATAATTGGATGTACCCTATGGAAAAGTATGCGTACACAAAAAATTTATATAATTTATTTTATATAAGTAATTATATGAGCTTTTTATCAAAAAAAAAAAGAAGTAATTATATGAGCTAAAAGTTGTTTTACATGCATCTAGGTGAGTATAAGAAATATGTCAGAAACACACGTTATCCGGAGGGATGCATCGCTGAGCAGTACATCGCTCATGAGTGTGTGACATATTGTAGATTATACATGAATGATACTAATGCTGTAACAACAAATGTCGAATCTGTGGGTGAAGCTGCTAACTTCGAGGTGTTAGTTGTTTCTGAACTTATCAAACTACTTGGACATCTTCTTAGATTAAAAGTCAGTAAGACAGAATTAGGCATTGCTCACTGGCATTTGGTGGAAAATTGTTCTGAAGTGAGCCATTACTATAATTCACATATGGATAGATTCTGGGACGAATTTCCTAACAGTAGCCATGATGAATACGTTAAAAAATTTCATAGATACTTTCTTGGTTGGGTACGCATAAATACTTTATTTGTTGTACTTGATTTTATTACAGTTAGCCATATAGTTCCTTAACTGTGAATCTCGTTTCTCGCAAGTGAATGAACTACAAGATAATGGAGATGAATACTATAACCCTGAGGTTCACAACTTAGCGTTTCGCCCTCAAACGCATGCTTGTTACTCACAATGTCACGTAAACGACATAAAATTTGTGATTTATGATTGAGGTCGCAATTTAATAACACAAACTAGTGGAGTGATGGTTAAAACGAGTATCACTATTATATTAAAATTTATAAATTGTTATTAAGTTGCTATTTATTTTATATTTGTTTTTTTATTGATTTACAAATGACGATACATACTATATGGTATTCTTGAGAATATCATCCAGCTGAAGTATGCATAGGGAATGTCGGTAGTCCTTTTTAAATGCAAATGGTTTAATACTTGCCCATACCACGGTGGAGGCATAAAGTACGATCACTGATAAATATCTGTGGAAACGTTGAGTATTTGGTATGAGAATTTTCCATATTGTCTTTGCAATCCATGCAATTCAAGTTTTTTATTTAGATGATCCAAAAGCCGGAGATAATTGGAAGGTGGTTAATGTAGTGGCACATAGAGGTATATATAGTGATGCTTCACTTGCACGCGATGAAAATGTTGATAACGCCTATCAAGAATACACGTTTGTGAACATACCTAATTACATACCTCTTAATGATCTACATATTGATTTGGGAAGTCTTCCACGATCACCCCCTCAATTCTATATGGAAGATGGTGATCATATGGAGGATGAGAATGAGTATAACGATGAAGAGACATCAGAAGGTGAGGATGAAGATGATGCAAATGAAAATGAAGAGGATAAAATGGATGGGCATCAATTTGATGATGATAAAGAACGATATATCATGAGTGTTTCCAAGTTTAATGATTTTGTTAATCTGTTGTATCCAATTTGATGATGATGAAACATTGATCTCCTATATCCAGATTCTACTGTTTATTTACATATGTTGACATTTGCATTGGTAAGGAGGCAAGTCTCTAATTTACCATCTACACTATGTAATCTGGATGTACTTATGTCACATTAATTGACTCATATTGTCTGATAAGTTTTTCACCAATTTTTTCAGATTCCCACCAAAACCAAGAAAAACACAAGTGTTCTCCCCCTAAAAGCGTGTGTCACATTTACGAAAAAAACTTATTTACAAAAAATGAAGACACGTTTCATATTAAAAGCCAACTACAAAGCCTAAGTTTCTAAAACAAAGCCGAGTGTTACTCAAAGGACGTGCGTTATTGCAAACTTAAAAAAACAAAGCCCAAGTCTCCTTAGGGTTTCATCGCTTCACTTCCCTTTCATTGTCTTCTCCTCGCGCAGCCGAAAACTCTCCACCCTCTCTCCTTCGTTTTTCAATTCGTCTCTCGTCATGCGTTCGTCTCTCGCCATCACCATCACTCTCCTTCCTCACCACACCGTCCATGGCACCGGGTAAGAAAAGAACTATCAAAGAGATAAATGAGGCACTAACAAAGAGCATGAAGCTTCGTTCGCCATCACGTCGCTGTCCGCCACCGAAGTTGCAGAGCCCGGAGAAGCATGTGAAGGCGTCGCCGTCCAAACGTCTGAAGCCGGCGCAACAATAGGAGTCGACTGAAGTTGTAGTGCCTCTGGTAGCTCCACCACCAGTCGAACAACATGTTCCTGATGTCCCAGCTGCACCTCCGGTAGCACCAACACCAAAACCACCCATCCGAAAGAGCCCTAGACCAAAAAAAGTAGCTCCACCACTGAATCCAGTCCCACTAGTGCCATCTGCTCCTATTCGCCCCACCGATGCCTCTTCAGGCCTACCACTCCCTCCTCATATTCGCCCCATCAGTGCCTCTTCAGCCCTATACTCCCTCCTCCTATTCGTCTGCAACTGCCTCCTCCAATAGCTCCGACAGAGCCTTCGGCAGTATCCCCTCCCCTTTTCACAAAGAAAAGTCCTAGGCTGAAATCTGTTGCGATTAAAGCTCCACCCAAAAAAGTCCATACATCCCAGACAGCTAGGCCACTATTTTCAGCCCCTACGCCACCAGCTCCTCTTTGACCTCTAACTTCAAAATCCATAGCCACTGATGCCGTCATCTCAGGAGATATATATGACACTTACTCAGATTTCCATGCACAAAATGAACAACCATCTCCGATGGATTTAGAGCATGAGACTGATGAAAATTCACAATCGGAGCCAATGGACCAAAGATCGCAATCTCCGGTTAATTCGGAGCATGAGAATGAGCCTGTAGCATCCCAGGAAGATTCTCAGAGTGGCAGCTTCATCTAAGCATTCGTCAGAAGTCTGCTAGCGTGAAGGAATATAATTTAATGTTCATGTTTCTTATGCGTTGTATACAACATCATACGGTAATAATTTAATTGTGTTCGTATGTTGGAGATGAAGAGAAGAAGGAAAGCGAGGCGTGGTGATTGGGACAAATGTGTCAACTAAGGTTCATGGGAATTGGAAGGGAAAGAAAATCAAGCTGAAATTCGACGAGTTCGATGTCCCTGACAGTAAGGACGATTCTAGTTTAATAGTACATGAAATTGGAAGTGTAGTGCGCGATTCAGTGCCCATGGTGGCTGCTACTTACGGTGAATTGCTAAAAAAGCATAGGACATTGTCTTAAACCATCTGGACGTAAGCCTAGAAACATATTTTTTTGTAGTTTGTTATTATTTACTGATTACTAACATTAATTATTTTGGTAGGCCCATTTTGAATTTGACTTGAATGACACAAAGTTGTGTAATTACATCACCTTAAAAGCAGCCGAAAGGTTCAAGGAATGGAAGTGGCAGTGCAAGCAACACTACTTGAAGCATGGGGATAAGACGCCGATAAAGTTTAAAGACAGAGAGGACCAATGGAAATGGCTTGTGGCACATTTCCAACAATCAAAGTACAAGGTATGTAAATTTACATAATTTAAGTATCGTTTTTAGGTTGTTTCAATGTTCTAATCTTTTTTTGTATCGACATCACAAGTGTGAGCAGATGAAAGATGCTCGTAAAAAAGGTGAACCATCACGGTGGGAAAAAGACTTTCGCACATCGGGCAAAAGAGCACGAAGTACAAGGACAAGTTGCCCCTTTCATATCAACATTTGCACAAGTTTATTCACCTGAGCCGGATGGTGCATCTTTAGTGGTAATTCTCTTCACATATGTTCGTATTGATGATTTTGTGATTGTATAGTGATGATAAAATTAGTGATATATGTTCTTATTGTTGATGTTCATCAACTTGATAATTATTTCATCTTGTGAAATTTGTGGAGTTTGGAAATATGGTTAACGTGTTGGTATTCGATTCTATTTATTTGTTATTATGCTCTTGTTAACTGTCGTATAATTTGTCATGACCTGTTAACTATTTTTTCATTCGCCATGATCATCTTATGTGTGGTGATAATTTTTGATGTGTGCTGATAATTTTTATTGTGTGTTGATCATCTGATGTGTGCTGATAATTTTTGATTTTTTACTTTTGTTATTAATTCTAATTTAGTTTATAATGTCAAAGAACAAATGAAAAACAAAGTGCGTGATGTGGTCGGTGATCAAGAAGGCAGTACTTTGGATGACCCTTTGCACATGGACGTTCAGTTCGACATTATTGAGGAAGTAGTGGGCCCAAAGACAGGCCAACACATATCTGGTGTTGGCAAATGCGTGAAGAAGCCTCCTCGCCCAAAGGGTGATTATAAGTTGAGTGCCCAAGTGCAAGTCGAACTCCAAGCAAGGGCTGAAGATCGGGTCAGGGTAAAAGAGCTGGAGGATCGCGTAAAGATGCTGGAAGAAATGATGCGAGGGAACAATGGAAGTAATGCTTTGGATGGTGCAACTAGTTTCATGCCTTAGGGTGGTAGTCTTTTGTGAACATGTACTGAACTTAACTTCTGTTTTTTTGGGGCTGTTGGTAGCCTGAAACTTTAGAACTTGCGTGTAACTTTTTGAGTGTCACAACTTTCATGTGATGTGTGCTAATATGTACGGTATGATGTTGAACTAAGAAATGGGTAGTTTGAATGACAGGTTTCTAATTCTATTTTGTTCTATTTTATGCAAATCAAAATCTGTCAAACAGTGTCGTATATGCTATTATAGTGACATAATGAGGGTACTTATGAGACAAGCACACCCTGCCGTATTTTTATTCATATGAGACACCTCACAATCATGTCGCGAGAATGTTAGCCAATACGACACCACCTATGTGTCTATCACATATGTCGCATATGTCCAACACTTCATTCAACCAAATGCCATATACTTATTTGTTTGCTGTCACATGGGAAGTAGTTGATGCAGCAGTACACTTCCATAAAAGACGGTGCAAATCACTGTCATCTAAACGACATTCGTTCTAAAGTAATGTCGCATCTGACTTATGCCACACCACTTACGAGACTGATAAATTGCGACAATTTTACAGTCGTATAATCCTTATACGACTCTATTCGCGCTTAGCCTACTAAGTTTTGAAAGTCGTATAATATGATTTCTGGTGTAGTGTTATGTATTTGTGTTATTACTATCAACTCATAACAAAATCATTATGTACTTATGTTATGAACACATAATATTACCATCTTAACTCCAAACATTGTGTATGATACTTTCTTATCATGTCATTAAAGAGAGAGTTTCAAATATGCTTGTTTAACGATTAATCATAACTTACAAGTCATATGTAAGATGATTATGAGTTATATGAGTTTTGATAAGGGTTAATCGTTTGATAGTAATGCAACAGAGGGTCGTGAGTCATGATAAGCGTTAATGGTTTGACAGTAATGCAATAGAGGGTTGTTAGTCATGATAAGCGTTAATGATTTGCCACTAATCCTAACAAGTTGCATTATATTATATGTAACACAATGGATGGGGGGGAGAAAAAGATTGAGGCGGAATATTCCATCTTGGTTTGGTTGTTGCTATTGCAACAGACTTTGAATTGATGCATTGATTATTGCAATAGAAATATTTTTGTAACTTACGTTGTCTCGTTGTATTTGTGCATGTTGCATTAGACGTGGAGGAAAACGAATTAGTTCAGGCGGGAATTTCAAACTTTTTTGGTCCATACTTTTGCCACACAAGTTGCAACGACTGTACAGTGTTGCATAACACATGGAGGGAATAAATTTGGACGGGGGGAAACAAATTATTTCTAATACGAAATTAGAATAAATTTTGAATTTTTACTTGTTGCAACGTATATTGACAAGTTGCAACGCGGCATTGTACAGTGTTGCATACTACATGGAGGGAATAAATTTGGAAGGGGGGAAACAAATTATTTCTAATACGAAATTAGAATAAATTTTGAATTTTACTTGTTGCAACGTATATTGACACGCTGCATTTGACCATGTCGCATTAATTGTTTAATGTGACTCATTTGCTTTTGTTGCATCACGTTGGTTGCATAACAAGTCTGGGGGGACAAGCGTACTCGCTGAATTTGACACTGCTACGTCACCCTTCTTTTGCGACGATAGTAAAGCTATTTCTTTTGACTTTGTGGCATTATATGTCTAAAATAATGAACATTTACTCACTGCATTGGATGTGTTGCATTAGATGTCTCTTTGCAGCACGTTATGAATTGCACCTTTGGAGGTTATTGCATTAGAGAGTTTATGCCAGGCATTTCCCACTCTACATTCGGATGTGTTGCATAAAACATCTGAAGTAACCTATTTGTGCACGTTGCATTATATATTGTTGCATTTGTGTTCTTATGCAGCGTAAGCGACAACAAAATTTTGTGGCGATAATGTTTATGTCACATCGTCTTTTATGCAATAACGTGTTTCCTTAGTGACAAAAGTGTATTCTGGTGTAGTAAAAGTCAGAGCTTCTAAGTTAACATAGAGAGTCAATCCGCGAGCTTACCTCATACCTAACCCCAAACTCATATGGAAAGTCCTGTCTCGACACATCAAGATTCTAATCCATCTGATTCTTCCATACATCGCTGCCATCGACAACCTTCTCCATCGCCATCACAACCGCATCATCAGCCGTAAAGTAAGGAGCTTGCCAAAATTCACCATCGTCCAACACGTCGCCATCCTCGTCGTCATCGTAGTCAATTCCGAGGTTGAAGATAATTGGATATGAAGAAGAGATGGTGTTTTATGATTTTTAAAAGGGATAGTTGGCGGACCGAGGTGAGATTGCTGATCACTACGCCAGAATACATGCTACGGGACAAATTTTGCTATTTGTCGCTTCCATTTTGTAGCATACAACATTATGACCGACAAATAAAAATAGGTTGGTAGCAATAGCTATATTATGCGACAATTGTTTATGCGGCACCAACTTATATGTCCCTTTCAACGGTTAATGCGACGTTTATATAAGCGACACTACGTTTAAGTCCCATTAACGGTTTAATGCGACAAATGTTTACGCGACTACCCTATGTTTGTCCCGTAATATAGAAAAACTCATGTTGACATCAGCGCCTGGCCTTCTCCCACCCGTTTATGTGTGTAATTGAATACACATTGAAGAGGGTGAACTACCATTTTATGCTTGGGTGACAATTTGCACAAAATATGTCGCGTAAAAGTGAAACATTGAATACAGAACAGAACAACCTAGAACAATTTGCTTGGATGTATATGTATATGTTTTCGAAGTACTTAGCACTTTTACTTGCTTCACATTTCCATTTGCATTTCTATTTTATAATATATTTTATATTAGAATATATTTCAGGATGTATATGTATAATGATTATATTAATGTTTTGTACCTAGATACACATATTTTTTCACTTAAGTGAAATCAATCTTTCTCACAACATATATAAAAATATCAAGTTGAAACTAAAAAGAAAACTGATTATTTATACACTCATATGTGAATGTAATGGGCCAACTTAACTTAGCCCATTAAAAATGCGATAACATATCAATTACTTTTGTTTTGCTAGGGTTTACTTTGCAAGAGAGGAGAAGCGGCGGAAAAGAGAGATGGGACGAGCGAGAAGGTGCTGAACCAAATCGAAGATCGAAGCGACACACTTCTTAGTTTTTAGTTTTCGTTTTCGTTTTTCGATTCGCGATCTTGCTTTTTTGCGATTGTGTGGAAAAGTAGATAAAAATCTGTTCTTTGTGGTTGTGATTGTTACTTGTAACTGCTGAGAAATGGAGTTGGGATCACAGTACGATTCGGTGGATGGAGTGGTGCAGAAGATCATGAGGCTGCACAGATATCTGCCGCCGAGGCCGGCGATAGATGAGGTAGAGGCGGCCAAGGATCTGATCCAGAATTTGGAGGAGGAGGACCAGTTGCGCCTTGAGGCGATTGCGAGACAATCTGTAAGCGGAGAAGTGCCGCAGGAGCTGATTGGTGTGTTGTGTGAAATGCAGAAGAGTTTGGTGCTTTATCATGGCATGGAGCAGAAGCGCGAGGCGTTGCAGCTTCTGGGTCTTGAAAATCTCCACCAACTGTTTGACGAAATGATTCAGAGAGCTTCAAGATGTATTCCCTCTGCTTCTGGTGAGTTTCATTAGGGGTGGTTATTTTGTTTTAGTGTTCATGACAGCTTGATTGTAATTTTAAGTGATTTGGATTGTGCAGGTCATGAAAGCGATAAGTTGAGTTTGATCAAGCTCGCTAGTTTGATTGAAGTTTCTTCTACAAAAGGGTGTTAAAGAACTGAATCTCCAGAACAAGTTACTGGATCAAGTTTCTTCACATTTCCATTGTGAATGTATCTATAATTTTTTGTACGTGATTGTAATAATGTAATTTGAAAATCAATATAAATTTTATTTATTAATTTATATCTATTTAAATTCGAATATAAATTTTTATTGAATTTTTATTATTATTATTTCAATGAAATAATAATAATTGTAAAACCAGGTCTATTGTGCTAAATGAAACACATGTCGCATAAACCGTAAACTTTATGCCACTTGCCAAATTTTTTGTCGCACAGACTTTACGCTACTAAGCAATTGTTACAAAATTTATGCGATGCGTATTTTGTGACATAAACGAAAAACCATTATATGCGACAAACTTTGGACTTTATGCGACGGAAAAAAAACATCTTCTAAACTGTTTTCTGGCGTAGTGGATCGAGCGGATCATTATTGGAGTTCATTTGAGATCGTAGTTGTCGTTGGGTAGGGCTTCTTATAGAGTCATTGGCATCAAAGCCTTCAGAGTGAAATCGCATGTAGGAAGACTAAACAAGAGGAGAACAAGTGTGAAGGTGCACGAGAAAGATAAGACCTAATAACAGTAAATATATATTTTTTTAAACTACTTCCAAAGAATATTATTCAATTCGTAAAACTACCAAGTATATTTTAATTATTTATAAACCAATCCTCTTCATCTCATCCATATATTTCTTCTAATCATGGACTAATATAATAGAAGTTCTAAATTTTCATTTTAAAAACAGATTATCATTTGATCCGCTCCATCTCATGATGCTACATAATTCATACCTTAAGACATAATATATAGTTTATGACTCAAGACCTAATATATAGTTTATGACTCAAGGTATATGAAACAAATTATAGCTGGATCACTCTATTTAGCTCATATAAATAACAGCACACATTAATATGTCAACCCTTTTACATGTGTGAGACCAACCATTCCATCAAGATTAAATAAATTTAGCCTGAGAATCATATCATGCGTGGTGGGTGTGCTCGACGATATAAAATCATGAAGATAATCGATCATACAAGATAATCGGAGGTTATTCACCCAAATGCCCATGTTTCAAATTCAAAACACTCATTTGCCCCCTTTGAAACTCAAATAACCAGAATGCCTTTTTTTTTACATTTCCGGTTTTCAAGAAACCGGGAATGTCAATTTTTATTATTCCCGGTATCCCTCGTACCGGGAATTTAAAAATGATTACGTGGCCTGAAACAGAATGGTCCACGTCGGCCCCAAACAAGGCCACGTCTTCATGTTTCAATACATTCCCGGTATGTGGGAAACCGGGAATAATAATAATTGGCATTCCCGGTTTTCGAGAAACCGGAAATAATAAAAATTGACATTCAACCGGAAATGTAAAAAAAGGAGCATTCTGATTATTTGAGTTTCAAAGAGAACATATGAGTGTTTTGAGTTTGAAACAGGGGCATTTGGGTGAATAACCCGATAATCGGTTACATCTCTCATCTATAAAATGTCTAGACACTACCCTTCCATTACAAGATAATCGTACACGTTTTATCTCATACCACAAAACCCTTCCTTTTTTGTTTTCTTTCACACAAAAGAACCTTATTCCTACCTCTCTCTCCAACAAATATTTTCCACCTCTACTAAGCTATATACCCGACCCAACCGCAGCAATGAGCCCGAGCAGCCGGAAAGCATCATCGTTCCTGCTACTCCTTCTGACAACATCAATACTGCTTGTTGCAGCAACGACGAAGCCGAGTGCACCGGCATTGTATGTGTTCGGCGATTCCTTGTTCGACAGTGGGAACAACAATTTGCTTCCAACCCTAGCCAGGGCCAACTATCTTCCTTACGGCGTAGATTTCGTCAAGGGTCCCACGGGAAGGTTCTCTAACGGGAGAACCGTGGCTGATTTCATTGGTACGACTTACATATGCATGCCACATTTTATTAAATTTATTTCTCCATTCCTTCAAATTAATTATTCAAATAAACATTTCCTATGTTTATAGCGGAATATCTGGGTTTGCCATATGCCCCACCTTATTTGAGTATCAAAAGGAGATCAGCGAATGTGGCCGGAATAAATTATGCATCAGGATCATGTGGAATTCTACCCGAAACAGGAAACATCCTTGTAAGATTATATTGAACCATATTTATTACACTTTTTCTCATCACCCCCATTTTGAGAATCTAAAATAATGCTGTCATTTAGCTGTATGATAATTATATCATAATTAATAAAAAATTAGGCTGAAACTGGAACTGTGTGGTTGCAGCTAGCTAGAATGTTAGCCATAAAATAATCATCATCTTCAAGTACGTTAACATGTGTTTTTGATAAAGTTGGTTTTATCAATTATTATTGATGTCACAAATTCATACTTCTTCTCAAGTGTCACCAACTTGGTACTGCTACAAACAATGTGAATTTTCCAATTTGCATCTTCATCGCGAAATATTTTCGTATGCCCCTTAATTTTTAGTAATATTTTTGAAACCGTACGTGACTCATGTATTTGTTAGATGTGTACGTCGTAAACCACGTTCTGAAGCCCCCCAACTTAAATTCTCAAGATACATTTCTTTAAGTATGTATATGCGTTTATGTACGTAGCTCAGACGTTATAGTAGTAGTAATTGCTTATTAGACCGCCACCATTTTGACAACTGCCTGGCTGTTGCACAATGTCCATTATCTAGTTTACTATTTTCTTCAATTAGGTTGCAATAAACACATACTGATGAAAATATGAGTTTGTGATTTAATGTGGTTTGTCAAGCTAGCATTAGCTGACCAGAACCTTTCGGGTTAATGCAGGGGAAATGCCTTACTCTGAATGAACAAATAAGTTTGTTTCGGTCAACTGTCACGATAAAGTTGTCGAGGCAACTGAACGGCACAGATGCACTCATAAGTCATTTATCCAAGTCAATATTTATAATCTCTGTTGGCAGCAACGACTATATCAACAACTACCTTCAGCCGCAGTTCTACAAAACCAGCCAGAGTTACCCTCCAAAGGAATTTGCTCAACTCTTGGTCAATTCGCTCAAGGAAAGACTGCATGTAAGCATTATTACAATTAGTATATTGTTGATAGCAGGAATTAAAAAGCAACTGAGTTAATGAGAATTGATTTATTTTTTACAGAGATTGTACGATATAGGGGCTAGAAAAGTTATCATGTTTGAAATTGGTCCGATCGGATGCATACCATCCTTAACAAGGACGCATAAGCACGACGGACAGTGCGTTGAAGAATTCAATAAGCTTGTCATCTACTTCAATGATCTGCTCCCAACGATGTTGAACAACTTAACGTCTACCCTCCCAGGATCGATGTTCGTAGACGGACATGCTCACTGGATAGGATATGATGCAGTTACAAACCCAAAAAAATATGGTAATTTAGACATAACAATTAATTCATTTGTTTCATGGCCTAGTGAAATCTTCCGTCATATACTGTTTATAAAGCTGTCGTTCATTTGATGATTTTATTTTTGTAGGGTTGGTTGATAGCGTTAACCCATGTTGCAAGGCTTGGTTCAATGGGACCTCTGGATGCATTCCTCTTTCCTCTCCCTGTCGCAACGTCGATCAACATTATTTTTGGGACGCTTATCATCTTACCCAGTCTGTCTACTCGGTCATAGCCACTCGATGTTTCAATGGCACAGATGTTTGTTCCCCCATGAATATCGAACAACTAGTAGGACTTTGAACATCATATATTGGGTGAACCATCTCGACTTCAATTATTATTTGATATGATTTTTTAAAAATTTACCATCTTAATTCAGTTTTCATTTTGATTACCGAAATGTCCTTTTTTAAAGAAAGTGGTCCCGAACTATGCTTTATCTTTTCAGCTTGCTTCCCACACTTCTCTTTCTAAAGAGAGCGTTATTTCGAACCGCGCTTTAAACCCTGTGTTAATAATGAATTTCGTGCTAAATTATGTGGATAGCGCACCCACTACACCATTTTGTCTCTTATGTCACTAACCTGAAATAGACGCATAAGGACATATTCAGCCGCATAAGACTTGATGCGATTGCGGCCAGTGACATAAGGTCCAGTCGTATTACGAATGTGACATAAGGTCTATTGCGACTGACTATGGTACATCAGCCGTATAACATATGTTAAGTGACAAACCTATGACAGCCGCGTAAGGAGATAAGTCAGTCGCAGTAGGATATAAAAGTGTCAATCTCAGACCACTATTTACTGGATTATGTTTGACGCTTAAGTAATTTGTTTGCAATGTCAGTCGCTTTAGGAGATTACTTCGTAGTACAATGAGACGCATAAGGTGAATGTTTTTTATTAAAGTGAGTCGTCTAAGTATAGATAATGTATTTCAATGTGCCGCAAAAGTTTATTTAAGTATGGTATTGTACTGGTTTGCAGTCGCATTAGTACAAATAATGGTATTTTGCAAATACACCTACATTCAGAAATCACCTGTTTTAGGCAAATGATCTTAATTATTACACAATGCTAGAAACAGTTTTTTTCCAGCACCAAAAAGGATAACAAGTTCAACCAGCGGGACAATACATTACACAAAAAAAGAGTTAATTTTCAAATGTCAAGCTACATCAAACTAGACAACACCCAAACCAAAGCTCGCACCATCGGAGACATTGCATCCATGCCCAGAAACCCCCACTCCCAGTCGGACCATTTCTTCAAGCGCCTTTAGCCGATCCTCAAACACAGCATCCCTTTTGGTAGCCTCTTCTTTTACCTTGAAAAGCTCTTCCTTCAGCACGTGGTTACATGCCCCGCCACTAGGGCAAGGAGGCCTCCTTATAGTACCACCTACTCCGGACACTTGAGTCCCTTTCTTTTGCCCAACAGCCTTATAAATAATGTCTACTTGTTTGTCTGTCGGTAGGGGATCATCATCAGTAACAACGCTGTCTGGGTCATCAGAATCATGGTCATGGTCATGGGTCAGCAACTTGACTTCGGCACACATTTGCTCCTATGAAAAATTAGAAAACAATGTATAAAAAAGAACACGTCATGCCTAAAAAAACGATATACTTAAATATAGTTATAAACTTTCATCTTCACGAACAAATAACAGAGCACACATTGATATATATTAATAATATGATAAAACAACATAATATTAAAACTGCATTGATCTAAATAACTGGGCATAACACATATATTAGTAAAATTGTCTAGCAACAAATCTTTACCATATTGACAATATGTATGTTATCATATTCATAACCAACACATAACATAAAACAAAATCGACAGTGACATTACAGAACACCAATCCATTTTCGCGAAACAATTGAAAATAGTCTAATATAGACTATGTCATTAACACTTTTATAACCAACCATTTGTCAATGTACAAACACTGAAATTGTAAAGCAGGATTGAGTAAGTTATCACTAAAGGACCGCTTTTAGGCTCCTGTGAGTAAACCTCCTCAAATGCAGTAACAAAGGGCGCTTTGTGTCCCTTTTCCAAGTGCTTTAATGCTCGGATGCAGAATGGAGTGTTACCAGAATGATGGTTCATTTTTTTGAGCCTAGCACCTTTCATTCTTGCAGAAATAGCCTACATAACAAAGGAAATATTAGAAAGACAAAAAATAGTGAAGTTAATTTCAAAAAAGTAAAGGATAAGTTACAAAACATAACCTACTGACCAGGCTCCTGAAAGTGCTGTACAAGCCATTTCCCCCTCATCCTTTCTATGTATGAACTCCTTGAGGATCTTCTCTCCATGGGCCAAATAGTGAGTGCGGCAATCTGATTTCCAGTCTTTATAGCGATTATTGGCTGTCCTTGTTATAAACTCCCAGAGCAAAGTGTCATTCTTGGGGAGGAAGAAATGCGGCTACACAGAAAACATTAAAGTAAACATGTAAGTAGAACACCTTTGTAATTAAGGATTATGACTATAATGCTTAATTATGACTAAACTAATTAAACTCACGCTTAGCTAATTGCCCACTATGTCCCAGTGCTTGGGCTACAGTTCAGTATATGTTGAGGCTACCATTGGCACTTTCTCCCTTACACAAATCCCAATCTGATGAGTCATCATGCTATGAATCTTCACACTAACAGGCCCATTAGCCTCTACTATGCACTCCACTTTGACCCTGGTCCCTTCTATTTATAGTCTCGGCAGAAAATCGCACTGTAGCAGTCCCAGTCGGTCGACTGGGAAGTGCTGGTCGGCTCAGTCGGTCGACTGAAGGTTGAAAAGGCAATATCGAGTAGTGGTCTCCCAGTCGGTCGACTGAAATCCCAGTCGGTCGACTGCGCAAGTGAAAACTGTGAGGCTCCTGAGGCCTTCTTCCAGTCGAGCGATTGGAGACTCAGTCGAGCGACTGGGCATCTGAAGCTCCAGGTCAGTCGATCGACTGGAGGGTTCAGTCGACCGACTGCGCAAGTGAAGAATGTGAGGCTCCTGAGGCCTTCTTCCAGTCGACCGACTGGTACAGGGGAGCTTCCCAGTCGACCGACTGGAGGTCTTTTTTTGCCCATATTTTTCTCAAGTCTTCGATTTTTCCCCGAGTTTTCGTATTTCGGCTTAGACACTGAGATATCCTGTTTTGTACCTGAAACGTACGAAAAGAGATCAAATGACATCAAATTATCGCCGGAAACGAACTAGAGCTATAGTGAAAACGGGTATTAATAAGTCGAAAACTCGACTTATCAACACTCCACACTTAAGCTTTGTTCGTCCCGAGCAAAGTATGCAAATATGTCAAGGTCGTGCAAATGGCGAAATGCTAGTGGCGCTATGTTTTTTGTCTATTTTCCTCACTAGCTTTCACAAGGTCTCGATCATTATTTCTAAACATGTTATTGAAAAGTAAATGCAAGTATATACAACCTAACTAGCTCCTTTCCGTAGGCGTTACGAATGCATTTAGCTTATGCATTAAGCCTTTAAACTCCTAGGCTACCCTATTGGACGAGTTATAGTCTCGTGAGAGTTTTCAGAAAAGGGAATACTCACAAATCCCAAATGCACCTATCGCATGAGAATGAATGCAAGAGTGCTCAACCAAGGCGAGGATTTCTCAAGACCAATCCCTCACCCCAAACTAGGACTATCATCACAATACCATCAAAAGAACTTTTGAACCATTTGAGTACCCATGAGGTTGTGCATTCAAGATTATCAATACTAGAGGTATCAAATGTCTCATCCAAAGTTCCACTCATTTTCCAGGTAATACAATAGAAGCAAAGTTAATAGTTTTGGACAAAAGAGTGTCAAACGCTCACCTATGCTAGCTAGGGCTAGTCCATTGGCTCACGACATGTAACTCATTCCCAAGTTTTAGGCGCTTAAGCCATAATCCATAAGGGAAGAGGAGTTTGACACTAGAGTTCTTAATAAACAAGCATAGACCAAATGATAACTCCGTGCAAGCACATGGGTCGTCCAAAAGTCATTCTAACAAGCACACAATGCAAATGATGAATCCCGCACAAATGAAGAATGGAGGAAAACATAGAGTCAAGTTTTAAGTGCTTCTTATTTTCTTTTTGAAATGGCCTTTGGCCTACAAATGCTTTCGAGGGGGAACTTTTCTTCCTAACCCCCGGCATTTGTATCATTTTTGAAGCAAAACTTCTCTAGCGCTTTGAGAGAGTTTTTAGTCGGGGCTTTGCCCTCTTTGACCACAAAAACTTTTTTGTTGGGGTCTATTTTTCGCCCTCTTTTGACTCCACACTTAAAACTTGACAATATGTTCAAAAAGTGTATGGAATGTGCGGGAAGCAATCATAAGCATGGCACTAAATTAGCAAACTCAAGTCACCAAGGAGCAAACAAAAGGTCTAAGTTTTCGTGAAAATTTTAAAAGTGCTTGCTAAAACTTAATCCAAGGTATTTCAACGAAAATACTTAGAAAATTAGATAGACAAGGGATAGCAATGATATTGATTCACAAGAATGCACATTCAAGGGACTAGGTCGGTTCTAAGTTCAAGATCCAATAAATGTGACAAGTAGGCTAGATGTGATTTGTAGGGATTTAGAATCGATAGTCACAAGCCTATGTGGTTGAAAACACTCTCGTGTAGGGATAATGTGCAAAAGATGCAAATGTCCATCTAAGAATGATATGCGTGGCATGCAAACATGTGAACTATGGGCATCAAACCACGCCACACTTAATTCAAGCTTAGTCCCTAAGCGCAAAGAATGATAGAATATAGGCAAAGGCGCATAGGAACTCCCCTCGTTTGTAGTGCCGATGACATAACTCTTGGGAGTGAGAAATAACCTCTTTGTTGCGAATGTAGACAAAGACGGTGAATTTGGACATGATAATGATATGTAGATGTATATCCTGGAAAGTGAACAACATAAATGGTAAACACCGTCGATATCATAGAAAAGTGTAGCATACAACCAAAGGCGAGTCAAGAGTATATCACACAAAATGGCATACATCATCCAAAATTGCGCGAAAAGGCGACTTAACATCCAAGTACATGATCTAAGCAAGAAAGCATCAAATGATAGACAAAAGTGAGATCAAAATGCAATACAAGCTCAAGATGTAGCCTCATCTCCTCCTCGAGCGACCTCTCTAGCAGAATCTCCAACTCCCTCCTCTCTAGCAGAATCCTCTCGCTCTATCGTGGCGCCAGTGTATCTCGAGCCCTCCGCTCTAATGGAACTCTCTCGTGCTATCGTGCCCCCAGGGAGTGGTGTGCCTGCCTCCCCTACTCTAGAAGCTGGCGTGGTAAGCAAAGGGGAGGCGCCACGAGGGGCATCAAACTCTGGAGAAACTGGAGGAGCTACTGGACCACCAGAGCGTCTGACCATGGATAATACTGAAGACCGGAGCCACTCCCACTCCTGGCGAGCTCTCGCGTCAGACTCTCTAACAAAATCCTCCAGTCGAGTCAAGCCACTCCTCAGGTCGGCAATATCAGAGGAGATCCTCTGTCTCCACTCAGCTGAGTCGTCTGTGGCAGGAGGAGGGCCCTCGACAGCAGGCTCCATGGGTGGCAAATCCTCATCCATGCGTGCCTCCTCAGGAATGGGAGCTGGGGGCTCGTCGGCTGGAGGAGGGGAAGGAATAGGAGAGGAAGGAGGGAATGGGGTGAGGTTGGCTAGGCAATAAAGGGGGTTGCTCTGCTTGAAAAACCTCCTCCGATACACCGCATAATCCCGAAGCTCCTTCTTGTGAGGCTTCATGTCTGTCTCCCAAGTCTTCCCGTCCTTCTTGAGGATGTGCATATGCTTCATGGTGGGCAGGTCAAGTGTGCTCTTGGATGCCTTGGGGCATCCCTCATGGCCAAAGGTGAAGTTACACCTTAAGGCTAACAATGTGATCAAGGAGCCACCTCCCAAGGCACGATTTTTCGAAACCTCCTTAACAATGGCCCGAAAACGGGTGGCAAGGATACCAAGCCAATCAATGACCTCTCCGTGATCAATAGCTATCATGAGGTCCATATCCGGGAGGGTAAATGACCTAGCCTTCGCCGTCCGGGTGTTTATCCCAATGGCTATGAGGTGGTGGATAATCTTCCACACCGGGTCGGTAATCGCCGAAGAGTTGTAGGATGATACGAACCACTCATTCCGCCCCGAAATCCTCTTCCAAAATCTGGACTGCTTGTGCTCAGTGAATTTCCGGGCTATAGCATCATGTAGAGGGAATCCCAGCCATTCCCGGATAATACTCTCCTTAATCTTAAACTCCCTTCCTCCCAAGACAAATTTCCAAGAGGATTCCCTATCGTCTCCCTCCTCCTCATCCCACTCAAAAGAGCAAATAAACTCTTCAACTACCCTTGGGTAGGACCCCGGATCATCGTTAAACACAAAATTCAGTCCACTATGGGTAAGTCGGGAGTGTACCTCATCCGTGACCGCACTATCGATGCCTCGAAGGAGCTCCATGTCGGGGTAGAGAGTGGGGATGGCCGTCTTCCCCTTCTTCTTGAGGATGGCATGGTGGGTGCGGTGCGTCTCGTCTCTAAACTCTAGAGGCACCGAGAAGGGGTATGGAGTCGGAAATGGCAAAGGTCCCTCCAATGGTCCTTCATGTGGCACTATCGGGACGAGGGCATTGGAAAGAGACGCTTCGGCTACGGGTGAGGGCTCTCTAGGCAATGGAGGAGATGGTGCTCTAGGGATAGGAGGAGCCGGGGCCGACGTCTTCTTTGGCTTCTTCGGTGCGGAGGAAGCACCCTTTGAAGGCTTGCTCTTCTTAGGAGGAGGTGCGGGAGCAACCGGAGGAGCGTCTATCTCCTCATCAGAGGCTGAGCTATCGTCCCTCAATGAAGCTCTCAATGGCCTCCGTTTGCGAGGAAGGAGAGGCACCTCATCTTCATCCTCATCAATGATGCGATCATCTCTCGAGGGCTCTTGGGCAATCTCCTTGCCTTTCGATTTGGACGATGAACTGGCACGAGGCATGATTGGAATGGACTGGAGAAACTGAGGACTGAGCTGAACTTCTTTTTCAGTCGGTCGACTGAACCCAGGCAGAACTCTCAGTCGGTCGACTGGAGTGGCGAATCAAGGTCGAAACTTGGAGTTTTTCAATCGGCTTCGGCGAGCGGAATCGATGCTTGGGGTATGCAATCGGATGGATTCCGAGCAGGATGGGCGGTCGGACGAGTGCTGGCGATGCCGGAGGAAGGAGATCGGCCGTGGTGAGGTTTCCGATCAGAAATCGAAGATGCGGGTGGCGAGGCAAGGTCGGGAAGCTTGATGGCTGGGATCGGCTGTCGATGTGAAGGCGAGGCGAGGGTGGAGGTTGGAGGCTGGTTGGAGTTCGGGTTGGCCGGAGCTTGGGCTGGTGAGTGCGGGAGTCGGTCGAGTCGGTCGGATGGAAGAGGGAGTCGGGCGAAGTGAGAAAGAAAAGGGAAGTAATGGGCTTTTGGATAAGCACTGCCCAGTCGGTCGACTGCGTAAACAAAGATATTGATGCATCTGAGAACATGAAGGAGTCGGTCGACTGAGATCCCAGTCGGTCGACTGAGACTGGTTGGATTTCCATTCCTTCTCAAGCATTTATTCAGTCGGTCGACTGAGATTCTGGCCACTTGCCAGTCGACCGACTGGAGCATGAATATCAGCTTCAACGATTTTTGCTCCTTGATTGAAACCCCAACTCCACACTTAGAATTTTTACTCCTCAACACAAACGAACACACTCAATATTCTCATGAATTTCAGTACAACTCAAGGCATGCTCTCTCAAGAAATGACTAGCATATATATACGATGTTCAACAAAAAGCAAGCTAGGATCATTCCTCCATACTTAAAACGCCACCATTATCAAGAAAATTCATGCAAACCTTATATCACGTCGCACATGCCTAATCATGCATTTAAAATCGTCCCAATCACCAAGCCACACGACAAGTTCACAAAACGCATGCTACACATATATGAAGATTACTTGTGCATAAATGGACGACTCACAAACCGGGGTACCTCCCGTGAGGGCCTAGTTTAACGTCTTGGCAAAGACCGAGCCGATCCTTTTCTCACTAAGAAACACACTTGAGGAGTCCTTAGCTAGGATCCCTCCTCAAGCGGATAAAGGCTCTCTATGGGTCGGTCAAAGAGTAGGTCACTGATGGACCATAATTATACGAATCAAAAACACAGTTAAACCCACTAAATTAGACTGTTTGTCTATTTAACTTCTGCTTGTTAGTCCCGATATATTTCTACAGGGTATTTTTGAGCTTAGAGAGAATACACGCTAAGGAGAGGATTTTACGCAGAAAAGATGTTACGAGTCATTCCAAGGTCACGATCAGACGCTGACTGAAGAAATCTAAAGATCCTGACATGGAATCATTCAAAACAAATCCAACCAAGGAACAATCAAAGTCAGACGGAGCGAAATTGGACTGATAGTTTTGTGAAAAGACTGCACAAAACTGTCAAAATGCACTCATGGACCAAGGTGACCGGCCACCTTGCTTGGAGGTGGCCAAAGCCACCCTTCTCCTCCCCTTGCAACCGGCAACCGGCGGCTCAACCTCCCCCAACCGGCGGCTTTTGGCTCCCCCCATGTGTCATCTCCTCCTTGCTCCTCCCTTCTCCTCCCTTGGATCAAAAATACATGCCCCCCATCTCCACCCTCCATTTCTCTCAAGTTTGGCTATAAATACCAAGCCAAACCTCATTTGTAATCATCCCATTCACAACACAAAATCACTTATCTCTCTAAGTTTGGCAATTTGTAAGTTTGGTTTTGAAATAATACTCCTGTTGGTTCTTGAGTATTATAACGGTTTTAGAGAATACTCCTGTTGGTTCTTGAGTATTCAAGTAGAAATTGGGAATACTCCTGTTGGTTCTTGAGTATTCCCCTTTACTTACTGTCTTTCAAAAACTCCCGAGTATTTAGCTATGGTATCCACCTCTATGGATATTCGTAACTAAACTCTTCATTCGGTTGAAGGGGTGTACTTGTATCATAAAATGTTTTAGACTTTGCTTTAGTATTTTTTCTCTGTATTCAAAACTTGTTCGATGTGCCATATATTAGGCCAGAACTTTCAAGGTTGAGTGGATGCTTGGAATGGCAAAGCTCTTCCGTGGAAGTTCGTAAACATACTCGGATAAGTGGATGCTTGGAATGGCAAAGCTTATCTGAGGAGTTTGACCTCTCTCAAACACCATTTGATTGCTCGGGAATGACTGATCAAATGGATGCACACAGGCTAATATACCTTGGGATGGGGTATTAGTCTAAGTAGAACAAGGGCTCTACGTTTTTTGCAAAAGTCTAGACAGTGTGTGCAAATCGAGTGCTTGGAATGGCCTTGATACACTTTCAAACATTTTTGCAAAAGACTAGACAGTGTGGCAAATCGAGTGCTTGGAATGGCCTTGATGCACGTTTGAATACTTAGAAGGATCACTAAAGGTCAATGATAAACAGGCTATGATACAAAGCCCCCGAAACTGAATGTTTTTTCCTTAAAATCAAACAACACCTGCACTTACTTTCGTAGTATAACTGCCTTAATCAACTGCACTCATCATCCGGAGGACTTGCCAATCACGCATCACCCGCTGTAAGTCTTCTTTGTATTTTCAGTATTTAATTTTCTGTCATTTACTTTTCCGCACTAAAACCAAAACCAACCAACCAGTCACTTACTTTTCCGCGCTAAAATCTCAATCAACTTAAAACACGCTCCCTCGCTGTATAAATCACCTCAAAGAGCAACTATCCCCCTAATTCCTTTGGGTTCGACCCCTACTTACCACTTGCTACCCAGTAGTGTAGTCGCGAGTAGCGGACTATTATAAATTTATTTGTACATTTGCTCTGACGACAAGCATCTGTCAAATTGGCGCCGTTGCCGGGGAATTAGTTAATTAATCGGATAAGTTCTTTGAATCAACACGCGCTTTGAAACAACCATGTCTCGCGAAGGGAGCCACCATGACTACCAGGATGACGACGAGATAAACCTATACGATCAAAATGATGAGGTGCCACTTCCATTTATCGACGATCCGGAACAACTCATCAGAAACAGAAGAGCTCGTGATAGGGGAGGCCATCAGAAGAAACCAAGAACCGCCCGAGGACCGAAATGCAGCTACTCCAGTACAACAACCCCCTAGATATCCACCACCCCCCCCAACCTCGACAAATGCCAAGACAAGAACCTGTCTACGATAACTACTATGGGGATAACAACTACCATGAACCTACTATGGGAGAATTAAACGCCCCCAATTTCGAAACACAGCCGTGGTGTATTTACGAGAGCCCTGAACTAGAAAACATAACCATCAACGCATCAGTGGCCCACAGCTTGCCAAAATTCTCAGGAGCTCAAGGAGAATCTGCCACAACTCACCTCCAACGCCTGCATGGAATTTGCCAAAATCTAAAGCCCAATCGAGTGAATATGGACGACTTCAAGTTGAAGGCATTCTATTTTTCCCTCATAGACTCGGCAAACGATTGGTTCCTTTCATTGCTTTCGGGAAGCATCAGAACATAGGTTCAGATGCAAGGGAAATTCCTGGGCAAATACTACCCAGCAGGAAGAGCAATGCAAGTAACAAGACAACTGCAGGACATAAGGCAAGGACCTAATGAGACCATGTACGACTACCTGGAGAAATTCAACCACCTGGAGAGAAGCTGCTGCACTCTTGGACTACCCGAGAAACTCACCATTGAGTATCTCATTAACGGATTAAGACCCTTAGACAAAATGCTCCTGGATGCCTCAGCTGGAGGATCCATAATGAATCTATCATTAAGAAGCATAAGGGATCTCATCACCAAGGTTGCTGAAAATGCCCGATTTAGAGAAGAGACAACTAGGCAGGAAGAATTTTCCCGAACAAAGAATGTGGCAAGAGCTGAAACACCGATGAGCTCTATTCCTGAAGAAATGAAACAGTTAAAGGAGATGATGATTCAGATCCTGCGAAGACAGCCAGTTCCAGTAAAACCTTGCGAGTTTTGTGATTCTACTGACCACAAAACTGACGAATGCCCGACATTAATAGAAAAGGAACCGGCAGAAGTAGATGCAGTGGGAGGATACCAGGGATACAACAACAACAACGACAGAGCCGGACAAAACAGACAGTATGGTCAAGCAACCAACCCGAGCTGGCGTAACAACAACTATCCTCAGAAGGAAGCAAAACCAGCTGTCCCTCAACTAGCTCAGTCATTCTACCAACCCCCCCACCGACAGTATAACTAGAACGCTCCATCAGCAGGCCAATATCAGCAAAAAGGACCAAATCAGTACCAAACCGGCCCGAACAATCAGCAGGAACCAAGCAAGTCGCTCGATGACACGATAAAGGAGCTCGCGGGAAACATAAATCAATTGGGTGCTTCGCTACACCAATACCAGGCGAAAACTGACGGGGCAATTTCAGAATTGGCCAAACAGATGTCCCAGCTCGCCACCACAATGTCAACACTCTCCAATGAACCTGGCAGACTTCCTTCACAAACCATCCAAAATCCAAAGGCAAATATTAGCATGATAAGGAGGTCAAACATAAAGGCAACACTAGGAGAAGTAGCACGATCCCCAACTTACAAACTCACAAGCAAGCACTTCACACGTAGGCATCGTTCTAATTGGAATCAAGAGGAAGACCGACCCAATGATGGCAAAACATGGGTCACGCATGCCGACAATGGACGGTATGCATTCACCGTCTGCATAACACCACCATCAATCATACACTCCGACATACCAGCATCTGGATGGGATGACAATGACAATTTAAGGTGGAACTCCCCAACTAATATTTATGCTTCAAAGCAAAATATTGAGGAGTCCAATTATACAAATCCTAAGCCAAGGAATGGTCAGAATGGCCCTACAATAGAAAGAGCCCTCACTTCAGATCATGAGTCACAACCGGAAAGAGATAAAGACCCAGGGGCCTTCACAGTCACCTGCGGTATTGGTGAAACCCAGATTCATAAGTGCTTAGTCGATCTTGGTGCTGCTGTCAATGCCATGCCTTCCTCCTTATACTACTTATTAGGACTTGGTCCATTGAAGCCGCCCAGGACAAATATCGAGCTAGGAGATAAGTCGTGCATCCGCCCGGTTGGAGTGCTGGAAGATGTAATACTCCATGTGGGAGAGCTCGTCGTTGCTGCAGACTTTTATGTGATACAAACAGGAGAGACCAGCGAGGACGACCCTCCAACAATAATATTAGGACGACCAATCCTCTACGCTACTAAAGCAAGAATCGATGTGGGCAAGGGCTCATTATCGCTTGAGTTCGGCGGCAAAATTGCAAATTTCTACATTGATATTAGCCGCGCAGATACAAAAAAGCCGCCAGATATTATACCTATCTCAGATCGCGGTACACGGATTTCTAACCTGACACAAGAAACCGAAAAAGCAACAAGACCAGCAGCTATGGTCAAAGGCTCCCCGCCTTCTCAGAAACAATGGAAAGAAAAAACACCAAAACCATGGAGTTCCAACCCAAACAAGAAATCAGGAAAAGGCAAGGCAAAAAGCAACACAGGAATGGTGGCGAAATTTGACCTGAGCCACCCATGGGACCCAAACCAGTAATCCACAACGAGGTACTGTCGAGCCAACGACGTTAAACAAGTGCACTGGTCGGGAGGTAACCCGACACTATCTTACTTTCTGTCATTTAAATTCTGTCATTTAATTTTCTGTCTTAGTCATTCTCACATATATATATTAGCTTGCATGACTTTTGAACTAAGGTACGCCTTCGTTCAAAAGTGTGGGGTGAGAACCACCGTTGTATATAAATAACATGCTTGCTGTTTTTTTTAATAGTATCTTTTTGAAAATATGAACTTAAGAATGTGAAAAAGATAGATCATAATTCATGCATCAACCTTGTGAAAATTCAAATGTTTAAAAACTTAGAATGTAACTTCTCATTTGTTCCTTTGTGCTGAGATAAACTAGGGATGTGGAGTTGATAGAAAATGCCCTAGAGAGGCTTGGCAAGCAATCGAAGGATCGAATCAAACTATATGGTTTTCGAAGTCAGTGGAGGCTGCACTTCGGGTTTCAGTGAAGATTGAAGTCATCTCCGCCATGCAGTGTTTATGCAAAAAGAAAAAAAGGCGAGGACGGGAATCAGACCGTCCTCTCTCTAGTCAAAATAGCCGAGAAAATAGATGAGCGACCCTCATCTTGACCCGCGCGAAACGACAGCGATGAGAGGAGCGGGGAGGTATTTCCATATGCTCGCGGGCGATGATTGGACCTCCCAAAAAGGCTTGAGAAAATGGACTAGCAAGTCACAAAGAAGCAAAAGCTCGAAGAAGCAAATCAAGAGGCCAAAGGCCCAAAATTGTGAAGGTTTTAACCGAACAAAAAGTGAAGAACTCAAAGAGTCAAATCAACGGCCAACGGCCAATTCACTACAAAAGCAGTCCCTCGCCAAAAAGAAATCAAAAAGACCAAACCATTGAAACCCGAACCAAATCACGTGCTAGAGAAAGCTACAAGAAAACCATATAGTACGAGACGGTCCCGAGATTGCAGTCCAGGAGCCTAAAAACGGCTATCTCCCGAAACATCCAAAATACTTTGCATCTCAGCACGGAGGTACAAGTATCAAGTTTCTTCTATTTATTTACGCAGTTTAATTTGGTAATAAGTAGTAATGCATGAATTAGGATAAATCGAGTCCCACAGTCTAATTTTCATATTTTAACAAACTTACTTAGTGCCGCCCTTTAATAGCATTGTTCGGGACGAACAACTAAAAGTGTGGGGTGATCTGATGGACCATAATTATACGAATCAAAAACACAGTTAAACCCACTAAATTAGACTGTTTGTCTATTTAACTTCTGCTTGTTAGTCCCGATATATTTCTATAGGGTATTTTTGAGCTTAGAGAGAATACACGCTAAGGAGAGGATTTTACGCAGAAAAGATGTTACGAGTCATTCCAAGGTCACGATCAGACGCTGACTGAAGAAATCTAAAGATCCTGACATGGAATCATTCAAAACAAATCCAACCAAGGAATAATCAAAGTCAGACGGAGCGAAATTGGACTGATAGTTTTGTGAAAAGACTGCACAAAACTGTCAAAATGCACTCATGGACCAAGGTGACCGGCCACCTTGCTTGGAGGTGGCCAAAGCCACCCTTCTCCTCCGCTTGCAACCGGCAACCGGCGGCTCAACCTCCCCCAACCGGCGGCTTTTGGCTCCCCCCATGTGTCATCTCCTCCTTGCTCCTCCCTTCTCCTCCCTTGGATCAAAAACACATGCCCCCCATCTCCACCCTCCATTTCTCTCAAGTTTGGCTATAAATACCAAGCCAAACCTCATTTGTAATCATCCCATTCACAACACAAAATCACTTATCTCTCTAAGTTTGGCAATTTGTAAGTTTGGTTTTGAAATAATACTCCTGTTGGTTCTTGAGTATTATAACGGTTTTAGAGAATACTCCTGTTGGTTCTTGAGTATTCAAGTAGAAATTGGGAATACTCCTGTTGGTTCTTGAGTATTCCCCTTTACTTACTGTCTTTCAAAAACCCCCGAGTATTTAGCTATGGTATCCACCTCTATGGATATTCGTAGCTAAACTCTTCATTCGGTTGAAGGGGTGTACTTGTATCATAAAATGTTTTAGACTTTGCTTTAGTGTTTTTTCTCTGTATTCAAAACTTGTTCTATGTGCCATATATTATGCCAGAACTTTCAAGGTTGAGTGTATGCTTGGAATGGCAAAGCTCTTCCGTGGAAGTTCGTAAACATACTCGGATAAGTGGATGCTTGGAATGGCAAAGCTTATCTGAGGAGTTTGACCTCTCTCAAACACCATTTGATTGCTCGGGAATGACTGATCAAATGGATGCACACAGGCTAATATACCTTGGAATGGGGTATTAGTCTAAGTAGAACAAGGGCTCTACGTTTTTTGCAAAAGTCTAGACAGTGTGTGCAAATTGAGTGCTTGGAATGGCCTTGATACACTTTCGAACATTTTTGCAAAAGACTAGACAGTGTGGCAAATCGAGTGCTTGGAATGGCCTTGATGCACGTTTGAATACTTAGAAGGATCACTAAAGGTCAATGATAAACAGGCTATGATACAAAGCCCCCGAAACTGAATGTTTTTTCCTTAAAATCAAACAACACCTGCACTTACTTTCTTAGTATAACTGCCTTAATCAACTGCACTCATCATCAAGAGGACTTGCCAATCACGCATCACCCGCTGTAAGTCTTCTTTGTATTTTCAGTATTTAATTTTCTGTCATTTACTTTTCCGCACTAAAACCAAAACCAACCAACCAGTCACTTACTTTTCCGCGCTAAAATCTCAATCAACTTAAAACACGCTCCCTCGCTGTATAAATCACCTCAAAGAGCAACTATCCCCCTAATTCCTTTGGGTTCGACCCCTACTTACCACTTGCTACCCAGTAGTGTAGTCGCGAGTAGCGGACTATTATTGATTTATTTGTACATTTGCTCTGACGACAAGCATCTGTCAGTCACATTTTGTTCATCCCGAACTTCTTCTCTGTAATGCTTTAGCATTGCCCATTTGCCGTAAAGGTGGTTCCGTCATCGTTGAGCAACTCTACATGTCCATCCTTGTGAGGCTTGTGGACAACGAATGGACCACTCCATCGGCTCCTCAATTTTCCCGGGAATAATTTGAGCCTAGAGTTAAAGAGTAAGACCTTCTCTCCCCTTTTGAACTCACGACGAAAGATTTTCTTGTCGAGCCATTTCTTAGTCTTCTCTTTATAGATCCTAGCACTCTCGTAGGCTTCATTCCTTATTTCCTCTAACTCATGGAGTTGAAGGACCCTATTATCTCCCGCCGCTTGTAAGTCCATATTTAATAGTTTAATAGCCCACATCGCCTTGTATTCCAATTCTACCGGCAAATGGCACGGTTTCCCATATATAAGGCGATAGGGAGACATTCCAATAGGGGTTTTGAACGCCGTACGATAGGCCCACAGAGCGTCATCTAGCTTCGATGACCAATCCTTCCTTGAGCTTCCCACGGTTTTCTCCAAGATTGCTTTGATTTCTCGGTTTGATATCTCCACTTGCCCACTAGTTTGTGGGTGATATGGTGTAGCAACCTTGTGGCTAACTCCATATTTGCGAAGCAAGGCCTCAAAATGTTTTTCCTTGAAATGTGAACCGCCATCACTAATGACGGTCCTTGGAACTCCAAATCTAGGGAAAATAATCTTCTTGAAGAGCTTTGTGACCACCTTGGCATCACAAGTAGGGGAAGCGACGGCTTCAACCCATTTGGAGACGTAGTCAACCGCGACCAATATGTATTGATTCCCATATGAAGACGGGAAAGGGCCCATATAGTCTATGCCCCATACATCAAATATTTCGACCGGGAGGATGCTTTGTTGGGGCATTTCATGCCTCTTTGAGATATTTCCCGTTCTTTGGCATTGATCGCAAGCTTTGACGAACTCATAGGCATCACTGAAAAGAGTAGGCCAATAAAAACCGCTTTGTAGGACTTTAGACGCCGTCTTCGCTCCACCACCATGTCCTCCATATTGGGAAGAGTGACAATGGTATAGAATGTCCCGCATTTCTTCTTCGGCGACGCAAGTCCTATATAATCCATCTGCGCATAGCCTATATAAATAGGGCTCATCCCAATAGTATCTCTTCGTCTCGGATAGGAACTTCCTCTTTTGATGGTGGTTCATGTCGTGAGGAATAATTCCACAAACCACGAAATTTACAAAGTCCGCATACCATGGGAGGGCCTCCGCCTCAACTCTCATAAGTTGCTCTCCAATGAAGGAGTCATCCACGGGCCTAGTATCTTCTTCAAGCTCTTCATTTCCTTCAAGCCTTGATAGGTGGTCGGCTACCACATTTTCTACCCCCTTTTTATCTTTGATCTCGATATCAAATTCTTAGAGCAATAGAATCCATCTTATCAATCTTGGCTTGGAATCTTTCTTTGCCAAGAGGTACTTGATTGCCGCATGGTCGGTGAATACTATAACCTTCGATCCTACTAGGTATGAACGAAACTTATCAAAGGCGTACACAATAGCAAGAAGTTCTTTTTCGGTTGTAGTGTAGTTCAATTGAGCTCCATTTAGAACCTTGCTTGTGTAGTGAATGGCATGAAGTTTCTTGTCCACCCTTTGTCCAAGAACCGCCCCAACGGCATAATCACTTGCGTCGCACATGAGCTCAAAGGGCAACTCCCAATTAGGGGGTTGAATAATTGGAGCCGAAATCAATGCCTCTTTCAACTTCTCGAAGGCCACCAAGCACTCTTCATCGAACCGAAACTTGGTGTCATTGCATAATAGGTTCGTCAAAGGATTTGCAATCTTCGAGAAATCCTTAATAAATCTTCTATAGAACCCGGCGTGGCCTAGGAAGCTCCTTATCCCCTTGACATCTTTCGGAGGTGGCAATTTTTCCATAACTTCTATTTTTGCCTTGTCCACCTCGATTCCTCTCTTCGAGACCAAGTGACCAAGCACTATCCCTTCCTGCACCATGAAATGACATTTTTCTCAATTAAGCACAAGGTTCGTTTCAATACATCTTTTCAACACTTTTGCCAAATTGGCTAAGCAATCATCGAAAGAGGAACCATAAACAGAAAAGTCATCCATGAACACTTCCATGATTTCCTCAATAAATTCCGAAAATATAGCCATCATGCATCTTTGGAAGGTACCCGGCGCATTACAAAGTCCAAAGGGCATTCGCCGATAGGCAAATGTTCCATAGGGACATGTAAAGGTGGTTTTCTCTTGATCTTGTGGATGAATAGGGATTTGGAAAAATCCGCTATATCCATCAAGATAGCAAAAATAGTCATGCTTAGCTAGTCTTTCCAACATTTGATCAATAAATGGAAGTGGGAAATGATCCTTTTTAGTGGCTTGGTTGAGTTTCCTATAGTCTACACACATTCGCCAACCGGTTACGGTCCTTGTGGGAATCAATTCATTTTTAGCATTTTTAATCACCGTCATTCCCCCCTTTTTGGGCACAACATGAATGGGGCTCACCCATTTGGAGTCCGCAACGGGGAAAATGATTCCCGCATCTAGCAATTTTAAAACTTCCTTTTTCACTACCTCTCCCACAATAGGGTTTAATCTCCTAGCTCTCTCCCTAGATGGCAAGCTATCACTCTCTAGATTGATTTCATGCATGCACAAATTGGGGCTTATCCCCTTCAAATCATCAATAGAGTAGCCAATAGCATCCTTATGTTCTCTAACCACATCAAGCAATTTAGAAGTCTCATCATCATTCAAAGAAGCATTCACAATGATAGGCAAGCTAGAATTTGGGCCTAAGAACTCATACCTTAGGCTTGTTGGTAGAGTTTTTAGCTCTACCGAACAAGACTCCTTACCTTTGTCGCTTTGAGTCCCTTCTTCGCCTTCTTCCTCCAAGATAGCCCAACAATCGGCCAAGTCGGGAAGCTCATTATCAAGATCAATCGGACTCATGAGAAGGTTAGGCACGTCATACAATTCATAGGTATCAACTAGGTCTAGATAATTACAAGTCATTGTGGAACTAGGACCTCGTTGTACCTTTTCAAGATTAAACTCAATTTCCTCATCTCCTACTCTCATGGTGATTGACCCCTTAGTAGTATCAAATATAGCCCCCGCGGTGTAGAGAAAAGGCCTTCCCAAAAGAATGGGAATTTCATTGTCCTCTTCCATCTCTAACACCACAAAATCCCCCGGAATATAGAAATTCCCTACTCTAACCGGGACATCCTTAAGAACCCCCTAGGGAATCTTGAGGAGCGGTCCGCGAGCCTTAGAATCATGTTAGTTGGTTTAGGCTCACCCATATTCAACTTTTTGCATAAAGAATAAGGCATCAACGATATACTTGCACCCAAATCACACATAGCACGTTCAATCTTAATGTCATTAATATAGCATGAAATGGAAAAGCTATCGGGATCCTCAAGCTTTGGGGGCATGCGCGGTTGAAGAACTGCACTACATTCGCCATTGAGGGACACCGTGTCAACATCCTCGATTGTTCTCCTGCAAGTAATAACATCTTTTAGAAATCTAGCATAAGAAGGAGCTTGAGTTATTACCTCGGTGAAGGGCATTGTGACATCGAGCTTCCTCATCATCTCGGCAAACTTGGAGAATTGCTTGTCATTACTCTTCTTCTTTAGCCTTTGGGGAAATGGAATAGGAGGAGTGTATACTCTAGGTTCGTCTTTCTCCTTTTCCACCTCACTTTCTTTCTCAACTTGAGGGTTAGGGACCTCTTCATACAACTCCTCAATTTCGGCACTAGCTTGGCCTCCAAGATCAAAAGAAACCTTCTTCTTCTTTGGTTGTTCGCTTTCTAGCTCTTTCCCACTTCTCAAAGTCACCGCATTACAATGCTCCCTTTGTCCTTGCTCGGGTCGAGCCGGTAATTTTCCTTGTGCCCTTGTAGAGGATTCGGCTTGTTGAGCTATTTGGTTCTCGAGCATTTTGTTATGAGTCTCCATTCTCTCGATTTGGGCTTGCATTTTATCTTGATTTGCAAGTAGCTTGGCAAACATAGCTTCAACCCCGGAAAGTTCATTAGAAGGTTGTGAGGGGGCTTCAATTTGTTGGTAGGGCCTTTGAGCTTGAGCTTGGTATTGTTGCCCTTGGTTTTGATTCCTTTGGAGCAAAGTCGGTCCTTGACTTTGATATTGGTTCCTAGGTTGGAACGCTTGATTCGGTTGAGTAGGTTTAGGACCAAATCCGGGAGGTGTGGACCCAAAGTCGGGACGAGTAGGATTCGTGGTTTTGTAGGAGAAATTCGGATGATTTCTCCATCCCGAGGAGAACTTTGGTGTAGTGTAGTTTGCTTGAGAGCTTTGCCCTTGGTTGGCACTACCGCCGTAGTCTCTTCCTTGATTTCCTCCCACAAAATTCACTTCTCCATAGCCTTGCCCTTGCACATCCCTTTGAACCAAGGGGCAAGAAACGGTCTCATGCTCGTAGACCTCACAAATATCACACCCTTGCTTTGTCGAAGGTTCTTTTTCCGGGTGTTTCAACTTGAAGACTTCATCCGAGAGGTTATCAAAGTCCTTCCTCAAAGCATCGTAGTCACTTGTGCTCACCGCTTTCACCTCATGCCTTTCATGTCTCCTTCTTGGGTTATCTCTTTCACTTCCCCACATGAAGTAGTTTTTCGTGATTTTCTCTATTACCGCGAACCCTTCATGTGGTTCTAGTTCCATAATTGCTCCGCCAGAGGCGGTGTCAAGTGCAAGTCGTGAGGCACCATCGACACCGTGGTAGAAGGTGTGGAAGACTTGGAGATCGTCGAGGTTGTGATGGGGGCAAAGCCTTTGGTACTCTTTGTATCTCTCCCATGCTTCATAGAGGTTTTCCCCATCCAATTGTGAGAAATTTGTAATTTGATTCCTATAGTAGGCCGTCTTGGAAGGAGGGAAGTATTTGTTTAGAAATGCCACGGCGAGCTCCTCCCAAGTCGTGAAGCTATCGGGAGTTTGACTCCTCAACCAATCCTTTGCTCTTCCCGTGAGGGAAAAAGGGAAGAGCCTTAGAAGCTTAGCGTCCTCCGAGAACCCATTGATCTTGAAGGTGGCACACACTTCAAGAAATGTTGTCAAGTGAGAATTAGGGTCCTCATTGTCCCTTCCCGAGAATTGGTTGGATTGGACCATTTGGATCGTGGAAGTCTTCAAATCAAAATCTCGGTTATCAACCGTCGGTACGAGGATTGGGGAACGATATCCATAGGCCGTAGGAGTGGCGTAATCCTTGAGAACCCTTCTAGCTTGAGGGCCTTGTGGTAGGTGACCTTGGGGTGGTGGAGGTGGAGGGGGGGAGTCTATTATCTCTATTTCCCATGCCTTGAGTGGTGGTCTCTTGATTTCCTTGAGTGTTCGATGTCGTTCCCTTGTCTTTTGTTGTTTTACTCCTTGTAGGGTAGGGGTTAACGAATTCTCTTATCGGTTGATTCAAATCTCTATCCGCAACTTGAGTAAGCTTCTTTGTCTTTGGTGGCATAAACGAGATTTCCCTACAAGAGGAGGACAATTAAAACAAGTGAGAATACCGAATATGCTCAAGAATCGCAAGTAACAAAGTAAGTAAAGTAAACCATGGAATAGTCGGAGTACTAAATGATTTTCCTAGGGATAATCTAGCTATTGCTCCCCGGCAACGGCGCCATTTTGACGTTGTAGAATTTAGCAATGCAATTAGTCAAAAACAATTTATAAATGACCGGTAAGACCGGTGTCGAACCCAAGGGAGCAAACGGATTACACGCTAGGTCTATCAATTTCTAACTCGGCTATTCCTTCAATTCAAGTGTGATGATGATTTTCAATGATGAAAACAAGTAGTGAAATGGTTTTAGGGGATTAAAATCAATTAAAAGCGAGTTTCGAGGGATTATTCCCCTCCTTGGCAATTTCCCAATGATCATGCATACAAGAGTTCAATTAATTATGAGTTGATAGGTTTAAAACCTAACTTAGGCTAGGACTAGCCAAACTATCATGCAAGTCCAATCCTAGTCAAGTCATCTTAGTTAGAATCTCACTAATTAAAGGGTATTGATTCACTATATAGCATTTATTCTCACAAGTGCTATATGCATAAAGTTCTAGTTAACCTCTCACCATGCATTTACTCTCATAAATGTTGGTTAAGTTCAATTTTACTATATCCAAACCATCACTAAGCTCTCTCAATACTTAGATCATAGTTCTAACACAAACATGTCACTTAGGCATTTTATCAAACACTTAGCAACATGTCTAAAGTGGAAACCATAGTAAAATGAAATCAACTTCATAAATTGCATGTTAATGTGTATACAATGATCATTGAGTACCAAGGAGGATCATAAGACCCTCAAAACACAAAGGGACTACTCACACATCATGTAAGACAACATGATGTGAGTAGGGTTTCTAACAAAATCTAAGAGAAGAGAAGAGGAATAGAGTAGGATGATTAATCCTAATGAACTCCCTTGATCTTCAATCCTCCTTGATTAGATGATGATGGATCCCTTGATTAAGCTCACTTTTCCTTGTCTTTTTTCCCAAAGAAGCCAAGATGTTAGGTCAAACTTGCCTCTTTCTATTTATAGTCTCGGCAGAAAATCGCACTGTAGCAGTCCCAGTCGGTTGACTGGGAAGTGCTGGTCGGCTCAGTCGGTCGACTGAAGGTTGAAAAGGCAATATCGAGTAGTGGTCTCCCAATCGGTCGACTGAAATCCCAGTCGGTCGACTGCGCAAGTGAAAAATGTGAGGCTCCTGAGGCCTTCTTCCAGTCGAGCGATTGGAGACTCAGTCGAGCGAGTGGGCATCTGAAGCTCCAGGTCAGTCGACCGACTGGAGGGTTCAGTCGACCAACTGCGCAAGTGAAGAATGTGAGGCTCCTGAGGCCTTCTTCCAGTCGACCGACTGGTACAGGGGAGCTTCCCAGTCGACCGACTGGAGGACTTTTTTTTGCCCATATTTTTCTCAAGTCTTCGATTTTTCCCCGAGTTTTCGTATTTCGGCTTAGACACTGAGATATCCTGTTTTGTACCTGAAACATGCGAAAAGAGATCAAATGACATCAAATTATCGCCGGAAACGAACAAGAGCTATAGTGAAAACGGGTATTAATAAGTCGAAAATTCGACTTATCAAGCGTGTGGACCAAGTCTGCTATCTTGGCACCACAAACTACACCACGACGCTTTCGCTTCTTACCAGGTTCAGGTTCATCAGCGGACTCTGTCACATTTGAATCACAAACCAATATCAAAATGCATACCATTCATCGTCAAATGACCACATATATAATAAACAATAACTGACTAAATTATCAAAACAACAGCATGATACTGAAACATTGAACTAAAATGCATAATATTACCAGTGGCATTGGACTTCTTGCAACGGATGCTAAGGGGTTCTTCAACTGGTTCATCAGGCATCATCGCTTCAATGTGCTCATCATCAGCATGGTCTTCATTGTGTTCATCAGCATGGTCTTCATTGTGTTCACCATCATGGTCTTCATCAATAGGGTCTTCAATGTGTTCATCAGCATGGTCTTCATTAGCAGGGTCTTCATCAGCAGAGTCTTCATCAACCGGGTCTACATCAGCAGGGTCTTCATCAATAGGGTTTCAATTGGGGCATTCATTTCTTGTTAGTAGATGCAGCAGGTGAGGGCGTGAGGGATGGATATGGGGCAGAAGTTGAACGGGGGTTGGGACGCAGAACTAAGTGTACGGGTAGGTATTTAGAATTAGTGGGTGGAGTGATTTTGGGGTTTGAATCTATGATTTGTGGTGGTATATCAGTGTTAGCATTGTGGACTCGGAGCTTCGACGAACATCTAGGGCTACAGCAGAGTTGGATAGATTTAGGTTTCTTCTTAGGTCTAGTGCGGTCTGCAGTGTCAAGATCTTGGTTTCGGTCTTCGGGCTCGGCTGTTGCAGGTAGTTTGGCCGACACGGTCGGTGTAGTGGCCTCTTTGCGCGGCGGTTCTGTGGTGGTTTGGCAGGCTGAACTTTGGTGTTCGCTTTGCATGCCACCTGCTTCTTCGCTGCAGGCTTCTTCGTCACCGCTCCTTTCTTCACTGCGGGCTCTGGCGTGTGTACCTTGGCCGATTTCCTCTTTGCAGGCGAACGCAACTTCATTGCACGGTTGCTGGTGGCGTCGACGACCTCCACGAGGGTCTTCTTCTTTGGAGGCATGGCGGAGATTGTATATAACGGATGGGAGGAAACTGGAGAGGGAGAGATGCGGTTGCAGATGAGAAAATGAGGAGATGGGTAAAACCCCTAAGTAAAAAACGAGGATGATGTTTTACCTTCGCACACGTCAACCTGTGTAGGACACGTGTAAGGGATAGTAAGTAGTTCCTTAAGCGACTGACTAACTAAATCAGTGACATAGAATCATGAATTCAAAAATTGAAAAATTGCAGTTACCACTTGGAACTTTCATTTGTCCCGCCCAGACAAATAGTTTCCCCCCTAAAATTGTAGGTTTCTTTAGTGACTGATTTATCAAAACTCAATCGCTTAAGTTCTTACAGATGCCTTACATAAAAATATTTGTTTCACATTACACCCATCAATCTTTACAACACAAAACATAAAACATTCAAAACACATCCAAAATATATTGAAGGACATTACTAATCAGATAGATCATCCACATACTCCTCATCATCAACGTCAACTTCATCACTTCCCTCATGATCACTTTGGTATTCATCTTCTTCTTTTGCTTCATCTTCTTCAAAATCACCTTCTTCATCTTCAAGATCCATATCAGCATCATGATTAGTTTGTATGTCGAAGTCATAGTACACTGCAGAATTTGTTCGTGGCAGCTCCAACCCTTCGTCATATTCATCTTCATCAATATCATTTGACATGTATGTGGGTATGTTTGTTGTATCATCTTCTTGGTACGCTTTGTCTACAACTTGTGAACTTTCATCATCCCGAGCTATACAAGAATTGCTATAAGTACCTCTTTGAGCAACGACATTGACAACTTTCCAATTATCTCCGAATTTTGGATTTTGCAAGACAATAAGGAGCATTGTCATACCAAGTGGAGGAAGTGTCAATCGAGATTATTCCATGGTCTATCTTAATATTTCCCTCTAATGGATCGGTATTAAACCACTTGCATCGAAAGATGATTACCGGTAGTCCTTCAACATACTTAAGTTCAATGATATTTTGAAGAACCCCGTAAGTAATTAACTTCTTGTGAAAAGGTAATAAAATGTCAGATTATTTTAAATGAATGAAATGCCCACAACACGTACAACATTTACAAAATATAGTGTCATACCGGCTAGAACCATGACTCCACTGTTTTGGGTCTTCAAATCTTGATCCTTATCACACACAATAAATTTTTGGCCATTCGCAATACAATGTGTGTAACAACTATGAAACTGTGGTTTGCAAGCAAGGATGTGAAGCATTTTGGAATATGAGTCAGATCCTTCGTTGCTTAATTTAAGCATCTATACATAGGTAAACGTAGTCAGTTGATTTATGTGATATGAAAAGGTGCATCATCAAATATTTAATATTATTATTAATAAGTGCTTACCAAATCAAGCAAATGGGAATGGAAATCATCAATTCTTGAATCATTGCCACCATTAGGATTTCTCATGTAGAAAATGTCAACATGTCTGTTAATATACTCTCTAGCCTCCTCACAATTCTCCATGACACACCAGTGCATTACATCAATGACATTGTTGTCGAACTGCATCCTTCTAAGGTACCCCATAGGCTTTATGACATTTGAAACAACAGATATGTCCCAATAATCTTCCTCGACCTCCTCATGATTTGGTGATGTGTCCCCAATTTCCCACATGTACAGTTTGCAATACATTACACATTCTTGGGCCACATACTGCTCAGCAATACAACCTTCTGGATTCCACGTGTTCCTCACGTACTTCTTGTATTGACCAAGTTGCCTGCAATAAAAATAATGGACCTTTAATATAAGTTCAGCAACACACATTACTATATATATAGGCGAGCGCCATTTTGAGGCAAGGTTGGTAGAATGAGACAGTGCGACATAATCTTGGCCATTGATCATATTGATCTAATGGTTGAGATTTAAAGATGTGGTAGTGGGCTTTTACTATTTGCTTTTTGCTTTTTACTGTTGGTAGTGGGTTTACTATTTGCCACGTGGCGCGCCCACAAAGCACGAGGGGGTTAGATGTGTGGTTGAGATCGTGCCTCACTGCCCTCAAATGAGGCAAGCAAATTAGAATGAGGCAGTGAGGCACGATCTCAACCACACATCTAACCCCCCCCCCCCCCCCCCCCCCCCCGTGCTTTGTGGGCGCGCCACGTGGCAAATAGTAAACCCACTACCAACAGTAAAAAGCAAAAAGCAAAACACTATTCCGGTACTATTCCCTGCCACATCAATAAAATGAGTGGCTCACAATGTGCCTCACTTGCCTCATTCTACCAACCCTGCCTCAACCGAGCGCTCCCCTATATATATATATGTCTTAAATGTAAGTAAATTACCTTTACATGGGGTACATCCAACTATAGTGTACCGGGCCCTTAAGCAAAATCTGATCAGGTAAGTGGACCATGAGATGTACCATAATTGTGAAGAAAGACGGTGGAAAAATGCGCTCTAACTGACACAAAATGTTAACTATGTCGACCTTTAGTCGATGCACCTCTTCCTTTTCAAACTCTCTGCAACAGAGTCTCCGAAACCAGTGCGACAATGATATAAGAGGGTCAATTACATTCGTGGGTAAATAAGGTCTAATGAAAACAGGCAACAACCGCTGTGTCTTCAACCCAATAAACTTTTTGTCGTCTAGATTAATCTTATTCTTCAACCTTCCTACATATCCAAACGGATACTTAACATCTCTGATCAGTTCTAGGATCTCTACCTTCTCACTCGGAGTGACAGTGTAAGGTGCCTTACTCACGTTCTCTTTTCTCGAAGTCCCAGAGGTTTGTTTAAACCACAACTTTTTTCTTACCCCTTGCTCTTCAAACCGTTTTCTTGCCTTTATATCATCCTTGGTCTTGCCTTGAAGTCCAAGAACCGTGCTAATTATGTTATCAAAAACGTTCTTCTCAATATGCATCACATCAAGTGAGTATGGCTGAGACAATGTATGCCAATAAGGCAACTCATAAAATGAAGACACGGGGGTCCAACAAAGTCTGTCACTTGTAGCTCTTGGCTTAAACTGCGGATGTAAGCTCAGAGTGGGGTATTCATGACACGGGAGTTTTCCTTGCAACCTCGACGATGAACTGGCTTGCTGAGTTATTTGAGTCTCGAGCATTTAGTTGTGATGAACTAGCTGCTCGATTTTCTTATCATTGTGAGTCAACTTTTGTGTGAGCGCTTCGAGCATAAGCTGGTTCTTCCTCGTTATCTCAGCTTGTTCCATAAAGGATCCTCCGTCGTATTGATCCATCTAGTTCCTCCCTTCGCCGTTCATCCCTCCATAGAAAATTTGAAGAAGGGTATGCTTATCAATATTATGATGTGAGCACGCTCTATGGAGCTCCTTAAAGCGATCCTAATCATCATAAAAAGTCTCTCCTGGCTCTTGGCAAAAGGCATTGATCTAGTTCTTCAACTTGGTTGTCTTGCTAGGTGGGTACTATTGAAGCAAAAAGGCCTTTGTGAGCTGCTCCCAGGTAGCGAAATGCCCGGGATCGTGACTCCATATCCAATCCCTAGCCGCTCCGAACAGTGAGAAGGGAAAAAGTCTGAGATAGATCGTATCCTTGGTACGTTGTTCAGTTTAAACGTCTCGCAGAGTGGCAGTAATGAGGCCAAATGGGTGTTGGGATTCCCAATTGTAGTGAACGGGTCAACCGAAACCATGGTGATCAGGGCTGGCTTGACCTCGAAATTGTGGACACGGACAGCAGGAGGGGCTACTGGTGAACGCAATCTGGTGAGGGTCCGGGTTACGTAGTCCTTAAGTGCCCGCTCCTCGTGAGGGTTTTCTATATGCTCCTGATTGTCCATTTCCAGGGGTTCTTCATTACTAGGTTGTGCTTTGTTCTTTGCTCTCTCTTGATCCAAAAACTTTTGCAGAGTTTGATCAAACTGAGGGCCGTTCTGCTTCTTTTTCTTGGACCTCGTTTGCATCAATCATGTCTTGAAATAGATCGTCAACAAGCAAACCCGTGAAAGCAAACAATGTAACACAGACAAATAGTAAATGTAAAACAATAGTAAACAATTCAATCCTACTAAAACCTACTCTAGTGTAACAAGTTAATCTGTCTCTCCCAGACAATGGCGTCATTTTGACAGCTTGTAGTTGGAGGTGTTTCTATAACCACTCGGTCAAAACATTTACAAAGCGGTAAGTGTCGGGTCGTCCAAGGAGTGAACTAAAACCTGAGTACCCTATTCGATCATGATCTAGACTGTCTGCTTTTCAAGTTGCGATTGGTTTAAGTGTAATAAATGAACAAGGAACAATGGAAAGAAGGCGTTTCACAGAGTTCCTATTTCCCCTCTTACGCACATAAATGCAGCCGCTCACAACCCTGAATAGTGCGAGTCTCTTTACGGTACGACTCAGGATAATACAGCTATCTAGAATTATTTCACCCCTCGACTACTTACGTGAATAGAGGGAGACGTATCTCGCACGTGGACCTCAACCCCTCGGTATTGTAGCCCGGAGCTTACGACTGCAAACCCTCATTGCACAGCCCCTTTTTTCGTACTGGTATAAACAAGCCTCGGGCTTATCTCGCTCGCTGACCTTAACCCCTCGTTGTTGGCTCACGACCGGCTTGAAGCTCGTGAGTGCCAACTCTTCCTGCGCACCCGCTCACTCCGTACTAGTGAGAATAAGTCCTATCACGGAGTACGCCAGGTCACCCTTGTGAACCACAGTACTCAGATATAACACTTGGTTTTTCGGGACCCTCGGCGTCACCCTCTCGAGTTCATACCCGATGATCCTTACCCTATGCACATATAGATCCCCTCGGATGCCTATGAACATAGTACAACAACAACAGCAAGTGAAATACTATCCAGAACAGAAACTCAACACTAATAAGGTATATTAAGCTTCAAAATTGTGTTATGTACAAGAATGGTTCCATAAGACCTATAAAAGAGGGAGACTACTCACGAATCATTTCCATGGAATCCATATTCAGATAACAGATAAAACAGTAAAGGGGTGCTAGAGGGAAGGATGGACTGGACTATCGTCCCCTTCAAAGTGAGTGATGCGCGTGGTCTGATGCGTCAAACTTAAATTTATGATCTTCTGCGAACAACTACCTAGCGGCAAGCGGGGTCGAACCTAAGAAAGATGGTTTTGGAAGTTTAGTCTGTAGACAAATAAAGAAAAGGGGGGATTTTAGCAATTGTGAGTGCAAAAGAGAAAAAACACAAGGAAGGTTTCAATCAAAGAAGATATTCAGCTTAAGGTTTCTATTGTGAATTGTTTATCATAGACAGCTAATGTTCAAATTCCATCTTTCTAACTGTGGTCATTTCGACAAAGGTAACAACCCTAAGTATCCCGACAAAGGTTATACACCACAATCTTACCCGACAAAGGTGTTAGACTTCTAGTTCTTTCCTAAACACAATAATCCGACAAAGGTATTATCAGACCTAGGTGTTACGATCTACCTTTATGACAAAGTCTCCAGTAGATATTAACAGTGAGAATCGGTTGTCACACTAAACTTTACAACTAAGCTTCCACTTAATCTAACAATTCAATTCATGGGATGACGAACAAGAAATTGCATGAAGAAAAGAGTCTCAAAACGTAGTCACAATAAACGAAACCCTAAAATGAAATTAGAAATTAGCTACACATAGTCATTGAAAGAAAACAAAACGTATTCATAATGAAAAGTAGTAGAAAAGTCTCTTCTCTCGTCAAAAGCTTCGCGTTCTCCTCCAGAGCCATCTTCTGATGTTTCTTCAAAGCTTGGATAATTGAAGCCCTTCTCCAAACCTTTAATTTATAAGTTTTTGGGTTTCTAAATCTTTTTCTGGGCTCAAATTTCCAATTCCCGGACTTGCTGATGTCATTATGTCTCCCGCACCCAAGGAAGAGGTTATCGGAACTAAAATGGTCTTTGGGCACGGTTGCTAAAATGGCCTTTGGGTGCGATTATCTCGGACAGCATTTTGCTCTTCTGCGCAGCAGTTCTGACTTCGACTCCTAATTTGATCTTCTTAATGATCTCGGATGCTCTCGGGACGGACTAGAGAGTTGTAACAAGATTAATTAACTACCCAGCAACGTTTTTCTCATCCCCATCCGAATTTTCCTTCGCTCCCAGTACTCCATCGAACCTTCAAAGGTTTGATCTGCCACTGCGGTGTTTTTGGCACGAAACGCCGTCTTTTATTGCAGATTATCTCCTAGATCTTCTGAAACACCAGAAATGCAAAAACATACTAAAAAGTAAATGTTCACATAAAAAAGTGTGCCGAAATAAATGAGATTAGTTAGTTTGACGAGTTGATCGGTCGACCTCTTGACCTATTATTCACTTCATTCGATGATGGATTAGGTTTGTTTTCCGAACATTTTGTTATCATTTAACCTATTTTCTAGTGTTTCAGGTCATATATCATATACCTAATACTTTTGGATTGATCCGAAGCAAAGCAAAGCAAAGCAATTGGTGAAGATTTGGACAAAACAGTGCAGACGGACCTGTGCGATGTATTTTGCTTGCCCAGAGCGGATAGCATGTCCAAATGGGTCGAAAGTTAGCTTGTTCAAAAGCTAACGCGAAGGCCTACAACTTTGTAGTTGACTTTAAGAGCAGATTCGAAGGTTTAAACCTTGAAAAAGGCAACGGAAGTCAGGTCCCGTGACATCACATGACAGCCCGTGACGACTTCATTGGTCACGGGCGTTACGGGACTTCGGACAGTCAGGTCAGATGGCTTGTTTTCGCGTAGCCCGTGACAGCCCATGACACCTCTCATGTCACGGATGTTTCCAAAAATCGAAGCAGAATTAGGAAATTCGGGCCTATAAATAGAAAGCTTGGTTTTTGGAGAAAAAAGACCTAACTTGGAGAAAAAGACAGAGCAGAACATCGCGAGAGATTGAGGATTCAACGAGCTACATCGTCGACACGGTTTCCACGTCCTTAATTTCTTTCTCTACACTATTTTTGGTTAATTTACCATGAATAGTGAGTAGTCTTCTTAATTCTGGGATCCTACGGATCCCGTGCTATGTACCCAACTCTTCATGTGATCAATTGAATGTTTTTCATTAATGCAATTCGAATATTCAATTTCTTCTTCATTATCGTTCTTGCAAGTTTTACATAGAATGGGATATTTGCATGCTAGAACGTATTTATGTTAATTACCAAAAGATGGATGGGCCTAGGTATTAACCGGATTGCGATATTAGGTCATGGTAACTTCAATGGTTGTACATGAATTAATAGGAAAGTTGACTTTTGTCTGAAAAACACTAAGCTTAACTAATCGAAATCATTGATAATCCGTGGATGGGCGGCGTTCAACGATTGAGATTAATCTAGACAATGATCCGTGGACGGGCGACTTGTCTAGTGTTATTTCGGTTTATTTCCATATTCGATAGCATGATTGAATTACGTTATATGATTGCATGATTAGTGGGGTTGCCACGGGTGAAGTTTAATCCTGGGACTGGCGAGTGAGCGAGGAGTGTTGTTGGAGGACTGGAGAGTCAGCGAGGAGTGTTGTTGGAGGACTAGCGAGTGAGTGAGGAGTGTTGCTGGAGGACTGGCGATGAGCGAACACAGGCAAAACGATGAACTCGGTGCTGACGGCAAGGCGAGACGGAGCGAGGTCGGCAACGACGGGAAGGCGAGACAGAGCGAGGTCGACAGAAGGGGGCGCACAAAGTTTGAAAATCAAGTAAATCGATTTTGCTTTCGCATCGGAGGATGAAAACTGTAGAAGTAAAAACGAAATTAGGGTAAATTTGTATTCAACTTTATGCATCGGTTCTTCTAAAACAGATGCATAAGCCTCCACATTACGCATCGGTTTTTCCGAACTATTGCATACTCTCTGCCTTATTCATCGGTTTTTCTGAACCGATGCTTAAGCCTCACCATTATGCATCAGTTTTGGACCCCCCGATGCATAAGGTCAACATTACGCATCAGTTTGTCTAGAACCGATGCATAATGTCGAGACTATGCATCGGTTATTCTATAACTGATGCGTAATGTCTAAACCGATGCAAAAAGCGGAACACGAAACCGATGCATAATCCCTCGCCTGTTGATGAGCATAAATTTGTACTATATTTATGCTCCACATTTAGTCAATTTTTGATTATCTTCCTTATTTATATAAGCTCCCACATTATGTTTTGATGCTTTTAGGTGAAAAAACGAATACAAGGTGAAAGAAAGAGTTTTGCGGGAATTTGCGCGAAAACAGTGTAAAAACGGTGGATTGACCTCCCCAATTGTTGCGCACGCCCAGAGCTCATGCCATACCTGAATTCTTTGATCTTTGGCTTGTTGGAAAGCTGAAAACAAGAGCTACAACTTCGTAGTTGGCACATAGAGCAGATTCAGCCGATACTGATGTCAGAATTTGAGCTTAAGAGGTCATCTCAATCTGCGCTTGTGTCACCAAAATAGTTGACACAAGTGATATGGCAGTTTCCAGCAAGCATGCAAAAAGTGATTTGTGTCACCAAAATTCCGAATAAGCGACACAGACGACACAGCAAGGCTGAGTGGGCCAAAAATCAATTTTGCTTGGGTTTTTGCAAAAAACCCAAAAATAACAAAAAAAGGAAAAAAGAGGAGCAGCCACATTTTTGTTTTTTTCTGGACACTCAACACTCATACGCACTTGGAGGAGACGGAAAAGAAAGAAGGGGACGCAAAAACGTGAGGATTTTGATCGAATCGAAGATTGAAGATTTGAAGGAATTATCGACATCAATTCAAAGGGTGTAGTCATTCCTTTTTCTCTTTATAGTTTTCATTTCGAACAAAAAATGATTTGTAATTCCATGATGATGGATAGTGAGTAGTGACCCATATTTTGGGGTCCTACGAATCTTACTTGACTATGAATCGTTTATATATTAATCGTTGCATGATTTGGATTGTTTTACATGATTTGTATTTTACTTAACACATAAACCTAGCAATGCATACTAGGTGTTTGATAAAATGCCTAAGTGTATTGCTTTGAGACTTAAGCCAATAGCGCCGAAAGGGTGAGTTTAAACGTCCGACTATTAAGTAAAATACACGTTACGAACTCGGTGACTACGAGAGTGGCTCGAGATTGTAACGGGAAAGGCTACTTTTACGACAAGGACTCCCCATGTTTATGCAATGAGACTTGGTAAACATCAGCGAGTAACTTGATTCGAACCAATAGCGCCCTAAGGGTGAGGTTCTTAGTTTAAGGTACAATTCCAATTTTACCCAATAGCGCCGAAAGGGTGAGGTTCTTACTTGGATTGTGCGGCTATTTTCCAATCAATATAGGCAAATCCTTACATGCTAGTTAATAAACATGATTCAAATGTTGGGTAAGTGAAGTAGTTCCCCGAAATACTTCTCGAAATCCGTTGAAACCTTTTCTTACTTTCTTGCATATATAAATTGATTAGATTTCAAAACCAAAACTATCACTCGTTTCGGACTAGGATAAATAGAAGCATAACCTTCCATAGTGCGCAAGTTTACAATTGCTCCCTTGGACAATCCGGTACTTACCGGCATTATAAATTGTTTTTGACGCTCAAAATACTACACGTCACCTGTAGTAATGGAAGAACGAAAGTTTCCTAAATTCGGAATTTCCAAATTTTGAAGAAATCAAGATTTGGAGTCAGCTAACAAGAAGATCGGGATTAGATATTGAGGAGAATATCAAAAAAATAGTTTAAGATCTTCAAGATGGCGTGATCAGCAAGAAGAAGATATTGGAGGATTATCCAGTTATCGGATATGATATCTAGAGAATATTTAGGAATATTTCCTAAATATTTGATGAAGAATCCGAACTGATTTGGGAAGCTGCCGAGGAGTACAAATATGTAGCTAGGGTTTCCCAATCGGTATTTGCTTTCGGAGAAGTAAAACACACGAGGGATCTTTAAGCCGAGGAGGAGGAGTGACGGTCGGGTGGTTTTTTCACATCGGAAAACCAACGGCGCTGTGATAGTCTGTTCTGTGTGCTGATCAAACTAGTCCTTGGAACAAACCGCTACACACACTGTCACTGACGTACGCATTCGGGAGAAGGCGTCGAAACTTTGGGAGAGGTTTCAGTCAAGGTTCGGGAGGGAGTCTCGAATTCAAGGGATCGAGAGGGAGCCGAGATCGCAAATCATGGAAAAAGTGTTAGATGCTAGGCGATTATATTCGGGTGATTGTAAGTGTGACCCCAACCATTGCTCTAAGCTTTTAATAAGATTTGCTAACCTTTAGGGCGTGGGAATCCCCCAGAGTAGGCTGGTTACCGAACTGGGTATTACATTGTGTGCGTTTGTCTTATTTAGTTATGGATACTGTCGGTTAAAGTGTTCTAGTTACCAGTAGAACACAATCTGGATCTGGTCTTTAACAGAAAATAGTATTTCAGTTGGTCTCAGAGCACACACTCGACATACGGAGTATGATTCGGTGACTTTTCAAGATGAGTATGAAGGAAGGGCAGAGCACTAACTGACCACTATTGCTTGAAGGGCCAAACTACGGCTACTGAAAGTCCAAGATGAAGGTCTTCTTGAAATCACTTGATGAAAAGGCTTGGAGAGCTGTGTTAGTTGGATGCACACAACCTATGATGGCTAATCCTGAAGGAGTGATGGTTCCTAAACCTGAAGCATTATGGACCGACGCAGACGAAGAGGCTGTTGTAGGGAACTCAAAGGATATGAACGTAATATTCTTAGGAGTGGACGAGAATGTGTTCAAACTGATTGCTAACTGTGAGGTTTCTAGGGAGGCATGGGATATTCTCAGGACCGCTCATGAGGGGACAGACAAAGTAAGAAACTCACAAATGCAGATGGTCACGAAAAAGTTCGGGGATCTGTAAATGAAGGAGGAGGAAACGATTGATGAGTTCAATGCAAGCGTTCAAGATCTCTCGAATGATCTGAAGGCCCCTGGCCTGAAGAAGAATGAGGTGGTAGAATCATCTATGAGAAGGACTGTTTGGTGAAAGAATGTCTCGTATGGAGTAAGGAAGGATCGTGAGCGAGTTGGAAGCAATGTTGGAGACTCTGCAGGAACAAAAGAAAAGAATCAACCAACTGGTGCAAGCTCTACGGTACCCCAGTGATGATGAGGCAGATGAGGAAGAAGACGAGACGGACGAGGACTCCGCAGCGTGAAGGTTTAAAGCTTTTTTTACTCAGTTCTTACATTTAAACACTACTACTTTCCTACTATTTTTAGTTCTTTCGTATTGTATTACATTGAACTAGTATTGTTTTCAACCCTCCTTGCCAATTTTGTGGCAAAAAGGGGAAGTCATTTTGAGGTCGACTTGTTCCCTCAATCTTACCAAGTACGTCTCTGAAGTCTAAATAGTTAGAACTAGATGATTTGGTTTGCCAAAAATGCCAAGGGGGAGATTCTTGTTCCTAAGTATGGCATGACTTTTAGCAAAACATCTTCCGATGTTCAAACAGAAGTCAAGGAGCTATTCAACTGAAGATTAGAACACGGATGCTGCGCGGAACTGAAGATCGGAAGTTTCCTAAATTCGAAATTTCCAAATTTCGAAGATATCAAGATTTGGAGTCGGCTAACAAGAAAACTAGGATTAGATATTCAGGAGAATATCATCAAAAATAGTTGAAGATCTTCAAGATGACGTGATTAGCAAGAAGAAGATATTGGAGGATTATCTAGTATAGGATATTTAGGAATATTTCCTAAATATTTGATGAAGAATCCGAACTGATTTGGGAAGTTGTCGAGCAGTATAAATATGCAGCTAGGGTTTCCCAATCGGTATTCTCTTTCGGAGAAGTAAAACACACGAGTGATCTTTTAGCCGAGGGGGAAGAGGAGCGACGGACGGCTGGTTTTTCACATCAGAAACCCAACGGCGCTTTGATAGTCTGTTCAGTGTGATGATCAGACTAGTCCGTGGAACAAACCGTTGCACACACTGTCACTGACGTACGCCTTTGGGAGAAGGCACTAAAATTTTGGAAGAGGTTTCTGTCAAGGTTTGGGAGGGAGTTTCGAACTCAGTGGATCGAGGGGGAGCCGAGATCGCAAATCGTGGAAAAAGTGTTAGATGCTAGGCTATTACATTCAGAAGATTGTAAGTGTAAGCTCAACCATTGCTCTAAGCTTTTAATAAGATTTGCTACCATTTAGGGCATGAGAAGTCCCCCAGAGTAGGCTGGTTGCCGAACTGGGTATTACATAGTGTGTGCTGGTCTTATTTAGTTATGGATACTGTCTGCTAAAGTGTTCTAGCTACCAGTAGAACACAACCTGGATATGGTCTTGAACAGACAAACATATTTCGTATTAGTAATAGATAGTGTGAACCTAAATGCATTTGTGAAGTTATTCACGTAATAACGTATTTTAATATTACAGAAACACAATAGTATTATAAGTTACTAATAATATTTGAAAAAGTACAGTTCGAGGTCCTAAGCTATCACCAGATTTCAACATGTAGGCGGAAGAACTATAGAACTTTTCGAAAATGTCTGCACATTATCATAATTTTTCAAAAGAAGGGCACTCCATTTATGGTGTTAATACTCTTTTAACACCGCTACTAACACCCGTTAGTTCTATTTGAAAATTAAAATAATATATACAAAATAAATCTGAAAAAGTTAAAAAAATTAGAAAACTTTAATAAAGTTTTTTTTTGATTGGTTAATAAAGTTTTTTTTTTACACTAATAAAATTTTTAGAAAACATTAATAAAGTTGAACAGATGCAAATGTTTTATAGACAGTATATAAATATTTTCAAAATATAAAAGTTAAAATATTATTGTAAAATTTTGAATTTCGATCTACATATTCGAATCTGGTAATATAGGTCAAGTTCCAAATTGTACTTTTCTCATAATATTATAGCCTAGACAATTAACAGATAAGACAGAGACGTGAGAACTAATTTCAATAAACAATTGGAAAATTTCCCAATTTACTCCAAAATCAAAACTTGATTCCCTTTCTACTCAAACTTAAAATTACATTCCCAACAGGGACGGAACCATGTGAAGCTAAGGGTGACACTTGTCACCCCCAGCTTTTTTTTCAATTTTATTTATAAACATGTGAATTTAATATTTATATAAGGATATTAATTTAATATTTTAATCTTCAGTTCAAATTCAATAGTCTAAACTAACATTAATTACATTAAGCAATTAAACTATGCTAATTTTATGAAAATTTGTTTTTGAACCAATAATCAAATTTTGAATTTGTTTACTTTTTGGGCTTCGTCATTGATAGACTAGATTTAAAAATCAAACATGTTTTTTTTTGGTGTAGAAGGTGGTATTTATTTTTGTTTACGCTTTCGGAGTTTGCTTTTTACATGAATAAATATAATGAAAAGTGTTATTCACAAAAAGAAAGAAGATGAAACCAGAGTTTAGTGCATAAAAGATGTTCTTCATTTTAATGCAATATAATTTTTTGAAACAATTCTTTTTGATGATGTAATCCATTTTCGTTTGTCACCCCCTATTTTGATTCCTGGGTCCGTCCCTGATTCCCAATCTACTCACGTTTTCTAAGGCGCCGTTGGCAACGACGCCTTAGAATTAAGCCGCTCTTGTGGACGGCGGTTTAAGCCTAGTGGCATATATACGCCCAAAAATAAAGTTGATTGGACACAAATTGTCATGTAAGCTTAAACCGATGTGCAACAGCGTCCAATACTTAGCCGTTGTCAACAACAGCGCCTTAATAAGAAGCTCAAATATTAAGAATTTAAGACAGTGGTTTACATGTGTTAAGCCGCAGTCATCATCCTCCACCTCTGCAAATCCCTTCTCTGTTTCAATCTCAATCTCTGCTCTGTTTCAACGCTGCTTGGATACTCGACAATATTCCTCCTCTGCCTCTCACGAAGGTATAGGGCAGTGAGGAGGCAAGATGAAGCTTTGCGACAGGATCAAGTTCTAGTGCTTCATCATAGTAACGTTTTGCAAGATGAAGATCAAGAGGGAGCCCTTCCCCATGCTCATGCATGTATCCGAGATTAAACATAGCTTGTGCATTTTATTGGGACACAACTCGAGAGACGTTTCGCGCCATGGAAGTCAGCAACGCAATCGGGTGCTCAGCCGCCGTCATAGTGTTCGCCATCGGAGCATTCACGTCCAAACACCAGTGCTCAGTCGCAGCGCTGTCCGCAGAGTTAGCGTTTGGTGCTGCGTCCTTCTCACTTTGTATCCCATCCGCATTGTCCAGCAAAATCGATCCATCGCATCCCTGCGCGTAACAACCATTTTGCAATCGTACCTATTATGACCACACAAAAAATGCATGCAAAAGGTCAAGTCAGGTCCAGCAAGTAGCAAAATGCATCCTTACATTGACAAAGCAGTCATGGAAATGAAGCCTGATGAGCTTAGCCCCAATGCGGACATCACTCGTCTCAGCTTGCTGCTGCTTCCATTAATGGTCGTGAATGCTCCGACGTCTCTCGAGCTGATGCTTCCATTAAATCTGGTGATCTTTTTTTTTTTTTGTTAAGGCGCTGTTGTTGACAGTGACTAAGTATTGGACGCTGTGGCCAACAGCGGTTTAAGCTTACATGACAATTTGTGCCCAATCAACTTTATTTTTGGGCGTATATATGCCACTAGACTTAAACCGCCGTCCACAAGAGCGGCTTAATTCCAACGGCGCCTTAGAAAACTTGAGTAAATTGGGAATGTAATTTCAAGTTTGAGTAGAAAGGGAATCAAATTTTGATTTTTGAGTAAATTGGGAAATTTTTCTAAACAATTGGGATATAATTTACAACATGATAAACAAAATGATATGGATCAACATCCACCAAGACCACGTCACGTTCATCACCATTCGACAATAATATATACAATACTCAATACTTACCGGAAACTGTATAGTATTCGGTGCTATAAACTAATTCATCTATAGAAACTTAAGCTGTTGACTCAACATTCAATTATTTGCTCAATCAAAAAAAAACATTCAATTATTTATTTTCTGCATCTCGAACATAACTTAATTAGTTTTGCACATGACATATAACAATTAAGAGGCACCTTTTAGAAACTAGTTGTTGACTAAACATTCAATTATTTGCTCTATCAAAAAAAAACCATTCAATTATTTATTTTCTGCATCTCAAACATAACTTAGTTTTGCACATGATATAACTATTAAGAGGCACCTTTTAGAAACTTAAACTGTTGACTGAACATTCAATTATGTGAGGTCAAGTGGGTTGCCCCAGTAATGCGATCAACTTCTCTCATCTTCTCTCTCCTCCTTCTCTCCTCCTCCAACAACTCACAAACCCTCTCCTCCTCCCTCTTCAGCCCCTTCCTTCTCCTCCTCCTCCTCCCTTCCTCAAATCTGGCCTCCTCCCTCTCCCTTCTTGCTTCATTCCTCACGGCCAATCTGATTCAATTTTCAGCAACATGTAGCTGGTTGGATCATATTTGGATTTGTGGGTGGTGGAGGTGGAGGTGTTTTTGGGATGAGGTACCGGCGATGGGTTGGGGGAGGTGGATGGGTGGGTTGGAGGGGGTTGTGGATCTGTGTCTTTAGTTTTTGTTTAATTATTGTAATTTTACTGTTTTTTTTTCGTTGTTGTGCCCTGTGTGGCCAAATAAATGGAGACTGGATCGCTGGCGGACGATGCATTGATGATTTTCAAGTGGTCCTGCCTTTCATAGCTGTGAATGACGGGACGATGTGCTCAAGCCAGAGGCGAAGTTGAGCGACGGACTCCTGTTTATTCATGTTTATTTTTTCTTGTCTGTTCTGTTCCCAGCTGGTTATCTTGTCCCAGCTTTAAGTCCTCGGTTCGCCGTTGTCTTTGTAATTCACAGTTTTAATCACACAAAAAAAGTGGGGCGCCCCTCATGTGTTTGTTCAACAACCAGGGATCGAAACTCTCGTGCTAACATAACTTTACTAACAGATACTAACAATTGCTCAAACGAGCTTCATCAAAAAAAAAATATATTCAATTATGTGCTCTATCCAAAAAAAACATTCAAATTATTTATTTTCTGCATCTCAAACATAACATAATTAGTTTTGCACATGGCATACCTAATAAGAGGCACCTTTCAGATCCCGGTTGTGTGCTCTGTTTTATTGACATTAATTTATTGTTATGTTTTTATTCGAAGGGTTTTACTCTTATTTGTTGGCAGAATAAGTTGTAAACCAGGATAATCAGGTGCGATCATTCCATTACAAGGTGACATGTTCCACCAAATTATTAAGAATTTTATTCTCATTGTAAGTGTTTAACGAGAATGGAACCGGAGACCTTACCCAAAAAATTTATTCTCCTTGTCAGTGTTTAACAAGAATATTTACATGTGTTTTAGTATCATGACCATGTTTATGAAATATTAACATAACCTGGGATCAAAAAAATAAAATAAAAAATTAACATAACCGTACCTCTCTCGTTATCAAACTAAATACTATTCACATATAATTGTTAGATTAATTAATGGGCTATTTTAGTTGTAAAATTAATGTGATTGTTTAGTTCGGATTTTATTAATTGTGCAATAATTTATCAATTCATCAAACTAGATGCAATTTATTTTATTTATTTTTTTGATGAAGGGGTGCAATACAACGATTCATAACATTTCAATGCATATTACATATATATATGTGTCTCGACAGGATCTCGCAGTCATTGGTACATATATCAGTATCTTGAGCACATGTCAGGTCTGACCCTTTTTACCATGGATCCACGCATATCTATCCCTGAATCATTGGTACATTCTTCAACATTTGGAGCACAAGCTGCTTCATCGGGGGCACCTTTACCATTGCAAGACATAAGACCTAGGAAGCATCCACGCGAGGCGGGACAAGGAAAGCATCCACGCGCGAGGCATGACGAGGAAAGCATCCACGTGGGGTGTAGGAAGCATCCACGCGCGAGCGGGACGATGAAAAGGGATAGGAAAAGGAAGAAGAAGAAAATCTCAGTTAGAGTTATATATGTTAATTATGAGAAGATTGGTGACCCCAGGACTCGAACCCAGGGTGTAAGGAATCATGTCTGACTTCTTAACCAACAGGCCACCATCATGTTGGCAACTAGATGCAATTTATGGATTGTCTTAATTAGAGTTATGTTAATTATGTAATTAATAATATTTATTAATTGTGCAAATAGTGGGGTTTAGTTAGATTTCTCATCAATTATCATATTTATAAATTGTTAGATTTATGAATAATTCTTTGGAATTAAAATGTGCTGATTTTAAATTGTTAATTTAATATGTCTAAGAAAAAGAATCCGGTGCAAATGACATATTTTTGAAAAAGAAACACAAACCAATCATAACCCTTAATTTGGTTATTTGAACCGATGAGATTAAATCTCATTTATGGTTAATTTTTCGGTGACAAATTATAAATTATTCGTGACGACTTACGTCGTACTTTTGGTTTCTATGTGACAAATTATAACCCAGTTTTGACGAACTTTGCATTTTATGTCGTACTTTTGGTTTCTCTATGACAAATTATAACCTAGTTTTGACGAACTTTGCATTTTGCACCAAAAATATGTTTTATATATGATCTTTACTCATATGTCTAATACAAAATTATTGTACAGAACTCCAAAAGCGTATGCAAAATGTCATCTATATTTCTCATTGTGCATATCATTCGGTCGGTGCCTATGAAGGTGAATTTTATTTAATGAATGTTCTGAAGTAATGTGCACAAGGCCGAAATCATGTTCATAAGCCTCATGCGCATAAGGCTAAAGCTAAAGTCTAGTGCATAAGGCTAATTTCACTTTCCTACAACATAAAATTCATGAGCATAAGGCTGAGTTCTTGTGCACGTGACTGAACTAATGTGCATGAGCCAGATTTATGGGTGTAAGAACACATTTTTGTACCTTAGACCAAATTCATGTGAAGAATTCACTTTTACGCGTGAAAATCCAGAATTCACGAGCATAACGCCGGATACACTTGTATATGTGATATTCATGTACTATTCTCGAGTTCTCGTAATAATGCAATTATTGATTTTTGCATAATTAATCGAAGTGTTCAATTTATTTATTTTTGATAATGAAAGTGATCAATTAATTGGATAAGAGTTGGGATCAAATGAGAAATGACATCTTTGGTGAGAAATAAGAAATTTTAATAACCGTCTGATTTATCATCTAACGGACATGATTTTACCAATATATTTCCATTTATTTTCTGAATAAATACGAGAATAAGGGTGTATTTGTCATTTGATTTAATCTAATTTTAATTAATCCATATTTTGTCGCACACGTTCGTTTGGTTTTTCGATCCTCGTTTCATGTTTTTTTGGAAAGTCGTTCGTCGTCGATATCGTAAAACCCTTATTGCCATCCGTCGCCTTCGTTCGTCGTTCAATCTTGGTCGTTCGCTCGCTTTGCCCTAACGCGTCTGTCAAGGTGATTTCAATCAATTTGTTTTTTTGATGTTGTTTGTTTAGGGTTTCGATGATGGTGGTGTCCTTGATTTGGTTTTGTTGTGATTTTGGATCAATTGTGGGATTGGGGAGCAGGTGAGACAATTGCAGTGACGAATTTGACAAACAATAGGTGGATTGAGCTTCTGGACAATTGCAGTCCTCCGAGTAGCAATTTGGTCCTGGTCACTTTTTTAAATTTTACTAATTATATTTATGTTCCTATTTTTTAGCAACCGATCGGCGGTTTTGATTCGATTCTGCGAATAATTTGCATCTTGAAAATATTTCGTCTTTGATTTTATCAAAACTTTTTCGATCTTCGTTACAATTCTCCCGAAATTCACTCGTCTTCGGTTTCATTGAACATTTCAGTCCGCCATATATTTTATCTCGGCCAACCATGAGCACATCCGTCGACAACACTGCAGGTAACACTACAAATTTTTGGGATTTTACCGTCTCCAAATTCCGTCAGTAAAACATCAACTGACACGCTGAAGGAAAATAATCCGTTATAATTCCATCACCCAAATAATATTCGTTAAATTTCCGTCACAATTTCGTGCACAATAATTCCGTCTCCACAATTGAGGTGGAACACTGACGGAATTCGTTACATGGAATGTTGAGGAAAAATAAAGGGAAATATTGGGAGCGTTAATTTCGTTCCATTTCCGGCTAAATTCCGTCATTTATATTACCGTTAGTATTCCCCCTATATTCCGTCATCATAGAATTTCAGCCAATATTCCCACTTTATTCCGTCACAAATTTGTAATATTCGTTTCACTTACCTAAGTTTATTGACGGTTGAATATTTACAAAATTTCGTAAATATTACAACACATTTCCGTCAACAAAAAAAATAATTACTCCCTTTAATTAGACAGCGCTTTTTGTTTAAGCGCTGTCTAATTGTTAACTATAAAACAGCGCTTTTTGTGTAAAGCGCTGTCGTAAATATATTTAACAGCGCTTAATTAGAAGGCGCCGTGGAAAATTACAAATAAGACAGCGCTTAGATAGAAAGCGCTGTTTTAAAATTAGTTTTAGTTATATTTAAAAAAAATCTCGCTCTATTCCGTAATATTTAGTTTTAGTTATATTTAAAAAATACCCTCACTATTACATCACATTTCCGTCAACGTCGACGGAAATATGATGGAACAATGACGGAAATTAATTGACGATGATACTTAGTGACAAAAAAATTAAACGCTTATGTAGTTACCTTTAACAGCGCTTATATAGAAAGTGATGTCTTATATTTAACATTAGACAGCGCCTGTTTGGTAACAAGCGCTGTGTAAAGTAGGCTTTAGACAACGCCTATAACCAAACGCTGTCAAATGTGTCATACTTTAGACAGCGCTTGTTACCAAACAGGCGCTGTCTTAAGTGGACTTTAGACAGTGCTTGTAGCCAAACAAGCGCTGTCTAAAGTCTAATTTAGACATCGCCTGTTGCCAAACACTGTCTTAACTGAACTCTAATAATCCCTACCTCTATATAATCAACATGTTTCTCAAATTTACAACACCCACCGAAAACCTTTTCCATTTTTTTCAACTTCCTCCGTCTTCGCCTTATCAAAAAAAATTCTCCATAGTTGCAGCATATTCTTCCTCCGTCTATACCATCGCTTCCTACTCTTCACCAGACTCCAAATCTTCATATTCTGCTTTGAAGAGGATGAATCTCCCATCAAGTAAAAAAAAGAGGGACAAGATCAGGAGTATAGGCGATCAATTTTGAACTGTTGATTTCTCTGCTTGTGTTTTTGGTTGTCCATCAATTTTCGTTAACTACTAGATTTATTTTATGTGCGTGTTCTGATAACAATGAATGAATAAGGGCTAGTAATATCTAAAATTATTGTCTTTAAAATTATTACATTGTCTGTAACATATTTCCAATAATATATATTTGTAAATAATATTTAACCATTGTAATGTAATTAATAAAAATAATTCCGGAAATGTGCGGGAAACATATTTGACCATTTTAATGCAATTAATAAAAATAATTCCGGAAATGTGCGGGAAAAATATTTGACCATTGTAATGCAAAATTTAACACAATTACATTGATGACGGAAATGTGCGGGAAAAATGATGGAAATAATTGATGACGGAAACTTATGGGAATAATGAGGGAAAGTAATTGGTGACGGAATTTAGAGGGAATAATGATGGACATTATGCATGTCGGATTTTTGTGGGAAAGTAGACGGAAATTTACATCGAAAAATTGACGGACGTGTGATGGAATTTTTTGTGACGGAATTTAGACGGAATGTCAACGGCACAATGACGGAATTAAACGGCGAAATGATGACGGAAAAGTTTTACCGTCGGGAAAATTTCCGTCATCGACTTCGTTACAGGAACGTTGACGGAAATTCAACTTTTTCCGTCAACATTCCGGCATTTTATTGATGTCGGAAATTTTTCCAAAATTAGTAGTGTAATTAATTTGTTTTTTTGTTCTTTCATTGTACGTAAGTGTTGTAGTAGTTTGATTTCATTACAAAAGCGATATTCTAATTCGTAAGAATCGACATTCAAAACGTATCATAGAGTAGGGTGAAACCGGCCATGCATCTGTTGAATGCGCGGCTGTTTACTCGTAGCGCTATGTAAAAGTTGAATATTGCCTTTATGAATTAAAATGTGTAGCTGTGGAAGTAAATGCGTAGCGCAGTATGTAATACCTAAATGCGTAGCTCGTTGATATCATTCGTAGTATGTAATACCTAACTCTGCAATGTGCATTTGGAACAGGTCAATCCAATGTTGGCGATGATGATTCTTGTTCTTTTGTATATGTTTTCGGTATTAGACATTGAATTCTGAAGTGTCCAGATGAATTCAAACCTCGAATTGGGATAGAATTTAATACACAGGGTGATTGTTCTTAGTGTGTAGCCTTATTTTGTAATTTGTAACATAGTAGTCTTAGTGCGTAGCACATGACTATTGTTCTTAAAATGCGTAGATGAATCAACAACTTTCATATTTATCAATTTCTTAAATATTTATTAATCTTGTTCTTATAATGCGTAGATGAATAAACAACATGCGTAGTTATCAATTCTTTTGTTGTATTTTTTGCTGGATAATTACAACTGAACCAAAACAAGCAAACTCTAAGACGAAACAGGCAAGGCAACAATGGAAAACGAAACATCACGCAAATGGAAAGCCCTCTGGAAATCCTTAAACATACCCCGTGTGATTGGTCTTAGTATATGATATTTCTTAAATATTTTCTTCCCATTTTCTGAGTGTATACAGTTATCAATTTAATGCGAATTACAAAATACAATTGTAGTTTGCCACGAATTTTACAAAAATTGGGACACCAATTTTACATGTGTGAAGCTACGAATGATGGTATCATATGAATTTACAGTGATGAGTACGCATTTTACAATGACCAATACATGTCTTCATTTATCCACTACAAATTATAGACTCTGTTACGAATTTCAGACATGAGTCCATGAATCCTGCCTGTTGTCACTAAAAAGAAATGAAAATTACTAATAAATCTGTTACATGAGTGGTATATTTTGTAGTTGGTTACATGGCAAAAGATGAGTGTTAAATCCTGCCTGCCAGTTGTATTTTTCCACAGCTTGGCTTGTAACAATTTCTGCCTGAAGCAAGAACTCTAAAAAGTTTTGAGTAACAGAAAAGTCAGAGATATCTTCAAGCACCCCAGTTTGGTATATTGGCAGTGGCCTCGTTCACCATTTTCAGCAGAGTCACCTGTATAAACATAAAGTGGTTGATCAACTCTGAATTCCTGTGCTAAAAAATCTACAGTGACTGAGAAACACTTGCATCTTCTGCTATATAAATACGAAACCAGTATGTAAACAGGGTTTATGCTATGAATTTTATGTAGTGTACTACGCATATAATCAGTCTTACGCATTTTGTTGATGCAGCTACGCATTTTACAGATATCTTTGACCGCGTCCATATAATTCGTAGACAGAACTTCATAGGTTTCAAATATAGCTCGAAAGTTCGCAAAACTGATATCATTCGTAAAAAAAAGCAACATTCATAACACCAACAGTCTTTAGTAAAACCGAAAATTCGTAAAGACTCGCAATATGATTAAATTTCTTAACACTAAAATCGGTACAAAATCGTCGAAATTCGTAAACACTTTTGAAATCTAATAAATCACCAGAAAACCCTAGAATGATTTCCGACATACCGTGAACTTGGGACGAAGTCGTCGGCTGTTTCTCTTGGTCAGCCATTAAATTCGTCGTCGGCGGTAAGCTTCTAGTCGTCTCCTGCTATCGATTTTAGTCGCTGGGTCGCCGTCGAGTGATTTCCTCAGTTTGAAATGAGATTGAAAAATAGCGTAAGCAGTTTAGTAATCTGCGGGAGAGAAAAGCGGAATTAGGGTTTAGTACATGTTTAGTCTTCCTAATTTGCCCTTATGACGTATTAAATTATTAAAATAATACGAATTTTAATTGAAAACACGCTTAATCTTAATCGTTTATTTATTTGATCGAACGGTTATTAAAATTTCTTATTTCTCATGTAACTATCCTTTCTCACCTGATCTTAACTCAATCGGATAAAATAAAGTTTAACTAATGGACATCTATTTATTAAATGATTGTTTTTTATTTTTGATGTACCGCATGTTATTCCTTTATCTTAAGCACAATAAATAAATTACTAAATTTAAAGTCAACTGAAGTTGGCATGGTTTTAAAGCTTCTTCTTCTTCACTGAATACAATTTATCATTACTTAGATCTTCTTTTTCCTCTCATATTTTTCTCTTACCATTCATTCTCCATACCTTTCTCAGAATTTTCCCAAATGAAACTCCGAAACACTGAGCATCACCCTTCCTCAAAATTCCATACTCTCCTAAAAAAACGTTCCGTAAAATTGACATTATTAATCTCCACTCTAGTCTTCATCATCCTCACCATATTCCACAACCTCTCCCCTCTGCAATCCTACAACAACAACACCACCACCACCACCACCACCACTAAAAATATCCATCACCAGTCGTCATCGGAACTCGTTACCCGTGTCGTCAAAGATGAACAAGCAAAACCGGCCAATGCTAAGAAGTGTGACATATTCTCCGGTGATTGGGTGCACAACCCCAAAGCTCCTTACTACACAAACACCACATGTTGGGCAATTCACGAGCATCAGAATTGCATGAAGTACGGCCGGCCTGACACTGATTATATGAAGTGGAAATGGCAGCCGGATGGATGCGATCTACCGGTCTTCAATCCTGCACAGTTTTTGGAGATGGTCAGGGACAAGTCTTTAGTATTTGTGGGAGACTCGGTTGGAAGGAACCAGATGCAATCCCTCATCTGTCTTCTATCTCGCGTAAGTTGCATCTCTATAAGTTAATTTCCAATTCACATGATATGATTCCTTCAATGGCATGCCAACATGTAATTATTTTGCTTAAGTTTTAGCTAATTTAATGATCTCCAAATTTTACGCTTTGATCATCTCACATGGTGTGATTCCTCATTTGATATGAATAGGGGCGCTTAAAAGAGAATCACTTTATTTTTCAAGAATTTGAGAACTTAATCTTTACCATTAGAAATGTATCATTAAGTGTGGCAGTCACATGTGTCTCATGTGCATATTCAAAGTTGCATTTAATATAAAGTCAAAGTCACCAAGTTTGATTTTGCTAAAATGACACGTATCAGATGCAAATTAGAAGATGCATCATGATTTAATGATAAAATTTATGTTCTTAAGTTCTCGAATTATAAGGGATTCTCAATAGTGCGTCCCTTGATATATATGTCTATCTTTAGAAAAATGTTGGACATTTCTTATTTAAAAAAAACATTTAAATATTAATGGTAACATTTTAGGTACATGTATGTCCAAAGGATTGGTTATAACTTTTTTTTTCTTTCTAAAATAGTTGTTGGCCTAGAAATCAGCACTTTATTCAAATGTTTAGGTAAATACCTATTGTGTTGTGGTTTCTGTCATTTAACAGTGAAGTTGACCTAAAAAAAACTAGAACAGGAGGAATACTTGCTTGCTTTTACTTACTCTGTTAACAGATCATCATCTTAGTGATTATTACATTAATCGGATTGCATCATTATGGAGAATTGGTGTAGTTGATTGACATATTTAAATCTGGCTCAAGGACAACTTAAGCTGATAAGCTCTGTCCGTCATTGAATGCGGTTAACTACCCTCAAATAAATTAATTGCAATAGACAGTGTTGTATTTAACTATATGTAGACAATTTAATAAACAGTATATAGGTGGAAATTAAAGCATTATCCGTATAGTCAATACTTTTTTTTTTTGAATTGGGCTGGGTTAGGGGTTAGTATCTGCTCAATATTTGAGTCTATAAGGACTTGAATCGGTGAAGTCATGGTTCTGCCCGGTGAGCTCGCTCCACTGAGCTAAAGCTATAATTATATATGTATTTAAATTGCTGATTTCACTAAAATCGACTACGTAAATTTATTTTTGATATATATAGTCTAGCTTCAAGCCTTTTAGGGGAACTTTGTTCCATTTTCATTAACAGAATTGGATTTGGGTTTTGCAAATTATTATTGCATCAATAGTTTGTGAATTCAAATCATTGTCAATGGAGGCAATACTCAAAACATATTTCATAAAAAAAATCATTGGTATTTATGAATTTATTTGAATTATATATTAGGGGCCGGAGTATATCAAAAAATATTATTGCCCACACCATAAAATTTTAGAACTTCTAAATTTTAATAGAATCAGTTTATAAAAAGGGGATTAGTTTCACGGATTCATTACTTTTATAATATGAATTATTTATATTTAAAATAAAAATATGAACTGTTAGTGTCATAATATTATTTATCGAAAAAAATACTGTCATTTCTCTAGATCATGTTTGTGTTGCAATTGTGAGAAAGTTGTTTTCGGATTAACTACCAGAGTCCGTTTCCCGTGAGAAGTGATATTTTGGTGAGAAATGAGAACTAATCTCATCCATTCATCTTATTAATCAATAGCTAGGATTAGATCGAATTAATTTACATTATTCGTAGCGTTTCAAAGGATAATGCGTAGCATTACATTATTCGTAGTTTTTCAAAGGATAATGCGTAGTATTATGTATATGAACACTACGCATTATCCTTTAAAAAGCTACGAATAATGTAATGGTACCCATTATCCTTTCAAAAGCTACGAATAATACGAATAATGTAAATTAATTCGATCTAATCCTAGCCATTGATTAACAAAGATGAATGGATGAGATTAATTCTCATTTCTCACCAAACATGTCACTTCTCATGTGATCTTTATTCTTAACTACCAATATACATCTAAATTTATTATTTATGTGATCCGATCATCTTATTTGTTCGCACAAACTAAGCTCTTCAATTTCACTGACATGTCAGATGGAGTATCCTATTGACGAGTCATACACGAAAGATGAGCATTTCAAAAGGTGGAAGTATGTGACTTATAATTTCACACTAGCAACATTTTGGACGCCTCATTTAGTAAAAGCAAGTGAGGCAGACCCTAACGGCCCTACTAAGACGGGTCTATTCACCCTCTATCTCGACGAGTACGATGAGAGCTGGGTAAACCAAGTCGAAGACTTCGATTACATTGTTCTATCGGCCGGGCATTGGTTCTACCGTCCCCTTGTTTTTTACGAAGAGAAGAAGATGGCAGGATGCCATTACTGCTTACTTCCCAACGTGACCGATTTGACAATGTACTACGGGTACAGGAAGGCATTTCGAACAGCATTCAAGGCAATAAATAGTTTGAAAAACTACAAAGGGATCACATTCTTAAGGACATTTGCTCCCTCTCATTTTGAAGGCGGGTTGTGGAATGATGGGGGTAACTGTGTGAGGACAAAGCCATTTAAGAGCAATGAGACGAATTTGGAGGGAGCAAATTTGGAATTCTACATGACACAAATGGAAGAATTTAAGAGAGCCGAACGGGAAGGTAAGAAGAGAGGGCTTAAGTTCCGGCTGTTGGACACAACACTAGCAAGCTTGTTGAGGCCTGATGGGCATCCGAGCACTTACGGTCACTGGAAACATGAAAAGGTGACATTATATAATGATTGCGTGCATTGGTGCTTGCCAGGGCCGATCGATACATGGAATGACTTCTTGCTAGAGATGTTAAAAAAGGAGGGAAGGCGAAGTTATGTTGAAAAGCTTCAAACCGGTAGAAAGAAATTTACGACGACATAAACTTGATCTGAACGCTTATTTTACACTTCATTTCGACGCAAACAGATTCTTTCAAAGGGAAAAATATTATTTCACTTGGTTGTCTACACAAGCTTTGTAGATGAATACTGAAATATACTTGCTCTTAAAAAGTTCAGAGTTATATAGTTTTATTTATTGACTAGAGCTTTCTCCATATTTGAACTTGCCAGTCATTTCTACAAGTAATGTTTTTTAATCAAACAACTTTTTTAACGACTCATTCACAAAAGATTTGAAGAAAAAAAATCATAAGGTTTAACTTCTAGATGTGACACACATTTCTCTATTATTTTTCGAATTTCAATGGAACCAATTTACCAGATCTCTCACATGGTTATTAATTCAATTTTTTCTTAATTAGTCATTGGCAATAAGTTGTGAAAAATACCAATTTGCTGTGAAAATCTAAGTATAGAGTAACGCTACAACTTTTAACATGTTTGTGCGACAATAATTGTTGTCGCACGCTTTGTAAACCAACATTGTGATAGGCGTACTGCAGCTGTGTATCAGCATTTGCGCCACAACGTACATAGAGTTGTTGCCCAATTTTAACTTTTTTCCCTCGATTTGGGGTACAAGCATTGAGAAAATTACAATACATATGACGATAGTCTTATCCAGTGTTATTAAAATCGGACCGGTGATCGAACCGGTCAAGTCACTGGGTCAATGGGTCAGTGGTTCAACCGGGTCGAACCGGTTTAACCCGCACAAATTAAATAATAAAAATAAAATACTTATATATGATATTATAATTTAACATATTTATGACTTGAATAAATATTACATGTTTATGATCGGATTACAATAACATATCATAACAAATTGTCAAATTTAGAATTTGATAAAGTATAAATCAATAATACAACAATAATAGAACAACAATAACAATTTTAGTCTTAATTGGCAAGTCACAACAATAAGAGATTTCTAAGACTAATTGAATTTCTAGTTAAATTGATAATAAGTAAAAATATTTATAGATTTGATAAATGCATATACATTAATGAAACAAATAATAAAACAAGAATCATGTTTAGCTTGGTGGAATGAGAGGGGATAATTATAGAGGAAGACTAGGTTCGAGTCTTGTCCAAGTCAAAATAAATTAATATTTTTTCAGACCAAATCGAACCGATTGAACCGATCAAATCATCATTTTAATGCAAAATTGATTCAATCCGCGGGTCAACCGGTTCATCCGGCCGGTTCAACCACCGGTTCAACCGGGTCTTGACCGAATTTTGATCGGTTTGATTGCAGAACGATCTGATTACTGAACCGGACCGGTCCGATGACCGGTTCCCGGTCGAACCGGCCGGTCCGGTTTTAATAACACTGGTCTTATCATATAATACATATATATTCGTTTTCAAAGCTCTTATCAAGGCATTTCGACCAGATTCGAATTCATTTGGTACATCCTTCCACTTTTGAAGCGCATGCCAAGTTCGGCACCTTCTTACCACGGATCCGCACATCCACTCCGAAAGCTTGATACATTCTTTGACATTTGAAGCCCAGATCACATCGGACACCTTTACCATTCCGTGTTAAAGGTTGAATAGCACCTCCACGAGGGAGCAACAATACATCCACGCGCGAGGCGTGAAGAGGAAGACATTCACAAGGGATGGTAGGAAGCATCCACGCAAGAGGCGGGACGTGAAATAGGGAAAGAAAAGGAAGAGGAAGAAGAAATAATTCTCACAAAATTGTGAGAAAATATGCTTCTAAGGTGAGTCGAACACTTCAAGAGTTCAAACCACTCGGCTAACACCCCTTTCGCTCGCACAAATTTAACTTAAAGAAACCAAATTTTGCCTTCTTCATCACTCGAACAGTATCTTCTCCTTCCATTTATCCTCCCCTCATACAGACATCTATCCTTTGCCGGATCCACCACCTCCATCAGGTGGTACGCTTCCTAGGCGCCAACCGTCGCTCCCTCTTCCACCGCCAGTCGCCACACATCTCTCCACGGTAAAAATAACTATAGTTTTAGATATATAATTTCTTGTTTTAGGGTTTTTTGAAATTAAATATGAATTTGGGGATTTTCGGTTCCTTGGTGGGGCTGGCGATGGAGTGGGAGGTTGTTTGTTGGAGCTGCAATACACTATTTTGTCAAAATCACGATAGATTGTATCATTATCGCATATATCTCTGTTGCATAAATTAATTAACCTGACAATATTTTAATCTCTGGTCGCGTAACGTCACTTAGGATACAACGGTTTGTGCAACAAGCAAACTACAACGCTTTATTCCTATTACGCTACTAAATGTTAGGCGACGGATCAAACTATTTTGCGTTTTGTCTTTTACGAAACAAAATTTTTAGCGACAGGTGATATTGCACTGCATAATAATTTTCATGTTATAAATGTTAATGCGACATAACCACCTATCGCTTAAAGAATAACATGTGATTCTATTTTAGGTTACATGTCAAAACTGTCGCCTTTGACTAAATAGACTACACATCTAAAATTTGGGAGTTCAACACCGCTGCTTTACGTAATGTCATAGATAAATGTGTCGCTCAAGTCACATATACCAATTGAGGACCAGTACAAGAACAAATTAAAAACAAATTAAGTTAGTGGAATTGAAAACACTTAGGTCGAAACAAGCATCGCATCTAGTGCTCCGCCCCGTGTGACACTTCTGGCTCTCATATCCGATCGATCCATCCCCAGATACCGATCTACTCCCATACATCCTCCGATATCACTGATCTTTCCGGCAAGTATGATTGGAGGGATTACCACCTAGACCAATTGACGTGCAGTATTTTGTATGTCAAAAATAATTTATACCCGATAAGAATCGGATCGTCCAAGGGAGCAAGTTTAAACTTTTGCACTATTTAAGGTTGTATTTCTACTTATTCTAATCCAAAGCGGGTTTTTTGGTTTGTTTCTAGAATTCAAGATAAATGAAAGTAAGAAAAGTTTTGTCGATTTCAAGAGATATTTTGGGGAACTACTTCACTTGCCTAACATTTGAATCGAGTTTTTGTTATCTAGCGACTAGCATGCATGATATGCTTATATTGATTGGAAAACAGCCGTACACTCCAAGTATAAACCTCACCCTTTCGATGCTATTGGTTTATATTGGAGATGTACCTGAAACTACGAACCTCACCCTTTCGGCGCTATTGGTTTGAATCAAGAAACTCATTGATGTTTACCAACTCTCGTCGCGTAAACATGGGGAGTCCTTGTCGTAAAACTAGCCTTTTCCGTTATAAACTTGGGCTACTCTCGTAGTCGCCTAGTTTATAACGTGTATTTTACTTCATAGTCGGATATTAAGCCTCACCCTTTCGGCGCTATTGACTTAATATCTCAATGCAATACACCTAGGAATTTCGTCAAACACCTAGTGTGCATCGCTTGGGTTTAAGCCCTAAGTAAATACAAATCAAATAAGACGAATCAAATCAAGCAATTTTCTGTTTTATTCAACGATTCATGTTAGGAAAGATTCGTAGGACCCCAAAATAGGGTCACTACTCACTATCCATGGAAGTGAATATACAACTCATGTTTTTGTTCGAAATTGGAATTACAAATTCTACAAAGAACTATCACAACCTTGATGTAGACGATGATGTTGTTCCTCTTCGATTCGCAATCTCCTCGATTTCAATCGATTGCCTTGAGTGGAATCTCGTGCTCCCCTTCTTTTTTGTCGACAAAAGTATATCCTTTTTTTCCAATCCGGCTGCCCTCACTTTTGTGTTATTTAAATTTTGCTTTTTTGCCATTTTTCCAAAAACCTAGCAAAAATTGCATTTTTGGCCCACTTAGCAATGTCATCTGATAAGTGACACATGTGACACTTTTTGGACCAGTGGCGTGAATTTCCCCCCGTGTGTCGACAATTCTTGACACAGGTGACATTGGCGCATAGTGAGATGATCTCTTGAGCTCAAGTTCTAACACCCTTAACGGCTGAATATGCTCTAGGTGCAAACTACAAAGTTGTAGCCCTTTATCTAAGCTTTCCAACAAGCCATAGATCGACGGATTCAGACATCGTATCAGTTCTTGGCGTGTGCTACAAGTGGGGGTCAATCCACCTACATTTGCGATGTTTTCGCCTAAATTCCACAAAATGCTTTATTTCGCTCTGGATTTGTTTCTCACCTATAAAACACCAAAATATAAAGTGAGAGCTCAATAGAATAAGGCAAATGATCGAAAATTAACTAAATGTGGAGCATAAATATAGTTACGATTTAGGCTCATAAAAACACTCAACACTTAGAGTTTGTTCGTCCCGAACAAACATGAACTAAATCCTACCCACTTTTGTAGGGAACACGAGTGCATTTAGCGTATGCACCAAGCCTTTAAACCTATAGGCTACACTACAGGACGAGTTGTAGTCTCGTGAGAGTTTTCAGAAAAGGGAATACTCACAAATCCCAAACGCAACTAGCTATGCATGATCATGATAGTACTTCAATTATCTAGGCAATGCGCAATAAATACCCCATGCACATCAATTGAAATAGTAGTCAAAGACTAACTCCTTTTCAAAAGAATTTCGATCCACCAGTGACTTTACAAAGATGCACATTCATAGACAATCAATATTAGAGTTATCAAATGGCTAACCTAACAATTCATTCAACGTTTTTGCAAGATACTCAAAACATGATCCTCAGAAACACAAAATGCGTGCCTGATGGACCATAATTATACGAATCAAAAACACAGTTAAACCCACTAAATTAGACTGTTTGTCTATTTAACTTCTGCTTGTTAGTCCCGATATATTTCTACAGGGTATTTTTGAGCTTAGAGAGAATACACGCTAAGGAGAGGATTTTACGCAGAAAAGATGTTACGAGTCATTCCAAGGTCACGATCAGACGCTGACTGAAGAAATCTAAAGATCCTGACATGGAATCATTCAAAACAAATCCAACCAAGGAACAATCAAAGTCAGACGGAGCGAAATTGGACTGATAGTTTTGTGAAAAGACTGCACAAAACTGTCAAAATGCACTCATGGACCAAGGTGACCGGACACCTTGCTTGGAGGTGGCCAAAGCCACCCTTCTCCTCCCCTTGCAACCGGCAACCGGCGGCTCAACCTCCCCCAACCGGCGGCTTTTGGCTCCCCCCATGTGTCATCTCCTCCTTGCTCCTCCCTTCTCCTTCCTTGGATCAAAAACACATGCCCCCCATCTCCACCCTCCATTTCTCTGAAGTTTGGCTATAAATACCAAGCCAAACCTCATTTGTAATCATCCCATTCACAACACAAAATCACTTATCTCTCTAAGTTTGGCAATTTGTAAGTTTGGTTTTGAAATAATACTCATGTTGGTTCTTGAGTATTATAACGGTTTTAGAGAATACTCCTGTTGGTTCTTGAGTATTCAAGTAGAAATTGGGAATACTCCTGTTGGTTCTTGAGTATTCCCCTTTACTTACTGTCTTTCAAAAACCCCCGAGTATTTAGCTATGGTATCCACCTCTATGGATATTCGTAGCTAAACTCTTCATTCGGTTGAAGGGGTGTACTTGTATCATAAAATGTTTTAGACTTTGCTTTAGTGTTTTTTCTCTGTATTCAAAACTTGTTCTATGTGCCATATATTAGGCCAGAACTTTCAAGGTTGAGTGGATGCTTGGAATGGCAAAGCTCTTCCGTGGAAGTTCGTAAACATACTCGGATAAGTGGATGCTTGGAATGACAAAGCTTATCTGAGGAGTTTGACCTCTCTCAAACACCATTTGATTGCTCGAGAATGACTGATCAAATGGATGCACACAGGCTAATATACCTTGGAATGGGGTATTAGTCTAAGTAGAACAAGGGCTCTACGTTTTTTGCAAAAGTCTAGACAGTGTGTGCAAATCGAGTGCTTGGAATGGCCTTGATACACTTTCGAACATTTTTGCAAAAGACTAGACAGTGTGGCAAATCGAGTGCTTGGAATGGCCTTGATGCACGTTTGAATACTTAGAAGGATCACTAAAGGTCAATGATAAACAGGCTATGATACAAAGCCCCCGAAACTGAATGTTTTTTCCTTAAAATCAAACAACACCTGCACTTACTTTCTTAGTATAACTGCCTTAATCAACTGCACTCATCATCCGGAGGACTTGCCAATCACGCATCACCCGCTGTAAGTCTTCTTTGTATTTTCAGTATTTAATTTTCTGTCATTTACTTTTCCGCACTAAAACCAAAACCAACCAACCAGTCACTTACTTTTCCGCGCTAAAATCTCAATCAACTTAAAACACGGTCCCTCGCTGTATAAATCACCTCAAAGAGCAACTATCCCCCTAATTCCTTTGGGTTCGACCCCTACTTACCATTTGCTATCCAGTAGTGTAGTCGCGAGTAGCGGACTATTATAAATTTATTTGTACATTTGCTCTGACGACAAGCATCTGTCAGTGCCCATCGCGCGCCTATGCTTTCAAGAAGGATAGTCCATGGGCTAACGATACAAAACTCATTTCCAAGTTTTAGGAGCTAAGTCCATAATCCATAAGGAAAGAGGAGTTTGACACTTCAATTTCAAAACTATCTCGAACAAGGTCATGCTCACGTATACTAGTACAAGCAGGGGCGGAACTAGGGTGTCCTCGGGGTGACATTTGTCGACCCCGGATTGGTTCAAATTCTTTTTTTAAACATAATTTATTTAAAATTAATTTAATCAATTTAATTCAAAATATGTATAATAAAATACAAATTATCACATAAACAACAAAAATGATATAAGACAGTTCATATATCCCTTCCAGCTGCAGTGCCATCGTCAGCTGTCACATATCGGCTTCCGTCATCATATCCGAGAGCTAATTCAGATGATTATTTCTTCGTCATCGATCTAATAGATTATTTCAATAAGAACTCTTTATGAATATGATGTTGATTTTGTAATTAGGGTTTTTTATAAATCCGAATCTTGGTATTCATTGGTTGCAATCAAACATTTTGAAGCAACAATTTTTTAATAATATGATCAATTTTTGGTTGTCACCCCTGATCTCAAGTGCTGGGTCCGCCCCTGAGTACAAGTGTCATCCCTCTACTCAAATCACAATGCATACACACTAAAAGGAATGATGGAAAGGACATTGCCAAACTTAAGTGTGTGCCTCATTTTTTCTTTCTTTTTTTTCTCAAGGCATTTTGCCCACGATATGCTTCACGAATTTTTCTTTTGATAGCTTGCCTTATTTTGGCTTGTGCTTGCAAAATCTTTTTGCTTTTCTCTTTTTTTTTTGTAGCTTGCCTTATTTTGGCTTGTGCTTGCATATACAAATTTTTTTGGGTTCTACTTTTCACCCATATTGACTCCACACTTAAGAGTTGGCAATGTACTAAGGATATAAATGGTGTGTGCATACAATGTGAAAGTGTAAAGATCACCTAAGAGCAATGACAAAATTTTCGAAGAGGAGAAAAGGATTTTCATGCTTGCTAATTCAATGTTCAAGTGATGCCAAAAGGTTGCCTAAATCATTAGATAGACACAAGATAACAACAACATTGACGACTAGGAATTATGCACTCATAAAAGTCATGGTGATCCTAGATTCAAAATCAAGTCGAGAGTAGTTGAAACTAGATAGTCGAGTAATGGGGTAATGGGGAAGCCTTCAAAATTCGAGTAATCAAATGTAAGCTAGTGCATCAAAAGTGCAAGTGCCTAAACATGGATATTCATACGAGAGTGCACTACACACCCACTCTACACTTAAGAAGAAGCTTAGTCCCTTAGCGACAAATATATTGAAATGAAAAATGTAGTGCAAAGGACTTCCCTGAAATTGGAGCTGAAAGCGTGTTGAGCGTCTGTTGCTTGATCCTTCCTCGCATTGAACTTTGAAAATCTAGTGCTTGATACTGATTATCATGAGGAACAGAGGTAAACATTGGAATGAAGTTGTGTAATTTGTTATCAGAAGGCATGAGAGTGTTGAACCGATGTAAGTACTGCAAAAGCTAAAGGCAAAAGTAAATCACTGCCTAATAAAAAAAATTTAAGCATGATCATTCCATATCAATGAGGTTCCAACAGCAACATTTCAATTCAAATGGAACCAACATCCTGTAAATAAAGCCTAGACTCGCCAGGACCAAAACAAAGTTCAAAAAGCAAAATAGTTCAAACATGGATGCAACACAATGCAAATAAGTTCACAATCAGCCCATGAACTAAAACAGTGGAACAAAAACCAAAACAGGGACTGTTTAAGGTGGAAGGTCACTCGGTTGCAGTGGCGGAGTCGGAATCATATATGTTTGGAGTCGACTTGCGACGAGAAGGGCGAGAAGGACCTGGAATATCAGTTGGTGGAGAAGGAACAACTTTAGTAGGCGGTGGCATCGGGTAATCATCAAAACCAGAGTCGTCGAAGTAACGTGTCCACACGATGTATGCCCATTCCCGAAATGCCGCTGCTGTAGCTATCTCTTGCTCGACGGATTGGCGAAGCTGCTGATGTGATTCCGTAAGCTAGTTTAATTGGTCTTTGATGTGCATCCAAGGCCCCTCCCCATTCATTTTCTGCTTGGTGTTAGGAGTGTCAAAGCCCTCTTTTTGCTCATCCCTCATCTTCCTCTTTCCTGAACCCTTAGGCGCCCTTGGGATGCGCTCATTGGGATGTTCAAATTCCACTGCTTTCTCGCTGCGCGCGTCTTCAACTCAGGTAGGATTTCAACATGTTCCATCCATTTTAGTGTGTCGCCAGCCAACATCTTCTTTGCCACCATGTGCTCAATGTCGAGGCGCTTTGCTTTCTGCCCCCTGACAAATGGTTCACTCCATACCCAAAGTGCTTTGCTAGAAGCGTGACAAATAAACCGCCTCCTATCCCTGTGTGTCCGGACTCGCTGCTTTTGTAAGACGTGAACCATTTTGTCATCACTTCCATGAAATGAATGGATATTCCCCGCTTGATGAATATCATCATATCGATATCTTCGCCTGAAACAAGCCTAGCCTTATCTTTCCGCTGATTAATCACTTGCGCCACAATCTTATGTATAACTTTCCAAATGCCATCCTTAATGTTACTAGAATACAGATTGGGCACGAAGAACATGTCTAGGCCTGAAATCTCCTTCCAAAATAGAGTTTGCTCATAGTCATCAAACCTTGGTACCTTCCCCTTCAAAGGGAATCCTAGAGCTTTACAGACACTAGCTCTATCCCAAACCTTATAACAACTGCGCATTGATGCATACCAGCTCCTAGTATCCCCAACTTCACTCTTTTTTTCGAAAGATGCCAAAAATTCGTGAAGTATGCTCGGATATGTAAGAGCATTTTGATCAAAAATCAAACCTAATCCGACTTTAGTGAGAAAGGACTTGACTTCATCCCAGATTTGTAATTTGCTCAACGATGGTTCATGGGGCAGCATAGTTTCAAGGATTACCTTATCCTTGCGAAAATCCTCATAGAGCGTCAAGTCCTTCGGATTGAGTGTCGGAGTACCGGTTGGGTAAGGGCGGCGAGGGACTCGACTTAGTCGACTCTTAGTCTTCGTGGACTTGGGAATGGGGTCGGCGGCGGGTATGTTCGAGTGTGGTGGCGAAGGGTTGTTCACTGAAGCGGGGCTGCTTGCTGGTGTGGCGGAGTGTGATCGGACATGGCTTGCGGGCGGCGTCGGTGAGGCGGAGATGGAGATTGGGATAGGTGGCATTGTCGATTTTGGAGGGGCGGATGACTTGTTGCATGCGGCTCTAGTGCAGGTTCGAGGGGGGGGCACCCTTGGGGGCTTGGTCGCGATCATTTTCTGACGGACCATGGTGGCGGAAGTGCTGATCGGAGAAGCCGAGGGATAGGGGGAGGTGGTCGGGTTTTGGTAACGGGCGTGGCTGAGTGTGATCGGGGAGATGGAGAAAAGAGAAGGCGAGGCTAGGGTTTAAACATTGTGGCCCAATTTAGATTAAGTTTCCCTTATTAACAATTTTTTTTGGAAACAAAATTCGAATTCGAAAATCATGTGTCACTAATAAGTGACACAAGTAACACTATTTGGACCAGAGAGCAGGAAAAAGTGCTCAATGTCAATAATAAGTGACACAAGTGACACTATTTGGACTAGAGAGCATGAAATATGCCAAATGTCAGAAAATAAGTGACATAGACGAATCAGCCCCAAATCCATACTTAGCCAACATTTGCGATTTTCCTTCTAACATGACTCCACCCTCCTTAAGCACCAATGGACTCCACACTTAAGTTAAAGGACACTCTGAATGTTCATCCAAAATGCACTAGCAAGCGGCTTTACTTCCCCACGAAGGCCTAGTTTAACGTCTTGGCAAGACCGAGCCGAAGCTTTGAACAAAGTGTGTCAATCCAGAATTTAGTAGCTCAAAAGTGAACATCTACAAGGCTTATTTCACCACTCACTAAGTCAGGTGATGTTCCATAATATAGCTTTACCCTTTGTCCGTTAGCCTTGAAGATTTCACCTTCTTTCGTTAGCAACTCGACGTGGCCATAATCAAATACTCTATGCACCTTGTATGGTCCAGTCCATCTTGTTCTCAACTTCCCGGGAAAAAGTCTCATTCTCGAGTTAAACAACAATACATCATCCCCTATGTGAAACTCTCTCCTCACTATACTCTTATCATGCCATCTTTTGGTTCTCTCCTTGTAAATCCTAGCATTTTCGTAAGAGTCTAACCTTATTTCGTCCAATTCGTTGAGCTGTGATCAGTCGAGTTTTCGACTGATTTATGACCATTCTTCACTATAGTTTTGGTTCTTTTCCGACATTATTTTGATGTCATTTGACCTCTATCTCTTTATTTCAGGTAGAAAACAAGTCTCCCTCAAGGTCGGAGCCTAAATACGAAAACTTGGGGAAAAACCAAAGATTTAGAGCAAAATTGGGCAGATTGACCTTTTCGGCGTATTTTGCATGCCCAGGGCGCATACGGTGTCCGAATTGGTTTATATTTAGCTTGTTGGAAAGCTAACTCAAAGGGCTACACCTCTCTATATTATGCAAAGACCAAATTCGGACTCTAAGACAGCTAAAAGGCCCCAGTCGGTCGACTGAGAAGTTCAGTCGGGCGACTGGAATGGAACTCAGAAGGCTCACAAATCTACCATTTGCAGAGTTGGTCGACTGGAATAAAAATACAAAAGGCTTGCCCAAGCAAACATCGAGTCGGTCGATTGAAGGGGTCATTTGGAAAAAGCTCCCATGAACCCTTATTTCTTAAGGGATCTTCATATTTGAAGGGGTCATGCTCCCAAAGGAAAGTCCATTGTAGACTTGATGGGAGGAAATTCAAATGGGACTTAAAGGTAGATTGACACGCCAAATCCAAGGTCCCGTGAGAAGGGATCCGAGCAAAGGATTTCTCAACGAGTGATTATATGGGGCGCTTTGCTACGTCTTTGCCAAGACGGGAAAAACTAGGCCCTCGCGGGAGGTAACCCGGTTTGTAAGTGTTTCCTTCTTGTTCTTTTATATGTTTAAGTGTTTGGCATGATTTTGAGTAGCTAAGGCTCTAAAGTGTGGAGTGTGATACGTATGATTAGTGGGTAAAATTTTAAATGTGGAGTGAGTATTCCACTTCACACCGCCACACCCCTCCAACTTTCCCTTGATCTTTATATGCTTAATGATGTTTCCCATAGTGCTCATGTACCTTATTGGAGTCTACTAGAGTGGAACTATATTGTTATGTCATGCCATGACTCTAGTTTGACATTTTCTTGGCACTTAAGATACCTTGTGGACATTATGGAGAATGTAGGTCAACTTCCTTGTTTGAATTCTATGAAACTTGTGTCATGATGTTATTATGTGACTTGTGATGCTATCTTGCTCATACTTGAGTTTTGCATAACCTTGTATGTCACTTGTTGCTTTTAACCTCTCATGTGTTCTTGTCATCAAGGAAGTTATTTGCATGATGTACAATCAAGCTTAGCACAATGGCGTCTTTTCTATTGGTGGGGCACATCTACAAACGAGGGGAGTTCCTATGCGCCTTTTTCTCATTCTCTTTATTGTTTGCGCTTAGGGACTAAGCGACATTTTAAGTGTGGAGTGGGGGTAGTCGCATAGTTCACTCATATTATGCCATGCTTATCATTTTAGAATGGACACTTGCATTCATGTATTCTATCCCTAACATGAGAGTGTTAAAGCCACATAGGCTTGTGACTATGAACTCTAAATCCCTATAAATCACATTTATTGGATCTTGAACTTAGAACCGACCTAGTCCCTTGAATGTGCATTCTTTTGAATCAATATCATTGTTATCCCTTGTCTATCTAATTTTCTAAGTATTTTCATTGAAATACCTTGGATTAAGTTTTAGCAAGCACTTTTCAAAATTTTCACGAAAAACTTAGACCTCTTGTATGCTCATTGGTGACTCGAGTTCTTTCTGATTTAGTGCCTTGTTTATGATTGTTTCACGTGCATTCCATACACTCCTTGAACATATTGTCAAGTTTTAAGTGTGGAGTCAAAAACAAAAGAGGGCGAAAAATAGGCCCCAACAAAAAATGCTTCATTTTCATGGTCAAAAGAGGGCAAAGTCCCTACTAAAAATTTTCTCGAGTACTAGAGAAGTTTTGATCTTAAACATACAAATGTCGGGGGTTAGGAAGAAAAGTTCTCCCTCGAAAGCATTTGTAGGCCAAAGGCCATTTGAAAAAGAAAATAAGGAGCACTTAAAACTTGACTTTATGTTCTTCCATCATTCTACTTTTGCGCGGGTGCATCATTTGTATTGTGTGCTGGTTAGATTAACTCTTGGACGACCCTTGTGCTTACACGGGAACTATCATTTGGTTTTTGCTTGTTTTATAAGAACTTTAGTGTCGAACTCCTCTTCCCTTATGGATTATGACTTAAGCGCCTAAAACTTGGGAATGAGTTCCATGTCGTGAACCCATGGACTAGCCCTAGCTAGCATAGGTGAGCGGTTGACACTCTTTTGTGCAAACTAAACTATGACTTCATTGTATTGCTTTGAAAATGAGTAGATCATTGGATGAGACTTTTGATAGCCCTAGTATTAATGATCTTGAATGCACAACCTCATGGGTACTCAAATGGTTCAAAACTTCTTTTGATGATATTGTGATGGTAGTCCTAGTTTGGGGTGAGGGATTTGTTTTGAGAAATTCTCGCCTTGGTTGAGCACTCTTGCATTCATTCTCATGGGATAGGTGCATATGGGATTTGTGAGTATTCCCTCTTCTGAAAACTCTCACGAGACTATAACTCGTCCACTAGGGTAGCCTAGGGGTTCAAAGGCTGAATGCATACTCTAAATGCATTCGTAACGCCTACGAAAAAGAGCTAGCTAGATTGTACATACTTGTCATTTACCTTTCAATAACATGTTTAGGAATAATGATCAAGACATTGTGAAATCTAGTGAGGCAAATAGACGAAAAACATAGCACCACTAGCATTTCGACATTTGCATGACCTTGACATATTTTCATACTTTGTTCGGGACGAACAAAGCTTAAGTGTGGAGTGTTGATCAGTCGAGTTTTCGACTGATTTATGGCCATTCTTCACTTTAATTTTGGGTCGTTTTCGACATTATTTTGATGTCATTTGACCTCTATCTCTACATTTCAGGTAGAAAACAAGTCTCCCTCAAGGTCGGAGCCTAAATACGAAAACTCGGGGAAAAACCGAAGATTTAGAGCAAAATTGGGCAGATTGACCTTTCCGGCTTATTTTGCATGCCCAGGCAGCATACGGTGTCCGAATTGATTGATATTTAGCTTGTTGGAAAGCTAACTCAAAGGGCTAGAACTCTCTCTTTTATAGAAAGACCAAATTCGGAATCTAAGACAGCTAAAAAGCCTCAGTCGGTCGACTGAGAAGTTCAGTCGGGCGACTGGAATGGAACTCAGAAGGCTCACAAATCTACCATTTGCAGAGTCGGTCGACTGGTCCATTCGGTCGATTGGCCAGTTGAGTCGTTCGACTGGAATAAAAATTCAGAAGGCTTGCCCAAGCAAACATCGAGTCGGTCGATTGGACTGTCCAGTCGGTCGACTGGAATTGCTACAGTACCGGAATTTCAGCCGAGTCTATAAATAGACAAGGGTTTTTGACCTAATGGTGGAGGTTTTTGGGGAGAAGAAGATTGGAAAAGAGGCTCAACAAAGGTCATCAATCAACAATCCAACCAAGGAGAAGAAGAAGGCACAAAAGGGAGTTCAGGATTCCCAATCCTCCTTCCTTTACTCTTTTCCTATTCTCTTTGTGTTGCCATTAAATCCTACTCACACCATGTTGTCTTACATGAGGTGTGAGTAGTGCCCTTTTGCATTGAGGGTGTTTAAACCCTCCTTGGTACTCTTTGATCACAATAAACATTGATATTCATATGATTGATTGTTGATTTCATTTTCTCTTGTGTTATGAAATGTTATTGCACTCTAGGTGTTTGTAGAAATGCCTAAGTGACAACTTAGACTAAAACTTGAACCTAGGACTTGGAAACCCTTGGGGATAGTTCTAGGATGGAGAAAATGATCTATATCTTGAATCTTGTAAGTGAACCTTAGGATATGGATGCTTGACTTTGATTGGAATGTTTAATTTATTGGAGTTGGTCATGAAGCGAATCATCAATTAATCCCATTACATGGTGTCAAATTCATTGTTCTCCATGCACTTAATACATGACATGCTACTATGTGTTTGATAAAATGCTCAAGTAGCATGTTGAATCTTTAAACTAGACCTAAGAATTGAATGACCTTAGGGATAGTTTGGATAATAGAGAATGTGATCCTACCTAGTGTATTACGAAAGTAAACACATGCATTTGTTGCTAGCTAGTCCCCGAGTTCATGGCATTCATTGCATTGGGAGATGTTCCGATGTGAACCAATTACCTCGTGAGAGTGAGGTTCGAGCTATATGAGAGCTTGGTTAAGAATAGATCACAAGAAAGGGTGGTCTACCTTAGCCTAAGCTAGGTTAGAGACAATGCACGGGTAGGAAGTGAAGTAGTCCTCGAGTTCATGGTATTTATTGCCATGGAATGAACCGATATCCTCGATTGAGTGAGGTTTGACCTATAAGAGAGTTTGGCTAGGAATAGATTCAAGTGACAGTTGGTCTATCCTAATCTAAACTAGGTTCATTGCTATTTGACTACCATGAAATGTTCGAATATCGTGTATGTGATCATTGGGAAATTGCCAAGGAGGGGAGTGATCCCTCGATACACCTTCTATCTATCTTTTATCCTCAATTGCTCACCACATAGGATTAGGAATATACAACCCTTTATACATTTTTGGTTTAGAATAGCCGAACGGAAACACGATCATACATAGTGTATGTGCTTGGCTTGCTCCTTTGGGTTCGACCCGGTCTTACCGGTCTTTATAAATTGTTTTTGACCAAAAAGAGATTCTATCGCAATTCATTTGCGTGTGAAAATCTACAGCGTTATCCTCTTCTCCCTGCGGTTTTCAGATCGAAGTTAAGGGTTTGAACTGCCCATTTAGCCTTATATTCAAACTCTACGGGGAGATGGCAAGGTTTCCCATAGATGAGTCTAAATCGTGACATTCCTATGGGAGTTTTGTAAGCCGTTCTATATGCCCAAAGAGCATCATCCAATTTCGATGCCCAATCCTTTCTAGAGTTCCCCACTGTCTTCTCAAGTATGGCCTTTATCTCTCTATTTGACACCTCAACTTGACCACTAGTTTGGGGATGGTAGGGCGTGGCAATCTTATGATAAACTTCATATTTCCTTAGATGTGCTTCGAATTGGCTCGCCTTGAAATGCGATCCTCCATCACTTATCACCGTTCTTGGCACTTCGAATCTAGGAAAAATAACTCTCTTGAAGAGCTTAGCCACCACTTTAGCATCACAAGTTGGAGATGCTATAGCCTTAACCCACTTGGACACATAATCCATCGCTACTAGAATGTAGTGGTTTTAGAATGTAGTGGTTTCCATAGGAAGGCGGGAAAGGTCCCATGAAGTCTATACCCCAAACATCAAACATCTCTACCTCAAGGATGCTTTGTTGGGCATTTCATCCCTCTTAGAAATGTTGCCTGTCCTTTGGCACATGTCACATGATTGCACAAACATGTATGCATCCCGAAATATTGTAGGCCAATAAAAACCACATTGGAGAACCTTAGCGGCGGTCTTAGAACTCCCTCCATGTCCTCCGTATTGTGAAGAGTGGCAATGACGTAGAATATTCTCCATATTTTCCTCAGTCACGCACGTTCGATAAATGCCATCCGCACAAAGCTTGTAAAGATAAGGATCATCCCAATAATATCTCTTAGCCTCATGCACGAATTTCTTCTTTTGACTAAAGCTAAGGTTATGGGGCAGTACCTCACAAACCTTGAAGTTTACAATATCGGCATACCAAGGTGTGCACACTCTTTCTATACTCATCAAATGTTCCCCTACGAATGAATCTTCTATAGGTAGATCTTCATTTTGAACCCCTTCTCCCGATGGCTCTAATCTAGAAAGATGATCGGCAACTAAATTCTCCACTCCCTTCTTGTCTTTGATCTCAATGTCGAACTCTTGGAGCAAAAGAACCCATCTAATGAGCCTAGGCTTAATTTCTTTCTTAGAAATCAAATACTTGATGGCAGCATGATCGGTGTACACTACAGTTTTCGATCCCACTAAGTATTGCCTAAACTTCTCGAAGGCGTAGACTATAGCTAGCATCTCCTTCTCCGTAGTGGAGTAATTCGCTTGAGCATGGTCTAAAACCTTGCTCGAGTAGTAGATAACGTGCACCTTTTTGTCTACCCTTTGTCCTAGAACGGCTCCTATGGCAAAGTCGCTCGCATCACACATGAGCTCAAAAGGAAGATTCCAATCGGGAGGTTGGATTATGGGGGCAGAAATGAGAGCGGATTTAAGCTTCTCGAAAGCTTGAAAACAAGCATCATCAAAGACGAATGCTACATCATTGTGCAAGAGATCGGTCAAGGGTTTGGCAATTTTAGAGAAATCCTTAATGAAATGCCGATAAAAACCAGCGTGGCCAAGGAAACTACGGATCCGTTTCACATCTCTAGGGGGTGGTAATTTCTCTATTACCTCTATCTTGGCTTTATTTACTTCGATTCCTCTATTCGAAACTAGATGACCAAGGACAATACCTTCCCGTACCATAAAATGGCACTTCTCCCAATTAAGCACAAGGTCAGTTTCGATACATTTTTCAAGCACCCTAGACAAGTTTTCTAGGCAAGAATCAAAGGATGAACCATATACAGAAAAGTCATCCATAAACACCTCCATAGTGTTTTCAGTAAAATCAGAGAATATAGCCATCATACATCTTTGGAATGTACCTGGCGCATTACATAACCCAAAGGGCATTCGTCTATAGGCGTATGTTCCATATGGGCAAACAAACGTAGTTTTCTCTTGATCGAGGGGGTGGATAGGGATTTGAAAAAATCCGCTATAACCATCGAGGTAACAAAAGTACTCGTGGTTGGCTACCTTTCCAACATTTGATCGATAAAGGGTAGAGGGAAATGATCTTTCTTAGTGGCTTTGTTTAATTTCCGATAATCGATACACATTCGAGACCCCGTGACATATCATGTCGGGATTAACTCATTCTTATCATTCTTGACAACTGTCAAGCCACCTTTATTGGGCACAACATGATTATGACTCACCCATTAAGAGTCGGGGATAGCATAAATAATGCCCGCATCCCTCAACTTTGTTATCTCCTTGAAGACAACTTCACCAAGTTTGGGATTCAATCTTCTTTGCCTCTCTCTAGATGGTACAACACCATCCTCAAGCCTAATTCTATGCATGCTAATATCGGGGCTAATTCCCTTCAAATCGTCAATAGAATAACCAATAACACCCTTATACTTTCTCAACACATGCAACAATTTAGACGTTTCATCCTCATTCAACGAAGAGTTTACAATCACTGGAAAAGTAGAATTAGGACCTAGAAACTCGTACCTTAGACTTGTTGGTAGAGCTTTAAGCTCTACCCCACAAGATCCCTTACCATTGTCACCATCTTGCTTTTCTTCAATAGCGACTGAATCTTCCACGAGCTCCTTGTCGTCCAACACCAGCATATCCTCCACTAAATCACCTGGATTTTCATCACTTAAAACCTCGCAAGCGAGTTCGGTTAGTTCATTCCAAGAATAGTCATAGCAAATATCAATCATGTTGCAATGCATAGAGTTGCTAGGATATTTGCACGCCTTCCCTATCTGAAATTCAACTTTTTCTCCACCTATGCCAAATTAAAGAGAGTCATTCCCACAATTAATCACAGCACTAGTAGTCTTTAGGAATGGTCTACCCAATATAATAGGAATCTCTTGATCCTCTTCCATTTCTAATACAAAAAAGTCAACGGGAATGTAAAATTTCCCTACCTTAACAGGCACGTCTTCTAGAACTCCCTTAGGACTCTAGAAGAACGATCCGCTAGGCGTAAACAAATGGATGTGGGATTAAGAGTTCCCATATCAAGTTTCTTGCAAAGAGAATATGGCATCAATGAAATACTTGCACCCAAATCACACAAAGCATTCTTAATCATGATCTCCCCAATAGTGATAGGTATAGAAAAAGACCCCGGATCCCTGAGTTTCTTAGGCATGTGATTTTGAACAATGACACTACATTCGGCTCTCAAATCTACCGAACTAACTTCACTAATCTCACGCCTATGAGAAACAATGTCTTTAAGAAACTTGACATAAGAGGGTATTTGGGTTATTACCTCGGTGAATGGAAGTGTCACATTCAACTTATGCATCATGTCAACAAACTGGTTGAAGTGTTTATCGTCATTCCTCTTCTTTTGCCTTTGTGGAAAAGGCATAGGTGGCTTGTAAGGTGGTAGCTCTTTTGTGGCCTCTTTAGTCATTTCTTTTGGAAATTCATTGCTAGGTGTAGGGATCTCCTCTTCATTCTCCTCCTTGTCATCCTCAATGTTGGTAGACCCATGAGAAGTAGTGGCTCTTGCTTTCAGCGTAGGAGACTCCAACACTTTTCAACTCTTAAGTGTGATGGCATTAATGTGCTCGGTTGGATGCAAATCCGGTTTAGAGGGAAGTTTCCCTTGTTGTCTCGATGATGAGCTAGCATGTTGAGCAAGTTGGGTCTCCGACATCTTATTATGAGTAGCCATGTCATCAATTCTTTGGTTAAGTGCTTGGTACATCATCAAACTTTCTTGAGCGACCTTTGCTTTGTTTGCCATAATGTTGGCCAAAACAGTGGCTATGGACTGATCTTGTGCACCTTGTTGAGGTGGGACTTGTGGTTGTTGAGGGCTCATTCCTTGGTAATTTCCTGGTTGTTGATAACCCTAATAGTTTGCCCTTGGTTGATATTGAGTTTTTTGTTGTCCTTGGCTAGATAGACCTTGTTGAAATTGAGGTTTAGGCACAAATCCAGGCGGTGGATTGTTCTTGTTGAATGGAATGGGCTCTTGAGTCTTATAAGATAAATTCGGGTGATTCCGATTGTTTTGAGGGTGTGCATTGTTAAAATTGGACCCATAAGTGTCACCTTGATTCCTCTCCATATAATTGACTTCTTCCACATTCTGAACTTCGTTGTTCGGGAGGCCCATGAGGACATGAATCTTCTACATGAGAAGAACTCGAACAGATGGAGCAAACCACTTGAGGTTGTAGTTGTTGAGCTTGCCCCATTTGTAGTGCGCTGAAGGAAGAAACTAGTGCATCGAGCTTCTTAGAGATGGCACGAACTTCCTCATTGGATTCCACTGCACTAACATTTTGTGTACCACCATGTTTTTTGGGGTAACTTCTTTCACTTCACCATAAGTGAGAATTTCTAGCGATTTTCTCAGTAATCTTTTCTCCGTCGATTGGTAGAAGGTCCATGATGGCACCTCCCGCGGGTTGGTCCATTTGATTCCTAGCCTCGGAATGCATACCTCCATAAAAATTGTGGATGAGAGTCCACTTGTCCAAGTTATGATGGGGACATGATCTTTGAAGCCCCTTGTACCTTTCCCACGCTTCATAAAATGTTTCACCATCACGCTGCGCAAATGTGTTGATTAGGCTCCTTAGCTTGGCTATTTTTCCCGGTGGGAAATACTGAAGGAGAAAAGCTTGTGCAAGGTCTTCTAATGTGGTGAACGTCCCTGGTTCATGACTTCATAACCAATCTTTGGCTTTCCCCATAAGTGAGAACGGGAAAGCCTAAGATATATGACCTCCTTCGGCACGTTATTGATCTTGAACGTGTCACAAAGCTCTAGGAATGATGCTAGGTGAGTGTTGGAATTCCCAAGGCCAGTAAATTGTTATATCCAAATTCCTAATCACTCTAAATCTAAGAGGGTTGTTTTAATCAAAGAAATAATCTAAATACCAAACTTTACTCGTGCCTATCCCACAATTTGTGCGATAATATCAAGCAATCCAAATATGCTATAGAATACGAAAATAAATCTAATTGACATCAGACAAGTCGCCCATCCATAGATCATTGTCTGAATTAACAAAGACTGTTAAAAGTCGCCCATCCGCGGATTATCAACAGTTTTGGCTAGTTTAGCCTAGGTTTTTCAGATTATTAACATCAACTTTCCTATCAAGCCATGTACTACCAATGTAGCTACCATGCCCTAATATCATTTCCACACAATCTGGTTAACTACCTCATACCCATCCATCTTTTTGGTGATTAACCAAATTTTGTTTTAACATTCAAACATCACAATCAATATGTAACATGCAAGCGCAATAAAATTAATAACAATGTAATTGAATAACGTGAACTGCGTTAATGGAAATTATTTCTATAAATCACATGGAGTGTTCAGCTATAGGCACAGGATCCGTAGGATCCTAGAATAGAGCGACTACTCACTACTTATGGCTAAGTGACGTTTAGTATTTTATCGTCAAAAATAATTTGTAATGCGGGTAAGAACCAGATCGTCCCAGGGGGAAAGTTTAAACGTGTGCACTATGTAAGGTTGTATTTCTACTTATCCTAATACAAATCGAGTTTTTGTTTGGTTTCTATAATTTAAAATAAATGAAAGTAAGAAAAGGTTTCGTCGATTTCAAGGGATATTTCGGAGAACTACTTCACTTACCTAACATTTGAATCGAGTTTATTAATCTAGCATGCACGGATTTGCTTATATTGATTGGAAAATAGTCGCACACTCCAAGTAAAACCTCACTCTTTCGGCGATATTGATTCCTATCAAGAGACTCGCTGATGTTTACCAACTCTCGTCGCGTAAACATGGGGGGTCCTTGTCGTAGAACGAGCCTTTCCCGTTACAAACTTGTGCTACTCTTGTAGTCACCACGTTTATAACTTGTATTTTACTTAATTTTCGGATACTAAGTCTCACCCTTTCGGCGCTATTGACTTAATATCTCAACGCAATATAGTTAGGCATTTCGTCAAACACGTAGTATGAATCTCTTGGATTTAAGCGCTAAGTAAAATACGAATCCAATAAGACAAATCAATTCATGCAAATATTTGTTTTATTCAACGATTCATAGTCAAACAAGATTCGTAGGACCCCACAATAGGGTCACTACTCAATATCTATGGAAGTGAACATACAACTCATGTTTTTGTTCGAAATTGAAATTACAAAATTAATAAAGAACAATCACAACCTTGATATAGATGATGATGGTGTCCCTCTTCGAATTGCAAACCCTTTGATTCCGATCGATTCCTTCAGTCTTTTTCTCTCTTTAAGTTCCCTTGAAGATCGTCTCTTAAACCCCTCGTAATGATCAATGACGGCTGAAGACACGTTTTCTTTCTTCTGTTAAAATCGGCCTCTTCGCCTTTTTCTAAAATTTAGACAAAATTACGTTTTTCCCCGTTGGCAGTGTCAGTAGTATCAATGGTGTCACCTATTAGGTGACACGAGAAAAACCAGATAGCGGAAATTATCTGGCCAGTATCACCAGTGTCACTGAAATAGGCGACACGGGTAATATTGGCGCATAGTGAGGTAGGTTCTTTGGCTAAAATTTTGACCCTTTTACAAATGAATCAGCTTTAGTCCAAACTACACAGTTGTTGCCCTTTATGTCAGCTCTCCAACAAGCCAAAGGTCAATGTATTTGAACACCGTATGAGCTCTTGACATGCGCGACAAGTAGGGATGTCAATCCTGCTATTTCTGCACTGTTTTTGGCAAAATTCCCAAAAACACTTTATTTAGCCTTAGATTCGGTTTCCACCTAAAAACACCAAAACGTAGAGTGAGAGCTCATAAGAATAAGAAAAATGATCGATAATCCACTAAATGTGAAGCATAATTATAGTCAAGATTTATGCTCATCAAAACACTCCACATTTAGAGTTTGTTCGTCCCGAACAAACATGAACCAAATCAACACCACTGTCATAGGGAACACGAGTGCATTTAGCGTATGCACCAAGCCTTTAAACCTCTAGGCGATCCTACAGGACGAGTTGTAGTCTCGTGAGAGTTTTCAGAAAAGGGAATACTCACAAATCCCATATGCGACTAGCTAATATGCATGAACATGATAGTTCCTCATTATCTAGGCAATACGCAACGAATACCCCATGCACATCAACTAAAATAGTAATCAAAGACTAACTCTCTTTCAAAAGAATTTCGAACCACCAATGACTCTACAAAGATGCACATTCAAAGACAATCAATATTAGAGTTATCAAATGTCTAACCTAACAATTCATTCAACCTTTTCACAAGATACTTAAAACATGAACCTTAGAAACACAAAAAGTGTGCCAATCACGCGCGTATGCTATCAAGAAGGATAGACCATGGGCTAACGATACAAAATTCATTTCCAAGTCTTAGGAGCTAAGTCCATAATCCTTAAGGAAAGAGGAGTTTGACATTACATTTTCAAAACTATATCAAACAAAATCATGCTCACGTACTAGTACAAGGGTCATCTCTCTACTCAAATCACAATGCCTACACACAAAAGGAGATGATGGAAAGTACATTGACAAACTTAAGTGTGTGTCTCATTTTTTCTTTCTTTTTCTTGGCTTTTTGCCCATGATATCCTTCACGAATTTTTTTTCTTTTGATAGCTTGCCTTATTTTGGCTTGTGCTTGCAAAAACTTTTTGCTTTTCACCTTTTTTTTGTAGCTTGCCTTACTTTGGCTAGTGCTTGCATATACAATAATTTTTTTAGGGTAAAATTTCACCCATATTAACTCCACACTTAAGATTTCGCAATGTACTAAGGATATAAATGATGTGTGCAAACAATGTGAAAGAATAGAGATTACCTAAGAGCAATGACTATGTTTTTGAAGAGAAGAAAAGTATTTCATGCTTGCTAGTTCTATTCTCAAGTAATGCAAAAAGGTTGCCTAAATTATTAGATAGACAAAAGATAACAACAACATTGACGCCTAGGAATTATGCACTCAAAAAAGTCATGGTGATCCTAGATTCAAAATCTAGTCATTAGCAATGAAACTAGATAGTTGAGTGATGGGGTTATGCGAATGTCTTGGAAATTCGAGTACTCAAATGTAAGCTAGTGCATAAAAAGTGCAAGTGCCTAGACATGGAAAATTTCAATAGAATGCACTGCACCCCACTCCACACTTAAGATGAAGCTTAGTCCCTAAGCAAAAATCATTTAGAATTAAAAAGTGGAGTGCATGGGACTTCCCTGTAAGTGTAGTTGAAGGCGCGTTGAGCTTTTGGTTGCTTGGTCCTTCCCCGCATTGAACCTTGAAAATATGGTGCTTGATATTGATTAGCATATAGCAACATGAATGACATATGTTTAATGAGGAACGGAAGTCAATATTGGAATGAAACTGTGTAGTTTGTAATCAGAAGGCCTGAGAGTATTCAATCGATGCAAGTACTACAAAAGCTGAAAGCAAAAGTGAATCACTGCCTTATTAAAAATGAAGCATGATCATTCCATATCAATGAGGTTCCAACAACAACCTTTCAATTCAAAACGAACCAACATGTTGTAAACAAAGTCTAGACTCGCATGACCAAAACAAAGTTCCAAAAGAAAAATAGTTCAAAAATGGATGCAACACAACACAAATAAGTTCAAAATCAGCCCATTAGCTAAAACAGCGGAACAAAAACCAAAACAGGGATTGTGACAAAATGCAGGTCACTCGGGTGCAGTGGCAAAGTTGGAGAAGCCGGCATGACGCGAAGGCCCTGATGCGTCAGATGGAGGCGAAGGACCAGTCCTAGTTCGCGACGGTGTAGGGAAGCTAGTGAATCTGCTCCATTTAAAGAAACTCGTACATGCCTTGCTAGCCCATTCGAAAAATGCCATTGCAGTATCTATTTCTTTCTCAACGGGTTATTGCAGCAGCTCATGAGAGTGCTCCAGACTGTCTAGCAGGCCTTCAATGCTCGAGAAACGATCATTTTCCTCATTCAATTTCTGCTTGGAGTGAGGAGGCTCACTCTCTTATGATTGCTCCGCATTCACCCTGCGTTTTCCTTTGTTCCTTGGTGGCTTCGAGGGTGTCTCATTAGGATGCTCAGAGCTCCACCGCTTTTTGTCCGCGCGCCTCATCAGGTCGGGTGTGATGTTCACGTAATGGTTCCACTCCAGCGAGTCAGCTTCAGCGTCCAACATGCCTATCTTCGTCATCGGCGATATAGTGAGGCGCTGAATAACATGCGATATAGGCAAACGTGATATGGAGTGGTGGCAGTGCTCTGCTAAGAGTGTCACAAAGAACCCACCCCCAATATTTTTGCTCGAGGCCGAGGTACTTTTGTAAGCTTCAAACCGTTTGGTCATTATTTCCATGAAATCGATAGGGATACCCTTCTTGATATAAATCATAATGTCCAAATTCTCCCCTGAAATATACCTTGTTTTTTCACCTCTCTGATTTATCACTTGGGCAACAAACCTGTGGATGACTTTCCACATCCCGACTTTGAGGTTGGTTGAATACAAGTTAGGCACGAAAAACATATCCAAGCCCGAGATCTCATTCCAGAATTCATAACGGTCTAACTCAGTGCATTTGGCATTTTCCCCTCCTTTGGTAAGTGAAGTGCATCACAAACTTCATCTCTGTTAAATGTTCTATACTCACCACTAAGACGACAACTCCAGACCCTATTCTTCCTATCAATTCCCCCACTTTCAAATGATGTGATACGGGAGAAAAGGAGTTGGCCACGGGAGAAAAGGAGATGTCTAATGAAGAGGTGACAAGTGGCGCAATAAGGCAAGGCAATAGAGCAAGGACACGTGCCAAGCGATACCTAACGGCTGAATATGAGCTAGAATTGGGTATTGGGAAGGAGACTGAAGAGCCAATAAGGGAGGAGCACGTGGACCAATGAGGAGAAATGCATGCAGTACAATTTGTACTACACCCTTTTGTAACAACCCTTTATAACAGTATGCAAGAGGAAGGAATAAACAAGAAAAAAGTTTAAAACCATTTCCTACTCTATCTCTCTCTCTTCTGTATTCCCTCATTCCCTGACGCTCTGCAACATTTGGTAGCTTTCATTGACGATGCCTGATACTCGCAGTCAGACTGCAGCACTGGCGGTGCTCTCGCAGAGCGTAACTGATCTCACTACCCACGCGCAAGTGTATGAGGCGCAGCAAGCCGAACAAAATGCGAAACGCGACGCCAGAATGGACCGACTAATGATGATGATGAAACAAATGATGCTGGGCAAGTCTCCCCTTGATGGTCGGCCAGACAAGCAACCCATGGAGTCTCAGGACAAGAACCATTCACCCCGCCATTGCTGTCTACACCACCTATCTACTCAGGTATCGATAGTCCTCGCAGCGATGGGATGGCTCTCCCCAGGGACGGACCCAGGAATTTGTGTAGGGGGTGACGAACAAAAAATATTTTGTATTATGAGAAAACATACCATTGTTCTATGTTAAAATAAAGAGCGTCTTGTTTTCAAATCACGGAAATCATCTATTATTGAATCCGTGCTAAACATTTTTGCTATTTCTTTTTCAATGTTGACAACCAAGCAATCCGATAAAAAATCATCTTCCATCTTGTTGCGAAGTGCAGACAAAATATAGCATCTACTGCCTTGGAATATTCTAACCACGCTGCAAAACGCGTATACCAAGATGACTGAAAACTGCGGGATTGTCTTTCAACAGATTTTGGATACTCATTAAGCATAGGTTGATACGGACCAAAATTAATATAAGCTCTCCGAACCTCATCACGCTTACCAATGGGATACTTCCATATTTGTGGCCGTAAACCTGGGTCACGTTCTAATTTGTCGATATCAAAATCATCTTCAATTTCAAGCCTTCCTAATTTTGGAGCATGATCATGACTGTCTTTCTCTGAAATTTCTGTAATTTTTCTTTTAAAGAACGAATCAATAGTTGGTGTTTTCATCTATACAATCAAAAATCAAAACAATACAAATTAAAATAAAAAAATCATGGCAGGACGCAGGTGACTGCAAAGTTCAACGTCTATTTGTTGAAATCTTACGAATCAAAAAAAAAGAAAAATACCTGAAAGATGGAGAACAGAGAAATTGACGACTGTGTCTGTGTGGCACTGTCACTGTAGCCGTGAGAATTGAGAATGATAATTCATAATATCATAATATGGAATTGACTGTGTGACACAAATCCCTAATGGCCTAGTGGTGGGCCTAATGGTGGGCCTGAGTTTTGTTTTTTTTTCATGAAAGTCCTAGCTTTTTGTCTTTGTTTTTCATAAAAGTCTTAGTCAAAGTAATAATACATGACTTATGAATAAATATACTATATAATATTATATGAAAATTTTTTTTTGGAAAAACCTGGGGGTGACAAGTGTCCCCCCCGGTAAGCCTTGGTTCCGTCCCTGGCTCTCCCGTATAACAACCAGCTCCAGTCCGACCTTCAGACGACCACTAAGCAACTCCGCATCGATGTTCCGACGTTCGTGGGTGAGGCTGTCGAGGGATGGATTTTTCAAATGGAGAGATACTTTGAGTTTCACCGGATCTCATCATACCAGAAGATGACCATCGCCACCTTCTACATCAGCGGCGAAGCTCTCAGTTGGTACCAGTGGTTATACATTACGCACCAGCTCACCGACTGGTTTACCTTTGCTCGTGACTTGAAACTAAGCTTTGGCCCATCGATGTACGAAAGCCCAGGTGTGACGATCAACAAACTGGTACAACATACCAGTGTTGCCGCGTACATCGCCGACTTTGACACCCTGTCCATTCGCACACCTCAACTAGGTCCGGAAAACCTACTTGACCGCTTCTTGGCTGGTCTCAAGGACGACGTCCAGTGTGAGCTTGTCCTACTGCGCCCCAACAATCTCCGCACAGCTATGGGTATGGCCCGGATCGTAGAGCAAAAGCTACACCCACACCGTTGGTCTACGGCTAGACCACCGGGAAACCGCTCTACATCCTACCATCACCACCAGTCCGCACCTAGCCATTCAATACCTCGCCTTACCAACTCACCTACACCGCTGCCGATCAAGAAGCTAACCCCAACAGAGATGTCCGCACGCAGAGAAAAAGGACTCTATTTTAATTGCGATGAAAGATATACCACATGCCACCAGTGTAAACCAAAATTCCATTGCATGTTGCTGGTTGAGCCATCTGACGAGGAGGAAGAAATCCATGCATACGACACTGCCCTACATGAGGACCCAATTGAACCACCCAGTGAGAGTCCTACCATATCTTACCACGCCATGCAAGGCAGACCTGTGCCAAAGACACTTCGTCTTGAAGGCATGTTAGGCGGCCGACAGGTAATCATCTTGGTTGATAGTGGATCAACACATAATTTCCTTCAATCTCGGATCGCTAAACATGCAAGACTATCCATAGAGGCCACACGACACTTAACACTACACCATTTTACATCCTACGCGACAAAATTTGAAGGACGTCGCAAATGCTATGTCGCATTAAACTATTTATACGATAACAGTTTGATGTGTTTGTCGCAATAACACAAATATGCGACATAATTTTACGCGACGACAAACATGTTGTCACATAAAGCCGATTAAGCGACATTTGGTTACGCGACACACAATTTATGTCACGTAATATGGTTATTGCGGCATTATCTTAAGCAACACGGAAAATATGTCACGTTAAACCTATTATGTGACTTAACATTTGCGACAACTAAAAATATGCCGCATAATAATACGAATTAAAAATCCCGAAGCAGGTCTGGCATGACAACCCTCAATGTTTCAAATTTTCTGTGCATTAAACTGAGTTGACCTACCGTGTTTGGATTAAGCGACATTTGTATCCAATGTAAGTCGCGTAAGTGTAAAAGTAAATGCAGAAAAACAGAACACCCTCAGTCCGTACTCTGTCTTCAATTCAACCCAACAACCTTAAATCTTGTCTGAAAACACGATTTGTCTGCAAATATACTCTGCAAGATCCATATGGTGGGGTTTTCCATCCGTTTTTGCTCAGATCTTCACGTTTAAACGGCACAATTGTTGAAGGTATACTCTCACACTCACACACATTCGCATACAATTAAGTATAGGTTTTCATGTTTTTTGTTTCCAGTTTCTTCACATTTTTCGTTGGAGTTAAGGCTGTGTATTTGTGCTGCGAAGATGATAGACTAGTACGTATATGGGGGAGGCCGGATATGAGAGTGTGTACAAAGAGTGTAGTTTTGGGGTTCAAATCTAGCAGCTAGCAGGGGAAGGCAAAAGTTGAGCTTTTGGTAGGATTTTTGGGTATAAATCCAGCAGGGATCTGTGTGTAGATAGCAGCATTACACTGCACGACATTTAGCAGCAGCACTTTTGGGCTTAGGGCAGCTCATACAACACACAATTTGGTTGAGGCAGCATATATATAGTGCATACACTGCGCAGTGTATTATAGCAGCAGCAAGTTTGGTGCATTTAGTCACACATGTATGCTTGAATTACCTAGGCATTTTTGCTGCATTTTATGTATTTCTCAGCATCCTTTGATATGGAATATGCTTTGGCTTAACTCCCCTACTTATTTGTCTCATGTTTGCATGGGTTATATAGGCAATCGGAAACCATGGACAAGACTTGGATGAATTTGTCGGACAAATGTGATCCGCGGTTTGCAGAGGGTATTATGAATTTCATAAAGTTCGTCAAAGAAAAAAAACCCCGGAGAACTTCACATAAATGCCCATGTAGGCGTTGTAGGTTGCATCATGCCAAGTTGTCATTGGATGAAATCCAATCACATTTGTTTCGAAATGGTATAATGCAAGAGTACGCGATTTGGACTTATCATGGGGAAGAAGATGATGCTTCATCATCAATATACACACAACGACAACAATATGTTATGGAAAAAAGTTGTGGCACGGTTGAAGAAAGTGGTGCTTATTACATGGATCCGACAATAGAGATGCTTAATGATGCTTTCCCTTTTCCGGAACCGCAAGATGACATTGAAAATGAATATTTGGGCAAGGAGGCATACGATAAGTATCAACGACTTCTTGCGGAAGCACAAACTCCCATATATGTGGGAAGTGACAAAACTATTTTGGGTATGATTTTAAGTGCAATGAAAGTTAAAGTCGACAATGGATGGTCCGACAAGAGCTTCAACGATCATTTGAGGATCACACAAGATCTCCTTCCGAGCCCAAATAATTACCCCGGTTCGTATAGTGAGGTTAAGAGACTTTTGAAGAATTTGGGGATGGGATATGAGATTATTCACGCATGTGAATATGGTTGTGCGCTATTCTATAAAGACTTCAAGAACCTTGAGCATTGTCCGATGTGTAATGAGTCGAGATACTTAGACGGCGATGTTGAGAGAAGAATTCCAAGAAAAGTGGTTCGCTACTTTCCATTAACTCCAAGATTACAACGTCTTTATATGTCACCGCATATAGCTAAGGAGATGCGGTGGCACCGGGAGAGAAAAGTGAAAAATGGTCATATTAGACATCCCGCAGATGGTGTAGCATGGAAAGAGTTTGATAATAAATATCCTGAATTTGCGCGAGACGCAAGAAATGTGCGTCTTGGATTGGCTACAGATGGCTTCAATCCCTTTGGAGCATCAGCTCTTTCTCATAGCACATGGCCAGTCGTGGTGATACCTTACAATTTACCACCTTCAATGTGCATGAAGAAGGAATTTAATATTCTTGCTTTGTTGATCTCGGGTCCAAAATCTCCCGGTAAGTGCTTGAATGTGTTCATGCAACCCCTAATAGATGAATTGAATATTTTGTGGGATACAGGAGTACTTACATATGATCGACATGCAAGATCGACATTCTGCTTGAAAGCAGCAGTGATATGGACAATCAGTGACTTTCATTTAGGGGGGAGGGATTGGAGGGAATTTAAAATTTTCGAAGGAGTTGGCGAAAATTCAATTTTCGTAATCTTTATGCGACGTCGAAGACATTTTTGTGTCGCATTAACTGACGGCCTGGCCCAAAAAACATAAGGCCCAATCCACTTACCATCCAAACCCTAGCCTTCTCTCCCTCGTATACGCTTCTCACCGCCGCATGAGCGCTTCTCACCTCACTCAAACTCCATCGATTCTCCATGGCCAAATCGAAGAACAATGCTTCTAGACATCCCGACGATGTCACCGTAACCAGTCGTCCGCCCCCTATGAAACTTAGGTCTCCTTCCGTCCGTGGCCCATCCACCAAGTTCAACACTCCACCACCGAAGCCCACTGCCGACTGCGTACCCGCCGAGTCACCTGAGCTCTCTTCTCCACCGTCTTCTCCGGTTGTCCGACAACAACAACATCTGTTTGTTGTTCCTGATGTCAGGCCGACGGAGCGCTCTAAGGCAATATTGCATGCAATGGCGGAGGAAGGACAGTCAAGGCGCATGAAGAAGCTGGATGCTATTAAGACACCACCACTGCCGAAGAAGACCAACCAAGTCCCCGTGCCCGTAGCCACTCCAACTCGAAAGAAGAAAAATGATTGCCCTGCTGTTCCAGTTCGACAAACCCCCAAACGCAAGACAAAGAAATTACCTGAAGAAGCCCTGCCCGAGCCAGAACCACCGGCAGACGTCCAGTTGAAAAGGAAGACAGCCACTACTACAATTGAGAAACCTCCTCCTGTGAAAAGAAAGACGACCACTGCAACTGATCATGACAATAGGCCTGAGAAACAAAGAAAAACTACCGGCACTAGCAGTCAACCTCATCCTGCCCAAAATTCCGCAGAAGATTAACTCAACAACCTTCCAGCACCCGCCAACTCAAGCCCTACACGACGACCAAATCCCTTACTACCTCGTAGGTCCCCTAGAAGTTTAGCAAAATCAGCTGGTCTACCTAATCCCCCACCACCAGAACCCACAGCTCCAGAGTTTGCTCCACCACCTGCTATGATAATTCCAGTACCACCTTCTAACCCTCCTTGTCCACCCCCTACTACAATATCCCAACCTATTCCGGTGGTTGCTCCTGAACCCACAGCCCCAGAGTTTGAGCCAATGCACGCGTTCTACAACAGTTCATCAGATGATGACGATAGTGCTGAAGACAATTTGGCAAATATTCCAAGCATTAGATGCAAGAGCGATGGTTATGTGGAAACAGGTACCAAGCCTGTTTCTTATTATGTGTTTGTTATTGTATTTTTATGATGAAATGTGTCTGTTGTTTGAAATGTCTGTTTTTTGATTATGATGTCTGTTGTTGTTGATTATATATTTTTAGATACATAATGGATTTTTCAATGACAGGGGATGAAACTGGGGAGAAGAGGAAGGTACGTGGAGTCGTGAATGGTTCGACGTTGGCAAGCTACAAGCAAACGCATAATAAAGGGTTGGCGATCAAGGTCGAGTTTTTACCAAGCGGGACTGGGCCTGCTGTGGAAGCTGTGGGAAGCCTAATTATACATGAGATTGGTAGTGCTGTGAAGGACAAGGTTCCAATGAAAGCATCGTCATTCAGGAAACTTGTGGAACAGGATCGAAGAATTGTGTTTGATCATTTGAGAGTCAGTATTTTCTATTTTATCTGTGCATTTAATTCATTACTTGTATTCAAAATTTTAACCATACACTTGATCATTGCAGCCAAACTTTGTTATTGAGAAAGAAGATGACCAGCTGTGGAACTATATTTTCAAGAAAGCGTGTGAGAGGTATCGTGACTGGAAATCAAATTGCAAAGCATTCTACAAGGAGCATGGACCCGACGTAACTCCCAGGGAGTTTTTGGATAGGCGTGATCAGTGGGATTGGCTTAAGAGGCACTTCGAAGAACCAACAAATAAGGTTAAGCATTCAATTCAATTCAATCTTTTTGCTGTTTATCATTTTTTATTAATGCATAACTTTATACGTAGTCTCTAAATTGTCTATATTCGTTTATTACAGGAGCGGGGTAATAAGATGTCAGACGTGCGTAATGATCCAAATAGATTGAACCATCGTGCTGGAAAACGTCCATTCCACGCGAGGGCTGCCGCACTCGCTGCCAAAGGAGATAAGGCACACTTTATAGCCACGTTTTCCCAAGTTTACTCGGGTGATCCCAAGGGTGCTGCCCTTGCAGTAAGTTTCTTTAGAATCATTTTTACATACTTCGAATTCATATTTGTTGATGTTTGACTTGGTTGTATCTGTCGATTCTTATTATCTCACATTGTATCCCATATATGTTCTGTTTATCATGTATGTTACGTGTATAATGATTGGGGTATGATGTTGATCCTGCCATATTTTTGTGTTTATTATATGCCATGTTCTGTTGATCCTGGTGAAACATGTGCTCTTATTATCTGCCATGTTCTGTTTATCCTGGTCAAAATTATTTGGGTCATGTACATGTTTTGTGTCATGTAATTCATGTCAACTTTATTTGTTAAAGATAAATGTTCTCTGTTATTTTCTGCTGTCGTGGCAGACTCTTAAGTGTTTTTGGTGATTTTGTTTACACTATACAATGTTTACATTTGTAGGAAAAAATGCAATCAATGGTTCGTCAAGCGTTAGCAGATCAGAATGGTGATGAATCTGAGCACAGTATACTCGATGATCATGAACCCCTTCCCGTTCGTACTCAGATTGACATCATAAGCCAAGTGGTTGGGCAGACGCGTGGAACATACGTATCCAGGACTGGTAAAGTCTTCAAGAGACCACCTCTTCCTAGAGGAGGTCCAAGAAACTCCCATCTGAAAGAACAACTTGAAAAGCAAAAGGATGAATTTCAGGAGATGAAGGCTGCATTTGAAGAAAGGATACGTGTGCTCGAGGACTTGGTGGTGCGTGGTGGTTCAGCAAATTTGGCAAGCCAGAATGCTTCTGAAGGTGCCACTAGTTACGGACCTGATGCTAGAAACTAAGTTGTTGATTAACTTTTTCCCCAAACTGTTGTGTTTTGGTAAACATCTTGCTGTGCTTTGCTCGGATTCTGGATTGCCAGTGCAATCCAGATTGTTTGCTTGTTGGATTCTATTTTGTGTGTAATCAAAACTATTAGGTGTTTGGTATAAGGTATGCCATTTTAAACCATAATGTTTTCTGCCATATATGCGGCGTATACAGGTTTTTGCCACAATTATATGTTAAATATGAGTCGCCAAAACTCTTATATACGACCGTTATATATTCAAAATGAATCGCGAAATCCCTTTAATACGATATCTAAATGTTCACATATAGTCGCGTAAAAAGATGTATACGACATATATACGTTTACTAAATGTCGTTTAAACCTGTTTATACGACGTATATACGTTCACAATTAGTCGCAAGACAACGTTTATACGACGTGTATTTATTCATTGTATGTCGCGAAATAAAGTTTATACGACGTATATACGGTCATAATTAATCGCAAAACACTGTTTATACGACGTGTATTTATTCAATGTATGTCGCGAAATCAAGTATATACGACAATATTATGTTTACTAGTTGTCGTCAACGCTCTTTTACACCACTGGGGACTCTATATATGCTCATTAGGAGTGGACATCAGCTCCCTGAATACGGGACAAAATATAACATTTGCCGCATAAACGTTAAACATATCGCGACTATCCCTAAATCGGTTGTCGCGTAAACATTTCGCTACTTCGATTACACAACTAACTTTACGCGACACACTGATAGTCACATAAAGTACATGCGACAAATTTTACTGTTTACGCGACGTGAAAAAAGTGTGTCCTAATCTGTAAATTGGCGTAGTGTAAGTGTCACGGTAGGTAATGGTGATGAACTACGCTGCGAAGGTGTTTGCAAAGATGTTAGCATGTTGTTGGGAGGTAAGTCATTTGTGATTGACTTCCATCTCCATCCCATGTATGGTGCCGACGCAGTACTCGGGGTGCAATGGTTAGCGGAGGTAGAACCTGTCATCTTTGACTACAAAGAGTTGTGGATGAGCATCGAGTATAACGGTGATCAGCTCAAAATGCATGGACTAGATACCACAACCCAGTTCTCCGCTATGTTCCTGGGCCAACTCAAACGAACCCACCAAACCAATGGTGTAATGTCCCTCTTTCAGCTAACCGTCATGGATTATACCCCAACAGAGTCATATCCTGATACACTACCAATCATATCCCACACATTACCCTCCGCACACAAAACCACTCTCCACTCTTTACTAACAGAATACTCATCCATATTTGACCCTCCAAAACACCTCCCACCTCCCAGAACACATGACCATCACATTACACTTGTTCCAGGCGCTACCCCTGTGTGCGTACGCCTATACCGTTATCCAAGATTCCAAAAGCAAGAGATGGAACGACTCATCACAGAAATGCTCGCCGAAGGCGTGATCCGGCCGAGCACAAGCCCTTTTTCCTCTCCCGTATTATTGGTCCGAAAGAAAGAGGGTACGTGGCGTTTTTGCGTGGACTATAGGGCACTCAACACTATCACCGTCTGTGATAAATTCCCCATCCCAATAGTCGATGAATTATTTGATGAGTTGGCCGGAGCACGGGAAACTAGACCTACGCTCAGGATATAACCAAATATTGATGGATAAAGAGGACATTTCGAAAATAGTGTTCCGCACGCACGATGGACATTACGAGTTCGTAGTTATGCCATTTGGTCTCACCAACGCACCGGCGACATTTCAAGCGGCTATGAACGACATGTTCAGGTCAGTTTTACGTAAATATGTCCTTGTTTTTATGGATGATATACTGGTCTATAGCAGGGACTGGGAAACACATCTTGGCCATTTACGCAACGTCTTCCAGACCTTGGTTGATCATGGCTTTCTCGCAAAAGCCTCTAAATGCGAGGTTGCCCAGTCACGTGTCCAATACCTGGGACACTATTTATCAGGGGAGGGTATGGAAGTCAATACCGATAAGATTCGAGCCACGCAAACTTGGCCTCAACCTAAGTCAGTCAAACAGCTGCGAGGTTTTTTAGGCCTCACCGGATATTACAGACGGTTTATCCTTAAATATGCTCAGATTGCGCGCCTCTCAACCAGCTATTACGCAAAGATGCCTTTGCAAAGGATGAGAAGGCCACTGCAGCCTTTGAGGACCTCAAAAGCAAGATGGCTACAGGCCCTATTCGATCGGGGAAAGAAAACGGTCCGGCAGATGCTCTTTCCCGTATACAGCAGCCGACGTGCATGGTACGTCCGCTCCCGTCTTTGGACAGCTGCGCACCATGCGCAACTTATACACAACAGACGAGCCAACCAAACATCTGTGCGCAGCACTCGACGCAACCCCAGATTAGTACCCTCACTACCAGGTACATGATGAGCTGATATTTTTTCGTAATCGTATATTTGTGCCGGACGTTCCTTCTATAAAGGATATGCTTTTGTTCGAGTACCACGACTCCGTGGTAGGAGGCCATGCAGGTATTGGGCGCACCATATCCTGCATAGCACCCATCTTCTTCTGGAAAGGTTTGCGCCGAGATGTCACAGAGTACGTCTCCAAATTCATCATCTGCCATCAAGTCAAACCAAGAAACACAGCTTCTCCTGGAACGCTCCAACCCTTGCTAATCCTGGACCAAATTTGGCAGGACCTTTCGATGGATTTTATCACAGAATTGCCCCCCACCAAGGGCAAATCGGCAATCATCGTAGTCGTGGACCGACTCACGAAATATGCCCACTTCTGCCCGCTATCTAAAGGCTTCACAGCGGAAACCGTTGTTCGCAAATTCATCACCGAGATATGCGTCTACACGGGGTTCTGGCGTCCATTGTATCAGACAGGGACCCCATCTTTATGAGTCTCTTCTAGCAAGTGTTGTTCCGCCAACAAGGGACCACGCTCTCCCATAGTTCAGCGTATCACCCACAGTCCGACGGTCAGACAGAGGTCATCCACCGACTGCTCGAAGACCTCTTGCGCTGCTATGTCAGGGCTAAGCTAAATGACTGGGTTGATCTCCTACCTTGGGCAAAGCTCCATTACAACACAACCCGCCACTCCGGACTTGCAGCAACCCCCTTTGAAGTTGTTTACGGGTGCCAACCCCCCCCCCCCCCCCCCCAACTTAATGGATTACATCCCCGGCAAGTCGGCAGTACAAGCAGTGGATAACATACTGACTACCAGAGCTGATCTCATTCGCCACCTCCAGAATAATTTGGCTCGAGCACAAAATCGCATGGTCCAACAAGCAAATAAACATCGGACCGAGGTAAACTACGAAGTTGGTGACTGGGTACTGGTTCACCTGTAACCCTACAGGCAGGACTCGGCTAAACTCCAGCACGAGAAGAAGCTGGCCAAGAGATACTTTGGCCTGTTCGAAGTGACAACCCAAGGTGGGCAAGGTCGCATGCCACCTCGCCTTACCTGCAGAGTCCCGGATCCACGTTGTGTTCCATGCTTCAGTTCTGAAGCGATGTCGTGCCACTCTACCCTTCCACGGCGTCTCATGGCCAGCCGAATCATTTACACTCTACCCTTCCACTCTAGTCGACAAGCAACCTCGGCTAACACCCAGCCGAATCATTTCCAGGTGCATCGTTTAACATGATGCGCAACAGTTGGAGCAGGTCCTGGTGCAGTGGCATGAGCATGAGGTGGAGGATGCATCCTGGGATGACAAGCATACACTACAGGCGACGTTTCCTGATTTTATTCTCGAGGACGAGAATGTTTTTAAGGGGGGAATTAATGATACGGGAGAAAAGGAGCTGGCCACGGGAGAAAAGAAGCTGGCCAATGAAGAGGTGACAAGTGGCGCAATAAGGCAGGGCAATAGAGCAAGGACACGTGCCAAGCGATACCTAACGGCTGAATATGAGCTGGAATTGGGTATTGGGAAGGAGACTGAAGAGCCAATAAGGGAGGAGCACGTGGACCAATGAGGAGAAATGCATGCAGTACAATTTGTACTACTCCCATTTGTAACAACCCTTTATAACAGTATGAGAGAGGAAGGAATAAATAAGAAAAAAGTTAAAAACCCTTTCCTACTCTATCTCTCTCTCTCTTCTGTATTCCATCATTCCATGACGCTCTGCAACATGATGCTAGGAACTCAAAAAGCATACTGGAGAATGATGGACAGTCGAAGTAAAATATGGCACCTAGACCGGAAGTTTCAAGCAAGCTTCGTACATCACACAAAATGCGTAGATCCTCTAATGATTTAGTGCAGGGAATCAAAGTAGGGAGGATCACCTTACTCTTGTCGAAATTGTCATATAATTTCTTGTGCTCTGGCGCGAGAGGTGGGGTAGTTTTTGGGGCGACGCGCGACCACCTTAATGGGCTTGGTAGTTGTAGTAGGCTTAACATTCGAAGCCTTGGTCCGCAACACAGATGAAGTAGTAAGAATTGGGGAATGATTGGAGGTTGGAGCAATTGGGGTCGGCTTGGGTGGTGGTGGATTGCATGTTGGAGGCGGGATGTTGGCTGAGGTAGGGCTATGTCCTGGTGCGGATGAATTCAATGAATGTGTAGGGCTTGCAGGTGGCGTTGGCGTGGCGGAGAGGGAAAGTGGGCGAGGCGACGCTGTCGATTTTGGCGGAGCGGAGAGTTTGTTGCGGGCAGCTGTGGTGCGGGTTCGAGGAGGAGGCACCCTTATCGGACCATCTTGGTGGTGGCGCTGGTCGGAGTGGCTTTTAATCAATCGATGGGGAGGATTTTTGAGTGAAATGGGATCGGGAGAGATGCGGAGGTTTTTAGGGTTTCCAGTTTTTTTTTCATTCCACTCATTTGGATTTCAACCTAAATGGATTAGGCCATACATTGGCCCAGATTTACTTTTTATTTTTGCTCAAACCCAGTATCACCAAAATAATTGACACATGCGACACTAGGGACACGAGAAAAACCAGAGAGCATGAAAAATCACCCCAGTGTCACTAAATGAGTGATACTGGTGACACGGACGACACTCTGAAATGATCACTTGCTCAATACTTGCAACCTTACTTCAAAATCCCTTCATAACATCCTCGACCAAAGGCAAATCGAACCTTATTATATGCTAACCAGCTCCACACTTATGTCGAAAGCACATTCTAATGACATATCGAAATGGGCACTTACTAGCGGCTTTACTTCCCCATGAAGGCCTAGTTTAACGTCTTGGCAAGACCGAACTGAAGCTTTGAGCAAAAGTGTGTCAATCCGTAATTTAGTAGCTCAAAAGTGAACATCTACGAGGTTTATATCACCACTCACTAAGTCATGTGATGGTCCATAATATAGCTTTAGCCTTTGTCCGTTAGCCTTGCAGATTTGACCTTCTTTCGTTAGTAACTCGACGTGGCCATAATCAAATACTCTATGCACCTTGTATGGTCCAGTCCATCTTGTTCTCAACTTACCAGGAAATAGTCTCAATCTTGAGTTGAACAACAATACATTATCCCCTATGTGGGCCTCTTTCCTCACTATCCTCTTATCATGCCATCTTTTGGTTCTCTCCTTGTAAATTCTAGCATTTTCGTTAGAGTCTAACCTGATTTCGTCCAACTCATTGAGCTGTAAGATTCTATTCTCCCCCGCAGTTTTCAGATCAAAATTAAGGGTTCGAACTGCCCAATTAGCCTTATATTCAAGCTCTACGAGAAGATGGCAAGGTTTTCCATAGATGAGTCTAAATAGGGACATCCATGTGGGAGTTTTGTGAGCCGTTCTATATGCCCAAAGAGCACCATCCAATTTCGATGCCCAATCCTTTCTAGAGCTCCCTACCGTCTTCTCGAGTATAACCTTTATTTCTCTATTTGACACCTCAACTTGCCCACTAGTTTGGGCATGGTAGGGCGTGGCAATCTTATGATAAACTTCATATTTCCTTAAAAGTCCTTCTGGTTGCTTCATATAGATTTCCTCCTCTAAGTCACCATTCAAGAACGCTGTCTTGAGATCCATTTGGTGAACAACAAGATTGTTAATTGCAGCAAGGGCAATCAAAAATCTAAAAGTGGAAATCATAGCAACAGGAGCATATGTATCGAAATAATCAATACCCTCCTTTTGTCTAAAGCCTTGGATAACCAATCAAGCTTTAAACCTATCTACCAATCCATCAACCTTCATTTTCTTTTTGAAAATCTACTTGCAGCCCAAAGGCTTGCAACCAGGTGGGAGATCAGATAATACCCATGTATTATTTCTCATAATAGAATCCATTTCATCATTTATAGCTTTTTTTCAAAAAGCAACATCTTGAGACCTCATAGCCTCATCATAAGTCCTAGGATCATCATCAATATGATAACAATATGAGTATTGAAACTCGATATCATTTCTAGATCCCTTAATCAAATAAATGTGATAATCCGGTCCGAAAGATTTTTCAATTCTTCCCTGTTTACTTCTATGAGGCTCAAATGAGCTACTATTAGAAGATGTGTTTACATCATCTTCCAAATCAGCACCTATGGAGCTAGAAATCAAATCTCGAGGTCTAGGTATCGATAAAACGATTCTCATCAAATATTGCATCTCTTGATTCAATTACGGTGTGAGCCGATATAAAATCATTATATTTTGTCACATAAAACCTATATGCTTTAGAATTTACAGCATATCCAATAAAGATGCAATTAACACCTCTCTCCCAAAGTTCTTATTTTGAGAGCGGGTAGCTTCACTACCGCTCTACATCCCCAAACTCGAAGATAATTTAGATTTGGTTTCTTTTTGTGCCAAAGCTCATAACGGGTAATCTTGTTTCTTTTGTTATGAACTCTGTTTAGTAAATAACAAGCCGTCAACATGGCTTCACCCCAAAATCCTTCACTCAAACCAGAGTAGGATAACATGAAATTAACCATTTCATTTAGGATTCTATTCTTCCGGTCAGCCAACACATTTTGTTGTGGTGTATAAGGAGCTGTAGTCTCATGAATGATACCATTCAACTGGAAATAAACAAGATCATAATATTCTCCACCTCTATCGGTTCTAAGTCTCTTATGTGCAAAGACCGTCATTGTTTATTCCTTATGTGAAGTGGCTTGGTGGATTGACTCGGATCAACTGGAAATAAACAGGATCATCATCCTGAACATAAAATGGTTAAGCAATTAGTGACACAGAATTCACACTAGAATTATAATCAGAAAATGAAATCTGACCTAGAAGATTGGAAGGGCCTTGTTCCTTTTCACCAACATTCTTTTTCACATTTCCTTTTCCATCCTTAGCCAACCGATAATCACTAATGTAGTGTCCCGGTTTACCATAAATCCAACAAGAACCCTTAGGTTTCTTCTTGAATTTGCTAAAAGTGCTATCATTGGGACGTTTCTTCCATTTGAACTTCTTAAGACCTTCCTTATCTTCCATCATATGCACGGAAGAGGATTCAATGGTCTACTTCTGTTTCACATCTTCTTGCATCCATATAGACTCTTCTACACGCAATACACCACCGATTTGTTCAAGTGACAACTCTTCCTTCTTATGCTTAAGTGTGTGCTTAAAATCTTTCCACGAAGGTGGCTGATGAGTCGAATCAACTAATCCCATTTATTTCGACATTTTTATATGCGAACATTTACTTTTTAGTATGGTTTTGCATTTCAGGTGTTTCGGAAGCTCTAGGAGGAAACACGAATAAAAGATGGCATTTCGTGCCAAAAATCACCACAATGGCAGATCAGACCTTTGGAGGTTTGGCGGAGTGCTGGGAATCGACCATTGATCAGAAAATTACGAGCTACATGCCAATGCGTAGCTGACTCAATTCCCTACAACTCTCTAGTTCACACCGAGAGCAGCCGATATCAATTGGAGATATAAATGAGAGCCGAAGTCAAAATTGGCGCGCAGAATGGGAAGGCAAACTCCGAGAAGATCACGGACGCAGGCCATTTTACGAATAGTGTCCGCGGATGATAAAATGTATGGTCCGCAGATGCTAAAATGTACATGGTCCACGGCCGACGTCAGCAAAACCGAGATTTGGAAGTCCAGCCCAAAAATCAAACTTGGAAACCCAATTTTTGCTATAAATAAGATGTTTGGGTTAGGGTTTTGACAGGCGTCGTTGTACCCGTCAAAAATAATAATTTATAATTCCGATAGCAAGTGGTAAGTCGGGTCGTATCCACAGAGATCGATATAAGAATCTGTTCACTAAGTACGAGAGTAACAATGGGGTTGGAAATTTCAAACAAGTAAATAAAAAAACACAAGCAAGCAACAATGATCACTTATCAAGGGAGAAATCGTCACACAGATTCAAGTATAAAATATCAAAGAGTGGTGCAAGCTAGAACTTTCGACTGTGATGCAAGACCAAATCATGGACAAATCTGTTTTGATTTCTAATGTTCTACAACTTAGAGCTTCCCCGCTAAGGTTATACTCCCCGTTCTAGTTCTAGTACTTAGTCTCGCGCTAGCGATAACCAAGACCCTAACTCGCTAGAGTTGCATGAAGATTTAAACAAGTTGTCCTAGGGTGTTTAATCCTAGTGGTATATTACTCGTGTCCTAGTTCGCTATCCCCGCTAGGTTGCTCGTAAACTTGACAATCGGAATCAACAAACAAACAAAGCCCCCCCCCCCCCCCCCCCCCCCCCCCGCTAAGGTTTCACTCATGCTAGCAAATCAATTCCATAAACATTGAATAGTAATATGACACAAAACACATAAATCAATATAGGTCTCAAGTCAAAACATCACAATTTCAAGTTCTAGCCTACACATATGAGTTTAGCTACTCATCGTAAAGGAATACATCATCAAGTTTTTGAATGGGATGAAACGAAAATACTGATGACCAACTCTCCACCAAGCTGCAGCTCAACTCCAATGCTTGAATCCAGCCACGAACCCACCCTCAAGCTTCTGTAATTGGCTCTCCTTCTCCAAGCGTTCTTCCCTCTTTTCTACTACTCCCTCCTCTTTTCTCTCGCCTTTCTACCTGCAATCGAGAGCCAGCCTCTCGAGAATATGTCCCCTCGAATTCTGTTTCATCCTTCCCGAGATTGCAAATCCGAAATTAGGAAATTCGACTGCCAGCTGGACCCGCGGACGTCTTCGTCATTTAACTTCCGCGGAGGTCTGAACAATTATCAAAACTCAGTAGACCTCCGCGCATTTAATCCGTCAGGCCTACGCGCTCTGCGCTGACTCAAACTTCAAGCACTTCGGACTTCAGTTCTTCGACGCAAAACATCTTCTAACAGACTCCCTTTAGCCGATATTCCTTCTATGGTCTCCGAATGCACCTGAGAACGAAAACTACACACAGGTAGTGAAATAATACACAGGCAACCACTAAGAGACTGGGTTTTAACACAAAAAATAGTCGTACAACTACGACTAATCAGGTTTCCAAAAATCTCACAATCCCATCATTCAGAAGACGGCTCTGGAGGAGAAGGCGAAGCTTTCGTTGAGAGAAGAGAAATCCATACAACTTATCATTATGTTTTCCATGATTATGTGTAGCTAAACTTCTGATTCAGTTAAGGGTTTCGTTCATTGTGACGTTTGTTTTGAGACTTAGTTCTTAATGCTATTTCATGTTTTACTAGTTCTGGTGTTTATCTTATGAATTAACTTGTTAGATTATGTGGAAGCTTTATCGCAAAGCTTAATTGAGCAGTTAATTCTTACCGTTAATATCTACTGGAAACTTTGTCGTCAAGGTAGATCGTAACACCTAGGCTAAATAATACCTTTGTCGGATTATTAAGTTTAGGAAAGAACTAGAAGTCTAACACTTTGTCGGGTTACATTGTGGTGTATCACCTTTGTCGGGATACTTAGGGTTGTTACCTTTGTCGGAACAACCACACTTAGAAACATGAGATTTGATATTTAGCAGTCAACGATAAACATGTCACAATTGAAACCCTAAGCTGAATGTTCTCTCTGTTTGGAAGCCTTTTGTTATTTTTCTCTTTTGCACTCTTTACTGCTGAAAACCCCCCTTTCTCAATTGCTTACTGGAACAGCTTCAACCACCAGCTCTCTAGGGTTCGACCCTGCTTGCCACTAGCTAGTTGTTTGCAGGAGAATATAAATTTAAGTTTGACGCGTCAAACGATGACGCACGTCAAATTTTGACGCCGTTGCCGGGGAGTTGCGCTTCGACGACATTGTTTCTTTTTTCGTTTTTTATTTTTAGTCATTTTTGTGCTTTGCTACTTTCTTCACAATGTCTCGTGCAGGTAGTCAGATCGGTGAGGATAACAATAACAATGAGATCGCCCCGATTGTGGAGGACGTGCCTCCGTTCTAAGAGGATCATGAGAGACTCTTCCGTGCTCGCAACCGTGCTAATAACGCCAGACGGGCTCATCAAAATCAGGGAGCACAAGTGGCGCATAATGCACGACAGTAGCCTCCACCACCACCACAGCAGCCGCAGAATGTGGAGCTAGAAGAAGAGGAAGAATACTACGAGCCTCCGATGAAGAAGCTGTCTGCGCCCAATTTTCAGAATCAGCCTTGGTGCATCTATGAGGGGCCAGAATTAGCTGAGATAGAGATCAAGATCCCCATAGTACACCATCTGCCGAAGTTTTCAGGGCGACGGGGAGAATCAGCCACCAGGCATCTGCAGAGTCTTCATGGCGTCTGCCAGACTTTCCGTCCTTACGAAGTCTCTGTGGAAAACTTTAAGTTAAAGGCTTTTCATTTCTCTTTGACTGACATGGTCACACTTGGTTTTTGTCCCTTTCTCCAGGTAGCATCAGGACATGGGACCAGATGTAGAAGAAATTCTTAGCCAAATACTACCCAGCGACCAAGGTGATGCTGGTTCGCAGGCAACTGCAGGTTATAAGGCAGGGACCGAATGAGTCGATGTACGACTACCTGGAGAAATTCAACGCCCTAGAACAGAGCTGCTGCAACTTGGGAGTGCCCGAAAAGCTGATAATTGAGTACCTGCTGGATGGGTTGCGACCACTCGATAGGATGTTGCTTGACGCCTCAGCTGGAGGGACCATTATGAATCTATCCCCAGCTGGAGTGCGGAATTTAATAGCTGAAGTGGCCGAGAAAGCTAGATTCAGAGAGGAAGTAGGCCGTCAAGACGAGTTCAGTAGGACCAAGAACATCTCCAAGGCTGAAGCTGCACCAGTCTCTGATGAGCTGAAAGAATTGAAGGAGATGGTGAAAATGCTAGTAACTAATCCGGTTGCCCAGGTAAGGGCGTGCGAATTCTATTCTGCTACAGACCACAAAACAGATTCGTGCCCCAATCTGCAGGAAGAGGAACGTGGACACGTCAATGTTGTGGGAGGTTATCAGAATTACAACAACCGCCCACAACAGTGACAATTCGGGCTGGCAGCTAATGGATTCAATTAGAGAGACAACAACAACATAGTGAAGGAACCAGCCCAGCAGCCTCAGCAGCAACAATAGTATTACCGGCCGCCAAACCGTCAGCAACAAGGAGGGTACAATAATCAGGGCCAGTACTAGTAAAGAGGGCAGAATCACAACCAAGCAGGCCCTAGCAATCAGAACTCCAGTAACTCTCTGGAGGATGTGGTGAAGGAGCTGGCAGCTAGCACCCAGCAATTAGCCACCACTGTGGCCAAGAACGTTGGGGCCATTGCAGAGCTGTCTAAACAGATGTCTCAGATAGCCCAAACCATTTTTGAGCTGAAGAGTGATCGAGGGAAGTTGTCGTCGTAGACTATTCCTAACCCAAAAGGAAGTGTCAGTGCAGTCACACTGCGGAGCGGAAAAGATTTGAACGAAACCACAAAGGAGTCCGCCTCAGAGAGGATCTCGGAATATGTTCACTTTAACACCATCCGCGGACATGTAAAAGACGCACGACCCGCGGAGCCAATATGCACTGAACCTGCGGAAATGTCATGAACCAGCGGACCCTGAACACTTAACTAGAGCGGATCATCAACAGGTTACTGGTCCGCGGATGGAACACTTAAAGTGTTCACCATCCGCGACCCTCTCTGCCGAAAATCCTAAGGCTGACCGTCCACTTCCGTTTCCTGTGCAGGTCAAGGCTCCGAAGAGACATATAATTAATAAGGAAGTGTGGGAGCTATTCAGCAAGGTGGAAATTAACATCCCACTCCTCGAGGCAATTAAGCAAATTCCGCGTTATACGAAGTTCTTGAAGGAGTTGTGCACCAACCGAAGACGTTCGACTGGCTCTGAACAGAAGCTTATGAGTAAGAATGTGTCACCATCATTCAGCGAAAGGTACCTCTTAAATGTGCTGATCCTGGTACCTACACCATTCCCTGCACTATTGGTAACATTCGTATTGAAAATTGCATGCTCGATCTTGGTGCTTCTATTAATGTCTTGCCATAGTCTATATATTCTTGTCTACGTATTGGTCCCTTAGAATTGGCAGGACTGACCATACAGCTAGCGGACAGATCATGTAAGCAACCAGAGGGCAAAATCGAGGATGTACTAGTGCAGGTGGGGGAACTGGTATTCCCCGCTGATTTCTATGTGTTGAAGATGGATAGCAGCAATCCGACAGATAACGCGCATATTCTACTAGGTCGCCCATTCTTAAAGACGTCTAAGATGAAGATCGACTGTAATAGTGGCACTCTTTCTATGGTGGTAGAGGGCGAAGTAATTCACTTTAATATTTTCAGGCTATGAAGCCCCCACCAGAATTTGCATCGGTACATGCTCTAGATGCGCTGGATGATCTTGTCCAGGAAGTGAGACCGGAGAGGGGAGCAGACCCACTCGAGAGAGCAGTATACTAACATGAGGACTCATATGAGTTCGCAGAGGCCATTCTTGATGTTCTATCTCACGAGGCCACTCACACCCAGGTATGAAGTTAATAAGGTTCGTTTATTTAAATCTAATGTGTTTCTACCTTCTACTGTGCAGGCACCTAATATGGAGCTGAAACCTCTGCCTGAGCACCTGAAATATGCATTTTTGGGGGAGAATGACACACTGCCAGTCATCATCAAAAATAGACTAGAAACATAACAGGAAAGGCGCTTGATCGAGGTGCTGAGTCGCAATAACCTGGCAATCGGGTGGACACTAGCAGACATTAGAAGAATCAGCCCGACTATATGCATGCACCGTATTCTATTGGAGGATGGAGCTAAGCCTTCTAGAGAGCCTCAGAGGAGACTGAACCCGATTATGATGGAGGTAGTACAGAAGGAAATTCAGAAACTGCTAGATGCCGATGTGATCTACCCAATTTTAGACAGTCAGTGGGTGAGTCCAGTTCATGTAGTTCCGAAGAAGCCAGGGATTAAAGTCGAGAAGAATGCTGCAGGTGAGATGGTGACTACTAGAGTCAAGAACAGATGGCGCACGTGCATCGATTACAGGAAGCTGAATGCAATGACGCGTAAGGATCACTTTCCTCTTCCGCTTATTGATCAGATGCTTGACAGGCTGGCAGGTAAGCCTTATTTTTGTTTTCTTGATGGACTTTCTGGTTATAATCAAATTCCCATTGCACCTGAGGATCAGGAAAAGACCACATTCACATGTCCCTTTGGTACGTTTGCTTTTCGACGTATGTCCTTTGGATTGTGTAACGCACCCGGTACTTTTCAGCGGGTGGTTACTAGCATATTCTCTGACATGATAGGTACTCTTATTGAGGTGTTTATGGATGATTTTACTGTATATGGTGACACTTTTGATGCATGTTTGGATAACTTGAGTACAGTACTTGAACTATGTGTTTCTATGAATTTGGAGCTCAACTATGAAAAGAGTCACTTTATGGTTACTCATGGTGTGGTTCTCGTTCACATTGTTTCACATGAAGGTATTAAGGTTGACAAGGCAAAAATTGATTTAATTTTTAGTCTTCCTTATCCTTCAACGGTGCGTGATATTAAATCTTTTCTTGGACATGCTGGTTTTTATCGTAGATTCATTAAGGATTTCTCGAAGAAGGCTCTTCCTTTATCTAACCTTTTACACAAGGATGTTCCTTCTGAGTTTACAGATTCATGTAGGGAGGCCTTTGATGAGCTAAAACAGGCCCTCACCAGTTGATCGGTCGAATTCATGACCTATTATTCACTTCATTCGATGATGGATTAGGTTTGTTTTCCCGACATTTTGTTATCATTTAACCTCTTTTCTATTGTTTCAGGTCATATATCACATTCCTAATACTTTTGGATTGATCGGAAGCAAAACAAAGCATTTAGTAGAGATTTGGGTTAACACAGGGCAGATTGACCTTTCCGACGTGTTTTGCACGCACAGATTGCATATGGTGTCTACATTGGTTGATTCAATGCTTGTTGGAAAGCTAATTCAAAGGGCTACAACTTTGTAGTTTACGGCAAGATCAAATTCGGAGGTTAAGACCATGAAAATGCCACCCGAAGTCTCTGCCATTTTTCATGGCCGTGACAGCCGTGACAAATCAATATGTCACGGGTGTTACGGCCCCAAAATAGCCCAGAGAGTTTTAGGGGGTCGTGACAGCCGTGACAAAGCCATATGTCACGACCCCAGCGGATATTTGAGCTATAAATAGCAGTTTCTGACCAGATTTTGAGTACGCTGACTTTGGGGATTGATCTTGACCTAAATTGAAGAAAGAGGACGACTAAGTGCTCAAGAAAGACCAAGATTCGAGGCTACACTTCATCAAAACACAAGTGTCACGGTCCCGCCGAAGACAGTTTCTAAAAACGATTTTTGGACTTTTTGGACTTATTTCCTAATTTCGTTTTTGGGCTTTTGGCCCTTTTTGGGAAAGCTATAAAAGAGGCGTTCGACCAGATTAAGAGAGGTGCTGAACTTGAGATTGAAGAACCCTAACTTGGGAGAAGACAAAGATCATCGCGAGAGATTGAGGATTCAGCACCCGCGTCATTACGGTTCCCTCGTCCTTAATTTCTTTATATACACTATTCTTGGTTAACTTACCATGAATAGTGAGCAGTCTTCTTATTCCGGGATCCTACGGATCCCGTGCTATGTACCCAACTCTTCATGTGATCAATTAAACGTTTTTCATTAATGCAATTCGAATATCCAATTTCATCGTGCTTAATTTTATCGTTCTTGCAAGTTTTACATTGAATGTGATGTTTGCATGCTAGAACCTATTTAGATTATTTACCAAAAGAAGGATGTGTCCTAGGTATTAATTGGAATCGCATGAAATTGATATTAGGTCATGGTAGCTACAATGGTAGTACATGAATTAATAGGAAAGTTGACATTCGTCTGAAAAAACCTAAGTTTAATAATCGAGATCGTTGATAATCCGTGGATGGGCGGTGTTCAACGATTTAGATTAATCTAGACAATGATCCGTGGATGGGCGGCTTGTCTAGTGTTATTTCGGTTTATTTCCATATTCGATGGCATGAATAATTTACGTGACATGATTGCATGATTAGTAGGGTTGGCACGTGTGAAGTATGATTCTGGAATTCTTTCTTTGATCAAGTACAAACCATTATTTTTCTGCACTTAATTTTTGCTGATTTTCATCACATCAAAATCTTGTTAATCGGAATAGCTAAATAGGTCGCCTGTTAACTAGTATTGACATGCGTTGTTCCTTGGATCGACCCTTGGCTTACCAAGGTTATAAATTTTGTTTGACTGCAATTAGACGCCTAAAACATATAACTTGACAACTATAAAGGGTTAAAAATACGCTTGTCAAAATGCCGTCGTTGCCTGGGAACAGCGCTTAGTGTGATATTAGATTTAACGTGTGTAGTTTAGACTATTCCCTTTTCGTTTTTGTTGCTCATCTCTAACTACTTTTTCTTGCTACATTCACTCTTCCCCTGGCTTTTTGTAGATAATGCTTAGTACATGCCAAGGAAAACACCTAGAGGCAAGAAGAAGGTGTGGGCAAACGATCACTGCGACTCGGGGGATCAACAGACACCTCGGGTAGACAGAGAAGACTCTCCTTTGACCAGGTTACGAGCTCGGCAGTTAAGAATGAATCAAAACCCAGCATTACCTGGGCTTGTCCTCGATGACCAGCAGCGTCTCATGCAGCAACCAGTGCACTGGATTCTTGGAGATTACATTGCTCCACGTGTCTCAGGGTTTCAGTCCGCCAGTGCACCACCTGGCGTAGATAACAACAACAGGGAGATCAAAATCGGACTCATTCAGATGGTACAGAATAACCAGTTTTCGGGGAGGATGAATGAAGACCCTCATATACACTTTCTATCAGGAAATCGACCAGGGGATGCGTACCTTGATAAATCAATCAGCTGGTGGAGGACTTAATGGAGTTCCACTGGAAGAGACCTATAACATCATAGAGAATGCAGCTCAAGATTACCACCTCTGGACGAGTGATCGAGGTAACCCTAGGGACAGGAAGGGTGTGAAAGATCTCTACCTCGCTGATAGCACCAATGATATAGCCGAGCTAACCAACACAGTGAGCAGCTGAAATCAAAAATCTGAAGACAGACTCCTCTATGAAGTCATCTGTTGTTGCTAATGTGGCTGTCTACTGTCAGATATGTGGCTCTCCTTCTCATTTCACAGATAGCTGTCTGGTGATGGGACAAGATAATAACGGTGTAAACTAGGAGGATTCCAATTACATAGGGTAATACAATCAAGGAAATGGTTTCTCCTCCGGTTCAGGCATGAATAGGTGGGACAACCAGAACAGGAACAATCCTAACCTCTCTTATAAGTCGTAGAATCAGGTAGCACCAGGATTCCCTTACCGACAGCAGCAAGACAATGCTCCCTACCAGCCGAGGAATCGGTACAATAACCATGCTCAACAACAACAAAATCAGAATTCAGGGAGCCATAACAATCCAACTCAGCCACATCAAGCTCAGAACTCCGGGCCGACGTCAAACATAGAAGCCATGCTAGCTAGCTTCATAGCTGAATAGCGAAAGACGTCCGATGATCAGAGCAGAACGTGTGAGGATCAGCGAAAGGCATCTGAGCAAACCGCCGCTGTGGTAAGGGACTTGCGAAGGACTGTAGAGCAGCTCGCTATTCATGGCAGAATGTTAGAAAATCAGATAGCTCAGCATGCAAGCTCGGCAAGCAGGGCGCATGGGAAACTCCCATCGAAACCAGATCCGAATCTTAGGGAATCAGTGAATGCCATCACACTCCGAGGAGGAAACATATTGAAATGGTGCCAGCTCAAGCCACTCGATCTCCAGCTGCAAAATCAGTACATGATCCTAGACCTGCTGAAGAGGAAAAGTCGGAGGAAGCTGATAACCGAGCTAAAAATTTTGCGCAGACAGTGGAGCCAGCTCCTTATAGACCTCCAGTTCCATTCCCTCAGCGGCTAGTGGGTTCAAGGAGGGATAAAGAATTCAAGCAGTTCGTGGATAAGATTCGCACTCTATACATGATGGGACGTATTTATACGATTTATCAAGTACACAAAACCCACCAAATAAGACATTTGGTCATACGAACATGTGCTTGTTGATGTCGTTTTATGTATATAGGCAATTTTGGAGTCTAAAGAGGAATCGGGCTTAAAAGATGGCATTTCAAGCATAAATCATCACAAGGCCATTTGTGCGATCTCACAGGGTGCACCATGCGAGCGCATGCCGCGGCATCGCCCCGCGCACCAACCGAGCTGTCTAGCACTGAATTCAAGTTGCCCGGGAAAACGAGCTGATTTGACGAATCCACCTCGAGCAAAGTGATCAAAATGGCAAATAAGGTGGACAATGTTGGAAAACTAAGGAAAACGCCCGAGCAGATTGGCAACTGGCCCAATTCCAAAGGTCTCGCGCGAGCTGATAAGCACCGAAACGAAGTCTCTCGACCAAACCAGCTAATCTGGCAAATCTGGCTCGACCAAATTGTTCTAAATGCCAAATGACTTGGACAATCTCACTTCCCAGACAAAACGCCCGAGTGGAACCAGCTCAAGCCCGCTCAAGGCCAAACTAGGGCAAATCCGGCCGTTTTGGGATTCCGACCAAGCTCCGGCCAGATTCTGACCAAACTACTTCGACCATTAGGCTTAGAATTGCCTCAGAATTCCAGAACCACCTCTCAAAGGCTATGAACCGAAGTCCTAAATTTCGACCCGGTCAAATTCAAGTCGGTTCGATTGAGCTACTACAAAACCCTCTCGGTTGGGTTTTCCTAATCCCAAGCTCAAAGTCGGCTGGTGATGGACCATAATTATACGAATCAAAAACACAGTAAAACCCCCTTAATTAGACTGTTGGTCTATTTAACTTTTGCTTGTTAGTTCCGATATATTTCTACAGGGTATTTCAGAGCTTAGAGAGAATACCGGCTAAGGAGGAGTTTTTAAGCTGAAAAGATATCAAGAGTCATTCCAAGGTCAAGATCAGACGCTGACTGAAGAAATCTCAAGGATCCTGACATGGAATCACTCCAAATCAAACCAAAGAGGTTTTTAGGCCAAAAATATCACATTGAAGACTCAACCGACCGGGTAGGAAAATGCCTCAGAACCACCCGACCGGTTGAAGCAGTCCCAGGCCCTCCGCCGAGCTAACCAAACACTCAATTCAAGTTGCTCGAGAAAATCACCTCTTTTGACAATTCCGCCTCGACCAAAGTGTTTAAAATGGAAAATAAGGTGGAAGATGTCGGAAAACCAAGGAGAACGCCCGAGCCGATTAGCAGTTGGCCCCAGTCCAAAGCAAAAGCCTCGCGCATAGGCACCAAGACCAAATTGCTCGACCAAACCATGGAATTTGGAAATTCTGGCTCGACCATTAGTCTTAAAATCACTTGGCCATTCCAAATCAACTATCAAATGCACTCATGGACTTGGTGACCGGCCACCTTGCTTGGAGGTGGCCAAGGGAGGAGCTCCTCCCTCCATGGTGACCGGCGACCGGCGGCTCCTCCACTCATGGTGACCGGTGGCTTTGCTCCTCCCCCATGTGGCGGTTCCTCCTTGCTCCTCCTCCTCCTCCATTGGATCAAAGACACTTGCCCCTCATCTCCACCACCCATTTCTCCTCCCTTAGCCTATAAATACAACCCATCCATCTCATTTGTAAATCATCCTCAAATAAAAATTTCACTTATCTCTCTAAAGTTTTGTAAAGTTTGGCTTTGGAAATAAAGATTGCTCCCTTGGCGCTTCAACGGTAGTAAGTTTTTAATATTTATTTTCCGTCTTTAATTTCTAGTTCCTTAGTTATAATGTTTAGCGCGATAAATAGTAGCTAAACTAGTCGTTCGGTAGAAGGGGTGGACTTGTATTATAAAATGTTTTAGACTATTAATTTAGTGTCTCGTCTTTGTATTCAAAACTTGTTCTATGTGCCATATATTAGATCAGAACGTCCATGGTTGAGTGGATGCTTGAAATGGCAAAGCTCTTCTGTGGAAGTTCGTAAACATACTCGGGTAAGTGGATGCTTGAAATGGCAAAGCTTATCTGAGGAGTTTGATCTCTCTCAAACACCATTTTGGGTAAATCGGAAAAGACAACCCAAAATGGATGCACACAGGCTAGTATACCTTGAAATGGGGTGCTAGTCTAAGTAGAACAAGGGTTTTACGTTTTTTGCAAAAGATTAGACAGTCGAGTGCTTGAAATGGCCTTGACTCACTTTCGAACACTTTTGCGAAAGACTAGACCGTGTGGCAAATTGAGCGCCGGAAAAGGCCTCGATACACGTTTGAATACTTAGAAGATTCACTAAGGGTCAATGATAAACAGGATATAATACAAGGCCCCTGAAACCGAACGCTTTCTTTTAAATGTAATAATTATCAGTTACTTTCCAGTACTAAAACCAACCAACCAACCAATCAATCACTTAGCTGGTAGCTTTAAAACCAACCAACCAATCCCAAAATTGTCCAATTTAAAGAACAACTTATTCCCCTAATTCCCTTGGGTTCGACCCCTACTTACCACTTACTACCCAGTAGTTAAGTCGCGAGTAGCGGAAAATATAAATTTATTTGTACAGAGAACATTGCACCTTAACGACAGTGCAGTGTGATCTGTCAGCTGGCCTTTGGCTTTTGGAGAGAGCCAAGCTCAAAGTCGGCTGGCCTTTGGCTTTTGGAGAGAACTAATTGCCCTTTTGGAAGACACAAGTCCAAATGGGTTTGCTTTTGGGATATTTCCAAGCCATATCTTATCTCCTCCCTTTAGGTCGGTTTAGCTTGCTTATAAATAGACCCCTTGGTCTTAGAAACAGATCATGTACATATACTTGGAAGTGAGAGCTTCTCTCTCCTTCCCACTTCAATACAAACCTCTCTACATTTTACTTTGTTCTTGTTCTTACTTTTGTTCTTGATTTCCAAAGCTTTCTTCACTTGTTCTTGAGCTCCGAAGCTCTTACTTTCCAGCAAGCACTCTTAACTTTCTGTCCAGCACTTGATTTGGAGCTCCTCTCCCTTTAGTTTCTTGTTGTTTACCTTTACTTTTGTAAGTATGGTGCTTGTATTCCTTGACATGAATACAAGTAGCTAAGCATATTTGGTCAAAGGGTGTTCATACTTGTGTATGCATCTTGAGACTAGAACTTAATGCTATTTTGTGTGTCAACTAGTTCGGTGCCATTATTCGGTTGAACAACAAGGGTAAGTGGATGCATCGAAAGGGCAAAGCTTAGCTGAGTAGTTCAATCTTGATTAGACAACAAGGCTAAATGGATGCATCGAAAGGGCAAAACTTAGCCGAGTAGTTTAATCTTCCTTAAGTCGCTTGGTTGATCAGAAATGAGAGATCAAGTGGCTGCACTTAGAACTAGAAGTCTATGTCTTGATTTTGGAGTAGATTGTGGTGTAAGTGCTAGAAATGGCCTTACTTTAGGGTTTAAGTCTTGAAAAGGAATAAACCCACATTTATGAACACAAAGTAAGATCATTTGAAGTCCATGATGGATGTTGATGAGCCGTATTTATACGACTCATCGAGTCAACAAATCCCACCATTTCCGACACTTTATTATGCGAACAAGTTACTTTTGGTATTGCTTTGTATTTCAGGTGCTTCAGAAGCTCTAGGAGGAAACGCGCTTAAAAGATGGCTTTCTGGGCTAAAAACATCACAAGAAGTCGAACTGACCAACACTAAACTCAAGTTGCTCGGGCAAACGAGCTGATCTGACGAATCCACTTCAAGCAAAGTGATCAAAATAGCAAATAAGGAGGACAATGTCGGAGAACCAAGGAAAACGCCCGAGCAGATTGGCAGTTCGCTCAATTCCAAAGGTCTTGCGCGCGCTGATAGGCACCGAAATCAATTCGCTCGGCCAGACGGACTCCGATGACAAATCGGACTCGACCAAGTTGCTCAAAATGGAAAAAAAGTCAGACAATGTCACCAACCCAAGGAGAACGCACGAGTGGAATGGCCCATAAGCAGCCGAGCAGAGTTCCAAGCCGCGCCCGAAGGCCCTGTCGAGCAGACCAGCGCTGAATCCTAGTTGCTCGACCAGACGAATGAATCTCGCAAATCTGTCTCAACCAAAGTGATCGAAATGCTAAATGACTTGGACGATATCACTATCCAAGCAAAACGCACGAGCGGGATTGGCCGAGATGAGCAAAAACGACGTTGAAGGCCTCGCGCGCTGGGCCAAGTCAGTGGGCTCGAGTGAGGCGGTTTAGGAAGCTTCTAGAAGACTTGTTGGCCAAGTAAACTTGCTGGCCAAGTTTGCTTACAAACCAAGCAAAGTCGGTTTTAGGACATGTTTCCTAAAACCGTTTATGGGCCAACTTCAATTTGGAAACTCCGAAGCCCTAGAATTCTCTATAAATACAACCTCACATCAGTCCTCCAATCATCCAAGATCCATCGGCGCTGCCTACATCCGGTCATCCGTCCTCCTCTCGGCAATAGAGAAGGTCATTCCTCCCTTTTTGTTATTGTCTTGTTTTAATGTCTATGTCTAGCTAAGCCCTTTATTCGGGCTAGGGTTTCAATTATTGTGACGAATGTTTTGAGATTCCATGCTTAATATTATTCTTGCATTCTACTAGTTCTTGTGCACACTAATTTCGGTTTGGGTTGCAAGGTTAAGTGGAGACCCGAAACGGTAAAGCTTAATGATGGACCCAAATTATACGAATCATAAACACCGTAAAACCCCCTTAATTAGACTGTTGGTCTATTTAACTTTTGCTTGTTAGTACCGATATATTTCTACAGGGTATTTTGGCGCTTAGAGAGAAAACACGCTAAGGAGAGGATTTTACGCTGAAAAGATGTTTAGAGTTATTCCAAGGTCAAGATCAGACGCTGACTGAAGAAATCTCAAGGATCCTGACATGGAATCACTCCAAACAAATCAAGTCAAAGAGGAATTTGCATTGAAGACTTAACCGACCGGGTGAGAAAATGCCGCAGAAACCACCCGACCGGTTGAGGCAGTTCCAGGCTCTCCGCCGAGCTAACCAAGCACTCAATTCAAGTCGCTCGAGCAAACCACCTCATCTAACAATTCCACCTCGACCAAAATGTTCCAAATGGAACATAAGGTGGAAGTTGTCGAGACTCCAAGGCAAATGCTCGAGCAGATTGGTAGTTAGCTCAATGCAAAGGCAAAGGCCCGGCGCGCATTGGCACCCAAACCAAGTCGCTCGACCCAACGGATGCATCTTGAGATTCTGGCTCGACCAAGATGTTTGGAATGCCCAACACGTCGGACAATCTCGCTTCCCGGACAAAACGCTCGAGCAGATTAGCAGATTGGCCCAATTCCAAGTAAAAGCCTCGCGCATAGGCATCAAGACCAAATTGCTCGACCAAACCATGGAATTTGGAAAATCTGGCTCGACCATTAGTCTTATAATCACTTGGACATTCCAAATCAACTATCAAAATGCACGTTTGGACAAGATGACCGGCAACCACCCTTGAAGGTGGCCAAGGGAGGAGCTCCTCCCCATTCCACCACCTGCTACCGGCGGCTGCTCCTCCATGTGACCGGCTGCTCCTCCACCCCCCATGTGGCAGCTCCTCCTTGCTCCTCCTCCTCAACCCTTGGATCAAAGGACACTTGCCACCATCTCCACCACCCATCTCCTCCCCTTTTGGCTATAAATACAACCCTCCTCCTCCTCATTTCTGAAAGAATTCCTGAAAGAATTCTCCCCCCCGTCCTTACGACATGACACCCGAAAGAAGATCATCTGCCTTCAGCAATCCCGGGATGAGACTTTAGATGAATACTACACGTACTATGACACCATCGTCTCACGCTGCCCGCACCATGGATTCACCGAAGTATTCCTTCTTCAAAAATTCCTTTGTGGAATGAGGCAAGATGAGTTCTCAAGGGTCAATGACGCAGTAGGAGGATCAGCCATGCACTTATCCCTGACTCAAATATGGGATGTTATAGACGACTTGGCCGAAGCCACAAAACGAAGGCAAATGCCCCGACCTAATAGAGGAATACAGAGGATAGAGGCTAGCCCAGAAAGGAATGAAGAAGGCATTACAAAGGACGAGATGGACGAATCAGATGCAGAAAGCTCTGAAGAAGAGCCTACATTGGAAATCACACCTGAGCCATCAGAAGAGACTCCTGAACCATCAGAAGAATCAGATATGGAAAGCACCGGAAGCAACAAGGTTGGAGTCCAGAACACCACTGACGAACTGCCCAATTCATACCCGACTATCATTACCCGGGCAGCCGAGACTATCTACGACCAGTTCCTCACTGACAATCATAACGAGGCAGAACCAAGCCTTAAGATGCAAGCCTCCCGACTCTTCCCCTTGATCAATGAGCAAGTTGCAGAAAACTATAGGATCAATGAAGAAACTCAAAAGAGGATGGGAAAAGGGCCTCTGCAGAATGACTCCTCGATGGAGCAGTGTTACACCATAGCTGGACTAGACAGTCCCAAATACAAAAACTGCAAAAGGCTTGTAGTGAAAGGTCCCTCACACCCTCCGGGGTATTGGAAAGAAAAGATTCCAAAACAAAGGAGTCCTGACCCAAGCACATCATCTCGCAAGAAATCAGGAAAAGGCAAGGCAAGAAGCAACACAGGAACGGTGGAAAAATTCGACCTAAGCCACCCATGGGACCCAAACCAGTAATCCACAACGAGGTATCGTCGAGCCAACGACGTTAAACAGTGCACTGGTCGGGAGGTAACCCGACACTATCTTACTTTCTGTCATTTAAATTCTGTCATTTAATTTTCTGTCTTAGTAATTCTCACATATATATATTAGCTTGCATGACTTTTGAACTAAGGCACACCTTCGTTCAAAAGTGTGGGGTGAGAACCACCATTGTATATAAATAACATGCTTGCTGTTTTCTTTTTTAGTAATAGTATCTTTTTGAAAATATGAACTTAAGAATGTGAAAAAGATAGACCGAAATTCATGCATTTACCTTGTGAAAATTCAACTGTCTAAAAACTTAGGACGTAACTTTTCATTTGTCCTTTGTGCTGAGATTAACTAGAGATGTGGAGTTGACATAAATCGCCCTAGAAAGGCTTGGCAGGCAATCGAAGGATCTTATCAAACTATATGGTTTTCGAAGTCAGTGGAGGCTGCACTTCGGGTTTCAGTGAAGATTGAAGTCATCTCCGCCATGCAGTGTTTATGCAAAAAGAAAAGAAAAGGCGAGGACGGGAATCAGACCGTCCTCTCTCTAGTTAAAGTAGCCGAGAAAATAGATGAGCGACCCTCATCTTGACCCGCGCGAAACAACAACGATGAGAGGAGCGGGGAGGTATTTCCATAGGCTTGCGGGCGATGATTGGACCTCCCAAAAAAAAAGGCTTGAGAAAATGGACTTGCAAAAGCCACAAAAAGGCGAAAAGCTCGAAGAAGCAAATCAAGAGGCCAAAGGCCCAAAATTGTGAAGGTTTTAACCGAAAAAAAAAAGTGAAGTACTCAAAAAGTCAAATCAAAGGCCAAAGGCCAATTCACTACAAAAGCAGTCCCTCGCCAAAAGAAAAATCAAAGTACTCAAACCAGTGAAACCCGAACCAAATCACGTGCTAGAAAAAGCTACAAGGAAACCATATAGTGCGAGACGATCCCGAAATTGCAGTCCAGGAACCAAAAAAGGGCTATCTCCCGAGACATCCGGAACAATTTGCATCTCAGCACGGAGGTACAAGTATTAAGTTTCTTCTATTTATTTACACAGTTCAATTTGGTAATAAGTAAGTAATGCATGAACTAGGATAAATCGAGTCCCACAGTCTAATTTTCATATTCCAAAGCCAACTTAGAATGCCGCCCTTTAATAGCATTGTTCGGGACGAACAACTAAAAGTGTGGGGTGATATGATGGACCCAAATTATACGAATCATAAACACCGTAAAACCCCCTTAATTAGACTGTTGGTCTATTTAACTTTTGCTTGTTAGTACCGATATATTTCTACAGGGTATTTTGGCGCTTAGAGAGAAAACACGCTAAGGAGAGGATTTTACGCTGAAAAGATGTTTAGAGTTATTCCAAGGTCAAGATCAGACGCTGACTGAAGAAATCTCAAGGATCCTGACATGGAATCACTCCAAACAAATCAAGTCAAAGAGGAATTTGCATTGAAGACTCAACCGACCGGGTGAGAAAATGCCGCAGAAACCACCCGACCGGTTGAGGCAGTTCCAGGCTCTCCGCCGAGCTAACCAAGCACTCAATTCAAGTCGCTCGAGCAAACCACCTCATCTGACAATTCCACCTCAACCAAAATGTTCCAAATGGAAAATAAGGTGGAAGTTGTCGAGACTCCAAGGCAAATGCTCGAGCAGATTGGCAGTTAGCTCAATGCAAAGGCAAAGGCCCGGCGCGCATTGGCACCCAAACCAAGTCGCTCGACCCAACGGATGCATCTGGAGATTCTGGCTCGACCAAGATGTTTGGAATGCCCAACAAGTCGGACAATCTCGCTTCCAGGACAAAACGCTCGAGCAGATTAGCAGATTGGCCCAATTCCAAGTAAAAGCCTCGCGCATAGGCATCAAGACCAAATTGCTCTAACAAACCATGGAATTTGGAAAATCTGGCTCGACCATTAGTCTTAGAATCACTTGGACATTCCAAATCAACTATCAAAATGCACGTTTGGACAAGATGACCGGCAACCACCCTTGAAGGTGGCCAAGGGAGGAGCTCCTCCCCATTCCACCACCTGCTACCGGCGGCTGCTCCTCCATGTGACCGGCTGCTCATCCACCCCCCCCCCCCCCCCCCATGTGGCAGCTCCTCCTTGCTCCTCCTCCTCAACCCTTGGATCAAAGGACACTTGCCACCATCTCCACCACCCATCTCCTCCCCTTTTGGCTATAAATACAACCCTCCTCCTCCTCATTTCAATCATCCAATTCACATCCCAAAAATTGTAATTCACTTATCTCTCTAAAGTTTGGTTGTGGAAATAAAGGTTTGCTTCCTTGGCGCTTCAACGGTTGTAAGTCTTTCTTTGTATTTAATTTACTGCTTTTATAATGTTTAGCGCGATAAATAGTAGCTAAACCCATATTCGGTTGAGGGTTCTCACCCTTGTGCCCACAACTTGAGACTCTTGCACCTTATGTCATTTTGCACTTCTCTAGTCTTTGAGATCTAGTTTGAGTAACACCTTTGTCGGGTTGTTCAAACTAGCGAAAGACCAGAAGCCTAAAGCTTTGTCAAGCTTGTTGTGGAATACCACCTTTGTCGGGGTATTTGGGTTGTCACCTTTGTCGGGACAACCACATCACAACTTGACAGGTTAAGGGTGTGGAGTACCACCTTTGTCGGGGTATTTGGGTTGTCACCTTTGTCGGGACAACCACACTTAGAAGTGTAAAAGAAATCATTTGGAGTCAATGATAGATGTGTCACAAGAAGAGTCCCAAAACGGAATGTTTTCTTTTAATTGTAATAATTACCAGTTACTTACCAGTACTAAAACCAACCAACCACCCAATCAATCACTTAGCTGGTAGCTTTAAAACCAAACAACCAATCCCAAAATTGTCCAACTTAAGGAACAACGTATCCCCCTAATTCCCTTGGGTTCGACCCCTACTTACCACTTACTACCCAGTAGTGTAGTCGCGAGTAGCGGAAAGTATAAATTTATTTGTACAGAGAACATTGCACCTTAACGACAGTGCAGTGCGCTCCGTCACTTAAGCTGGGCAATCCATACCCTCTATTTACTGCTTATTTGATACTGACCCGTTAGAATAAGTAGTCGCACTAAACCTAATATAACCTGACCAGGAGTATTAGGTTTGCTAGAACTAGAATTCTATAACCTGACCAGGAGTAGATTGTGGTGTAGTGACTTGAAACGGTCCTACCTTAGGTTATAACCTGACCCGAAAGTAACCACACTTAAGAACGCAGAATTAGATACTTAGAAATCAAGGACAAACCAAGTCACAATTAGAACCCCTAGCCTGAATATTCTTCCCCGATTGACATCTTTCGTTTATTTCATATTTGCACTTGTTTCCTCAAAACCCAATTGTTTCCCTTTTACAGATCAACAAGTAACCATCTAGCTCCCTAGGATTCGACCCTTGCTTGCCGCTGTACTAACCCATAGCCAAGAGTAAGGAATTATAAATACAAATTTGCAGGTACCGACGACGCCTGTCAAATTTTGGCGCCGTTGTCGGGGAGCTACGCACGGTGAAGTTGTTCTTTTTGTTTTTTGTTTTTCTATTTTTTTTATGGTTCGCTATGTCTTCCTATTACGGAAGAGAACCTTGGAACGACGAGGAGTTTTCCCCACCATCCTTCCAACTTGAAGTCCGCGAGAAGATCATCAACCTTGAGCAATCTCGGGACGAAACATTGGACGAGTACTTGTCGTACTTCGAATCCATTGTGACGAGCTGCCCGCACCATGGACTCACAAACTTCTATCTTCTTCATAGGTTTCTCAGTGGGATGATGCCACATGAGTGGAATAGGCTTAATGATGCTGCGGCAGGAGGCTCGGTGAATAAATTAACCATGTCCGATCTGTGGGACTTGATAGAAGATATGGCAGAAAGCTCGAAACAAGATCAGGCCAAGCGGCTCGAAGAACTGGCCAACATGGTGCACCAAATTCAGGCCGAACTGGCCAACACGGCTCACAAGCCAATGGTCATCAAAGAAGAGCTTACAATGGAGCCCACGGAGCCAGCAGAGGATGAGGACCCATGGTTGACTAAAGAAGAGCTCAATTCAGATTACCCCGGGTATTTAGAAGACGGCCCACTGGCGCCTGAAGAAGAGCCGGCCGAGCCACTCGAATCGGACCTCATTACCGAGCTGCCCGAGACAGTCCCGGTGCTCGCTGCCGAAATGCCCGAGACATGCCCAGACTTCATTGCCGATCTGGCCGAGACAAGCCCGGTCCTTACTCGGAGCACCCGAGGCAGAACCGATCCTCACTGTCAGAGCACCCGAAGCAGACGCGCCCCTAATGTCTAAGCCAGACGCGGTCGCCACTGATGCATATTCCAAAACTGATTTTTTTCCTTCATTTTCTATGCAGGTAATAGCTCCGGAAAAGCACGTGATAGACCAGAATGAGCTAGATGGCGAGTTGGAGGTGAAGCATGAGCCAGAAAAGCCAACGATGGAGCATTCACTCGCTATGAGTCAAGAAGAGCCACCTGAAAAGTGTAAGAACTCAGGTGCCTTGACAGTCACCCGTGGTGTTGGTAAGACCCTCATACACCACTGTTTAATCGATCTGGGTGCTGATAGTAATGCTATGCCATATTCTCCATGCCGTTTGCTGAGACTAGGACCATTGAAACGTCCTAAACTGTTGGCAGAGTTAGGAAATACATCACATGTTCACCCTAATGGTTTACTTGAGGATCTAATGCTCCATGTTGGAGATCTTGTTGTTCCTGTAGACTCTTATGTTTTGCAGATAGGAGATACTAGAGATAACGATCCTCGATCACTTAGTGTTGGACGACCATTCATCTCTGCTACAAGGACAAAGATTGAAATGGGAACATGCTTGATGTCGCTTGTGTTTGATGGCAAGATGCTGAACTTCAAATTTTACGAGGATGCCAAACGTTCATACATGAAGAAGCGACCGAGACATGGCATGTTTGAATGGAAACCAGGATGGAGAAACACTAGAGCACGACTCGATGGACCAGCAGCTATGGTCAAGGTGTCCTCGCGGATTCGAGAGGATGTGAAGGCGAACCCGCCTGACCGATGGAGAGCCGAATCAAGCACATCATTACACGATGATTTCGGGCAGATTGAAGGAACAGCTGAGGCGAAATTTGACCTCACACGTCCATGGGATCCTAACTTGTGGTCCCTAAAGAGGTAACGTCGAGCCAACGACGTAAAACAAAGGCGCTCGCAGGGAGGCAGCCCGGCATTACTTTTCAGTCTATTTACTTGTTTTACTTTATGTTTTATTTGAGTCTTGAGTCATATTCATCACATTGTATTTGGGAAAGAGATGCTCTTTTCGCAGGAAACATGCACCTCAGTGCGGAGTCGTCGAGAGGTCCCGACCGAGCGAGCCTTGTGCGCGCAGAGTGGACCAACCCGCCATCCTTCTTTGCGTAAGACTGCTATCCATCGGGGGTAGTTTCGCACTTTGAATACATTATGTCAAGAAAAATAAGCTTTTGAAGATTCTGTCACCAAGACATACGAGTCTAAGGAGATTGGTTCTTAAGCGAGACCGTTTGTGACTCCACCAATCTCCTGGGAATTCTTTACTTGTCTTAATTTCTTCGACATAGTCCTTTCATTTTGTGACGAACTCACGTTGTGATACAAGTCTCTACCAAAAGAAGGCAGGCGCAATGGTGCTCTTTTTGGACTCATAGGAGAATGGTCAGCCAACTCATTGATGTGCGCGCAGAATGGGCACGCTGCGAGAATCTTCGAGCATAACAAATTGTCTGGAAATTCTGGCTCGACGGAAGTGTTCAGAACAACAAATAACTTTGGAAGGGCGAGCAAACTTCGCAACCGCACGAGGGAAGTGCCTGTTCACTCTTAACTCTCTTATTTTCCCTATTGTTTGTCTGCTTGCGTGTGTGTCTTGAACTTAAGATGTGCTGTGAGGACACGTCAGTTCAAAAGTGTGGGGTGGTAGAGTCAGTATGTCGTGTCAACACGTTTATTTTATTGCACCTGCATAGAGTCAGCATGTTTCCCTTAAAATTTAAAAAAATTGTACAGATTTCTCTCTATTTTCCTAGACTTGCGGTATTAAATCTTGATGATGTGAAATAGATAGAACCGATTACATGCGTGTCTCTTGTGAAATTAGAATTGAGTGATTACATGTGAACCTAACCCTTTACGTGCCTTTGTAAGTTGAGATAAACAGGGATGTGGAGTTGATAGAAACGTCCTAGAGAGACTTGACAAAGCACTCAAAGGACCGAGCTTCGAACTATATGGTTATATGGATTTCGTGGAGGCTAGCACTTTGAGGCAACATGGTTAAGAGTCTGCTCCGCCACTGCAGTGCTTATGCGGTCAGGTGGGACGGGAAAACAACACACCGTCCAATCTCTAGTCCAAGTAGCCGGGAAAACAGACGAGCGACCCTCGGCTTGACTCGCGTCAAAAGGACGAGGATGAGGGAGAGCAGGGAGGTATTTCCATATGCTTGCGGGCAATGATTGGACTTCCATCAAAAGAGGAATCACGGACGAGCAGTTCACAATCAGTAGCAAAAGAAAAGAAAATCAGTTATTTGTGAAATTTTACACGCAACAAAGTGAAGTACACCACTGTTACATCAAAAGCCAACTCACTACAAAAGCTGTCCAAGCAAAAGAACTCAACACCTTGAAGCTCGAACAAATCACGTGCAAGAAAAAGCAATGAAGTGTAACCATATAGCGAGAATCCGGGACCGCGAGTGTAGATCATGGGTCTAAAAAGGACTATCTCCCATTCGTCCGAATTGGTTTGCATCTCGGCTCAAAGGTAACACGTATCAATTACTTCCATGTTTGAGCACAAAACTTTTAGTAACGATTGAGATATGCATAGAAAGGCGAAGTCTAGACTAGCAACACATATTCATGTAGCAATATCTAGGATGCCGAAGTATTGTGATGTTACATTTATTTTCCTCTTAAGACCTAGTTCTTGTTCGGGACGAACAAGTTTAAGTGTGGGGTGATTTGATGAGCCGTATTTATACGACTCATCGAGTCAACAAATCCCACCATTTCCGACACTTTATTATGCGAACAAGTTACTTTTGGTATTGTTTTTTATTTCAGGTGCTTCGGAAGCTCTAGGAGGAAACGCGCTTAAAAGATGGCTTTCTGGGCTAAAAACATCACAAGGAGTCGAACTGACCAACACTAAACTCAAGTTGCTCGGGCAAACGAGCTGATCTGACGAATCCACTTCGAGCGAAGTGATCAACATAGCAAATAAGGAGGACAATGTCGAAGAACCAAGGAAAACGCCCGAGCAGATTGGCAGTTGGCTCAATTCCAAAGGTCTTGCGCGCGCTGATAGGCACCGAAATCAATTCGCTCGGCCAGACGGACTCCGATGACAAATCTGACTCGACCAAGTTGCTCAAAATGGAAAAAAAGTCAGACAATGTCACCAAGCCAAGGAGAACGCACGAGTGGAATGGCCCATAAGCAGCCGAGCAGAGTTCCAAGCCGCGCCCGAAGGCCCTGTCGAGCAGACCAGCGCTGAATCCGAGTTGCTCGACCAGACGAATGAATCTCGCAAATCTGTCTCAACCAAAGTGATCGAAATGCTAAATGACTTGGACGATATCACTATCCAAGCAAAACGCACGAGCGGGATTGGCCGAGATGAGCAAAAACGACGTTGAAGGCCCCGCGCGCTGGGCCAAGTCAGTGGGCTCGAGTGAGGCGGTTTAGGAAGCTTCTAGAAGACTTGTTGGCCAAGTAAACTTGCTGGCCAAGTTTGCTTACAAACCAAGCAAAGTCGGTTTTAGGACATGTTTCCTAAAATCGTTTATGGGCCAACTTCAATTTGGAAACTCCGAAGCCCTAGAATTCTCTATAAATACAACCTCACATCAGTCCTCCAATCATCCAAGATCCATCGGCGCTGCCTACATCCGGTCATCCGTCCTCCTCTCGGCAATAGAGAAGATCATTCCTCCCTTTTTGTTATTGTCTTGTTTTAATGTCTATGTCTAGCTAAGCCCTTTATTCGGGCTAGGGTTTCAATTATTGTGACGAATGTTTTGAGATTCCATGCTTAATATTATTCTTGCATTCTACTAGTTCTTGTGCACACTAATTTCGGTTTGGGTTGCAAGGTTAAGTGGAGACCCGAAACGATAAAGCTTAAGCTGGGCAATCCATACCCTCTATTTACTGCTTATTTGATACTGACCCGTTAGAATAAGTAGTCGCACTAAACCTAATATAACCTGACCAGGAGTATTAGGTTTGCTAGAACTAGAATTCTATAACCTGACCAGGAGTAGATTGTGGTGTAGTGACTTGAAACGGTCCTACCTTAGGTTATAACCTGACCCGGAAGTAACCACACTTAAGAACGCAGAATTAGATACTTAGAAATCAAGGACAAACCAAGTCACAATTAGAACCCCTAGCCTGAATATTCTTCCCCGATTGACATCTTTCGTTTATTTCCTATTTGCACTGGTTTCCTCAAAACCCAATTGTTTCCCTTTTACAGATCAACAAGTAACCATCTCGCTCCCTAGGGTTCGACCCTTGCTTGCCACTGTACTAACCCATAGCCAAGGGTAAGGAATTATAAATACAAATTTGCAGGTACCGACGACGCCTGTCAGATGTCTCACAAGTAGAGACCCTAGACTGAATATCTTTCGTCCTTACTTATCAGCACTTACTTTTCTGTCATTTATTTTCAACACATTTACTTTTCAGCACTTTACTTTCACGCACTTTACATTCAGTTCTTTACTTTCAGCACTTTCAATTCTGTCATTTACTTTCTGTCATAAAACAACCCACAAACCAACCTGTATTTACTTTCTTTTCTTTCTTTTTTAAGAACAACTATTCCACACTGACTCTCTTGGGTTCGACCCCTACTTACTGCTCTACTAATCCAATAGTGAGCCACCAGTAGTGGAAATTATAAATGTAAATTTTGCAGCACACAACGACGTGCTGTCAATACATCACGCTGCCACTCACCGAAGCCATTACTCAGATTCCTACTTATGCCAAATTTATGAAGGAGATTCTGACTAGGAAAATAAAAATTGACGGGACCGAGACTGTGGCCCTGAGCGAGGAGTATAGTGCTGCCATGCACCAGCCCATGCCGCCCAAACTTAAAGACTCAGAGAGTTTTTCTATCCCTTGTGATATTGGTGGTATTACTGTTCGTCGTGCTTTATGCGATCTAGGAGCTAGTGTGTCTATCATGCCATATTCTTTGTATGCTAAACTGAATTTGGGTGATCTTTGTCCTGCCAATGTCACTATTCACCTTGCGGATCGTTCTTGTAGACTACCGAGAGGAATTCCAAAGGATGTACCCGTCAAGGTGAAGCACATTTACATTCCAGTTGATTTTATAGTACTGGACATCTCTGGGGACATAGATATCCCAATTATTCTTGGTAGGCCATTTCTTTACACAGCCAAGGCAGTCATTGACATGGATAGAGGTTCCTTAGCCTTGCGAGTAGGCAGTGAAAGAGTTGTTTTTAATTTACCTGACATGTCTAAGACTCCTAGTCTGTTAGCTGACTGTGATATACTGGACTCTGCTGATGTTGATGACCCTATTACACTGACCTCTATTGAGCCTTACAGAGTTGTACCGGGCTACCCGATACCGATAAATATATGCGCAGTGAGCACAGAGGGAGCAGCTGAAGCTGAACAGACCACCGGCTCCGGTAAGAAACCTTGCAAGGTAGGGCTGAAACCTCTTCTTGACCCCGGAGATATCCTTAAGGGGTGGACGAAGACCTGGAATGATAAGCGACCAGTGCGCAGAAAATTCAGTCGAGGCGAGCTAGTTCCTCTCTACAACTCACGCCTTTGATTATTTCCTGGGAAGCTGCGCACCAAGTGGAGTTGTCCATACACAGTGGAGAGAGCATACCCAGACGGCCACGTGGAGCTTAGCACTGAGGGAGGAAAATCAATGGTAGTCAACGGGCAGCGCCTTACACATTACCACGTTCTGAAGCACCCGGAACCACCTGACGGTATTGATGATAACCTACTTCTCGGGAAGGGATCTCAGCAAGGGACTTCCCGAGAATGCTTTTAGTCCTACCTCCCTCGCTATGTCTAGCCAAGATGTTAAACTAGGCCTCTTCGGGGAGTAAGCCGCGTTGTAAGTATTATTTCCTAGCATTTTTCATTTGCATTGTGTACTTTGTGTGTGTGCTCACTACAGGAATCTAAGTGTGGAGTGTGTCACGCTCAGACCAGCAAACAGGGTCCTAATACGACAATACTCACTGGGGTTTATTGGTGTCGTGACACCCGTGACACAATGGACCTGTCATGGCAGGTAGAAAAGGCAGTAAGTTTTTGAAGAGGCCGTGACACCAATGACACAATGGATCTGTCACGGCTGTCATGACAGGTTTATTCCTCAGTCAGTTTTGGGGGGTGCCGTGACACCCGTAACATTCTCGGATGTCATGGTTGTCACGGCCAAATCAGTTTCTTCTTCCCCAACATTCAAATCAGAACCCTATCTCTTGCCTTGTTCCTCCACGATTTTCGATGCTAACCTATTACTTGTGATGCTCTATGTTCTTATCTATATATCTACCAGCTCAGGAGTCACATTTCACTCCACGGGCATTGCTTAATCTCCATGGATATCGTGCCATCACACACGAGTGAAGTTCCTATGCGCCTTTTTCTTATCTTTTATTTCTTCGCTTAGGGACTAAGCTCATTTTTAAGTGTGGAGTGGGTAGCGCATAGTCACACACATCGCATATCACATTCACTCTTGCATATGCTCAACAGTCTATGTATTGCGATTGAAATCCTTATTTTCTACGATACTCCTCGATTGATTGTCATTCTTTTGGATTCAAAGTCTAGGACTTGAAATAGTTTTATTCGTGTGTGTATTCTCTCGTGTCAGTATCATTGCTAGCCTTTGCATATCATGTGTCTTACGTATTTCTTGAAGCATGTTTGAGACTTGATATTAGTAGGCACCGGTACAAAATGTCAAAAACTTAAATTGCATCTCTTTTTCTAGGTGACCTTAGTATTAGTATGTGTTTCTCTATACTTGTTGTGATTTGCATGCACCCGCCATTATTCATACAATATGTCAAGTTTTAAGTGTGGAGTTAAAAAAAATAGTCAAAAGAGGGGCAAAAAATAGGCCCCCAATCAAGAACAAAGTTCTGAATTTTCAAAAGAGGGTGAAAAATTGACCCTAAGCATAGTTGTTTTTGCAAAAAAAAAAGAAAAATAATACCAAGGGCAAAGTGAGAAAAGTCACCCCTTGTGTATGGAAAAAAAAGAAAAAAAAGAGAATTTCTGCCCCCTTTTGCTTGATGTAGTGTATTTCCACCTTTTCATTGCGTGCAATCACGACTTGTCTTGAGAATTCATGTACTAGAAACTAAGGGACGATCCTCGTACTTGCACTGAAGTTTTGATGTGATTTTCGTACTATTTTTCAGAAAGCTCTTAAGCCAGGCTCCTCTTCTCTTACTGGTCATTGCTTAGTCCTTGGCACTTGAGAATGAGCTTTGCGCCAAAAGCCCGTGGACTATCCCTAGATAGCATAGGTGAATGGTGAGCATGTTATGTGTAACTATTCTTGTTCTAAATGCGTTGTTATAGAACCATTTAGAACATGTGATGAGTCGCTTGCTAGCCGTGTGTACTGACCGTTTGAATGAATAACTCGTTTAATCTATGATTGTCTGACAATTTTGATGAAGATGTTTGACTTGAAGTCGAGGTACACGATGAATCCGAGGTATGACATGACTTTACTGTGACTCGTTGAGCATCATTTCATGCATACACATTAGTTAGTTGTACAGGGGATTTGTAGGTAGTCTCATTCCTGAAAATCTTCACGAGACTATACTCGTCCTACTAGGGCAGCCTAGAGGTTTAAAGCCTTGATGCATATGCTAAATGCATTTGTGTCCTCTACGACAGTGAGTTATCTTTTTGTTTTCATTATTAGTTAGAATTGATCACATGACACTTGAGTGGGTAGCTTTGAAACATATGGTTGTTGAGCCTCACATGGACTTGCATTTATTCTGCCATTTGTTCGACATTTGTTCGGGACGAACAAATCCTAAGTGTGGAGTGTTTTGATCGGTCGAATTCTTGACCTATTATTAACTTCATTCGATGATGGATTAGGTTTGTTTTCCAGACATTTTGTTATCATTTAACCTCTTTTCTTGTGTTTCAGGTCATATATCACATTCCTAATACTTTTGGATTGATCTGAAGCAAAACAAAGCATTTAGTAGAGATTTGGGTAAAAACAGGGCAGATTGACCTTTCCGACTTGTGTTGCACGCACAGATCGCATATGGTGTCTACATTGGTTGATTCAAAGCTCGTTGGAAAGCTAATTCAAAAGGGCTACAACTTTGTAGTTTACGCCAAGATCTAATTCGGAGGTTACAACCATGAAAACGCCACCCGAAGTCTCTGCCATTTTTATGGCCGTGACAGCCGTGACAAATCAATATGTCATGGGTGTTACGGTCCCTAAATAGCCCAGAGAGTTTTAGGGGGTCGTGACAGCCGTGACAAAGTCGTATGTCACGACCCCAGCGGATATTTTGAGCTATAAATAGTATTTTCGGACCAGATTTTGAGTACGCTGACTTTGTGGATCGATCTTGACCTAAATTGAAGAAAGAGGACGACTAAGAGCTCACGAAAGACCAAGATTCGAGGCTACACTTCATCAAAACACAAGTGTCACGGTCCCGCCGAAGACAGTTTCTAAAAACGATTTTTGGACTTTTGGACAGATTTTTGGACTTATTTCCTAATTTCGTTTTAGGGCTTTTGGCCCTTTTTAGGAAAGTTATAAAAGAGGCGTTCGACCAGATTAAGAGAGGTGTTGAACTTGAGATTGAAGAACCCTAACTTGGGAGAAGACAGAGATCATCGCGAGAGATTAAGGATTCAACGAGCACCCGCGTCATTACGGTTCCCTCGTCCTTAATTTCTTTATATACACTATTCTTGGTTAACTTACCATGAATAGTGAGCAGTCTTCTTATTCCGGGATCCTACGGATCCCGTGCTATGTACCCAACTCTTCACGTGATCAATTAAACGTTTTTCATTAATGCAATTCAAATATTCAATTTCATCGTGCTTAATTTTATCGTTCTTGCAAGTTTTACATTGAATGTGATGTTTGCATGCTAGAACCTATTTAGGTTATTTACCGAAAGATGGATGGGTCCTAGGTATTAATCGGAATCGTGTGAAATTGATATTAGGTCATGGTAGGTACAATGGTAGTACATGAATTAATAGGAAAGTTGACTTTCGTCTGAAAAACCCTAAGTTTAATAATCGAGATCGTTGATAATCCATGGATGGGCGGCGTTCAACGATTGAGATTAATCTAGACAATGATCCCTGGATGGGCGGCTTGTCTAGTGTTATTTCGGTTTATTTCCATATTCGATGGCATGAATAATATACGTGACATGATTGCATGATTAGTAGGGTTGGCACGGGTGAAGTATGATTCTGGAATTCTTTCTCTGATCAAGTAAAAACCATTATTTTTCTGCACTTAATTTTTGCAGATTTCATCACATCAAAATCTTGTTAATCGGAATAGCTAAATAGGTCGCCTGTAATTAGTATTCACACGCGTTGTTCCTTGGATCGACCCTTGGCTTACCAAGGTTATAAATTTTGTTTGACTGCAGTTAGACCCCTAAAACATATAACTTGACAACTATAAAGGGTTAAAAATACGCTTGTCACCAGCGCGCCTATTATTTGAGCACCAGATTGGGACCAGCCATTTGAGATTACGTGTGATGTCAGCGACTATGCTGTGGGAGCTGTTCTAGGCCTGAGGGTGGACAAAAAGCCAATAGTGATTTACTACGCATCGAGGAATCTGGAAGCAGCCCAGCGAAACTACTCGACTACTGAAAAAGAATTATTAGCAGTAGTTTTCGCTTTAGAGAAATTTCGGCCGTATTTGCTTTGTACTAAAGTAGTTGTTTTTTCTGATCATGCAGCTACAGGTGCTTGATGACGAAAAAGGAGGCCAAGCCGCGATTGATCAGATGGATTTTGCTGCTACAGGAGTTTGACCTAGAAATCAAAGACAAGAAGGGGATAGAAAACACTGTAGCTGACCACCTGAGTCGACTAGTGCGAGAAGAGGATGCTGGACAAATCACAGAGACCTTCCCAGAGGTGTACTTGTATCCTCTCACAGGTATAGTACCATGGTATGCTCCCATTATGAACTACCTGGTCGGAGGTAAATTTCCACCCTCTTACTCGAAAGCTCAGTGTCTGAAACTTAAGCATGATTCGAAATACTATGTGTGGGATGACCGTATTTGTGGAAGATTGGTGTAGACCAAATACTTAGGCGGTGTATTCCTGATGATAAGATTGCTTCGGTGCTTAGTTTCTGTCATGAGCATGCATGCGGTGGTCATTTTGGCCCCAAGAGGACTAGTAGAAAATTTTTGGATAGTGGTTTTTATTGGCAACACGTGTTTAGAGATGCCTATGAGCATTGTCAGCGATGCGATAGATGCCAGAGAGTATGTAATATTTCTGCTAGGAATGAGATGCCCCAAGTGCCTATTTTAGTGGATGATGTTTTTGACATATGGGGGATAGATTTTATGGGTCCTTTACCTGCATCGTTTGGCTATTTATGTATTCTCGTTGCAGTGGATTATGTGTCTAAATGGGTAGAGGCTAAGGCTACTAGATGCGATGATGCTAAACTATTGTGGATTTCCTTCGCACTAACATATTTTGTAGATACGGAGTGCCTAAAGCCATAATCATTGATCAGGAGACCCATTTCTGCAACAGACTGATGGCCGCTACTATGAAACAGTATCATGTTCACCACCGTACTTCCACAGCTTATCATCCCCAGACGAACGGACAAGCAGAGATCTCTAACCGAGAAATTAAGCGGATTCTAGAAAAGATGGTGAAGCCAACTAGGAAGGACTGTAGTCAGAGGCTAGATGATGCACTGTGGGCTTATAGGACAGCCTACAAGACACCGATAGGCGCCTCTCCTTTTCGATTGGTGTATGGGAAGGCATGTCACCTCCCAGTCGAGCTAGAGCACAAGGCCTTTTGGGCATTGAAGACGTGAAATTTCGACCTGAAGAAGGATGGGTCAGAGAGGAAATTATAGCTGTGTGAGCTTGAGGAGCTGCGCCTGGAGGCTTATGAGAGCCAATCAGACTACAAGGCACGGACCAAACTACACCATGACAAGTTCATTCTACGACGCACATTCGAGATTGGCCAGCATGTACTTTTATTTTAATCACGTTTAAAACTAATGCCTGGCAAGTTGTATTCTAGATGGACAGGTCCATATACGGTGACCAAGGTTTTTAACCACGGTGCACTTGAGCCGGAATAACCACACTTAGGAATGTGAGATTTGATTATTAGCAGTCAATGATAAACATGTCACAATAGAAACCCAAAGCTGAATATTTTCTCTGATTGAAATCCGCATTAGTCTTTTCTCTTGTGCTTCACAAACAATTACTCACAAACCCCCCTTTCTTTATTGTTTACAGTTACAGCTTCAACAAACCAGCTCTCTTGGGTTCGACCCTGCTTGCCACTACACTAGTTGTTCGCAGGAGAATATAAATTTAAGTTAGATACGTCAGACGACGCGCGTCAAATTTTGGTTTCCTGGTCTGAGATGACTTTAATTCGGTTTAGGGTTTCCTGGTCACAATGAACGATACCCTAAACCGAATTAAAGAACACACAACATGCGGCGACAAACTGTACATCACCCGCGGCCTGGTCTGAGATGACTATAAAAGCTGATCCTTCTTTACCGTTTCATGTGCAGGTGAGGGCTCCTGAGAAGCATATGATTTACAAGGATGAGCTAGGAGACGAGTTGGAGACAAAGCGTGTGCCAGAAAAGTCAACAGAGGAGCACCCGCTTGCTGCGAGTCAAGAGGCACCACCTGGAAAGTGTAAGGACCCAGGTGCTTTCACAGTCACCTTTGGTATTGGTGAGACTCTCATACACCATTCTTTAATCGATTTGGGTGCTGCCATTAACGCTATGCCTTACTCATTGTACTGTTCTTTGAAGTTGGGACCATTAAAACCTCCTAAACTCTTGGTAGAATTAGGAGATAAATCACATATTCATCCTGTTGGCTTGCTAGAGGATTTAACACTCCATGTAGGAGATCTTGTTGTTCCTGCAGACTTTTATGTTTTGCAGATGGGAGACACTAGAGATGATGATCCTCAGACACTTATTTTGGGACGGCCATTCCTCTTTGCCACAAAGACCAAGATTGACATGGACACAGGCTTGTTGTCACTTGCGTTTACTGGCAAGACATCAGACTTTTATATTTACGAGGATGTTGACCGTCCATGCATGAAGAAGCCACCGGACGTCATGCACACACCATATCTCGGTGCCATATCTCCTTACCTACCGGATGAGACTGGTTGTGCAGCTAGACCAGTAGCTATGAGCGAAGTGTCCTCGCAAACTCATGAGGATGTGAAGGCTAATCCGCCTGATCGATGGAGGAGAGACATGAGAGAGCCATTCTATGAGGGCTATGAGCAGACAGAAGGAGTAACTGAGGCGAAGTTTGACCTCACACGCCCAGGATCCTAACTTGTGATCCCCAATGAGGTACCGTCGAGCCAACGCCGTAAAACAAAGGTGCTCGCAGGGAGGCAGCCCGGTAAAATTTTTGTTTGTCCATTTCTTATTTCGTTCTATGTTTGTTTGAGTCTTGAGTCATGTTTTTATACTGTCTTTTGGGAAAGGAGAACGTTTTTATGCAGGAAACAGGTGACATCTCGAGAATATCGCGGCCCATAAACACTTTAACTACCGCGCCCACAAGCCATTTTAAATGGCTAATGTGTTCTTCAGGCGCGGCCATAACCTCTTCTTCAGGCGCGTCCCTCTCGGTTGACCAGTGTTGACCATTGACCAGGGTTGACCGTTGACTGACTCGTTTGACCATAATTCTCATCTTCACACGACGAAACGAGGGAAGTACCTGTTCACTTTGATCTCTTCCTTTTCCTATATGTTTGTGCGTCTTGCATTGTTCGTGTCTTTGAACTTAAGTCGTACCATGAGGACACGGCTTGGTTCAAAAGTGTGGGGTGGGAGAGTCAGTCAGACTGTTGTGTCAGCACGTTTCTTTTTTTTAAAAATTGGAAGTATGAAATTTCTCTTCTCTTCTGTTCTTAAATATGCATTATTAAATATTGATGTGAAATAGATGAGCTTTTACATGTGAATTTAACCCACTACGTGTCCTTTTGAGTTGAGATAAACAGGGATGTAGAGGTGATAGAAATATCCTAGAGAAACTTGACGAAGCATTCAAATGACCGAATTTTGAGTTATATGGTTATGTGGATTTCGTGGAGGCTAGCATTTCGAGACTTTATGGTTCAGAGTTTGCTCCGCCGCTGCAGTGTTTATGTAAGTAGGCGGGACGGGAAAACAGACCGTCCTATCTCTAGTCTGAAGTAACCGGGAAAAGGTGGAGGGCCCCCCATCTTGACTCGCGTCAAAAAGGTCGAGGATGAGAAAGAGCGGGGAGGTATTTCCATATGCTTGCGGGCGATGATTAGACCTCCTTCAAAAGAAAAGAAGAAAATGACAAGCTATTCACAATAAAGGAGCAAAGCTCAAGAAAAAATCAGCCAAGTTGTGAAGGTTTATACAAAAAAGTGAAGTACATCATTCATATACAAGAACCAAAGGCCAAAGAAAGTCACTACATCAAAAGTTGTCCAACAAAAGAAGAAAAAAACTCAAAGCCTTGAAGCTCGAATGAATCACGTGCCAGAAGAAGCAATGAAATATAACCATATAGCTAGAGTTCGGGACAGCGAGTGCAGATCATGGGTCTAAAGAGGACTATCTCTCATTCATCCGAATTGGTTTGAATTTCAGCTCAAAGGTAACATCTATCAAGTTAATTCTGTGTTAAGCATGATGATTTGAGTAATGATTGAGTTATGCGTAGAAAAGCAAGTCTAGACTAGCGACTCATATTCATGTGCATCTCTTTAGGCTGTCGAAGAAATTGTGGTGTTACATTTGCTTTCCTTCTATGACTTAGTTCTTGTTCGGGACGAACAAGTTTAAGTGTGAGGTGGTTTGAGGAGTCGTATTTATACGACTCGTCGAATCAACTAATCTCATTTATTTCGACACTTTTATATGCGAACATTTACTTTTTAGTATGGTTTTGCATTTCAGGTGTTTCGGAAGCTCTAGGAGGAAACGAGCATAAAAGATGCCATTTCGTGCCAAAAAAAACACCACAATGGCAGATCAGACCTTCGGAGGTTCGACGGAGTGCTGGGAATCGAGCATTGATCAGAAAATTACGATCTACATGCCGATGCGTAGCTGACTCAATTCCCTACAATGTACAGCCGAGGTCATTTGGAGGGTCTAAATGAGAGCCGAAGTCAAAAGTGGCGCGCAGAAACGGAAGGCAAACTCCGAGAGGATCACGTACGCGGGCCATTTTATGAATAGTGTCCGCGGATGCTAAAATGTACATGGTCCGCGGCCAACGTCAGCAAAACCGAGATTTGGAAGTCCAGCCCAAAAATCAAACTTGGAAACCCAATTTTTGCTATAAATAAGATGTTTGGGTTAAAGTTTTCAAAAATCTCATAATCCCATCATTCAAAAGACGGCTCTGGAGGAGAAGGCGAAGCTTTCGACGAGAGAAGAGAATTCTTTACTACTTATCATTATGTTTTCCATGATTATTGTAGCTACCCTTCTAATTCAGTTTAGGGTTTCGTTCATTGTGACTTTTGTTTTGAGACTTTGTTCTTAATGCTATTTCATGTTTTACTAGTTCTTGTGCTTATCTTATGAATTAACTTGTTAGATTAAGTGGAAGCTTTGTCGCAAAACTTAATTGAGCAGTTAATTCTTACCGTTAATATCTACTGGAAACTTTGTCATAAAGGTAGATCGTAACACTTGGCTAAATAATACCTTTGTCGGATTATTAAGTTTAGGAAAGAACTAGAAGTATAACACCTTTGTCAGGTTAGATTGTGATGTGTATCACCTTTGTCAGGATACTTAGGGTTGTTACCTTTGTCGGAACAACCACACTTAGAAACATGAGATTAGATATTTAGCAGTCAATGATAAACATGTCACAATAGAAACCCTAAGCTGAATGTTCTCTCTGTTTGGAAGTCTTTTGTTATTTTTCTCTTTTGCACTCTTTACTGCTGAAAGCCCCCTTTCTCAATTGCTTACAGGAACAGCTTCAACAACCAGCTCTCTAGGGTTCGACCCTGCTTGCCACTAGCTAGTTGTTTGCAGGAGAATATAAATTTAAGTTTGACGCGTCGGGCGACGCGCGTCAGTGGCAACTTGTCTATAATACTAGACACCGAAATAGAATCATCCATCTTCATGTTGTACTGAGAAAATTGTCCAAGGATGCGCAACAACTCATTATACTGCTCCATAACCGGTCTAGAATCGACCATTGACGCGCGTCATCTGACGCGTCAAACTTAAATTTGTAATCTCCTGCAACTACTAGCTAGTGGTAAGCATGGTCGAACCCAAGAGAACTGGTTTGTGAAGTTGTATCTGTAGACAATTTAAGAAAGGGGGGGGGGGGGTTTAGCAGTGTGAGTGCAAAAGAGAGAAACACGAATAAAGATTCCAATCAGAGAAGATATTTATCTTAGGGTGTCTATTGTGACACGTTTATCATAGACAGCTAATGATTAAATTCCAAGTTTCTAAGTGTGGTTATTCCGACAAAGGTAACAACCCTAAGTATCCCGACAAAGGTGTTAGACTTCTAGTTCTTTCCTAAACACAATAATTCGACAAATGTATTATTAGGCCTAGGTGTTACGATCTACTTTCACGACAAAGTTTCCAGTAGTGATTAACGATAAGAATTGGTTGTCAAACTAAGCTTTACGACAAAGTTTTCATTTAATCCAACAATTCAATTCATAGGATGAAGAACAGGAACTAGTAAAACGTGAAATTGCATTAAGAAATGAGTCTCAAAACGTAGTCACAATGAACAGAACCCTAAACTGAAATAAGAATTTAGCTGCTCATATCCATAACAAAAACACAAATATATTTGGAATGAAAGTAAAAGAAAATTTTTCTCTTCGTCGAAAGCTTCACGTTCTCCTACAGAGCCGTCTTCAAAAGTAGGATTTGATATAGAATGATGGAAACCCTTCTCCAAACCCTTAATTTATAAGTTTTTGGATTTCTAAATATATTTTTGGGCCCAAATTGCCAATTCTCGGAACTGCTGACGTCATTAAGTGCGCTGATGATGCCATCGTCACGCCCAAGGAAGACATTACGGCCGCTCCCAGCGTTGGCGTTATCGCTATTACCGCTCCCAGAATTAACATTAGCAATGCGCTAATGTCTTCTTTTGGCGCGGTCCCCACTGGCTTAGTTTTCTTCTTTCTGCGCGCCAGTTCCGAGTTCGACTCTTGATTTGACAATCCAAATGACCTCGGCTGCTCTCAGTGTGAACTAAAGAGTTGTAGAGAATTGAGTCAGCTACGCATTGACAAGTAGGTCATATTTTTCTGATCAGTGGTCAACTCTCAGCACTCCGTCGAACCTCCGAATGTCTGATTTGCCATTGTGGTGTTTTGGCATGAAATGCCGTCTTTTATGCGCGTTTTCTCTTAGAGCTTTCAAAACACCTGAAATGTAAAACCATACTAAAAAGTAAATGTTCGCGTATAAAAGTGTCGAAATAAATGAGATTAGTTAGTTCGACGAGTCGTATAAATACGACTCCTCAACCATCTTGTAACTATTAAAGTTACTCACAAAAAACTTTTTGCTAGAAGCATCTTCTTGCATATACTTTACTTCAAGAGCATCCTAAACTCTTTTGCATATTCAACATTTTGATACACATCAAACAGAGGGTCTGACATGCCATTCAGAATATGATCTCGACTGATGTAGTCATTATTCTCCTACTTGCTTCTTTTCCTGAATGCTTCAATTGATGCATCATCACTCACTGCCGGAATAAGGGTAGAGAGCACATGCACCACCTTTAAATTAGTCAGCAAAAAAGCATCTTCTTGTACCATCTTCTAAAATTCACTTCTTCAAACTTTTCCAATTTTCCAAAATTCGAAGTCATCTCTCTCACTGAAGCAGCATCCATTGATTCAGAATATTGAATTCGATTGTAGGAATTGGTTCTTCTGCAGGGCCTTATATCAATGACTTGGATACTGCTTAAATCGTGAAACACTTTTCGAATTCAATATTTCTGCCCAGTATGGGTAACCAGAAATCTGAACTGGGATAAGACAAACGATATACTTGGAATAATGTTTCCGATCGAAAAGAACGAATGATTTGGTAGCGATCCAATTGTCGTATAGAACAACAGACCTATTGATTGCTTATTTCAGACATTCAATTCACACCATTTTGTTCTCGAAAGTGCCCATTTTTACCAGTTGAGTCGCAGTCGTGAACAGATCAGTACGACGATTCGAACCTGTAACTGAATACCGCGCGCCCAGCGTTCACGTTTCCAATGTACACATTAAGGCGAGCGCGCAAACCACACTAAAGTATACGATGGGTGCGGGTACAAATATCGCACGTCCTATGCCAACAAAACCAAGTCGCGCTCAGTTAAGACATTAACTATGTTAAAGTCTTAATAGGATGCGGCTGATAACATCACGATTGGACGCGGATCACACCGATCAAAACACATAAATCGAGCTTAAATCATTTCTGACTAGCTCCATTTATCATAGTTGTATGCCTCAATGGGTACATACATCTTAATATGTTTTAGAACCCTAAAATATCCAACAAGTGTGACGTAGCAGTTGAAATTAAACAAATCAAATCAACTTTTGTATAACTGACATAGAGAAGTAGGGATGCTGTCACTAAGTTTTTTATTCATCTGGCGAGGCGATATAATGGAGGTATTTAGTCACAGTAGTGACTGAACCAATCAAAGTGACCTCCACATTCATGATGCCCAGTACCAACTCCTCGACTATGGATCCACCATAGAAGATTTGTGAGTGTGTTCCCATCATCATGTGCATTCAAGTTTCGGATTTTCTCCAGAGCGTTTTGCTTGTCATATACCCCTTCCAGTGCATAAACGAACCCTTTCCATCCTTCTCCCACTCCTTCCCGTTGCAATGCTGGCAATGTCCAGTTCACAAGCTGCCTCGCAAATCCCACGTCAGAGAATAAAACCTCAGATATAGGAAGTAGCGGTAAAAGTTGAATTCCAAGCCGGCACTCTTTCCACTCGGGGGGAGCAAACCATAGTCCACTGTCCCTTTTGTTTGCCCATAGAACACCAACAACCTTGTTGTCACGAGTGAAATCAGTACCGTAAATGGTGTCTGTGTCTCTTACGTGCCACCATGTTTGAGCCGCTTGAATTTCAAGAGAAGCAAGCATGGATCCAGTTGCAGCAAGATGAGGATCGCCGTAAGCCAACCCCATTAACGCAGCTGAATACTAAGCATTGACGGCTTCACTCGTGCTTTCTTGATTTCTGCCATCAGCGAATTCTGTCAAGCCTCCAGCCCAAGAGTGCAACTTCCAAAGATCGAAGTTCCTCAATCTAGGATAGTTCGATGTCGACTTCTTCCCGACAGTCATGATATCTGCCATAATCGAATAGGCTTGGTGTTTATACTTTCTACCCCAAGCTGGATCAATTTTTGTAAGTACAGCAATACCATACATAAAGTAACCCAAATGGTAATGATGATCGTTATACACTCCAAACCCGAAATCAGCACCAAAATCGGACACTCCTTGCTTGGTAACAATCCCAGCCCATTTACTTTCATACAAGAAACCATTCCCTTGAAAATCACCATTCAGCCAAGGTTCAATGATTTCCTTCAAGTACTTCCTTATAGCAGGAATCACCTCATAATAACACAGTTCCTCGGCAATCAAAGCGAGCCTGGCAGCTCTGGCAATCAACTTCCCATAAAAGTAGGATGATTGAGTTGTAATAGATGCCGAATCCAAACTACCAACATCTTTACAAAGCGCAGAGATAATCTCAGGAAAGGCTTGTTCATCCACACCTTTAATTGAATGCCAAGTGACTGGAACTGATTTGGGCTTCAACACCCATGAATCACCAACAACACCCACCAGATCACCATCAATACTTTTGTACTTGAAGTCATCAAGCAACCCAAAGCATCCGTCATCAGGCGACAAAAGGTTCGAATGGAGAGGATGAGCCAACATGAGCAGGCCACCCCATCCTCTCTTTTCAAACACATAGTCCAAACAATGCTGCTTGGTGAATACAGCAGTACCCGACACGGGATAACATGATGCAAATCTATCAAGCACGGACTCATTTCCCTGATCAGAATCCGTCAAAAGTGCAATCCTCAGTATGCCAGAGAATCCAATATCGGAAGTAATGGAGGACAGATCATGCGACAGTTTGATCCCAGAAGAGGAATACAACAACCAAGTCTGACCATTGTTAAATTTAATGGTGTATTTGGTGAAGGATTGATCAGCTGAAAAGGAAATGATGGCATGGATAGTCTTAATCGTAATCGAGATGGGAGCATCATCCCGATCCGACACAGCAAACGTCACATAGGGACTACCTCTCACCAGAAAAAACTTCAATCCGGTGGAGGGAAGATCAAGCGTGACACTGAGATCGTTGAAGGCGGAAATCACATGTCGTGGGGAGGCGGAGGAGTCTCTAGTCGAAGCGGAAATGGTCAAATCAGGAACGAAAGGCTGATAGAGGAAGACGGAGTTGGAAACGATGGAAGGGTAGGAGACGGATACGGATGATGAGGAGGAGGAGTTGAAGAGATAGGGGTGGATGTATTCAGGCTGATCGCCATTTTTGAGGACGAAGTTCTGAAAGAAGGAGCTTGTGGGGAGAGGTTTGGAGAGGAGGGAGGGATGAAAAAATGGGGTGGGGTCTGGGAGGACGGTGGATTGAGCTGCGGGGAATAAGAAATGAGCAGACTTGGGGCCGGGTGACATTGCTAGGGTTTGGGATGATGGAGATGGACATGGAGATGGTATTGAATTAATAGTGCTTTGAGTCTGTCCTTTTCTCTTCTTCTTGAAATTCTTGGTGATTAAGATTTTGAAGGTTCCTTTTATTTTCTTTAGAAGAACCATGATGATGTTGTCGTTGAAGTCAATGTTGGGTAGTGCTGTTTCATTTTCAGAGTGGTTGAGAGATGGGGTTTGGATTTATTAGGAGGGGTTGGAGGAAATGTAAAGTTCGTGAGATTGGATTAGAAGTGAGGTTTGGTAATGGATGTGAGGTTTTTGTGTTAAGTTTTGGATTGATTCAAGGTTGAGCAAGGTTGTCGATTGCTTGTCGCCCCCTTCTAACATAGACAGGCCTGCTCAATGGAATTTTCTTAATTATCGTGCATCCCTATTGAAACGTTTTGCCTACTATCGACTTGCAAAGATGATGCAAAATAGAACGAAACAACAAAGAGTTTACCCTGTGTTGGAGTAAAAAGTGTCATCCAGGCAAAACACGAGGTTGTGCAAGAAGCTCGCCAAAATGATTTGTGCTAGATCAATCAGTCAATTCCGAAAAATTAGCTCAGCTCCTAGTTTTTCGAACTGATGGATCTCAATCAAATCTATACCACTGCAACATCATCAAACCCGGTTCTTATAAGATAAAGATATGCAGATCAAGATTAAATCTCAACTGATTTAATCCCTATCTTATCTAGGGTTTTAGAAAATCAAATCTAGGGTTTTCTTATCACCTAGATTCACACGGCTATATAAAGGAGGCCAGGGTTTATTATTTGTCATCGAAGCAACACTTGAGAAACGCCGTGTGGAGGAGCCGTCAATCAGAAAGCGGAATTCATCATTCTAATCTACAAGTCTTCGTGCTGTCGTAGAAGGATTGAGGCCGCAAGTTGGTAAGCAACTTGCTTTACTTTCTTGAACTCATTCATTGTTGTTGCGCACAAATTCTTTCAGAGTTCAAGAGGTGTCGTCGCTGCACTGTACTAATCTGTGCGTGTAGTTCGACTCACACAACAAGACGACCATCACAACTAGCGGAATCTACTGTGGTAGGTTCGACTATATCAGCCTCGGGAGGAGGTCTGGACGTGAAAGACGGGAGTCTCCGGATCTAAGGGAAGCTTAGATCACACAATTCACTTGGAGGGTAGTATAGGTGTTTCAGTAGTTTGGAAGGCTGTTCAAACGTCAATCTGTACTATATACCGTAATAGTGGATTGTTCCTTGGACTTGGGAGAAGTCCCCCAGACGTAGGCTACATTGAGCCGAACTGGGTCACCAAGTGCTTTGTGTCCTTTACTGTTCTGCTTTTCATTTTGATTATCTTAGTCTGTGCAACCAACTGTGCCACAAAGTGAGCTGCATCTAACTGGCACAGTTGAGCTCATCTCACGCGTAGCTATTTCAATTGGTATCAAGAGCAGGTTCTCAACATACGAAGTGGAATCTTGGGAAGCTAGCTAATGTTCTAAGATGAGCATCAAGGAAGGACAAAGCACTACTCGCCCGGTGCTGTTAGAAGGGCCTAATTATGGCTACTGGAAAGCCAGGATGAAGGCGTTTATCAAGAATGTGGATGAGAAAGCGTGGAGATCTGTGCTAACTGGCTGGGACCCTCCTCTGTTGGCAACTGATGAAGAAAGGATTGTACCTAAACCAGAGACAGAATGGTCTCAACAGGAAGAGCGTCTCGCCATGGGGAATGCCAAAGCTCTAAATGCCATCTTCTCAGCTGTAGACGAGGGAATTTTCAAACTTATCCTAAACTGTGAAAGTGCTAAGGAGGCATGGGATACCTTGTCCACTCACTTTGAAGGAACTGACAAGGTGAAACAGTCCAGGATTCAGGTGTTGACATCCAGATTTGAGGAGCCAAAGATGCAGGAGGATGAATCCATCAAGGACTTTAACGCCAGAGTCTGTGACCTTGTGAATGAGGCATCTACCCTTGGTGAAGCTCTACCCTTGGTGAAGCTCTACCCGAAGAGAAGATTGTGCAAAAGATTCTAAGGTCTTTCCCTAAACGATTTGCCAAAAAGGTGACTGCTATAGAAGAGGCAATCAATGTAAAGACCATGAGCTAGAAAGAATTGATTGGCAATCTGTGCACTTATGAACTGCAACACCTGACGGTACCAGAACCCAAGGTTAAATCTGTTGGCTTAAAGGCTGAGACTGTGGTAGACGATGAATCCACCGATGGAGTGAGCGAGGAACTGGCGTTACTCACAAAGAACTTCAATAAACTGTTGAAAAAGATCAACCGTAGGGGTGCTGGCCAGAACAGCCTGACCCAGTCTAAACATCAAGACGCTAGGAGAGTAGATTTCCAGCCGCGGGAAAGACAGTCTGACCAGAAAGAGAATGGCAAAAGCGGACGGACCAAAGGAATAAAGTGCAGGGAATGCGGAGGATTTGGCCACATACAAGCAGAGTGTGCCAACACCCTGAAGAAAAAGAATGGGAAGTCCTTGAATGTCCGCTGGAGTGATGACGAGACTGAGGAGAGCACAGAGGAGGAAGAGACAAGCAACTTTGTCGCTCTGTCAAGTGTGGTAGACTGTACCACAAACTATGCCAGGACTGGTTCCGCAGAATGTGCCAAGGAAGAAGGAACCGATGTGGAGGAGAACGAAGCTGGAGAAAGTGATGTAGAAGAAATCACTGATGAGTGCACTGCTGAGAAATATGCACTACTGTTCTCAAAATGGACTGAGCTGGTAGAAATTAACAAGAGGCTAAATGCAGGTGTTATCTTGTTGAAACTGGAAAAGCAGGAACTGGAATCCAAAGTCGACATTCTTGCACAGGAGAAAGAAAATCTGGAGAAAGAAGTAAAAGAGCTGAAACAAAATGCTGAAGGAGACAAACAAGAATCGAAGAAGCTCTTGGAGGAGATGAGTTCAATCAAGAAGCTCCTGAATAGCCTGAACACCGGGTCCAAGATTCTGGACCAGATCCTGTCTGTGCAGAGGAGAATAAAAGATACTACATGGCTTGGATTCACTGGTGAGAAGAAAAGTGGTGATACAAAGTTTGTGAAAGCTAGTGGCACAGTTCCTAAAGACAACAGACACAAAACAGCTGATAAGTTTGTCTGTGCCAGAGAAAATGACAACCAGTTTCGTGTCCCCAGAGATGTAGGATGGCAACGTGCTAGGGTGTGCTACTACTGCAGCAAACCTGGGCACATCAAACGTCATTGCTACCGTTATAGACGTGACAGCCAGTACAAAGAACCAACAAGGAGACGAGACAGCATGGTGTGGAGACCAAGGAATGATCAATACTGCTGTGTCTCGTACAGTTCAACTGACAAGGAGGATGAGGAGAGCTGGTTCTTTGACAGTGGTTGTTCAAGACACATGACCGGAGTTCGAGAATACCTGACTAATCTGAGACCGATCGACGGCCACCATATGACTTTTGGTGATGGGAAAACAGCAAGAGTTCTTGCCAAGGGAACAGTGAATGTTCCAGGCATGCCACATCTAGATGATGTCTATTGGGTTGATGGGTTAAAGGCAAATCTGATCAGCATTAGCCAGTTGTGCGATGGCCGCAATCAAGTACAATTCAGAAGAAACTCCTGCCAAGTTTATAACAAACATGGTGTATGTGTGATGGAAGGAGATCGTGCAAGCAACAACTGTTATCTCCTAAGCCGTGCTACAACCCCAGCAGCAATTACATGCATGCTGAGTAGGTCCGATGAAGTGCATCTATGGCATCCACGCTTGGGACACATCAGTTTCAAGTCCTTGAAGTTTTTGGCCAACGAGAGGTTGATTGAAGGTATTCCTAATATTAGAGGAGATATGTAAATTATTTGTGGTGATTGTCAAGCAGGAAAGCAGACTCGAGCAGTGCACAAGAAAGTAGATAGAATCTACACCAAGCGTCCTCTTGAGCTACTGCATATGGATCTGATGGGACCAATGCCGGTGGAGAGTATTGGGCGTAAGAGGTATGCTTTCGTATGTATAGATGACTACACCAGATACTCTTGGATCATGTTCTTGCGCGAGAAGTCCGAAACTGTGCACGCCTTTGTACAGCCTGCTACCTGCCTGATTAATGAAAGGAGAGATCGAGGAGAAAATCTTTTGTCCATACGAAGTGATCATGGGAGGGAGTTTGAGAATGAGAAGTTTGCTCAGTTCTGTGATGAGCAAGGCATTCTACATCAATTCTCATCTCCTATCACACTGTAACAGAACGAAGTAGTAGAGCGGAGAAATCGAACTGTTCAAGAGATGACGAGAGTTATGTTGCATGCGAAGAACGTCTGTTTGAATTTGTGGGCTGAGGCTATGTTAACTGCTACCTACGTCCTGAACAGAGTCCTGATCCGACCAGGGATGGACAAGACTAGCTATGAGCTATGGAAAGGAAGAAAGCCCACTGTTAAGCACTTCCATGTCTTTGGAAGCACTTGCTATAGTCAGACCGATAAGGAGCAAAGGCAGAAGCTGGACAGGAAGTGTGATGAAGGTCTGTTCCTGGGTTATTCTCCAAACAGTAGAGCCTGTCGTGTCTACAATAAGAGAACTAGAATAGTGATTGAGTCAATCAATGTGGTGATCGACGATGCCAAGAACTCCCCTCTGAAGAAGGAACCAGATGATGATATGGAAACTCAGGATACTCGTCCTAAGCCTGCACAAGGCTCTGTACCAGATGCAAATTCTTAGAATGTGCCTGAAACTTTGTTAGATTCGGCCGAGAAGGATGATGATGTACATATGCGAGATGCTGAAGATACTCGCCCCAAGCCTGTACAAGGGTATGCACCAGATGCAAATTCTGAATTTGTGCCTGAAACTGTGGTAGATTCGGCCTAGGAGGATAATGACGTACACATGCGAGATGCTAATGAAAGTGAGGTGAATCAAACTCAATCAGGAGGTGGTGAAGCCAGCTTGCAACCTTCTAGCAGAATCCAGAAGAATCATCCTCTGTCCAGTGTCATTGGCGATCCTCACTACAAGATCAGAACTAGAGGTAAAACTCATGTTAATTATAGAGATATGATTAACTATAACTGCTATTTATCAAATGTGGAACCAAAGAATGTGAAGGAAGCCTTGCAAGATGACCATTGGATCACGGCTATGCAAGAGGAGTTGGGAGAATTCACTCGTAATAATGTATGGGATCTTGCTCCTCGTCCAAGTGGAGTCAACATCATTGGAACAAAGTGGATATTCAAGAACAAGACTAATGAAAGTGGGAACATTACGAGAAACAAAGCCAGGCTGGTTGCTCAAGGATACACTCAGATAGAGGGGATCGACTTTGATGAGACATTCACCCCAGTAGCACGCTTGGAAGCTATTCGTCTTCTACTTGCAGTGGCTTGCTACTTAAAGTTCAAACTGTTCCAGATGGACGTGAAGAGTGCCTTCTTGAACGGTCTACTACTCGAGGAAGTGTACGTGGCACAGCCTAAAGGATTTGAGGACCCTCATTATCCAGATCATGTTTACAAACTGAAGAAGGCCTTGTACGGACTAAAGCAAGCTCCTAGAGCTTGGTATGAAAGGTTGACACAATTCCTCACGAGCATGGGATACACTCGAGGAGGAATAGATAAGACTATGTTCGTGAAAAAGGATAACAAACACTTTATCATTGCACAGATATACGTTGATGACATTGTGTTTGGTTCAAACTCTCAGAAGATGGTGGATGAGTTCGTGGCCCAGATGCAAAGCAAGTTTAAAATGAGCATGGTGGGGGAAATGAACTACTTCTTAGGGCTGCAGGTTGTACAGTCGAAGGAAGGAATTTTCTTGACTCAGGCCAAGTATGCTAGAAATCTAGCGAAGAAATTTGGACTGGACAAGGCTACCCACAAGAGAACTCCAGCTGCTACACATGTGAAGATCACCAAGGATGATGCAGGAGCTTCAGTGGACCAGACCTTGTACAGAAGCATGATTGGGAGCTTGTTATACCTGACGGCGACCAGACCAGATATCTGTCAAGCTGTGGGAGTCTGTGCCAGGTATCAGGCAGATCCGAAGGAAAGTCACTTGTTGCAGGTGAAGAGGATCATCAAATATGTAAGTGGTACTGCTGATTATGGAATGTGGTACACTAGAGATACAAGTGGTTGTATTGTTGGATACTCCGATGCAGACTGGGCTGGTAATATTGAGGACAGAAAGAGTACTTCTGGTGGATGCTTCTTCGTGGGCAATAACCTAGTATCTTGGTTTAGTAAGAAGCAGAACAGTATTTCACTGTCATCTACTGAAGCGGAGTATATGGCTGCAGGGAGCTGTTGTGTTCAAATGATTTGGATGAAGCAGATGCTCAAAGAAGTGGGACTGGATCAGGACATCATGACGTTATACTGTGACAACATGAGTGCAATCAGCATCTCTAAGGATCCAGTACAGCATTCGCGGACAAAGCACATTGACATCAGACACCACTTCATTAGAGAGCTAGTTGAAGATAAAATCATCGGTCTGTTCCACATGCCAACAGAGAAACAACTAGCGGATATTCTGACAAAGCCGTTGGATGCTGAGAGGTTTGAGACACTAAGGTCTGCACTTGGCCTTTGTGTCATGAAAAACTAGAAGGCTTTGACGCCAGAGGCAGTCAGCTGAGCAGAACTCTTATAAGTGTTGCTGAAGTGCCAGGTCGTAAGGGGGAGCTATGTGTTTAAATCAAATTGTGCAAGCTTCTTGAAAAGTTAGCCAGAGCAGTAGGTCTTATCTACGGTGCTGACGAGATAACTTGGAGATAGCTCCAACGTCTCTTCGAACCCGAAGATCAAGAAGGCTATACAACTTCCGAATTTGATTTTTAAATTCAAATCTGTTTCAGTATTATTTGCACGCCTATTCAAGAGGAAGGGGGCAGATTTTTTGGAGTTCATCCGCATTCACTCCTTCTAGACGAAACCCTAATTGCCTCTCGCAAGTTTAATCTCTCAAACTCTCTCAACTCGATCGAAGATGGTGAACACCAGGAACAGCAAATCCTCTGCCGCTGTAGAAGGAAGCAAGAAGCTTACTTCTCGACCAAAGACACTAACCAAAGCGTCTGTGGTGAAAGGCGAGTCTTTGAAGAACAAGAAGGCCATCCCGAAGCCACCTGTGACTGTTATTCCGTCTGAGTTCCCAACGGAGGCGGTTGCCAAGGCCGTCGATTCCACCAAGGTGTTGGAGAAGGAGTCTACAATTAGGGGGAGACTGTGCCGATCGGCGTATCGCACCTCAAAAAAAGCAGTCTGGACAGGCCACGTCTCCAGTAAAAGGGGTTTCTTCAGTGAAACCTAAAGGTACGTCTTCTGAGTCCGTTGCTGAACAATCTAGTGTTGTTGATGTACCTGTTGGGGTGTCGATTGGTGAAGAAAGTTTGGTGACAGAATTGGTGAAGAAAAGAGTGGCGGACAGTATAGTTGGGGACCAAGTAGGGGTCGGAGGCGGTTCAATTTCTATTGCAGATTTGGTGTCACAAATTCAAGCAGAATTATTGGCTAACCTGGCGAAAGAGCCGCAGGTGAGAGCGACTACGCCTGCTGAACCCGAGAAAGAAGGAGAGGCAGAACAGACTTAGCAGGATACTGAGAAGGACAAGGAGCACTCCGTGCCTATTGTCGAGGCATCTGTACCAGCACCTACTAATGATTAGACGGTTGGTCAATCAGGTATTGTGGAGACTGTGGAATGTGATAGGGAGACAGACGGCATTACCGATGAGTTGTTTGCTGCCAGTGATGAGCAAGGAGAAAGTGACCCGGTTGAGGTGACTGAGTTGGAGACGGAACATAGTCCTATAGAGTCTCGCAAAGCAAGCAAAGATACATGCAAAGTCTGTAGCGGAGGATGCATCGTCTGGAGAAGAGTCTGATGAGGCAGTGCGAGACTCTGTGCCAACATCTGAACAGGTCTTGAAGAAGCCAACTGCTCAGAAATCAGCGTCAGATAAGACAAGTGTGGATTCAGACAAACTCTCCCCTATTGCCAAGCTGAAAAAGAATGTGAAACAAGGCAAGAAGAGATCAGCTGCTGCTAAGTTTCCTAAGGCTTCAAAGAAGGTCAAATTTTATGAAAAGCCGTCAACTGTGCAAGGCAGTTTGATAAGGGGCATCTGGTTTGCATCCAAGGTTCATGCTGAAAAGTGGGAAGTTATCCTGCACATGTCAATTGTGGCTGAGAAAGTAATCAATGTCAAAAAGTATCCAGGAATTCTGGTTGATCTGCTTATTGAATGCAAGATGCTTGGCTCACTGCGAAAGGCTAGAAAATTCTCTGAGACGCTAGTACGAGAAGTGATTGTAAACCTGCCTGCAGAGTTTGGCGTGAAGGGGAGTGAACTGTATGGTCAACTTCGCGTCAGAGGGAAAGCTGTGTACTTAACGCCTGAGCTGATTTTGTTTGGACGCTCCCCAGTGGGGTGCTGATACTGTTCCAGAGGACTTAAACACTATTGCCCAGGAAATCACTCAAGGCGTCAAGGTGCACTGGAAAGGAGCAAATTTCAAGGCTTCAGAATTATCAACCAAGTACTCATTTCTGTACCAGATTGCTCACTACAATTCGATGCCGTCGACTCATCGTGGGACTGTGACAAAGGATCTAGCCAAGCTAATTTATGCTGTTGGAATGAAGAAAAGAGTCAACCTGGGAGAGCTGGTGTTTGCTCACATAGCAAAACACTCGGTGTCAGCTAGGGAACAGCTGCCACTTGGGTTTCCTGCTCTCCTCCATCAGCTTGTTCTAGAACAGTGCCCCGACATCCTGACGTCTAGTGATGTGCTATCATTTGAACCCAAAGTGCTTGCCATGGATCACAAACTGTTCGAGGGTTCTAGAGTTATTGATGTGCCAAGCGGAGCGTCTGTGAAACTCCCTGAAACAATCCAGCTGCCAGTCTCTTTTCACAAGAAGTTTGCTAAGGAGGTCAGAGGCCAAATTTCCTTACTCGGAAGTGAGATCAAACGGATGCAAGTTCAGCGTGCTCAGCTCCAGGACCTGCTTGCAGACCTGGGTAATCTTTCTGATGGAGCTCCATCAGAGGCTGATTCTGACTCTGAGGAAGCGTAGTCTGTGGCACAGTCCCTTGCCACTTGAGACAAACAGGGGGAGTTGATAACGCTAAAATATATGCATTTTAGGCGACCTCTATGCTTATTGTTTCGATTGCTCCATTACGATTTCACTTGCTATTTGATGTTTTTTTGGTTCTTTTCAGGCAAATTACAGAGTTTAAGCTCAGAACACAAGTGAGTAGCATTTCAGAGCAAAATCAGGCATTTTGGAGCAAGAAAGCGCAAATTGGAAGTCGGTACACAATCTCTTCAGCTTCATGCGTTCGCACAACTCAATCCATGCGTTCGCATGCATGAAACCAGTCGCATGAAATTGCATGCGCTCGCATACACGGCTTCCCGGCGCTCGCATGGATCAAACCAGACGCATGAAATCTCATGCGCTCGCACAACACCATGCATGCGTTCGCACAGTCTACCTTGTGCGATCGCACAGTAAAAACCAGACGCATGGAATCCTTGTGCGCTCGCACGCTTCAAGCCCATGCCCGCATACGACCAAATCTCAGGAATCCATGCGTTCGCATGGCCCCTCTGTGCGTTCGCATGAGGTCGGTCAATTCAGACTTTTACTGCTGGGCAATAAATAGAACATTAGGGTTTTTGAGCCGTCACGCGGGGATTTTTCTGGGTTCGTGTGGAGCAGTTTTCTGGGAGAAGAAGCGAGATATTTTGAAGACAACAACGAACACAAAGATTGGATCATCTCAGTACTAATTGGATCTCCATATTGGTTCCAGATTTCTAAACTCTACTTCCATATGGTTGTTTGCATTTCCATTGTTGTTTATGTTTGTAAACTCACCATGAGTGAGTAGTGACCTTGATTGGGGATCTATGGATCCCCTAGACATGTTTGTGACGTTGTAAATATTATGGATGCTATTGATGAATGATTTGCACATGACTCTTCTTCATTTGAACTTAATGTTTCGAATTGCCTATAAGGTGTTTGTGAGAAGTCCTCAATAGCAATTATGCTTGATTTCATGTTTGATGTAACTTGCGTTGAAAAGCATGATTTCAATTGATCTAAATGAAGAAGCATTAGGGTTTTTGTGTTACATGGCGACACTTTTATTCTAATGAGAATGGCTTGGACCTAACAAGAGTATGATCATCTAGTCAATAGAGCGTGAGTGTGAGACTAGATATTCATATTCTATAATGCCAATAGAGCGTGAGTGTGAGGCATTATGCGAGATGCAACCTCTCTATACTAAGTTGTAGCGTGAGTTGAACTTGGTATTAATGTTGCAATAGCCAGATTCTAAACATGTGCATGTGATTTCATCAATGGTGTCCTATTTTACCATCACAATAATTGTCTAGGTGGAGAAATAGATCCCTAGTCATCTTTTAATTGATTGTATACCTCTTTTGTTGATCACATTTCTCTTTTGGATAGTAAATCCTGCTATCATCCTTTTTAAGGAACAAATTTCCCCCCCCCCCCCCCAAACCATTAGACATTCTAAGTAAACTGTTAGCATTATTGGTTTTATCACCTGTCCTTTGGGTACGACCTCGGATTTCCCGAGTCTTTACAAATGTTTTGATTACCGTGACTACATAAGTGTTTGGATCTTATTTGAATACTTTTACTGCTATATTATCGAGCGATCAAATGGCGCCGTTGCCGGGGATAGGTTAATTAACTAGGTGCTAATAGATAGTTTAGTCTGTCTACTCTTTCCTTTCTTGATAAGTATTGCTCGTTTCGTGCCTAAACTGTGTTTAATTCTCTTGCCTTTCAGTGCTAAGATCTTCCTTCGTTCTTGCAGGCATTCGAATGATCACAAGATTTAGGGGACAAAAGCACGTAGAGCTAGGTTCGACGTCCAATACTTCTCACCCAACCGCTAAGAGAGGAAGAGGTAGACCTCGAAAAAATCCTCCGCCTTTTGCTCTTACTCCTCCTGCTTTCCAAGGTCCGAGACCTCGTCCACCTCCACTCCTAAGTCCGGTACATTACACACCACCCAGATTTAGAATGGAAGATGTGGTAGATGATCCTCCTGCTCGACAGAACAACCTTGATGGTCAGAATCCTTTACAAGATCCTCCCGCTCCACCGAGAAATAACAGAAATTGGAGGTATGACGATGAGAATGATGAAAGGCCCGTAGGAGATTACATGACTCCCACCCTCGAGGGAAATGGTTCAGTTATTATACCTCCCGATGAAGACGCTTTCGATTTCGATGTGAAGTCATCTTTAGTGCACATGGTTACAAATGATCAATTTCAAGGGGTCGGCAACCTGTCTACTCATCTAGCAAGTTTTCAAGAATATTGCCGGACCTATAAGCCAAGGAATACACCCGTTGAATATGTCTACTTGAAATTATTTCCTTCGTCGCTATATGGAGATGCCAAGGAGTGGCTACAAAATCATGATCCGGGGACTTTTCGCACTTGGGACCATTTAGCCACCGCTTTTCTGAACAAGTTCTACCCTCCTTCTAGAACCAAGAAGTTTACGGACTATATTCTGACATTCTCTCAAAGGGACAACGAACTCTTCCACCAAGCCTACGATCGGTTTAAACACTATTTGAGGGAGTGCCCTCACCACAACTTTAGGAAGGCCGATCTAATGCGTTACTTCTATTTGGGGATGAGTAAGGAGGCTAAAAATCAGATGGACACGGCTTGTGGAGGAGCTATAATGGAACTACCGGCTAGCCAAGGTTTCAAGGTTGTGGATAAAATTGCTATCAACTCCGATAGATATCAAGGGGTGGACCACAAAAAGATGGCTAAGTCAAGAGATGATTCCTCGAATACGGAAATGAAGAAGGAAATGGCTGATTTGACAAAGAAAGTTGAGAATATGATAAGCATGGTGAACGCCGTTGAGGCAACGAAGGCTAAAGCTGAAAAAGAAAAAGTCTCGGCGCAACAATCATGTTTCTTATGTGCTAGCACGAGACATTCTACCAAGAATTGTCCTGAAGGGAAATACGAGGACGATGATGATGGTTATGAAGAGGCGCATTTTGTAAATCAACAAAGGAATTACAATCAAAATGCTAGTCCTGTCACTAGAAATTATGAGCCTCCGCAAAAGAGAATGTCCGATGATTCCAACTTCTCTCCAAGGCCTCAAGGGCAAAACAATTATCAAGGGAACTACCAACGGCAAGGATATGGCGCTAACCAAAACCAAGGGCAGAATCCTTATTCTAATCAAGGCCAAAATAATTACCAAGGGAATTACCAAAGGCAAGGTCATGGCTTTAACCAAAGTCAAGGACAGAATCCTTATTCTAATCAAGGCCAAAGTTCTAATCAAAATCAGGGGCAACAGTCTCAATACTCCAATCAAGGGAACTATCAAAGGCCGTATCAAGCTAACAAGCCTCCCACAAATGATCAAGGGATTTCTCATCAACAAGGGCAACCTCCTTCTAACTCTCAAGAGAATACAATGATGGCTATGATGACGCAAATGCTAGAGAACCAAAAGGGAGTCAACAAAAGAATGGAACAGATAGAAGCTCACAATAAAATGCTCGAAAATCAAGTGGCTCAACAAGCCGCAGCTTTGAAGCAATATGGGAAGCTTCCTTCTCAACCGGATGTGAATTCCACCGAGCATATCAATGCCATTACATTGAAGAGCGGAAAAGTTTTACCTACTCCTCAAGGAAAACCGAGTCACAATGACAAGGAGGTTGAAGCGGAAGTTGCCAACGAGAACTCTGAAGTTGAACTTCAAGCTCCTACGGAAGAAGAGAAAAAGGAAGAGGAACCAGCTTTGACAAGGAAGTATGTGCCAATGATACCTTTTCTGCAGAGGCTCAACAAAAGCAAGCTAGATGCTCACTTCCAGCGATTTGTGGAGATGCTGAAAAAATTGTATGTCACCCTCCCATTCCATGAGGTAATCACTCAAAATCCTACATACGCAAAATTTTTGAAAGATAATGTGTCAAATCGTAGAGTGATTGAAGAATCTAGCATGATAGCCCTGAATGTCGAATGTAGTGCTATTGTCCAGAGTAGAATGCCCAAAAAAATGCAAGACCATGGGTCATTTTCTATTCCTATCTCTCTAGGAAAAATTGAAATTGATAGGGCATTGTGTGATTTGGGAGCGAGCATTTCTTTGATTCCCTACTCGTTGTTTGAAAAAATTGACATGGGTGAGCTCCATCCCACTACTATTACTTTGAAATTGGCCGATAGAAGTTCTAGGATTCCTAGGGGAGTTCTTAGGGATGTGCCTATTAAGGTTGGTAAATTTTTCATTCCAGTAGACTTCTATGTGCTAGAAATGGATGATGAGCAGGAAACGCCAGTCATTCTCGGTAGACCTTTTCTTAACACCGTGGAAGCTGTCATTAGGTGTGGTGAAGGGTCTATAGAGTTGAAAATAGGGAATGAGAAGCTAAAAATTTTTCTGAAAAATGCCATGAAAGCTCCTGCTCAATCTTTTGAATGCAATCTGCTCGATATATCTTATGAAAATTTTGAGCTAACATCTTTTGAGAGTGAAGTCATGAAGTTAGATGATGCTAGTATGCTTTTTACATCCTTGATGGATATGGACGATGAGGAGATGTGCGACCTGACTTTGGTCGAAGGAGAGCAAGCCTTGGATGCTTACGAGGGTAAAGAAGACCCGGTGCCGAGAGGTAAGGAATTCGAAGGAGAGTTAAAACCTCTACCTTCGAATCTCAGGTATGAATTTCTTGGGTCTAATTCCACTTACCCCGTCATTGTTGGTGCCACTTTGAATGAACATGAAACTTCCCAACTTTTGCATGTGCTGAAAATGAATAGACAAGCTCTGGGATATTCTGTCGATGATCTTAAGGGAATTAGCCCTTCGTTATGCATGCATAGGATTAATGTTGAAGAGAATGCAAAGCCTTCTAGGGAGTTTTTAAGGAGATTAAATCCTAAGCTTAGTGATGCTGTCTTTAAAGAAATTACCAAGTTAAGAGATGCGGGCATCATTTACTCGGTTCCGGATTCGGAATGGGTAAGCCCCATCCACGTCGTCCCTCAAAAGGGAGGACTTACGGTTGTGCCGAACGATAAGGGCGAGTTAGTCCCTACTAGAACCGTAAGTGGATGGAGGATGTGCGTCGATTATAGGAAATTGAATAAGGCAACAAAAAAGGATCATTTCCCCATTCCCTTTATCGACCAAATGCTTGAAAGACTTGCTGGACATGAGTACTTTTGTTTCCTGGATGGTTATAGTGGTTTCTATCAAATTCCCATTTTACCGAATGACCAAGGAAAAACCACATTTACATGTCCGTATGGCACTTTTGCATTTAGGCGCATGCCCTTTGGGCTATGTAATGCACCAGGAACGTTTCAGAGATGCATGATGTCCATTTTTAGCGATTATATTGAGAAATGCATGGAAGTTTTCATGGATGACTTCTCTATTCATGGAACTTCATTTGATGATTGTCTAACTAATCTTTCTCATGTTCTTGCTAGGTGCATCGAAACAGATCTGGTGCTAAATTGGGAAAAGTGCCACTTCATGGTTCAAGAGGGAATCGTGTTAGGACATTTAGTGTCTAAAAGGGGGGTCGAAGTTGATCAAGCTAAGGTGCAAATCATTGAGCAGTTGCCACCGCCGAGAGACCAAAAAGGAGTTAGAAGTTTCTTAGGACATGCGGGTTTTTACCGGAGGTTTATTAAGGACTTCTCCAAGCTTGCGAAACCATTAACTCGCCTCTTATGCAATGACGTTCAATTCAGTTTTGATGACGAATGCTTAGAGGCGTTTGGAAGGCTCAAGAAAGCACTTGTATCTGCACCGATAGTTCAACCACCGAATTGGGATCTTCCGTTCGAACTTATGTGCGATGCCAGTGACTTTGCGATTGGAGCTGTGTTGGGACAACGCGTCGACAAGAAACTCCACGTGGTCTACTATGTGAGCAAGGTGCTCGATAATGCTCAGTTAAATTACACTACCACAGAGAAAGAGTTACTAGCTGTGGTTTATGCTTTTGAAAAGTTCCGGCCTTATCTTGTGGGGTCTAAGACGATCGTCTACACTGATCACGCGGCTATTAAGTACTTGATGGAGAAGAAAGACGCCAAGCCGAGACTAATTCGTTGGATCCTTCTTTTGCAAGAGTTCGACATTGAAATCAAGGACAAGAAAGGGGTTGAAAATGTTGTAGCGGATCACCTCTCGAGAATAGAGCTTTATGATTCAAAGAAGTTTTCAGCGCCTGTGGAAGACTCCTTCATCGGAGAGTATTTGCTGAGTGTCAAAGATGATGCACCATGGTACGCAGATTATGTAAATTATTTGACTTGCCAAATTCTTCCGAATGACTTGGATCATAATCAAAGGAGGAAGTTCCTGCACGATATTTCGAGATATTTTTGGGATGACCCGTTCCTGTACAAGCTATGCGCGGACGGAATTTATAGAACATGTGTGCCCGAAGGGGACATGGAGAAAATTATAGCTTGCTGTCACTCTTCTTCTTATGGGGGTCATGGTTCGGCCTCAAAAACCACGTCCAAAATTCTTCAGTCGGGTTTCTATTGGCCAAGCATGTTTAAAGACACGTATGAATTTGTCAAGGCTTGCAATGAATGTCAACGAATGGGAAACATTGCTAGAAGGGAGGAAATGCCTCAGAAGGGCATATTAGAAGTGGAAATATTTGACGTTTGGGGCGTGGACTTCATGGGACCTTTACCATCGTCACAAGGAAATGCATTTATTCTAGTAGCGGTGGACTACGTGTCCAAATGGGTTGAAGCCATAGCCTCCCCATCTTGCGACGCTAAAGTGGTTGTTAAAATGTTCAAGAAGATAATATTCCCGAGATTCGGAGTCCCTAGAGCAGTAATCAGTGACAATGGCTCCCATTTCAAAGAAAGGAGATTTGAGTACATGCTAAAGAAACACGGGATCTACCATAGGTGTTCGACTCCATATCATCCTCAAGCCAATGGTCAAGTCGAGGTGTCAAACAGAGAAATAAAAAACATCTTGACAAAGACAGTTGGAAAAACAGGAAAGGATTGGGCGTTGAAGCTTGATGATGCGCTGTGGGCATATCGAACCGCCTTCAAGACACCAATCGGGATGTCTCCTTACAGATTAGTATATGGCAAATCTTGCCATCTTCCGGTGGAACTTGAGTACAAGGCGATGTGGGCCATCAAAGAGCTGAATTTTGACACGAAAGCTTCGGGAGAGAAGAGACTCCTTCAACTCAATGAGTTGGACGAAATCAGGCTGGACTCCTACGAAAGTTCGAAGATTTACAAGGAAAGAACTCGGAGATGGCATGACAAGTTCATCAGGAAAAAGGAGTTCTCGGTAGGAGATAAAGTTTTGCTATTCAACTCTAGGTACAAGTTATTTCCCGGGAAGTTCAAGTCTAGGTGGTTTGGACCATACAAAATTCATAAGGTTTTCGAGGATGGCCACCTAGAGCTGGTTGGCAACGAAGGAAATATATTCAAGGCAAATGGGCAAAGGGTTAAAATTTATCATGCTGATCATGGAGACCAAAACACGTCGGAAGCACCCCCTTGAGCACCCTGTGCAAATACCGCTAGAGAAGGGATCCCGCTAGGGACTTCTTTTAGCGTGCTTCCTATTCTACAAGGAGATTCGGCTCCGTCTTAGCCAAGACGTTAAACTAGGCTTGTAAGTGTTCCTTCCCTGATCTCTAAGTTTATCTACCTTGATTGGATTTCTGTTTGCTTTGTGCAAGAAGTTGAGAATGTGAACTGTGCATGTGTAAACGCTTACATTTGATGATTGTTGTGAGATTGGAATGTTTTTAGCTTGATGAATTCTTAACATATGCTTGGTTATCGATGTCTTGATTGAATACAAGTTGGGGTGTTGAAATTTTGTGCATGAATGTTGATGTTCGATTTGAGTTTGGCTTAGAAATTTTCGCCCGCAATTCCATGCGCTCGCACAGCTTGTTCATGCGTTCGCATACACACCTGTTCCTCATTTCGTTGTGCCCGCACAGTTTTAATGCGCTCGCAAACAAATTCATGCCACTGCTTTTATCCATGCGCTCGCACAGTTTTTTTTGTGCGTTCGCAACATGAGCCAACTTTTCGTTCAAATCCTAAGTGTTGAGCTCGCACGAATTCAATGCGTTCGCACAAGAAATCCATGCGACTGGATTTGTTTTTGCGTTCGCACACTCATCTTCCGTGCGTTCGCATTCCAAGTATCAGCTCCAATTTTGCTAAGTGTTGGGCTCGCACAGTTCAATGCGTTCGCATGCATATTCCATGCGACTGGAAAATTTCGTGCGGTCGCACAACCTATTTCATGCGAACGCATGCACCTGTTTGAATCTCGTCTTTCTCAGTTTACTGAAGCTTCATGCGTTCGCACCATATCCTCATGCGTTCGCATGAATCGTTTAGTATATATTCAAAATAGAATTTCGGAAAACGCATTTCAAGTTCGAAAACCCTAGCCCCGCGCCTCCGTCTCCTCCGTCTCTTCCCTTCGTCGCCCAGCCTCCGTCCGACCAGTCCCAGTCTCCCAGCGGCCGTCCGACCAACACCAGCCGTCCGCTGCTTCCCTCCGCCGACTGCTCCTCCGCTCGAACTGCCCAAAGCCGCAAGTCCTAACACCCCTAATTCGCAAAACCTCTGATTTCGCCATGGTTAGGGTTAAACTCCCCTCTTCTAAGCCGCCTCCCAAGGATCCCTCGAAGAAATTAGCAATTGCAAAACCTCCGATTTCGAAGAAGTCCAAAGGAAAAAAGAGCAAGGAAGTCGAAATTTTGTACGTGAAGTCAGATTCTTCAGGTCAGCATTACGGCCGCTCTTCATCGGACCCTACGAGGCACGTTATGGCGCCCAGCTCGGTTAGTAGAGCCGATGGAGACTTGGAAAAGGATTCACCTCCTACATCGCCTCGAGCCGATAATGACAACGTTTTCACTAAGGACAAACCGTACGACTTCAATGGCCCAATCAGATTCCGCTATCCAACGGACGCTGCCTCGCATACTGCGCTATCGAACAAAGGTAAATGGCCAATCCCTCTCCTTTTTCCTCAAATTGAAGATTTAAAGAAGTTAGGAGTGTTTGATGAGATTAGGAGTTTGTTGGGCAACAGTGGAATGTGTTTTGTCTTTAGAGATGATCCTGGATCACATCATGAAGTAACTATGGAATTCCTAAGTTCGTTTAGTGCAGTGCATAGACTTAATGTGGATGAGGAGGAAGGGAAAGTTAAGTGTTGGAGGTTTGCGATGGGTGAATATCAGTGGGAAGTCGATGCTGAAGTATTATGTGACTGGTTTAGACTACCTAGGGATGGTTTACTCCCTACGATTGTTGATGATAAAGTTTATGCATTTTGGAAGAAAATCACGGGGAGTGATTATGCTAAGGAAGAGCAACACAAGTCCACTAGCATCCGTGTGCCTAAATGGAGTCTTATTCACAAGTTCTTAGCGGGCACGGTGTTCGTTCGCACTAGTTATGGTAGACTCGTAACCAAGCTCGAGATGATGATTATGCTTATGATTGAGCGAGGAGATAAAGTGGATTGGTTGTGGTGCATTACAAAGGGGATAAAGGAAAATCAGCTTGCCGCTGCAAGGAATCTTGGTTTGGGAGGTGGTTCATTTGTGACATGGATAGCGAGGAAATTGAATTTCACATTCGGAGACAAGGAGAGTGAAAAGCTGAAGTTAACTTTGAAGAAAATGCGATCTATGCACATATTGGGTAAAGGGCTGAAGTGGAAACACGATGAGAAAGAAGTTGAGGTTGGAAGTGAGGAAGAACTTGATATTGACGATGAGATTGACCGGTTTAGTGACCCTGATTTGCCGTCTTCTTCTCATGCTGTGCCTCCTCCCTCCTCTACCGACCCGAGACTCGATTTGATTCTGTCACGCTTGGATGACATTGCTAGAGCACACGACACATTGGTGCGGGACCAAAATGTCCTTGCCACTTACGTCGCGCAGCACAATCAGTGGGAGGAAAGGACTCTGCTTGCCATTACCACTCATTTGGGCATCTCCTCCAGCACCGATCTGCCTCCAGCGCCCCCCTTCCTTCATAGATCACCTTCGCCTCCGTCCCCGCCTTTGTTCCCTACCGCTAAAGGTAAAGAGAAAGTGGGAGAGCCTTCACATGTGCAGCAGAGTGGAGAAGAGGGCAGCATTGATCTTGATGAGGAGAGCACTTGATTCACATTTCTACATGTTATTGTGCTTATGACTTGATTGTGATGATTTGTATGCATTGATGTACTTTTTGATGATAATCCTTTTTGATGTATACAGTATTGATTACTCTTATGCTATGTATTGCAATCTTGATTTGTGTTGAATTATGTAAGAAACGTCTTTGCGCGTGATTGATTCACAGGGAAAAACAGGTTTTTAAGGTTATCTCTTCACTGCCCAGATCTGTGCGTTCGCATGACCCGGTTATTTCCCTTTTGTGCAGCGATCGCATGACTCCATGCGTTCGCATACGAAACCCATGCGACTGCTTTTCTTCGTGCGCTCGCACAAGTCAGTCCATGCGTTCGCATGGCTCGTCTTTCCCAGCGTTTTATGCTTTTGTGCGTTCGCACAAGACAAGCATGCGTTCGCATGCCCATCTGATGCGGTCTTTTGAAAAGTTTATGGGTTGATTTGCACGATATTGACATGTTTACGATGATGATTTCTCCACCCTGTGTGCCTAACACTCTCATTCTTAACTTCTTGTCTTATAGAAGAAAACGGGGAGTCATTACTCGAATCTTTTGTGCAAGATCAGTCGCCCAAGACCTAGACGCGCATAACAACATCTCTTACTTTGAAGTGGCTACCTCCAAACGAGAGAAGTTTCTCTTAACTTTCTCTTTGCTTTTCATTTGATTCATTGCTTAGGGACTAAGCAACTGCTAAGTGTGGGGTGACCTATGTTTTGACATGTTTTGACTGCATGAGATGTTTGTGTTTGTTTGACGCGCTTTAATGTTCAGAATCAAATCAATTGTATGTTTAAGGGAGAACACTTACACTACTATGCAATTCATCCAAAAACTTCGAATTATCAATGAAAACAAAAAGTCTAGGCAAGGCTACATTTTCGAAAATTTCATCTCTAAATTCAACTAGTCGTGCATGATTTCACTTGATTGATCCTTTAGATGACTAATGGATTGGATTGTTGATTTTCATTCTTGAGGATCAAAGCATCTACTAGCACTTCTTTATCTTTTATTCTAAGCTTTTTCTCGTTGTGACTAAAGAGTTGATCTTTGAAAGCATAAAATCGAAATGATTTATAATTTTAAAACCCTTGCATGCTATGATTGCCTTTAGGTGACCTTAGTGACCTTGCTTATCTTGTGGATTTGTCTTGTTGGTTTGTCATGTTCCATTTTTAACACTTAGCCCTTTGTCAAAGTTCTAAGTGTGGGGTCAAAAGAGGGCAAAAAAAGAAAAAAAATATATGAAATAAGCCCCAAATTTCTTCCTTATGAATGGCCATCATTAGGAAGTAAGTTTAAAGAATTATGTACTAAGCGCCGAGGGTTAGGAAGGTAAGTTCCCCTTCGAAAGTGCTTAGTACGGCCGAAGGCCATTCTACCCCCTTTAATGTTGCAATTAGACTTGACAATCGGCTATTCCACCATCCTCTAGCATGAAAACCAATGAGACAATTGATACTTCCTAGCAAGAATTCACTAAGGGACGAACCTCGTATTCTTTTATACTTAGGCATGACGTGACTTGCAAGTGTTTACAAAAACTGTAATGTTGGAACTCCTCTTCTCTTATGACTAAGTGACCCTTGCGTCCTAGGCTTGAGAATGAGTTCAAAGTTACAAGCCAATGGACTAGCCTCCTTGCTAGCATTGGTGAGTGATCCAACAAGATTTCTTTGCGACTATTAGATTGTTTCCTTAAAGTCATTGATATAGAAAACGACTAGAATCCTTGATTAAAGGTCTATTAGTCCTTGCTCTGATTTGCTTGAATGTCATTATTCATGAATTTCCATAAGGAATCGAAAAGGACTCATGTAGTGATTGAAATGCACATATCTAGTTGAATACATTATGAACTTCATGAAAAATACCTTGCCTAGTACTTTGACAATTGTAAACTTAAAATGCTATTTGGATGGTTGTTCTCTTTGTGGGATTTGTGAGTATTCCCGTATCTGAAAACTCTCAGGAGACTACAACTCCTCCACTAGGGTAGCCTAGGGGTTTAAAGGCTTGGTGCATTCGCTAAATGCACTCGTGTTACCTACGAAAGTGGTTAGTTAGAAGTGGGATTTATTTCTTAGTATTTTTAGTTAGTTTTCGTGACCATATGGAGTTTTCTTTGAACCGATCCTGGGTGAAGTGCCTTCTTGTTGTTGATCTCTATGATTAGTTTGCTCGGGACGATCAAATGATAAGTGTGGGGTGATTTGATAACGCTAAAATATATGCATTTTAGGCGACCTCTATGCTTATTGTTTCGATTGCTCCATTACGATTTCACTTGCTATTTGATGTTTTTTGGTTCTTTTCAGGCAAATTACAGAGTTTAAGCTCAGAACACAAGTGAGTAGCATTTCGGAGCAAAATCAGGCATTTTGGAGCAAGAAAGCGCAAATTGGAAGTCGGTACACAATCTCTTCAGCTTTGATCGATTTGCAACACCTCCTGTTAGTCTGTTAAGTCGATCGACTGGAGCAGGGGAGCTTCCCAGTCGATCGACTGAACCTCGAGTCGATCGACTAGAAGCATGTAAAGGTGGTTTTCTCTTGATCTTGTGGATGTATAGGGATTTGGAAGAATCCGCTATATCCATCAAGATAGCAAAAATAGTGGTTTGATGCGCATAGTTCACATTATTGCATGCCATACATATCATTTCTAGATGGACACTTGCACTCTTGCACATTGCCCCAACATGAGAGTGTTTTAACCACAAAGGCTTATGATTTTCAACTCTAAATCCCTATAAATCACAACTAGCCTATTTGCCACATTTACCGACCTAGTCCTTTGTTAGGGGTAATCTAGCTATTGCTCCCCGGCAACGGCGCCATTCGCCAGTCGACCGACTGACCCATTCAGTCGATCGACTGAAGAGTCCCCTGCCCAGAGCATGCAGATCACGTGACCATCAGTCGACCGACTGGACCTCAGTCGATCGGCTAAACAGACTAACAGGAGGTGCTACAAATTGAGTTCCCTCAGTCGATCGACTGGGAGCCTACCCTCCTGTTAGTCTGTTTAGCCGATCGACTGATGGTCACGTGATCTGCATGCTCTGGGCAGGGGACTCTTCAGTCGATCGACTGAATGGGTCAGTCGGTCGACTGGCGCTGATCGATTTGCAACACCTCCTGTTAGTCTGTTAAGTCGATCGACTGGAGCAGGGGAGCTTCCCAGTCGATCGACTGAAGACCAAATACTGCCACTTTTTGCTCTAAAACACTGATTTTCCCGAGTTTTCTTCCAATGGCTCTTGACACATAGACATCTTGCTTTGCACCTGAAACGCACGAAAAGGAGATCAAATGACATCTAATAGTAGTCGGAATCAAACTAAAGCTATAGTGAAAATGGGCATTTAACGAGTCGAAAGCTCGACTCATCAAGCTTCATGCGTTCGCACAACTCAATCCATGCGTTCGCATGCATGAAACCAGTCGCATGAAATTGCATGCGCTCGCATACACGGCTTCCAGGCGCTCGCATGGATCAAACCAGACGCATGAAATCTCATGCGCTCGCACAACACCACCCATGCGTTCGCACAGTCTACCTTGTGCGATCGCACAGTAAAAACCAGACGCATGGAATCCTTGTGCGCTCGCACGCTTCAAGCCCATGCCCGCATACGACCAAATCTCAGGAATCCATGCGTTCGCATGGCCCCTCTGTGCGTTCGCATGAGGTCGGTCAATTCAGACTTTTACTGCTGGGCAATAAATAGAACATTAGGGTTTTTGAGCCGTCACGCGGGGATTTTTCTGGGTTCGTGTGGAGCAGTTTTCTGGGAGAAGAAGCGAGATATTTTGAAGACAACAACGAACACAAAGATTGGATCATCTCAGTACTAATTGGATCTCCATATTGGTTCCAGATTTCTAAACTCTACTTCCATATGGTTGTTTGCATTTCCATTGTTGTTTATGTTTGTAAACTCACCATGAGTGAGTAGTGACCTTGATTGGGGATCTATGGATCCCCTAGACATGTTTGTGACGTTGTAAATATTATGGATGCTATTGATGAATGATTTGCACATGACTCTTCTTCATTTGAACTTAATGTTTCGAATTGCCTATAAGGTGTTTGTGAGAAGTCCTCAATAGCAATTATGCTTGATTTCATGTTTGATGTAACTTGCGTTGAAAAGCATGATTTCAATTGATCTAAATGAAGAAGCATTAGGGTTTTTGTGTTACATGGCGACACTTTTATTCTAATGAGAATGGCTTGGACCTAACAAGAGTATGATCATCTAGTCAATAGAGCGTGAGTGTGAGACTAGATATTCATATTCTATAATGCCAATAGAGCGTGAGTGTGAGGCATTATGCGAGATGCAACCTCTCTATACTAAGTTGTAGCGTGAGTTGAACTTGGTATTAATGTTGCAATAGCCAGATTCTAAACATGTGCATGTGATTTCATCAATGGTGTCCTATTTTACCATCACAATAATTGTCTAGGTGGAGAAATAGATCCCTAGTCATCTTTTAATTGATTGTATACCTCTTTTGTTGATCACATTTCTCTTTTGGATAGTAAATCCTGCTATCATCCTTTTTAAGGAACAAATTTCCCCCCCCCCCAAACCATTAGACATTCTAAGTAAACTGTTAGCATTATTGGTTTTATCACCTGTCCTTTGGGTACGACCTCGGATTTCCCGAGTCTTTACAAATGTTTTGATTACCGTGACTAGCATAAGTGTTTGGATCTTATTTGAATACTTTTACTGCTATATTATCGAGCGATCAGGAGTATCTGCATGAGTAAAGATGTGTGGCTGTAGATGGGACGCTGGGCTGTGATGATGTGTGCTGCAAATGTTTTGCGGTTTGATGATTTGTGTTGAAGTTCTGTGTTGAAGCTCCGCCCCTAAATGAATGAAGATAGTATTTGGGCAAGACTGTGCTAGCTTCTAGTCTTTTATCTGTGCTAGCTTAGGACTAACCTTTCATGCAGAAGAAGTGTTTTGCCTAAAATGTCAAGGGGGGGATTGTTGGAGTAAAAAGTGCCATCTAGGCAAAACACGAGGTTGTGCAAGAAGCTCGCCAAAATGATCTGTGCTAGATCAATCAGTCAGTTCCGAAAAATCAGCTCAGCTCCTAGTTTTTCGAACTGATGGATCTTAATCAAATCTATACGACTGCCACATCATCAAACCCGGTTCTTATAAGATAAAGATATGCAGATCAAGATTAAATCTCAACTGATTTAATCCCTATCTTATCTAGGGTTTTAGGAAATCAAATCTAGGGTTTTCTTATCACCTAGATTCACACGGCTATATAAAGGAGGCCAGGGTTTATTATTTGTCATCGAAGTAACACTTGAGAAACGCCGTGTGGAGTAGCCGTCAATCAGAAAGCGGAATTCATCATTCTAATCTACGAGTCTTCGTGCTGTCGTAGAAGGATTGAGGCCGCAAGTTGGTAAGCAACTTGCTTTACTTTCTTGAACTCATTCATTGTTGCTGCGCACAAATTCTTTCAGAGTTCAAGAGGTGTCGTCGCTGCACTGTACTAATCTGTGCGTGTAGTTCGACTCACACAACAAGACGACCGTCACAACCAGGGGAATCTACTGTGGTAGGTTCGACTATATCAGCCTCGGGAGGAGGTCTGGACGTGCAAGACGGAGTCTCCGGATCTAAGGGAAGCTTAGATCACACAATTCACTTGGAGGGTAGTATAGGTGTTTCAGTAGTTTGAAAGGCTGTTCAAACGTCAATCTGTACTACATACCGTAATAGTGGATTATTCCTTGGACTTGGGAGAAGTCCCCCAGACGTAGGCTACATTGAGACGAACTGGGTCACCAAGTGCTTTGTGTCCTTTACTGTTCTGCTTTTCATTTTGATTAGCGTAGTCTGTGCAACCAACTGTGCCACAAAGTGAGCTGCATCTAACTGGCACAGTTGAGCTCATCTCACGCGTAGCTATTTCACCTAGTATTCCTACTCCAGCACTAAATTGAGGACGTTTTATTGAACTCTTTGAACGAATACAGCTTACAAGAACAATCACGACACTCGAGAGAATCAATTACAAGCTTTCGATTGATCAATTTCTACAGAAAGTGAAAATCTCCAACTCGAGCATCAAGAACCCAAGAACTCGATTTCCAGATTTGTGTAACGAACTTTTTGTGATCTTCGCGCCTCTGCTGTATTTATAGCCTTCAAACGAAAACGACGACGTACTGCCCGACTGAACAATTCAGAAACGACGACGTTCCAGTCTTAACTCTGAATAATTCCAAGTTTAAATCTGAATAATTCAAAGCTCAAGTCTCAACAATTCTGTTTGGGCTGAAAAAATCTCTGAATAATTCTCAGTCTGGACTGAATAATTTGCCCGAATCTTCGAGCACTACAAGAACTGTAGAGCCTTGAGCCTCGAGCCTAAATCCCAACTTGCTCCAACCACTAGATGCCTTCTCGTGATATAGTATCCAGCCACCTTCACTGTCCAAACATAGCTCAATAAGAAAACCAGTAAATATGAGATCAAAAATTCACACCCATTTTAATCATTGTTTCCATTTTAATCCGGCTCTTAACATATCTCACGTGCAATTACTATTTTACTTACTTGCACAGTACCTTCAGCCCACTTGGCACTTGATTTGAAGAGTATTTGTGGCATGTAAAATTTATTTCTAACTACTAGAAGAGCGCTCAAATGTTATACTCATATTAGAGTGTTATGTGTTATTTCAATCTTAGCCACACATCCAAACCTCCCGTACTTTGTGGGCTTGCCACGTGTCCAAGTACCCAAAATCCAATAAAGCAAAAAGCAAACAGTAAAACCCACTACCAAAAATTCACTATTCCGGCACTATTCATGCCACTATCAACCAATCAAAACACTCATAACACATAACACTCTAAACACATATAACATTTGAGCGCGCCCCCTAACTACTATTATTTACTTATAACTTGGCCATCGTGAGTCGTGACTTATCAATCGAAATTCGCTCCATTCGAACATTTTGGGTTTTCACATATTTTGGTACTCAATTGTCTGAATCCATAATTTTGTGTTTTGTTTGTTCAACGAAGTTCACTTACTTGTAATCGTACCTTGTTTATCCCATGGTCCCTCCAAAATTCATTAAGATTCCAAATCTAGTAATATTTTTGGAACTGTTTTACCTCTCGACAACCCATGTAATTCTAGATTCCTTGGGTGATTTTGTTTGATTAAAATTTGTTAGTTACTTTAATGTTCCTTACTAATCCGGTTTGTTTTCTGTGCTTTTTTGAATTCTTTGAGATGGTCTAATCTTGTCTTGTGAGATATTTATTGTAATTAAAGGGAAAACAAAAAGTTCTATTCGAACCAAAACATGCCTTCACCTGTTCTATGAAAGATTTTTACAAATGGAGCTGCTACAGAAATCAGAAACAACATAATCAAGTATTATCGAAAAAATTTGTTTTGACAGAAAAACAATATTCTACAAAACAACCAATGTTGATTTTCTGAAATGTCTTAAGAACAAAAGAATTTTCAGAAACCCATCAACCAAAAATTTGAAGACTGGACATCTGTTTAAAGTATTAGCAGTTAGTATTTCTCTTCCCTCCGGCGAAGATCCCTGATTGCAATAGCATCTGCAATTAGCATAAAGAGGAAAAAACCTATGATAATCAAATTGGCAATGACCAATTTGAGCCAATCTCCATAAAGAAATGCTAGAAACCCAGCCTTGCATGTGTCGCAATTTGTGCACAATACTTCTTTATTATTGGAGTACTTGTAGCAATCTGTGTTGTTAGACTGAATTCCATTCTCAGGGACTCCCCACATCATTTCGCCCTCATACCGATACCCGCAGCTCTCCGGTGGTTGGCAACACCCCCACTGCCAAGTAAATTACCACTTAAAATGATTTAATCTTTGATTGGAAAAATAAATGTTACATTTCAAAATAAACTTGATAAACAGAAGGATTACCAGAACAGGATGTTTGAGCATGAAATCTTTGGGGGACATGGAAGAACGGTAATAGTCAGAACTCCTGCAAAGGTTGTATTTGGTGACACAAGACCTGCTAGCTTCCCATTTATTCCCATCAGCAAAATCTCTGGCAAACCCGGAAAAATGATCAATCTTATATTCATCCCCTTTTGAGTAATCGTGATGGAGCGCCCTCTGAGTACGGATCGAAACATACGCTATGGTTATCAGAAGAATGTGCACGACAATGCGGATGACAATGATGAAAAGGTAGATCCACAGCAAGCTTCTGATGCGATAGCATAGACCTATCATCCCCAATAACGAAATGATCAACAAGACAAGGCCTATTTCTAGTACTTGCGGATAGAGGTGATTGTCGCAATGTGTGTGGCTATTGGTCATCATAAGCCAAGCCACGGCTAGAAATGGGATGGAAGCTATAAATGCCATCAAATTGGCTACGAAGAACGCCAAATTGCATGCTCGGGACATATTGTCTAGGCTTGGGGGTGAAACCCAGACAATATGCCAAAAAGAATTGAGGAGAGATGTCCCCAAAAATTTAACAGTGATTTTCAAAAGAATTAAAAAAAAGATTTGTGGATTGATGAGGATGTGAAAAAGGATTGATCGATTGATGTTTGAGGTTTTTATGTAGGGGATAGATTTTGCATGGTGTATTGGTGTTTCCGCTAACTATATATCATTCGCAACTCTGTGTTCTCCTTTAAATATGTTGATTTGTCATTAGTTGTTTGCTGTGATTTTCATGTTGTCCCAAGTTAACTATTTGTTGGTTATCAAATTAAACTGCAAAAATGACTGTTCGTCAGTCATTATTGTTTTGTTCTGTCTGGCTCATATTAATCATAAGAAAAAAAAAAGTTAGGTTTGTAATCCATTTTGTGGGATGGAACAGTGCCCATATGTGATCAATGTACAAGCATTAGGTTAGTTTAGTGCAAGGTAGCTTTGGATAGGCTTTAGGATCCCATACCCTTAAGCTCCTCAGCCCCAGCCAAAACGGCACACTTTTGAAGAGGCGGCAAGTCTGTTTTTGATGGATAAAAGGAACAGCGACGTATTGAGCAAAGCGGGAAACGAGTTTAAGTTGGCCGACGTCGTTTGCTCGAAGCGGGAGGATTTGAAGCTGCTGGGCACGACGTCGTTTGGCTTAGCGCGAGTTGATTTTGAATGCAAGGAAAAACACTGCCGTTCGCCTCATCTCTTCAGTCGAATATACACCAGCTGGATTTTCCAATTTGGGATTTTCTAGGGTTCCTATTTGAGCGAAAGAGGGCAAGCTCGATTGACACCCGAAATTGATCCCGTCTGATCTCGATATTCATATTAGAGCTCCGACGCACTGTCACGCTTCGTTTGACGCCAGCGATTTGATCGGAGACGACTCAGTCCGCTGGTCGATTCGTCAGTTCTGTGAGAGGAAGGTGGAGTCGGCTGTTTGGCTCGCCGGACGTCTCCGACCTTTTTCAGGGAAGTCCTTCGACTGGTCCATACTGTTTTATACTGTGTTAAGCTTGATTGTTTAGTCTTTCCCTATAGCTTGCTTGATTGATCACGCATAAGAACCTTGTGCCATCTTTGTAACCTTTTGTGACTTATAGTTGAATATTGGGTTGAGTCTCCTCGTCCCCGAGGCTCCGTGGAGTAGGGGCAGCCCCCGAACCACGTTAAAATCGATTGTGTTCTTTACTTTCGGTTTGCCTAATATTGTTAGGTTGTTTTTGTTCAAAACCAATCAAGGTCAAACAATTGGACTAAGTGAACTTAAGGGAATAACATACAAAGGTTTAGCATCAATTTACAACGTTGTATCAGAGCCGTTAGGGACTGTTCTTGAGAGTTCTCGACAGTCCTTGAAGGTCCTTTACCTTTAGTTTTACAAATTGCCCTGTTTTTAACCTTAGTCCCTAAACTGCTATGTCTGATTCCCTAAAACGGAAACCCTTCGATGGCACGTCTGACTTTGCTATGTGGAAAGTCGGAATGAAGGCCATATTAATTAAGAAAAGGTGTTATAGTGCTGTCACTGAAGAGTGGATAGCTCCCACATCAGACCAACAGAAAAAGGACTTAAAAGAAATTGCACATTCTGAAATAATGATGAGACTTACCGATGATGTTGCCAGGCAGGTCCTGCAACATTCTGATCCCAAACTGTTAGACATCTATTTGGCTAAATCTCTGCCAAACAAGATCTCACTGTTATGTAAACTGTTTACATTGAAGATGGATGTCTCCATCAGTCTTCAAGAGAATCTGGATGTCTTTCTTAAGATGACCCAAGAACTAAAATGTTGTGAGGATGAGATTAAGCAGGATCATCAAGCTGTTATCCTTCTTAACTCACTTCCTCCTCAGTTTGATATTTTAAAAGATGGCATTCAATATGGTAGGGATGACTTGACTGTCACTAAGATCATAGAGGCTGTTAGTCAAAAGAATGAATCCCTAAAGGTTTTCAAATCTAAAAATGGCACTAAAACTGATCCTAAAACTGAGGTTATGTTTGTTAAGGGTAAAAACAACTATAAAGGGAAATCTAAGAAACCATTCAACAAGGGTACTCATCAGAATCATCAAAATCAGTCAAACAAAAATCCTGAAAAGAAAAATTATGATAAATCTTCTGCTCCCCTTAAGTGTACCTATTGTGGAAGGTTAGGGCACACAATTGGCTATTGTTTCAAGAGAAAAGAAGAGAAAAACACTGATGATAAGGCCAGTACAAGTAATGTTTGTGAAAGAAAGCCTCAGTACAATGAGGAACTACTTATGGTTGCCAATGATGATGCTGGTAACTCCTGGATCCTGGATTCAGGGTGTACCATGCATGCCACTCCTCACAGGCACTTGTTCAGCTCTCTTGAGTTGCAGAATGCTGGTGTTGTCATGCGTGGTGACCAAACCACCTTGCAGATTAAGGGAATTGGTAAAGTTCCCTTAAGAATGCATGATGGTGTTATAAGAACTGTGAAAAATGTTGGGTGGGTGCCTAATTTGAGAAGAAGTCTATTGTCTGAATCTGAGTTTGATAACCTAGGATGTCACATTAATACACGTAATGACATAAGGGAGGTTATAAAAGACAATAAAACTGTGATAAAAAGCATTAATAAAGGTGGACTGTATCATGTTATTCTATCACCTGAAATTAACGCAATTGATGAACAAAAGGCTTTAAAAGACACTCACAAATGGCACACCAGACTTGGTCACATTGGTAACAAAGGGCTTTTACACTTGTATAAATCTGGTCTTATTGAATCTCAATCTATTGACTTGAAATTTTGTGAAAATTGTGTTCTTGGTAAAAAGACCTCACATCCCTTTAGTAAATCAACATTTAAGGTTAACCAACCTTTGGAATATGTTCACTCTGATATGTGGGGGCATGCTCAGGTTGCCACAGTTGGAGGAAGACATTATTTCCTCTCTTTAATTGATCAATTTACTAGGAAAGTGTGGGTTTATCTGTTAAAAACCAAGGATGAAACCTTTGAACATTTTAAACTGTGGAAAACTAAGGTTGAGACTCAAACAAACTTGAAACTGAAATGCCTTAGAACAGATAATGGTTTGGAGTTTTGCAATAAACTGTTTGATGAATCTTGTTCTAAACATGGAGTAAGAAGGCATTTAACTGTAGCTGGAACCCCTCAGCAGAATGGGACTGCTGAGAGGATGAATAGGACCCTCTTGGAGAGGGCTAGATGCATGATGATCACCTCAGGTGTTAAGCCCTCTTTGTGGGGTGAGGTTGTAATCACTGCCTCCTATTTAGTAAATAGAAGTCCATCATCTGTGATAGACTTCAAGATTACCCAGGAACTATGGACCGGTACACCACCATTCCTTGCCCATTTGAGACCTTTTGGCTGCACAGCATACACCCAGATTTCCCAGGGGAAATTGCATCCAAGAGCTCAAAAGGGGATCATGATTGGATACCCTGAGGGTGTGAAAGGGTATAAAATGCTGCTAATTCAACCAGGAGGGTATAAGGTTATTGTGTCTAGAAGTGTGACTTTTAATGAAGATGATTACTACTTCAAGTCCAAACTAAACTGTGCTTCTAACCCTGTTGGGACATCTAAGTATGTGACCAGTTTTCTTACCAGTTGATGATCCAGGTGACCCTCCAGGAGCTTACTTAGGACAGTCACTGGATTTGGAGATGCCTGAGCTGGAGAATGAGGTATCAAGTGAGCCCCAAGATGGCTCAAACTCACCAGGTAATGTACATCCACACCAATCAGGTGGGGGGGGGGGAGGTAAGTGCATCTAACTATTCTTTTCTAAATCATAATCATGATGCTTCTGCTGCTGTTACTACTGTTGATGCTACTTCCCCTGCCGTTGTTGATGTAAACTGTGATCATACTTCCCCTGTTGATAATCCTGAGGTTCCCTTCACCTCAGTTGATTCCCATATTAGAAATGATCCCCCCTATTTCTAGTACTTCACATGTTAGGGATTATTTGCTATCTAGGGATAGAGAACCTAGGATTTCTAAACCAAACAGGAAGTATGCAAATTTGACTGAAAATTATGCTGTGAATGATCTTGGTGAATTTACTCTGATTGCTGCTAGATCTATTGAAACTGTTGTTCCTGAAACATATAAGCAAGCCATGTCTAGTAAAAATGCTAATGAATGGAAGATTGCTATGATTGAGGAAATTGAATCCATGCATGCTAATGACACTTGGAAACTGATTCCAAAACCTGAAAAAGTCAGAACAATTGACTGTAAATGGATCTTTAAACTGAAAGAGGGAAATAGTCCTAGTGATCCACCTAGATTTAAGGCTAGGTTAGTTGCTAAGGGCTTTACACAAAAAGAAGGAATTGATTATACTGAAATTTTTGCTCCAGTTGTGAAATACAAAACTATGAGGCTTTTGATTGCTATGGTGGCTGTTTATGACTTAGAGTTAGAACAAATGGATGTAAAGACAGCTTTTCTTTATGGGGATTTGCATGAAACAATTTATATGAGACAACCTATAGGTTTTGAGGATAGAGATCATCCTGAGCATGTTTGCCTGTTAAACAAATCAATTTATGGACTGAAACAGTCCCCTAGGCAATGGAATAAGAAGTTTGACTCTTGCATGATTTCTCTTGGCTTTATTAGAAGCAAATATGATAGTTGTCTGTATCAGAAAATGCAAAACACTGTTTCCCCTATTTATGTGATGCTTTATGTTGATGATATTCTGCTCATTTGTAAGTCCAAGTCTGCTACAGAAACTGTTAAGAAAAAGCTTAAACAAAACTTTGACATGAAGGATTTTGGGAGTGCCCAAAAGATCCTAGGGGTAAAAATTATCAGAGATAGAAAATCTAGGACCATTTGCTTATCACAATCTGATTACATGAACAAGGTCTTAAACAAGTTTTCTATGCTAAATGTGAAACCTTCCCATGTTCCATTAGGAGGGCACCTTGAGCTCTCCAATGATGCATGTCCCTCTAATGAAGATGAAAAACAACAAATGGCTGATGTCCCCTATGATGTTGCAACTGGGTCAGTCATGTATGCTATGTTATGTACAAGGCCTGGCTTGGCTTTCTCCATCAGTGTTTTGAGCAGATTCATGTCCAATCCAGGTGAAAAACACTGGTTCGCCATGAAGTACTTGCTCAAGTATATAAGTGGAACTAAAAACATAGGCCTGGTTTTTCAAAATTATGATCCAAATGTTGGCTTAGTAGGCTATGTAGACTCTGATTATGCTGGGAATAAGGACAATAGAAAATCTACAACTGCCTTCTTTTATACATGGAATGGAAACTGTGTAAGTTGGAAATCCCAGCTCCAACCCATTGTGACACTCTCCTCCACTGAGGCTGAGTATGTTGCTGCCACTGAGGCAGTCAAAGAAGCCTTATGGCTTACTGGGATTGTGGGAGAGATTGAGGGAAGAGTCCCAGTCCCTCATCTCCAAATGGACAGCTAAAGTGCTCTTTACTTATGTAAAGATCCAGTTTACCATGAAAGATCAAAACACATAGATGTAAGATATCACTTTATAAGGGATAAAATTGATTCAAATGAAATTTTGTTAAAGAAGATTTCTGGTGATGTTAACCCTGCAGATTTTGGAACAAAAAGTGTTCCCACTGACAAGTTTATTTATTGCATGAAGAAGCTTCACATTGATGAAGTAGGCTGAGATGTGGAGTGAGCCAAGGAAGGGACTTGTGATACTTGATCCAATGATCCATTATAAGTCATTTAAAGGTTTTGACACAAAATAGATTAGGAGGGCATTTGTTAGGTTTGTAATCCATTTTGTGTGATGGAACAGTGCCCATATGTGATCATTGTACAAGCATTAGGTTAGTTTAGTGCAGGGTAGCTTTGGATAGGCTTTAGGATCCCATACCCTTAAGCTCCTCAGCCCCAGCCAAAACGGCACAGTTTTGAAGAGGCGGCAAGTCTGTTTTTGATGGATAAAAGGAACGGAGACGTATTGAGCAAAGTGGGAAACGAGTTTAAGTTGGCCGACGTCGTTTGCTCGAAGCGGGAGGATTTGAAGCTACTGGGCACGACGTCGTTTGGCTTAGCGCGAGTTGATTTTGAATGCAAGGAAAAACGCTGTCGTTTGCCTCATCTCTTCAGTCGAATATACACCAGCTGGATTTTCCAATTTGGGATTTTCTAGGGTTCCTATTTGAGCGAAAGAGGGCAAGCTCGATTGACACACGAAATTGATCCCGTTTGATCTCGATATTCATACCAGAGCTCCGACGCACTGTGACGCTTCGTTTGACGCCAGCAATTTGATCTGAGACGACTCAGTCCGCTGGTCGATTCGTCAGTTCTGTGAGAGGAAGGTGGAGTCGGCTGTTTGGCCCGCCGCCGGACGTCTCCGGCCTTTTTGAAGGAAGTCCTTCGACTGGTCCATACTGTTTTATACTGTGTTAAGCTTGATTATTTAGTCTTTCCCTATAGCTTGCTTGATTGATCACGCATAAGAACCTTGTGTCATCTTTGTAACCTTTTGTGACTTATAGTGGAATATTGGGTTGAGTCTCCTCGTCCCCGAGGCTCCGTGGAGTAGGGGCAGCCCCCGAACCACGTTAAAATCGATTGTGTTCTTTACTTTCGGGTTGCCTAATATTGTTAGGTTGTTTTTGTTCAAAACCAATCAAGGTTAAACAATTGGACTAAGTGAACTTAAGGGAATAACATACAAAGGTTTTGCATCGATTTACAAAAAATTTAAAAGAAAAACCATCTCCATTCTTTTGTAAGTAACATGAGAAAGATCCCTATCTCATGCACGAGTATTTATTATTCTCTATTATCAATTTATCATCAGCCATCAGTAACCCAAAATACGACCTCTTGCTTATTTCGTTCAACCTAACAGTTATCATTCTTTTTACTCCTTATTAAAAAAGCACAAAACTTGTTATGTATTATCCACTTCTAAATGTTAAAAGTACTTGCTCTTTATATAAAAAGATTGGATTAAGATCATGTGCAAATCTGATGCACAAACGCTTAAGTTCGTCAAAAATGATATATAATTCGTCTCCGAAAAATCAAAAGTACGACATAGTTCATCATTTTTCCATATAATTCGTCACCGAGAAAATGCACCAAAAATCAGAATTTAATCTCATCCGTCCAAATCACCAAATCACCAAATCAAGGGATGTGATTTGTTTGTATTTTTACGAAAAAAATGCTCTTTGTACCTGATCTTTTTCCTAAAATGATTTTAATGTCCATAAAAAGTAAAATAAAAAAATAAAAAAAGCGTCCGAGTTGGACATGTTAGGATAGGGCAAGTAGTGCTGAAAGAAAAAAATGAAGAATGATACAATGTGTGACTATGTTTTGAGGCACTAACAAGGCATGATTTTTCACTATGAGATGCTGAATATAATTACAATAATCAACGTGGGTATATATGTAGGAACATCTAAACTAATTAGGAAATAAGAATCCTAAGCCTGCCTAAACTAAGATTGCCAAAATTATGGGCTTCCTAAAACTGGACTAAATAACCTAATTAGACTGCACAATCCAACAATCTCCCACCTAGAGACTGCATCCAATCGTAGTCATCTTCATTCTGAATGCAGCTTCAGTTCATCACCAACGAATAACATAAAAATAGGAGAGGCGGATTTATCTCTAACGATGATTGAAAATTTGAAAAGAAAATCATAACTCCCCGTTGCAGAAATCGCAAATGCATTTAGCGCGTATGCATCATGCCGTCAAACCACCAAGTAGAGGAATGTTGTCTTCTGAGGGCTTTACAGAAGTACAAATTCCCAAGAGTTCAAGAATGCAGCTACCTTATATGATACGTGAAATGCATGCTCACAAACTCAAAAGGATGAAGCAAAAACTCTCCACTTACATGCGAACAGTTGTGAACCCGCAAGATTTCATGCCAACAAGATTTTCTAAATCTCAGATGTGGATATTAGGTCATCCTTTTCTCACATTTCAATTTACTAGAGAATTTCTAAAAAGTAGTCTTAACATTTTGAGACACATGTTCAAACCGTTACTTCCTTGAAATAAGTTTGAAGGAGCTTGATCTTGTAAACATGATTGGCTTATAAGACAGTGTTAAACTAGATGAGACAATTTTTTTTAAATAAATATTTCTAAGGGTAAATTACAAAAAAACATTACATGGACTATCACCTCATTTCAAATTAAGTACCGGACTTTTTCAATTGAGTGACTTTTGCATCAATTTGCATACAGTTTTTTTATCAAATTCGAGTTTTCAAGGAATTTTAAGGTCGAAAACTTAAGAATTCGGTGATAGGGTTAACTTATTTTGATCGATTATTATGGTCGGTGAAATAATTAATAGGATGAAACATGTGTAAATTGATGCGAAAATCACTAAATTAAGATTTAGAAAAGTACGGTACCAAATTTGAAATAAGGCGGTAGTCCAAACAATGTTTTTAAAATTTTCCCTAATTTTTAATGATGTTAATTACGAGGTAGTTAATCTTATGCAATTTAGTCCCAAATTAATTAAATTGAAAAGTAAAATAGTACATATTGTGATTTGAAATAGTACAGATAGTCTTTTGTAATTTTTTCTAAATAGAAACATACACAAATGGACAACATATACTTACGAGCAGCATTCTCAATATGCAAATAAGACACACAAAAATTGAACAATTATGACAATCTGCAAACAATACAAAAGAAAAAAAAAGGGCAACAACAAAAATGGGCAATAATATATTAAACTACTGCCGCCATATCAAACCACCTCCCAAAACATAGAACAAGTTTTGTAGCCACAATATATCAACTCACTTTGAAATTTTGTGGTAGCAAAGCAACAATAATATAAATATCAACTGAATTCCAAATTTTGTGGTAGCAACAATACAAGTTTTGCGGTCATAATGAGGGATGGAAATATATATCATGCCACAATAAATATAATATATCAAAAGTATGCGATCCTAAGTTTAATGGAGTAGTTTAATTAGATAAAGTGTCTTTTTGAAAAAAAATTGGGGTGACACATAACGTTCTAGTTTCATCATTGACTGTGAATTGGAAGTGTTATAATCATGTCCAATCACTTACGGTTACGGTGCGTGTTCTTGGGTTCAATAGCATAGTAGCCCAAGATAAGGCCAATTCATTTGAAATAAAAGGTTAGTAATTGGATTCAATACTTCATTAAGTTCGAATTTGATTTAGATGTATCATAATCCAAATTAAATTATTATCTTGAAATTTTCAATTCAATTACCCAATTGAAATCAAGATAAATTTTGGTTGTTCAGTTCAAAAGATCAATTGTTGTAATATAATAGATAAGAACATGAATATGAGAGAAAAGTGTAAGGAGAATTTATACTTATTCAATTATACTTTACAATGATCTCTATTTATAGGTTATATGGAGACTAATGAAAAGACATGACCTTTAACACAAATAAATAGAGGTATAATGGAGTGATCTAAATGATTCTTACCAAAGGTTAGACAAACAAATGTTGAGTGTACATTCAAAATGTCATATTATTATACACTCCCCCTTGAATGTACACTCCTTATTTTGTGAACTGCCTCGTTAAAACGTGGACCTGAAAAAAATCCAAAAGGGATAAAAACCAAGTTAAGGAAAAGAGTACTGTTATAAAAATCCCCCTCAAGTCGACAAGTCCGTCAGACTCGACACCCAATTTCATTTACAAGTTTCTTAAATACTCTTGTCGGTAGTGACTTGGTGAACAAGTCTGCCAAATTTTTACTAGATTGTATTTGGTAAATATTGATCTTCCCTTCCACTTGAAGCTCGTGAGTGGAGAAGAATTTTGGAGATATGTGCTTTGTTATATCCCCTTTAATATATCCCTCTTTGATTTGGGCGATGCAAGCAACATTATCCTCATATATTACTGTCGGGCATTGTTTGCTTGATACTAATCCACACGAGGTCTTGACATGGTTGATAAACGATCTAAGCCAAACGCATTCTCGTCCATCTTCGTATAATGCAATCAATTCTGCATGGTTTGATGATGTGGCTACCAAGGTCTGTTTTGTCGAAAGCCATAAAATGGAAATTCCTCCATACATGATAAAGTATATCGTTTGTGAGATAGCCTTGTGTGGGTCAGACAAATAACTAGCATCAACATAACAAACCAATTCACCATTTTGTACTCCATTTGTTCTTTTGAAAAACAAACCCAGATCACTTGTTCCACGTAAATTAACGTAGAATGCGTTTGACACCACTACATTGTCTTTTTGTAGGTGATGAACTATATCTAGCGAGTAAATTAACTACAAATGATATAACTGGCCGGGTATTGTTGGCAAGGTACATTAAAGGCCCACTTACACTAAGATAAGGTACTTCCGGACGTAAAATCTCTTCATTGTTTGACTGGGGATGAAAAGGATCCTTTTCGATGTTGAGTGATCTTACTACCATCAGCGTACTTAATGTATGTGCTTTATGCATATTAAAACGCTTTAGAACCTTCTTGGTGTAATTTGATTGATGGATAAAGATTCCATTATTTGTATGCTCAAGTTGCAGCCCAAGACAATATTTGGTAGTTCCTAGATCTTTCATCTCGAATTCCCTTTTCAAATAATTTGTTGCCAAATAAATTTCTTCTAGAGTTCCAGTTATATTTAAAACATCAACGTACTCAACTATGATTACATAACCCGATTCTGTACGTTTTATAAAATATTTTGCCATATTTTGTTATTAATAAACCCTTGTGCTAGTAAATATTCGCAGAGGCGAGTATACCACATCAGGATAGACTGTTTCAGCCCATACAATGATCTTTTCAATTTAATGGAGTAAATATGATGAGGCTTCTCTTTTAATGCTTCAGGCATTTTTAATCCTTTTGGGAATCTCATGTATATATCTTTATCTAATGACTCATATAGGTATGCAGTAACCATATCCATCAGTTGCATTTTAAGTCATTCAACAACAGCCAAAGCAACTAGAGACCTTAGAGCTGTTGCATCCACTACATGTGAATACGTTTCCATATAGTCCACTCCAGGTTTTTGTGTAAAACCTTGTGTAGCTTTGTATTTTGCAACTTAATTACGCTCGTTACGTTTTCGTACGTACACCTACTTAGCCAACTGGTTTCACACCTTCGGGTGTTGGAGCTACATGTCCGAAAACACTAAGTTTATTCAAAGAGTTCAACTCTCCTTGAATTGCTTCTTTCCAGCTCTCCCAATCAGTTTAATGTCGATATTCATCAACTGTTTGGAGATCATTGTCATCTTCTCCAATGACTTGTAAGGCAACTGAATAAGCAAAGATATCGTTGAGATCTCATCATCTCGAAACCAACCCAGGCCGGTGTTGGCAAAGTTAATTGACATTTCAAAATTGTCATCAATATCTTTGTCCATATTAATAAATTCGTTAGGTAAGGGCTCTTCGAGAGTCCTGTCTTTATTGATTTTGTTATTTGACATCTCGACATCCTTTTAAATCTTGTGTGTTCTTTCCTCTTCCAGGGAACTGTATCCTTAGACCGTAATGGTCTCCCACGCTTCCGATGTACTTGAGAATCGCTTGCAATATTTTTGTTTGGATTTACTATAGGAATAACCTAACGAGCTAGTGCATTTTCAGTAGGTATTTGTGACTTTGTCACTTTCTTGGCATCAGTAAACGCATCTGATAACCTATTTGCTACATTTTGCAAGTGTAATATCCGTTGAACTTCAAGTTCACTTTCATTTGTTCTCAGATCTAAGAACAACATAGAAGGTGTATTCCACACAACCACCTTGTTAATCCCCTTTTCTTCTCCCCCTAAAGTTAGGAGTTTTGTTTAATCCAAATGACAATTAGAATATCGAGCCCAAATTCATCACCAGTTAGTAGCTCTAGATATTTGATAATTGATGGGGACTTAAACACAACATATATTCCCAACCTCCTTTGTGGCCCCATTTTGGTTCGTTGTGGGGTAGAAATAGGGACATACACCGCACAACAAAAAAATTTCAAATATGAGATATCAGGCTCTCTTCCTGCGACAAGTTGCAGTGGAGAATACTTATTATGAGCGGTTGGTCGAAGTCAAATATATGCAAAATTGCATGTCCCCGAACAGAGGATTGTATTTTCAACTTCATTAACAATGGTCTTGCTTTAATTGCAACCGCTTTATCAACGACTCTGCTAGGCCGTTTTGTGTATGAACATGACCTACTGGATGTTCAACCACTATACCAATTGATGTATAATAGTCATTGAAAGATTTTGATGTAAATTCTCCTGCATTGTCTAGCCTGATTCTTTTGATTGGTTGATCAGGATAATGAGCCCTTAACTTGATTATTTGGGCTAAACCCTTTGTAAACGCAACATTTCTCGTTGAGAGTAGGATTACATGTGACCATCGTGTTGAAGCATCTACCAATACCATAAAATATCTAAATGGTCCACATTACGGTGATATTGGTATACATATGTTACCGTGAATTCTTTCAAAAAAAATAGGAGATTCCGCGTTTACTTTTGTTATATACGGTCTTGTTATAAGTTTGCCAAGTGAACAAGTCGTGCATGTCAAGTCACCCTTTCGTAGGAACTTCAGGTCCATAAGATGGTGTCCATGTGAATTTCAATGATTCTCCGGATCATTGTTTTGTCCTGGGTGACTGAGTCTATCATGCCACAAAGAAAATAATTCCTTGTCAACTAACTTCAGGTTAGTGACTTTAAACACTTCAATGTGAATGTTTTTGTGCCATATAAACCAAATCCACGTGCTCTCAGATTTCTCTATGACTTGCTTCTGGCCGGTCTTATAAGATATGAGAAGTAGGTACTCATATTTCTACGTAAAAATCATTTCTTCAAATATCATTGAACCACAGCAAGTTCTTTTGTGATTCACTGGAATACAATGTATCTTTAATGTTTATTTTTGTTCCTTTCGGTAACAAGATAGAAGCTCTTCCAGAGCCTTCTATAATACTACTTGAAATATAGTGACCTGTTCAAGCTACTGTTCTAGGGACTGTTTAAGACAGACTTTGAACTCCTTTGTAACAGTTCAGCAAGCAGTATAAAGTAACGGGACACACAGAATGATACCCAGTTCGGCTAAGCCTACTCTGGGGGGTTTCCCACACCCTAAAAGGGACACAAATCTTTATTACGTGATTTAGTGCAATAGAAGGTCTTATACTTACACAACGCCTTGTTTGTAATTGCCTAGCTTCTAAACCACCGTCTCTCAGATTTGCAATCGAGAATCACCGCGGGTCAGCTCGATCCCCTTCGTCCGAACCCTCAGTCCGAACGTGCTCGATCTTCTCGTGAAGTCGGTAGCTTTCCTGTGAAAGTCGGTTGTATATCGTGGTGTGCTCCAGTTGGATCGCTTCCAGGCAGTCTGAGTAGCACGTTGATGAGACTGCACATGCACCGATGAATTTCCAGAAGGGAAATACAACCGGTCGTCGCTTTCTTCTTCTCCAATCGATAGGGTATACTCGTGTGTATTGATATGGAAAGCGATCCTAGTTTGGTCGCCCTAGCCTCGTATATATATGCATGGGTGCTGGCTTCCAAATCTGATGAAGATAACCCCATCAAATATATTAGGAGATATTCCTAGATATTTGATGTATATCTTTCTTAAATCGGCGAGAGGAATACTATGACTTCGTTGCCAAGTCAGCTTTGCCGCCTCATGAAGATATTCATTCGAATATCTGATGTTCGAATTCTTCGCTGATCATCAACAGGTCGGACCGACATTCGATCTCTCGATCATTCCGGAAAAACATTTTGGCGTCTACTCCACGCTGTACTGTAGTCCTAGAATGTGTTCGAACTCCCCCTGAACTCCTGCTTGAACTGTCTAACTACGTTTTGCCAAATACATGCCACTCAAGGGAACATCACTACTCGTTATGGATATAGTATTAACCTTGGTTTCTGTCATGATCAAGTTCAAGAAAAATTTCAGGTTTTTCAATATAGTATGAGTAGTGACACTATCAACGACACATAGCTCCCCACCATTAATATTTATGTTGGAAATGACATGTACTACTGCTGGAGTACAAGATTGATTCATTCTATAAAGAAATATAAACAAAATAAATGATCAATTGAAATAGAATTTAATTCATGACAAATTCAAAATAAATAAAATAACTTTAGTTATGGAAATTAAATCTAAGGCATTACAACCGGATTTTAAAAGAATAACTACGAAGAGGAAAACCCACCACGTAACTGTACTACTGATGGAGTACAAGCTAGATAACATGAGAGACGAGTAATCTTTTCTCCAATATATCCGCGTCTGCATTAGTCTCTTCACATAGTTTCAAGATTGAAACAATACAATATAGTTCAGAATTATAATCTGAGACCTAATTAAAATATCATATCCTCAAGTGCATCCATTCATATATTGCACGAGGTATAATTACCATCCTCTAATGATTGAAATAATCATTTAAGCTCTTCCAGAGTATGAGGGGTCATTGGCTATAAAGTTTTGAGCTTCAGGATCTCGTGAAGATGATGACAAAGTAAGCACAATCCTGCTGGGATGCGCTGGAGTTTTCTTTTACAGAGTCTCTCTAGTTATTGCTTGATAAATAGGGTTCAAGCATTAATTCTCCCATGTAATATAGTTTCTTCAGGAAACATCAGGGCAGTGAACTAAAGTCTTGTGACACGGACATGTATATAATAGTTAAAGCATGAAATTATAATTCATAATTCACTAAGTATTGATCATACACATCCAACATATTTGATGAGAAATTTCATGGATCTATCACTTACAGTGGGGAGTGATCTTATAATCAGCTACTTCAAGAGATGATATGATCCAAGTAAAACAATTTCTTGGACCATTATTTTTCTTTCACTTACAACAAAAGAAAATGGCAGTTACTCTCTTCTAGGAGTCAAATATATTTTACACATATTCATCCTTTTCGGGGGATGATTTTAATTATCTCATTGGGATAAATATATTTATGATGTGTGTTTACCCACTTCAGGGGATTAAGTGTGTGTATGATGTATACGAATCCGCTCCAGGGGATTAAATATATGAAATATAAAGTAAATAAAAGGATACCGTTACAAAGGTAAATAAATAGATGATTTTAAGAATGTCCATAAATAATAATCATACATTATAATAACAAAAATAAAATTCGTAAAATAAAACTGTATCACTTACAATAGGAAATGATTTTACCGAGATTATAATAATCATCTACTTCAGGAGATGATATAATCATACTAGCAAACATATACTTGATGTTCTATCACTTACAACAGGAAGTGACATATATTTGTCTCTTTACGGAGTGAAATAAAACATCCTCTTGAGGAATGAAGATTATATAGTATATCCGGTTCGAGGATAAAAAAAAATCAATAATAGACAAGTATCCACTTCGGGCGATACATATATATGATTCCACTTCGGGGGAATCAAAAACATGAACTATACATGTATCCACTTCAGGTCACTACTACAAACGAGGCATTATGCATCGGTTCAAAAATAAAATTATGCATCGGTTTCAATAATCAGCATCGGTTTTTTGGAAAACCATTGCTTAATGGTCACATTATGCATCGGTTCTTCAAGAACCGTTGCTTAATGGTTACCTTATGCATCAGTTCAATTAAACCGATGCCTAATGGTTATCTTATGCATCAGTTCATATAGAACCGTTGCATAAGGTAACCATTATGCATCTGTTCACCAAAAACCGATGCATAATGTGACCATTAAGCAACGGTTCTTGAAGAACCGATGCATAAGTTCGATTAAAATTAGGTTTCCCTTTATTCGATTTCATACTCCAACTGAGTTGCTTACTTCTCCGACGAATCCGCTCGACATCGCCGATGACAACGATGCCCATCGCCGCTCGACTCCGACGACGCCGCTCGACTCCGACGGCGTTGCTCCACATCGTCGCTAGACTCTGTCGCTCGAATTCGTAATTCGCTCGACGCCAGTCACTGAGTTTAGGTATGAGTGTATGTTTAGGATTTGGGTTGCCATCATTGTTTCATATTTTGGTGCTTGATGATGAAATGAGCAAGAAGACAATGGCTGTGGACTGTGCCATTCATCTTTTGCCACTGTGTTTAGGTCGCTCATGGCTGCTGATATATATATTTTTGTTGTTGAAGCATGTTTCTTTGCTTATATGATTAAGAATATGTAGTATGCATTTATATTAACATATTGTTGAATCCGTTTGTTCTTAATTTCTAACTTGTATTCGTTAACTACTTGTAGTCATTGTTAGCGGATTTGCAAGAGAAGGCTTCTCGTCTCCAAATTTTTCCTCTGAACATCATTACATCCTCTTCCCTTTGGTTGTTCTTTGCCTCTTCAATTCCTGGTATTTGATGATTATCATTCTTTCTTAATTTCCTATTAACATGGAGTTTGAATTTATTTTTCCTTGTTTAATAATTTGTTTTTGTTGTTTATAGCTCTAGTCCAAACTTGTTTCACACCCACCATTAAGGTTCTTCTTCGCAAGTTTCTATTCTAAGGTAAACCGCACGATTAAACTAATTCACTACTTATGTTTCTATTCATATTGGAAATTTGATTTTCTTTCTTCATTTACTAATTTTTTGTTGTTGTGTATAACTTTAGATCCGACGTTGCATCCACCCTTTGACTGTTTTTCGCGAGAGCTTCAACTGTAAGGTAAACCGCTTTATGTAACTCATTTACTACTTTTTAATTGTTGGAGTGCTTGTAATTCACTCGAATGTAATTAAAAATAGTTTTTGCAGAGGAGAGAGGGACAGAGAGGGGGGTTTTATTAAAAACACAAAATAGGAAGGCTGAATGGGTTTTGCAATGTCGAAATGGGTTTTGCAATTTTCATTCAAATTTGGGACGGCTGAATGGGTGTTGGATGCGATTTTCCGGTGAGAATTTTAGGGTGTTAGACGAGCGAAGGGTGGACGGAGGAAGGGTGTTTGAACCGATTTTCCGGTAGGCAGTTTAGGGTGTTAGACGAGCGAAGGGTGACGTGGGAAGGGTGTTCGAAGCGTGCTACACTTGATGAGATCCAGATCTGAGTTCGATTTTGTGGCTGTGACCCGAGGCGGAGGAAACTTTGCGCAACAAGTGGCGTTTGTGGTGGTGACCCGTCGCTTCACTGTCCGGAGGAACCTATGGAACTGACTTGATTTTGTGGAGCAGATAAACAATTTGTGGACTTGAGGGTTTGTTTAAGGATCTTGTGAGGAAGATTGTTTTCTTAGTTGTCTATTACTGGCATTGCACAGCTGCGGAGGCTACTGAGGATTCAAATGTATGTTTTAAGGATTCAGGTACATGTCTTTTTTGTCTCTTCTTAAAAGGCCTGCTCTATTGTTCATTAGACAGATTTAATGATGTGTTTTATGTTGATTAAGTAAAAGATTTGTTTGATTATTTTTTGTTTCTGATAACTACGAAATGTGTTAAATTTAAGTGTATTGATGTTGTTGTGAAAGTGGGAGACTGCTCTCAATTTCACACCTAAGAGGCAAATATTACATGAACAAAAGGCTCAGATTTTGCTTCAAATCGGGGATGCCTGGAAAGCTTTGAAAGCAGCAATTCGTATGCAGATTTTGTTTCTGATTATGTTGAAAATCCCCTTCGCTGCTCATCCTTATTCAACCTCATTCACTTGTAGTCTATCGTAGGTGATGAGGTCATTGGCTGTGATTGAGATTTGCGATGTAATTGATCAAACGTGGAATTCGACAAAGGGTGTAGGTTGTTTGATTAATTTATCGATGCTGGACTCTTAAAGTTTTTCGCTTGAGATTTACGAACATGATGCTGGTAAGGTGTTGGTGGTCTGCATGTTTATATAGAGTGATCTTAATCAGTTTCCAATTTGTTGTTCATACAATATAAATAAGACGAGTTCAGCCATATGATTTGTGTCGAGATTGTGTAGTTTGGTTTGGAAATGGAGCGTGGACTAACTCTGTTATGTGATGACTTCTCAGGGAGGTGACGTAGGCACTCAATACAGATCAGGGATATACTACTACAACGATGAGCAAGAAAGGTTGGCCAAAGAGTCATTAGATTCCAAGCAGAATGAAATGAAGGGTAAGAAGATTGTGACTGAGATCCTACCTGCTAAGAGAGTTTACAGAGCTGAAGAGTACCATCAACAGTATCTCGGCAAAGGTGAACGCAATGATTAGAAACAGTCTGCTCAAAAGGGATGCAAGAAATGTCTTATGCTTACCTGGGTAGTCTGACTTGGATGAAGCAGCATGTATGATGCTTGCCTGCTGTTTGTACTCAGCCATGAATTGGCTATTTGTCAAGTTTAATGTCATGTTTGAGCAGGGTGTAAATTGATTGAAATAGAGAAATTGATTAATGTCAATTTAAATTGTCATGTTTAATGTCAAGTTTAATTGTTTGAGCAGGTTGTGAATTAATGTCAAGTTTGATTTTTTGGGTAGCTGTTGTTGTTGTAAGAAGGTTTAGGTGTTCGCAAATGTCTGAAAGCATGCTCTGTGATGTGTAACAAAATGATGAATTGCGTATGAATTTGTAGGTTGATGATGTATGATTTTCCAATGGATTTACATCTTTCATTAATGAAATTTTTTGATGTAGTGAGTAATAGGCTCTGGTTGTTCGCTGTTCAAGAATTCTTGTTTAGGCAGTTCATACCATCCATACATAGTGTTTTGATCCAAGATTTCAATTCTTCCATGTTTCAGCAGTAGCATATTGTTCCATGGAGCTAAGGTCCAAAATTTGGAAGAAACAAGCGTTTCCACGACTCTACCACCCAGTCAATTCTGTTCCACTCCCTATTTATTTCATGACCATATATTCTTCCGGCTAAGGAATGGGAAACCCTTCTCCTGTTACATGAATCCAATTTTCATTTCATCCGGGAAAAGCCATCTTTTTCTCAACAATGTCTTTGTCATTTGATCCAATAGCCTTCCGTTAGATAGGAACAGGTTTGATAAATACTGATAACTCTCGGATAGAGTATTAGAACGGAAAGATCCATTAGATAATGAACTATTGGTTCTAATCCATCTCTGGTGATGAATCAACAATTCGAAGTGCTTTTCTTGCGTATTCTTGATAAACCAGCGTTTATATATAGATGTAGGAGGATCTGTTTGGGAAGTAAGAAGCCCTTTTGACATCTCTTCATCTGCAAAGAATTCTCGATATGAAAACACAGAGACAGGGGGCTGATCTTTGAATAGGAAAAAGAGTGGATCTGCAGGGTCCCAAATGAATTGGCTTATTCGAAAAAAGCCTTGTTCTTTGGAAGATCTATCTCGTGTCTGGTACTGCATGGTTCCACTCTGCAAGAACTCCGAATCATTCTCTTGAAGCTCATTCTCTTCATCATAAATGATCCGCTTGCCCCGAAATGACCTGGCCCAATAGGGAAATCCCAATGAATTGGGCCTTTCGATACAATAAAATAGAAAGCCCCAAGGGCGCCATATTCTAGGAGCCCAAACTATGTGATTGAATAAATCCTCTTCTATCTGTTGCGGGTCGAGGGCTCCTTCTACTTCCCCTTCTTCAAACTCCGATTCGTATTTTTCATAGAGAAATCTCTGATCAACGATAGAACAAGATCCATTTTGCATCATATCTAAAGGATTCCTTGGTTCGGGCCGAAGAAGCAATGTCACTCGATCATTATCAAACTGACTGCAATCTTTTTCTGTCCGTGAGGATCCCCCCAGAGCACCTTCTACTTCTAATAGGCCATGAACTAGATCAGAAGCATTCTCAACGAGTCCATAAGAAGTGATCCCATTTTTTTCATCGGGTCCGGGTAGAGACCAAAGGTCTTGGGCGACCGATCCGGCAGAACAACTCAAAAGATAAAGAAGTATCGTTAATTTCTTCATGCTCGTTCCAAGTTCGAAGTACCATTTGTACAAATAAGAATCCCTTTCGTTACATGATTTCTTCTTCATATAGATAGATATAGGATCTATGGGGCAATTACTTAGAAGTACATTTTGTGCAACAGCCCTTCCTATCTGATAGAAAAGGATCTCATGATCCTGAACCGATCTTACCTGGGATCGCAAATCCCAAGTTTGTCTATGAAGAGCGGATCTAATTGTATTAGTGTCTATAATTGATTTCTTCTGTGTAATACTAATCGCTAAGGCCTCATTGGTAAGTGCTACAAGATCTCGTGCATTGGAACCCATGGTTATGGACCCGAATTCATTAGTATGGAACATTTTCTTTTCCAAGTGAAATCCCTTAGTATATGAAAGATTGAAAAAGTGCTTTCGTTGTTGTGGAATAAGAAGCCTTCGTATCTTAATGCATGTATTTAATTTATTCGGAACTATTAGAGCGGGATCCACTTTTTGGGGAATATGAGTCGAAGCAATAACAAGAATATTTCTAGTGGAACATCTTTCACAATCCCTGGATAGATAGTTCACTAATAGACCGAGGGATAAGTAATTCGACTCATTCACATCCAGATCATGAATGTTTGGAATCCATATTATGCAAGGAGACATTGCTTTTGCTAATTCGAATTGAAGGGTGATAGAAAATCGGTCTATTTCCGGCATCATATCCATATTTAGCGCATTCATCAGAGTTAGCAGCTCCGTATCGAGGTCAAGATCGATATCGTCACTAGCATCACTCTCGTCACTATCATCAATAGTGTCACTATCATCAATATCGATATCATCAATAAGAAAACCTTTAGGCTTGTTATCCAGGAACTTGTTCAGAAATACCAAAGGAACATAGGAGTTTGTCGCTAGGTATTTGACCAAATAGGAGCGTCCAGTTCCTATAGAACCTATCACTAAAATACCCCTAGAGGGGGATAGGGCTAAGCGGAGCGAAAAGGGTTTTTCATGAGACGGGAAATGAAAACTATTAGCCCCACACGAGGTTTGTGAATAAGTGATTGTCTGATAATGAGCAAGGAATATCCGTCTTTCTGCTAAACAGGATGTATTGAACTCATAATTCATTAGACACTTTTTATGAATGTCAACTAAATATCGTAAGTAAATTGCTCCCGGGTGTTCAATCATTTGATAACCAGAGTCGTTCTTTGATAAATGATCACTAGATAAATAATCACTATGAGTCAGACTCAATAGAATTTGATCAATCCCTTTTTCTGTCGTTAAGGTGGAGAACTGAACCAAAAATTCTCTTTCTTCATCATCAATCGAATCACTGTTCGCAACCCAGGATTCCATTTTATCATCAATCCAATCACTGTTCACGTTTTTTCTTTTTCTTATCAATGAATAGATCTCTTTACTTGTATGACTTAGATGTCTCGTATTTCTTGAAAAAGTGATTCGATTGGTGGGATTTGGTATGATACTTATGAGATCGATGAAATTGATATTCAAATATTTCTTCTTAGAACGGATTGATTTGACCCCATAAGCGGGATCACCACCCAATAGCATGTTGCCGCCAGAAACAGAACCCCGGATTTCTTCTAGAGAATCTCCTAATTGTTCCAGAGCAACTAGAAAGAGATTCTTTAACCAGAAAGAATTCAGTTCAGATGTAGGATACCTATCCAGAAGTTTTCGCAACTCAATCATGTATGGTGGAATCATCAAAGATTTGACCTTTTCGAACTCTGTCTGTAACTCACTAGAGGCTCGGGAAACAAAGAGAAGATGTGTACGAACGAGATATCCAACAACAAGAAGAAGGAAAAGGATTGAATAGAGGAACTCATGAACCTTTGGCAATCTCAGATGTGTCGATATCAATGGTGACTCATTATTTCGATGAATAATTTCTTCGAACATAAGAAAATTATGTAAACACTTTCTCGAAATTTCGCTTATCAGATTCCATTGTGGAAGACACCCTTTTTTCTGAAGAATTCGCCATGATATATCTGATCCATACATAATATCATGAAAAATGGATACAAATTTTGGACTGTTACTTAGTATGGACAATAGGTCTGAAAAAGTATCTAAAAATAAAAAATTTAGATATTTGTACCCTGCCGAAGTAAGGAACCATGGCATATATGTTTGGAATAGATTCCATTTTGAGAGAGTTGAAAAAGCACTATCTCGTTGAAAGGTTCTATACATCTGCCCTTTCTCAAGGCATTTCTTTAGACAAAGACTCCGTTTTTTCCTATTTTCGGATGGTAAATCTTTCTCAGAACATGGAGTGTGAATCAAACGCATGTTTGAATTGAAATTGAGATACTGATGCAAGTTCTTCCCTTCTGAATCAGATAGATTCAGATCTGAAAGAGGTTGACAATAAGTTCTTTCAAAATGGACTATTTCTCCCTCTGTTAGAGGTGTTCCCGAAATGTCTGCGATCGAATAAAAAGCTCTACGAACGAGTGGATCGGATCGAGTTTCAAAATGGAAATATTTGTACAAGTTATACGTTTCGTCACCACTTTGTGGAAAATCCTTAGGTATGAATATGTTAGATACCTGTGACTCGATTGGTGAAATAGTATCTCTCTCCAAAAAAGCATGTTTTTTTTTACCGCCGCACAAATCAAATATTTTGTTGCGAATGAACAAGATATTGAGGAATTGTCCATACGTAAAATCATAATTATTGATACGGGCCTTTTCCACATAAAAGGGGAATCTTTTGTTACAATAGAAGCAGAAGTGATGTGGATTATTCAAGAATCGAAGTCGATTTGCTTTATAAAAAGAAGATATCAATGAACTTCCATGAAATGGTTTCACGGGATTCAGCCAATTGTCTTGATCGTGGGATATCATTGAAAAATAGGAATCCGTGTTATCAAAAGATTTCCTGCGATTATTTCTAGTATGGAATGAGTCAATCATCCACTTTGGTATCTTATTGAACAAAAATGGTGATATTGTTCCTCCATTGATCAAGAATTTCGATTTTTGAGAAGTATCATGATCATCCAATAAGAAGGGTTTCCATTTTTTCAAATGAACGATTTGAAGACCTATTGATTCTAACAACTGATTGCAGAGTTGATAATTCGGACCTTTCAAT